>CM046666.1:96289671-97740921 GCA_025594165.1 Tamias sibiricus
TGAACCAGAAAGGATTTATGAAGCCCATGAGACAACTGGAGCAAGGAGAGAGAAGGTACAATTAAACAACATTACAAATGAAAAAAAGAAACGTAACTATGATCCAGTGGAGGACAAAAAGGTAAAAGAATCCTATGAAGAACTTAATTAATTTGAAAATGTACACATAATAGACAAAGTCAAAAAATATAGCCTACAAATTGATTCAAAATGAATTAGAAAAGCTGAAGAAATTAAGAAGCACTGAATTAAATTGCAACTGTAGTTTATTAACTGTAGTTTATCTTCCTATTCCTATTAGGCCAATTTAATCTTGATAGCAAAACCAGACAAAACATGAAAAAAAAATTTCAGGATAATTTCACTCATGAGTATAGATGTAAAAAATATTAAACAAAATATCAGTAAATCAAAACCAGGAAACAAGAATATTAATATAGTCTAACATGAGAAAATCCATCCAAGTCTATCACTATATTAAGACTAAAGATGAAAATGATACAATCATTTTGATAGATGCTGAAAGGGCAGTTGATAAAATTTAATACCCATTCATAATAAAAATTATCAGCAAGTTAGACTAGGAAAAATTTTTCTTAATCTGATGAAGGGCAAATATCAAAATCTAAGAAGGAAACACTAGAAATACTCCCCTTTAAGATCAGGAATAGCACATGTCTGTAATCCTAGAAACTTGGGAAGCTAAGACAGGAGGATTCCAAGTTCCAACCTAAGCAATTTAGTGAAACCCTGTCTCAAAATAAAAAATTAAAAGGGCTGGAATGCAGCTCAGTGGTAGAGCACCCCTAGATTTCAATAACACACCCACACACACACACACACACACACACACACACACAGAGGAATTCAGGGATGTCCACTATCATCACTTCTAAAGTTAACATGTACTGTGAATACAATGCTATAGATCAATATTAAAGACACATGAATTATAAAGACAGAAATAAAACTATTATTAATTTCAGATATTTAATTATCTACACAGAAAACTCAAGATAAATTATTAGTAATCATAAAGGGTTTAGAAAGATATCTGCTAATTGAATAATATAAAAAAGTCAATGCATTTCTATATTCTAGTAAAAGTAAGAGCTAAGAAAATATATATATTTCAAAGCCAATGCTTCTACAGCAACAAAAACTATACAGTATCTAGGAATAAATTATGTTATGGTTTATGTGTGGTGTCCCCCAAAAGCTCATGTGTGAGAATGCAAAAGGTTTGGAGGAGAAATGATTGGGTTATAGACTTAACCTAATCAGTGATTAATCCTGATGATAGTGATTAACTGAGTAGTAATTAAAGTGGTAGGGTGTGGCTGGAGGAGGTGGGAATTGGGGCACGGTTTGGGGATATATATATCTGGCCAGTGGAGTCTTTCTTTCTTTGCTTCTTGATCACCAAGTGAGCTGCTCCCCTCTGCCACAGTCTTCCACCATGATGTGCTGGCTCAAAACCAGATACCAAAGCTTGTTTTAGATAATTAACACTGTGATGGTAGTACAGGAACAGATAAACTAATCAATGATGGAAACCATGATACTGATAGAAGAACAACTTGAGATCAATGGAAAAAGGAGCAACTATTTAAAAGATGGTGCTGGAACAACAGATGAGGATTTATATAAATGTGAAAAATTAAAATTAATCCTCACCTTATATCACACAAACACCAATTTCAATTGAAGATTTAAACAAAAAGTAAACCTTTAGAACTTTGGAGGAAAAGTCTGAGTACATCTTTTTGATCCTGAGGTAGATTAAAATTTCTTAAAACAAGTCACAAAAAATACTAATCATAAAAGACTGAGAAATTTGGCTGTTAAAATAACTTGTAATCATCAAAAAATAAAGAGGAAATTTAAAATCAAAACACAAACTGGAGGGGCTGGGGTTGTGGCTCAGCGGTAGAGCGTTTGCCTAACACATGCGTGGTCCGGGTTCGATCCTCAGCACCACGTACAAATAAACGCATTGTGTACAACTAAAGCAAATAAATAAATATTTAAAAAAAACACAAACTGGAAAAAGAACTTATAACACATATAAGAACAAAGATTTAGTATCAGATTAAAGAAATGAAAAACAACCAAACAGAAAAATGGGCAAAATGTCTAAACAGATAATCAATTAAAGCAGAAATATTTAAATAAGTATTATGAAAAGATGTTCAACCTAACCAATAATAAGGGAAATGTAAAGTAAGATCACAGCAGACACCATTTTATATCTACTAGATTGGTTAAAAATTAAGAACTGATAAATAGGAAGTGGATCAATGGAAAGTCCCATACATTGCTGGCAGGAGTATAAACTGATATAACTTCTTTGGAAAACAATTTGACAAAATCTTGCAAATGTGAACAAATGCATACCCTTTGACTCAGTAATTCCATTTTTAGATATACCAGAGAATGTTCATAATACCACAGTTTGTAATTTTTTTGAAATTGTGGTAGAGTCACACAAAAACTTTAAAATAGTAGTGAAAAGTTACTGAATTATAAACAAATGTAAAAACATGTTCAAATTGTGGAAGCACTGAGTGAAAAAAGCAAGTTTTAAAAGATTATATACATACAACAGTATACCATTTTCAAAAAGCTTAAAATCAGGCAGAGCTAAATAGACTAAATGAGATAAACCTTTTCTCTCCCCCATACCGGAGATTGAACCCAGAAGTGCTTTATTTATTTGTTATTTTCAGACAGGGTCTCACTAAAGTGTCTTGAACTTGCAATCCCACTGCCTCCACATCCCAGGTGGCTGGAATTACAGGTGTGTGCCACATTACCCAGGAAGATAAACCTATTTTAAATATAGAGAATAATTGATTCAAAATCCAGGATGTTTGTTTCCTCTTGGGAGGAGGTAGGAGAATAGGGAATAACAAATAGAAGCATACTATTGGTAGTCTTCTAGTTACTGAGTTAAGTGACAAGTTCTTGACAATTCACTGTATTTTTATGCCTTATTACATAAAATATTCTAGATATTCTTTTGTATGTACATATTAAGAAGATAACGAAGACAAAAAATAAAGCAAGGAATATGGATAGGTACTGCTGTGAGTGGACTGGTAAGGTGCTATCTTTGACGTTGTTTACTTTTCTCTTCAGAGAAATCTTTCTGGAGAAGGTAACATTTTATTTATTTATTTATTTATTTATTTTTATTCTAAGATGTTATAAATGACAAAACTGGAAATCCATATGCAATAAAACGAAATTAAACCTCTATCTCTCACCATGCACAAAATTCAACTCAAAGTGGATCAAGATCTAGGAAGTAGACCAGAGACACTACACCTAATAGAAGATAAAGTAAGCTCTAATCTCCAACATGTTGGATTAGGCCCCAAGTTCCTTAATAAGAATCCTGTAGCACAAGAATTAATACCAAGAATCAACAAATGGGATAAACTCAAATTACAAAGCTTCTTCTCAGCAAAAGAAACAATCAGTGAGGTGAACAGAGAGCCTACTAATTGAGAACAAATTTTTACCACATGCACGTCAGATAGAGCACTAATCTCTAGAATATACAAAGAACTCAAAAATCTTAACACCAAAAAAACAAATAACCCAATCAATAAATGGGCCAAGGAACTGAACAGACACTTCTCAGAAAAAGATATACAATCAATCAACAAATACATGAAAAAATGCTCAACCTCTCTGGCAATTAGAGAAATGCAAATCAAAACCACTCTAAGATTTCATCTTACACCTGTCAGAATGGCAGCTATTAAGAACACAAACAACAATAAATGTTGGAGAGGATGTGGAGAAAAAGGCACACTCATACACTGTTGGTGGGACTGCAAAATGGTGCAGCCAATATGGAAAGCAGTACGGAGATACCTTGGAAAACTTGGAATGGAACCACCTTATGACCCAGCTATCCCACTCCTTGGTCTTTACCCAAAAGACCTGAAAAACAGTATACTACAGGGACACAGCCACATCAATGTTTATAGCAGCACAATTCACAATAGCTAAACTGTGGAACCAACCTAGATACCCTTCAGTAGATGAATGGATAAAGAAAATGTGGTATATACATACAATGGAATATTACTCAGCAATAAGAGAGAATAAAATCATGGCATTTGCAGGAAAATGGATGGAGTTAGAGAATATAATGCTAAGTGAAGTTAGCCAATCCCAAAAAGCCAAATGCCAAATGTTTTCTCTGCTATAAGGAGGCCAATTCACAGTCGGGTTGGGATGGGGAGCATAGGAGGATTAGAGGAACACTAGAATGGCCAATGGGGAGGGAGGGGAAGAGAAGGGGCAAAAGGGTGAAGGAAAAAAAAAAAAAAAAGATGGTAGAAGGTAACATTTTGCTTAAGACCCTAAGGAGGTGCAGCAGTGAACCTGCTAGGTGTCTAAGGGAAGAGCAGTCCTGGCAGAAGAGCAAGTTGCAAGGCTTGAGGCAAAAGCATGCCTGGAGGGAACTAGAGAACCATGGCATTAGGAAGGACAGAATGATACAGCTGTGATGATTACAGAGAGAGAAAACCCAAGGAAGGGCTTGCTTGCTGTTTTAAATGCTCTGCTTTCAGCTCAAGTCACTTCAGTAACTGGAATTGGCTACATTCTTGAGCCTGTGTCCTGAGAGATGGTAAGAGCTGCCATAAGGTTTACAGATGAGCAAGAGCAAGGATACAATGTCTGTAGGAGGAATCTTTTTTTTTCTTAATTTTTTAAATTATTATTATTCTAATTTGTTATACATGCTTGCAGAGTGCCATTCATTTTGTATTACCTATAAAGAGCACAATTTTTCAAGTCACTGGTTTTACACAATGTATTTTCACATCATTTGTGTTTTCATACATGTACTTAGGGTATTGATGTCTAATTCATTCTGCCATTATTCCTATGCGCTTGACCCCTCCCCTACCCTTCCTCCCCTTTGTTCTATTTAACATTCCTTCATTCCTCCCATCCCCCCTCCCATGCCATTATAAGTCAGTATCATCACAGCAAAGGAATCATTCGACCTCTAGTTTTTGGGGATTGGCTAACTTCACTTAGCACTATTTTCTCCAACTCCATCCATTTACCTGTGAATGCCATGATTTTATTCTCTTTTAGTGCTGAGTAGTGTTCCATTGTGTATATAAACCAAATTTTCCCTATTCATTCATCTACTGATGGGCATCGGGGTTTCCACAATTTAGCTATTGTGAATTGTGCTGCTATAAACATTGATGTGGCTGTGTCCCTGTAGTAAGCTGTTTTTAAGTTCTTTGGGTATAGACCGAAGAGTGGGATAGCTGGGTCAAATGGTGGTTCCATTCCAAGTTTTCCTAGGAATCTCCAGACTGCTTTCCAGATTGACTGCACCAATTTGCAGCCCCACCAGCAATGTATGAGTGCGCCCTTTTCCCCACATCCTCACCAGCATTTATTACTGTGTTTTTGATAGCTGCCATTCTGACTGGACTGAGATGAAATCTTTTCTTTTTTTTAATATTTATTTCCTTTAGTTGTACACAACGCGTTTATTTTTACATGGTACTGAGGATCGAACCCAGGCCATGCACGTGCTAGGCAAGCGCTCTACCGCTAAGCCACAACCCCAGCCCCTGAGATGAAATCTTACAGTAGTTTTGATTTGCATTTCTCTAATTGCTAGAGATGTTGAACATTTCTTCATATATTTGTTGATTGATTGTATATCATCTTCTGAGAAGTGTCTGTTCAGTTCCTTGGCCCATTTATTGATTGGGTTGTTTGGGTTTTTTTTTTTTTGTTTTTGTTTTGGTGTAAAGGTTTTTGAGAGCTTTATATATCCTTGAGGTTAGTGTTCTGTCTGATGTGCTTGTGGTAAAAATTTGTTCCCATTCTGTAGGTTCTCTATTCACCTCACTGATTATTTCTTTGGCTAAGAAGAAGCTTTTTAGTTTGAATCCATCCCATTTATTAATTCTTGGTTTTAATTCTTGTGCTATAGGGGTCTTATTGAGGAAGTTGGGCCAAATCCAACATGATGGAGATTTGGGCCTACTTTTCTTCTATTAGGTGCAAGGTCTCTGGTTTAATTCCTAGGTCCTTGATCCACTCCGAGTTGAGTTTTGTGCATGGAGAGAGAGAGAGAGAGAGAGAGAGAGAGAGAGAGGCTTAATTTCATTTTATTACATGAGGCTTTCCAATTTTCCCAACACCATTTGTTGAAGAGCTGTCTTTTCTCCACTGTATGTTTTTGGCACCTTTGTAGATGTGTAGGTTAGTCTCTGTGTCTTCTATTCTGTACCATTGGTCTACTGGTCTATTTTGGTGCCAATACCATGCTGTTTTAGTTACTACTGTTTTGTAGTACAATTTAAGGTCTGGAATAGTAATGAAATAGTAAAAGAGGAAATACTTCCAGACTCATTCTATGAGGCCAATATCACCCTGATTCCAAAACCAGACAGAGACAAATCAAAGAAAGAAAACTTCAGACCAATATCTCTAATGAATATAGATGCAAAAATTCTCAATAAAATTCTGGCAAATCGAATATAAAAACATATCAAAAAGATAGTGCACCACGATCAAGTGGGGTTCATTCCAGGGATGCAAGGTTGGTTCAACATAAGGAAATGTAGGAGCCCTAATTAAGGAGATGGCTAAGATTGCGGTTGGCTGTGAGCCATAGAGATGTTCAAGCAGTGCCACCTTCCGTGGTCTCGCAAGACTTGGCCCGGGCCATTGCGGATCGGGTCGGCGCCATTTGCATGATCTCACGGGACTTGGCCCAGGACATTGCAGATCGGGTCAGCGCCATTTGCATGATCTCGCGGGACTTGGCCCAGGACATTGCGGATCGGGTCGGTGACATTTTTGTGGTGTGGTGGTGGTTGGAGAAGTGTGGATTGCGTGTTGGGGTGTTGTTAGAGCCGGAGAAAGAAGCTGGCAGAATAAAGAGTCTGTTCGTTTCCAGTCTGCCTCTGAACTTATTCCCGTGGCTTTGTTGCTGCAGGTGGCCATCGCTTCAGGAAGCAACAAGGAAATCAATAAATGTAATTCATCACATCAACAGACTCAAAGATAAAAATCATATGATCATCTCAATAGACGCAGAGAAAGCATTTAACAAAATACAGCACCCCTTCGTGTTCAAAATGCTAGAAAATATAGGGATAACAGGTTCATACCTCAACATCATAAAGGCCATCTATGCTAAGCCCCAGGCCAACATCATCCTAAGTGGAGAAAAGTTGAAAGCATTCCCTCTAAAAACTGGAACAAGATAGGGATGCCCTCTTTCACCATTCCTATTTAACATAGTTCTTGAAACCCTAGCCAGAGCAATTAGATAGACAAAAGAAATTAAAGGGATACTGATAAAAAAAGAATTCAAATTACCACTATTTGTAGATGATATGATTCTATACATAGAAGATTTAAAAAATTCCACCAGAAATCTTCTAGAAATAATTAATGAATTCAGCAAAGTGGCTGGATATAAAATCAACACCCATAAATCAAAGACATTTCTGTTCATCAGTGACAAATCCACAGAAAGAGAAACTAGGAAAACCACCCCATTTACTATAGCTTCAGAAAAAATAAAATACGGGCTGGGGTTATGGCTCAGCGGTAGAGCACTTGCCTCACACATGTGGGGCCCAGGTTCGATCCTCAGCACCACGTAAAAATAAATGCATTGTGTACAACTAAAGCAAATAAATAAATATTAAAAAAAAAAAGAAAATACTTGGGAATCAACTTAACAAAAGTTGTGAAAGACCTATACAATGAAAACTACAGCTTGCTAAAGAAAGAAATTAAAGAAGATCTTAGAAGATGGAAAGATCTACCTTGTTCAGGATAGGTAGAACTAATACTGTCAAAATGACTATTCTACCAAAAGCACTGTACAATTTCAATGCAATCCCAATTAAAATCCCAATATCATTCCTCATAGAAATAGAAAAGGCAATCATGAAATTTATCTGGAAAAATAAGAGACCTAGAATAGCCAAAGCAATTCTTAGCAAGAAGTTGATGAGCTAGCAGGCTAGCCAGCTGGAGAAAGAGTAGAGGTAACTGGTTGGAGTCAATGTGAGTGGAGAAGAGTAAGTAGTAGGAGAAGCAGTGGAGAATTAAGATGAAGATTGGAGGGAGGTTTTAATCATAGAGTCACACAGGAACTAGGAAAGATTTTCAGTTTTATGTGACTAGAATTAGCATCATTCTTTTATCTTTATTACTCATAACTTTTAAATAGCTGTATAATATAGATGAACAGATGGATGGAAGGATGGATGGGAGGATGGATGGATGGATGGATGGATGGACGGACGGATAGGTAAGACAGGTAGGAACATAGGTTGATTTGGGTATTCTTCCCAATCTCTGATGACAGGATTTGGAATGATTGTAATTTACCATGACATTATATATTCCTATGATGTTTGATTTTGTATAATTTAGTTATTTACAATAAGAGAAGGGTATTTTTAAAAAATAAAATAAATAATGCTGAAGGAAATAAAGGTAGGGGAAAAAGCCAATGAAACAACCTGTGAAGAAAATCAAAGGTAAGAAAACCTATATAGAACATGATTCTAGACAATAAGAGAGTTTAAAAAGGAAGAAGTAGCTATCAGGTACAAGTGGAATGAATAATTAAAAGGTCACTGACAACTCAGTGAAAATAATTTCTGTGCATTTACAGAAGCCAGGCACAGTGAATGTGGCCCAAATAAGTGGAAAGAAGGTAAAGCATATTTAGAATATAATTTTAAAGGCCTTAGTGAGAATGTAATTTCTAGGGGACATAATTTTTAAAGTTGTAAAATTATCAAACAAACCATCTTACATACTTGCTATACAGAATTTGTTAATACCTAAAATTTGAGTTTAGGCTCTTTCAAAATAAAGACAGTAAGATAAAACACAATTAAGTATGAGATGTGGGAGCAAAAATTGCTTCATAAAAGAAATTAAATACAATAAGAACTGCCAAATGTGAGAACTACAGGAAGCAGGTTTTTATATCATTTAATTAACTCTTGTTAGAAGTTCTTTCAATCACACTGCTGAAACAACAAGAACAATGAATGAGGATACAAAAAGATGGAAAGAGAGTCTAGCTAACATTGAAGTTGGTGGAGAATACCTTTGGGATACCAAACTTGAAGCCTATCCCATGGAAGATCTATGTATGAGATCTCCACACAGAGTCTGAGATGAAGGCAAAGGCCATGGTTTAGGGAAACAGTAGTCTATGAGTTCTTCCGTAAAGTCTGAGAAAGGAACCCAGAGCTTGGGCTGTTATCCACAGGAAAGGGTTCCTGCAGCTACATTAAGACCTCAAATTGCACAGGGGAATCATTTTAAAATGTGCATCCCTTCACCGGGATTATCTGTCCCCTTCAGAACTAGTAAATAAATGCTAAGCTCACAAGAAATTTGATGTTTCAAAGTAACAATATCAACAAAATAAATTACATGATCAACATTAAAATGTGTTCAAAGCATTCATTTTTCTTTTCTCTTTTGTCTTTGTGGGGGGTGGGGGGCAGGGAGAAGTGCAGCAGAGTACTGGGGATTGAACTCAGGGGCACTCGACTACTAAGCCACATCCCCAGCCCTATTTTGTATTTTATTTAGAGACAGGGTTTCACTGAGTTGCTTAAAGCCTTGCCATTGCTGAGGCTGGCTTTGAACTTGTGATTCTCCTTTCTCAGCCTCCCGAGCCACCGGGATTACAGGCATCCGCCACAGCACCCAGCTCTGCTCTCTTCTTTCTTCTTTCTTCCTTCTTTCTTCTTCTTCCTCCTCCTCTTCCTCTCTCTCTCCTTCCTCCCCCTTTCCCTCCTCCTCCTCCTCCTTCTTCCTATCTCTCTCTCTCTCTCTCTCATCCCTTCACTGGGATTATCTGTACCGTGTGTGTGTGTGTGTGTGTGTGTGTGTGTGTGTGTGTGTATACAGGTGCATGCGTGCATGGTGGTAGTGATTCAACCCAAAGTCTTAGTCTCATGCATGCTAGGCAAGTACTCTACCTCTGACCTACATCACCCCTTTTTTATTTAATTTTGAGACATAGTGTAAGTTGCCCAGGCTGGCCTCCTGACTCAGCCTGCTGTGTGGCTGGGATTACAAGCATGTGCCACTGCACCCAGACACTTCATTTTTCTATAGGGTCTTTGGGGCAAGTCTCTAGAGTACCTCCACCCAATCAAGATTCCATGCTGAATTATATACATAGATATTATGTTTAATTTCTTAAAAATATTTTTTAGTTGTCAATGAATCTTTATGTATATGCAGTGCTGAGAATTGAACCCAGTGCCTTACACATGCTAGGCAAGTGCTCTACCACAGTGCTATGACCCAGCTCCTATGTTTAATTTTAAAAAGACCACCTATAAGTGATTAATCTCAGTGAAAGTATATGCATTTTTTAAAAAAGGAAACTGCAGTTCACACACATACACCCATACTCACACACAAATCTAATAAAAGATGAAGAAAGGATACCAAAATTGTTCTGACCTAGTTACATCCCAATTAACATAGACTATGCTTTACTAAAACTCCTATTCTTACTGTGAACACAAAATGCCAGCTGTGAAAGAAAGTGATACTGCTGGGTTTGCACACTTTGGTTACCATAGAAACAGTAGAAATGGCAGTAGTTGGATGCCTCATACTTAAGTTATCAGCAATAAAATCAGACAAATCAATTCTACAGATTTGCTTTCGTTCAATTGTATTTTCAAGGCAAAAGTGAAGGAAATAATGGGATAAATAAAACAACCACTCAGAAGCTATCCCTGAAATATCCGTGTTTTTGCAAAATTTAGTTAATTCAATTTATATTCATGATGCTCTACATGCACTCCAGATTTGCTTTTTCCTTTTTATAGAATCTTTTTTTCCACAGGGCTGAATTTATTTCAGTTAATTGGCACATCATAAATAGAACAGCCTTAAAGATACACAGTAATTGTACTACATTTGCTTTTCACTCCCCACCCCAGGACATTTAGAACAAAAATATGAAACTCACAATATGACTCTTATCAGCACCAATCGGGGAAGACAGAAAAACCCAAACACAATTGTCTACAATCCTGAATAATAGGAACAAGAACAATCAGAATGTCAATTGGACTGGTTTCTAAAAACAATGAACAGTGCAAGCCTGATATTAATGACTACAACTATACTTTTATTTCAATATAGTGTTGGCACAATTCCCTTTACATTTGCTACAGAAGAACATTCCCAGGAGAAAACCCTCAGTTCATGTTCCTTTCTGTACACTGTGCCTCATTGTTCACCCCAAAGAAATAAGATTGTATTGCAGCAAACAGGACAAATAACTACTAAAAGTAAGGTCTATGCTTTCTTTTCTTTAGCAAACACAATGGTCATTTACAAATAGCATTAGTCTATCATAACTGTTTAGCCCTTAAAATAACCTCATTAATTGGATAGTAGAGAATTTTTAAATATAGAGAATGTGATCATTGTGATTGCAACTTCCTAGAAGGCAGAGAGGACAGTTCTGTCACTGTATATATCTGTTGAAACCTAAGCATATCCTAAATAATTTTTAAAAATTTGTAGAATGAATAAACAAATAAATGAATGAACTAAATTACTAATGGTCATTTGCTAGGTGACTTCCCAATTTTAAAAGAAGTGTCAGGAAACTAGAAAAAGCACTTACCCCAAATGATACCAAGCTCACTCCTAAACATAGACAGGTTCTTTTAAAATTCTGATTCTGGGTTATGTGAGGATTTCAGAAGTCACCTATATGCTAAGACTCCCAGGTATAGACTTCTGGGGCTCTAATCCTGCACTGTACCTTAGGGTTATGACAGTTGTATGTTACCCAATCCATCTTTACAATCATCACAATGTACCTTGTCCAAACTGAATTACCTTTCTTGGTCAAAACTGCCTCTTTTTGCAGTTTTTCTCAGTCAACAAAATCAGAAGTCTAAACTCCATTCTGTCCTTTATCCCTCAAGTCTAATCAATCCTCAAATATGACTTAGGTCCTAAATATTTACTTATTATCTCCCCTCTTCTTTATGCTGATCACCTCTGCCCTAGGTCTTCATGACTTCTCAACTAGCTGACTTGAACAACCTGATAAAGCTGCTCTCCCTGAATCCTCGAACCAACCCTCCATAACTGTCTGAGTGGTCTGTCTTTAAAACCTGACCAGCTCAGGAAACAGACCCTTGGAAAAATCCATACTTCTAAACAGGGTAATTAAGACACACCATTACTGGTTCCTACACCTTTCTCTTTTTACTTCTTTGTTATGGTTTGGATATGAAGGGTCTCACAAAGGCTTATATATTAAAGGCCTGGTCCCCAAAGTAGCAGTGTTCAGAGGTGGGACTCTTGGAATGTGATTGGATCATGCAGGTTCTGACCTTATTGGTGAACTAATTCATTGATGGTATATGCTGCCCCCTACCCCTCCTCCCAGACCTCCTGCTACTCCCTCTCCGTTCACTTCTTTAAGGCTTCTGAATGAAGTTTCTACCTTGGAGCTGGCTGACCATGAACTGAAACCATGAGCAAAAATAAATCTTTCCTTCTAAATTGTTTTTCTTTTTGTTGCCAGCAACAAAAAGCAGCCATGTGTCCCTTAATGCAAGCTGTCTCCTCTACCTGAAATCCTCTCCTCATCTACTCCTTTTTACCTTATTAATTTCTACTTACCCTTTTAGGTTCAGCTCAGTATGGTCCTTCAAGAGAGTCCCTATCTAAACTAGTTAGGTGTTCTACCTCTGTACTCTCAATAATTTATGCTTATTAGCTGATCCTTGAGTGTATCTCATAACTTTTTATAACCTTGTTGTTTTATGATTACCTATTTTATTAAATCTTTCCCACCATACACCCACTGAGGGAAGCAACTGTATTAAGCTCTGTATTCCCAGTGCTCTGCATAGTGTCTGGTACATGGGTTTTTGTTTTGGTTGGTTGGTTGGTTGGTTGGTTTTTATACTGCGGATTGAACCCAGAGGTACTTAACCACAGAGCCATATTCCAAGACCTTTTATATTTTTTTTGTTTTAAGACAGGGTCTTACTAAATTGCTCAGGGCCTCGCTAATTATTGAGGCTGGCTTTGAACTTGTGATCTTCCTGCCACAGTCTCCCAAGCCTGGGATTACAGACATGCACCATGATTCCTGGCTCTGGTACATGTTAAGAAGTCAAAATATGTTGGTAAAGCAAATACTTTAAGCCTGCAAACAAGTATCCCTCCCACAGGAATCTAGTTAAAAATAGATAATCTAGTTGAAAATTACAGTTAGGTTCTAAAATTCTAAAAGTGTCATATTTTAGGTACTTCTGTATTAAATATGTCTTTCTATTTAGAGAAACTAACCACTGTTTAAGGTGTTTATTTGTAGGTAAAAATGTATTCCCAGCTGGAAGTTTCATATTTACAGCTAGATGCAGGCTACCTTACATCAGGAGTAGCATATACTATTAAATGCTGTGATTAATTTCATTTTACCTTAAACCAGGCTGGGAATATCTGTAATACAACACTTATATAAATCAAACTTTGGTACTCACAGTACACAATGCCTGCCAACCCAGCACTGCCAACAGTTAACAATGCACTTCTTTGTCTGCCTTTTAGAAGTGGTTACAGGCCTGAACAGCAAAGATAAGGTTTTCTTTTTTCTATCAAAAACCAATAAAACACAACCATTATTTTAAAAAATAAAATAAAACTCAATGAAAGACAAACACATGTATCTAGAAGGCTATTTACCTAACTTCAAGGTCACTAAGAGAATACAATCAAGATATATTCCACATTGGCATCAATGGCAGGAATAATACTACAAAAGCATTCAAATTCTATCCTGTTCATTAAGAATACAGTTTACCCTCAGAGAAGTAACATTGATAGGCAGTAGTTTTCTATTCACACTTATGACATTCACATTCAAATCAATCACGCTTACTATCACTGAGAAATTAAGTATCAGAAACAGAAATTACCAGACTGAGCCCTCTTGTTTTACTGGTAAAGAAAGATGCCCAGAGAGGTGACCTACAACCTTGACCAAGTTCATTCTTCAAGGACAGTATCAGACCCAGGTTAGAACCCACATCTCCCAGAGATGCACTAGAAGTCAGGATTATAAGGGCAAAACATTGAAAGAATGAACCATACTTACTTCTTTTTTTTTTTGGTACCAGGGATTGAACTCAGGGGCACTCGACCACTGGGCCACATCCCCAGCCCTTTTTTGTATTTTATTAGAGACAGGGTCTCACTGAGTTACTAAGTGCCTCGCCATTGCTGAGGCTGGCTTTGAACTCGCGATCCTCCTGCCTCAGCCTCCCAAAGTGCTGGGATTACAGGCGTGCGCCACCGCGCCCAGCTGAACCATACTTACTTAATTGATTTATGGCCCTCACCTCTGGAAGTCTTCTACCCAGATATGTCCTTAAGATGAGAATATGATCTCACAAAATAACCTTCATATGTCATCTCCTGGTAAAATAATTCATCAGTCCTTGATCTCACAAAATAACATTCATATGTCATCTCCTGGTAAAATAATTCATCAGTCTTTGCAGGCTCCCTCATTCTCAGTAAGGATCTCTGCTGCTAGTTAAATAGAATGCCTGTTTTCACAGGTAAACATTTATGAAAAACTATTGATTTATAATAGAAAAAGGTATTTCTTATTATATATAAATTTTACATCAATAAAATTCATTTAATATAATACCATGCCTGAAATTAATTATTTAGTTTAAACCAAAGCCTTTGAAGTGCTGGGGTTCTTATCTATGGCCTTTGGTTTCTGACCAGTTCCTCCTACTGTCCTCAGAAAAAGAGTATATCTTGATTATGCCCCCTTACTGTCTGCTATGGTTTGAATGTATCCCCCTACAAAAGCCTATATTAGAAACTTAATTCCCAATCTAACAGTGGTAAGTAGTAGGACATTTGAGAGGTAATCTACCCCTGAAGGCTTGGTCTTTATAAATTGATTAATGCCTATTATAAAAGGTTCTGATTTCCTATGTTCATATATGAATATACCACCAGTGAAACTCCACATCATGTACAACCACAAGAATGGGATCCTAGAGTAAGTTATACTCTGTTTATGTATAATATGTCAAAATATACTCTACTGTCATGTATATCTAAAAAGAACAAGTAAAAAAAGACCTGATACTGTGAGTTTGATCTTTTGTGTGCACGTATGCATGAGCTCCCCATACCCCTTTCTTTGCCCTTCCCCTTCATACCATGGAATACCACTGCAAGAAGGCCCTCACAGATGCAACTGCTCCATCCTGGACTTTCCAGACACCAGAACCACTACCAAATAAGCTTCTATTGTTCATAAACTACCCACTCTGTCTTGTTATATCAGCAGAAGAAAGATGAAGAGAGTGACCTTGAAATTAGTTTGGTAGATAGCCTTCTAAATGAGTTTGTCAGTATAGGTGACTATAATTTATGCAATAATCATGGGTCACCAAAAGAGCCTTGTTCCTGAGCTAAATCTTAAGGGGTCTTATATGTCACTGTAATTCAAACCATGTCCCCTATAAAGCTGGTCTTCTTGGAAATAAGCTTCTTAGTGCATATCCTCTGACTACAGAACAGATGGTGGAGCATTACATTCTAACTTGAACTAACAGATATATAGGACTCAAGACAAAAGCTCCAGTTACCGAGCTCTGGATGTAAACAATGGGAAAAAAACTGTCAAGCCAAAAAGAAAAAAAAAAAAAACACCTCAAACCCCTGTCTAGAAAACACCTCAATAATACCTACATGTAGGCCATTTTCTACTATCCAGCTTTGTGCTGAACATAGTTGGTGGCCCTGGCCAGAATAAAGGTTTCATTGGCTAATAAAAAAAAATAATAATAATAATAATAATAATACATACATGTATGCATAAGGTGTATGCTAAAGTAACTAGAGCACTGTTAAGAAATACCTCACCTGCTCTTCATAAGATCTTAAGTAGAGGGAACAAGACAGGAGTCCTGTGCATGGATGATATCACTACCATCAAAGGCCTCCAGACTGCACACATGAAGGGCTAAGTCATAGACTATCAAGCACCCCACTCTAAAGAATTAGCTAACAACCTCCATAGCCAGGGTTTCTAGCAGAAACCGTAGGGGGATTCTTCAGCATGGCAAGATTTGTAATTGTCCAAAATCACCTCAAATTACAGATTTGAAGAGATTCAAGCCATACTTTGCTTTTCAATTGTTAGCTCTGCATTAAAAAAGAAATTAGAATGATTAAGTCATATTAAAATAAATACTTCTGTAATAACTAGTAGAATGTTAACTTAATAACTCAAATGTAAAATAATAGATAGTAACTAGACTATCATGAGATTGTTATCTTCAAAGCCTCTCTCAGTAATAGTATTCAAGAAGGAAGAATAAAATCAAGCTATTTGAACTGAATGCAGTGGTACATACCCATAATCCCAGCAATTCAAGAGGCCGAGGCAGGAGCATCACAAGTTCAAAGCCAGCAACTTAGCGAAACTGTAAACAACCTAGGGACACTCTGTCTCAAAGAATAAAAAGGGCTCGGGATGTAGCTCAGTGGTTAAGCACCACTGGGTTCAATTCACTCCCCCCCACCCCAAAAAAAGAAGCTATGTGAAGCACTTACTAATTTTATTTTTTAGTTGTAGATGGACACAATATCTTTATTTATTTTATTTTTTTTTATTTGGGGTTGAGGATCGAACCCAGTACCTCATTAGTGCGAGACAAGCACTCCACCACTGAGCTACAACCCCAACCCCAGTACTTACTAATTCTAATATCAACTAATCAAGTTTTTTAATTCATGTTTTTAAATATGAAGACTTGGCAAGAATATTTGGAATATTTCATACAAAAAAGATGAAACATAGCCTAGTTTTTTATTTTTTTAATACCAAAAGGCATGTTTTCCATATTTACACTAGTTTTCTATTTTGTAAAGCAGAAGGGGTTAGGATGAGTATCTGGCTAAAGGAATTCTGGGGAAGAAAGAGATTAAAATAAAGGGCACATTTGGATTACTGATAGGATCAAGACAGATTGTCCAGGAGCACCTACAAAAGGGAAATAAGGAGGAATCCAGAAACTTTATATATAGAGTTTTAACTGGGGGTCAACAGCCATATAAATTACCTATTATGGTCCCTATTTTATACATGAGTAATCTAAGATTTAAGGATCAAGATTAGCTATCTTTGAAATAACTTTTTTAAAGTGTAGGTTCTCAAGGTTTCCATATCATAAGAACTCAGTAAGCTAAAAATTCTAATAAAATGATTATTCAAATGCCTCCAAAACACTGGCATGGGGGTTATAGTAAGAATCTAGTGATTTCTTTGAGATGTAACCTATTTGTCTTATCAGGCCCTTTTCAGCAGAGACAAAACCAAAGATTTCGGGGATTTCCTTGTCAGAATATGAAAAGAAGCTATATTGCACACAGATATTTCTAGATAATTTTGCAATAAGTGAGCACTTATTTTAGTCAAACTTTCACAAATACTAAACCGTACAGCAAAGAAATTTTGCTGAAGGCTATACAAAGCGTAATAAACCACTTAAGAGGAAATGAGAAACTAAGGCAAGAACAAAGGAACCCAAATCCCTTAAAAAGCCCAGACTCTTCAAGAGGCATCCTGTTCTCCCCAGAGGTGGTCAACCCAGTACCTATACTGGTCATCTATACTCTCACTTCATCTAATAAACTCCTGTCTGTTAAAACAAAACAAAACAAAACAAAAACCTCCTCTCTTGGGATGTGGTCTGCATTCGGTGACTTGCTTCTAATGAACAGCATATAGCAAAAGTAAGGAATGTCAGTTTCATTACTGGGTTACAAAAGATTGACTTCCATCTAGTTAAGCCACACTCTCTTTTGCCTTCTTATCCCGGTAAAACAAACTGCTGTGTTATGAAATGCTCTATGGAGGACTGGTGGCAAGAAGCCAGGGGTCAACCTCCACCCATCACTCATAAGGACCCAGATAAGCCACATCTGGATTTATGTGACACAGAAGCTAAAGAGGTAATAAATGTTGTCTTAAGTCACTAAAATTTGGGTTAATTTGCTATGCAGCAATAACTAAAACAGACTTAAAACATACATAAACAGCATGTAATAATCTAGAAGGCTGCTGAAAATCCAATAAGTATTCTGCCCAAACAAGCCGATATCATAAGAAAGAAAAAAAAAAAAAAACAAACCAAAACTATAGTTCATATCAATTAGTACTATATCATATAATGCACTTTTCTCTGGAGCTAGACTATCTATTGCATCATTTTCTTTAATCAACTGAAATCACATCTCACTCAAAGTATTGGTGAGTTTTTTATGTTCTTTGGTTTTTGTTGATTTTATTTGGGGTAGGCGTACTGGGGACTGAACCCACGGGCACTCAACCACTGAGCCACATCCCCAGCCTTTTTTTTTTTTTTTTTTAAATTTAGAAACAGGGTCTCACTGAATTGCTTAGGCCCTCACTAAGTTGCTGAGGCTGGCCTTGAACTCGAAATCCTCTTGCCTTAAGCCTCCTAAGCCACCAGGATTACAGGCCACCACGCCCAGCTGCTATTTGGTTTTTGTTTTGGTGTTGTTATTACTATTTTAGTAGACCTCTAAATAAGTCTCTAATACAAGTGAGTTTTTGACAACCCCAAAATGTTTCAAAGATGTTAATCAACAACAAAACCCAAAAGATTCCTGGAAAAAACATTATTTGTCTTTCAACTGGATCTCACAAAATTTCCATATACCTTGTTTGCCAACCACATATTATTTTTGCTTATAGACTTGAAAAAACTGCAAATTCACCCACCAATGTGAAAAATAATTATTATTCAAAACCCAAGTTCAAGTTTTGGGATAGGACCTCCAGGAATATTTTTTCTAAAAGACAGAGCTAGGTCAGGACTCTGGTGCATTCATTCAAATTTAAATCTTCTACTTCTGAAAATTTTTGCAAAACCATGACAATGTGGTCCAGATATCAGGACTTCTGGTCAGTGAAAAGAATTAATGGAGACTAACCCATACTAGATGGTTCAAGGTTTCAAATGAGTTACTTACTTGAGCAGCAGAGTCATTCAGTTAATGTATGGGTAAAATATAATAAGCACTACACTAGGGAAGAATCATACTCAAAACACATTTTCACCATTTCATCCATCCTATGGGTAAGGTAATACCACTGATGAGGTTTAGCAGAAGGAAAAATTCCATTCTGTTGTTTACAAACTTTTGGTAACTTATAATAAGTGAACAGATTCCCCAAACTCCATAGTCTGATATTTAGGGCCTATTTTAATCAGGCTCCAAACAACATATTTCTAGTCTTATTTCATACTACTCCAATTATCCATCTATGAGCCAGGCAGAACTATATACCCATTCTGAGACAATGCACGTGCTTTCTGGCCTCAGATATTTTACATCCAAAACTCCTCTAAATCTCTCAATTCTACACATTCTTCAAAGTCCAACTCAAATGCCACATGCTCTCTGAAGCTACCCCAATCCCTCCACTAGAACCTCTTCTGATGTCTAACAGCATTTAGTTTGTCCTTTTAAAAAAAATATATTTTTTAGTTGTAGTTGGACAAAATACCTTTATTTTATTTATTTATTTTTATGTGGTGCTGAGGATTAAACCCAGGGCCTCGCACATGCTAGGCAAGTGCACTACTGCTGAGTCACAACCCCAGCCCTAGTCTGTCCTTTTGTGTAGCCATAATCACATTCTCTCACCTATCTCATAGTGTAATTATGTGTATTTCATATTTCTTTTCTTGGACTATAAGCCCTTAAGAAGGTCTTTGATGCAGTCATATTTATACTGCCCCTATCCCTTTCTATTTTACACACACAAGAAAATAATACATATTCACTGAGGACAGTGTGTTCAAATACTTCATCAAAAATGCCATAGTAATCAACATTATCACTGGTATTCATTCCCTGAGAAAATATTTCCTCTACACCTATTGTGTACAGGGGTAGTGATATACAAAAAGGATCAGACAACAGATCCTGCCCTCTCAAGAAGTTTACAATCTACAAAATAATCTAAGACATCTATATACATAAATAATACGGATAAAGTATAACAGGAACCAATAACAAGGAGATATTATTTCTAAGTGAAAATAAATATGAGGTAAATTTTTAAATTTGTGCCTTGAAAGACAGGTAGTATTTGGATACGTAGAAAGAAGAAGGGCAAAGAGTTTTAAGACAGGGGAATAAAGGCCATTGAGGCAGGAAATCTCAGAAGGATACAGAAAACAACCAATAGTTCAATAATACAATATCTATAAAAGATGGTAGGGACAGAGAAAAATTTTAAAGGCAATTGGAGCTATATGTGGTAAGGCCCTGACAGTGAAATAAGAAACTAGAACTTTAGTCCTTAGATAAGAAATTGTATCAAAGTTCAGAACAGAGCTACATAAATAGCTAGTGGGCCTAAAGCAGACTGAAGAGGAAGGAGATCACCAAAAAGGAAACAAGCAAAGAGGCCATTACCATAACACTAGAAAGGAATAAAGTACTAGGGATGGTAATAGATGAATGGAAGAGATATTTTAGAGATGACACTAAAAAGATGTTTCTAGTCTAGAAGGTGGATGACACTAAACCAGCAGCAAGTTTGGATGGGGAAAAAAATGAGTCTTAGTCATAGTGAATTTTATCAATAGAACTCAAGGGGATAATACCACAAATAAAATATGTTAGACTATGCTGTTTAGAATAAAATATATAACTTCAAAAATGAAAGAAAACTCAAATTAATTACTCCTCACCAAAAGGATTCCAATCAATGATTTAAACGTAATTATAACCATGAATATATAACTCAGAGGTTAAATTAAGCGAATAGCAAATTAAAATCTTAACACCATCTATGAGATAAATCTACAATAACTTCATATACCTAAGAACCATTTTTAAACATGCTGATTCATGGATAATAGGTGGAAGTCTTGAAGAACCTTACAGTTAAAATGATACAGTGAAATGCTTCTGTTAAAATGGTAAATGCATATTCTGTAGTCACGATCATCTAGAAGAGACAGTCAAGTTAGATGTCTAGGCCTAACTGACAAAGTACCAAGGGATATTCACCTGATCTCTTTATATTTTCATTCCTTTTATGTCTCTTCAGTTAATAAAACTTAAATCTACCCTAGATTTATCCCTACCACGTCGCTAAAATTCTCAAAAGCCTAAAAAATAAATGATCACAAAGTCACTCGTGAAGGGGGATGCAAAATAAAATCTCAGTGATTAACTCATGAGGATTATAGCTATTCACTACTCATATCTTCTTATGAAAAAACAAACAGGGTTTGTGTCCCTGTCCAGGCACCAAAAAACAAAAACAAAAAAGAAAGTAAGTGCTGAGCATGGTGGCACAGACCTATAATCCCAGCTACTGAGGAGGCTGAGGCAGAATGATTGCAAATTCAAGGACAGCCTCAGCAATTTAATGAGACTGTCATAAAACAGAAGAGAAGAGAAGAGAAGAGAAGAGAAGAGAAGAGAAGAGAAGAGAAGAGAAGAGAAGAGAAGAGAAGAGAAGAGAAGACTGGGGATATAGTTCAGTGGTAGAAAGACCCTGGGCTCAATCTCTAGTAAGGAAGGAAGAAAGGGAGAGAGGGAGGAAAAAGAGGGGGTACTCATCAAAATAAAATAACAATGAATATCTAGCATACAATTTGACATTAATATTTTGCTGTAGATACACTGAACAAAAAAATCAAAATTAAACATTTGAATTGTGGCTAATTTGCCTAATAAGCATATTTTACCTATTAGATATATTTATTCATTTATTTATTATTAATGCTAATTACAACATTCTTTTCACCAGATGCAATGTCCTTATTTCAGTTTAGCTCTTATGGTTAAAAAAAAATGAGAACTCAGTCCTATTAATGTTTCTCTGGTAATAAACAATAATATGAAGAACAACTTGAACTGAAATGTACTTGTTTCACATATAACTACTCCATTAAACTTATACACTAATAATTTGTTAAAAATCACAATGAAATAATATATACCAAATGTTAATAAAGGTAATATTTTGATTATAGGTTTATATGTAATTTTCATTCCTTCTCTTTCTCCTTATGTATTATTTCAAATTTTTCTATAGTTAATATTATTACAATTGTTCCAAGAAGAAAAGTTTTTTTAAAAAGAAAGAAAAGACACATTGATGAATTTTAAAGAAGCACACTTACCAGGTCTCTGTGAAGCACCCAGTTTGCATGGAGATAATGGATACCATCAAGAATCTGGTAAAGTAATGATTTAACCATAGATCTTGGCAACTGCATGGGCTTTTTATTTGCTTTTGATGCACGGTGAAACTTAATAATATGCTAAAAATTAAAAAAATACTATAATGACATATAGTCTTCACTAATATCTATGCCAATAAAACACAATTGAGGCTGTAATAAATGCTCTATATTTTAAAAATTACTTTTTAAAGGCCACGGACACAAAGAAAATAATTTGAATAACAAGGTCAAGCAAATAAATTGATCTGTTTTGGGGGGTGAATGTGACAATGTTAATGGGGAGTTATAATGACTAGATTTACTGAAACCATTAAGATTTTCATTAAAAAGGACCAAAAGGTTAAAAGATTGATATTTAAATGCCTGCCTAAGAATAGTACTAGTCATATTCTCTGCAGACAGAATGAAATATTAAAAAGAAGAAATACTAAATCTGTTCTATTCTATAAAAAAGTTAAGCCGGGCGTGGTGGCGCACGCCTGTAATCCCAGCACTTGGGAGGCTGAGGCAGGAGGATCGCGAGTTCAAAGCCAGCCTCAGCAATGGCGAGGCACTTAGCAACTCAGTGAAACCCTGTCTCTAATAAAATACAAAAAAGGGCTGGGGATGTGGCCCAGGGGTCGAGTGCCCCTGAGTTCAATCGCCAGTACCAAAAAAAAAAAAAAAAAAAGTTAGTACTTAGTGTTTTGGGGTAACATCACTGTGTATACTGGAATTATTGAGAAAGGTCACCTCCTTTTGGCACAGAATGAATTTTGGCACAAAATGAAGATATATTCTTAGGAGTTAATATTAAATAGGAAATAATTAGAAAGGAGGGAGGAAAATTGGGAATTTAATCCTACTGAAATAAGTACAACCAGGTCATGATTTTCAAATTTTTACAGCCATGTTATATTGCAGTTTGCAGAAACATTGCAATGAAAGAGAAGAATTCTACTTACCACTCCTAACCCCCACCTCCACTTCCATCCCCATCTAAAACATGCCAAAATGGATACTGAGATCATTTTAAACCCCTATTCAAACAATACTGGTGAAGTTGTCAACAGTGCTCCACTAACTTTAAAATGACCAATGGTATGTAAAATTCTTTATAAGCTGTTCAACAGCATTCACTTGATTTTCATAAATAATCAAAAATTTGGTTTTATACTAAAATCAGAAATTTTTTCAATAGAGAAATAATGGGAGCTGCATACATAACTTAAATATATATTTTAAGCTACATTTTAAAGAAAGAAAAAAAAAACAGGTAAAATCAATTTTGCACCATATTGGATAGCACATACATTAACAAGTAAACCTCAGTAGAAAAATAGGGGAACATAGGAAAATGGAGAAAATACAATTTATATCATTATCCATAAAAAGAATTATAAAAAATATGAGGTTCTAGTCAGTACCTGCTATAATAGCATGTCCTCTGAAGTTCCTTTAATACCTGTGAATCTGTTAAAGTTATTACTGTTAAAGGGATTGCTACAGATTTTTAATTTATATGGATAACACACACCATATTGAAGCAAAATTTAATTATCCATAACTTGAACTTACTACCAAATTTGAAATTTTTTTTTTTTCAGTAGTTATTTAGATAAAATGTTTAAATGCCGTGATTCCTAATTTAAAACATTAGAAATTCTAATTTTTTGCTTCTTCATATTGATAAAAACATCCTAAAAATCTACAAAACCATACACACACTTCTATATGGTGGACCCAGTTTTAAGTGGCAAAATGCTACAAGAGGTTGATCTTAACTTGGAAACTATTCACAAGTATATACCTGATTAAATTTGAACTAATGTACACATCAAAAGAGTAATTTTCACTATACATATCAGCAAATTGTCAATAATTATTTGCATGAAAATATAATCTCATCATTCTTATTAAATTTTTCTTAAGTAAAATTTCTGAATATTACAAATACTATCTTCTCAATCAATGCTAGTTTATTGCTCAGCTTCTTTAAAATCAATATTTATATTCATTACATTTATTTTGAACTCCTAAAAACAGCAAGTTTTCCTTTCTGTGCATTATTTGTGTGTATGTTATTGCTTACGTATGTTCCATACCTATTATAAAACAATCCTAAGTATATAGGAAGTTTAGACTTACCCACAAGTCATGTTCTGCATAATCAAACAGCAGCCACACCTTCCTGTCACTGTGAGAAAGGAACACCTTTTGCAATGCGATCACATTAGGGTGCTTCAATTCTCGCAAAAGCTGAATGCAAGAGAAAGAAAGGGATTGCTATCTTGTTAGTGAAAAGGGGAAATTATGTATTTCTTATAACTTAAGAATAAAATATCTGAAAATTTAGAAAACCTGGGTAATCAAAATTTTTAAAAATATAGTGCACTAAATACCACTACTCAAGAGATAAGCTCTGTCAAAACCTTAGAGCATTCCTTGTGATCTTTTCTTCTGTGTCTCTGTTTAAAATGGAATAACTTTAAATAATAAAACATAAAATGGTAAATGAAAGTAATACTGTGTCACCAAAGAATTATTTTATTTTGGTACATGTGTATCTTTTCTTACTAGAGAAAAAGCTACTTGGGAGGCAGAAATCATGTATTTATACTGTTTGTATCCACACTAGCACAGTACTAGTGCTCAACACATATTTAACAAAGGGAGAGAGATTTTAACAATCCCTATATTTAACCATGCCATAATGTGTTGTTGAGGATTTTTTAAAAAGTAGTGAGTATAAAGGAATGACTCTCATGCCCATGGGTAAAAATTGGAGTTTATAAGTTACTGTAGTTTGGATCCTGAATGTGCCCTAAACGCCCAATATGTTGAAGACTTGGACCCCAGCCGATGGCACTATTGGGAGAGTGGTAGAGCCTTTTAGGGGCCTAGTGGAACGAAGTTAAGTCATTGGGGGTATGCCACTGAAGGAGATAATGAAACCTGACTGCTCCTCTCTCTTCTCTCTTCCTTGGCTTCCTGGCAGCCACATGTGGGCCTCCTCTGCCATATGTTCCTGCCATGCTGTACTGGGCCACCTACCACAAGCCTAAAGCAACAGGACCAAGCAACCATGGACCAAAATCTCTGAAACCATAAGCCAAAATAAACCTTTTCCCTTATTAAGTTGATTATCTCTGGTGTTTATCACAGTGACAGAAAGATAACTAACACAGAAGAGGTCCTATAAACAGAAGGAAAAAAAAGAAAGAAAGAAAGAAAGAAAGAAAGAATAGGCCTTCACAAGTGCAAGATTCACAGCTATGCTTTAACAATACACAGGGAAGATAGATCAGATCACCAAGTGAAATTTTAGCATTTGGCATATAACATACAGTTGCTTGATAAAATATTTAGTAACACTGGCATTAACTGCTCAAGGTAAAAGCCTTATAAAAATGCTCTCCTCAGGCTGTTCTTAAACCAGAGTTTAGATTTAATAGGTAGAGAAACTATATTCAATTTGAGAAATATTTTTATGTCTTTTCAATGTAAAGCTCTGGGGAAGATAAAAGAGGGGAAAGGAAGAAAATTTCTATTGAATTTTTTCTTTTTTATTTTGTTTATTGACTACTATTTATTTATGAAATGATTATCTACAAATGTTTTTCTTGTTAAATTCTAATAACAACTCTGCAATGCACAAAGAAGCTGAGGTTCAGTATGATAAAAATAACTTGACCAAACAGCTAGAATAAGAAGGGGTTTGGATTTAAATAGATCTGCCTGACTCTGTCCATGTTTTTTCCCATTAGAGTAAAAGTCTTTGTCTTCAATTCCCACAATGCAGTAGGAAAGATAGACCTAAATAGATCAATGAGGCAAAGAAAAATAAATTGCTTACCCATTCAAATAATTTGAAGTGAGTAAAATGTACTTTAAGTGCCTATACTGGAATCATGAAAAAAAAAAATCTGAACTCCATCTCTGAAATTTTTATATACTTCCTAGTATTTATTTCTTTACTATTTTCATGACAGATTTCCTATTACCTCAATTTTCTCATTTTGGTTCTGTACTTCAGCTCTTTCTGCTCATCTATACCTCAATAACCTTGCCTGAAAGTACTCTGCCAGTTATAAGTTGGGCATGATTCCACGATATGACTCCCCAGATTCTGCCTCCGACCCATATTCCCTGGAACACAACTAAGAGGTATGAGCTCAGGTGGGCTGGGCTGGCTCTAGTTCATCATCCACTTTTCACAGTCTGCCTCAGGGTTCTATCCATATTTCCTATTGGGTCTAGGTGGGGAAGGAAGAGCTGGAAGGGAAATGACCAGGAACACATGAGTCCTATTCCCTTGGGTAGAAAAATAGGGAAAGCAGGTATTCAGCTCTCAGCTGCTACTGCCTACGATATGTTATGCAATCCTGCTTCTTACTTCATATGAAAGTATTAGACATAATATGCTCCTAACTGGTTACAGTTTGGAAGGATGCAGAGCTATATCCAGAAAGTTTGTTAGTTTTGAATGCTTTAAGCTCTCCAACTCTATCAAGTAACATTTAATGACCCCATTGTGGTGGCCAGCTTTGGAGGCACTGGATAAGAGGTCTCACCCCAGGCACAGGCTTGTCGCTTTGTGACTCCTTGGTATTGGTAAAGTGTTCGCCTTTATTAAGTCTATACCCAAAATGTGTTCTCTTTGAAGCCTGAAGTATCATGGCACAGTCAAATCCAGATCTGCATCTAAAACAGGCTACTGAAACATGGAATACTGGCACAGACCCCTGAGCCCTGGCCCTCACTTTTCTGGTAGCAGTGATATCACATGTAGCAATATTTAGCCATGGCTTCTAAAAGATTACGTTTCTCTTTAACTACAAATTATTGGTCCCTCTATAACAAATCCATTTTAAGTCCCATGTTAAAAATTATTTTCAATAGGTAATACATTTATGTCATTCAAAAAATCAAAAGCACATAAAAGGATACATATGGAGATGTTGCACTACCAATCCTTGCATTTCCTGAGGGTAAAAACTTTTACTAGTTGCTTGTTAATCCTTGCTTGTTAATCCAATGTTTATTTACACAAATTAAGGCAAATATGGATATATATTTTTATTCTCTCTTGGTTACATAAAAGATATTATAATATGCACACTGTTCTGTACCTGTTTTTATAGACTTCTCTCAGTACCAATACAGTGTCAGTATATAGAAATCTTTCTTGTTCATTTTTATAGCTGCATGATATATCTTGGTTACCTTTTTCAGTGTGGTAAAATATGTGTAACATAAAATTTACCATTTTAATCATTATTAAGTGTATGATGCAGTTGGATTAAATTATATTTGCATTATCATGCATTCATCACCACTATCCATCACTAGAACTTTTCCATCATCACAAACTGAAATTCACTACCATTAAAAACCTTCCCATTTCCCTCTTACCCCAGACTGTGGTAGCCATAATCTACATTGTGTCTCTATGTTTTTGACTATTCTAGGTACCTCATATAAGAGGACTCATACAGTAGTTGCTCTTTTATATCTATTTCCTTCTTTCCCTTCATATAATCTTTCTGAGGTTCATCCACATTATAGCACATACCAGAGTTTCATTCCACTTGAAGGCTGCATAATTGCACTGTACATATATACCACCTTCTGTTTATCCACCTATCCCTCAATGTACATTTAGATCATCTTCACCTTTTGGCTATTATGAATAATGCTACTTTGAACACTGATATACAAATATGTTTGAATCTTCACTTTCAATTCTTTTATATACACAGCCAGAAATGTGATTGCTAGATCTATTTACTTTTTTGAAGAACTGCCATATGTCACCTTTTAATATGACATAGATGGAAGAAGAGTATTTTCTTATTCAGCAATATATCCTTTCCACACCTTGTTATGCTTTCTGTACTCTATAGGCCTATATAAATCACTAAATATCAATGTGAAGGCAGATTAAGGCAAAGAAATAGCAAAGTTAATGTTATCTATGTCTATTTTGTTCCCTCTTCTAATTCATCGTTCACTCTACAGCCAGAATGATGTTTCAAAAATACAAAACTAATCATCTCCATCACTAGAGATAGGTATAAGGTAACAAAGCAAAAGATAAGGGAAAGACCAAATGTGAGGGGCTTTGTAAGCCATGCAGAAGTGTCACCAGTATCACTGGGAACATGCTGGGTTACTAGAGAAACTAGCTGTTATAAAATGTACCATACCTTGACTACCTTCTGTCTAAGTCTCATGGATAGACCACTGAGCAAGCAAGTGTGAGGGCAATGGAGTTTAGGGTGACTCAGATTTAGATTCACTGAAACATCTGTGCTCTATGTGTACTTATATTACTATAATTTACACTATTTAACTGTTTTACATCTGCCTTCCCTATTAGCTATAGGATTCTTGAGCACAAAGATAATTTTTAAT
The DNA here is from genome assembly GCA_025594165.1 of Tamias sibiricus. Taxonomy (NCBI): domain Eukaryota; kingdom Metazoa; phylum Chordata; class Mammalia; order Rodentia; family Sciuridae; genus Tamias; species Tamias sibiricus. Next base: position 96,318,447 of record CM046666.1, read on the forward strand.
TTATCTCTGTATCACTAGGGAATATAGCACAATGGCTGACACACTGAAGGAGTTTTTTGTTGTTATTGTTTTGTTTTTTAAGTGATCTTATCAAGTTTGGGGTTTTACTGGGATCCTAATTAGAATAAGATGTACTCCACGTTTGTATAAATATGTCAACATATACTGTCAAGTATAACGAAAAGAACAAATAAAAAAGTTTGGGGTTTTATTTTTTAATGTTTTCTGTTTTTTTTCTTTTTATTTATTTTTTGTTTTTATGTGGTGCAGAAAATCAAACTCAGTGCGCTTCACTCATGCTAGGCCAGTGCTCTACAACTGAACTACAATCCCAATTTGGGATTTTAAATGTCACCAAATGCATTAACTCCCAAATGTTTATTTCTAGCCCACACGTTCTCCCTGGACTCCAGTTATGTGCATCCAGCTAGATCAACATCTCTACTATGAATGTCTAAAGGCCAAATCAGAACTTGTGATCTCTACCTTCCTTACCTGCTATTCCACTCACTCTTCCCTTTCACTAGCAACCCCCATCATTCCATTTCTTATGTCACCTCTTCTGTTTTATTTTCAGTATCACCTCTTCAGTAAGACTTTCCTTGCCCTTCTATTTAAAACTGTAACCACTCTTCTAAACCTTTTCTTTTAAGCAAATACTACCATTATCTTGTATTTATGCCCAGGTTTGTGCCTCTTATCTACAATCCTAAAGAGCTCAGAAAACCAAAGCTTTCTAGTAACTCACATAGGAAAAAGATTTCTACTTCAATGGAAGAAAAATACTTTGTCAAGGACACATTTCAGTTACATACTTCTAATTCTATGGAAGCTACTTTACAACTCCTTACATTATAGGTAACTGATAGCAATGAAGACTAATTATTGTCTATAGGCATGCAAATTCTGCGGTGTCCATTAAAAGTTCATTGGCCTCCCTTCTCCTGTCATGGAAGAAGCAAATTTTGTCTCAATTTTGCACATTCATTTGAATATTCCTTATCTATGTCTATTCTAAGAACTATCCTTTGAAGGGAGTTTATAAAATTGGCTTGGTTCCTTCATTTTACTTAAATATTTATTTTTCAATTGTACACAATACCTTTATTTTATTTATTTATTTGTATGTGGTGCTGAGGATCGAACCCAGGGTCTCGCATGTGCTAGGCGAGCTCTCTACTGCTGAGCCACAACTCCAGCCCCCAGTTCCTTTATTTAAAAAGTTAAATAAAATCTTTAAAATGTGTTCATTCTGTATCTGTATAACAGAACTTTACACTTTCAAACATTATCCCTTAATATTCATTAAACAAATATGTCACTTGAACTGACCTGAAGCTATTCACAGGTTATGTATTATCTGTCTCTCTTCATCAACATATAAGCTTGACAAAGACAGATTTTTGTTGGTTTTGTGTTCCCAGTGCTTAAAGTGATTCCTACTACATAATTAAGTACTCAATATTTGTCAAATGAATTAAATCTACTAAACGTACTTGATTCTTAACAAACCTGTAAACAGCTTGTAACAAAAAGTTGCTACCCTTTCATAAATTAGTTGCTTTCAAAAGGTGTTTTGATTGATTTTGCTTTTAACAGTTAAATAAACTATGCTCAAAATAGTAATTGCAAGGACATTTAATTATCTATTTATTTTAGGCCTAAAAAGGAACAGCTCTCTCAATACCTCCTCTACTACAAATGTAATACCTAAGGTAATCAACTTAAAAAGGGGAAAGGTTTATTTTGGATTATGGTTTCATAAGTTTCAGTCCATGATCTCTGGCCATGTTGCTTTGGGCCTGTGGAGAGACAGACAGCATACCATGGTAGAAGCAGATGGCAGAAGAGGCCTGTTTACCTCATGCTGGTTAGAAAACAAAGAAGATGGAGAGGAAGATGTTGTGGTCCCAATATTCCCTTCAAGGGCATGTCCCCAATGACCTTCTAGTAGACCCCATCTACTAAAGATTCCATTCCCTCTCAATAGCACCATAAGCTGGGGACAAAGTCTTCAACACAGGAACATTCCAGGGACATTCAAGATCCAAACTATAAACAAGATTATATTCATTATTCCCATTTACTGAAACAAACAACAAAAAGGTAAACTTTTCTACCACAATTACTAAAACAAATGAATAACAAATTACCTAAATGTTCAATATAAGAAAACTGATAATTATAGTATATCCACATATTATATAGCCTCAGGTACATCCACTGAAAGTTTTCAATTACATGAAGAAGTCTTATGCTATTATGTTGTGATGTAATAATGAAAGGCTATAAAAATATAAAGTGAAATGTTTATAAAATAGGAGACAAACCAAAACAATAATAGTAGTTATTTGTGGGTGTGAAATATGGGATTTCTTTCATTTTTTCTATTTACAAGCTTTCCACCAAGAGCATTACTCCTAATTCTAAAAAACACAAATGCACACCCCAAAAGAAAGCCTTTCCCTCCAGAAATACATCTACCAAAGAGGATAACACCTTACTATCTCAGAGTGTCATGTGGTTATCTGAGAAGGGTCACAATGCAAGGAGATGGTCATGCTGATACTTTTCCTAACTCGGCAAAAACAAATTTTACCATGGACTTTAATCTCTTTGTCTCACAGATATTTGTTCAATGTGACATCATACAACTACAAATAGGTTTAATCCTCTTTAAGCAGCAGTTAAGTAGACCATGATTTTCCTGTGACCCACACTATGCCAGATATAGCATGGTAGCATGATCCCAATGAAGCTCAATAAAGAATATTCAATGGATATGCCAATGTTTTATTGATTCCCCCCTTCAAGCCACATAAGTGATTATAAAAAGTATCTATTTTTTACTGTCCTAAACATACAATAACGTAAATTTAGAATCCTAAAACTTTTCTTCTGTAAGGTACTATTTAGGATCCTAACTCATTGGAAATTCTTGTGCTAAACTAAAAATTCTTAAATTCATTTTATTTTTATCCACACATCTTTCTTCCCCTTTCATTCTCTACTTTCTGTTCTCCAAGTTGATTATGCCCCCATGGGTTCCATATTCCTTTTTTAAGGGGATTCTAAATCCACTTACACTTTAATAACTTACTTAACCTCAAAGTCAAGTCAATTTTCTATTCTTGTTTGATCTCTTAAAAATAACAGTATGATTCATATGACCATCAATCTTTCCCCTTGGTGAGAACAGTATCAACGACTTTATTTTAGAAAGTACTGAGTATAACCTTTTTTTTAAAATGTAGAACACTCTCTCTTCCCCTCCCAAAGAACTAACAATAAATGAAGTAATGTATTTTACAGTATATTAGGAGATTTGCCCAATTCCAAAATGCCCCAGTATCCCTAAAACTGTAATTTAAGAATCAGCATTCTGAAATTTAACATTTTCACACCTATGACAGGTCATTAGAAGCACATCGGATGCATTGTAACCTTCCAGCAGGTGGCACTCATACTCTGAAAAGGGGTCTATAAAGGCAGTGACCCAGCCCTGGTTCAAAGTGGCTTTAAATTTTTTTGCTTTATTTTACTTTAGTGGCAATACTTAGGTACAGGTTATAAGCTCCAGGGAGGTCAGTGTTCCCCAGTGCCACCCAGTAGAGTGATATTGTAGCAGCAAACATAATGCAAAAAATATAGGTTTTAGAACTCACAAATAAGTTTAGAGTCCTGGCATACTAGCAGTGTGACAGAAATCAAATTACCTTACAAACATACACACAGATTCTGTAAGGAATGAATTATTATGAGGAGATAAGTATAAAATTCAATGATTGAAACAGATTAAGCATTTGACAAATTACAGTTATCATTCTGATAACCATCACTATTTGCAAGAATATTAGGACTAAATGAAATAATCTACATAGAATGCCACTCATGGTAAATTCTGGATAAACAGTAGCTGTTGTTAGATTTAAGTGAAGAAAACTACCCACTCAAGACAGTCAGAGATACTCATCAGAAAGACATGTACTGCCATGGAAAATAGTACAGCAGTTACTTAAAAAGAGCCTCCTTTAATACATTGTATAATATTACAGCTATATAAAAGTTATATATATTTTATGGAAATCTAGTTTTTTTCTGAGTTCAAGTTCTGCATGTACTTAATTGAAGAGATACAGTAGATAAGCGTATATGTTGTATTTATTATTATCCATAGATTCAAAGTTGAATATCACTTTTCACCCTTTTATTGAACCCACCCCCAACCAATCCTTGCCTGCTTTTTACTTCCTTTGTACCTTTCCATTAATTAAGGCCTTTGCTCTTAATCATCTCTTTCTTTCCCAATCCTATAGGGATTATCTATACCACTCATTTAGAATTTACTAAATGACCTCTTATATAACCTATCTTTTTTATACATATTCTATTGTTTTTATACATAAACATATTATAACTTACATAATGTACATATACACTTATATGAAGTATATATATAAACTTGTAAACATATATATACTTATAACTTACATAAAGTATATATACACTTATATTAACTATTTAGGATTAATTTATATAAACTATATATACTATTAACTATTGTATTAACTATTTAGTAAATTATATGGTCATTCCATATATGAATGTAATCAATACATCAACAAATCCTTTTAGTTATATTTTGAAGTCCTCGTGTTACCCCAGAAGTCAAAAGTTATTCAGGAAGTGGGTTAACCATAGAAAACGGCTAATTTTGGAAGCAATGTGGTCAATATGTCTAAGACAGAGCGAGAAGGGGGAGAAAATATGATATGGTCATAGCAATAAGGATAGAAAGGAGGGGATGGGGGGAAAAGAGAGCAAGACAGAATCAATAGGATTTAGTAAGTATTAATAGAGGGCAAATGGTCCTATACGACAGAGAAGTAGAACTGAGAAACAAGGAAAAGTTTGAGATGGAGAGAAATGCTAATTTTAGTATCAGACATGATAAATTTGAGATGTTCATGGGGCATATTGATGGTGGCCCTGGTTATCTGGATCTGGAGCTCAGGAGAGAGTGCTTAACTAGAGGTAAATAACTTGGACTTCATGAACACCAAGAAGAGATTGCCCAGAAAATGTTTCCCATGAGAAGAAGGGAAATTAGTAGAGATCTCTGTGGGAAAATGAAACACTAAAGGGCCTGAAAGAGACATTTAAGAGAAAAAGGATCACACAGACTCAGAATAACTGCTCGGAGAAGTAGGAGACTCCTCCTGGGTAATGAAGATGAGAAAAAGTATCCTTCCTCCAAGAAGGGAGAATAGAGAATTTCAAGTAAGAGAAAGACTAATTTGATTTCTCATCCTCTGTTGGAAGTATTTAAGAAGCATAGAAAGAAGATTTTTAGCCCCTGAAACCTTAAATTCCAGGAAGACAGATATCATGTCTGTCTTGTTCATTGCTGATAGATAGCTTACCCTCCCCCGCCCTCAGAGTTCTCCACATCCTGAGAGAAGCAACCTTGTTTCATTCTCGGCAGGATGTTTCTTCCCCGGACAGGATGTTTTTTCCCCCAGGCAGGATGTTTCTTCCCCAGGCAGAATGTTTCTTTTCCCCAGGCAAGAGCCAATAGGCTTAAAAGGCACCCTGTTCTAGCCAATGGTGTTTGGGGTTGCTCTAGTGCACCCCCCACCAGAAATCCCTATATAAGGCCCTGTCTGAGAGACTCAGACAGACAGAGAGAGACACACGGACACAACATCAGATCGTCGCTGCTGAGAGGAGGAAGACATCGGCTCGTCGCTGCAGAGAGGAGGAAGCCACTGCAACAGCTCCAGACCCATCACCTCCAGCTCGACGGCAGCTGCCCCACTGCAACAGCTCCAGACCCATCACCTCCAGCTCGACGGCAGCTGCCCCAGCCAGCAGCTCCAGACCCATCGCCTCCAGCCGAAGGCAGCTGCTCCAGCTGACAGCTCCAGACCCATCGCCTCCAGCCGACGGCAGCTGCTCCAGCTGACAGCTCCAGACCGACTACCTTCAGCCCGACGGCCGCTCCCAGCTGACAGCTCCAGCCTCCAGCCAGACAGCAGCTGCTTTAGCCGACAGCTCCAGCTCCAGAGAGCCGGTGCGACCAGGCACCCACCTTCTGTCCAGAGCTTGCACACTCCCCTCTTCCTGACTCCCTTCTCCCACCAGAGCTTGCACACTCCCTTCTCCCTGACTCCCCTCTCCCACCTCGTCGACCTTCGACCAGAGCACCTGTTCTCCGGTTTTCGCTACCAGCCACGAAGGCTGTTGAATAAATCTTTTGGCTGCACGGCTGTCCCCGGTGTGATGCTTTGCCCTTCATTGGTGCCGTGACTCGGATCCTATCTGAGCCGGAGGGCATAATCACCCGGAACTGCCTCAGCCTTCGCCCGGTTTTTGATCGCCGCTCCGACGCATCCACCACCTGTCATCGGATTGGTAAGCCCCCCCACCCCAGAGCTCCTAAACCCGTCAGGCCTTGTACAGTGGGAACTGACCGTTGATCGTCCGGCAGCCCTGCTGGTGGCCTGTACGGGGAGGATCACACCCCACCTAGACCTTCATGGTCACAGTGGACCTCATGGAGCTCTCTCTCTCTCTCTCTCTCCCTTTCCTGGGTAGGTCTCCTCATCCCCAGGGCTCCTAAACCTGTCAGGCCTTGTACAGTGGGAACTGACCGTTGATCGTCCGGCAGCCCCGCTGGTGGCCTGTACAGGGAGGATCGCACCCCACCTAGACCTTCATGGTCACAGTGGACCTCGTGGAGCTCTTTCTCTTTTTGTCTTTCTCCTTTTCCTGGGTAGGTCTCCTCATCCCCAGGGCTCCTAAACCCGTCAGGCCTTGTACATTGGGAACTGACCGTTGGCACTCTCTCTTTCTCTCTCTCTCTCCCTTTCTCCCTCTCCCTTTCCTGGGAGTAGTTGAAGAAAGCCCTTTTTTCGGCCTCTGGCCTCCGGACTTGGGTCTCTCCTTCCCGTCCAGGACGGGACACGGAAAATCCCTGCGCAGGGTGACCCATTGTTCTTCGGTCCCTTTGGACCCCATCTCTGTTTGACTCCAGTGACGACTGGGTCTCACAGACTTGGATCTCTCTGATATATATATCTTGAGGAGGACGCTCCTCAGGACAATATATCTGTCCCGTTCGGAACGGGAAAATGGGGGCTTCTTCTTCTTCTTCTGCTGCTGCTTCTTCACCCCTCCTGGCTGACTCACTCCTATCCCTCCTGGCTGACTACTCTCCGATCACTCTCTTCTTTGCTCTTGTCCTCGCTCTCTTCTTTGGTTTTGCTATCACTCACTATTTGTCACTCTTGTACCCACTCCGACGCCTCCCAGCCGACTCTCCTCTACAGTGCCTCTTAAACAACCTAGCCACTCTTGGCCTAACTCCCGATATACAACCAACAAGACTTACCAAGTTTTGCACCCAAGATTGGCCCACATACCCCTTAGATAACCAAAACAAATGGCCTGCTTCTGGGTCCCTGGATCCCTCTATATTGAGAGATCTTTTCAACTTCTGCGAGCGATCAAAAAAATGGGCAGAGTTTCCGTATGTTCAGGCTTTCTCCCTCCTCCGTTCGAATCCCTCACTCTGTACCCACAGCAGCTCCAACAATAGCCTCCTAGCCTGCCAACCGGCTGCTCCCCTACCATCCCCCTCCTTTCTTGATTTCGATCCCACGGACAGGCCGCCCCCATATCATACCCTACCTTAAATCTCTATCTTCTCCTTTGCAGCCCTTCCTTCTCCACAGCTCATGTCTTTCTTGTTCTCAACCTTTAACCAGTTTCTCCTTAGGGATCATCTGTCACTTCTCATCACCTCAGGGCGAATTCATTTTTTTTGGTGCCAACCTCCTAGGAATCCTTTTCACCCTCAAGCCTGACCTACCTGTCTTATCATATCCCCCCATAACACCCCACGTCGCCCCGTTTCAGCAGGAAGTAGCCAGACTGACATACGACGTCCCACTTCCTAAGAAAACAAAAAGGGGGGAATGATAGATAGCTTACCCTCCCCCGCCCTCAGAGTTCTCCACATCCTGAGAGAAGCAACCTTGTTTCATTCTCGGCAGGATGTTTCTTCCCCGGACAGGATGTTTTTTCCCCCAGGCAGGATGTTTCTTCCCCAGGCAGAATGTTTCTTTTCCCCAGGCAAGAGCCAATAGGCTTAAAAGGCACCCTGTTCTAGCCAATGGTGTTTGGGGTTGCTCTAGTGCACCCCCCACCAGAAATCCCTATATAAGGCCCTGTCTGAGAGACTCAGACAGACAGAGAGAGACACACGGACACAACATCAGATCGTCGCTGCTGAGAGGAGGAAGACATCGGCTCGTCGCTGCAGAGAGGAGGAAGCCACTGCAACAGCTCCAGACCCATCACCTCCAGCTCGACGGCAGCTGCCCCACTGCAACAGCTCCAGACCCATCACCTCCAGCTCGACGGCAGCTGCCCCAGCCAGCAGCTCCAGACCCATCGCCTCCAGCCGAAGGCAGCTGCTCCAGCTGACAGCTCCAGACCCATCGCCTCCAGCCGACGGCAGCTGCTCCAGCTGACAGCTCCAGACCGACTACCTTCAGCCCGACGGCCGCTCCCAGCTGACAGCTCCAGCCTCCAGCCAGACAGCAGCTGCTTTAGCCGACAGCTCCAGAGAGCCGGTGCGACCAGGCACCCACCTTCTGTCCAGAGCTTGCACACTCCCCTCTTCCTGACTCCCTTCTCCCACCAGAGCTTGCACACTCCCTTCTCCCTGACTCCCCTCTCCCACCTCGTCGACCTTCGACCAGAGCACCTGTTCTCCGGTTTTCGCTACCAGCCACGAAGGCTGTTGAATAAATCTTTTGGCTGCACGGCTGTCCCCGGTGTGATGCTTTGCCCTTCAATTGCTATTTATACTCAACAAGCCCAGTCATGTGTGGGCACTTAAATACTTTTTTTTTTTATTCAAAGTTGTATTTATAATCGTAGTATGCATTACAGTTCATAGCACACATATAAAGCATCATTTTACATAGCACTGTTTGTATACACAGTATGTTAGTACCTTTCTTAAATACTTTTTGAACTAATCTGAAAGCAGAAACAAAGCCAGATTAGAACAAAATTTTAGTTTCCCTTGATGGTTAATGGTGAAGAGAAACCACCTGGCTATAAACGCAGGGGCATTTTGGGTTCCTGGAGGTGGTTTTATATTGCTTTTCTTTGTTATAACAGGAAAGACTTCAACATTTGTTAAATATGGAGACAGAAGAATTCATGGAGAAGATAAGATTTTGCATGTGACCCTTCCCAGATTTGCTAGTTTTAGCCCAAATGAATATATCATTGGTAGAAGATTTAAACATTTTTTTAAAAAATGAGTGGGGGGGGGGGAAATCAAGCAATGCAGGATTAAGATTCAGAATAAAATAACCTCCATATTAGCAAGAAAGTAGAGCAAAATAGCTACTAAACCTCCATCTTTTCCAAGCTTTCTCCCTTCCTTAACTTCTCAGTTCACAAACTCTTTAAAGAGGTTCCTTGTAGCAGTGTCAAAAAGGCACTGTAGAAGTCAGAGGATTATAAAGGCAAAGTGGTGAGGAGATGGCAGAACTGGGAATGGGGAATGAAGCAGCAGCAACTGAAAGATCCAAGAGCTTCTGGGATAAGCATGTGCCTCTATTGTTCTTAAATCAAGGGTTACCAACAGTTAGTTGGTAAGTAAGTGACACGGTAAGATCCACATCATTAAAAACTAAACCAAGACTGCCGCTGGGGACTGCGGGGGAACAAGCCCTGGCCCACCTGCAAGTGTTCCCAGCTCTGCCCGCCCACTCTAGAGCCACAGGTAGTTGCCACCTCTGCCTGCAGGTCAGGGAACAGGCCCCGGGCTGAGGAACAGGGAGTATTACATGAGGATACCTATCTTGTGTTTCTCCTACTAATACCCTAGTTCCCAGGATTACCCTCTCACTAGTCAAAAAATCTAATACCTCTATTTTCTCACATCCTACCTCACAAATGTCTTAGCCAACCCCTAAGTCCCCCCTTTTACCATTAGATACTGTGAACCACCACACAAAAATACTGACTAAATGTAGAAGATAATTGATCTCATGATTTATGTTTAAAGTGTCAAAATTGTAAATATAAAAATAGAAACTAACTGATATATGGCAATACACTGGGTACTTTGAATGCTGTAAAATATTGATCTTTCCCTTAAAAGTGAGGCATTGGGTAACCTGTAGGGATGCTATAAAACAATAGGACAGAAGCAGTAATACCTCAGACTTACACTGCAAGAGAGGAAAACACATAGCTATCATGAAAAAACAAGGGAGGAAAATGCCCAAAATAAACCAAGACACTACAGCAATAGAATCCATAGAAAGCACAGTAGGTGAAACGTCAGAAAAGGAGTTCCAAATATACATAATTAAAATGATTCAGGATTTAAAAATGACCTAAGTGAGAAGATACAGGCAAAAATTGATCTCTCCAACAAAGACATAAGAGATCAAATACAGGCAATCATCGATCACACCAAAAAAGAGATAAGAGAACAAATACAAGTAGCAAAAGATTACTTCAAGAAAGAGAGTCTGAGAAAAAAACAAACAGAAATACTTGAAAGAAACAACAGGCCATTTAAAAAACTCAATAGTATCACCAACAGATTGGATCACTTGGAAGATAGTACCTCAGACAATGAGAACAAAATATACAATACTGAAAATAAAGTTGACCACACAGTGAAGATGGTAAGAAACCATGAACAAAATATCCAAGAATTATGGGATACCATCAAAAGACCAAATATAAGATTTAATGGACTGAGGAAGGTGCAGAGAATCAATCCAAAGGAATGCAAAATCTCTTTAATGAAATAATATCAGAAGACTTCCCAAACAAGAAGAACGAATTTGAAAACCAGATACAAGAAGCATATAGGCCGCCAAATGTACAAAATTACAACAGATCTACACCAAGGCACATTAAAATGAAAATTCATGGCATACAAAATAAGGATAGAATTTTAAAAGCTGTAAGAGAAAAATCAGATAACCTATAAAGGAAAACCAATTCGCATCTCAGCAGATTTTTCAACCCAGACCCTCAAAGCAAGGAGAGCCTGGAACAACATATACCAGGCTCTAAAAGATAAGGGATGCCAACCAAGAACCTTATATCCAGCAAAATTAAGCTTTAGGTTTGATGATGAAATTAAAACCTTCCATGATAAACAAAAGCTAAAAGAATTCTAAACAAGAAAGCCGGCACTACAGAACATTCTTGGCAAAATATTCCATGAGGAAGAACTGAAAAACAACAATGAAAACCTGCAAAGAGAAGAACTACAATAAAGGAAAACTAACCATAGGAGAAATCAAGTCAAGCTAAATACCAAAAATAAAATAAAATAAAATTTTAAATGACTGGTAATACAAATCATATCTCAATAACAACCCTGAATGTTAATGGCCTAAATTCACCAATTAAAAGACATAGGCTGATAGATTGGATTTAAAAAAAAAAAAAAAAAAAGGACCCAACAATATGCTGCCTTCAAGAGACACATCTCATAGGAAAAGAGGCCCACAGACTGAAGGTGAAAGGATGGGATAAAATATACCACTCACACGGACTACATAAGCAAGCGGGGGTTTCCATCCTCATATCAAACAAAGTAGACTTCAAGACAAAGGTAATCAAAAGAATTAGGATGGACATTTCATACTGCTTAAGGGAATCATACATCAACAAGAAATAACTGTCATAAATATATATGCCCCAAATAACAGAGCATCCATGCTCATCAAACAAACTCTTCTCAAGTTCAAGAGCCAAATAGACCACAACACAATAATTCTAGGAAACTTTAAGACACCTCTTTCACCACTGGATAGATCTTCCAAACAAAAGCTAAACAAAGAAACTGTAGAACTCAATAATACAATCAATAGCTTAGATTTAATTGATATATAGAGAGTATATCATCCATCAACAAGTCAGTACACTTTCTTCTCAGCAGCACATGGATCCTTCTCAAAAACAGACAATATAGGGGCTGGGGTTGTGGCTCAGCAGTAAAGTAATCACCTAGCAATGTGCGTGGCCTGGGTTCGATCCTCAGCACCACATAAAAATAAATGCATTGTATACAACTAAAAGCAAATAAATAAATTTTTTTTAAAAAATAGACCATATATTATGCCATAAAGCAACTCTAAGCAAATATTTAAAAAAGTGGGGATACTACCCAGCATTATATCAGATCATAATGGAATGAAATTAGAAATTAATGATAAAATAAGAAACAAAACCTACTCCAACACCTGGAGACTAAATAATATGCTACTGAATGAACAGTGGGTTGCAGAAGACATCAAGAAGGAGATTAAAAAATTCTTAGAGGTAAATGAGAACACCGTTACAACATATCGAAATCTCTGGGACACTATGAAGGCAGTACTAAGAGTAAAGTTCATTGCATGGAGTTCATTCCTTCAAAGAAGAAAAGGTCAACAAATAAATGAATTAACATTACACCTCAAAGCCCTAGAAAAAGAAGAACAAATCAACCGCAAAAGCAATAGAAGACAGGAAATAATTAAAATCAGAGCCAAAATCAATGAAATTGAAACAAAAAACACAATTGAAAAAATTGACAGAACCAAAAGTTGGTTCTTTGGAAAAATAAATAAAATTGATAAAACACTAGCTAAGAAAAGGAAAGAAAAAAACGTAAATTACCAATATCTGTGATGAAAAAGGAAACATCACGACAGACACTACGGAAATACAGAAGATAATTAGAAATTATATTGAAAATTTATACTCCAATAAAGTAGAAAATAACGAAGGAATCAACAAATTTCTAGAAACATACGATATGCCCAAACTAAATCAGGATGATATACACAATTTAAATAGATCAATTTCAAGCAAAGAAATAGAGGACGCCATCCAAAACCTACCAACCAAGAAAAGCCCAGGTCCAGATACACAGCTGAGTTCTACAAGACCTTTAAAGAAAAACTAACACTAATACTTCTCAAACTATTCCATGAAATAGAAGAAGAGGGAACCCTTCCAGACTCATTCTATGAGACCAATATTCCAAAATCAGACAGAGACAAATCAAAGAAAGAAAACTTCAGACCAATATCTCTAATGAATATAGATGCAAAAATTCTCAATAAAATTCTGGCAAATTGAATACAAAAACATATCAAAAAAATAGTACATCATGATCAAGTGGGCTTCAGTCCAGGGATGCAAGTTTGGTTCAACATAAGGAAATCAATAAATGTAATTCACCACATCAATAGACACAAAGATAAAATCATATGATCATCTCAATTGACGCAGAGAAAGCATTTGACAAGATACGGTACCCCTTCATGTTCAAAATGCTAGAAGAAATAGGGATAACAGGAACATACCTCAACATCGTGAAGGCCATATATGCTAAGCCCCAGGCCAACATCATCCTAAATGGAGAAAAATTGAAAGCATTCCCTCTAAAAACTGGAACAAGACAAGGATGCACTCTTTCACCACTACTATTTAACATAGTTCTTGAAGCCCTAGCCAGAGCAATTAGACAGATGAAAGAAATTAAAGGGATATGGATAGGAAAAGAACTCAAATTATCACTATTTGTAGATGATATGATTCTATACATAGAAGATCCAAAAAATTCCACCAGAAATCTTCTAGAACTAATAAACAAATTCAGCAAAGTGGCTGGATATAAAAATCAATACCCATAAATCAAAGGCATTTCTGTACATCAGTGACAAATCCTCAGAAAGAGAAACTAGGAAATCCACCCCATTTACTATAACTTTCAATAAAATAAAATAATGGGAATCAACTTAACAAAAGGAGTGAAAGAACTCTACAATGAAAACTACAGCACACTAAAGAAATTAAATAAGATCTTAGAAGATAGAATTATCTACCTTGTTCATGGATAGTTAGAACTAATATTGTCAAAATGACTATCCTACCAAAAGCACTATACAATTTCAATGCAATCCCAATCAAAATCTCAATATTATTTCTCATAGAAATAGAAAAAGAAATCATGAAATTCATCTGGAAAAATAAGAGACCCAGATTAGCCAAAGTAATTCTTAGCAAGAAGAGTGAAGCTGGTGGCATTACTATTCCAGACCTTAAGTTGTACTACAAAGCAACATAACTAAAACAGCATGGTATTGGCACCAAAATACACCAGTAGACCAATGGTACAGAACAGAAGACACAGAGACTAGCCCACACATCCACAGTTATCTTATATTAGACAAAGGTGCCAAAAACATACATTGGAGAAAAGACAGCCTCTTCAACAAATGGTGTTGGGAAAATTGGAAATCCTTATGTAGTAAAATGAAATTAAATCTCTCTCTCTCTCCATGCACAAAACTCTACTCAAAGTGGATCAAGGACCCAGGAATTAAACTAGAGACCTTGCACCTAATAGAAGAAAAAGTAGGCCTAAATCTCCATCATGTTGGATTAGGCCCCCCAACTTCCTCAGTAATACCCCTATAGCTCAAGAATTAAAACCAAGAATTAATAAATGGGATGGATTCAAACTAAAAAGCTTCTTCTCAGCAAAAGAAACAATCAGTGAGGTGAAAACAGAACTTACAGAATGGGAGCAAATTTTTACCACAAGCACATCAGACAGAACATTAACTTCAAGGACATATAAAGCTCTTAAAAACCTTTACACCAAAAAAAACAAACAACCCAATCAATAAATGGGCTAAGGAACTGAACAGACACTTCTCAGAAGATGATATATAATCAATCAACAAATATATGAAAAAATGTTCAACATCTCTAGCAACTAGAGAAATGCAAATCAAAACTACCCTTAAGATTTCATCTCCAACGAGTCAGAATGGCAGCTACCAAAAACACAAACAACAATAAATGCTGGTGAGGTTGTGGGGAAAAGGGCACACTCATACATTGCTGGTGGGGTTGCAAATTGGTGCAGTCAATCTGGAACGCAGTCTGGAGATTCCTAGGAAAATTTGGAATGGAACCACCATTTGACCCAGCTATCCTACTCCTCAGTCTATACCCAAAGGACTTAAAAACAGCTTACTACAAGGACACAGCCACATCAATGTTTATAGCAGCACAATTCACAATAGCTGGATTATGGAAATAGCCCTGATGCCCATCAATAGATGAATGGATAGGGAAACTTTGGTAATATATACACAATGGAACACTACTCAGCACTAAAAGAGAATAAAATCATGGCATTTGCAGGTAAATGGATGGAGGTGGAGAAAATAATGCTTAAGTGAAGTCAGCCAACCCCCAAAAAACCAAAGGTAGACTGATTCCTTTGCTATGATGATACTGAATTATAGTGGCAAGAGATGGGGGATGGGAGGAATGAAGGAATGTTAAATAGAACAAAGGGGGGGGGAGAGGAGGGGAGGGGGCAAGGGGATAGGAATAATGGCAGAACGAGTTGTACATCATCAATACACTAAGTGCATGTATAAAAACTCAAATGTGAAAATACTTTGTGTAAAACAGTGACTTGGAAAACTGTACTCTTTATATGTAATATGAAAGGAACTGCACTTTGCAAGCATGTATAACAAATTAAATTAAAAAGAAAAAATTAAAAATAAGAAACAGACTAATATTTCTCAGATGCTGCAAGGTTATTCATATTTAGGTCAAGAACAATTAAGTCCAAATCACTGAAAAGAAACAAAGACAGGGAATTTTAATAAAAACTTAAAGCTCAAATAAATTATTGTTGGTTGGAGAACAAAAAAAAAAAAAAAAAAAAAAAAACACTAAACCAAACCATGATCTCTCATAAATACCTATGGTTTGGAACATCTCAGTTCTAAATCTATGGAATCAACTGAATGTGAGCACTTTTTAAAATATATGATTGAACAAAATAATGGCACTATGTCAGAAGTTGCTCCCCCTCCCCCAACCTCTCTTTTTGCAGAGACAGGCTCTCACCATGTCTCCCAGACTGGTCTTGCATTCCTGGGCTCAAGGTGATCCTCCCACCTCAGCCTCCCAGGTAGCTGGAGCTACAGGTGCATTGCCACCATACCCAACTAGAATTTTCTTTTAAACTAAAACTATTTCTTAAAGTATCAATACTGAAGGTCCTTGACCTGTTCCTCCAGTATTCACACTGGCTGGTTTCTTGCTTGTATCCTACCTCATGCGACATCAAACCACCTCTTAGCTGCTCAGTGCATCAGGATGCCTCATACTACAGCTGCTCTGCTGCCAGAAAGGCTTTAAGCTCAACCTGCAAATACTTTAAGCTTCAGCTCAAGTATCCAGTCCTTTATGAATCCTTTTCCTGTTGGCCACTTTTCACTCTCAACCTCAACCAACCTCTCAAAATACTCACCATGCAATCATTGGTATCCCACTGTCATACATTGTAACATCTGAGGTTTTAGTTGTTTACTTCTCTTCCTGACCAGACTACACTTGAGGGTTGGAACCCTTTTAAAAATTCAACTTATTGTTCTCCAATGCCTAGAACCAAAGTTGACATATACTGTAGACTCAAAACAAAGTGAAATTTTAAAAAGACTATAGCCCAAAATTTCAGAAACACAAAACCTAAACTATCTACCAAAGCAATACTCTAAATAGATGTTTACAGTTTTTCCACATACTGAAATCACCATTAGAGCTACTGAATTTGAACTACAGAAATAAGGAATCACAAAACAAAACAAAAAGAATTAAATAGCAATGTGTACTGTCTTTGCCCAAAACACTAAGGATGCAAGTTAAAACAGAACTCAGTGTATAGTATGTTGTTTTCCCAGATGTAAATGTGATTAAAACTATTAATTCTACTTGTAGGAATGTTTTAATTACACAACTGTATTTCTATTGGCCTTAACTTACAGATTTCCTGTATCCTCAAAAATGGTGGTGCAACTCTGAACAGAATGATGAAATTTATATTAGGAGTCATAAATCTTTCGTTTATCATGAGTCACTTTTGCTTAACTGGTATATCCTATGTTAATGACTTGGGCACACAGAAAGTTTTAAACATTTTTAAATTATATAAAAAAAGTGTTCAATACAAGATCAGAATCATAAATACAGAAACCACAAAGAAAATATAAATCACCTGTAATCCAACCAACCAAAAAAATCTCCAAGTCTTTTTTCATATGCATGTATATACAATAATAACAATCACTGTGACCACAAAAGAGCTGCTATTTATGCTTTTATCACCAGATAATACAGGAACCATATTAAGCAACACAAACACATTATTTCATTTAGTCTTCAAAATAACTCAGTGTGGTAGGTACTTTTTTTTTAACAGCCTAGGGGCTTTTATTTATTTTACACCCTTTATGTCATGAATTCACAGGGTATAGTTTCCAGCAGCACAGGTTTCTTTCCTCTGGTTCTCACAAAATGAGCTTCTTTGGGCAGAGCAGGCTGGTGCTTCATTCAGTTAAACCTAGGTATCTTTCTCTTTGTCTTCCTTCTTTTTCTGATCATTTTCTTTCATGTGTTAAGGAAGCTATCTTGGTTTTAAAGAGTACTTAATATGCTCAATACAGACATTAATTTTCTTGGCAAGAATCCTTCCCTTGTTTATTTATAATGCTAACCACACACTGGACAACACCATAGACTCTTCCAGTTTTGCTATGGTAACTGTTGTGGGACAGTCCTTTTTGAGCAGTATTAATTTCCTTTATGTCCACAATCTCACCTTTTTTGCAGATTCATATGTATGTGGCCAAAGGAAAAACTCCTTATTTTCTTAAAGGTCTAAAGAACAAATAGCAGACGCCTCTCCTCTTTCCCTTTGTGTTGTTATTTTGGTAAATTACTAGAAGATTGTAGTTTCAGCCAGAAGGCACTATTTGTTTTTTTTTTTTTTTTAATTAGAGCATTATAGTTATACACAGTAGCTGGATTCATTTTGACAAAAATCATACATGCATGGAACTTGATATTTCAATCCCTGTCCCCCAGTCCTCTTCCCTCCCTTCCCCTATTCTCCTTCCACTCTCTGTTGATCTTCCTTTTGCACATTTATTTATTTTTGATTGGTACTTTCTGCATGTACATAAAGGTGAAATTCCCTGTGGTATACTCATATATGCATATAATGCAATTTTATTAAATTCATTCCATATTTCCTCCCCTTTCCTACTCTTCTTCCCTCCCTGTCCATCTCCTTCATATACTCCATTGAGCTTCCCTATATTTTTGTGATATCCGATTCTGCCCCACTCCTGCCTTCTTTCCCTTATTTTGCTCTAGCAGAAGGCACTATTTTTAAGTCTCTCTCTTATAGTGGAAAAATTGAGGTGGCTAAGAGGTTAAATAATTTATACAAAGACACACAGCTAATAAATGGCAAAACATGAGGGGCTGGGGTGGTGGCTCAGAGGTAGAGTGCTCGCCTAGCACGTGAGCGGCCTGGGTTCGATCCTCAGCACCACGTAAACATAAATGCATTGCATTGTGTACAACTAAAGCAAATAAATATTTTTTAAAAATAAATAAATAAATAAGTGGCAAAACATGAATTACATAAATCTTTTTGGTGCCTTAGTTTCAAATCATATCTACATTTGTATGTGTACATATATAATATTTCCTAATAGGAACACAAAACCATACAGTTTTGAAACCAGCCTTTTTTTACTTAATGTTTACATAAGGTCAACAACTTTTCTGTCAATGAACATCTGCCACACCAGCAGTGTTCATGGTTGCCTAGTATGGCATTGTCTGGGTATGAAATAAATAACTTTAGTATACTTATGTTACTCCAACATTATATATGCTTTTTAATATAATTAACAATGCTATAATGAATAGTCTTATCTATTTGTCTGATTAACTCCTTAAGATAAAAATACCCAAAAAAGAAGAAAGTCCCCTTTTTTGACTTGCATACTTCTTCAATTCTAGCTCCATTTTGATTACTCATACTCTCTACCCTTTCACTCCTGAGGGCCATCCTCCACAGTAACTTCTGCTTATCCTGCAGATACAGCACACAGGATGTGCCCTGGAGAGTTGGCTCCATCCTCCTTTACCGCCACCCAGCTAAGAGACAGAGAGAGATAACTTACTGACATCACTGTTCCCATTCTTGTCTCCAGTTCTACCCATCAGCCTGAATACATTCCTAGGTATATACAGAGGACAGACTCTCTGACCAATCTTCTAAGGAATTTTTCTGCAATTGTGCTGGCTGGCAATTGGCAGGTTGTCACCCTCCCCCTGCTTTTACCTTTCTTGTTTCAAAGCTCTTCAACGTGATGACACTGTGAATGAGACTTTTCTTTCATTTTGCAAGTGTAACATAAATTTTGTGCATTCTTAGTTCTATGACTTAGAACTAAGAGTATATTTTGGTTGTTTCAACAACAACAACAACAAAAAAAAACTGATAAGAAGGTGCAAGGTGAATCACCATCTTGTACAGAGAAGTTAAAACTTTTAAACTTTATTTATAATGAAATGATTTTAATGAACAATTTGATATCCCAACTGACTCTTTTTATCCTTCCATTTGAAATCTGCTTAAGAAATAAATACCTAGGTCTGGAGTTGTAGCTCAGTGATAAGAGTGCTTGCCCCTCACCTGTGAGGCACTGGGTTCTATCCCCAGCACAAAATAAATAAATAAGCCGGGCGCAGTGGTGCACGCCTGTAATCTCAGCACTTGGGAGGCTGAGACAGGAGGATCGAGAGTTCAAAGCCAGCCTCAGCAGTGGTGAGGCACTTAGCAACTCAGTGAGACCCTGTCTCTAATAAAATACAAAAAAAGGGCTGGGGATGTGGCCCAGCGGTCCAGTGCCCCTGAGTTCAATCCCCGGTACAAAAAAAAAAAAAAAAAAAATTAAATAAATAAATAAAATAAAGGTATTGTATCCATGTACAATTAAAAATATTTAAGGAAAGAAGTACCTAGAAAAGATTGCCTTAGTTAATAATCAGTTCATGTTCTTGTTTGTTTCCTACACTGTGAAGAAACTTTTCAGTTTGATACCATCCCATTTATTGATTCTTGGATTTTACTTCGTATTACGCTTTATAAGTCTTATTGAGGAAGTTGGTTCCTAAGCTGACACATCAGACAGTTGGGCCTACTTTTTCTCCTAATAAGTGCACGGTCTCTGGTCTAATGCCTAGATCCTTGATCCACTTAGAGTTAAGTTTTGTGCAGGGTGAGATATAGGGGTTCAATTTCATTCTATTACATATGGATTTCCAGTTTTCCCAGCACCATTTGTTGAAGAAGCTGTCCTTTCTCCAATGTATGTTTATGGCACCTTTGTCTAGGGTGAGATAATTGTATTTAAGTGGGTTTGTCTCAGTGCCTTCTATTCTGTTCCCATGATCTTCATGTCTGTTTTGGTGCCAATACTATGCTGTTTTTGTTACTATAGTTCGTAGAATAATTTAAGGTCTGGTATTGTGATGCTTCAAATATCACTTTTCTCACTAAGGATTACATTGCTGTTCTGGGCCTTGTATTTTTCCAAATGAATTTGATGATTGTTTTTTCTATTTCTGTGAAATTTCTTCACAGCAAAGGAAACAAGGACGTGAGCAGAGTTCCTACAGAATGGAAAAAAATCTTTACCACTAGTACCTCACATAAGGCACTAATTTCCAGGATATACAAAGAACTCAAAAACTTAGCACCAGAAAAATATATAACCCAATCAATAAATGGGCAAAGGAAATGAACAAATACTTCACAGAAGAAGAAATATAGATGGTCAAAAAATATATGAAAAAATGTTCAACATCTCTAGAGAAATGCAAATTAAAACTACACAGAGATTCCATCTCACTCCAGTCAGAATGGCAATTATAAAGAATACATATAACAATAAATGCTGGTGAGGATGTGGAGAAAAAGGTACTCTCGTACATTGTTGGTAGGACTGCAAATGGATGCAACCACTACGGAAAGCAGTATAAAGATAACTTAGAAAATCTGGAATGGAACCACCATTTGACCCAGTTATCCCACTCCTCAGTCCAAAGGACTTAAGAACAGCACACTACAATGGTGCAGCCACATCATTATTTATAGCAGCTCAACTCACAATACCCAAGCTATGGAAATAACCTAGATGTCCTTCAAAGGATGAATGAATAAAGAAAATGTGGTATATATTCACAATGGAATATTACTCAGCCATAAAGAAGAATGGAATATGTATGAGCCCTAATAAGGAGATAGCTATGATGGCGGCTAGCTGAGAGACATAAGAAGTGTTTAAGTATTTTCACCTGATATTCATGCATTTATCTAAGAATCTTTCTATGCCCGTGAACACTATGTGACGCACATGTAAGTTTGAGCTGTTAACACTTGTGTACTTGTTAAGGCAAAAAGTATATAACCGGGTGAGGTTGGCTAGAGGGGGGTTGGAGTTGGAGAGGTTGTTGGAGCTGGAGAGAGAAGTTAGAAGAAGGACGAATAAAGAACCTATTCATTTCCAGTCTGCCTCCGAATTCTTTCCCGCAGTACTGTTGCTGCAGGCGGCAACAGGAATAATGGCATTTGCCAGTAAATGGATGGAACTGGAAAATATCACGCTAAGTGAAATAAGCCAATCCCCCCAAAAAAATCAAAGGCCAAATGTTCTCTTTGATTTGTGGATGCTAACCAAAACAAGGAAGGTTGGGAAGGGCGATAATAGGAATCCAATGGATTACACAAAGGGAAACAAAGGGATGGAAAGGGGAAATAGAATAGGTAAGACAGTAGAATTAATCAGACATAACTTTCTTAGACTTGTATTTGAATAAATGACTCGGGTAAATCTGCATCATGTACAGTCAGTCACAAGAGTGGGATCCTAAATAGAATAAGTTATATTTTATGTTTGTATAACTTGCCAAAATACATCCTACTGTCATGTATTACTAACAAGAACAAATTTTAAAAAAAGAAAATTAAAAAGAATCAGAATGTAATAAGCAAGAAATAGTAGACTGCTTCAAATTATGTAAGCAAAAACCAGACTTCACATAAAAATTTTTTTCAGTGATAGAGATTGAACCCAGAGCCTTTTACATGCAAGTACTCTACCACAGAGCTACAACCCCAGCCCTACATAGGATCCTTATTCATGAAAATACAATTCCTTGGAAGTAGGTAAAAAGGTATTCTCCCATTATCTACACAAGAAAATGACAACCCCGGGCTGGGGGTTGTGGCTCAGCGGCAGAGCGCTCGTCTCGCACGTGCATGGCCCGGGTTCGATCCTCAGCACCACGTAAACATAAATGCATTGCATTGTGTACAACTAAAGTAAATAAATAAATATTAAAAAAAAAAAGAAGAAAAAAGAAAACGACAACCCGCAAGTAACTACAGAATAAAAAAGCAAAGACTAAAAAGCAGGAATTCTAATTTAATTCACAATTCTAATTCTACTTCATAATCATCCTAGATAATACTTTAAGAAGCTATAGAATTCTTGAAATTTTTACATATATCTCTCTCTATATATAGATACATATGGTAGAATCTAACCAAAAACAATATTAAAGATAAAATTTCCTATGCATAAATCATCTAATTTTTAAAGATATGCATCAGAATATCATTATGTGTTACTATTTCTGAAAGCAAATAAACAGAATCTTGACTTTAGAAATTCATCATCACACAAAAAAATTCTGGTGTCAATTTTTTTTTTCCTGAGTAGAAAGCAAACTTTATTTTATATCAAATTAAGCTTTGCACTTCCCAAGTATAAAATACCAAGGCTTTTCTACATCAAATGAAAATCAGGAATGTCCACCTTCACATTAAAAACAAAAATTAAAAAGAAAGAAAAAAGAAAAAGAACAAAATCAATATTCAAGACAAGTTTCAACACTAATAATGTAAAACCTGGACTGAGCGACTAAAATTTTAAATTATCAATATAGTTCAATTTGATAGATTTCTCAGTAAACTTCAATTTGAAACAACAAAAAAGTACTATTTACCAACAGTAAATGTAACAGTGATACTGTTCATATCATCCAATTTGAGAAATATAATCCATTGCATATTAAAAAAATACAAACTATATACTAACCAAAAGAACAACAACAAAAAATTTAATCTTATTAGGAATCAAGAGAACACCTACACTTATGAAAACTTCCTCAATCAGTAGCATATTCTGTATATGATGTGCAGAAAACTACAATTTAAAGCAAGGTCACTTTTGTTAATTGCATAATTTTTTAAAATATGAGGAAATTTTGAACTATACCTCTAAAAGACCGCAGAATTATCTCTGAAATATGCATTTCTCAAGACAATGGGCAAAAGGTTCCCATTTACGGGAAATACGCTTTTTTTTCCACACAGTGAAACTGAGAAAAATCATATCAAACGAGAAATCTTTTTCTCTAATCTTAAACACCCCAATAATGCAAACCTTGGAAAATGTAATTTTTTCAATTCAGACTTGAAACAGGTTATTATTAAACAAGCATGTACAAATCTTATTGCTTGGCACCAAATTTTTAAAAATTAAACATTGCTTAAACAACCATAATGTTCTTAAATCATATTACAAACTCTTATACCTGCTTTTATTTTCTTAAAGAAAATGGTTCAATCCAACAATCTAGATTGAACCCTGTAATACATAAGCAAGTCACAGTTCACATAAAAACAAATGATCAACTTTCAGTTTTTGTTAAATTCATGATATTAAGATATCCATAAAATTAACTAGGATTTATCAGTGGACAATGATGGACCCACAGAGCGCTGTCTTATGGCATTCTGTGAAAAGTCTTTTGTTTCTTCTTTACTTTCAGCTTCCTCTTCTGAAACATCTTCTTCATCAGCCTCCTGTTCCTCCTCCACTTTTTTCAAAGGTTGAGAAAATTCTGGTAATGACTTTTTTAAAGGGTATGGCTGTGGTTTGAGCCTTTTTGAAAGACAAAGGCAATCTGCCACAAATATCCTACAAAGTGCTAATAACAATCCTGAAAGCAGAGTTGCCAAAGCAAAAAGAGTGTAAGATCCCCAAACTGGTAATCCAAGGTCTTCAATAAAATAGTTGTGGCAAGTCCTGATGTACTTAGACAGCCGAAAGAGTGCTGACATACTACTCATCAGAACAGAACCTGGACCAAACCATGATGAAACAGGTTCAATATTCTTCCACTCTTTTTTACTTATAAAGTTGATAAAGTCCTTCTTAGTCCTTGGACCCTGATAGCGCCTAAATTCACCATCTTTACAATGATAAATAGTAGGAAAAGCAGTTATGATAAACCGTCCACTCAGTCCTGTCTGCTCTGTGACATCTACTTCTGCAACATTAACCTCAAGATCTTCTCCCCATTCAGCAAAACTTTCCCATTCTGGTTGAAGATTTTGACAAGCAGGACACCACGGTGCGTAAAATTCTATTATCCACTCTCCTTCCAGGAACTCCCTCCAGTTCTCGTCTATGATG
This sequence comes from Tamias sibiricus, assembly GCA_025594165.1. Lineage (NCBI taxonomy): Eukaryota > Metazoa > Chordata > Mammalia > Rodentia > Sciuridae > Tamias > Tamias sibiricus. Next base: position 96,342,929 of record CM046666.1, read on the forward strand.
ACACGAATTTACTCCGCCGCCCATGGGTCCACGGAACCTCCCAAAGCAACAGCACCAACTCTGTCAGAGGAACCACAAGACGCCCAGAGGGCGCCATGACCACCTCTCTCCCACCCCCTCGGACAGCACCGCCTCTGGTGTCAATTTTAATTTCTCTCTTTCTTACAGTACTAGGATTAAACCCAGGGCCTCAGGCATGCTAAACAAGCACTCTGGGAGCTACACCCCAAGCCTTTTTTTTTTTTTTTTTTTTTTTTTTGAGATAGGGTGTCACTAAATTGCCCAGGCTGGCCTTGAAATTGTGATCCTCCTGTCTCAGCCTCCCAAGTAGCTGGAATTATAGGCATGTGCCACTGTACATGGCTATATCCATCCTAACTTCATGCTTTCAAACGCATTGTTTTTCTTAACCCAGGGTCTCACACATCTCAGGAAAGTACACTACCACTGGGCTATATTGCCAGTCCCTTTTTAATTTTGTTTTGAGGCAGGGTCTCCCTAGATTGTTCAGGCTGGTCTCACACTTTAAATCCTCTTGCCTCAGTCTCCCGAATCAAACTTACTCTTTAATTCAACCAACAAAATATGTACACAGTTGAAAATACTACATATGCAACTAGATCACATACAATAATGCAAACTACTAGACACCATTTGAAAGGAAAGAATATTTGTAACTAAAGAAAGCAAAAAACAACAGAAAAACACTAATTTCTAAACTAACAAAATTCATCTTGAAGCCAAGTGAACCAAACACAGCTTTGTTAGATAAGCCTTAACTTCATACTTTGTCTAAGTGCAAAGACTGGTGAGAGAGGATCTGTTCTTGTTCACCTGGGAGAAATTCTGAAACCACCATGTTCTATCACTGCCAGATCTAGCTGACTTGTCCATAGGATCAGAAGCCAACCACACAGAAACAACTCTGAACAAGAGCCTGAGCCATCAATCAAAAGACAGAGCAAGTCTAAATGGAATAAAATACACTCCTTGTCTCAGGTCACTTAGGCTACTATAACAAATTACCATAGACTGTGTGGCTTATAAACAAAAGAATTTATTTCTCACAATTCTGGAGACCAGGAATTCTAAGATCAAGGTGTCTGGTGACCAACCACCTCCTTAAAGACTACCCTCTAATTATCACCATAATCTCTCATGAGGGAAGTGGGGAGGGATCTCTCTAAGGTCTCTTTCGTAAGGGCACTAATCTCACCTTCACCTTGAGAGTTAGAATTTCAACATATAAATTTTGGGGGAACACAGATATTCAGATCATAGCACCCCCAAAACCCATAAGAGGAATAAAACCTAACCACAAACTTCATTTCCCCATTAGATTCGAGCCCTGCATATACAAAACAACAACAAAGGAGGGAATAAGCCACAACTTATATAATCTTACACCAATTATAATATTAGCATACCACAGTGACAAAGCCACATCAATGTTTATAGCAACTCAATTCACAATAGCTAAACTATAGAACCAACCTAGGTGCCCTTCAACAGATGAGTGGATAAATAAACTGTGGTATACATACACAATGAAATATTACTCAGCCTTAAATAAGAATGAAATAATGGCATTGCAGGTAAATGGGTGGAGCTTATGCTAAGCAAAATAAGCCAATCCCAAAGAACTAAACACCATATGTTTTCTCTGATAGGCACATGTTAATTCACGATGGTGGAGGGGCTAGGGAAGAAGAGAGGTACTTTGGATTAGAGGGGAGTGAAGGAGGGGAGGGGGTGTGGGGGTAGGAAAAACAGTAGAATCAGACATTATTACCCTATGTACGTATATGATTACACAACAGGTGTAACTCTCCATCATGTACAACCAGAAGAATGAGAATTATACTCTATGTATGATGTGTCAAAATGCATTCCACTGTCATATATAACTAATTGGAATTTTTAAAAGGGATAAAAAATCATTTTCTATAGAACAGAATGCTGTGTTATGCCAACAACAGCCTCATTCATCTCATGTTTACCACATCTCTTGTGTTTGATTTAACCTCATGCTGTTTTGTTCATCATGGCCCTAGGAACAACAGGTTGTATCATATGTATACATATACACAGCTAATACAGCCTAGGTGTGTAGTAGGCTATACTATCTGGGTTTTTATAGGTACACTCTGATGCTCACACAACAACTAAATTGCCTTATGACAGATTTCTCAAAACATAGCCCAGTCATTATGTGACACAGGACTTTGCTTTCTCAAGGAAGAGCTTGTCTTAATTTTTTTTTTTTTTTTTTTTTTTAGTTGTGGATGGACACATTTTTATTTTATTTATTTTTATGTAGTGGGGAGGATCGAACCCAGTGCCTCACATGTGGTAGGCAAGCACTCTATCACTGAGCTACAACCCCAGGCCCTAACACATTTCACAAAAAAATGACAGGGCCTTTGCCTTATTAGCTCTTATTCCTACTCCCTCATTCCCCTTTTCCCTATCTTTTGGGTTCTCTCTGTCCAGGTTTCCTTGGTAAGGCAGAGGAAATAAGGATGCTGAAGGATCTAGGTAAATGAACAGGAGTATGGGGAAGCAGAATAAATAAGATGTTTAATCCACAGTAGCTAGAGACCATGTCATTCAAGGAGTAGATTAGTTATAGAGAGTCAAAGTCAGAGATCAGCACTAACAGCACAGAACAAAGTTTTTGATGAGTGTTTTAGTTAGCTTTTTTACCATGTGACTAAAAGATCTGACCAGAACAATCATAGAGGAAGTAAAGTTTATATGAGGGCTCATGATTTCTGAGGTTTTAGTCCACAAAAGGCTGGCTCCAATCCTCAGGCTCAGTACTTCACTCCTGTTTATGACTAAATAATATTCCATTGTATGGGTATATCAATTTTGTTTATTCATTCATTAGTTGATGAATATATGGCCTGTTTCCACTTTTTGACTACTAATGCTGCTATGAACATTCATGCACAAGTTTTTATTTCAACAACATTTTCAGTTCTCTTGGATATATAACTAGGAGTGAAACTGCTGGGTTATATGGTAATTCTGTCCAACCAACATGTTTTCCATAGCATTTGTACCATTGTACATTCCCACCAGCAACATATGAGGGTTCCAGTTTCTTCCCATTCTCACCAACAGCTGTTATTTTCTTCTTCTGCTACTATTACTACTATTACTACCAACATTCTAGTGGGCATAAGGTGGTATCTCACTATGGCTTTGGTTTGCATCTCCCTAATAACTAATGACATAGAGCATTTTTCATGTGCTTAATGGCCATTTGTATATCTGGAGAAATGTCTATTCAAGCACACTGCATTTACTAAGAAAGCATACATTCTTCTCTATGGAAGGAAATGAAACAATATTAATTATGTTTCAAATCTATGAGGCTCAATAAAAGGAATTATATAATATTATAATTTCTCTTCTAAGCTTGGGGTAGTCAGATTATGGAGGAAAAGGAGATAATTAATTTAAAGATAAAAACATTTTCTTAATTCCACATTCAACACTTAACTTTTTATTTTAATTAACAATAATTAGATATATTTATGGGATATGACATGATGTTTTGATATATGCATTCATTATAGAACAATTAAATTAAAATAATTACTGTATCATCACCTCAGTTATCATTTTTGTAATTATTTTAATTACACAAATGGGTGAGGTACAAGGAATTCGATACATATGTATAATGCTAACAGTGCTTAAGAACATTCTTTGAAAAATATCATGATGCTCAAGTATAAGGAAATCATAAGTATACCAAAACAGTTGTCATTTTTATCAGAGTATTTAATATATTACATTATAGAATTAATAAGCACTCCTGTATTTTTTAAAGCAATACATAAAACTAATATTTTATTTACAAAAAGTGTCAAATCACTGAATGTTATGGTGTGGATATGGTTCGTCTTCTAAGAGTTCAGATGTTGGAGGCATGGTCCTTGGTGTGTCAATGTTGGGAAATGGTGTGGGACCTTTAAGAGGTGGGGCCTACTGGGAGATTGTTAGGTCAGTGGGGGTATGCCCTCAAAAATGATTAAGTTCTTGTGGTGACATTATTAGCTCTTATTACAGGAGTAAACCTGACCCCAAATTTTCTCTCTGATTTCCCACCTACAAATGTGATTTCTTGCTTTTACATGTGCTTGCACCTTGATGCCACTGCCATCAGCCTCTCATCAGAGGCCACATCAATAGGGCTGCCTCATCTTAAACTTTCAGTCTCCAAAAATAAATCTCTTTTCTTTAAAAACTTATACAGTCTTGGGTATTTTGTTTTTGTAATAAAAAATGAACGAATATACTGGACCACCTATAAGTTAAAGCATTTTAACACATTTTAAATTTTTTGACAAAAAAAGAATGTCTAATGAATGACTTGGGAAGAGTGTACACCATGGCACTCATGCTGAAGACTCAAGAACTACACTTTGAAAACCACTGCCTTAGATCATGGTAAAGAATGTTTCTCCAGAAAGATTAAAGAAGCATTAAATAATCTTTCTAGAATAGTCAAACATTACATGGACATGCCTAGGATAGTCTCAGGCTTTGACAGATTATTCAAGTTAAACATGAACCAGGGGTCCACGTGTATCACTCACTATGTGTATAGCACTTCAAATCTCTTTATGGAATAAAAAATCAGTCAATCAATAAGAATTTAGAGCTCTGGACATATTGCACACTTCAACTAACGTAACAATCGCATTCTAAAAATCTCATGGAAAATAATTTCTCTTTATTTCAAAGAAATCTAATTCCAGCACTTGGGAAGCTGAGGCAGGAGGATTGCGAGTTCAAAGCCAGCCTCAGCAATGGCGAGGCACTTCGCAACTCAGTGAGACCCTGTCTCTAATATAATACTAAAATGCCACACTATAATGTGGCCCAGTGGTCGAGTGCCCCTGAGTTCAATCACTGGTACCAAAAAAAAAAAAAGAAAAGAAAAGAAAAGAAATCTAATTCCATTACAGCTAATCTTTTAAGACTATCTTATTTTTCTTAATTCTTCTATTAAATATATTTTAAATAGTATATTTGCACAGTCAAAAAGGAAGGTCCAAATGTTTGTGCCCCACCCCCAAATGCATAATTGAAATCTAATCCCCAACATAATAGTATTAAGAGGTAGGACCTTGAGCAGGTGATCAGGTCATGAGAATGCAATTCTCATGAGGATGCAATTCTCATAAATGGAATCTAATAAAAGAGGCCCAAGTAGGCTTGTTTTCCCTTTTCCACCAAGTGAGGACACCATGAAAAGTCTCCATATATAAAGCAGAGAGCACACCTCACTAGACAGTCCATCTACTGGCACCTCAATCTTGGACTTCCCAACCTCCAGAACTGTGAACAATACACTTCTATTATTCATAAGTTCTCCATTCTAAGCAATTTTGCTATAGCAGCCTGAATGAACTAAAATTATCAAGTGCCAGGAACAAAAGGAGAAATCAAATCAGAGCCAAAAGAATAAAATGAGCTGGGGCTGGGGTTGTGGCTCAGCAGTAGAGTGCTTGCCTAGCACATGCGTGGCCTGGGTTCGATCCTCAGCACCACGTAAAGATAAATAAAAATAATGGCATTGTATACAACAAAAAGTAAATAAATTTTTTAAAAAAGAATAAAATGAGCTGATAAATGTAAATCCCATGGGGATTAAGACTCCTGAATACAGGTCCTAGGGATTGGTGTTCTAAATTCCTACTCAAAAAACAAAAGACAGTACCTTAGGGGTACAGGGTTGAGGTATGGAATTAGCACACAAGAGCTCAGAGGTTAGGAAGAGCTACCATGGCAGTGAAAAAAAGGACTAGAAAAACTCTATCCACTGGTCTACAGAAGCAATAAGGAAGCTTGCTATATGTCTTGGGCATTATATTATATAGTGTGCAGAACATCAAATGTAAAGAGAAAACTTTAAAATCTAACAGTGAAAACAGATTATCTAAAAAAAGTAAAGCTACTAATTACACTCCTCAAAATACTCAGCATTAACCAAGACCAAAGACCATGGAGAAATCTTTAAAATACTGGGGGTGTGGGAAAACTCTAATTCTATGTCCAGCTAAATAATATTTTAATCATTGTTATTTTTTGAGACAGTCTCACCATGTTACCTATGCTGGCATTGAATTTGTGATCCTCCTACCTCAGGCTTCGGAGCAACCAGAATTACAGGTGTGTGCACTACTCCAACTTAAACTGAATTTTAAAATGGGGCAATAAAGACACTTTCATTCAAAGACTGAAAACAATTGCCATTCACAGGTCCTTGCTAAAAGAATCACTAAAAAATATACCTAACAAGGAGCAAGTACTATATGCAGGGAAAAAAAAATCACAAAAGTAAATCTAAGTAAGTCTTAACTGTAAAGAAACTGAAACATATAGAGAGGGAGGGGGCAGTTAAGCGAAAACAAGGTAGGATTAAAATAATGAGAAAAGCAAAACATTAGGGAGAAATCTGAAGTACAGGGTTCTAAAGTTCTTGTACTCATCAGAAGCTGGATAAATGATAACTTAAGGCAAATATGCATGGAAAAATACAAGAGTAATTATAGTTACTAAGTTAGGAAAAGTATAAATTATTTTCAAACCACAAATTGAGAGAGGAAAAAAGGACTAAGGAAAACTCTATTAATGTTACAGAAATCACAAAAGAAGAGAAAAAACAAAGCATGAGACATAGGAAAACACCCAAAGAGAGCAGAAATAAATCTAAATACAGAAAAATACACATTAGTGTGATCAGATTAAAATCTCCCAATTTGAAAAAGATGCTTAGATCAGGAAACGTAATAAATTCAAAAGAAAATAAACTTCACAAACATCTATTTCAGTTAGAAAGCTGCTACAGTTTCTCCTGAATGCAGAGATAGAATAGTAAGCAGTATGGCTTTTAACATGGTAATGGTTTTAAACAATCCAACAGATTGCCATAAGTGTTCTAAAAATCCTGACTCACAAAGTTGTTGACAGTAAGTGAAAATCAGAATTACCAGTGCTTTGAGACTTGTTCTTTGGAGAATCAATGAGCTTCTCTACAAAAGAAAATACCCTTATATTCCATTCCCATTTCTTAAAGAGAAATTCTCAACAAGCTGTGATTAGAGACCTTGACTAGGATAATTTTTAAGACCTTGGAACAGACTTCTTTCACAAAATTTGGCAGAGTCTTAGATGCCCACGTAGCAATGATTGATAGCAACCTGCAGGGCTTCTTCCTTCCCTGAAGCAGCGAAACCAGATGTTACCAGGTACTCGATCAGTTTTGCTGACAAGGCATCACTGTTTCATATCTCAATGGTCTTTCCAGTCTCCAATGGGTTCACATAACAAGAATTCTTTGATGGCATCAGCATGCTCTTACAGAACAGAAAAGAGAAGGTTGCTTTACTATAAAATATCAGAAGTTCACTCAGTCACATGCTAAAAGGAAACATCACAGCTGCCCATACCTTTAAAATCCTGATTCGAGAGACTGCAATGAGAAATATGTCAACAATTCTAGAGGAATATGTCATCTGAAAAGAGGCCACAATATTCTCCTGTGCCTAGCCACAAACTAGAGTTCAAAGGGCTTCACTAAGACCTCTCCAAATACTCCCTCCCTCCCTTCCTTCCTTTCATTTTCAGGGATTGAACAACAAGGTTCTGAGACACTCAGCCACATCTCCAGCGCTTTTTTTATTTTGAGACAGGGCCTCACTAAGTTGCTGAGGCTGGCTTTGCTGGGATTACAGGCATGTGCCACCTCACCCAGCATACCACTTCTTTCCTTAGATAATTTTGTAAGAGAAGACTTTTACACTGGGGTAAATTCACATTTAGGTAAGGTTCCCAGTCTTTTCAAGTTAAGCTACCTTGTTATCAAAATAGATGCACAAGCCGGGCGTGGTGGTGCACGCCTGTAATCCCAGCACTTTGGGAGGCTGAGGCAGGAGGATCACGAGTTCAAAGCCAGCCTCAGCAATGGCGAGGCACTTAGCAACTCAGTGAGACCCTGTCTCTAATAAGATACAAAAAAGGGCTGGGGATGTGACCCAGTGGACAACTGCCCCTGAGTTCAATCCCCGGTACCACAAAAAAAAAAAAAAAAAAATAGATGCACACTGTCCAAGATGTTTTCTGTCTGGGAATATATAAAAAGTGTTGCTGCCTGAAGCGATTGCTGCTTGGAGCAACAACGCCACGGGAATAAGTTCAGAGGCGGACTGGAAACAAACAGGCTCTTTATTCTGCTAGCTTCTCTCTCTGGCTCTAACAACAACAACTCCTACCCGGAATCTCCACGCTCCTCCAACCACCACAAAATGGCGCCGACCCCGTCCGCAATGTCCCGGACCAAGTCCCGCGAGAGCATGCAAATGGCGCCGACCGGATCCACAATGTCCCGGGCCAAGTCTTGCAAGATCATGGAAGGTGGTAATGCTTTATGGCTCACAGCTAACCGCAATCTTAACTATCTCCTTAATTAGGGCTCCTACAAAAAAGGCCTTCCTCAGCTTTGTTGACTTCCTGCTTCCATTAACAAGAATCTTAACAGTAAAGAAAAAACATGACTTTTGTGTCCCCACACATTCTTAGATTAAGATCAAAGTACAAAGTGCCTGTATGAAGTCATGAATGGTGTGAATATACTTTGCATACAACCAGATTTGTAAAAAAGTGCTCTATATGTGTAATATGAAATGTAATGCATTCTGCTGTCATTTATAACATCTTAGAATAAAAAATAATTTTTAAAATAAAAAAAATCAAAGTACACACAAGTTTTGTCCTACTTTTGTTTCTTATCTTTATTCTTTTTTTAATATTTATTTATTTATTTTAGTTGTACACAATGCCTTTATTTTTACGTGGTGCTGAGGATCGAACCCGGGCCGCACACGTGCTAGGCGAGCGCTCTACCACTGAGCCACAAACCCAGCCCCTCTTATCTTTATTCTTGTGTCTGTGTGCATGCATGTGTGTGTGAGAAAGGACAGAAAGAGAGATCTTCTTTTAACTTAAACTAGATCCCACAAAAATAAAGATGTCATGGCGAATTTTCATTGATTCTTACCAATGGGAAACTATTCTATGTAAGTCCCCACATGTAGCAACAATGAAAACTGTATATAACATAACTGGATACACTAGTGATCTATAGTAGCATAACCCTTGTTTTTAAAAGGGTAAGTGAACAAATACATAAGCAATTTTGACTTAAGGAAAAAATGTTTTGTAAAAAGCAATTTTCAAATTAATAGAAAAATATCAAAAAAACTTTTAAAAAAGTGTTTTAGCTTTCAGTTCACAGACCTTTCATAAAGTTTTAAACTCCACTTAAGGATTAATAAAGAATTCTGACTTTTTATCTTAACTGTTAATATTAAATGCTCATTTGAAAACAATAGTAGCAAATATTAGACTTGACTACTGTGGCAGAATGTATTTTCTAAAGATGGTCACAATGGTACAACTGTACCATATGTTCTTCTAGAATCTTGCCAGCCCCCAACAAGAGATAAAGTCTCATTACCCTCCCCTATCTTGGTATGGACATGCTCCCTTGTAACTAATAGAAAGCAGCATAAGTGGCAATGTATATATAGCTTGCAAACCTTTGTCCAAAAAAATGAACAAAAATGCAGCCTCTTCACTTCACAGAAGAAGAAATTCAATCAGTCAACAAATATATGAAAAAATGTTCAACATCACTAGCCATTAGGGAAATGCAAATCAAAACTACTCTCATATTTCATCTCACGCCAGTCAGAATGGCAGTTATCAAGAACATAAACAACAATAAGTGTTGAGATGCAGGAGGAAAGGCACACTCATACATTGCTGGTGGGACTACAAATTGGTGGAACCACTTTGGAAAGCAGTGTGGCGATTCCTCAGAAAACTTGGAATGGAACCACCATTGGACCCAGCTATCCCACTCCTTGGTCTATACCCAAAGAACTTAAAATCAGGATACTACAGTGACATAGCCAAACCAATGTTTATAGCAGCTGAATTCACAATAGCTAAACTGTGGAACCAACCCAGATGTCCATCAATAGATGAATGGATAAAGAAACGGTGGTATATACACACAATGGAAAATCACTCAGCATTAAAAGAGAATAAAATTATGACATTTTCAGGTAAACGGATGGAGTTGGAGAATATTGTGCTAAGTGAAGTAAGCCAATCCCAAAAAAACTGAAGCCTGAATGTTTTCTCTGATGCTGATCTATGATGGGGGGAGGTCATGGGAAGAATGGAGGAACTTTGGATAGGGGAAAGGGAAGGCTAGAAGGGTTATGGGGGTAGAAAAGATGGTGGAATGAGATGGACATCATTACCCTAGGTACATATATGATTGCACGAATGGTATGTCTCTACACCATTTACAACCAGAGAATTGAATGTTGCACTCCATTTGTGTACAATGAATTGAAATGCATTCTGCTGTCATGTACAACTAAGTAGAACAAATAAAAATAATAATAAAATAAATAAATAAAACAAAGTAGTAGAACTAAGCAAAAAAATAAAATACAAGCAACAATAAATGTTAGTAAGGATGTAGAGGAAAAGGTACACTCATACACTGCTGGTGGAAGTGCAACCTGTTGCAACTTCTATGGAAAGCAGTATGGAAATTCCCCAGAAAACTTGGAATGAAACCACTATTTGATCCAGTTATCTCACTCCTCAGTCTATACCCAAGGGACTTAAAACAAGCATACTATAGTGATGTAGCCACATCAATGTTTATAGCAGCTCAATTCATAATAGCTAAACTACAGACCAAACTAGATGCATAAATGGATAAAGAAAATATAGTATATATACACAACGGAATATTACTCAGCCTTAAAGAAGAAATCATGGCATTTGCAGGTAAATGGACAGAGCTGGAGAATATTATGCTAGGCAAAATAAGCCAATCCTGATGAACCAAAGACTGAATGTTTTCTCTGATAAGTGGATGCTGATTCATAATGGGGTGGGGTGCCTAGGGAAGAATGGAGGAACTCTGGATTAGGCAGACGGGAGTAAGGGGGTGCAGGGGTGGAATGAGACAGACACTATTACCCTATATACATGTATGACTGTGTGACTCTGCATCATGTACAGCTAGAGGAATGAGAAATTGTGCTCCATTTGTGTATAATGTGTCAAAATGCATTCTGCTGTCATGTATAACTAATTAGAATTTTTTTTTTAAATTCAGCTTCTTGTTCACTTTAACACTTGAGCTTGTTGCAATTATCATGAAACCATCTGCCACTTTGTTGTGCAGAAATAAGGGCACATGTTGGCATTCTGGCCAAGGGTCCTCATTTCTTCAATTTATCACAGCCCGATTACCAGACATGTTAGTAAATAAGCCATCAAATTAGTCCAGCCCCCAGCAATATGAATGATCTTAATCTTCAAGTCTCCTGCTGAGATCTCAGTCATCTCAGAACTGCCTTCCCCAAAGTGCCCTTTCAGAATTCCCAATAGACAGAATCGATGCACATAATAAAAATAGAATCTCATCCACTAACATTTGGAATGGATGTTAAGCAGCAATACTAGCTAGAATAACTATGGAGTGAGGGATCTAATCCCATTTCTAAAATTGGATATTTTTAGATCTAAACAATACTAGACTCCTGATCTACAAAACTGATAACTAAATGTGAGAAAATTACATATGAGGGCTGGGGCTGTAGCTCAGTGGTAGAGCACTTGCCTAGCATGTGTGAGGCCCTGGGTTCGATCCTCAGCACCACATAAAAATAAATAAATAAAATAAAGGCATTGTGTCCATCTACAACTAAAAAAAGAAATTTAAAAAAAAATTACATATGAACTTTCTCGCAAGTCCACCACCAAATAAACTTATAAATAAATAAATCGCTTATACTAACCACTCCTGATTTTTACAATGGCATTAAAGTCCTTTTAATACTTAACAACTCGTAAAACAACTCCCACATTTACACAAAGTCTTGGCCACAGCATGAAATGCTAGCTAGTTAAATTATGCATATAAATTGTGACAATTTGTTTCCTGCTCTTTGAATATTCCTTTTCCATTATTTATACAGAATGATGAACAAAATCCAATAACACCAATATATCTTTTACATACAGTCTGCAATTGATGGTAATCATTTATTACACAAGCTAAGAGACTATAAAACAGAAGTATTCTTTAAAAACTAATTTGGGAGTGGTTAGAGAAGGTAGATACAATCAAAGCATATTATATGCATGTATGAAATTTCACAAGAAATCCAATATTTTGTACAAGTAATATGCACCAATAATTATTTTTAAAAATTAATTTAAAAGGGAATAATCAAAAACTAGCCATTATAAATACAAAAAAGTACATGAAAATGAACCTTGCCTTAGGCTGTTCAGATTCCAGTCAAAGACAAAAAAGGAAAAAAGTAGTCCACTCATTGTAGACATTTTGCCACAAGGCAAAGACTATTCACTACTAGGTTCTGAAGAGTAACATGAATACATGGAAGAGTTAATAACAATAATTCTTTGCATTTTCATAATTACATGAAGCCTATAGGATATTCTCATATAAATTGAATCATATATCATATTTCTCCTAAGATATCTCATTGGAAAGGACAACTATTATTCAGTGGTACATCTTTATAAAATTCTATAACAGTATTAATAACCACATTATAGGTCAACAACTTATATACATGAAATTAATAACACGAACTTAAATAACATGAACTTGTCAATCAATAGGAAAGGTAGAAACATGATATAAAATTGTACGTATGGGACCAACCCAGGTGCCCTTCAACAGATGAATGGGCAAAGAAAATATGGTACATATACACAATAGAATACTACTCAGTCTTAAAGAATGAAATTACGGCATTTGCTGGTAAATGGATTTTCCACATACTAGAATATGAATTATGCTAAGCAAACTAAGCCAATCCCAAAGAACCAAAGGCTGAATGTTTTCTCTGATATGTGCATGCTAATTCACAATGGGGGTGGGCAGGGACGAACAGAGGAACTTTGGATTAGTCAGAGGGGAGTGAAGGGAGGAGAGGGGGTATGGGGGTAGGAAAAATAGTAGAATGAATCAGACATTATTACCCTATGTGCATATGTGATCACATGACTGATATAACGCTACATCACAAACACTCAGAAGAAGTTTGATTCTATTTATGTATGATGTGTCAAAATGCATTCTACTGTCATATGTAACTAATTAGAACGAATTTTTAAAATTTGTTATATAATTTTTAAAAAAATTTTTAGTTGTTGATGGACCTTTATTATTTTTTTAGTATTTATTTATTTGCTTTAGTTGTACACAATGCCTTTATTTTTATGTGGTACTGAGGATCGAACCCGGACTGCACACGTGCTAGGCAAGCGCTCTACCACTGAGCCACAATCCCAGCCCCACCTTTATTTATTTACTTTTTTATTTATATGCAGTGCTAAGAATCGAACCCAGAGCCTCACACATGCTAGGCAAGCACTCTAACACTGAGCCATAACCCCAGCCCAATGTAATTTTTAATAAGGAATATAAAAATGCATTATAAGGGTCAACTTACTGTCTACAAAACATATGTGGTTGAACTTGATGAATTCCAAATTGTTCTATAACTAGTAACTAGGCACCCAGACCCTTGACACATCCCTCTTTTACTAATTATTTTTTCACTTTATTGTTAGAATGTTCTCCCTCCCTCCTACACTATTTATTCTTTAAAGCCCCTCTTAAATATTTCCTTAACTATAAAATTTTGACATCACCATAAATTGTTTACTCTCCTGTTAATGGATATTTAGACTGTTTCCTATTTGGGGATATTATCAATGATGCTGCTGTGAACATTCTTATATAAGTTTTCTGTGGTCCTATGCATTAATTCCTCTTGGATATATATACCTAGAAATGAACTGATGGGTCATACAATAAGTATGTGTATAAATTCATCAGAAATTACCAAAATGGATGAAGCATGTTATGCTTCTACCAGCACCAGTATTCTATAACCTCACCAACAATGGCATAACCAAACCTCTCAATTTTACTCATTTTAGTGGATTCATCATATTCTTAGTTTAATTTTTATCAAATTATTTTTTAAAACATATATTTATATTGCTAAAATCAAAATTACACAGCAGAGATTATAGCTAAATAGTCCTCTGATCCATCCTTCCCCTCTCTATAAGCAACTACTTTTAAACTTTCTCTGGTTTTGGTTCTTATGATTATTTCATATCTCTAAATACTTATACCACTATTGAACTTCGACCACTGGATCACATCCCCAGCCCTTTTTTTGTATTTTATTACACCATAAGTGCCTCGCCATTAGGCTGGTGAATGATGCCTCAGCCTCCCAAATGAACACAATATCCTATTCTTCTTACCAACTTTAACCATCATTTTTGATAGATGTCTTATCTAGTACTTTAAAAATCATTCTTTAGGGCTGGGAATGTGGCTCAGCGGTAGAGCGCTCGCCTAGCACGTAGGCGGCCCAGGTTCAATCCTCAGCACCACGTACAAATAAACACATTGTGTACAACTAAAAGCAAATAAATAACATATTTTTTAAAAACATTCTTTATACCAATTTTTTGTTTGTGCAACTTTGAACAGTACTTGTATTTTCCACATATTAGTGACAGTCACCATAGCCATAGCAGTAAATAAACCCCACAATTGCTGTTGTTCAGCGCGAAAAAAAATTTACACACCACTGTCATAGTAACTACTTGATTGGGAGGATATAAAGGGAATTAAAACACTCCTCCATATTTATTCATAAAACTGAGAGCACATGTTCCTTCTCATTTCTAAGCCTTCCTACTTGTCATTTCCTCAGGCCAAAGGTCCTTTCCGAGCTCTCTCCCTTCTCCTTTACCCAGCTAGCTCCCATTTGTCTGTCAGATTTATGTCACCACAGAATCCCCAAGGATCTTCCCAGCACTGCCAGCACTCAGTGCTTAACTCTATCATAGAACTGATTGATTACATGGTGTTGACAATGTTTTTCTTATCTGCTTCCTCTATAAATGTCTTGAAGAAGGGAGTTCACTACTGCATCCTCTAGCATTTGGCACAATGCCTGGATTATGGTAGCTATTCAAAGATTTAGTGAAAAATTAAATTATTTGATTAATCCTTCAAATGGTTATTTTCTACCACTTATTCACTAACTCATACATGGTTATAGTAAGGAGAAATCAGAACGGATCCAAATTTTTATATAATAAAAACCAATAGTCCACAAATTTTATTTTAAATAATATTGTACCTGAATAGAAAATTTAAAATCTTCTAGTCCTAGAAATTTTTTATAAGAACAAACATCACAGCCTTCTAATGTTATTAATATTGTAAAAATAACAATTTCAAATAAACAGTTGAATTTATTCAACAATTTATTAAAAGACCACCTTGTTTCAAGCACTGTACTAGACAAATTGCAAGGATTCAAGAATCAACATCAGACACAATTTCTTGAGCTAAATTTTATGAAGGTAGAGTAAGTCTATACTAAAAATAGATGCTAATTAATTAAAATGCTAAGCTAGGACCCCCCAAACCTCCAAAATTATGAGCATCTCAATTCCAAAGAGCCTACTCTGAAGTATTATTTCTTGTTTTAGAAAAAACTAAAGGCTTCAGAATCATTTAATTAACTTAATTGAGCAAAATTTATATAATGAATGATCTCCCTATGCCTTTTGGGAAAATCCTGGGTATGAACTTACATACCATGCTTAAAAGAAAGACAGACCCAGGTGGGCGGTGGTGCATGCCTGTAATCCCAGCTACCTAGGAGGCTGAGGCAGGAAGATCACAAGTTTGAGGCCAGCCTGGGTAACTTAGTAAAACCCTGTCTTGAAATTAAAAGGGGAGGACGTAGCTTAGTGGTAAAGTACACCTGGGTTCAATCCTGGGCGGAAGGAGGAAGTCCCAGATTAAAAAAAAAAAAAATGATGAAACAGGTACAAATAATGTTTGTGGAATCACAAACAGCTGCAGTCATAGAACAGACTGACTCCTGGCAAACAGTAGAGGGAAAATAAATTTTAAGCACACAAAGCAAAAGAAGTAGGAAGAGCAAGAGCAAACAGGATAAGCATTAAGAAAAATAAGTAAAATGAAAATCCAAATGATAGAATAAAATATTAATAACATACTAATAAGCTTTACACACTCTGAAATCATGATAAGAATTTGGGGCACAATTGGTATTTTTTGAAAGAATCTTCTACTTAATCATGCAACCTACAAATTAATAGGCTCACTCTACCACAAAATAGGTTTATTACAACACAAAAAAGAAAAAAAAAAAAAACAGTAACTCAGTGCAATCCATAACAGTACATGAGCTTCAACTCAATTAATTACATGTTCCATAATTAGGTATGTTATCTGTGACCTGATCAATATTTAAATATTTCACTTAAGACATCTGATTCTTATATATGTATATGTATTTCATTAGAAACTGCCTTTCTTTTCATACTTTGTGAAATGGACAGATGCATGTATCCAATGATCAACAAAAAATAGCTGCTGCATGAACACAAAAAATAAAAAAAATAGAAAGAAACCTCCTTGCTTTTATTTTTCTTGGTATCAAACTAAGGGATTATAATGGATTTTTAAAGTGTATATTAGGGCTTTTATAATCTATAAATTTCATCTCAGGATAGTAAAGGCAGACTGTAGAGTAAGTGTTATAAAAGGGGAAAGTGGGTCAATTGTGGTTGAAAAGCACTGCTACAGTATCTAAATCTAGAAGTGAAGTTAACAGATATGTATATCTTAACTTTACTAGATAAACAAATTGTTTTCCTCAGGGCTAAGACATAATTTACAATTCTACTAGTGCTATGTGACAGTTTCAGTATTCTATACCATGTATAGAATTGGTATAGAATATATTGGTACTATTACCATATGATAGGTTAAAAAGTATATCTAATGGCTTTATTTAATATTTTCCTGATTATTAATATGATTCAGCATCTTTTTTCTTATTAGCCATTAATGTTTCCACTCCTTTGAAAGTTCCTATTTAACTCTTTAGCCTATTTGTTTAAACTGGATTAAAAATACCTAACTTTAAGAATTCTGACACAGGGGATAGACCCAGTGGTCGAGTACCACTTTCCAGGCATGCATGAGGCCCTAGGTTCAAACTTGAGGACCTTGAGAACCTTTAAAAAAAAAAAAAAAATCTGAGGAGAAACGTTTAAAATGAACACAATGCCATCAGCAACATTCAAAGTCGAAAACCACAAATAAATGGAGTTTTACACATCAGATTATTTTAATATAAGGTAGTATAGTAGCAAACTTAACAGACACACTCTCAAAATAGTTAGAATTTATTTATAGAGAAAAAAGGGAACATGAGCTGGGGCTGTAGCTCAGCAGCAGAGCACTTGCCTAGCATACACAAGGCTCTGGGTTCAATCCTCAGCACCACATAAAAATAAATAAAATAAAAATAAAGGCATTCTGTCCATCTACAACTACAAAAGAAAAATTTTTTAAAAGGGAACAAAACAGCTTACAAACAAATTCAAGATAAGCCTCAAAAACTTGGTGAGGCCCTCAGAAACTTAGTGTGACCATGTCTCATTAAAAAAAAAAAAAAAGTCTGGTGCTATAGCTCAGTGGTAAAGTGCCCCGTGTCCAATCCCTAGTACCAAAATGCCTAGCATTATCTTGAACAAATATAAATCCTTTGGCTTTAAATGCTAATTTCTTCCAACTATTTGAATGCTGTAGTATCTGATGCCATCACTAAAATCTACAAACTGTAGAATTTTCAATTAATTAGAACATTCTTCTAAGAATGTCCAAACTAGTCCAAACTTTGAAATTACCAGAACTGTTTAATATGGCAAGAAGCTTATAAAACTGACACTTATGTTTTATCAGTTTATCTCATTTCCATTATATACTGCCCATGATATTAAAATAAGATTATCTGGTCATGACCAATAATCTTGATCCTTTCAAAATATATTAATTAACTCCTGTTGGTATCTGCTAAAATTCTATTTCACCTGGACTTTGCACTGTTCTTACCAGGGTTCTGTTTATTAGCACTCTCTCACTCCTGGTTGCTATAAAACCCCTAATGCATTGGCTAATTTTTTAAAGTGTATATAAAGGCTTTTATAATCTATAAATTTCATCTCAGGATAGTAAAGGCAGACTATACAGTGTCCAATACCTCAGACCTGGACCTGATGAATTTGTAGGACCATTTCTAAAACCATGACAAGTTGCCAGGTATTATGGCACACGCCTATGATCTCAGTAGCTTAAGAGGCGGTTGCAGGAGGATCACAGGTTTGAAGCCAGTCTCAGCAACTTAGCAAGACTATAAGCAACCTGTGAAAACCTGTCTCAAAAATAAAAAATAAGGGGCTGAGGTTGTAGCTCATGGTAGAATGCTCATCTCACACTGGGTTCGATCCTCAGCACCACATAAAAAGAAAAGAAAAGAAAAGAAAGGTATTGTGTTCATCTACAACTAAAAATAAATTAATTTTAAAAATAAAAAATAAAAGCCGGGCGCGGTGGCGCACGCCTGTAATCCCAGCACTTTGGGAGGCTGAGGCAGGAGAATCGCGAGTTCAAAGCCAGCCTCAGCAATGGCGAGGCACTTAGCAACTCAGTGAGACCCTGTCTCTAAATAAAATACAAAAAAGGGCTGGGGATGTGACCCAGTGGTCGAGTGCCCCTGAGTTCAATCCCCGGTACCCAAAAAAAAAAAATAAATAAATAAATAAAATAAAATAAAATAAAAAATAAAAAGACATTAATTCTTAATACATTTCCCGGGGTTGTAGCTCAGTGGCAGAGCATATGCTTAGCATGTTTAAGGCCTTGAGTTCAATTGCCAACACTATATAATAAATAAAAATTTAAAAATTAGAAATAAATAATGCACTTCACCATAGAAACAAGTTACAAGTGGTCCTTACAAACTATAATACAAGACAACCAAAATTTAGTCACCTGAGTGACTACAGGTAGGGCAAACTGATAACCTAGGTACCATTTATATCCAAGTTTCCTGAGGAAGAATGCATTGCATGTTTCAAAAACTGACTTAAAACAACTTCCATATTCCTGAAAATAATGTTCTGTATTGCCTCAGCAAGTGTTAAAAAAAAAAAAAAAAAAAACTCGTAATCCATCTCTGCTAATCTACTGATATATTTGGAGGAGAAATATGTACTTTCTGCTATAACAGACTAGAGGAAAGTTCTGGGAGGTGATATTGGTCAAATTATACTGTTATATTGTGTGCATGTATAAATATGTAACAACAAATTCCATCATTATATACAAATAAAAATGTAGGAAAAAAATACTTAGCAAAGACAACAAAGTATTTGAATTTTTAAAAGAAGTATTTAGCCGACCTCTTTTTATTACTGATTTCATCTAAGCCCATCCTCAATTTATCTTTCTATCATACTAACAAATTCTAATTAATAGAAAGGAGAAAAAAACTAACCTTCACTAAGAGCTGATTACGAGCCAAAAGGCTTATGTACTTTAATTTATCCTTACTACAATACTGTGAGGCCAAGTGCTATTTATCCCATGTCAAACATAAAGAAACTTGGGTTCTCAGAAATTAGATTAGCTATACTCAGAATTGGCATAAGGGATTAACAATTCTTATTAAATCAAAAACAAGAATGAAAAAATATATTGTACATAGAAAGATACTTAATTCCAAGCCCAAGTAATCAGAGTAAGTCGTCTAAAGAACAAACTTGAAATAAAAGTAGAAATTATCCACATTGCAACCCAGGGGGTTAGATGCTAAAATATATGCAAGTTAGACTCGGCTTTCACAGGCAATCCTCCCTTCTAGGCACGTACAGGATCCCCTTTTTTTTCTTTTCTATGCATACCACTTTTTATTTTATCTCTTCCTCTGCTAAGAACAGGAGTACTGGACAACAGCCAAGACAGAAGTCATCCTGTTTGACAAATACAAGAACTTTCATCATATAACTATATGACAACAGGTTGCCAGACCAGAAAATCTATACAACTATAATCTCCTCCTCAGACTATCCATCTTGCTCCTCCAACTGCAGAACATTTATAGAGTTGTAAAGTATTCAGAAGCACTGCTGGCTGCTTCAGGATCAAGAATGGTATTTTTCTCAGGTAGATCCCTGAAGTGCGGAAAGAGAACACTGGGCTGATGTAGTGCTTGTCTTCTTAACCATAGAACATGTATTATGGGGATGTGTGTCCACATGTCAGGAACATAAAGCCCAAGATAATCATGGTAAGTGACTGGTTTATTTAAGATTTTCTGGGAAGAGTTTGCATATTTGTAAATTTTGACACATAATATTTGTACATGTTTACAGAGTACAATTTATAAGGTTCTTGAACATGTTTAGAAAGAACTGCTTTGGGGCTGGGGTTGTAGCTCAGCGGCAGAGCGCTCGCCTTCGCATGTGCGCAGCCCGGGTTCGATCCTCAGCACCACGTAAACATAAAATGCATTACATCGTGTACAACTAAAGTAAATAAAGAAATATTAAAAAGAAAAGAAAAGAAAGAACTGCTCTGTCAGAACATTTCATGAGATTCAGCTAATATTCTGGTTATAGGCTAAGAATGACCTGGAATATTAGCAAGGAAAAAGAAGCTTATGGAGTTCTGAGAATCTAATCAATCTGTACATTCCTACAAGGACTACTTCCTTGGTAACGCCAACCCTACAAGTAAATTAAAATATACACAATTCTCCTTTAAAACCTTCATCTCTATAGCTACCTAGAAAATGAGTCCTGGGACTAGTAACAACTTGTCTAAGAGTGCAGGAGAAATGATGGAGTCCAAATAGAGCCACAAGTCTACATTAATCCAAATCCAAGTTCTTTCCCACTTTACAATCTGAAACCAAAGACATAGTTATTTTTTTTTTAATTATTGTTATTATTATTATTAGAGGAAAGGAAAGGGAAGGGAAAAGGTGTTTGAATGAGATGGATATCATTTTCCTAAATACATGATTGAAGACCTGAATTGTACGAATATACTCTGTATACAAACAATTGTATGTAAAAAGATGCTAAATACATGCACTATGAGTTGTACATATTAAAAATTATAAATAAAAAAAAGAAAAAACAAAAAACAAACAAAAAAAAAGAAATCCCAAATTAAAAAAAAAAAGTCATGCATGTTTTACTTGGATACAAATATAACTAAAAATTATAATTGCCATAACCTATTATGAGAATGTTAGAGTGGAAGACTGCCTAATAATATTTTTGGAGAGAAAGGAAGCTGTTTCCTGTTTTTCAATTCTGCCTAGGCATAAAGCTAACCATGTTAGTTCCTAGGGAAGAAAAGGGGCACAGCAGGATTCTTGTTTCAGACCTTCTTATGGCATTGTTTTCTTTAAAGGAAGCAAAGGTAAGAACTCCTATATTTTACAGTGTTCTTTTTAACTCTATTTTTTGTGGTCATTTAAAATAGATTTTCCTTTTTGCCAACATAAATAGTTACCTAGGACTTTAATACCTGTAATAGTTTGCAGCCCTAGACAGCTGACTTGCCTATATAAGATTGCTCCTGACATTATGAAATTGACATAATTAAATGTCACCATAGACAGGAAACTATGGAATCAGATTTTAGCAAATTCAGCTCTTAGACTCTCTAAGAAATAATTCAGCCCTCTGAAAAGGTTCCAGAATGACATCCCTGGGCTGAAGTCCTTATGCCAAGCTCCATGAAGCTCTACTACTGAAATGCTTTATACAAGTTTTGGTCAAATGGTGAATTTCAGAGGATCTATAGAGATTTCTCAAGGAACTCCAGGACAGTCTTAAAATACCTCACAGCCTCAGGACAGTGACTAATAAAATAAAAACATACCTCTGAAGGTCTCCCAGAACCTTGGAGGAGAATTAATTTTGACTGGTGTCATTTTTTTGGTTCAGCCATCTGTGAATTTCTATTGTACTAGGCACATTAAGTGTGCAGACAATGGACATTATTATGATAGTTCAACATAAGCAAGCCAGATGAAGAAAATGCCCACGAACTTTTCCTTGTAAGATGTCTATAGATGAATTTTTTAAAAAAGAAACAGACTATTGATCTATGTTCTTGATATTCATTGTGATTCCTCACATATATGGCCTATTTATTCTCTTTTGTTCAAATTTTTTCTTTTTCCTGAATTCACCTTTCTTCTTTCTGGGCTTCTGAATTGAATTTTTTTATATTGTTCTCTACTGTACTGATTCAGAAGATACATTTTTAAATTTCTAGTCTTCAAGTAGTTGTCCTTGAAATTTTAACATGCTTACATTTAAACTCTAAAAGATTAATCAATTTCTTTACCTGTCTCTTGAATAAAATAAGAGCATAAGATGCTTTAACCCAATCACCTCTCTCGAAGCTTGCATGTTGCCATCTAGTCTTTTAATTAATGGTTTATTTTCAGTGTTTTTATATATTCTATTTTCATACATCAGTAACTTAAGTGTGTGAACTTGCCGCCCAATCTAAGAATGAGAATAATACCAATACTGCTGCATCTTTCTATAAACTTCATTATTCCATTGCATATGATTCAGTTTCATCCCCAAAGATGACAATCATCCTGATTTTTGTTTTAATCTCTCTCTCTCTCTTTTTTGCTTTTTGTTAATTCAAAGTTGTATATATAACAGTAACATACATTACAATTCATGATACACATATAGGGCACCTTTTTACATAACACTTTATACAGAGTGTGTCCATACTATTCATGTCTTCAATCATGCATTTGATATAATGATATCCATCTCATTCTACCATCTTCTTTTTTTCCCTTTATACCCCCTTGCTACCTCTCTTCCCCTCCCTCCCCATTGACCTTTCTAGTGTTCCTTTTTTTTTTGCTATTTTAAAAGTAGTTTATCATATATGTGTGTGTGCCTAAAACAATGTACCATTTAGTTTTGTGTATTTTTGTACTTCATAAAGTTTTCTAGGGGTCCTCTGGAACTCATTTTATTTTTTATTTGATTTCTGATAATTAAAAGTCATCACATGGGGCTAATTGGTAAAGCACTTGCCTAGCATGTGTAAGGCCCTATGTTCAACCCCCCAGCACTGAAAAAAAATCCACATTGGTGTGCTCAATTATTTTTGATTATTTTTCACTGCTCTGTAGCATGTAATATGGATTGTTTCAGAATTTACTTATCTAGGCTCCTATCAATGAGCATTTGATTTGGGGTAGCTCATGGAGGCCTTCTGGCATTCAGATCTCCCTTCAAGAGAACGTACCGCAAGAAGTGTAGTCGACTGACATCTACCAGTGACCGAGGATTGGATCCACTGCAGTGTTCACAAGGAGGCCTTGGTCTTCCTGAGCTGCTTACAAACAATGCCCAAACAGACAAGGGCATTCAAGCCAGATTATTCCTGTGCAATGTGGGTCTCCTCTGCAGGTCACTGATTGGCCTAGTAGAGATTTTCTGCAAGCAGCACTGTGTCTAAGGCAATTCCTACCTCTTCTCTCAATTAATTATTTCATTTACTTTAAGATGTCTTTAGAATAAAAACTAGAGTATGATTGAATTTATAATTGAATTTATAATTTTTTAAATATTAAAATATTTCATTCCATTAAAAAAATTATTGTTATTATTATTTTTTTTTTTTTTTTTTTTTTTTTTTTTGGTACTGGGGACTGAACTCAGAGACACTCAAGCACTGGGCCACATCCCCAGCCCTTTTTTGTATTTTATAAGAGACAGGGTCTCACTGAGTTGCTAAGTGCCTCGCCATTGCTGAGGCTGGCTTGAACTCGCGATCCTCCTGCCTCAGCCTCCCAAGTGCTGGGATTACAGGCATGTGCAACCATGCCCGGCTTTTTAAAAATTATTTTTGTTTTCCCATTTCAATGTCTCTAGGATTACCAGTTTATGTTAAATTTCATAGCGTAGTGTCTTCTATAAGAATACATTTTTTAAAAAAGTTTAAATAGATGAATAGACCAATAGATGAATAGACTAAGAAAATGTGATATAAACACACAATGGAGTTTTATTCAGCCATAAGGAAAAATAAAATAATGGCATCTGTTGGTCAATGGAGGGAAATGAGAGAACATCGTGCTAACTGAAATAAGTCAGACTCACAAAATCAAGGGTCAAATGTTTTCTCTCATATGTGGAAGCCAGAGCAAAATAAGGGAAAGAAGGTGGCAGTGGAGAGAGGTGTGATCAAATATTATAAATATGTAGAGAAGATTCGTGGTATAGAAGGTAGAGAAGAAGAAGGAGGGAAGGAAGGAGGAGAGGAATGGGAGAAAATATGGAATGAATTTAACAAAATCATGTTATACGCACATATAAATGTTACGAAAAGGAATTCCAACTTCACGTTTATGTAGAAAATGCCAATCAAAAATACATAAATAAATAAAGGAGTGAAAGGAAGATCAGGAGAGCAGAAGGAGGACAATATGGGGAGGGCGAAGAACAGGAAAAGGGAAAACGGAGATTGAAATAAAATTCCTTTTGTATGTATGATTTTGTCAAAAGGAACCCAACTACTACGTATAACTACAATGCCATAATAAAAAATACTTTACACTTAATTAAAGTTATAGTCTTGCCAGGTGTGGTGGCACACACCTGTAATCCCAGCTTCCAGGGAGGCTGAGCTAGTAGGATCATGGGTTCAAAGCCAGCCTCAGCAATGGCAAGGCATTAAGCAACTCAGTGAGACCCTGTTTCTAAATAAAATACAAAATAGGACTGGGGATGTGGTTTAGTGGTTGAGTGTCCCTGAGTTTAATCCCAGTAACCAAAAAAATTATAGTCTTATAAATAATTTACTTTGGGGCTGGGGTCATGACTCAGTGGTAGAGCGCTTGCCTGGCATGTGTATAAATAATTTACTTTGGGGCTGAGGTCGTGGCTCAGTGGTAGAGTGCTTGCCTGGCATGTGTGAAGCACAGGATTCAATTCTCAGCACCGCATATAAATAAATAAAGATCCATTGACAACTAAAAAATTATTTTAAAATAATAATAATAATAATAATTTACTTTTACCATAGAGGAAGCACATTCACCTAAAACTTCTATTTAATTAGAGTTTAATTAGGAAAAGATTATTGCCAATAATAATAGTAACAACAACCATTTATTGCACATTTATGATCAGGTTCTAAGTTAAGCTCTTCACATAACAGTATCAGATTTACATTCAGTCTTTCACTCTGCACTTATATAACTATTGCAATTTTGCTTCAATATTATTCAAGAGAAAAATAAGCTAAAAGCAGCAAATTGATAGCCAATTAAATCTAATTGCTTAGAGCAAGAATATAAAGTTGATAATTTTTAGGAGAACTCCACTGATTTTCCTTAGTAGGAAAGGACACTAATACAGTAGAAGCCAACTCTTCAATAATTAACTCACCAATTCTTTATAGAAGCAAAGGAGTTGCAGCAACCACACACAGGTGCCTAAAGTCACTACCAATAGCCAACTAGTCTATTCCCCAAAAGTGGGGGAAGAGAGAAAGTTTTTAGTTACATCTATGAGTGGGTTACCACACCATCCCATCTTCCCTCACCATAAAAACACACACACACACATACAATTGGTGAGCACAGCCAGTGTCTCTTTCAAACTATTCCTTCTCACTTTTGTCACCTTTATGCAAAACCCCATAAATCTACATGATCCACCTCTTTTCCACTAATGATATCAATAAGTATTTACATCACTTTCTAAAAATATAAACACTTACCACTTAGTCTTCTCATAGGAAACAGAGATTGAAATATACTACAAAAATAAACTACAGAGCTGGGGTTGTGGCTCAGCGGTAGAGCACTCACCTAGCACGTGAGAGGCACTGGGTTCAATCCTCAGCACTACATAATAAATAAATAAAGGTATTGTGTCCTACTACTATATATGTGTATGTGTGTATATATATATATATATATATACGTGTATATATATATATATACACATACACACACACATATATATACACACATATACACACACACACACACACACACACACACACACACACATTTCAAGCGACTCATGACCTAACATATAGTAAGGCAGACAGAGATATCATAACATAAGACTGGTGATTCCATTTGCTTCCTGGTTCTCTATTATCATTTCAGCTCTTGGGAAATGAAAAATGCTGCCACAATGTTCCTCCCTATGCATTTGTTTACCTTGTATCAGTTTCTAGAATCCTAAGAAAACAACAAACTCTACCCCCAAACTCTTAGAGGATTTCATTTTTCATTATTAATCTTAAAATTGGCAAGGAAAAATCTCCTCATGTACAAGAAATTCTCAAATTAACAGTTGATTTGTCATCATAAGACAATAGGATGATAATTCAAGATAACAAAAACGGGGGGAAAAAAAAACCTCCAAACATGAAGGAGTTGCAGGTAAGGATAAAGAATAAAGAAATACACCCCAACATAAAAATAAAACAAAATAAAAACAGAATTTATTTCTAGTACACCTGTTCTGTAAATACCAAGAGGAGATTTTCAGCTAAAATGAGGACTTTGGACACTCCAGGCATTCCCTGGGAGGACTGTTCTCCCTGTAGTCATCTCTCCTCCTCCTCTCTCTGCTTCCTGACACCACCATGAGTTAAGTAGCTTTCCTACTCTTGGCCCTTAATCCACAATGTGCTGCCTCACCTTGGACCCAGAGCAATGAAATCAGCCATCTGTGGACTGAGACCTCTGAAACTGTGAGTTCCATATAAACTGTTCCTCCTCTAAGCTTTTCTTGTCAGTTATTTTGGTCACAGAGACACGAAAACTAACAAAAAAAAAAAATGAAGATATGCATAAAACAATCATTATACAACTGTTTTAGTGTACTGAATGTATATAATGTACATGTATAGTCATATGCAATAACATCCATACTAAATAAAATTTTGTCAAGATTCCTATCTCACTGGGACTAAATTCAAATGGTGATAAAATTCTATTTAATGTAGAAACGGCATACTTTATAAAGTTCTATTAGGCAAACTCTCAATAAAAATATGAAGGCTGTAAATGACTTTAATAGTTTATTTTCTCCATAACACTCCAAATTTACATAAAGACACAAACACCTATGGATTCCTCAGCACACAGAAGTATCTGTTCAAAAAGGACATCTACAGGGCTGGGGATATAGCACAATTGGTAGAATGCTTACCTCGCATGCACAAGGCCCTGTGTTCAATCCCCAGCTCCACCAAAAAAAGGGGAAAAAAAGAACATCTACAATTGAGTTTTCATTTCCCATTAATCAATACCTTAAATTCCAGCTATTTGCCAAACTGACTCACGGAAGGAAAGGGTGAAAAATGCTTATTCTAAATTAAGTACTCTAACAAAGCAAAAAATTAAGGAACTACAAATCACTTATCAAATGCTTATTCTGGTAGGACATTATAAAACGGCTTCATAAGTAATGGAAAACCACCAAACTGAAAGTTTCCAACAATAAATTTATACTCCAAAGCAAACTTAGCATCATGGATATCTAACAGAATTTTTAAAGTTCTATTTATTCATTTATTTATTCAAGAAATATTTATGAGCCGGGCGCGGTGGCGCACGCCTGTAATCCCAGCACTTTGGGAGGCTGAGGCAGGAGGATCGCGAGTTCAAAGCCAGCCTCAGCAATGGTGAGGCACTTAGCAACTCAGTGAGACCCTGTCTCTAAATAAAATACAAAAAAGGGCTGGGGATGTGGCCCAGTGGTTGAGTGCCCCTGAGTTCAATCCCTGGTACCAAAAAAAAAAAAAAAAAAAAAAGAAATATTTATGGATCTCTTGCCATGTGCCAGGCACTAATGCTAAGAAGTAGGGATTAAAAACACAATGTTCCTGGTTCCTCAAAATTTGTACAGTCCACGGAGAAGCTATCAGTTTATAATTTAAAAACTTATGATTTTGGAAGGACTTTATAGTTCCCTTCACAGATAAGGAGACTAAGACTCACCACTAACTGCCAGTTAGACAGACAGACATCTAATTCTACAGACTTCCAGTCAGACAGACAGACATCTAATTCTACAGACTTCCTGCCAGACTAAGAGTGATGAAGGAGTGTTTCCATATGAGTAAAGCAGAAATGTGGAACTATTAGTAATATATGCAACGGTTATTAGAGGTAGAAATTTCTAACAGACATGAACAATATATAAACAATTGTTGAACAATTACTAAATAACAATTAAATATTTAAGAATTTAACAATTGAGACAAAAGTTTCTAACATATAATATCACAATAATGCCCTAATTAGCAATCTCTGCTGAAGAACTAAAATAAGCTCTTATAATATTATGCCTTCTACTGTTTTGCCTGTTTTCTGACTTGTGAAAAGGGATATTAAGGGCTGGGGCTGGGGCTCAGGGGTAGCAAACTTGCCTGGCTTGTGTGAGGCCCTGGGTTTGATTCTTAGCACCACGTATAAATAAACAAAATAAAGGTCTATCAACAACTAAAAAAAATTTTTTTTAAAAAAAGGGGGATATTAGGGGCTGGGGCTGGGGCTCAGTGGTAGCGCACTTGCCTGGCATATGTGAGGCACTGGGTTCAATTCTCAGCACCACATATAAATAAATAAAATAAAGGTCTATCAACAACAAAAAAAAAAAAATTTATAAAAAAGGGGGACACTAAAAGTGCTTATTTCACAGGATTGTGGTGAAAATTAAATGAATACTTGAAAGCACTTAGTAAGCCTAGTACCTAGTAAACCCTCAGCAAATGTTAGGCACTGTTAGAGATAATCATTTCTCAATTGCATGTGTATTAATTTGTCATAGTAAGACAAAAAAGGAACTATCTTTCTTTAAAGGATTACTCTATTATTATGATAGTCTTTCCTGGCAACTAGTAAAATCTATCATTAAGTTATAGATTTCCTAAAAATTTTAAATGCATAGGATATAATAATATGACTTCTTTCCCTATATAAAAATATCAATCCTAAAACTATAGGGGATTATTAATTAAAATAATCATGTTCTAAGATAATTTTAATTAAATCATTATTTTGTTCAGTATTTCTAAGATTATAAAATCTGAAATATCATTAAGAGAATGTTCAAAGACAACTTTCAAATAATTTTAATTTTATGCAAATTTTCTCATCTTAATATAAAATATACTTAAACTAACATTTGTGAAATAACTATGTGTTGTATACATTAAACTCATATTAAAACAAATCATCACCCAATATCAATAATAAGATAAGCAGCTGTATTTAAATCCACTTACTGCAATCTCTCTACAAGCCGACATGGATATTCCTGTGCCTTCGATTTGCTTCAATGCATATTCCTTTTCATCTTTTCTGCACATGAACAAAAACAAATATTTTAAATATTTCCATATATTACTTTCAGACTCAAAATTTTTAACTACGAAAACAAGAATGCACATAGTTTCTCAGAGATATGTAAACACTATGCCATGCATCACTGTGTGTGTGGGGGGGGGGTTCTGGGGATAGAACCCAGGGCCTTGTGTATGCAAGGCAAGCACTCTACCCTCTGAGCTATAACCCAGCCCATCACTTATTATTTTTGATAACATTTCAACTACAGAAATATGAAATATCAAAAGCAATTCATGTCACAATGAAAATACCAGACAGAGCCAAAACACAAAACTCAAAACTGAACAGAATAGGATACTAAACACAGCACTAGTTTTGAAGAATAAACAAGCGTAAATATAAACTCAAACATACTACAAGATAATTCCACTCCTTTCTTAATTATCTGAAGTCTATGAAAGCATTCTGTTATAAGCATTCACTAAAAAAAAATAACTGATAGACTTAAACTCCCAGAGTCACTTAAAGTAATTTCATAGTATAAGAAGCATTCACAGGACAGGGAGCCTGTTCTCACTTAGAGAACTGAGTCTCACCTAGGATAAGGGATATTTAAAAGCTCTAAGACGCCAACCAAAGCCCTTAAGACTTTAAAACTTAGCCACCAACATCTCATTTCTCAAGAAACTCTAGAAGAAACTCAGTAGTTTCAGTGGATTTTGCAAACAGTAGAGAAAGGATTAGGGATCTGGGAATTCCTAATAGTTACCAGAGTAACTAGCAATTCAATGATGATAATACAAGCCCATAGAACCAGCATCAGATGAGCATCTGGTGTAACATCAAGACACTGACACCAGAATAATGCTAGAACTGTTCTAATAACAGGGGCATAATGCATGCCCTCCAAATTTTGTCTTTGGATTAGAGCCTCAGCAAGGTATCATCAGGACATGGTGGATGCATTAAAATGCCGAAATAATGCCAAATTTGTCCTACTTAGCTATTCCTCATTTCACTGTTCTGTGCTTACTAGCAGATAAAGCAGTTTAAAATGCTTTAAAAACATAGCATGCTTTAAAAACATCTTTTTGCATGCCTTTTAAAGATTATTCACAATCACCTATGTTTTGGGGGAATGATTTCACTGTATAAGAAATTATAAAATTATGATTTCTTTCTCCCACAATCAACTTGAAAATTATAGACACTTTTCTTCCAAGACATGCCATTCAGCAAATAAGCAATATTTTGATAAACAAAAAATATCCCAGATATGTCAAAAGGATGGACTGTAGCCATGACATGTGGCACATGCCTGTAATCCCTGTGACTTGGGAGGCTAAGGCCCTAAGCAATTTAGTGAGACCCTGTCTCAAAATAAAAAAAAAAATGGCTGGAGATGTGACTCAGTGGTTAAGAGTCACCGAGTTCAATCCCCAGTACCCACCCACCCCCCAAAAAAGGATGGACTGTTATGCAATTATTAAAATTATGGCTATGGTCATTAGGAACATGGAAATGTCTACCATATATCACTAAGAAAATGCACAAAGTATATGCTTTGTAGAAATATATACACACCTATACATATGTTGGGGATAATACAAAAATAAAAACAATTGTGTTAAGATACAGGAAGTTAAATCAACTCAAGTACTAATGTAATATTGTCTTTTAAATTAGAATGGAGGAGCCGGGCACAGAGGTGCATGCCTGTAAATCCCAGCATCTTGGAAGGCTGAGGCAAGAGCATCACAAGTTAAAGCCAGCCTAAACAAAAGCAAGGAGCTAAGCAACTCAGTGAGACCCCATCTCTAAATAAAATACAAAATAGGGCTGGGGATGTGGCTCAGTGGTCAAATGCCCCTGAGTTCAATCTCCAGTACAAAAAAAAAAAAAAAAAAAAAAAAGTTAGAATGGAGGAATCAAAATAATGACACTCTGAAAATAATCAACTACTAGGATAATCTCCAATATTTTCAAAGTGAGAGTGTTTAGGCATGTTTTAAAAACCAAAGTAAAAAATTGGGGAAAGCTTCAGTGATCATTTTTTCCCTTTTCTCCATAATACCTCCTATTTGTTCAGATCACTCAGAAGTCACTAAAAAACATAAACAGCAGGTAATCAAATGTAATGAAAGTCAAGTACATATGTGAGAGCACATGTGCCTGAGATCTGGCACAATGCTTAAAATGTACATATTATATATTTAACTATTAAATTAACTACCAGGTATCTCTTATTAAGTAAGTTTAATAAGTTCTTGAAACAAAATTATAAAAGCTTTCTGACAAATTTTTCACAAGCGATCACATTTCTCAACAGAAATATTTCAATTCCCAGTTTCCCTAAATGAAGTGCTCCAGAAGCTCATGTAATTGCATAGTTTTATTTTTAATACTGTAAAGAATATTACACAATCTGGATAAGTTATCGTTGCTATGGAAACTATAACTTTTTTTGCAGTAAGTCAAAAAGTGCAAAATTAACACATCACATTAATGGCTTTTGAATTTCACATCCAGACTGTCAAAGGAAATTTGAAAGCTTGAGCAGAATAGACTGAAGCATAGGCCTCTTACTCTGAATTATATGGATAGGAACAAGGAATGAACCCAGTAATTATTTCACTTAATAAGTTTAAATATAACTTCCATCTGTTAAATTAATACTCAAAAATCTGCAATTTTAAGTTCTGCAGTTTTTAATTGGAGAATGAAACAAAGTACATATATCATTACTATTTCTCTTTTGTACACTGCCAGATGGTAAATAGTGATGTGGCACCTCTGAAATTCACTGTATGAAACAGCAAGGTCCCAGAGGACATATGGATGGAACTTGAAGTAGAAACATCTCCTGAATGAAACATGTGAATGCCAATTTGGGGGAAGATACTAATATTTTAGTATAAAGACTAAAGATGCATCCCCTGTACCACATATCCAGAAATATTTCAATAACTAAGGCACATGTGGCAGGGAAGCTTTACTGCTCTCATCCAATGTCAGTGTCCCTTTCCAGGAGTTCCTCCATGTGGTAGTAGTAATTCATACCCCACATCTTGGATGTTTCAGGTACATGTAACATTAAGTATCATAAAAGTACAATGTTTTCTTTTAAGTGACAAGTGTTAAAAAGCAGGCAAACATGTCCTGCCCTGCTATGATAGCCTGGTTTTTAGAGTGCATCTTAGTCCTTCCCTAACGCTATGTTACTTCTAAAAAACAAGGAGAGAGACAAAGCGAATGCAGTTTTAGGGAAATTGCTTTCTAGACTTTAATGTTCATTAAATAGCATGACTACAGAAAAGGCATACTAAAAATAATCCAAGAAGTTTAATAAGTAAAACCACAGGATTAAAATCTATATATATATATATGTGTGTGTGTGTATATATATATTTTTTTGTAGTAAAAACACAGAAATATATCGAATTTTTAAAATTAAGACATGTCTCCTATTTGTCCATAATGTGTATCAATACCATGCAAACTTCACTCTCAGTTGTCACAATGAAAAAAAAAATTAAGCAGAAACTGTGATTCTATTAGGTTTTCCATATGAGACACTATGTTCTGGAAAATTCTTGATGCAAACAATTCTAAAGATAATAGAAAAATAAACACATATTTGTATAAAGAGTAGAAATTATTACCTTAAGTGAAAACAATCCTAGGCAGAAAACCAGGCTCAATGCAGAATTTAAACGTAATTCAGAGAATTTCTCAAGTACAGAGAGAAGAAAGTTCAGTAGAAACATCTCCTGAGTGAAATACTGAGTACTAGTTTAATGAAAAAGATGACCTTACACTTTTCAGTAAGGTCCAAACTAGGTGCCCAGCTCCTAGTGAACTGTAGCAAGGTAATACACCATTCAGCAGCCAACGCACACAAATATTTTTAGGGGCAACTCAAACCTCATTTGTTATGGTCATAATTAGACCCAAGGATCTCCACCTCCTAGCAATACTACTAGGAGGTATCCAGGTCAACCCTGAACCACCTCTGGTCTCAAGGACCTATAGCAAACAAAAAAGTCAGAAAAGGGACCGTTTAAAAAAAGATGAAGCCACCCAGAACATCAAAGCTAAGAGGTCCTGGAATAACATATACCAAGCTCTGAAAGAAAATAGATGCCAACCAAGAATCCTATATCCAGCAATATTAAGCTTCAGATTTGAAGATGAAATAAAAACCTTCCATGATAAACAAAAACTAAAATAATTCACAACCAGAAAGCCTGCACTTCAGAACATTCTCAGCAAAATATTCCATGAAGATGAAATGAAAAAAAAAAAAAAAAGTGAAAACCTTTTCAAAGGAGAAACTAATTCAAATTAAAAACTAGAAATAAACCAAAATGACTGGGAACACAAATCACATCTCAATAATACTCTTGACATAAATGGCATAAAGTATTCAATCAAAAGACATAGACTGGCAGATTGGATTAAAAAAAAAAAAACAAGACCAAACAATATGCTGTCTCCAAGAGATTCGCCTCATAGGCAAAGACATTCACAGACTGACAGTGAAAGGATGGGAAAAAACATATCACTCACATGGATCACATAAAGAAGCAGGGGTTTCTATCCTCATATCAGATAAGGTGAACTTCAAGCCAAAGTTAATCAGAAGGGACAAAGAAAGACACTTGATACTGCTTAAGGGAATTACACATCAATAAGACATAATAATCATAAATATTTATGCCCCAAACAAAGAAGCATCTACATACGTCAAACAAACCCTTCTCAACTTGAAGAATCAAATAGACCACAACACAACAATATTGAGTGACTTTAACACACCTCTCATTACTAGATAGATATTCCAAACAAAAACTAAACAAAGAAACTATAGAACTAAATAATACAATCAATAATTTAGAATTAATAGATATATATATAGAATATTTCATCCATCAACAGAGAATATACTTTCTTCTCAACAGCACATGGATCCTTCTCTCAAATAAACCATATCCAATGCCTTAAAGCAATTCTTAGCAAATACAAAAAAAAAAAAAAAGAGAGAGAGAGAGAGATGTTACCTTGCATCCTATCACATCATAATGGAATAAAATTAGAAATCAACAATAGAATAAATAATAGAAGTTACTCTAATACCTGGAGACTAAATAAAATGCCATTGAATGACAAATGGTTAAGAGAAGAAAGAGGAATGAAATTAAAAAATACATAGAGGCAAATGAGAGTAGTGATATAACATATTAAAATCTCTGGGACAGGGCTGTGGCTCAGTGGTAGAGTGCTCACCTAGCACATCTGAGGCACTGGGCTCAATCCTCAGCACCACATAAAAATAAATAAATAAAATAAAGGTATAAAAAAAATCACTGGGATGAAGGCAGTGCTAAGAGGAAAGTTCATTGCACTGAGCACATTCATTAAAAGAATAGAAAGTCAACAAATAAAAGACTTAACATTATATTTCAAGTTCCTAGACAGGAACTAATTAAAATCAGAGCTGAAATCAATGAAATTGAAACAAAATTAAAAATTCAAAACAAATTGATGAAACAAAAAGTTGGTTCTTTGAAAAAAATAAATGAAATTGATGAAGCCTTAGCCACACTATTGAAGAGAAAAAAGAAAACACAAATTAATAAAATTTGCAATGAAAAACTAAATACCATGACAGACACTACTGAAATACAGAAGATAATCAGAAATATTTTCAACATTTATACTCTGATAAAATAGAAAATCAAAGCCAGCGAATGCCTGTAATCCTAGCACTTGGGAGGCTGAGGCAGGAGGATCACGAGTTCAAAGCCAGCCTCAGCAATGGTGAGGCATTTAGCAACTCAGTGAGACTCTGTCTCTAATAAAATACAAAAAAGGGCTGGGGATGTGGCCCAGTGGTCAAGTGCCCCTGAGCTCAATCCCTGGTACCAAAATAAATAAATAAATAAAACAGAAAATCTGGAAGACATTGATAAATTTTTAGAGACATATGACCTACCCAAACTGAACCAGGAGAACATACACAATTTGAACAGATCAATCTCAAACAATGATATAGAAGATATCATCAAAAGCCTACAAACTGGATGGGGGAGATAGCTCAGTGGTAAAACACCTGCCTAGCATGGAAGCCTTGGGTTCAATTCCCATAACCACACAAAAAAATAAACAACAATTATTTATTTATTCTAATTTGTTATACATAACAGCAGAATGCATTTAAATTCATATCACACATAGAGAGCACATTTTTTCATGCCTCTGGTTATACACAAAGTAAGGTCACACCATTTGTGTCTTCATACATGTACTGATTGTTCATCTCATTCCACGTCTTTCCTACCCCCATGCCCCCACACTTCTCCTCCCTCCCCTTTGCCTCATCTAAAGTTCTTCCATTCCTCCCATGCCTCTTCCCCACCCCCACCCCAGGCAACACCCACATTATGGATCAGCATCCACATATCAGAGAAAACATTTGGCCTTTGGGTTTTTGGGATTGGCTTACTTCACCTAGCACAATATTCTCCAGCTCCATCCATTTACCTGCAAATGCCATGATTTTATTCTCTTTTAATGCTGAGTAATATTCTATTGTGTATATATACCATAGTCTCTTTATCCATTCATCTGTTGAAGGGTATCTGGGTTGGTTCCACAATTTAGCTACTGTTAATTGTGCTGCTACAAACATTGATGTGGCAACATCACTGTAGTATGCTGTTTTTAAGTCCTTTGGGTATAAACCAAGGGGTGGGATAGCTGGGTCAAATGGTGGTTCCATTCCAAGTTTTCTAAGGAATCTCCATAATGCTTTCTGTATTGGTTGCACCAATTTGCAGTCCCAACAGCAATGTATGAGTGTGCCTTTATACCCACATCCTCTCCAACACTAATGGCTGCCATTCTGACTGAAGTGAGATGAAATCTTAGAGTAGTTTTGATTTGCATTTCTCTAGATGTTGAACATTTTTTCATATATTTGTTGACTGATTATGTATCATCTTCTAAGAATTGTCTGTTCAGTTTGTTGGCCCACATTGATTGGGTTATTTGTTTTTGGGGTGTTAAGATTTTTGAGGGGCTGGGGTTGTGGCTCAGCAGTAGAGCACTTGCCTAGCACGTGGGCGGCCCAGGTTCGATTCTCAGCACCACATAAAAATAAATGCATTGTGTACAACTAAAGCAAATAAATAAATATTTAAAAAAAAGATTTTTGAGTTCTTTATATATCCTGGAAATTAGTGCTGTAAATGATGTGCATGTGGTAAAAATTTGCTCCTATCCTGTAGGCTCTCTATTCACCTCACTGAATGTTTCTTTTGCTGAGAAGCTTTTTAGTTTGAATCCATCCCATTTATTGATTCTTGATTTTAATTCTTGTGCTATAGGAGTCTTATTAAGGAAGCAGGGGCCTAAATCAACATGATGGAGATTTGGGCCTACTTTTTCTTCTATTAGGCACAGGGTCTCTGGTTTAATTCCTAGGTCCTCAATCCACTTTGAGTTGTTTTGTGCATGGTGAGAGATAGGGGTTTAATTTCTCTGTTGCATATGGATTTCCAGTTTTACCAGCACCATTTGTTGAAGAGGCTATCTTTTCTCCAATATTTTGGCACCTTTGTCTAATATGAGATAACTGTAATTATTTGGGTTAGTCTCTGTGTCCTCTATTCTGTACCATTGGTCTACAAGTCTATTTTGGTGCCAATACCTTGCCATTTTTGTTACTATTGCTCTGTAGTATAGTGTAGTAAGGTGGTATAATAATGCCACCTGCTTCACTCTTCTTGCTAAGGACTGCATTGGCTATTCTGGATCCCTTTTCCAGATGAATTTCATGATTGCTTTTTCTATTTCTACAAAGAATGTCATTGGGATTTTGACTGGAATTAAAAAAAAAAAAAAAAAAAAAAAAAAAAAGCCTACTATCTAATAAAAGCCCCGGACCAGACAGATTCTCAGGTGAGTTCTACAAGACCTTCAAAGAAGAATTAACACCAATATTTCTCAAATTATACCATGAAATGGAAAGGAAGATAATACTTCCAAACATTCCACAGAGATAGTATCACTCTGATACCAACACCAAACAAAGATACATACATCAAGGAAAGAAAACTTCAGACCAATATCCCTGATGAATATAGATGCAAAATTTTTCAATAAAATGTTCTTTCTGGCAAAATTTCTTTCTGGCAAATTGCATACAAAAACATATTAAAAAGATAGTGCACCACAATCAAGGTGGGTTACATCTCAGGGATGCAAAGCTGGTTCAAAATATGGAAATTAATAAATGTAATTAATCACATCAATAGACTTAAAGACAAGAATCATATGATCATCTCAACAGATGCAGAGAAAGCATTTAACAAAATACAGCACCCCTTTATGTTCAAAACACTAGAAACACTAGGGATAGTTTGAACATAACATTGTAAAAACTATCTATGCTAAACCCAAGGCCAATATCATTCCAAATGAAGAAAAACTCAAAGCATTCCCTCTAAAAACAGGAGAAGGATGCCCTCTTTCACCACTTCTATTCAACATAATCCTTGAAAATCTAACCAGAGCAATTAGACAGAAGGAAGAAATTAAAGGGATAAGAATAGGAAAAGAAGAACTCAAACTATCCCTATTTGCTAATGACATGATTTTATATTTAGAACACCCAAAAGCTCCACCAGAAAACCTCTAGAACTCATAAATGAATTCAGCAAAGTATCGGGGTATAAAATTAACACCCATAAATTAACTGCATTCCTATACATCAGTGATGAATCAACTATCAGAGAAATTAGGAAAACTATCCCATTCACAATAGCGTCAAAAAAAATAATAAAAATATTTGAGAATCAATCTAACAAAAGAGTGGAAAACCTCTACAATGAAAACTACAGAACACTAAAGAAAGAAATTGAAGAAGACCTTAGAAGATGGAAAGATCTCCATACTCTTGGATAGGCAGGATTAACACTCTCATATGGCCATACTACAGTTATCTCATACTAGACAAAGGCACCAAAAACATACATTGGAGAAAAGATAGCCTCTTCAATAAATGGTGCTGGTAAAACTGGAAATGCATATGTAGCAAAATGAAATTAAAACCTAATCTCTCACCCTGCACAAAAATCAATTCAAAGTATATCAAATACTTAGGCACTGGAACAGAGACCCTGTGCCTAATAGAAGAAAAAGCAGGCCCAATCTCCACTATATCAGCTTAGGAACTGACCTTCTTAACAAGACTCCTAAAGCACAGTAGTAAAATCAAGAATCAATAAATGGAATGGAATCAAAATAAAAAGCTTCTTCACAGCAAAGGAAACAATCAAGAACCTGAAGGCAGAGCATAAGAATGGGAAAAAAAGCCGGGCGCAGTGGCACACGCCTGTAATCCCAGCACTTGGGAGGCTGAGGCAGGAGGATCACGAGTTCAAAGCCAGCCTCAGCAATGGCGAGGCACTTAGCAACTCTGTGAGACCCTGTCTCTAATAAAATACAAAAAAGGGCTGGGGATGTGGCCCAGTGGTCGAATGCCCCTGAGTTCAATCCCTGGTGCCAAAAAAAAAAAAAAAAAAGAATGGGAAAAAATCTTTACCACATGCACCTCAGAGTATTAATCTCCAGGATATATATTAATCTCCAGAACACCAAAAAAACCCAAATAACCCAATCAATAAATGGGCAAAGGAACTGAACAGAAACCTCACAGAAGAAGAAATACAATCCATCAACAAATACATGAGGAAAATGTTCAACATCACTAGCATTTGAAAAATGCAAATCAAAAAACTACACTGAGATTCCATCTCACTCCAGTCAGAATGGCAATCATCAAGAATACAAATAACAAGCAGGGAGCAGTGGTGCATGGCTGTAATCCCAGCACTTGGGAGGCTGAGGCAGGAGGAATGTAAATTCAAAGGCAGCCTCATCAATGGTGAGGCACTTAGCAACTCAGTGAGACCCTGTCTCTAAATAAAATACAAAAAAGGGCTGGGGATGTGGCCAGTGGTAGAGTGCCCCTGAGTTCAATCCCCAGTACCAAAAAAAATAAAAAATAAAAAAATACAAGTAAGAATAAATGTTGGCAAGGATGTGAAGACAAGGTACATTCATACATTGCTGGTGGGACTGCAAATTGTTGCAATCACTCTGCAAAGCAGTATGGAGATTCCTCAGAAAACATAGAATGGAACCACCATTTGACCCAGTTACCCCACTCCTCCGTATATACAAAAAAGGACTTAAAAATCAGCATACTTGGGGTCTGGGGTTGTGGCTCAGCGGTAGAGCGCACACCTAGCACGTGGGCGGCCCAGTTCGATCCTCAGCACCATGTAAAAATAAACACATTGTGTACAACTAAAGCAAATATATAAATATTTTTTTAAAAAATCAGTATACTCTAGGGCTGGGATTGTGGCTCAGTGGTAGAGCACTCGCCTAGCACGTGCGGGGCCCGGGTTCGATCCTCAGCACCACATAAAACATAAATGCATTGCATTGTGTACATCTAAAGCAAATAAATAAACATTTAAAAAATTAAAAAAAAAATCAGCATACTCTAGTGACGTGACCACATCAATGTTTACAGCATCTCAATTAATAATGGCTAAGCTATGGATCAACCTAGGCACCCTTCAACAGATAAATGGATAAAGAAAATGTGATACACAATGAAATATTACTCAGCTATAAAGATAAATGAATTTATGGCACTTGCAGTAAATGGATGGAGTTGGAGAATATCATGCTAAGTGAAATAAGCCAATCCCAAAAAACCAACGGGCTGAATGTTCTCTTGATATACAGATGCTAACACACAATATGAATGTGGGAGAGGTAAGAACAGAAGTTCATTGGATTAGACAAAAAAGAATGAAAGGAAGGGAGGGAGGATGGAATAGGAAAAAAAGTAGAATGAATCTGACATTACTTTTCTATGTTCATATATGAATACATGACTAGTGTAACTCCACATCAAGTACAACCAGATGAATGAGAAGTTACATTCCATTTATGTAAGAAGTATCAAAATGCAGTCTAGTGTCATGCATAACTAATTAGAATAAAATATATTTTAAAAATATAAAAAGCCGGGTGCACTGGCACAGGCCTGTAATCCCAGCTGCTCAGCAGGCTGAGACAGGATGATCACAAGTTCAAAGCCAGCCTCAGCCACTTAGCAAGGCCTGGAGCAACTTAGCAAGAGCCCATCTTAAAGTAAAAAAAATAAAAAGGGTTGGGGATGTGATCAGTGGTTAAATGCCATGGATTCCAACCCTGGTACCAAAAGAGAAAGAAAGAAAAGAAAAGGTAAAGGGAATTCAAGCTCACAAAAATGAGGAAAAAGAATTTAAGTCTACAAACTAAAGAGATTAAAATCTTTGTTTCTAATTAAAACAGAAGAGCCTTGTTACTTTTTTTTATTCAATGTTGTTGTACATATAACAGTAGCATGCTTTACAATTCCTAATACACATAAAGAGCACTCTTTTACATATCACTGTTAGTATACAAAGCATATTCATATCATTCATGTCTTCAAACATTCATTTAGGGTAATGATATCCCTCTCATTCTACCATCTTTTTTTTCTTCTCCCTTTATCCCCCCTTGCTCCCTCCCTTACCCTCCCTCCCCATTGACCTTTCTAGTGTTCCTCTAATCTTCCTATGCTCCCCAACCCCACCCCACTGTGAATCAGTCTACTTATATCAGAGAAAACATTCAGAATTTGGATTTTTGAGATTGGCTAACTTCACTTAGCATTATATTCTCCAATTTCATCCATTTACCTGTGAATACCATTATTTTATTCTCTTTTATTGCTGAGAAAAATTCCATTGTGTATATATACCACATTTTCTTTATCCACTCATCTACTGAGGGGCATCTAGGTTGGTTCCACAATCTAGCTATTGTGAATTGTGCTGCTATAAACATTGATGTGGCTGTGTCCCTGTAGTATGCTGTTTTTAAGTCCTTTGGGAATAGACCCAGTAGAGGGATGGCTGGGTCATATTCTGGTTCAATTCCCAGTTTTCCAAGGAATCTCCATACTGCTTTCCATAATGGCTGCA
The DNA here is from genome assembly GCA_025594165.1 of Tamias sibiricus. NCBI lineage: Eukaryota > Metazoa > Chordata > Mammalia > Rodentia > Sciuridae > Tamias > Tamias sibiricus. The sequence goes on from CM046666.1 coordinate 96,384,465, forward strand.
CCACTTTGCAGTCCCACCAGCAATGTATGAGTGTGCCTATTTTCCCACATCCTCGTCAACATTTATTGTTGTGTTCTTAATAGCTGCCATTCTGACTGGAGTGAAATGAAATCTTAAGAGTAGTTTTAATTTGCATTTCTCTAATTGCCAGAGATGTTAAACATTTTTTCATATATTTGTTGATTGATTATATATCTTCTGAGAAGTGTCTGTTCAGTTCCTTGGCCCTTTAGTGATTGGGTTATTTGTTTTTTGGTGTTAAGATTTTTAAGTTCTTTATATATTCTAGAGATCAGTGTTCTATCTGACGAGCATGTAGTAAAGATTTGTGCCCAATTAGTAGGTTCTCTATTCACCTCACTAATTGTTTCTTTTGCTGAGAAGAAGCTTTTATTTTATTTATTTATTTAGTACCAGGGATTGAACTCAGGGGCACTAGACCACTGGGCCACATCCCTATCCCTTTTTTGTATTTTATTAGAGACAGGGTCTCACTGAGTTGCTAAGTGCCTCGCTGAGGCTGGCTTTGAACTCGCAATCCTCCTGCCTCAGCCTCCCAAGTGCTGGGATCACAGGCATGCACCACCAAGCCCGGCTTGAGAAGCTTTTTAGTTTGAAACCATCCCATTCATTAATTCTAGATTTTAATCCTTGAGCAATAGGAGTCTTATTAAGGAAGTAGCAGCCTAATCCAACTAATCCAATATGATGGAGGTTTGGGCCTACTTTTTCTTCTAATAGACACATGGTCTCTGGTTTAATTGAACTTCTTATGTAAACAGTGTAGAGCCAAAGGTTTTCAGAACAGAGAAGATACATTCATAAATTCTTGCTCAGAAAAAATAACTGGTAATAATTACAAAGAAAAACTGGTGGCAAAGTAAATATTTGATAGGTTGAATCAAACATCCAGATAAAAGATGATGAAAGATTAATTTAGAATAGTAGCAGAGGAGAAGAAATAATAGATTAAAAAGACATTTCTGAAGCTGGACATGGTGGTACATTCCTATAATCCCAGCAACTCAGGAGGCTGAGGCAGAAGTATCACAAATTTCTCAGCGAGACCCTCAGCAATTTAGCAAGACCCTGTCCCAAAATTAAAAATAAAAAGGACTGAGAATGTAGCTCAGTGGTAAAGCAACCCTGGGTTCATTCCCCAGGACTCCCCCCTCCCAAAAAGAACATTTGAGTCTTCTGTATGTGAAGGTGAGGATAGCTCTGAAGATGGGTGAAGTTTCCCCTTTGTCTAGTGAAAGACATGACATGACATGAAAACCATTAACCACAGAAATAATGACGTTTTTATGCGACCATCTTTTTAAATTTTTTATTTATTTTGGGTATTGGGGATTGAACCCAGGAGCACTTTTACCACTGAGTTACAACACCAGTCCTTTTTACTCTTTATTTTGAGGCAGGGTCTCACACTTCATTGACCAGGCTGGCCTCAAATTTGCAATCCTCCTGCCTCAGCCTCCCAAGACACTGAGATTATAGGTATGTGCCACTATATACAACCATATATTAACTGGAAAGCTATAATTCATTTTAAAGGAAAAAAAATTCACTGAATTGAGTTGTATCATCAGTTGTACACTTCACTCTTACCAGGATATGTTGATATTTCCCCAAACTTGTTACTTTTCAGTCAAAAACTATTTGAATTGTCAATGTACTTCTTTTTTAAAAAATATATATTTATTTATTTACTTTTAGTTGTACACAAAGAAATGCATTTATGTTTACATGGTGCTGAGGATCAAACCTGGGCCGCACACGTGCGAGGCGAGCGCTCTGCCGCTGAGCCACAACCCCAGCCCAAATTGTCAATGTACTTCTAAAATATCAAATTCAACATTGCAGTGGTAACTACATTACAAATAACCAATAATTTTTAATTTCTATTCAAAAAATGTCAAATTCTTAATTCTCAGAAATGAATGTAATTAAAATAAACTTATCTTCAGTAATGCTTAAGACTCCAGGCATCCCAAGTGTTAAACTTAAAACAAATAAGGGATTTATTTTAATAGAATGTAAATCATTAGCAAATATTTAGTATAACAAATTTTTATATAAAATATCTAACTTTGAGAATTCGTGAATCTCAAGTCAAACCTACTTGCTATAGACAAGACATGCCAGACATTTATTTCAGACACATTTTTTTCAGCACACGCTGTGTGTCAAGCACTGGTGCTGGACTCTGAGAACAAGAGAAAGAAGGAACTGATTCCCTTGTGAATCTCTACACACAGAGACACACAAGCAAGGGTTACTCGATAAGTGCTATATATATGCAAAGTACATGAGATTAAAAAAAATGGAAAGAAGGGCTTAGTTACAGTGGAGCGTGTAGAAAGAAAGGGGTATCCAGTAAATAATTTTCAAAGGAAACATCCAATGGAACTTAAGAGATGAGCAGAATTTATTAAACAAAGAAGAGAGACAGGGCAGAAATGTACAAAATCTTAAGATTAAAATCCATGCTATATTCAAGAAACAGGCAGAAGACAAGTACAGCTAGAACACAGGCTAGAGAAAAAAGCAAAGAATATAAAATAAGCATAGTTTTGTGTGGTATGCTGACAAGGTGGCATTATACCCATATAACAGGAAGCCATCAGAGCTTTCTCAACAAGAGAAACATATGATTAAACAGATACTCTTGATAAGCAGGTAGTATGCAGGATGAATCAGAGGCTTTAAAGCCAGATATAGGGAACCACTGTAGAGATTTGGAGAGGGTTGATGAGGGCCAAAAATTAAAGGGAATATAGTAGGAGTAAAGGGAATGAATCCAAGGCACGTTCCAGAAATGGAATAATCTACTGCAGTCAAATATATTTGGTCACATTGTAGGCATTTGAAAAAATATTTGACAAAACAATGTTAATGTACATGTGTACATATATGGTTCTATGGCAGACAGACAGCTAAACACCTTAAGATGACTAAGGTTTCCAGAGTATTGTTTCAGTAAAATTAAGGTCACTTACACCAAAAAAAATTATATATATATATATATATATATATATATATATATATATATATATATATATATATAATATGTTGGGGGGGGATGAGAGGGAGAGAGGGAGGGAGGGAGACAGAGACAGAGAGACAGAGATGGATAATGAGCCAGTATGCAGACAGTTTCTCAAAACTCTAGCCAGGGCAATAAGGCAAGAGAAGGAATTTAGAGGCATACAAATTGGAAAAGAAGGAGTCACACTATCACTGTTTGCTGAAGACATGATCCTATAAATAGAAGACCCAAAAATCCCACCAGAAGACTTCTAAGAAATGATAAATGAATTTAGCAAAGTAGCAGGATACAAGATCAATACTCATAAATCCACAGTTTTCTGTAGTCCAACATGATTCAGGTGAGAAAAAAATCAGGAAAACCACCCCTTTACAATAGCCTAAAAACAATAGAATACCTGGGAATTCATCCAACCAAGAGGGTGAAAACCATAGAACACCGAAGAAAGAAATTGAAGAGGACCTCAGAATACGGAAATACCTCCCATGTTCTTGGGTAGGCAGAATTAATATAGTCAAAATAGCCATACTACCAAAAGTAATATACACACTCAATGCAGTCCCCATCAAAATACCTATAACATTCTTCACAGAACTAAAAAAAAAAAAGTCCTAAAATTCATTTGGAAGAAGAGACCCAAAATAGCCAAAGCAATTCTGAACAAGAAAAGTGATGCAGGAGGGATCACGATACCCAATCTCAAATTATACTACAGAGCTACAATAGCAAAAAAGCAATGGTATTGGCATCAAAAGAGACATGAAAACCAATGGAATAAAATAGAAGACACAGATAAACCCAATTTTATGCAGCCACCTATCTGATCCTTGACAAAGATGCCAAAAATATATAAGTTGAAAAAAAGACAACCTACATAACAAATGCTGTGGGGAAAACTGGATATCCTTATATAGGAGAATGAATTAAGAGCCCTATCTTTCACACAGCACAAAGAGTCGAATAAAAAATGGACTTAAAAATTAGACAAGAAAACTTACAACTACTAGAAGAAAACATAAGGTCAACACTTCATCATATAGGTACAGGCAACAACTTCCTCAAAAAGACCCCTAAAGCTCAAGAAATAAAACCAAGAATCAGTAAGTGGGATCCCATCAAATTAAAAAGCTTCTACATAGCAAAGGAAATGATTAAGAGAGTGAAGAGAGAGCCTATGGGATGGGAGAAAATCTTTGCCAGCTACTCCTCAGATAGGGGATTAACATCCAGAATAGGTTAGGGATATAGTTCAGTTGGTAGAATGCTTGCCTCACATGCACAAGGCCCTGGGTTCAATCCCCAGCACCACACACACCAAAAACAATCCAAAATATATAAATAACTCAAAAACCTAAATGCCAAAAACCCAAATAGCTCAATCAATAAGTGGGCAAGAGAACTATACAAATTCTTCACAGATGGCCAACAAATATATGAAAAAATGTTCAGCATGTCTAGCAATTAGGGAAATGCAAATCAAAAGTACATTAAGATTTCCTCTCACTCCAGTCAGAGTAACAATTATCAAGAACACAAATAAAATAAACGCTGGCAAGGATGCAGGGGAAAAGATACCCTATCACATTATTGGTGGGACTGCAAATTACTACAACCACTCTGGAAAGCAGTGTGGAGATTCCTTAAAAAACTAGGAATAGAATCATATGACCCAGCTATCCCACTCCTTGGTGTTCATCCAAGAGATCTAACATAAGATAGTGACATAGTACTTCAACGTTTATAGCAGCACAATTCACAATCCCCAAATTATGGAATCACCCCAGATGAATGGATTAAGAAAATGTGGTGTATATACACAGTGGAGTTTTACTCAGTCATAAAGAAGAAAGAAACAATGGCATTTGCAGGTAAATGGTTGTAATCAAATTCCTTGCATGTATGATTTTGTCAAAATGAACCCAGAGCTCCCATGCCTAATAGAAGAAAAGTAGGCCCAATCTTCATCAGGTCAGATTAAGCCCCAACTTCCTTAACAAGACTCCAAAAGCACTAGAAATAAAATCAAGAATCAATAAATGGGATGGATTCAAACTAAAATGCTTCTTCTCAGCAAAAGAAACAATCAATGAGGTCAAGAGAGAGCCTACAGAATGGGAGAAAATCTTCACCACACACACAGATAGAGCACTAATCTCCAGGATATGTAAAGAACTCAAAAATCTTAACACCAAAAAAAAAAAAAAAAACAACCTAATCAATAATTGGGCTAAGGATCTGAACAGACACTTCTCAGAAGAAGAAATACATTTGATCAACAAATATATGAAAAAAAAATGTTCAACATCTCTAGTAATTAGAGAAATGCAAATCAAAACTACTCTAAAGGGCTAGGATTGTGGCTCAGCAGTAGAGCACTTGCCTAGCATGTTCCAGGCCCTGAGTTCAATCCTCAGCACCACATAAAAATAAATAAATAAAATAAAGGTATTGTGTTCAACTACAACTAAAAAATAAATATTAAAAAAACTAAGATTTCATCTCACTCTAGTCAGAATGGCAGCTACCAAGAATACAAACAAATAAATGGGATAAATGCAGACTCATACATTGCTGGTGGGACTGCAAATTGGTGCAACCAATATGGAAAATAGTATGAAAATTCCTTGAAAAACTTGGAATAGAACCACCATTTGACCCAGCTATCCCACTACTCAGTTTATACCCAAAGGACTTAAAAACAGCATACTACAGTGATGCAGCCAATGTTTGTAGCAGCACAATTCACAATTTCCAAACTGTGGAACCAACCCAGGTGCCTTTCAATAGATGGATAAAGAAACTGTGGTATATATATACAATGGAATATTACTCAGCCTTAAAGATGAATGAAATTATGGTATTTATGAGTAAATGGACAAAATTAGAGAATATCACGCTAAGTGAAATAAGCCAATCCCAAAAAACCAAAGGCTGAATGTTTTCTCTGATAAGTAGATGCTGATCCATAGTGGGGGAGGAGGAGAGCATGGAAGGAATGGAGGAACTTTGGATTGGGCAAAGGGGAGGGAAAGGAAGGGAGAGGACATGGGGGTAGAAATGATGGTGGAATGAGACAGACATCATTACCCTAGATACATGTATGACTGCACAAATGGTGTGACCCTACTTTGTGTACAACCAGAAAAGTGAATAATTGCACTCCATTTGTGTACAATGAATCAAAGAGCATTCTGCTGTCATGCATAACTGATTAGAACAAATAAAAATAAATTTTAAAAGAACCCAATTAATATGTATAATTATGATGCATAAATTAAAAAATACAAAGAGAAAATAAATTTATTTTTGGACATGTTGACTCTCAAGTGGCTAATACATAGGAAATAACAGAAATGGGGTTTAAAAAAAGAAAAGAACATTATACCAGTGACTGTTAAAGCCATATCAACAGAGAGCAGGGTGATACATGCCTATAATCTCAACTGCTCAGGAGGCTGTTGAGGCAAGAGGATCATAAATTCAAGGCCAGCATGGGCAAGTCAGCTAGACCCTTTCTTAAGATAAACTTTTTTTAAAAGAATAGGGGATATAGCTCACTGGTAAAGCACCCTTGGGTTCAGTCCTCAGTATCACCAAAAAAAAAAAAAAAAAAAAAAGTAGAAGTAAATAAATGTGATCACAAAGAGAAGGAATAGGAGCTGGGTTTGTGGCTCAGTAGTAGAGCACTTGCCTACCATGTGTGGGGCACTAGGTTCAATTCTCAGCACCACATATAAATAAGTGAACAAAATAAAGGCCCTTCAACATATAAGAAATACACCAGGGTAAAAAGACTACAGTACTCAAGGACAGAGGTGATGGGATCCATAGGTTTCTACTGCTACAAAAGAATTTAGAGGATAATAGGACCTATGAGCCATTCACAGGATCCTTGCCACAGGGGTTGGAAAGCCTTCTCTCATAATCATCACCCTTCAACAGGTTATAGAAAAAGGGACTATTAAAAGCCCATAATAATAAGCAAACTGGATATGGCATACTCTTAGAAAACTGGTTTGGCCCCTTGAGAAAAAGGGAAACAGTCATAAGAAAGGTGGAATGTGGAGATAATCTAAATTAAAAGAAACTCAAAACACATAACAAACGGCTATGCATCAAAATCTTGAATGGACTGTGATTCAAATAAAAATTGCTATAAAAGTTTATTTGTAGGACACCTAAGAAATTTTAAATATGGGCTAGATATTACACAGTATTAAGATATTGTGGTTAATTTTATTTCCTAATATTGTAGTTAATTTTATTTCCTAATTTTTATTCTATTAAATGTCTCAAATGTAGGATATAATGGTATGACTATACAGAAAAATGTTTTATTCGTATAGATATAAATACAAGTTCATTTTTTTTTTTTTTTTTTTTGGTACCAGGGATTGAACTCAGGGGCACTCAACCACTGGGCCACATCACCAGCTCTTTTTTGTATTTTTATTAGAGACAGGGTCTCACTGAGTTGCTAAGTGCCTCACCATTGCTGAGGCCGGCTTTGAACTCTCGATCCTCCTGCCTCAACCTCCCAATGCTGGGATTACAGGTGTGTACCATCATGCCTGGCTTAGATTCAAGTTCTTGGAGGTGACATCATGACATCTGCAACTTAATTTCAAATGGTTCAATAACAACATAAACATTCACATATACTCAGAGATATAACACAAATACAGAAAGATAACAATGGTGGACTCTAAGCAGAGGATACATGGGTGTTCACTGTCTAAAGTTTAACTTTCCTGCTTTAACAAACTTGATTTTAAAAACTGAGGGGGAAGTAACTAATGAGCAGCAATTGAACAGTTAAAGAGAAAAACTGTAAGACAGTGGTATGCAGAAGCCCAGGAACAAGTATTAAATAGTAAGTGGGAAAACACGTTACATGAAAAAGCAACCCCAGCACTGGGGGTAGCTGAGGGCAATAAAGGAACTCATTTATATAACCAGAAATTTGGAGTTGGAGATACAGCTCAGTGGTAGAGTACTTGCTCAGCACACACAAAGCCTCAGGTTCAGTTCCCCATCACCCCAACAGGTGGGAGGATGCAGAATCAAAAATCAAGGTCAAAGAAAAAGGCAAGGTCAAATAGAAGAGAATGGAAAGGAATTTATCAGATTTGATAGCTGATAACATTTTACAAGACCATCATTAGTAGAGCAAGTACTTTGCTCAAAATTCTGTAAAGGACTTTCCATACTCTTTTATTATAATTACTTAGAATTGAACCACATCCCTTAACTCATCCCCAAATGAGGAAGGGGACTTACATAAACATTCTATAGGTGCTAACAAAGTACCTTGTAATTAGTAGGATGAATATCTCTTGCATTGAAATAAATTTTTTAAATCTTGACCAACCTAAAACAATAATTCCCCAATAATAAGAAAATCTAAAGAACTTCCTTTTTTAAAATACATACTTCAGCAGCAGGAAGTAGTGGTGACTGCCTATAGTCCTAGCTACTCTGCAGGCCGAAACAGAAAGATTTCTTGAATGACTTCTAGACTAGGCTGAGCAACATAGCCAGACCCCATCTCAAAAAATATCTTTATATAGATGTATTTTCTGAAAAACAAAATGAAAATAAAAGTGATAATGTTAAACTAAAATATTTTTATTGGAAAAGTAATCATATCTAAAAATTCACCAAAAGAAGCAACTATTTCCTTCTGAAGGGAAAGAAAAAAATATATATTTTGTTATTCTCAAATATAGCATAGTCAGATCAGCTAGAACTAGATCATCAGATTGAACAGTACTGAACCAATAACCTTGATCCCTTTGTTTTTTCCCCTACCCCCACTCTCTTTGCTCCTGGGAATAGAACCCAGGGCTAAGCTTAGCACACACTCTACCACTGAATAAACTCCAACCCAACACCTAGTTTCATTTTTAGATTTCAGTATCCATGAAATCTCTGTATTATGTCATAAGTATCAATGAAAAACAAATACCCAAAAAAAGAATAGCCAAGATATCAAAATTAACACTATTAAATATATATTAATTTTTCATCACTAAAGATTCTACCAAACTTAAACCACTGAGGTTTTCTAATAAAATGTAATTTTTGCATGTTTTTTCCTAGTTGATCTTAACTGTGATATAGTCTCTTTGCTAATACAGTGTCCTTTTTAGAACCCAAATATCTGAACCTTTACAATCCAGTCTCTGAAATACACTGTAATGAAAAAAGTAAATTCCTTGAGACGACTTTACTTGAAACTTTAATCAACAAGGTACAGAAATCATAAAGTCAAATCAAAAAGTCAGTTATCAGCTATTATTATATTGTATGAAGTATGCTGCATTATAATATTTTAAAGGCAATTATAACACCATTTACTCATTTTTGTAGTATAAAGTATATTATGTACATTAGCAAGTGTACCATATACGCACTGAACTATTAACAATGAAGAGTAGCTTTTTCCTTCTTTAAGTCTATCTGTGCTTCCCAATTTTTCTATGATTTTTTAACACTCATTTTTTCAAAAGTTTCCATATAGGTTGACCTAAATTTGTCTATATAAAAATTCAGGTAAGGGCTGGGGCTGTAGCTCAGTGGTTGAGCACCTGCCTTGCACATGTGAGGCACTGGGTTTGATCCTCAGCACCACATAAAAATAAAGATATTATTTCCATCTACAACTAAAAAAATATTTTTAAATATTTTCAGGTAAACCTAACCTTGTCAAATTATCCATTACATAGGAATGTCAATCCAAAGATCAAATTCTAGTTACTAAAAAGCTAAAAAACAAGAAATTAGGAAGATAAAGCCGCTGCCCATCTAAGATCAAAGGTAAAAGTCACCAATAATAAGCCAACCAACTCATAACTTATGGTACAAAACAATATTTTTTTCATTTACCATTAAATCAACTTTAAAACAAAAGTGAACACTTATCCAATATGATAACATAGAGTTATTAACAACAGCTACACTTTTAAGATACTTACTACATGTCAGGGACTGATCTAAGAACTTCAAATATTAACTAGTTTAATCCCTACAACATGTTATAAAGCAAGTACAGAGGTGGACACTGAAAGCTGAAAAGGTAAGTGATTTGCTCTAGATGACAAAGCTAGTGAAGGAGCAGATATCACAAAGCTTGTAAAGTGGCTGACAAAAGTTTTTACAGGTTAGTGATCTGGCTCCAAAGTCTGCACTTTAATCACTACAGCAATTAGTTTCATTTCTTCACATTCCTCTTCTGAGAAAGGGAATGGGGAACAGTATGTGTTAAGGCTCAGAAGCAAGAAAACATTATACGTCTGAAGTGTGGTAAGGATGATTCAGAGTAGGGAAAAGCAAGTTAAAGCTGAAGAAGAAACAAGCAGAGCTAGAAAAAGGAGAACAGGTCATCCAAATTAAGAAAACTGGACTTATCCCAAGAAACAAAGGTAAGGATTTGAAGTAATCTGTGTTTTTGTGAAAAATATGGAGGAGTAGAGATGGCACAGAAAAACTAGTTAAGAGGTCTTTGGGGTAATTTAAGTGTATAGTCACCATAATCTATATTAGGAGGGTGGAAGAAGAAAAAGAGGGTGGATCTGAAAGATAATTAGGAAACATGTCCAAAGAACATGTGGTGAAAAGAAAAGAAAGCAAGGATGATTCCCAGTTTCTAGCTTAGGCAAGGGGTGACAGTGATACCCTTCACTGAATTATAAAAACACTCTTAGAGAAGTGTAGATAAGATGAAGTTGAGAGGACTGTGGAAATGGAGATGTCTAAAAGGCATTTGGACAAACCTATAGAGATGTGAAATTAAAAGTTATGAAAACATGAGGGAGGACAGAACCCTAAACACATCACTGAAAAAAAAATATTCCAAGCCGGGCGCGGTGGCGCATGCCTGTAATCCCAGCACTTTGGGAGGCTGAGGCAGGAGGATCGCAAGTTCAAAGCCAGCCTCAGCAATGGCGAGGCACTTAGCAACTCAGTGAGACCCTGTCTCTAATAAAATACAAAAAAAGGGCTGGGGATGTGGCCCAGTGGTCAAGTGCCCCTGAGTTCAATCCCCGGTACCACAAAAAAAAAAAAAAAAAAAAAAAATATTCCACAGTATTTAAAATGTATATTACATAATTGGGTACTTAATATTGCTAAGTGGTTTCTAGTCATTTTATTTTACTCTTGTCTTCTCAACTAAACACTAAGTTCACTGAAAACAACAATGTTTCCTATACGCATTTGCAGCTCAATAGCGTTTATTAGTGGGTATTTTCAGGGTAGTCAGGCAACTGAACTGAAACTTAGGAAACAAACACAATATACTTGATTTTAGGAAAATCCTTTACTTAAGATTCCCTTATTCTTCCATTTTTCCCTCAGGATTTGTTCCCTCAGTTACTACTAACAAATCCATGACAAAAATGAGCTTGCAGACTGGTAATCTGGAAGTTATACAATAGTACAGTGATCTACTATCTTCTAAGCAAATCAAGAATTACTTTAAGAGAAAAGTAGAAAAGAGGGATCTTTGTTCAAAATAAGAGATTAAATTTGTTTTACTGCATTTTACTACTACAGTAGAAATTTTTATACTGTTAATCACAAAAGTACTCACTGTTTTTGTCCCTCAGTCTTCTCCACATTGACTTATCTCCCCGATCTCTCTTTTACTTTATTCTTCCCATTCATCAGACCAGTTCAGCTTCCCAGATATTTTGTGAACACCTGAGGCTAAGTCAAACCTCTCATCTTTGCATTCATCAAGCACACCTCTGCACTATACACATAGCATTCATCTTATACCACTTTTTCTTTTCGTTTTTTTAATACCAGGGATTGAACTCAGGGGCACTCGACCACTGAGCCACATCCCCAGCCATATTTTGTATTTTATTTATACATAATTTGGTACTTACTACTGCTTTAGAGACAGGGTCTCACTGAGTTGCTTACTGTCTCACCATTACTGAGGCTGGCTGTGAACTCACAATCCTCCTGCCTCAGCCTCCCAAGCCACTGGGATTATAGGTGTGTGTCACTGCACACAACCTTATACCACTTTCTATGGTAACTTTTTCAAAATGTGTAATATAAAGAGTCGATATGACTGATAAGCTTCTTATACTCTCATTTTATCAGTGTTTACATCTGTAAGTTGGGAAGAAAAATACGTACTCTGCAAAAAATGTTTTGAAGCTAAATGAGGTCACATATGTAAAATGCCTAACAGTGTCCAACACCTACTACAGCCTCAATAAATGTACATCAAAATTGCAAACTCTTTTTGAGAGACTATGAATGAAGTCCACAAATAAGACACTTCAATTAGAATGCTAAGAATGGATTGCAGGACTGAGTTTTGGGCATACACATACACACACACACACACACACACACACACACACACATATCAGCAAAAATGGAACACAGTATTAGAATGAGAGGGATATCATTACCATAAATGCATGTTTGAAGACATGAATGATATGAATATACTTTGTATACTAACAGCAATATGTAAAAAGGTGCTCTTTATGTGTATTACAAATTGTAAAGCATGCTACTGTTATATTTCTTACATGGATAATAAGTTACCAGAGAGGTGGTATCATTTTTATGTGTATCTCTGCAGCTAACAACCAAGTACTAGATGAACTGATTAGATGACTGATATAACTGGCCATCTGCCTTTTCTAGTAAGATGGACGCTGACAATTAAAGAGTCCAGAATTATTAAGTAGTTGTTTGTACTACAGTGCATACTGTCCACTACAAAGGTTACAATAACATTGAAGTATAATCTACTCTTGTGAAAGATTACACTTCAATGTTATTGTAACCTTTGTAGTTACTTAACCTAAGTAATACATACATTACACACAAGGTATTATATTGAAAAACTGCATAAATCCCATCATTTAGGATACTTTTAAACAAAAATTTAATTCTGTCTTCTCATAGAAGATGATGTGATGGGAAGGAAAAGAAGGGCGGCAGATGGAGTCCTATAATCTGATATGAGCAGTACTTTGTTTTTTGACATACTACTGAATAGAATAATCTGTGGGAATTTAAAACAAAATACCGTTTACATTACATACAAAGAAGAAAACTTGGCTATAAAGTCTACAAAGTATGTATAAGATACATATAATATTATAAAACTCTAATAAAATAAATCAAAAAAGATCTAAATGGACTGGGCACACACTTGTAATCACAGTGGCTTGGGAGGCTGAGGCAGGAGGATTGCAAGTTCAAAGCAAGCCTCAGCAACTTAATGAGGACCTAAGCAACTCAGTGAGACTCCGTCTCTAAATAAAATACAAAAAAGTGGGGGGGCTGGGGATCTGGCTCAGTGGTTGAGTACCCCAGGGTTCAATCCGTGGTACAAAAAAAAATTATATATATAAATGGAAAGATATTCCATATACATGGCTATGAAGACTCATATTATGAAAACTCAATATTGATAAGATATCACTTCTTCCTAACTTGATATATAGATTCAATATAAATATACAATCCCAATTCAAATCTCAACCAGTTATTTTGTGGACACTGACAAAGTGAGTCTAACACTGATGCAGAACACCAAAAGACTCAAAATAGCCAAGGAAATATTGAAGAAGAAAACCAAAGTAGGAAGACCAACATTACCCTAAAAACGTATTATATGGCTACAGTAATGAAGACAGTATAGCATTGGTAGAAGAAAAGATAAATAGATCGATGGAACAGAAACAGCCCAGAAATACAGACTCACAAAAATATAATTCGTCACTAACAAAGGAACAAAGGACAGCAATGGAGAAAGAACAGTCTTTTTCAGCAAATGGTGGTAGAACAACTAGACATATACATAAAAAAAAAAAAAAGAACTTAGGAGCTGGGAGTATAGCTCTGTTATAGAACACTTGCCTAGAATGCAGGAGGCCTGGGTCCCATCCCCAGGACTGCAAAAAAATAAACAAATTTAGTCACAGACCTTACAGCCTTCATAAAAATCAACCCAAAATGGATTGTTGACTTAACTACAAAACTATAAAATTCTTACAACATAAGAAAAAAATCTAGATGACTGGGTTTAGCAATTAATGAGTTTTAGATGAAAGATAAAATCATTTTCTTTTTAACTTGGCAAGTTATACTTGACTAAATCTAAAAACTTTTGCTCTATGAAAAACACTTGTAAGAAAATAAAAAGGCAAGCCACAGACTGTGAAAAAATAGTTACAAAATATCTGACAAAGAAATGGTATTCAAAATATTAAAAAAAAAACTCTTAAAATTTAACAATAACAGACAACCCGATTTTATAATGAGCAAAAGCCAGTGTGGTGGTGGTGGCTCATAATCCCAGCAACTCCAGAGGCTGAGGCAGAAGAATCACAAGTTCAAGGCCACCCTTGGCAATTTAGATTAGACCCTATTCTCGAAATAAAAAGTAAAAAGGGTTGAGGATATAGCTCAGTGATAAAGTGCCCCTGAATTCAATCACCAGAACTGAAATATATGTGTGTGTGCGTATACACATATAATACATATATATATGAGTATATATATTTAAAGACATATATATGTGTGTGTATGTATATAAACATTTGAGCAAAAGATCTGAACAGACACCTCACCAAAGAAGATATGCATGTATTAAATATTTGTTCCAAATAGTTGGCTCTCTATTCAACTCACTAATTGTTTCTTTTGCTGAGAAGAAGCTTTTTAGTTTGAATCTATCCCATTCATTGATTCTTTTATTTATTTATTTATTTATTTGTACACAATGCAATGCCTTTATGTTTACGTGGTACTGAGGATCGAACCCGGGCCGCACACGTGCTAGACGAGCACTCTACTGCTGAGCCACAACACCAGCTCTGCATTCATTGATTCTTGATATTAATTCTTACGCTACAGGATTCTTATTAAGGAACTTGGGGCCTAATCCGACATGTTGGAAATTGGAGCTTACTTTTTCTTCTATTAGGCGTATTGTCTCTGGTCTAATTCCTAGGTCCTTGATCCACTTTGAATTGAATTTTGTGCATGGTGAGAGATAAAGGTTTAATTTCATTTTGTTGCATATGGATTTCCAGTTTTCCCAGCACCATTTGTTGAAGAGGCTATCCTTTCTCCACTGTACATTTTTGGTGCCTTTGTCTAATATAAGATAGCTGAAATTATCACTGGCAATTAGAGAAATGCAAATCAAAACTACTCTAAGATTTCATTTTACTCCAGTCAGAATGGCAGCTATTAAGAACATAAACAACAATAAATGTTGGAGAGGATGTGGGGAAAAAGGCACACTCATACATTGCTGGTGGGACTGCAAAATGGTGCAACTGTTAGAGAAGGCAGTGTGGAGATTTCTTGAAAAACTGGGAATGAAAAGGACTTAAAAACAGCATATTACAGTGACACAGCCACTTCAATGTTTACAGCAGCACAATTCACAACAGCTAGATTGTGGAACCAACCTAGATGTCCCTCAGTTGATGAATGGATAAAGAAAATGTGGTACATATACACAATGGAATTTTAGTCAGCAATAAAATAATGGCATTCACAGGTAAATGGATGAAGTTGGAGAATATAATGCTAAGTGAAGTTAGTCAATCTAAAAAATCTAAATACTGAATGTTTTCTCTGATATAAGAAGGCTGGCCGGGCGCGGTGGCGCACACCTGTAATCCCAGCACTTTGGGAGGCTGAGGCAGGAGGATCGCGAGTTCAAAGCCAGCCTCAGCAATGGCGAGGCACTTAGCAACTCAGTGATACCCTGTCTCTAAATAAAATACAAAAAAGGGCTGGGGATGTGACCCAGTGGTCGAGTGCCCCTGAGTTCAATCCCCGGTAACCACAAAAAAAAAAAAAAAAAAAAAAAAAAAAGAAGAAGGCTGATCCACAGTGGTGTTGGGTTGGGGTACATAGGAGGATTAGAGGAATGCTAGAAAGGTCAAAGAGGAGGGAGAAGAAGAATGGGAGCAAGGGGGGAGGGAGGGGAAAAAAGATAAGGTGGTTGAATAAGATGGATATCATTATCCTAAATGCATGATTGAAGATTTGAATGGTACGAATATACATTGTATACAGTGTTTTGTAAAAAGGTGCTCTATATGTTTATTATGAATTATAATGCATACTACTATTATAAATACAACTTTGAATAAAAAAATTAAGAGATACTGAATTTAAAACAATGTAAATCCCGTTTTTAAAACATTTCATTAATTTATTTAGAAATGGATCAAAAATTATGAAACTGACATGATAAGAATCTAAAATAAGACTTTCGATTTTATGAGTCAAATTTTAACATTTTTACAACATATATATGTCATCAATGCCTGATTAGGCAAACAATAAACTTGTTTTAAAATAAATTTTTTCTCATTAAAAAAAAGAAGATATGCAGAAGAAAAATAAGCATATAAAAATACGTTCAACATTGTCATTAGCAGGTTACAAATAAAAACAATAGTAAGGGTTGAGTACATAGCTCAGTGGTAGAGCACGTTTAGCATGCATAAAACCCTGGATTGATCCCCAGCACCAAAATGAAACAGTGACAAATACTACTACACATTTACTAGAATGGCTAAAATCCAAAACATTGACATTCACTCATTGTTCATTCATTGATGGTGGGAATGGAAAATGGTATAGTCACTTTGGAAGACAGTTCCAATATAGTCCCAAAGGCAAAACTCTGGAGAAACAAAAAGATTAGTGACTGTCAGGGGCTTGGAGGGAGAGAACCAGAAATGAACAAGAGAGAGAACACAGGAGGTTTAGGGTAGTGAACTGTTTTATATGATATTATAATACTGAGTACATGTAAAAAAAAAAAAAAACCACTAAATACACAATGCAAAGATTAAATTCTAATGTAAACTATGGACTTCGATTAATAATGTAATAATACTGGCTCATCAGTTGCAACAAATGTTATCATATTAAAACAAGAAGTTAATAATAAGGAAAATATTGAGGGAGAGTTAGTAGGAGGGGAGTGGAAACTCTGAACTTTCTACTCAATTTTTCTATAAATCTGAAACTGCTCTAAAAACTAAAATTAATTATTCTTAACATACTTTTATAATTATCCATTTAATCCCATCTTTCTCAAAAACATTGAAGAGGGTAGGAAGCTGAATGGAGAGTCTTGATCTGGAAAATCCATTGAAATTCGCAACTGATAATAAAATATACCAGAGTCACATTATCTAAACAAATATGAGTGCATAATTCAATAGTGGTGAAAACAGCCAACTAGCCTGGCAATGAAGTACAAAATAGTATTGAAGAAATTCCTTCCAATGCACTATTGGTAAATTTAAAATGGCCGCTGAGAAGAGTAAAAGGCAAAAGGTTTTAGGAGGTAAAATTGTAGCTAACCCCAATAAACAACATGAAACTCATTTATCTCCTCGAGTTAAGAAATGTGGCCTCTCTGGATAGGAGGAAGTAAAATAGTAAAACTCTGCAAAACAGAGTTATCCTGTGTTGGGCAGATAGCAGAGACTGAATAAATACATACTATCCAACTTCAAATAAGGAGTATATCCTGAATATAAGGTATAATATCTAGTCACTTACTTGATAATCTAAACAACTATAACTTCTAGAAGACAAAAGAAAACAATTCCTCCAATTCTCATGCAGAAAAAAAGTCATATTATTAACTTTATACCTAAGAGTACATTATGTCAACTACTATAGATATGTTTTTTAAATGTTCTATTCAATTATCAACTAAAATAAAGCTCATAAATGGTTGTATAAATTCACAAAAAGTAACATCTATAATATCTGGTATATACATAGCAAAATGGCTTTTTTTTCTTTAATCAAAGAAGCATTATCCAGGAAAGGTATGTCAGAATTTCTGATCTCTAGTCATATTATTTTCTTAAAAAGTAACTCATTAAAAAGATCTCTATAAAAACACATTTTACAAGTGTGTGGGATGTGTTTGTTTCTCTACTGAAACAAGAACTAACTTGAGAGAAGAGCATATTAACAAGTTCAGAAGAGAGGTAATTAGCATATTGGAAGCTAACATTCTGGCACATGGAACCTACAGCAAGAATATCTATCCTCCAGTCATGAGTCACAGATTAGGCTGCCTCTCTATTTATTGTGAAGCAATCTTTCAGTAAAAGGAGCAGCCGGAAAGAATACAACATATGAATAATGACTTGGACAAGTTCCCAGGAAGAAATCATCGCAAAGCCAAGTCTGAGAAAATTACACAATGCATATTGTACATTATACTAATGCCCTCTCTTTCTTAATCACTCCTACTCTTTGTTAATAGCAAAGAAAGTGAATTTAGAGTCTTTAGTTCTATCTAAAGTTTTCCATTTTTACAGACTATAATAATAATGAACAAAAATTGTATAGGTATTAGCTTGGTTTTAAATTTGGTAAATCATTTAATGCAGTATTATAAATAATTTTGTGATGACACTCACAAAAAGCTCTCACCTGTCACATGCCCACCCCAGCACACACACACAATGACACCAGAAGGCAACACTCTGATTTACCTTCTTCTGAAAAGTCTGCTACCTCCAACGCTTGAAGTCCATACACGAAGCCTTCCTGGAATCTATGAACACAGCAGAGGCAAAAGGCAGAGAAGTTTTATGTAGATTTAAAGTTACACTGCCCAAAACATAAAATGCCAAATGCCTATCACAATTCTATCTATCTGCCAAGGAAATCAGATTATAGATTTGACAGTAAGTAAATCAACAATGTATTGCTAACATGCAGTTCACTGTAAATTATGCTGCTAGTTATACAAAAATAACAAAAAGTTGAGCCTTAACTAATTTATATTCTTACCAAAAGAGATTATTTATGCTATTAGAAAAATTAAAAGAGCGATAAAATATAAATTCATATGATGAAAGTAACAATCCAATTTTTTAATTATTTGAGAACCAATACACATGTAAGGAATATGAAAGAAATAAAGAACATACTTCACAAAAGGAAATATGGAAGGCTCTGTAGCTCAAGACAAATCTCTTTTTAGAACCAGAAACTATTGGGAATATGAGATAGAAACAATTAAAAACATACCTAGAAGAAAACAAATATAGAGGGGTAAAGGTAGAACTATAGCTATACCAATGGCAAGATGTAATTCTGACAATAATGTTGAAATAAGCAAAGCTGGAGATGTGATTCAGTGGTAGAGTACTTGCTTACTATGCACAAGACCCTGAGATTGATCCCCAGGCACTACAGAGGAACAGGAAGAAGAAGATAAAGAAGAAGAGAAAAAAAATGGGTAAGGTAATAAATATACTATGCAGTATATGGAAAAATCTACCTCTTTCCAATATTATAAAATAAAAGTAAGCATGAAATGTGAAAAGCTTTTCAGATAACATTCCTATAAAATATTAAGAATTTAATCAGGTAAAATATTAAGAGCTCAGATTTTATTTTATTCTTTTCTGGTGATACAGCTAAAAGACTCCAAAATACAGCTGGTCTATGAGAAAAGGTAATCAGATAAATTTTATTATGTGTTAAATTTAAAAGATGAGGACATGTTATTTTTATGTAATATTAAGAACTCTTTAAAGTATCATCAAATATTAGGAAAGAAGCAACAAAGCATTGTCTTAAAACATGATGAGATGTAAAAGGAAGAACAAAGTATAATAAAACACTGACCCTGAAGTCAGATGACTTGAGTTTAATTTCAAGCTGGCTCACTTATTTGCTTTGTGAATCAGGCATTTAATCTCATAGTATAACCAGAGTTGTTCAATGAGGACTCCTTCACTCTCTCTCAGATCTATACTGAATATCAAATGAAATAAGGTATTTAAAATACTATAAATCAAAAAATTATATATTATGTAAAAATTTGACTTATATTAGCAACTTGATCAAGTTATGAACTAAGAACCAACAGGAATACAGTGTCTAGCCAAGCAACTTAGGGAGCTATGTTAGGAGGGTCAAAGAAAAAAAAAAAAAACAAAAGACTAAACTGGTCAGAAGAGACTAGATCAGTTGTCAAGGCTAAATGGGGGTCAAAAGGACACAGTTCCCAAATGATATTTATAATATATTACTAATTTGGCAAATTGATCAGCACTACCTGCCTCAGATACTTTCTTCTCTTAATTCTTACAACCTTCTAGACTGCATCATCCTCTAAAGCAGTGCTTGTGATATTCTAAGTGTTTATAACATACTGTGTTCGAAGCAAAGTAATTACTTGAATATCCCACGTTTCTAAAAACCAAAGACAGAAAAATCCCATTCAAGAAACAATAGCAGTAAAGGCTTATGTGATGTGTCAGGCATAGTTCTAAAAACTCTACAGGTATTAAATCATTTGGTCTTTGCAAACCTGAATAGGTACTATTATAATCCTCACTTTACAGATAAAGAAATGAGACACAGGGAATTGGCCTAAAACTTGCCTAAAAGTAGGTAGTCAGAAGTAACAATTCAAACCCAGACCACTTCAGAGCCACACTTAGTCACCCAAATCATCTAGACTATGGGAAGCAAATCACACAAACAAAGCACTTATATATAAGGAAGCCAAACAATTACTAATGTTCTTAAATTTTAATTATGCTATATTATTCTTCAGCATTTGCAACATTATATTGGAATGACTGTTGTGCCATATGTTTAACAAAATGGAAAAAACACTGGGGCTGCTACAACATTTGCCTAGCATGCCTGAGGCCCTGTGATCAATTCCCAGCACCACAAAAGGGGAAAAAAAGGAACGGAGGGAATACTTATGATACAAAACTAAAAGAAAAGAAAAATGATATTTTTTAAAATAAAAAAAACCTTAGCCGGGTGCGGTGGCGCATATCTGTAATCCCAGTACTTGGGAGGCTGAGGCAGGAGGATCGCGAGTTCAAAGCCAGCCTCAGCCATGGCGAGGCACTTAGCAACTCAGTGAGACCCTGTCTCTAATAAAATACAAAAAAGGGCTGGGGATGTGGCCCAGTGGTCGAGTGCCCCTGAGTTCAATCCCCGGTACCAAAAAAAAAAAGGCCTTAAAAAATTAAAGAACAAGCCGGGCGCGGTGGCGCACGCCTGTAAACCCAGCACTTTGGGAGGCTGAGGCAGGAGGATCGCGAGTTCAAAGCCAGCCTCAGCAATGGCGAGGCACTTAGTAACTCAGTGAGACCCTGTCTCTAATAAAATACAAAAAAAAAAAGGGCTGAGGATGTGATCCAGTGGTCGAGTGCCCCTGAGTTCAATCCCCAGTACCAAAAAAAAAAAAAAAAAAAAATTAAAGAACATATATCCAAATAATACTTAAATAATGTTGGTGTTAAGATTTGAGTCAGGCTTGGAGGTACATGCCTATAATCCCACCAACTCCAGAGGATGAGGCAGGAGGATTACAAATTTGAGGCCAACCTCCACAACTTAGTGAGAACCTGTCTCAAAATAAAAAATAAAAATGGCTGAGGATGTCACTCAATGGTAGAGTACCCCAGATCCAAACCCCTGAACCACCAAAAAAAAAAAAAAAAAAAAAAAAAAGAGATACCACCTCACACTTATTATGATGGCTGCTACTACTCCAAAAAAAGAAAGGTCAGAGGACATAGCTCAATGGTAAAGCACTGCCTACTAGCATGCACAAGGCTCTGGCACCCCAAAAAAGGAAAGAAGGTAGGAAGGAAGGAAATAACTAAAACAGAGAAATTAAAATCCTGTATATGCTTGGTGGGAATGTAAAATGATACAGTTGCTGTGGAAAACAGTATCAGAAGTTCCTCAAAAATTAAACATAACCAGGTATAGTGACACATGTCTATAGTCCCAGCTACTTGGGAAACTGAGGTAGGAGGATCCCTTGAGTTTACCAGTTTGAGATCCGCCTGAACAACAGAGCAAGATCTTATCAAAATCAATCAACAAACTACCATATGATTCAGTAATTCTACTTCTGGATACCTATAATTAAAAGAATTGAAAGCAAGAACTAAAAGAGATACTGGGATACATCTATGTTTGTACAATATTATTCACAATAGTCAAAAGGCAGAAGCAATCCAAGCATCCATTAATAGATGAATGGATAAACAAAATGTAGTCTATAAACACAATGGAATATCATTCACCCTTAAGATGGTAGGAAATTTTTAACACATGCTACGACAACCTTAAAGACATTATGGTAGGTGAAATAAGCCAGTCACAAGAGGACAAACACTATAAATTCCAAATACATCAGGTACCTAGAGTAGTCAAATTCATAAAGACAGAAAAAAATATGGTGATTGCTGGGGGCTAGGGAAAGAGGAAAAATAGAGATTTATTCTTCAATAGGTACAGTTTCAGATTTGCAAGATGAAAAAAGTCCTATGGACAAATGGTAGTGATGGTAGCACAACAGTATGAATTACTTAATGTATACTTAATAATGATGAAGATAATTTTTTTGTATTTTATTGCAATTTTTTTAAAGTAATATGTATGGGCTAGGGTTTTAGCTCAGGGGTAGATGACTGCCTGGCATGTGTGAGGCACTGGGTTCGATTCTCAGCACTGCATACAAATAAATAAAGAAAGGTCCATGAACAACTAAGTATATATATATATTTTTTAAAAAGTAATATGTACTAAGTATAGAATACCTAAAAAGGAAAATATAAAGAAGAAAAATAAAATCAGTATTTCATCTCCCAGAAAAACTACTGTAAATCCTTCTTTAAGGAATACTGTCACATGGGAGGTTATTTTTTATCACATTTTTTCTACCAAAAAAAAAAGTTAATTCCTATCTATACCATTCTTTTTTTTTTAATTTTATTTTTATAATTTTTAATATGTACAACTCATAGTGCATATGTTTAGTATCTTTTTACATACAACTGTTTGCATACAAAGTATATTCGTACAATTCAGGTCTTCAATCATGCATTAAGGAAAATGATATCCGTCTCATTCAACCACCTTTTTTTTTTTAAAAACGATGGTTAGATGCCACGAAGTAGGTGGCAATGCCTTAACTGTATGCGTGTTGTCAGGCCCAAGGGCCTCTTCCATCCTTGTCAAGGGGAGTGCTAACCTTCTCTCCTTTAATACAACACTATCTATACCATTCTTAAAAATGTTAATACTCTTTAGTACCAAAATATTTAATTTTACTAAAAGTTTAACTGGAAAGGTTTTTTAACTCAATGCTTAAAGTATCAAAGCATTATTTTTACTTCCATGAATTTAAAACAGTAATAGTTATCAAAATAATAAATTCAATCTTCTAGGTTCCTCAGTAGACTAGCTTCTCTATTGAAAGTTACCAGAATTAATTAAACCAAAACTATACTTTTGGGCTAGGGTTGTGGTTCAGCAGTAGAGTGCTCACCTAGCACGTGCGCAGCCTGGGTTCAATCCTCAGCACCATGTAAAAATAAATAAATAAAATAAAGGTATTGTGTCCAACTACAACTAAAAAATAAATATTAAAAAAACTATACTTTCTAGGAGGTCACATATACTGTTATACTGTATACATGTACAAAATATGTAACAATGCATCCATGTGTAATTATAACGCACCAATAAAAATATGGTAAAAATTAAAAGAGAAAGAGAGATTACATGTACTGCTACTTAGGTGTTGTACTAAATTTGTCTCCCTACCTCCATTCTCTTTTTATAGTAGGTACTACTAGCTACCGAATATATTCCCTTTCTCCCCTTCTTCCCTAGGAACAGACCCTGATTTTATTATGAGCAGCATGCTTTCCAATCTTCCATGTTGACAGGCCTGGCCAATGAAATGGAAGTGGAAGTCACTGGATGGGTCTTGCAGGAAAGCTGCTTAAAGAAGGCTGACTTAACTGGGAGCATTCTTTTAACTTGAGCATGGTGGATAGTGCCCCAGAAGTCATTTTGGGCTAGAAGGTAACAGATGTTATGCCAAAGGACAATGAATTAGATAGAAGGAACTAAGGTCTTTGATCATACTAGAATCATCATACCGAACCTGGATGTCAGTTTGAGAATACACTTGTTTTATTGATACTACCTGTTTTGCATTCTAGGTAAACCTAAAACTAATATAGCCACCTTCATGTTTCTATCAGTAGTGATCTTTCTAAAATGCAAATCAAGATTGTCAAAATACTTATCTTGACACACAGCCCCTTAAACGATGTCTTTGGCTTCTCCTTATTTCTATAGGCTTACCCTTCAGCCATAAAGAACAGCTCAAGTATGTTTCTCATACCACCCTGCCTTTGAACAAAGTATGCACATTCTTGAAATCACCTTCCCCTGAATCTTTCTCCATGCATCTTCCAAGTCCCAGCTTCTCCAAAAAGCTTTCCTGCTGTACCCACCACAAATGCAGGCACAAATAATACATCAATGCACCAAATAAGAATAAATCTTCCAGCCGGGCGCAGTGGCGGATGCCTATAATCCCAGCACTTGGGAGGCTGAGGCAGGAGGATCGCGAGTTCAAAGCCAGCCTCAGCAATGGCAAGGCACTTATCAACTCAGTGAGACCCTGTCTATAAATAAAATACAAAGAAGGGCTGGGGATGTGGCCTAGTGGTCAAGTGTCCCTGAGTTCAATTCCCGGTACCACAAAAAATAAAAATAAAAAAGAATAAATCTTCCTTTATGTTTACCTTTCCTATCTAGGTACCATAGTACTTTTCAATGATAATTTAATTTTGGTTTTATTAGCTGCCTTTGTCACTGAAGTGAAAGACTCTGAGGATAGAGACCACCTATAATTCCTTGGTTTTCCATAGTCCTTAGAACAAAGTCTAGAGCACAGAGAAAAATTCAATAAATGTTTGGTAAATAAATTCAAAGAAGCAGTCATTCTTAAGAACATCAGCAATCTCATATTTGGGCTAGTGGTATATCTCAGTGGTAGAGTGTAGGAGCCCTGTTTGGGGAGATGGCTTAAATTGCGGTTGACTATGGGCCATGGAGATTTGGGCATTGCCGCCTTCCATAGTCTCACGGGACTTGGCCCGGGATCTCAAGTGACTTGAGCCGAGATTGCTGATCGGGTCAGCGCCATTTTTTTGGTGGTGTGTGTGATGCGTGTTAGTCATTGTTAGAGCCAGAGAGAAAAGTTATCAGAATAAAAAGCTGTTTGTTTCCAGTTCACCTCTGAACTTCTTCCCGCGGCTTCGTTGCTCCAAGCGGCCATCGCTTCAGGCGGCAACAGTAGAGCATGTACTTAGTGTGGTCAAAGCTCTGAGTTCAATCCACAGCACGTGTGTGCACATGTACACACACACACACACATACACACACACATACACAATCCTCATATTCTCAAGCACTTAAAAATATACTGCCACTTTCATTTCAGATCACAAAAATTCTAATATCAAGGAATACATCAGAGAATATCAAGATTTCAAGCCAGTTGGTAATAATTGACTAAATATAAAATACAATTTTCTGGGTTGGGGTTGCAGCTCAGTGGTGGAGTGCTTGCCTACCATGTGTGAGGCACTGGGTTCAATCCTCAGCACAACATAAGAAAATAAATAAAGGTATTGTGTCCATCTACAACTAAAAAAATTAAACAAGTAAATAATAAAATACAATTTTCTTGCAAAATAAAGTTTCCTAAGTGGATAAATGCATCTATTTGGTATAATTTCTGTGGTATTCAAGAGAGGAAAGCAGAGAAAATTTTATCTTTCTTCAAGACATCTTTACAACAAATATTTATTGATGATCAACTATGTGTAAAGATTTTGACAATTTTGATCTGCACTTTAGAAAGATTACTAACAGCAAAAAGGAGGGTATATATGCTAGACTTAGATTCACTTAAAATACAAAACAGGTGATCTCAACAAAACAGATAATATTTCTCACACTGAAGTCCAGGTTTGGTATGCTGCCTATAGGATCACAGGCATTGAACTTGACAATTAATATAAAGAAAATGAGTTCTTTGAAAGAGGAAACCCCTAAGATACTGTAAGTGCACAGGAAGAGTATCTACCTCATCTTTGAGAGAGAAAGCTTAGAAAGAGATGGTATTTTGAATTTTAAAATAAATAAATAAACTTTCAAGATTTTAATTTTCTATTTTTTATGACCTCGAGTCTATTTTTAAAGAGGAATCAACTGGGTGCTAATAATATAGTACTATTTCTTTATATACATTATCTTGATTAACCCTCAAAAAGTCCTGTGTGACAGTTCTTGTTACCTCATTTTTTAAAAAATATTTATTTATTTGCTTTAAGTTGTACACAATGCGTTTATTTTTACATGGTGCTGAAGATTGAACCCGGGCCACACACATGCTAGGCTAGCGCTCTACCGCTGAGCCACATCCCCAGCCCCAACCTCATTTTTAAGAATCATTATTTCTTAAACAGGTTCTGAGCTCAGAAATGTCTTCCTCTAAAAACTGCTGTCCATTGCACGTTAGTTCTTAAATTCTAGATATAAACATAAAATACCAAGAAAAGGTTATCAATTAGAAACTCATTCACTAACTTAGCTTCCATATGCCTCATCACTCTGGCATACTTTGGCCATGAACAAAACAGGCACTTTTCAAATGAGGGGGAAATTTAACTTTCAGGAGCACAACTGATAGAACTGTAATTTAAGCTTTCCGGAATAAATTTTAAAGCTCAAATAAAAACCTGCAGCAAAACTTCTGGATATAACTTTCTCATGATTCCCTCCAATATAAATTAGAGAAGCAAGGCAGTGAACACTGTCCCTCCTAAATTCTGTGCCAAGACTGCATTAGCATGAAGATAAGAGAGAGCAAAAGTTTTGCAAAGTCAATACTATATAGCCTTGTTCCCAGTGGTGAGAAACACAGCAGAACTTGGTGAAAGCAAGATCCTACTCAATTCTTCATTCAATTTTTAATTCAAAGTCAAAAAACCTCTACCAAAACTTGCCCAAGTGGCTCCCTCACCCCACTCTAATCCCAATTCCTCAGAATAAAAACTTGAAGCTCCCAACCTGAACTTTGTGAAGCAGACAAACTAACGTTACACGCCAGAACTGAAGCAACTTCCCAAAGGACCCAGCTATCTTTAACTAGCACAAGGTAAAACATAATTATAAAGCGAAAAGGGCATGATACAATAACTCTTATCTGTTAAAGCAGAACTGAATTCTTACTTTTACCCTCCCCTTCTAAATAGGCCTGGAAATACTAAAGAAGAAAAATCTGGAATTGCACTGTTGGTAAAAACTGCCATATTTACTTTATATGCCCAAATACTGCCACAATTGGATTTCAGGCTCTGGGAGATCCACTCAAATATCACCCTAGCCAGTTGTTTGTCCAACTCATCCAAGTGGTATTCTACCTCCTAAATATCCCTTGAAATTTCCCCCAGCCCTTCCCCATTTACTCCCACAGCTGCCACTAAGAAACACATCTTCATTATCTTTCACTGGACCTCTCTAATAAGCCTCTTGCTTCCACTCTCATCCCCTTTTGGTCCTCTCCATCACCCACACAGTTGCAAAACCATTCATGGAATTCCCCCCTATGAAGCTATACAGCAAACTGTTAGGCAGCAGTTATGTCTAGTAAATGTGATTATAGGGGCCTTTCACTGCCTATATTTTACTTTTCTGCATTTTACAATCAGAAAATACTATCTCCATTTTGGGAACTGTTAGAATCCACTCCACTTGGAATCTATTACTCCCATTCTCCCAATTTAGGCCAAATTCTTTAGCCTAGCCCATGTGATCCCAAAGAGCATTTCCAGCCTCCATCCTGGGTACTCAAGCCCTTCTGAATGACTTGCTGTTGTATTTCTTGATAATTTTATGTTTTGCTTCCTCTGCATATACAACAAAGATGTAATAGGAAGCCTGAATTTGTTTCTTAATAGGCTATCTATTTCCCACTAACAGTTATCATAAATCACTAATCTAAGAAGAAAGTCATTTGTCTCATCCTGCAGCACACTACTGAATCCTACAGTCTCACAATTACACCAACACACTAAATTCTTTCCTTCTATCAGGGTAACTGATTTTTTTTAAAGATAAAATAAGAAGGCACAATGCACAGTAGAAAATCTGGATAGGGGCAGGAATAGTACAGAAAAATAAGCCAAGGACCCTCCTTAAATTTGCAGCACAACTTTGCACAAAGTGGAATGGCTCTATTTGAAATGCTACAACTTTTCATATCAAATAAACACAAAATAAAGTTATGTTTGAAAACAACAAGAATGTCTTCTACTCCCCCCACTTCTTTAACTTATTTATCAAATAAACACAAAATAAAGTTATATTTGAAAACAACAAGAATGTCTTCTACTCCCCCTACTTCTTTAACTTATTTAACAAAATTGGCCACTTTTAAAAAGTACCTAATTAGCTTTACCTAACTTTGGTTTCTTCAACTATTTAACAATCAAATGAAAACTTCAGAGACTATATGTAACTAAACAAGATCTCTTGATTGTAAATTACTCATAATTCTCTATTTCAAGTCATATAAACACAGAAACAAATCCCAGGTTTTTAAAAATACAACCAAACATATTTTTAAAATTCCTTACATATGATTGTGTGAGTGAAATTAAATCAGCAAATCACTTTCATCAATAAGATTTCTATCTAAAGAAATAAATCAAGGAAAGGACACGAAAAGGTGGACAGGGGTACAAACAGTTCAATAGGTTAACTGTTAAGGAGCAAATCTAAGAATTGTCATTGCTTTTTGTCCATTATATAATGCTGGTCTATGATTAAAACAAAATTATCACTTCTTCTGTAATAATGGTATTATGGTTATACAGGAGAATAAGATTATTTTTAGGAGATACATGCCAAGACATTAAAGGAATAGTGCCATGATGATTGCAACTTATTTTTCAATGGTTGAGAAAAAATATACATGTATATACAAACACATTGAGAAGGCAAATACAGCAACTTGCTGTTTAATCCTTATCAGGAACAGAAAACTGCAGCCTGGGTCAAATTCAGCAGCCACCTATTTTTGCAAATAAAGTTTTATTGGAACACTGCCATTCCTATTTATATACCTATAGTCTATGGCTGTTTTCTTACTGCAGCTGCAGAATGCAGTAATTGTAACAGAGGTAATATAGCCTTTGAAAATTAAAATATTTACTGGCTCTTCACAGAAATAGAGAAAACACCTGACCCTTTAAAGGAAAAAAAAAAAAAAGTCTAGATCCATTGATGTGGAGAGTGGATACACAGGTGATCATGGAATTAAGTTTTTAGATTTATCTGTGTTTAGAAAAAATATATTTTATATATGAATCTTCTCATTTCTTAGAAGTACAAATAAATACAGAAAAAGATCATTGAAACAAAGAGCCTGAACATAATCATAATACTGAGATGAGTTATTATGCACTTTTTACTGTGGAAAAAAAAACAACTTTTTTTTTTTTTTTTTTTTTTTGGTGGGGGAGGTGACCAGTAATTGAACCAAGGATGCTTAACCACTGAGGCACAACTCCAGCCCTTTTTATTTTGAGACAGGATCTCACTAAGTTGCTTAGGGCCTCACTAAATTGCTGATGCTGGCTTTGAACTTGCAGTCCTCCTGCCTCAGTCTCCTGAGCTGCTGGGATTATAGAAGTGCACCACCACCCCAGGCAAGAAACAACTTTTTTAATAAAGCAATTTGCTGGGATTTGGGGGGAGTTGTTGTTCTATGTTTGTTTTTTCTTTTGTTTTTTGCAATACTGGGGATCAAACCCACATGCTGGGCAAGCATTCTATTACTGAGCTATATCCCCAGCCTGGCAATATCTATTTTTAAACATTCCTACCTTTATAAGAATTTATCCTGAAAAAATACAATGTGAAAAGATTAATAATAGCAGTGCTTATTATCTCCCAGACACTGTTGCAAGTACTTTATGATGTTACCTCATATAGTCCTAACACAGTCCTGTGAGGTAAGTATTGCTATTAACCCCTTTCCACGGATGAAACTAAGACACAGCTAATTTGCTCAAGTCACACAGTTAAGTAGTATAGCTGGAATTACAAATTTCAGATAGCACACCATCAAAGCCCAATCTTAAACATCATACAATGCTATCTATTAAAAAAAAAAAAAAAAAAAAGACAAAGGAAATGCATGGAAAATGCCCAAATGGTAGATGCAAAGTCAATACACAAATGGAGACATTCAATCTCCCTAGCAATAAAATAATGATATTAATAACAAAAGCAAAAGAGTATCTATCAGTCAAATGCTAATATGGGAAGATAAAGAAATGGGTACACTGTGTTCTTTGAGTAGAAGTATAAATTGGCTCAGCTTTCTTGGAGGAAAGAACAGTATGTTCCCACATTTAAAATGGCATACCCCATGACTTAACAATTATACTTTTAAGAATTTATTCTAAAGAGCTCATCACACAAATGAGCAAACATGATAAGCATTACTTACTACAGGAAAAAAAAAAAAAACCACAAACAGCCTAAATGTTCATCAATCGGTATTAACATAGACAGATAATGAAATACCATAAAGCAGTTCCTAAATAAGCCTCCTATAGTGCAAGAACTAAAATCACGAATCAATCAATGGGATGGATTCAAACTGAAAAGTTTCTTCTCAGCAAAAGAAACAATAAGTGAGGTAAATAGAGAGCCTACATCATGGGAACAAATCAGAGCACTAATCTCTAGGATATACAAAAGAACTCAAAAAGCTAAAAACAAAAAAAAAAAAAAAAAAAATAACCCAATCAATAAATGGGCCAAGGAACTGAACAGACACTTCTCAGAAGGTGATATACAATCAATCAACAAATATATGAAAAAATGTTCAACATCCCTAGCAATTAGAGAAATGCAAATCAAAACTACTCTAAGATTTCATCTCAGTCCAGTCAGAATGGCAGCTATTAAAAATACAAACAACAGCTAGGCTAGGTGGCACACGCCTGTAATCCCAGCACTTTGGGAGGCTGAGGCAGGAGGATCAAGAGTTCAAAGCCAGCCTCAGCAATGGCGAGGCACTTAGCAACTCAGTGAGACCCTGTCTCTAAATAAAATACAAAAAAGGTCTGGGGATGTGACCCAGTGGTCGAGTGTCCCTGAGTTCAATCCCAGTGCCACGAAAAGAAAAAAAAGAATACAAACAACAATATGTGTTGTCGAGGATGTGGGGGAAAAGGCACACCCATACATTACTGCAAATTAGTGCGGCCATTATGGAAAGCAGTATGGAGATTCCTTGGAAAACTTGAAATGGAACCACCATTTGACCCAGCTATCCCTCCCCTCGGTCTATACCCAAAGGACTTTTAAAAAACAGCATACTACAGAGACACAGCACAGAAATGTTTGTAGCAGCACAATTCACAATAGCTAAATTCACAATAGCTAGGTTGGTTGTGGAACCAACCTAGACGTCTTTCAGTAGATGAATGGATAAAGAAAATGTGGTATATATACACATTGGAATATTACTCAGCAATAAAAGAATAAAATCATGGCATTTTCAGGTAAATGGATGAAGCTGGAGAATATAATGCTAAGTGAAGTTAGCCAATATAAAAAAAACAAATGCCAAATGTCTTCTCTGATACAAGGAAGCTGATTCATAGTGGGGTAGGGAGTGGAAGCATGGGAGGAATAGATGAACTCTAGATAGGGCAAAGGGGTAGGAGGGGAAGGGTTGGGGCAGGGGATTAGAAATGATGGTGGAATGAGATGGACATCATTATCCAAAGTACATGTATTAAGACACGAATGGAGTAAATATACTCTGTATACAACCAGAAAAAAATAAAACAACAACATGAAACCTCCTTGAGATCTCTGAGTTTATTATTGCTTTCACCTCTACACTATGTATTTATCAAACCTCTTATTAAATTAAAAACCACTTCTCATCTGGTTCACTTCTACAGCATTCTGTACATACCTGTATAAGGGAATTTACAGCCCTATATAGTTATCTGATTCACTCTCTACATTGTAAGGAATAGAACTATGTCTTTATCCCTACAGCCCTAATTTCTCCACAGGGTAATTCATTAATTGTCAAATAAATGAGGTATTGCTAGTTAACTACTGTCTACTTAGCCAAATATACTAAACAGTTCAGTCGGTTTGGTTTGGTTTGGTCTGGTCTGATTTGGTTGGTTGGCCAGTTGTTCTCTGCAGTACTGAGAACTGAACCTAGGGTTTCACACCTGCTAAGCAAGCACTCTATTACTGAGCTGCACCACCTAGTCCTTTTCATTTTATTTTGAGACACATTCTCGCTAAATTGTCCAGTTTGGCCTGGAACTTGTAATCCTCCTGCCTCAGCCTCTTCACAGCTGGGATTACAGATGTGCACCACTACATCCAGCATTTAAAACAGTTTTAAAGGCTAGAACCCTGCAGCATGCTCTTCAGTTAAAAAACAAACAAAAAAAACACTACCAGACCTAAACATAAAAGCTAAAATTACAAAACTTTTAAGAAGAAAACAAAGGAGCAAATCTTTGCAACCTTAGATCAATCAGTAGTTTCTAAGCACAGGCCACAAAAGTGAAAAAAAGAGAGAGCTCAATAAATTGGACTTCCTCAAAATTTAAAACATTTGTGTTTCAAACACCATTCAAGAAAGTAAAAAGGCAATCGACAAAAATATTTGTAAATCATAGATCATCAGGTCCTAGTATCTAGAACATATAAACAACTTTTACAACTCAACAATAAAAAAAAATCCACTTTTTAAAAAAATGAGCAAACAGTTTCAGTAGACATTTCTCCAAAGAATATATATACACATAACCAATAAGCACATGAAATGATGTCCCATATCACTGATTATTATAGAAAGGCAAATTAGAACCACAATGAGATTACCACTTTACACCCACTAGTATGACTAAAATTTAAAACACAATACCAAATGTTAGCAAGGGTGTAGAGAAACTGGGACCCTTGTAAAAAAAGTACATTTTGGTAGATTTTTAAGTTTTTAATTAAATTATGTAGATTCCTAAAACCCTAGCACAAGAGATCCAATATAGTAATACTAAGATAAACTGGTCTATTGATTCATTTTGAGGTTTCCTAAACATGATCTATATTAAGTAAATTTTTATTTACGTACTCGTTCCTATCAAAGTATTTTCACTTTAGAAAACAAGATTTTTAACTAAATATCTGCTGATCACAGTACTGTTTACAATAATAAGTTACCAACAATTTAAGCATCAATCAGCAAAATGGCTGAAAAATAATAGTGCATGTATACAGAATATAGTTAAAAATGTAGAACAGTGATTTTTCTGGAGAAAGAAAGTCAGAAAGCATGTACCTTCAACAATAACTGACTATAATTAATGTCATTATTGTTGGACAGGTTATACATGTGAAAGGTATAGATATTCTGGAGGAAAAGAAAAAGAATAGCACTGCTGGATAAGTTTAATAAAATGGAAAAACATATCCATTATTTATTGTGAAATAGAAAACACAGGTTACCAAAATTCATGCAGAATATGATCATATTTTGGAGAAAATAAAAATGCATTCAGACAGAAAGAAATGCAGAAAGATAAGAACCACATAATTCATAATGATCATTTATAACCACTCTCCCTGCCCCCAAACCCAACATCCCTGGTGCTAGGGCTCAAACCCAGAACCTTATGAATTCAAGGCAAAGGCTATACCACATCCCCCCCCCTTTTTTTTTTTTTTTTTTTTTTTGCACCAGGGATTGAACCCTAGGGCACTTAACCACTGACCACATCCCCAGCCCTTTTCTTTTCTATTTTGAGACAGGGTCTTGCTAAATTGCTTAGGGCCTCACTAAGTTGCTGAGGCTGACTTTGAACTTATAATCCTCCTGCCTCCGCCTCCCAAGCCATTAAGATTACAGGTGTGCACCACCAAGCCTGGAGTTAATTTTCTTAAACACATTTTTAATAAGAAAAAAGGTCTTTCTCTTTCACTCTTTTTTCTTTATTTACAAGGTGTAAAATAAATACTCTATCTACAAAACCAACTATTTTCCCTAATACAATAAACTTTTTAAATAACAATTAGTTATAGATAAAATTCTGCTGAATATAACCAGGTTAATCCTAGTTCTCATAACTAAGGTGAGTATAATTTTCACTCAAAACTAGCCTATTTGCTAATTTTATCATCAAGCAAATTAATCACGTATTAGTACATTAACACATTATTAACACATTAATCATGTATTATATATGTGTATATATACACATACATACATACACACATATGTGAATAAATAAGTCAATACTTCGCTGAGGACTTTTATACATTATTGTGTAATTAATTACGACTCACAACAATCATGTGGGGCAGTAATTTATCAAAACACCAATTTAAATCCTATAACTAGAAAGTATTTAGTAATCCAGATCTGAAATATGGGTTTCAAAATGCAAGGTTTCCTTCACCACAATTTGCTTTTCATTTGTTTGCATATTTATTGAGACTCAAAAAACCATCTGAGAAAGAAAAATATATTTATGTAAGAAGGAAAAACTTTATTTAAATCATTTAAACCCAAAAGGATTTTATTTATTAAAATGCTGGGATGGAAAATGTCTTTGTGATAAAAGTACTGAATTTATGACTGCAGTAAACTAAATAAAGAACCTTAGTTGGCCTAGAGCAAAGGTTATGCATAAAATTTAACATGAGTAAGTTCTACTCTCTATTATAAATACCAAATTTTTGGTGCCAGGTATTGATTGTTTTCTGATCACTTATGTAAAAAGATACACTCCCATAGTTATCTATCATATGGCTCTACTTAAAAGTCCATTTTTAAAAAATACTTTATTAGTTGTAGGTGGACACAATACCTTTGTTTTATTTATGTGGTGCTAAGGATTGAATCCAGGGCCTCTCACATGAGAGATGAGCACTCTACCACTGAGCCATAGCCCCAGCCCCAAAAGTCCATCTTTATCCACCTACATTTTAAACTTTTATGTTTATATAGAGCTGAAGAAGGTCAACAGTGTATTTAATTATAGAAAGTCTTTACACAGTGTGTAAGACAGTGATAGTTCATAATTGTACTTATCATTAAGCACTTGGTTGGTTGGTTGGTTAGCTGTTTTTAATTGGGTACCAGGGATTGAACTCAGGGGCACTCAACCACTGAGCCACATTCCCAGCCCTATTTTGTATTTTATTTAGCGACAGGAGCTGCTAAGCACCTCACTTTTGCTAAGGCTGGCTTTGAACTCAGGATCCTCCTGCCTCAGCCTCCCAAGCCACTGGGATTACAGGCAGGATGCACCTGCCCAGCAGTACTTGGTTTTTGTTTTTTTTTTTAAATATTTATTTATTTACTTTAGTTGTACACAATGCAATGCATTTATGTTTACATGGTGCTGAGGATGGAACCCCGGGCCGCACACGTGTGAGGCGAGCGCTCTGCCGCTGAGCCACAACCCCAGGCCCAGTACTTGGGTTTTAATTGCTTAAAATTAACTTGAAAAGCTTTTTCTCCTTTCCCACCTTTACTGAAACCTTTTGTTTCACACTGTGGTTGAGACTATTATTAACTAGCTTCTCTAAAGTCATTCAAAATTGGTTTTTCCCTTGCCTTCTGATGGAGAGAAGGTATAGCCCCTCTGCTTTCCAGCTTTTGCCTCTTCCCCTTCTTCCTGTTCAGAATGTTGGGACTATGTATACAAAAACCACAGGATGGAGGGAAGGAGGTAGACACCTGGTAGTATCTTTGAGTGACTATACCAGTCTAGCATTATCTTCTGACTTTCTGTTACAAGAAGAAAAATAGCCCCTTATTTGAGATATTGATCAGTTTTTCTGTTGCATGAAGACAAAATGACAGGTTCACATACTATAAGCAACTTAGTGTATGTTCTTTCCAGATTTTAAAAGGACAGCTAGATTAACTCTGCTTTCCAGCAAATTTGCAATTATTTTAAATGCTGTTAACAATATCTAGATCAAAATATAACACGGAATGTCATTTATCACTAGAAAACTTTCTAATTATACTTCTGAACGTATCTTTAACATAAAATCAAAAAACGTAGATGAAAAGATTACATAAGTATATGAAAACTTGCTGTTTTCCCTGGAAAATCAAAAAAACTATTTGCCAACTATAAAATTGGTAAAGCATGTTTGGGAGAGGTATCTAAACCATGAACTACTGTCCCTAGGAGCTAAAGAGAGATGTAAATGGTAAGGCTGGTCAGATCTTTAGCTCAGCTTTAGGGAAAGCACAGAAACAACAGTTGTAATTCCTATCTGGGGGAGACAGAAACTATTTCATGTATCAACAGTGATAAAGAACTGAGATAAGAGCCACTTTTATATTTTTTTAGTGGATGGGACTGTAACTATAAATGAAATTAGAAAATATATACAAGGAGCCTTAAAACAAGTAACACTTTTTGACACTGTAAATCAATTTATAAGACTTAATTATTAGACATATGGACCAAGATGTAGAGACAAGAACATCTATTAAGTATAACTAAATATAATGCTAAATATAATCAAAATACTACAAAAACCTTTAAATGACCAATGAGTAGAAAGTATTAAGTACTGTATATCCGTATCACAGAAGAATACAGACAGCCATTGAATATCAGGCTCTTGAAGGAAAATTTAATATGGATAAACATTAACCCTATTTAAGGTCAGAGGATCTCAAACTCATTCACAGTACCCTCAGAATCTTAGTGATTTGTTCAAAGCACCCTACGTTAAAAAAAAAAAAAAAACTAATATTAAGTAATAAAGCAATTTAAGAATGTATACCCAAGCAACAATCATTTAAAATACACATAAACCAAAATAAGACATGGTATTTTGTTTCACTCTTTTTTTTCTTGTTTTTTTTTTTGTGTGTGTGTGTGTGTGTGGTACCGGGGATTGAACTCAGGGACACTCACTGGGTCACATCCCCAGACCTTTTTTTGTATTTATTTATTTATTTATTTATTTGTGGTACCAGGGATTGAACTCGGGGGCACTTGACCACTGGGCCACATCCCTAGCCCTTTTTTGTGTTTTTATTAGAGACAGGGTCTCACTGAGTTGCTAAGTGCCTCGCCATTGCTGAGGCTGGCTTTGAACTCGCGATTCTCCTGCCTCAGCCTCCCAAAGTGCTGGGATTACAGGCGTGCGCCACCGCGCCCGGCTTGTTTCACTCTTAAATAACCCTAATTGATTAAGAGGATGCACAGTTTCTAAAATCTGACAATCAAATAACCTTGCCATGGTCATTTCCAATTGCACAATAGTTATTTTGCACAGTACTTGCTTTTTATCACATGTTGCCGCCTGAAGCGATGGCTGTTTGGAGCAACGGAGCCGCGGGAAGAAGTTTAGAGGCAAACTGGAGACAAACAGCTTTTTATTCTGATAACTTTTCTCTCTGGTTCTAACAACGACTAACACGCGCCACACACACCACCAAAATGGCGCTGACCCAATCAGCAATCTCAGCCAAGTCACTCGAGATCCCGGGCCAAGTCCCGCGAGATCTCGGGCCAAGTCCTGTGAGACTACGGAAGGCGACAATGCCCAAATCCTTATGGCCCATAGTCAACCGCAATTTAAGCCATCTCCCCAAACAGGGCTCTTGCATTCATAGCAATCTTAAAAATGACATCATCAAAAGAAAAGTAGCACAACCTAATATCAAAGCTGTGAACTACTTCAAATGAGTAGTTCTTGCAGATTCTGCGTTTCTCTCAAAAAATCTAAAATGTTGATGGTACCCCATGTGAATATGCTGTGGTGCCCTAGGAAACCTCAGTGTACAATTTGGGATGCACCGTGTGTAAGTGAGAAAAGCATTATATACAACCAAAGAGAATAATCTTTTAATAATAATTCTTCTGTAGTAAAATAATAAATTTTGTTTTAAAATATTAACAAAAAGATAATTCAACTTAAAAACAGGCAAAGAACTTATATAGACATCTCTTCAAAGAAGATAAATGGACAATAAGCATGTGAAAAAATGTTCAACGTCATATACCAATAGGAAAATACAAATATAAACCACAACAAGTGGAGCTGGAAGTGTGCCTCAGTGGTGGAGTGCTTGCCTAGCGCATGTGAGGCCATGGGTTCAATCCTCAGCACCACATAAAAAATAAATAAATAATAAATAAAATAAAGTTTTTAAAATGATTTAAAAAAAACAAAACACAACAAGTACACCATTTCCAACAGTGGCATACACCTGTAATCCCAGCGGCTCAGGGGGCTGAGGCAGGATGGAGAGTTCAAAGCCAGCCTCAGCAACTTAGGGAGGCCCTAAGCAACTCAATGTCTGTAAATAAAACATTTAAAAAAGGGCTAGGGATGTGGCTCAGTTGTTAAAAATGCCTGGGTTAAATCCCTGGTAACACACACACATACACACATACACACACACACACACACTTCCACCAGAATAACTATGATTTCAAAAAAGAAAGCAAATAACAATTGTTAGGAAAGATGTGGAGAACTGGAACACATACTGTAGGTGGGAATGTAAAATAGAGCAGCCATTATAGAAAATATTTTGTTGGTTCCTCAAAAAGTTAAATATGATTTTATCATAAATGGATGGAGTTAGAGAATATAATGCTAAGTGAAGTTAGCCAATCCCAAAAAGCCAAATGCCAAATGTTTTCTCTGATATAAGGAGGTCAATTCACAGTCGGGTTGGGATGGGGAGCATAGGAGGATTAGAGGAAAACTAGAATGGCCAATGGGGAGGGAGGGGAAGGAAGGGGACAAAAGGGTGAAGAAAAAAAAAAAAAGATGCTAGAATGAGATGGATATCATTACCCTAAGTGCATGTATGAAGTCACGAATGGTGTGAATATACTTTACATACAACCACAGATTTGTAAAAATGTGTTCTATATGTGTAATTTGAAATGTAATGCATTCTGCTGTCATTTATAACATCTTAGAATAAAAAATAATTTTTTAAAAAAAGAATAAGAAAAAAAGTTAAATATGGAATTACCATATGACTCAGTAATTTCACTTCCTAGGTATATACTCAAAACAGATGAAAACATACGTCCAAACAAAAAGACGTACACACATGTTCACTGAAGCATTATCACAAGAGCCAAAAAATGGAAGGAACACAAATGTTCATCAGTAGATACACACATAAACAAAATGTGAAACAGCTGTACAATGAAATATTATTCAATCATAAAAAGGAATGAAAGTATGCTAGTTTAAATAAACCAGTCACAGAATGCCATATATTGTGATTCTACTCATATGAAATACCCAGAAAAGACAAACACGCAGAAAGTAGAGTGGTTACCAGATCCTGAAAGTAAGGAGGGGAGACAGAATAGTAACCCAGTAAATTTAGGGTTTAGTCTGGGGGTGATGCACATATTCTAGAACTAAATAGTGGTAATAGCTGCACAACACTGCAAATGTATTAAAACTCACTAAATTATAGACACTGGGGATTGAACTCAGGGGCACTTTTTCCCCAAAAAGAGCCTATTTATTCAATGATTTTTATTTTATTTTTTTAGATGGGGGTCTCTATGTTGCCTAAGCTGGCCTCAATCCTCCTGCCTCAGCCTCCTAAGCATCTTGGACTACAGGCACACAAACTTAAAAGAGACTTTTGTGCTTTTCTTCTAAAAATAAAAGTTACAGATATATAACAGAATGTTTTATTATTTTAAAATAGAAAATGTAGTAAAATAAGTGAAAATATAAAAATGTTTCCATTATCTTGGTCTAGCACTCAGGATTTTTAAAAATTACTAAGGAAAAGTTAAAAACAGCATACAATGAATACAAAAATTTACTTAACAATTATTTATAATGACAAAACACTAGAAACAACCCAAATATTAATAGGGAATTTATTTATGTTAAATTAAGTGCTTAATTTAACATAAATTACTTAAATTAAGCCAATACCCTGCTGAATTCAGGCAGACTCCTGAATTCGGGTCATGCTAAAAAAAAAAAAAAAATCACAGCCTGCCTCCACTGAAAACCAAATTGGTAACCCAGAAAATTAATATTAAATAAGGGAAACCCTCCCCCCAGAATGTAGAGGGGCTAAGGGAGTTCAAAAATATTGAGAATGAAATTGACAAGGAAGACAGAGCCAACAGGCATACCTTAAGAAGAAAAGATGAGAGTTAACAAGAGGAATAATTAAATAAATAATAGGAAATAAAAGTTTCCCAAAACCAAAGATAAAAGAAAGGACCTAGGGGTTGGGGTTGTAACTTAGTGGCAGAACACTTGCCTAGCATGCGTGAAACACTGGGTTTGATCCCCAGCACCACATAAAAAAGTAAACAAAATAAAGTATTGTGTCCATCTACAATTAATATATATATATATATATATATATTTTAAAAAAAAAGAAAGAAAGAAAGAAAGGACCCAGCAAAGGATCCATAAGGAATTAGAAGGATTGGAACCAGGGGATTAAAGAAGTAGAGGATGAGGTAGGAATGAAGCTACTGAATACCACTTTTTAACCTCTGAAGTTCAAGTTAATGTGCAAAGGCTATGTATTCAAATGAAAAAATAATGTGCTAAAGACACAGGAGACAGGGCTGGTTGTGGCTCAGTGATAGAGCGCTTGCCTAGTATGTGTGAGGCACCGGATTCGATTCTCAGCACCACGTTAAGTAAATAAATAAATAAAGATATTGTGTGCAACTACAACTAAAAATATTAAAAAAAAAAAAAAAAAAAAAAAAGACACACAAGACAAAGCCAGATTAACTTAAAGACCTACATTTTTCTGGACATGCTCTTGTAAAATTTTACAATGCACAGATAAAATAAAAAATCTAAAAGGGAAAAAAAAACAAATTTCAAATACGGAAACTTAAGAGATTCTAGATTAGGGTTCAAAGAAAAATTCTTAATATTAGTAACTCTAGAGGCTGGGATTGTGGCTCAGTGGCAGAGCGCTCGCCTCGCACGTGCGCGGCCCGGGTTCGATCCTCAGCACCACGTAAACATAAATGCATTGTATTGTGTACAACTAAAGTAAATAAATAAATATTTTTAAAAAAAATATTAGTAACTCTAACTAATAATAATTCTTACTAATAATTCCAAATGCAACCAAACTATCAACCAAGTATGAGGACAAAATACATTATTAGGCACATAAGAACTTAGAAAATAGCCAGGCACACTGGTACATGCCTGTAATCCCTGCAACTCAGGAGGCTGAGGTAAGAGGATTGCAAGTTTGAGGCCAGCCTGGACAACTTAGGGAGACCCTGTCTCAAAAATAAAAAAATAAATAAAAAGGAAAAGGATGTAGTTCAGTAGTGAAGTACCCCTGGGTGAAACCCCCCAGGTTCAGGGGTGAGGGCAGCCAAGAACTCTGAATCCACAGTTCTTACATGAAAAAGCTACGAAAAAGCTAAAAAACATCCCCAATGCCCCCACCCCTAAAAAGTACCCAAGAAAAATCACACATGGTATGGGATATAAAGAAAAACTAATAGCAAAGTATTAGTTTAATACTAGTAGCAAAATAGTATTAAACTAAAAACTAAGGAGCACTTAACCACTGAGCCACATCCTCAGTCTCTTTTTTATATTTTATTTAGACAGGGTCTCACTAAATTGCTTAGGCCTCACTAAATTACTGAGGCTGGCTTTGAACTTACCACCCTCCTGCCTCAATCTCCCAAGCCATTGGGATTTTATAGGAATGCACCACCACACCCAGCACAATTTTCATTTTATAAGCTACACAAGATCAAATTAGTCATGTGCTGTACGATATTTCAACAAATGAGAGACCATATGTATTAGTGGTCCTATAAAATTATAATGGAGCTGAAAACTTCCTACTGCCTAATGACATCACAGAAAGCACAACAAATTCCTCACATTTTGTGGCAATGCTGATGTAAATAAACCTACCATGCTGTCATATAAAAGTACAAGCACATACAATTACATGTGGTATATATATCATCATGACTGTTACTTGTTTATTTGCTATGCTTTTATCATTATTTTAGAGTATACTCCTGTTACTTTTTTTTTTTTTTTTTTTTTAAGTTTAGGCTGTGGTGTAACTCAGTGGTAGAGCACTTGCCTACTATGCATGAGGCCCTGGGTTCAATATCCAGGCACACACACAAATTATTTCAATGAGGTTTTGTTGTGGATGATCTCAGTTACTAAGCTGAACGTGGTTAAGGAATAGATTTAATTACCAAGTAGTTCAGTTCACTTTTTATTCTGTTACCACAAATCAAAACCCAATCTGGCAAACTGTTGCAGATATTTATAGATACATTTGGACAGAAAGGTAAGTCCATGGTTGCTGGAAAACTAATGTAAAACTTTTACTTTCCAAGTGGTTAGTTATGCTCTTCTTTAGAAAAGTTATTTTCATTAAGACTCAAATAAGCTCACCAGTAAAGTTGATAAGCAATTAGAGTTGCTTTTCACAAAGGTTAGTTTTCTTTATCCCTCCCCTTTTGTGGTATAAGTCCCCCCCACCCCCAGCCTCTTTTGCAGGTGTTGGGGGATAGACCCATGGCCTCGGGCAGGCTAGGCAAGCAGCTCTACCACTAAGCTATATCCCCATGCTCTTAAATAATGTTTTTAAATAGAAAATACACGACAGGCTTAAAATCTCTGTGCGGGTGCATTTTTCCTCGACAAGACTTACTGCATTTGTTTGATTCCCAGCACTGCCAAAAAAAAAAAAAAAAAAAAAAAAAAATTTTTTTAATTAAGATATTTCATATGGACACCAATTTTTGGAAGGCTTTAAAGGTTTTTCTTTCTCTTTCATCCATCACTTACTTCTGGATAAGAATTCAAACCCTCAATAAAAAACCTACTGCTGCACACTTGTATCCTGAATTACATCCTGTCATCTCTCTTGAGATTCTCTTTTATCCTGCACAGTGCCCACTCAAAACAGCTATTACAGGAAGTGTTGGACTATAAGCTATTTATAAATGGACAAAAATCCTTAAATAGCTTTGTTAGCTACTTCTTTATGGTTGTAGTTCTAAAACACTATTTTTAAGAAATGGTCATGTTATTTAAAGTGGTTTTTTTTTTTTTTTTTTTTTTTTTTTGGTACCGGGGATTGAACTCAGGGGCACTCGACCACTGGGCCACATCCCCAGCCCATTTTTGTATTTTATTAGAGACAGGGTCTCACTGAGTTGCTAAGTGCCTCGCCATGGCTGAGGCTGGCTTTGAACTCGCGATCCTCCTGCCTCAGCCTCCCAAGTACTGGGATTACAGGCGTGCGCCACTGCGCCCGGCTTGGTCATGTTATTTAAAACATTAAAATGTTTCTTGTCCCTTTTAGAATCCTAAAGTAATATTAATATCATGCAGTCACAACATTACAAGATAACAATCAAATTTATCTTTTAAAACACATTAGTTTATTGAAAACCAAATACTCCTAAAAGTTTACCACCAAGAAAATCTGAAAGTAATATACGCTCTTAAAATCTTCTATACTGATGTCTAACCCTCACTGTACTGTGAGCATTTGTCACAGCAAACTCACAATTTAACATCACATCATATTTATGCAGCATATCAAGTTCAAAAATATATTACACAAAAGTAAAAATACTTAATTCATCAACACTGATATCTACTATATTTGAAAACCTCACCATAGACCTACTCTATCCAAAATTCAGAGGCTTGCTTTTCCCCATGCTGCTGAAACAGTAACAAGGGAAAGTAACTTGCACTTGTTATAGCAAATTACTTACAACTCTCCATTTACTAATTATCTTTAAAGTCTTAACATTTCTTTTCCTTATTCTTAGCTACCCCCTCATGTCCAATCTTTGGGGATTTATATCTTGTACACTGCCACATTAGCAATTAATTTCAATTTATTACTTCCAAAGGTAAACAATTTCTAGGAATTTAACTTATAGATACATTACTATGCACAAAATGCTACACTAAGATAATCATGGCAGTATTAATACTGCCAAAAGACTGTAAAGAGCCAAAATGTCCATCATGCAGGATGGTTAAATAAATTACCAAGTCAATAAAATGGAATGCAATAAAACTACTAAGAGGAACAAGGTGTCTCTGTACATAAAATATGTAATGATCTTCAAATTACATTTAAGATTTAAAAGAGATATGTACAGTATTCTAGCATTTGTCATATTTAATATACACAAGAAAATCCTTCTTAAAGGTCAACCAAACATGAGTACCTCTAGAAAAAGAATGGCTGGGAAAGGGAAGACTTGTTACATCGTGTATCTTTTCATGCACTTGCATGTATTAGTTAACTAAGTACACACACTTTATTTTATAAAAACTTTTTTGAAAAAGTAATCAAATATCTTTGATTCCTTGCAAATTAGTTATTCTTCACACATTGGTTTATCAATAGCTATTTCAGGCTCAATTCTGAATTAAATGCAGAGACAGTATGACCCACAAAGCCTAAAATATTTACTATCTGCCTTTTTACAGAAAGTTTGCTCAATACTGCTTCTAACAATCAAAAAAATTATTGTTTTTTGTTTGATTTTCCTGGTACTAGGGATTGAACCCAGGAGCACTCAACCACTGAGCCACATCCCCAGCCATTTATATCTTTATATTCTTTGAGACAGGGTCTCCAAGAAGTTGCTGAGGCTGGCTTTGTTTTTTGCTTTTGTTTCTTGGTTTTTTGTTATTGTTGTTTTGGTACCCAGGATTGCACTCAGGGGTACTCAACCATTGAGCCACATCCCCAGCCTGTTTTTATATTTTGAGACACAGTCTCAAATTGTTGCTTAGTGCTTAGTTGCTTAGCACCTCCTCCCTTTTGCTGAGGCTGGCTTTGAACTCTTGATTTCTCCTGTCTCAGCCGCCTGAGCCGCTGGGATTACAGGCGTAAGCCACCATGCCCACCTCA
Source organism: Tamias sibiricus (assembly GCA_025594165.1). Classification (NCBI taxonomy): domain Eukaryota; kingdom Metazoa; phylum Chordata; class Mammalia; order Rodentia; family Sciuridae; genus Tamias; species Tamias sibiricus. The sequence continues at coordinate 96,429,422 of CM046666.1, forward strand.
AAATTTGGGGGGAAAAAAATTCCTTAGGCCTCAAAAATAGATTTGGAGAGTTTACATTGCAAAAATGACAAAATAATTAAATAGAAACCAGTGTCCACTTCATTTATTGTGCTAAAGAAGCTTTCTTTTTTACCATAACATATTTGAATGCTGACATTTTCTAAGCATTTCTGCAAAATATCTATTAAAAGCACAGAGGCAGATTACTAAAACCTATCAATTCTAAAAGAGCTGACAGTAAAGGGGGGAAAAATGTCTAACACTTAAAAAAAGAAGGCCGGGTGCTGGGGTTGTAGCTCAGCAGTAGAGTGCTAGTCTAGCCTGCATGAAACACTGGGTTTGATCCTCAACACCACATAAAATAAAGATACTGTTTCAACCTAAAACTAAAAAAAAAAATTTAAAAAAAAGAGGGTGGGGTTGTGACTCAGTGGTAGAACACTTGCCTAGCATGCGTGAGGCACTGGGTTCAATCCCCAGCACCACATAAAAATAAACAAACAAAATAAAGGTACAGTGTCCATCTACAACTAAAAAAAATTTTTTAAATTAATAATTAATCTATTTTCCTCATTAATATCCATTAAAAGAAACTTTCTTGAAAAACACCATATAATTTCTTAGAAAAAACACATTATGCCTAGTTAGTGCCATACAAATACATCTAACTACCTATCTCATGTAACACCACCATATTTCAGGTTCTCAAAACAATTACTAAAAAATATTGCTTTTCCAGAAAATACTTTTTTTAATTTTAAAATTCCATATAATTTCTGATTGTGTGTTATATGGCCAATCCTGTACAAAGCACTGGAGACAGAATAATAAGCTAATCATTCATGAGACATATTAATATCACTTATTGTAATATTATGCACATAAGAACAAAGAGGGATAGAAGCACAGCTAAGAAATACACTAAATGAATAAGGGAAGGCTCTGGAAGAAAAGCTATTTCAGTTGGATACTGAAGTATAAGCAGGAATTTGCCAAGTTTATGAGGGTAAGGGAAATGGGAAGGGAGGAATGGTACAGCAACACCATTCTAGCTTGAATATGGAACAAAGAAAATGAAACCAGAAAGAGTACAGACCTAGAAAATATGAGAAATTAAATGCAACAGAAGTATATGGTTTGGATGCATTCATAGCAAGTATAAATACACTGCACTTCCAAGATATGAATGCAAATGTCTTTAGATGCCAAACTATTAAGACTGGATAATATAGGGGCTGGGGATGTGGCTCAGCTGTAGAGAGCTTGCCTAGCACGTCCGCGGCCCAGGTTCGATCCTCAGTACCACGGAAAAATAAATGCATTGTGTACAACTAAAAGCAAATACATAAGTATTTAAAAAAAAAAAAGACTGGATAATATAAACTATAGGAAATGTACATACCAAAAAGAGATATGACTGATTTTATTTTGCAGGAAAATGACACTGACAGTAACTTGGATCTTGGACTATAGAAAGAAAGATTAAAGGCAGAGACAAGAATGGCCAAAATTAGTGACAGCGAAGATGAAGACAAACAGCTACACCCTAATAGAATCTGCCGACCTGTACACTCTGTTTCTGGCAGGGCTGGGGATTAAACCTAGGGGCTTAAACAAGCTAGGCAAGTGCTCTGCCCCTTGTACTTCTTTTATAAAATGTACCATTTAGGAACAGGGGGAAGAGGGAAGTACTGGGGGCTGAGTTAGAGCAAATTATATTCCATGCTCTTATAATTATGTCAAAAATGAATCTTAAATATAAAAAGAACCAATAAAAATAATACCAAAATAAATAAAATGTCCCTCTTAATGTGATATTTTCCCTTTTCCACATTTTTTGGTATAGATATATATATATTTTTTAAATATTTATTTATTTACTTTAGTTGTACACAATGCAATGCATTTATGTTTACGTGGTGCTGAGGATCCAACCGGGCTGCACACGTGCGAGGCGAGCGCTCTGCCGCTGAGCCACAATCCCAGCCCTAGATATATTTTTTGCATGGAAAAAGTTTGTACAAAAAGATATCAAGACTAGTGGCAATACAGCCTTTTTTAGTTTTCTTCCCATATTAGGAAGAAAAACATACTGGAAGCCACAAACTCCGAGATCTTTATTACTAGTTTCATCTTTGTTATGAGACAAAAGCATTACAATTAACCTCTCAAAGCTCTAGGTCTCTCTTGTGTAAAAAGAGGAAGTTGAACTCTATGTAAAACTCTTGAAAGTCCTAATATGCTATAATCGTACTGAAATATCTTTAACCATCTGTGACATCACCAATAAAACAATGCAAATAAAATGATCTAACTAAAACCAATTGTGAAATACCCATCAAAGCAGGTACTATGGGACCTATTATTTACCATATGTATCTACAGGTACTTACTAAATTTGTGAAGGATTTCGTAACACATTAAAGTATCCAACCACCAATTACTCATTTGAAACCCTAAGGCAAAACTGGAACTGTTGGATGTCTCTGTCAACCATTTCACTTTCAATTACTACGCATCTTTCAAAAACAGATCCAAAATGGAACATTCTTTTATTGAGGTGATTCAATAGACTAACTGAATGTCTGTGAAGTTAAACAGCATTGTTAGATACAATAGTTCTCAGATGTTAATACTCTGCTATGGAGCCATGTTTTTCTGAACCTCTTAACATCAGAAGAACTTAATAATATTCCTTTATCAATCAAAATAAAAAATGTTTCCAATTGGAGGAATATAGCCTTGAGATTTGTAACCATAATTGTTATCTGGGACTTTTTTACTAATGAAGAGAAACTATTTTATGAATTCACACTCATATTAACAAGTTTAGAAATATTTTGAACTTGTTTCTCTTCAAGAAATAAACTTTCAAGGCTGAGAGTATATAGCTCAATGGTAAAGTGCATTCTTAGTCTAAGCAAGGCTCTGAATTCAATTCCCAGCACTGATAACAACTTTTAAGCCTGATTTTTTTAAAAGGGGTCAAGACCCTTCAAAACAAAAAAGTAAACAACATTTTTATTAAAGGTGAAAAACTTCTAGAAGAGATAAGTTCTGATGTTCTATTACATAGAAAGTTAACTACAGAAAGCAGGAATGTACTGTATTTCAAATAAGCTATAAGAAGTGGGCACAGTGGTGCATACCTGTAATCCCAGCACTTGGGAGGCTGAGGCAGGAGGATGGCAAGTTCAAAGCCAGCCTCAACAATGGCGAGGCACTTAGCAACTCAGTGAGACCCGTCTCTAAATAAAATACAAAAAAGGGCTGGGGATGTGGCCCAGTGGTTGAATACCCCTGAGTTCAATTCCCCCCACCCCAACACACACACACACACACACACACACACACACACAAAAGCTATAAGAAAGGATTTTGAATGTTTTCACCACAAAGAAATGACAAATGTTTGAGGTGGTATATTCACCCTGACTTAAATATTACACAATGTATACATGTGTGGAAACATAACAAAAAATTTAAAAAAAGGAGAAAACTCAAGATTTTTTTCTTAACATTTCCAGTCTGTTGAAAATTTAATATAGCCTAAATTAAAGTCTTATTTCAAAGAAAATAACATTCTAAGGCTTTGTAAACTACAGCATAAAACTATAGGCAGAGGCTTTTCTACTGATTTTTGTTATTTCTTCCAATTTTCCTTCTAAAGACTTTGCTTGTTATATATAATACATTACATACACCTGAATGATTTAACATACACTCTCTCACTCCCTTTAATATACCCCCTTTTACTTCCTAAAATACCAGTATTTTTCTGAGCAAACCAAAATAAAATCTGGCAAGAGCTAAACTCTAATTTACCATGATCAGAGTGTAAAATTCTGTTTTTTTGTTTTGTTTTGTTTTGCTTTTTTGTTGTTGTTTTGTTTTTTTTTTTTTGGTACCGGGGATTGAACTCAGGGGCACTCGACCACTGGGCCACATCCCCAGCCCTTTTTTGTATTTTATTAGAGACAGGGTCTCACTGAGTTGCTAAGTGCCTCGCCATTGCTGAGGCTGGCTTTGAACTCGCGATCCTCCTGCCTCAGCCTCCCAAGTGCTAGGATTACAGGCGTGCGCCACCACGCCCGGCTAAAATTCTTTTTTTTTTTTAATATCTTATAAGTTGTTGATGGACCTTTACTTATTTACTTATATGTGGTGCTGAAACTCAAACCCAGTACCTCACACTTGCTAGACAAGTGCCCTACCACAGAGCCACAACCCCAGGCCTGTAAAATTTTTTACTATGTAAATCCGCATCACAGTTTAGAATCATCAAGAAAAACTTTTTGTTCTTGCAAATTGCTGATTGTCAAGGAAAATAAAACTAATCCTTCTACTACCACACAAAAGATGTGGGTATTTACTATAAAGTGACAAATCTCAACCAGACCTTTGGTCCAAAGTAGGGAAGAATTTTTATTGAACTAATGCTTTCAGATTGTAAAAGTTAAAAAAAAAAATCTAGTTTCAAGATTCATAATCTTATACTAAAGAAACTTTATTAATTCTAATTAACAAATTTCACTCAAGAAGGAAATGTATTCGAATCAAGATTTTATTAGAGGGAGAAATATTCAAAAATAACAAACAGAAGCAGGAATTAAATTGCGTTTTGTTGTAAGCCCAGACTATTCAAATGCAAATCAGAAGCAGAATTTTTTAAACTTTTCTCAAAAGTTGCCAGCTGAAAGAAAGCTACTTTAACAACAAAAAATACATTTTAAAAATTCAATACAAAGCATATTACAAAGTTAGCATGAGAAAAAAAAAAAAAAAACCTCAGAATTACAATGTAAGAACAATGCCCAAACAGTAAAAATGGATGTACTTTCCCCAAATATTAATAAGATTCCCACAGAGACACCATTATAACAAATAGAGTGGATATTCCAAAAACAAAGTACAAGTCAATTATAGTATCTTACATTTGGTGATGTGCATTCTGGAACACCTGGTAGTTAAACGAGTTATGAGAAACAACTGTGTGTTACTGGCCCGTGTAGTTATTACAAAAGAATAATAATCCTTTAAATTCAAATAGTACTTTGTAATTTTCATGACACTTTATAGTACACCTATAAGGTTGTATTTTGTTGTTCTTTTTATGAAATTAGTTCACACACCACCTAGGTACTTTGATCCTAGAGTTCTTAAACCAACCATATCGAATTACAATAGTGCAAGCAGAAAGATAAGTAGTACTTCAGATCTTACTGATGTCGTGATGGCTAAAAATTCCTTTATTCAAAAACGTTCTGTAACAATCCTAAAAACTCTCTCTTCCCTACTGTTGAACAATTTTAACAGTCTAAGACGGACTAGCAGATTTTCCAGAGCTCCCGAAACCTGGAGGAGGGGAATTCCTGCCAGAATAGGGCAGAGGTGACGGTTTAAATCTAGCCTTCCCAAGCAGGGAGCTGGTTCCACCTGTCCGGGTGTACGAGATCATCTGCCCTCCAGGACGAATAGGCGTTCTCAATACATTATCTAGCTCGTTTTAGATTCTAAGACAACGATCCGTAAAAGCTTCCCAAGGGGTTCCTACAGTTCTCCCTCAATTCCCAGGAAAACAAAGGTTCAGGCCCAGCTCTGTCACAAGTATTCCCTTGATAATCAAGGTCCTAGATAAACCTTAGCACGCAGTCACTGGTAGAGGATGGAGTGGAGGACCTCAGAATACCTAAGATACCCAAGGGGGAGAGGAGGAGGAAGGCGCCAAAGCCTGAGCAAACTCTAAAGTTAACACTGGCAAATAAATAAATAAAAATCAGGAGGTCCCACCTTGAGGGGGAAGATGCAGAATTCAGGATGTAAGACTGCGAAATTGGGGTGAGTAGGTGAGTAGGGCTCGAGAAGTCACCAGGTATACTACAGGAACCGGAGGAACTGCGCTCAGGGGCCAGGGGCTGGCGGTGCCCAGGAGTCAGACCCGTGGGCCCGCTAGGAACCCAGCGCTCGTCCGCCCGACGGATGCCCGGGCGAGGTTTCAAACCGCCGCCCCCGGGAAGCGCTCAGCCGATTGGAAGTTCCACGACGACCGTCACTACCCCAGGGCCAGAGCGGCAACTCATCAGCGGAGCCCTCGGCGTCTCCCCAAGAAATGAGACCCCACAAACTCCACCTCCAACCGAGGTCCCAGCTCAAGTCCCGCCGCCGGCTCTCAACACGCGGTGGTCTACCACCGCGACGGGACCGACGCCCCGGACTGAGCTGCGCTGCGGGAGTTCCGAGGGGCGCGACGGGCCGCGCGGGGGCGGGCAGAAGGGCGTCCCCCAGAGTCCGCCCCTGGACTCGGCCCCGCGACCACCTCAGCCTCGCCCCTCTGGGTCGGCCCAACTGGGCTCCGACCCACCCTTCCCGCCCAGTCGCATCCAAGGCGAGGACCAGGGAGAGCCCACTCCCCCCGCCCGTGCTCTTACCCATCTTTCCGCCTCGCCTTGTAGACGTGCCCGTAGGTGCCGCGTCCCACTTTGCACCCTTCGTACTCAAACAAATCCTCCACCCGCTCCCGCTCCGCCGCCAGCTTCGCCTTGAAATCATAATCCATTGTCTGCTTCCCCCATAGAGGCACCGGGACGCGGGGGCCGCCGCCGCTCAGTCCCTCCTCCTCCTCCTCCCCCCCCGCGACCGCCGCTCCACTTCTCCAACAGCCACCTCTCGGGCGCGCGCGCACGCGCGCGCGCTGCCCGCCGCTCCGCGGTCCACGTTCAGCAAGGGACTCCTTGGCGGCCGGGGCAGCCACCACCTCCTCCTCCTTCACCTCCTCCTCCTCGGCTGCAGCGGCGGCTGCTCCCGCAGGCACCCCCAGTCCCGCCTCCCCCCTTCATTTCCTTGTTTTGGAACCTGGTGGGCCGCGCTGCGGCTTCCTCAAACTCATTAAGAACCAGCCCGCCCGCCCCAAGTTTGCGGAGGCTCCTGGGAAATGTAGTCCAAGAGGCCTTAAGAGCAGTAGAATTTTCTCACTGAAGAAATACAGCTCCCAGGTTTCCTTGGGCCGCCACAGCCTCGCCCCAACAAGGCTTGCACGCCTGCGCACTGGCGCCGACCCGCCCCAGGTAGCGCTTGAATCCTAGTTCCTGTAAAGGTAAAAAGCAAAAAGTTACGATGAGCTTTCTGCGAGCCTGTGGGAGCGGATGGAAAGAACGCCCTGGCTCCACTACAAAGAAGGTATTTCTGTTCTAACCGTTCCTAGGCGAGAAGGAGAGTGGAAAGCATCTAACCGCCTTGCCCAGGAGTTTGCTCCAGTGGCTCGAGAATCAGACACTACGGTTAGGATAATGTGCTAAGGATTGTTTATTTTCTACAGCAGTTGGTCCGCCTTTTGCCCCGCCCCTTACCAGCCACTCATTGGTGGAGACTGAAGAATGACGTCCTTTTTGGTGCGTGGGTATCCTTGGGCTTTGGCTTCTTTCCCGCTGTTGATTGGTAATTGGAATTGCTCGGTTCTTCCTGATAGGTTAATCTTTTTGCTTTGCGGTGCAAAAATCGTATTTCAAAACCTGAACGTTCAGCGATTTCCTAGTTCTTGTGTTTGTCTGAGGGAAACATGTAATTTCTGAGCCCCAGCAGCCAATCATCCTTTTCTTAGCGTTTTAGTGGGTTTTCTCCTAGCATATGCGATTCCCGTAGCCAAGCTTTAGCCATCTGTCTAAGGACAATTAAAGTGTCTGGAAGATGCAGCGTTTTTAAAGCAATCATTGTGCCTTAAAATTTTTTGTGAAGGTTTTTTGCCGTCTATTCATAATTGGGAAATTATCCTGGAATGTTTAAGAAAGTCCCTTTAATCAGGGTGAGCATTGATTCAATATGGTGTTGGGAATCTGCATATACTACACCAAAACATGACTATAGGAGACCAGATTGTGCCTTGCTAAAATATGCCCCTCTGGCATATTGATTACTTTGAGCTAAAAACCTTGAGAACCAACGAACACAAAGAAAGTTTATCAGCTCCCTTCCACTGCCTAATATAAAGTACAAAACAACCCTTTTGTAAAGAGAAATGTACATTTATAAAGGAAACCTTCATTAATAAAAGTATCTGTATCAGGAAGACAGTTATTCCTAGACAACTTTTATCACCCAAGAGACTATCTTTAAAACAAGACAACTTTTATTCACCTTTCACTTCCTCCCCTCATCTTTCTTTAATTTGTCTCCACTATCCTCCAAAACTCCAAGTCCCAGTTCCTTCCTGTAAGTCAGGATGTTACATAAGCTTCACTCATCTGGCCCTTGAGTCTCATTTGGTGGGACTCCATATATAATTAAACTTGTTCTTTTGTACCAGGCATGGCTGCACAGCCTGTAGTCTCAGCAACTCGGGAGGCTGAAACAGGAGAATCTCTTGAACCCAGAAGTTCAGGGCCAGCCTGGGTTGTTCTCATGTTAACCAGGTCAATTTAATTCGCAGACCAAACAACATAGAAGGGGAGAAGGAGGTCATTTTTCCTCCCTTTCAATGGCATACCTAATGTCTCAGATGCTTAGGATACAGACTTAAACATGATTGGTGCTAGATAGGACATATGCAACAATCAGGAGAATGAAAGAGGTATGGTCAATTCTACCTGAAGTGATAGGAAAATAAACTACAGTTTAAAAAATTAACTACCTGATAGGTTTTCAAAGCATCTTGGAAACCTAAAGAGAGGGGGGCAGGATTTTTTTTTTTTAACTACAAGAGTCCCTTCCTGAGAAAACTCAAATCTTGAAGTTATCTTAAAGTCAAGAATCTGAGTTGCTGTCATTGATAGGGATGATGATATATGCTGGAGATAGCAGAGGAAAAAATGGTCTTTTTCCATCAGACAACTAAAACTACTAAATAAACATGCAAGCAAGTTAAAATAAACTATGTGAATAATAATAAAAATTGGCAGGCTGAGTTCTAGGTGAGTCAGGGTAGACTTTATGAAGAGGTAAATTTACAAGTAATAGGATCTTACTTGATGGGTAAGTGGGGGAGAAAGCAGGAAACAGTTTCAAGTAGAACACCTTTGTGTGTGTGTGTGTGTACATACATACATATTACAATAATATGTATTCTGAGAAATGCAAACTGTCTAAATATTACAAATTAAGTCAAGGAAAAGGAATAGATAAGACTAGACAGATAAGCAAAGGTCAACTATGAAGAGCTATTCCAGCAGTTTTAGATTTCATCATTCTATTTGCAATGGAAAGAATTTTGTGCTGAGGAGGAATACAACCAGTTTTGCCTGTTCAAAAAAAAAAAATTCTTCTGACAAGAGTATTCAGAATAGATTGAAGGAAGGTAAGAATGTAACTGAATCCAGTGGGTTCCCATCTTGGTGAGTGCAAAGCCAAAAATATAACCAGAATATAAAAGAATGGAGAAAGATTTATTACTCAGAGCAAATAAAGAGAGCACAGGGGCCGGGCGCGGTGGCGCACGCCTGTAATCCCAGCACTTTGGGAGGCTGAGGCAGGAGGATCACGAGTTCAAAGCCAGCCTCAGCAATGGCGAGGCACTTAGCAACTCAGTGAGACCCTGTATCTAAATAAAATACAAAAAAGGGCTGGGGATGTGGCCCAGTGGTCGAGTGCCCCTGAGTTCAATTCCTGGTACCAAAAAAAAAAAAAAAAAAAAAAAAAGAGCACAGGGGTTGTTGCAAAATTATACTCTCCAGGAGGGACAGAAGCATGGGGATTTTATTCAGAGAAATTATCCCATTTTCATTCAGAAAAGTACATGCAGAAGCAGGCACATATCTATGCATCCTCAGTTTAAAGTGTACATTTCTGGGCATGCTTAGTTTAAGGTTGTAGTTTTGAAAAGGAACCATGACAGACCCATTTCTGGACATGCTCAGCTCAAGGTCATTGAGCACATGTTTAAAAAGGAAAAGGTGGGGGAAAAAAGAAAAAGGAAAGGTGTGGGGCTGGGGCTATAGCTCAGTGGCAAAGAGCAGGCCTAGTATGTGTGAGGCACTGGGTTTGATCCTTAGCACCACATAAAAATAAATAAGTAAAGGCATGCTGTCCATACACAACTACAAAATATTTAAAAAAAAAAAAAAAAAAAAAGATGTGGCCAGTTTCTGCAGTACTTGTCTATATTCCCACCTACTCACAAGACTGAAGGCAGGAGGATAGCAAATTCAAGGCCAGTCTGGGAAATTCAGCAAGACACTGTTTCAACTTTAAAAAGGGGTGTGAGAACTGCTGGGGATGTAGCTCAGTGGTGGAGCACCCCTTGTTTTCAATTCCCAGTACCACGAAAAGAAAAGAAAAATGGTGGTTGTAAATGCTTCTGGGTATGCTCATTTTAATCTTTACAGTGAGCCAGGTTTACTCTAAGTGCCTGAAAATTTGTGTCAGAGTGGTCTGGTGACCTTGGCTGGTTCTTTGTAAGTTTTTCCCAAAAGTTTTGGCTGAAATAAAACAAAAGGATGCTTTGAAGTTTCATTAATGTAGGAGTTTTCCGCTAAAGATGGCTTTCCCACTTAACAGCTAACAAGATGAATAAAAAGCTATCACATTAATACTGGTTAAAGAAAGAGAGATGAACTATGGAGTAGCAGTGGTGATTATGAGAGAAGTCAGATACTGGAATTATTTAGAAATAAAATTCAATAGAACTTGATGATTAATTAAAAGTAGTGTTAAGGAAGAAGGAAGAATCAAAGATGGCTTTGAGGTTTTTTACTTAAGCAGTATGGTACAAACTTTGAAAAGCTAGGAAATTCTGAAATGAGAACAACTTTTTGAGATAAACATGATGAATTTGGTGGGGCATATTGACTTTGAAGTATCCATAGGCATCAGGAAAGAAATCAGCCCAGTGAGATGGTACAAACCTGTAATCCAAGCAACTTCAGACCCTGAAGATCAAGGCCAGCCTCAGCAATTTAGCAAGGCCCTCGGCAACTTGGCAAAACCCTGTCACAAAATAAAACATAAAAAGGGCTGGGGATGTGGCTTAGTTGTTGAGCACCCCTGGATGGAATTCCTGGTACCGAAAAAGTCAATTTCAAAGGTATATATTCTAAGACCCAGCAGTACTACCTAGGATTTACCCTACAGTCATACTTATATTGGATGTTATGAAAATCCCAGGTGCCCTTTAGGACTAAAGAATCTGACAGGAGTCAAGTTGTATATCTGTAATTTCAGCAGTTATAATCCCAGCATCGTGGGAGGCTAAGGCAGGAGGAGTCCAATTCAAGGCCAGCCTCAACAACTAAGGAAGGCCCTAAACAACTTAGCAAGACTGTGTATCAAAATATAAATAAATAAATAGGGCTGGGAAAATGGTTCCATGGTTAAGCACCCTGGAGTTCAATCTCTAGTACCAAAAATAAATAAATAAATAAATAAAAGAATCTATTCCCCAACTGCTGCTGAAACTGTTGCTACAGCCTTAAACTGTCAGCCCTCTTCTAGAATTGCATTGGTCCAGGGTCATGTCATTTTCCTAGAGTAACTTACATCGATTGACAATCGATGCAGAGATACAAAATTTCAGATCTCTCACACCACATCAGATGTTCCAAGAACTCCTTGTGGGATAAACTGAGGCCATCATTAAGAATACATTGCAAGCCGGGCGCGGTGGCGCATGCCTGTAATCCCAGCACTTTGGGAGGCTGAGACAGGAGGATAGCGAGTTCAAAGCCAGCCTCAGCAATGGTGAGGCACTTAGCAACTCAGTGAGACCCTGTCTCTAAATAAAATACAAAAAAGGGCTGGGGATGTGACCCAGTGGTCGAGTGCCCCTGAATTCAATCCCCGGTACCACAAAAAAAAAAAAAAAAAAAAAAAAAAAAGAATACATTGCAGGGAGAGGTAAGATGGTGGACCGGAGAGTAGCGGCATTGGGCGTCAATCAGTAGACAGAGGTGCAGTAGTGAGAGTACGGCTGAGTTACCAGAAATATTCCTGCAACCTCTGGAGAGACAAAACCTTCGTGCTTCTCTGGGGTGCTGAGACGGCAGTTTACAGTGAGGGTGAGTCTCCAAATTGCTAACTCGTGCGGACCTCCCACGGGAAAGAACAGTGCAGAAATATCGGTGGTAGAGCCAGTGGAAAATGGCGCAGAAGAACAAAAACACCAGCAGCAATAATAATATGTAACAGAGCAGAAAGATAGACATGGACAGCTTGGTGACCCAGCTTATTTCCACCCAAGTCACCTGGCGGTTTCTCACACACAGGAACGTTGGTTGGGTGCTGGAAGGTGCTATAATGCCAGGGGTGATAGATCACCGCCATTTTTGAAAGTGGCTGCAACAGACTGAGAAAGGGGGGGATGAGGGGGAGAAGCGGAATTCGAAATGCACCGAGGAATTTGTGCTGCCCCTGAGGGCAACCTACATCTACCTGGGCCAAAGTCAGTGTGTGTGTGTGGGGGGGGGGGGACGCCTATCTTATCTGAATCCAGCGTGATGGGGCCCATGACTCTGCAACAGTGGAGTGAAGAGGAGTGTAGCCGCATACTTGATAGATCATCTTTCAGCACCACTCACCAAGCGGCCCAACGTCCTCAGCTAACCAGGTATGCAGACTTTAACCCCACCCACAACTCGTCTACAACAGCCAGGGCGGTTTCTATGACAATTGACTGGAGGGTGACAAGAGAAACCAGAAAAATGGCAACAAACATCCGCATCTAAGAGATGTGAAGGGATCCAGAAAATCTTCCCCCTAAAGATTCTTGACTGAGATTTATTTGTGGATTCGACCTTGTGGATTTTCTTTTTTTTTTTTTTTTTTTTTTTGTGTGTTTTTTTTTTTTTTTACTTTGTGTGTGTCTGTGGGTTGGTGTGCACACAAGAGAGAGAGCGTTTTTTTCTCTTTCTCTTTCATTTATTCTTTATTGTTTGGTTAGTCTTGTTTCCCCCACTTCCTTTTTAATTTTTTTAATTATTATTATTTTTTTCTTTTTTCTTCCTTTCTTCATCTTCTTCTTCTTCTTTTTTTTTTTTGTTTTGTTTTGTTTTGTTTTGTTTTGTTTTGTTTTGTTTGTATTTCTTCCCTTATCTTTCCTTTCCCTATTTAGGCCCTGCCCTTGCACTTTCAACATAGGTGAAAACTAGTCTTATACATGAAATGGGAATCTGAGAACTGGGACACCGAATAATACATCAAAGAGGTGTTATATATAATGTTTTCTTTATTTTTGACTCACTTTGTCTTCTCTTTTTCACTAATTTCTACTACTTTGACATTTTTTATTTTCTTTCAACATATACATAAGTTTGGTTTTTATATACAGATCGGTCTCCCCACTAACTTGTTCACACCAATTCATTTTCTCTCTCTTCTGCTGATATTAAACTACATCCATAGATTTCTCTTTCACACTTCCTAAGAAATAACAACTCAATATCCTCACCTCCTTCCTCCTAAGCATATCACCTCTGTGTTCAGTATTAGAAATTATAAACCCCATTACAAACCTAAAGAGTATATTGGAGACAATATCTGAATTCACTAATTCTGTACATTGTGGAAAAATTGTGAACATCTGAATAGAAAAATGTCTGGTTTTAGAGTGTAAAGTGTTTATATGGGGATCTGATAATATTGTACTACAGGGGCTTCATAAGGTTTTAAGGTAAAAATGAAAAAGTCAAGGTTCCACAGCACTAGAAGAGATGTCACACAAGCAATATGAAAAAACAAGGGAAGAAAGGGTCCCAAGCAAATCAACATACCTCCTTGGTAGATCCCATGGCAAGCACAGTAGATGAAATGTCGGAGAAAGAGTTCAGGAAGTACATAATCCAAATATTTAATGACCTCAAGAATGATTTGAGGGATCAAATACAGGTAGTAAAAGATCATTTTCACAAAGAACTGTAAGCTGCCTGTCGTGGCCAGCCACAAACACCGCGGGAGGAAAACTCTCGGAGGCAGAGTAAAGCTATTACTACTTTTACTTCTACTTTTTAGAGAGAGCTTAGAGAGAGAAAGAAAGATTTTTCTTCTTCTTAGAAAGAGCTTAGAGAGAAAGATTAGAGATAGCTTTTTCTTCTTCTTCTTAGAGCTTAGAGAGAAAGAGAGAGAGCTTGAAAGAGAGAGATTTCTTCTTTAGAGAGAGAGAGAGAGCTTAGCTTTTAGAGCTTCTTTCTTCTTTGTTCTTTCTTCTTTCTTCCTCGGGAGCCTCGGCCTGACTCTGACCAGGAATTACTTCTTCTATCTGGTTTCTCTTCTGTAACCGCTCTGCCTACGTTCTGGCCGCTCTGATTCTTTTCTTCTTCGCCGACCTGAACTCTTCTTCCAACCGAGCGACTGCATGACTGACTGAATGAATTCATTCTTCTCCTGACTCCGACCGCTTTCACCCGGTTATATACCTTTAGCTTTGCGGGTGCCTCACGTGCATTTACAGGTGCGTCACATACATACTTATTATCAGGTGGAACTTATGGCTTCCAGCTGACCGCAATAGCCATCTCCCTAATTGGGGCTCCTTCAAAGAACTTCATAAACAAATACAGGAAGCAAAAGATTACTTCAATATGGAGATAGAGTTTCTAAAAAGAAGTCAAACAGAAATTCTGGAAATGAAATGAGCAATAAACCAAATTAAATGCTCAATTGAAAGCATCACCAACAGATTAGACCATTTGGAAGATAGGACCTCAAATAATGAAGACAAAATATATAATCTGAACAAAAATGTAGACCACACAGCGAAAATGGTAAGAAATCATGATCAGAACATTCAAGAAATATGGGATAGTTTAAAAAGACCAAATTTAAGAGTTATTGGGTTAGAGGATGGCATGGAGTTCCAAACCAAATGAATGAGTAATTTATTCAATGAAATAATACAGAAAATTTTCCAAACATGAGGAATGAATGGGAAAACCAAGTTCAGGAGGCTTACCGAACGCCAAATGTACAAAATCACAATAGATCCACACCAAGACACATTATAATGAAAATGCCTAACATACGGAATAAGGAAAGAATATTAAAGGCCACAAGAGAAAGGAATCAGATTACATATAGGGGGAAAACAATTAGATTATGTGCAGATTTTTCAACCCAGACCTTAAAAGCTAGAAGACCCTGGAACAATATATTTCAAGCTCTGAAAGAAAATGGAGATCAACCAAGAATATTATATCCAGCAAAATTAAGCTTTAGATTTCAGGATGAAATAAGAACCTTCCAAGCTTTCACAACTCGAAAGCCTACATACTTCAGAATATACTGGGCAAAATATTCCATGAAGAAGAAAAGAAAAATAACAATGAAAATCAGCATAGGGAAATATCAAACTAAAGGAAACAACAACCAGAGGAGAAACCAAATAAGTTAAATGTCATAAACAAAAATGATGGGAATGTGAATCATGTCTCAATAATAACCCTGAATGTTAATGGCCTAAAACTCACCATTCAAAAGACACAGACTGTCAGACTGGATTAAAAGAGCCAACAATATGCTGTCTCATAGAAAAAGACATAATCAGACTGAAGGTGAAAGGCTGTGAAAAAGCTTACTACTCACATGGGGTGCAGAAGCAAGCAGGGGTTTCCATTCTTATATCAAATAAGGTAGACTTCAAGCCAAAGTTAATCAAAAGGAACAAAGATGGATATTTCTTACTGCTTAAGGGAGCCATTCATCAAGATATAACAATTCTAAATTTATATACCCCAAACAATGGAGCACCTACATTCATCAAACAAACCCTTCTCAAGTTCAAGAGTCAAATAGACCACAACACAATTATTCTAGGAGACTTCAACACACATCTTTCACCACTGAATAGATCATCCAAACAAAAGCTAAATAAAGAAATTTAGACCTCATTAATACAATTAATAACTTAGATTTAGCAGACATATATAGAATATTTCATCCCTCAGTGAATGAATACACCTTCTTCTCAGGAGCACATGGCTCCTTCTCTAAAATAGACCACATACTAAAGCAACTCTTAGCAAATATAAAAAAGTAGAGATACTACCCTGCAGTCTATCAGACCATAATGGAATGAAATTAGAAATCAATGATTAAAACCAAAAAATTACTCCAACACCTGGAGACTAAGCAATATGCTACTGAATGAACAAGGGATTGCAGAAAACATCAAGGAGGAGATTGAAAAATTCCTAGAGGTGAATGAGAACACAGATACATCGTATCTAAATCCCTGGGACACTATTAAGGCAGTATTAAGAGGAAAATTCAAAGTTCATTCCTTAAAAGAAGAAAAAACCAACAAACAAATGACTTAACATCACACCTCAAAGCCCTAGAAAAAGAGAAAAGAACAACACTAAAAGCAGTAAAAAGACAGGAAATAATTAAAATCAGTGCTCAAATTAATTGAATAGAGACTAAAGAAACAATTGAAAGAATTGACAAAACTAAAAGTTGGTTCTTTGAAATAATAAATAAAATTGACAGACCCTTAGCCATGATAATGAAAAGAAGGAGAGAAAAAACTCAAATTATTAACATCCATGATGAAAAAGGAAACATCACAACAAACACCTCAGAAATACAGAAGATAATTAGAAATTATTTTGAAAACTTGTACTCTAATGAAATAGAAAATATTGATGGCATTGACAGATTA
The DNA here is from genome assembly GCA_025594165.1 of Tamias sibiricus. Taxonomy (NCBI): domain Eukaryota; kingdom Metazoa; phylum Chordata; class Mammalia; order Rodentia; family Sciuridae; genus Tamias; species Tamias sibiricus. Next base: position 96,445,998 of record CM046666.1, read on the forward strand.
CTAGAGTCATAAGAATTGCCCAAACTGGGTCTGGAGCCTATACACAATTTAAACAGATCAATTTCAAGTGAAGAAATAGAAGACGCCACCAAAAAGCTACCAACCAAAAAAAGCCCAGGACCAGATCGATACACAGCCAAGTTCTACAAGACCTTCAAAGAAGAACTAATACCAATACTCTTCAATTTATTTCAGGAAATAGAAAAAAAGGGAGCTCTTCCAGATTCATTCTATGAGGCCAATATTACACTGATTCAAAAGCCAGGCAAAGACATATCCAAAACAGAAAACTTTAGGCCAATATCTTTAATGAACATAGATGCAAAAATTCTCAACAATTCTGGCAAATCGAATACAAAAACATATCAAAAAAAATAGTGCACAACCATCAAGTGGGGTTTATCCCAGGGATGCAAGTTTGGCTCAACATACAGAACAATAAACGTAATATATCACATCAATAGACATAAAGATAAAAACCATATAATCATCTCAATAGATGTATAAAAAACCATTCAACAAATTATGGCACCACTTTATGTTCAAAACACTAGAAAAATTAGGGATAACAGGAACATACCTCAACTATAAAAGCTATCTATGCGAAGCCCCAGGCAAGCATCATTTTAAATGGAGAAAAATTGAAAGCATTCCCTTTAAAAACTGGAACAAGACAGACCCTTTCACCACTGTTATTTAACATAGTACTTGAAACTCTGGCCAGAGCAATTAGACAGATAAAAGAAATTAAAGGGATTCAGATACGAAAAGAAGAACTCAAACTAGCACTATTTGCTGATGCTATGATTCTATACCTAGGTGACCCAAAAACTCCACCAGAAAAATTTTAGAACTAGTAAATAAATTCAGCAAAGTGACAGGATACAAAATCAATACCCATAAGTCAAAGGCATTTATGTATATCAGTGACAAATCCTCTGAAGGGAAATGATGAAAACTACCCCATTTACAATAGCATCAAGAAAAATAAAATACTTGGGAATCAACTTAACAAAAGACGTGAAAGACTTCTATAACAAAAACTACAGAACACTAAAGAAAGAAATTAAAGAAGACCTTAGAAGATGGAAGGATCTTCCTTGTTCTTGGATAGGTAGAATTAATATTTTCAAAATGACTATATTACCAAAAGCATTATACAGTTTCAATGCAATTCCAAACAAAATCACAATGACATTCCTTATAGCAGTCATGAAATTCATCTGGAAAAATAAGAGACCCAGAATAGCTAAAGCAATCCTACTAGTAAGAAGAATGAAGCATGTTTGTTTGTTTAAGGACCATCACAATACCAGACTTTAAACTATACTATAGAGCAATAGTAACAAAAACAGCATAGTACTGGCACCAAAATAGACTTGTAGACCAATGGTACAGAATAGAGGACATAGAGACTAACGCCCACAACTATAGCTATCTTATATCAGATAAAGGTGCCGAAAACATACATTGGAGAAAAGATAGCCTCTTCAACAAATGGTGCTGGGATAACTGGAAATCCATATGCAACAAAATGAAACTGAACCTCTATCTCTCACCATGTACAAAACTCAACTCAAAATGTATCAAGGACCTAGGAATTAGACCAGAGACACTATGCCTAATAGAAGAAAAAGTAAGCTCCAATCTCCAACATGTCGGACTAGGCCCCAACTTCCTTAATAAGACTCCTGTAGCACAAGAATTAATATCAAGAATTAATAAATAGGGTAGATTCAAACTAAAAAGTTTCTTCTCAGCAAAAGAAACAATCAGTGAGGTGAATAGAGAGCCTACTAATTGGGAACAAATTTTTACCACATGTACATCAAATAGAGCACTAATCTCTAGAATATATAAAGAACTTAAAAATCTTAATACCAAAAAAACAAATATCCCAATCACTAAATAGGCCAAGGAACTGAACAAATGTTTCTCAGAAGAAGATATACAATCAATCAACAAATACATGAAAAAATGTTGAACATCTCTGGCAATTAGAGAAATGCTTCTTTCTTCCTTTCCGTTCCAACAGGTATTGATCACAAGAACATTTCCTAACTGACTACATGTTAATCTCTGTCTTAGAGTCCACTTCACCAGACACCTAACTTTTTTTTTTTTCTTCCAGGCACCCAACTTGTAAAATTTAACCTGTCCAAGATGGTATCATACTGTTTGTAGTAGGAAAGGACTGGAAACAACAAAAATGTTCATCAGCCCTGAGTTCAATCCTAAGTGCACACACACACACACACACACACACACACACACACACACACACCAAAAAAAAAAAAAATCATTCAGGAGGGGACTGGGTAAATAAATTATAACATACTCATCAATGGATTGTTTATTATGTAACCATAAAAGTAATGTAAAGACTGTGAAAATAGTACTCTCAGATTTCCTTCTGCAAGAGGTCCCATGTGCTAAACTTTGAATCTACCACTGCATTTGTACCAAGGCCATCCTGCCAATGGATTTCTCCCAGCATGACTGATGCTAAAACAGGCCAATTCCTGTAAGAAAAATGATTCTGATGAATTTTGCTTGACGATTCCCTGTATCCCCTGGCTGAAACTTTCCTGGAACTGTGTTACAATCTGAATATCTTCCTAACCAATCTTTTTCCTTCCCTCTCTTCTTCACAGGGATCAAATTCTACATGATAATCTGAGGTTTCCCCAGCTCCCTTTCCATCCTCCCACACAGGCATTTCCTCCAATAACCTCCTGCATGTCTAATCCCATCTTGGTATCTGATTTTCTGTAGACATGAACAATGAGGAAATTATTTATGTACTGGTATGAAAAAACTCAAAATATATTTTAAGCAGGAAAAAAATAGAAGAGTACTTATGCAACATTTTATAAGAAACAAACTACACTGCTTATATATGTATGGATTTATCTCTAAAAAGATACAAGAAACTTCCCAGTGAAAGAGAACTGTGTACTTGAAATGCAGTGGTAGGCAATATAATTTTACTACATGCATGCCTCTCTGAATTTTGATACACTAGATGTTTCCTTTTTAAATAAATAAACTGTATATGGGGGAAAATAGGAGCTTGACTAATAAAGGAAGGAGGAAGATAGGATTGAAGCTATCATGGTATATAGGTTTGGGGAATTTTGTTTATTTTTAATAGAAGAAAGGAACTTTTCATATATCGACTGAAAACAGCTGGTGAAAGGAAAAAAAAAAAAGTGAACCCTTAGGAAATACTAGGACTAAAGTATGAAACATCAAGAGGACTCAGGCACATGTAGCTTCACATGTGAAAGGTCTTCTTCAGGGGCTGGAGTTGTAGCTCAGCAATAGAGCAAGAGTGCACTTGCCTTGTACACATGAGACACTGGTTCAATTCCCAGCACCATGTATAAATAAGCAAATAAAATAAAATTCCATCAACAACTAAAAAAAAATATTTTTTAAAAAAGTCTTCTTCAGAAGGTGGATGGGGAGAGTATGATCACACATACATGAAGAAAAGTCCATTGAGCCGGTCGCAGTGGTGCTCGCCTATAATTTCAGCAGCTCCGGAGGCAGAGGCAGGAGAACCCTGAGTTCAGAGCCAGCCTCAGCAATTTAGCAAGGCGCTAAGCATCTCAGTGAGACACTAGCTCTAAATAAAATACAAAATTGGGCCGGGGATATGGCTTGGTGGTTGAGTGCCTCTGAGTTCAATCCCCAGTACCCTGAAGGGAAAAAAGTTGAGAAGCTGAGATTCTTAGCCTCGTTATAATAAAAATAATAACTTATTTCCATATGAAGTAGAAAACTTGATCATATTCAGAGGGGGAAAAAAGCATGGGGGGGGGGTCTGAGGTTGTGGCTCAGCAGTAGAGCACTTGCCTCGCACTGGTGAGGCTATGGATTCAATCCTTAGCACCACATAAAAATAAACAAACAAAATAAAGGTATTTGTCCATCTACAACTAAGTGTGTGTGTGTGTGTGTGTGTGTGTATTTTTTAAAGCATTGGGACTTCAAGAAGGAATATTTGGATACATTTCTTGGAAAATAAGTGGAATGGGAAGAGGGAAAAATAGAAGTTCATTGGATTAGATAAAGGGGAATAAAGAGACGAGAATAGGAAAGACAGTCGACTGAATTGGACATAACTTTCCTATGTTCATATATGAATACATGACCAGTGAAATTCCAAATCATGTACAACCACAGGAATGGGATCCTAGTTAGAATAAGTTACACTCCACATATACTCCATATATGTATAATATGCCAAAATACACTGTACTGTAATGTATACCTAAAAAAATAATAATTTTTTAAAAAAGAAAAATGGAAAGAACATGAAAGCTAACATTTATTGAATCCCAGAATTAAGTTACCTAATGTGTCCTCATTGCTGCACTATGAGGAACGTGTGTTTAATCCTCATTTTACTGATCAGAAAACAGGCTCTAGGGGGATAATTTGTGTAGTGTAACAGTGTGTCAGTGATGGGATTTAACCCCAAGCTTCTAAAACTATAGAGGATTTTGCCATTTATCAAGATCCAATGACCCCACTGAAACATTCCATCCTTTCTGGTTAGTCTGTTTTTCCATTACCAGGATGAAATATCTGAGGCAGGCTAAATTTTTTAATTTTTTAGACTTGGGGGTCTTGCTGTATTGCCTAGGATGGCCTTCTGGGCTCAACCAATCCTCTTGCCTCAGCCTTCTGAGTAGATGGTGTAAGCTGCCTGGTACCGTAAACCGGAGGAAAAAACTCTCGGAGGCAGAGTTAAGCTTTTACTACTTTACTTCTACTTTCTTAGAGCTTAGAGAGGGAAAGAAAGATTTTTCTTCTTAGCTTAGAGTAGAGTAGCTTAGAGTAAAGAAAGATAGAGCTTAGCTTTTCTTCTTAGCTTAGAGTAGAGTAAAGAAAGATAGAGCTTAGCTTAGAGAAAGACTAGAGCTTCTTTCTTCTCTCTTCTTTCTTCCTTCTTCTGTCTTCTGTCTTCTGTCTTCCTCGGGAGCCTCGGCCTTACTCTGACCAGTCCTCTGGAGCCTCGGCCTAACTCTGGCCAGTCATTACTTCTTCTATCTGGTTTCTCTTCTGTAACCGCTCTGCCTACGTTCTGGCCACTCTGATTCTTCTGACCGACCGAGTGACTGCCCGGCTGACTGAATTCTCCGTTCTCCTAACTCGGACCGCTTTCACCCGGTTATATACCTTCAGGTTTGCGGGTGCCTACAGGTGCGTCACATACATATCAGGTGGAACCCATGGCTTCCAGCTAGCTACAACAGCCCTTCCTAATTAGGGCTCCTTCAAGATGGGACTCTGGGCACTCTGCCACCAGACAGAAAAATGTGGGGGGCTCCCACATAGGAGCTGAGCGCTCCCTAGTTTTGAGTGATGGAAATATGGAGACTGGTTTCTGTTGCATGTGGAAACAGGTGGATCCCCATCTCTGCTCAGCACGGGAGTTAAAATATGGGAGTGGGCATAACCCAATGAGAGCGGGCTGCCCCTTGTAACATTACCCCTCTGCCTTATTTGGATGGAATGTTCTTCCGAACAGCCTCCCCCAATAAAACCAGGGTTCGAGGCATGCTCTCTTTTTCTTGCCTGCCTTGCCCCACTTGTGGGAGCAGTGGCTGAGGAACCATCACTGAACCCAAAGAAAAAGGTACTTTCTGTGTCTGTGTGTTTATTTAGTCAGCTCAAATTCACCTGGAGTGACCCTAACTGATTTGGTCGCATGTTGCAGCAGAAAATAGTTAACTTTTTAAAGAAAAGAAGTTTGTTCTGGAGGTGATTAGGATCAGATAAATTCATCAGGGTAACCCCCATGATTGTGTCCTGACAGTTTTTGCTGTCACCCTAAAAGCCTCTATGTTTGGGTCCCAGGGTGGCAATGTTGGAAATGGTAATATCTTTAGGTGGTGAGGCTGTATGGGAGGTTTTTAGGTCATTGAGGGCATGCCCTTGAAGGGGATTGTGGGACCCCGCCCCTTCCTTTTTTGCTTCTGGGCCAAGAGATGAATGGTTTTTGCTCCACCATATGTTGTTGTTGTGATGTGCTATGCTGCCACAAGCCCAAAGCAAACAATCAGTAATGAACTGGTACCTCCAAACTGAGCCAAAATAAACCTTTCCTCTTTATAAGTTAATTATCTCAGGTATTTCATTATGGTGACTGAAAGCTAATATAACTTTATAAGAAGAGGGAGAAGCTGGACACATGCCTGTAATCCAAATGACTAAGGAGGTTAAGCAGGAGGGTTGCAAGTTTGAGGCCAGCCTCATCAATTTATTGACACCCTGTTTCAATTAAAAAAGAAAAGAAAAGGAGAAGAAAAAAATTTAAAGGCTGGGGATGTATCTCAATGGTAAAGTACTGCTGGGGTCAATCCTCAGTAACAAATAAATTGCCGACTTACTGGATGTAAAACTCCGATCTCTTTCCCTGTCTTCACATAGCCATTTTCCCTCTGTGTCTATGTCTGAATTTACCTCTTAATATAGGGATAATGGTCAAATTGAATTTAGGGCCCATTCTAATCCAGTAAAAAATAATTTCAACTTAAGAACATCTGCAAAAAACCTGTTTCCATAGGGTCACGTTTATAGGTTCTAGGTAGACAAATTTGGAAGGGATAGCTATTCAACCCAGTCCTGTGCCCAAGTTTTGACTCTGTCACTGAATGACAAGCCACCTTTAAAAAGGGCAGGGGCGGAATGGCATCAAAGTGAAGCAGCGCAGAAGGATAGGAAGAAAGACACGGACAACGTTCATGCAGAGTACTTTCACGCAGATTGCCTGGCAGGGTTACAAGCTCAGGAATGACCCTCAGGTCTGGGGAAGTGCTTTTAAGCCCAAGGAGAGCAATCGCTGCCATTTTTGAAAGGGGCCACAGCAGACAGAGAAAGAAGGAAGGAAGAAGGGAGAAGCAGCTACGCGTGGAAACCAGCGGACATCTGAGCAATCTACCAGTGCTCTGAGGCCAATACACACCTGGGTAGCCAGCGGGGGTAAAGCGTATCTGAAGCCAGCATGATGGCCCCCATGACTCTGCAACTGTGGAGGAGCATGGAGAGTAGATGCCTTCTGGACAGATCGTCTTTTGGTGCCATTCACATAGTGCCCCAACCCCAGCACCATTCTTCAGCTAACCAGGTATGCAGACTTGACTCCACCCACAAATACTCTACAACAGCCAGGTTGTGTTCCCCACGACAACCAGCTTAACAGCCGGAGGGTGAAACAGAAAAGCTGCCCTAAAGTTTGCTTGACTGAGACTTATTTGTGGGTTTGACTTTGTATTTGTTTCTCTCTCTCTCTCTCTCTCTTTTTTTTTTTTTTGGTACTGGGGATTGAACTCAGGGGCACTTGACCACTGGTCCACATCCCCAGCCCTTTTTTTGTATTTTTTTTTATTAGAGACAGGGTCTCACTGAATTGCTAAGTGCCTCGCCATTGCTGAGGCTGGCTTTGAACTCACGATCCTCCTGCCTCAGCCTCCCAAGTGCTGAGATTACAGGCGTGCGCCACCGCACCTGGCTTTTTTTTCTTTTTCTTCTCTCTCTTTTCTCTTTCCTTCTTCCCTCATCTTTCCTATTTACACCCCGCCCTTGCATTCTCAACAGAGGTGAAAACAAGTTTTATCCAGGAATTAGGATTTTTAGAACTGGGGCAACTGAATAATACATCAAAATGGTGTTATATATAGTTTCTTCTCTATTTTTTCAACTCACTTTCTCTTTCTTCTCTTTTTCACTAATTTCTACTACTTTGACATTTTTATTTCTCTCAACGTTTGCATAAGTTTGGTTTATATATACATCGGTCTTCCCACTAAATTGTTCACTCCAATTCCTTTCCTCTCTCTTCTGCTGATATTATACTACTTCCATAGATTTCTCTTTTCACACTTCCTAAGAAAAAAATCAACACAATATCCTCACTTCCTTCCCCCTAAGCATATCACCTCTGTGTCCAATATTTGAAATTATAAACCCCATTACAAACATATGGAGTATATTGGAGACAATATCTGAATTCACTAATTCTGTACATTGTGACCAAATTGTGATTATCTGAATAGAAAATGTCTGGTTTTAGAGTATAAAGTGTTTATAAGGGGATCTGATAGCATTATACTACAGTACAGTACAGTATAGTAGGCTGATTCACAGTGGAGTTGGGTCAGGGAACATAGGAGGATTAGAGGAACACTAGAAAGGTCAATGGGGAGGGAGGGTAAGGAAGGGAGCAAGGAGGTATGAAGGGGAAAAAAAAAGAAGATGGTAGAATGAGATGGATATCAGTATCCTAAATGCATGATTGAAGACATGAATAGTATGACTATACTTTGTATACAAACAATGTTATGTAAAAAGTTGCTCTATATGTGTACTATGAATTGTAATGCATGCTATTGTTATATATAGAACAACTTCGAATAAAAATATTTTTAAAAAAAAGGCAGGGGCGGGATGCTGGGGCTGTAGCTCAGTGGCAAAGTGCTTGGCTAGCATGTGTGAGGCACTGGTTCGATCCTCAACACCACATAATAATTAACAAATAAAATAAAGGCATTCTGTCCATCTACAACTACAAAAAATAAAAATTTAAAAAAAGGGCAGGGGCGGGGGGGAATGGATGTTTCCTTCATCCTATGTCACATTTGGTGGCAGTAGGAGGGAATCTGGTTATCTCCAGACTGGACTTCCTTCTATTTTCTTCCATAGAGGAGAATAACTAGAGAAATGTTAATGAAGCACTCCCTCTTCATCTTTTAATGGTATTACCTTAATGATAAAAACACAACATGGTAGACATATATTATCCTCAAAATTATTTTCTGTAGACATTATAAGAATTTTTTTATTGGTACCAGGGATTGAACCCAGAGGTGCTTAACCACCGAACCACATCACCAGCCTTTTTTCTTTTTTGGGGGGTGGGGTGGGGGTGGGAGGGTGCTGAGGATTGAACTCGGGCATTCAACCACTGAACCACATCCTCAGCCCTATTTTGTATTTTATTTAGAGACAGGGTCTCACTGAGATGCTTAGCACCTCGCCATTGTTGAGGCTGGCTTTGAACTCACAATCCTCCTGCCTCACCCTCCAAAACCCTTGGGATTACAGGCATGCGCCACCACACCCAGCACCCCCAACCCTTTTGATTTTTTATTTTGAGACAAGGTCTTGCCAAATTGCCGAGATTGATAATAAACTTGGAAACCTCCTGCCTCAGCCACTGGGATTATAGGCATGCAGCACCATACCACATTTGTTCTTTTTATTATTGTATTTTAGTATACCACGTGTGGGAAAATATAGGATGTTCTCAAATATACCCTAAATACATTGTGCTACAAAACAACAAAATAAGTTCATCAATGCCACTGTCATGCTTATAGTTATTTCAGAGAGCTGGTAGACATTTTTCTTTTCATCCAGAAAAAAGAAAAAACAAATTTCTTCAAAATATTAGCAAGGCTACATAGAAACCTTATTTGTCTATTTAACTTAATATGGTTTTTTTTTGGCGGGGGGACCTGCAAATCTAACATTATCAGCCATTCTTGCATTCTAAACTCTTTGGTCCCAATTCTAGACATTTTAACTCCAAAATAGCAGGAATTGTTCCCTAACATGAGATTGTAGACTTTCCCATGGTTTAAACAAAAAACAAAATAACAAAACAAAAAAACAAATAAATGATAATCCCACAAATAGTTAATAAGGCCTAATCATATGCCAGTAAGGATTTTTTTTTTTTTTGACAAGTAAGGAATTTTTTATAAGTTGAGTTTAGGTTAGGCTCAGTGGCACACAACTGTAATACCAGCAGATCAGGAGGCAAAGAAAGGTAGGAGGATCCCAAGTCTGAGGCCAGCCTCAGAAACTTAGTGAGACTCTTCCTCAAAATAAAAAATAAAAGTGACTGGGGGTTCATCTCAGTGGTAAAACATCCAGCTGTTCAATCCCCAGTATCACAAAAAAAGAAAAAGTTGAGTTCATTTGGCCTAGGTAGACAACCTACAATGACAGAAAAAAAGTGATGGTTTCAACAATTTGTTCAAGTCAAGGAAAGGAGCATGTGCCCAGCAGCCAATGGATTAGTCAAATCTTGCAAATCTTGCAAATCAGGTTCATGGCATATGTGATGGAAGTAGTGGGCAAAATTATGACTATCTATTCATGCTTATGCCTTTAGTCATCCTGTTTATGAACTATATAGAAGTCATATTTGCATATGGGGATAAAATTTCTCTTACTATAGTCTAATCTAGATCAGAGAAATTTATTGAAGAGATTTACCATGTTGTTTCCTTGTGGTTTAAGGCTCAGCTCAGGCTTGTCTTCAAGACTCTGTTGACTCCCCTGGGACACGTTGGGTGCCCCTCATCTACCCATGCTGTTAGCTCCCTGTACAGACTTCTTTACACTTCTCTTATTTTGTGCATATCATGTTTATGTTTTGCCTCACTGAGGCCATGAAGTCCTCTATGAGCAAAAATTAAACTGGTTGCAAAGCCCTGGGTTCAATCCCCAGCACCACCAAAAAAAAAAAAAAAAAAAAAAAAAAAAAAAATTTAAACTGGTTGCATTCTAAACCTTTACACTTGATTTTGGGGGGTGGGGATGAGGCATATAATTCTAAGTCACAAATGAATTTTCCTAAGAACCCTGAAGACATCACTCCATTATTTTCTAACATCAAGTAGCTCAGATGTGTTATAAGTCTGTTTTATTCCGTGGTTTGTTTGTTACCGGGGATTGAACTCAGGGGCACTTGACCCACTGGGCCACATCCCCAGCCCTTTTTTGTATTTTATTAGAGACGGGGTCTCACTGAGTTGCTAAGTGCCTCGCCATTGCTGAGGCTGGCTTTGAACTTGTGATCCTCCTGCCTCAGCCTTCCAAGTGCTGGGATTATAGGTATGTACCACTGCTCCCGGCTGTTTTATTCCTTTTTTAAAAAAAAATATTTTTAGTTATAGATGGATATAACATCTTTATTTTGTTTTATTTATTTTTATGTGGTGCTGAGGATCGAACCCAGTGCATCACATGTGCAAGGCAAGCATTCTGCCACTGAGCCACAACCCCAGCTCTATTTTATTCCTTTTTAAACATTCTAGTTTTTTTTCCATAGAAATGTTTTAAATTTTGTTTTGCTCTATTGTGTTCTTTTCTCCTCTCCACTATTGTTATTTCTCATTCCTTACCACTCTATTTGCAACTCTTCTGGGGACTCTCACTAATTATATGTGGGACTTCTGAGATTGAATCTTAATGCTTCTATCAGTTCTCTCTTTTGCTTTCCTCTGAAGAGCTCACATTTACATTAGAAACCTACTAGCCAGGCTTGGTTGGCACATGCCTGTAATACCAGTGGCTCCAGAGGCTGAGACAGGAGGATCATGAGTTCAGAGCCAGCCTTGGCAAAAATGAGGCACGAAGCAACTCAGTGAGACCATGTCTCTAAATAAAATAGAAAATAGGGCTGGGAGGTGGTTCAGTGGTTGCCCTGAGTTCAATCCCCAGTACCAAAAAAAAAAAAAAAAAGGAAAGAAAAAGAAAGAAAGAAACCTTAATATAGAACTCCAGGGCTGGTGATGTGGCTTGGTGGTAGAGCACTTGTCCAGCATTTATGAGGCCCAGGGTTTTATCCCCAGTGGAAGGAAGGAGGGAGGGAGGGAGGGAGGGAGGGAAGGCAGCACTTCTGGTTTTAATTTGTTGCTAAATGTCTGAAGCCTTTGCTCTGACAACATTTTTGCCTATAGAGGAATGAAGTAGATAAGGGAAGATTGCCATGATTTGCATATGATTTTTCTCCCAAAGTTTCATATGCCACAAGTGTAGTACTCAGTATAATGGTATTAAGTGGTAGTAGAACCACTTAGAATTGGAGCCTAGTGGGAGGTAATTAGGTCATTGGGGGCACCACCCTTGGAAGGAATTAATGCCCATCTCAAGCAAGTGGATTAGGTTTTACAGAACTGGATTAGTTACTGAGAAAGCAGGTTGTTATAAAGCAAGTTCAGCTTTCTAGGCTTCCTTTCTCACCATGTGACCTCTCTCTTTCACACATGTTCACACTAAGGATGCCATTCACTATGTTATGACATGGCCAGATGGCCCTCACCAGATGGGACTGCCTGATTTTGGACTTTCAGCCTACAAAAATTGTGAGCTAAATAAGTCTCTTTCCTTTATAAAATACCAAACCTCAGGTATTTGTTATAGCAATAAAAAAAAAAACAGACTAAGACAAAGATCAACTGTTTTATATGCAATTCTTTCACTAATGTCCCAGCTCTAGAGACTATTATTGCACTTCCTTGTATGCTAACTGCAGCCCCAGAACTTCTGAAAGGTTCGTGACCTTTATCTCTATAGTCTTATGACTGAGAACTGCAGCTCCATTACCTCTGTCACCCTAATCTTAAATGTTTTAAAAGCTCATTCCCAAGTCTCTTTCCTATTATGTTGTCCCTCTTTGTGCTTCTGAACCTTTATTACAATGGTGTCTTTTTTGTTATTGTTATTTGGAGCTCTGAGTACTGAACCTAGGGATACTTTATTGCTGAGCTACATCCCCAGTTTGATTTTTTATTTTGAGACAGTCTTGCTAAGTTGCTTAGGCCTCACTAAGTGGCTAAGGGCCTCATGTGTCCCACTGTACCCAGCTCAGTGGTGTCTTTTTTTTTTTTTTTTTAAGTTGTAGATGGACACAATACCTTTATTTTATTTATTTATTTTTATGTGGTGCTGAGGATTAAACCAGTTCCTCACATGTGCTAGGCAGGCAGTCTTACCACTGAACTACAATCCCAGCCCCATCAGTGATGTCTTAAGAGCAACTGGAGACAGGGATGGTGGCACACAGGTGTTTTGAGAGGCAGAGGCAGGAAGATCACAAGCTTGAAGCCATAATAGGCAACATAGGCATACCCACCCTCAAAATAAAAGTGGATATGGTTGTAGCTCAGTGGTAGAGCACCCCAGGTTCAATCCTCAGTACCCAATAAAAGAGAGAGAGAGAAAGCAATGTGTGTTCAGTCCATCCACATTTAACCAAAGCAATAATTACAGCATGAGTACCAAGGTTATATTTATTTTATTTGCCAATATGCACAACATCCAGTGTCTGGTACACCATGACACTTAATAATTTGTGAAGTAGGGCTGGGGATGTAGCTCAGTGGTAGAGCACATGCTTAACTCTACCAAAAAGTTTGTCTCTCTTCTGTTTGACTTATCATCTACAATAGCCAAGAGAATATGTTAATAGAATTGGGGTATAGTACTAGTTTTAATAATGCAAATACAACTAAAGAAATTAAATAAAAAGGATTTTATGTACCAGGAAAAAAAAAAAGAACTTTCAATTTGCTTCAGGAAGTCAAATTTCAAAAACCAATTAAACTGAAGCTGAAAGCCACTGTCAGAAAGTAAATCTGGGGGCTGGGGTTGTGGCTCAATGGTAGAGCACTTGCTTAGCATGTGTGAGGCCCTGGGTTCGATCCTCAGCACCACATAAAAATAAATAAATAAAATTAAGGTATTGTGTCCAACTACAACTAAAAAATAAACATTTTAAAAAAAGAAAGTAAATCTGGAGCAAGAACTGCAATGTGTTGATTTAATATTGTCAGGAATGGTTTACTTTAATTTCTTCTCATTGAGTTTTTCAGTATTGATCAACAAATATCACCTAATCTACATATCAATTTACTTTTGTAAAAATTCATTCATAAAAGTAAGACTTCAAGTGTCTTAAGCTTTTAAGGTACTTTTATTTAATGTAACTTTATATATTTTACTGAGAATGAACCTAGTAGGAAGAGGAAGTTGATGGTATTTTATAGGCTGTGAAGAGTTTGTCTTAAAAAAACATTTCAAGCTGAGTGCCGTGGTGCACACCTGTAATCCTAGCACTTGGGAGGCTGAGGCAGGAGGATCGCAAGTTCAAAGCCAGCCTCAGCAATGGTGAGGCACTAAGCAACTCAGTGATACCCTGTCTCTAATAAAATACAAAAGGGCTGTGGATGTGGCCCAGTGGTCAAGTGCCCCTGAGTTCAATCCCCAGTACGAAAAAAAAAAGCATTTCAAGATGGCAGAGTAGAGAAGGTCACTTTCCTACCTGCTACATGGTTTGAAATCAAGAAAGCAGACAGGCAGCTTCTCAGCAAGGTGGATGAATGAAAAATGAGGGGGAGGGATTTAATACTGGACACTCAAAGCAGATTGGGGACTCAGGAGGTTGAATATAATAAAATAAGGAAGAAATCCCCCAAGCCACAGCTGCTGCCACGGCCACAGTCACCATCCAGAGTGGTCCCTCTGTGAGCAAAGTGGAGGGATAAGGGAATTAAAGGAATCAGTATTTTTAGGAAGGCCAAGGTGTGTCTGGGTACAGAGAGTTTATAGATCAAAGACACTGCCCAACTAAACTGAAAGGCATGCTGTACAATATCCTTGTTCAGGAAAGAAACTAAATCTCTCCTGGACACGTGTGGAAGACAGAGGAAGGAACCATTTTGCAGCCACAGCACAGAAGCCAGCAGCTGAGGGAGCTGATTCCTGGCAAACCTGAGTCTGGCCCAAAAAACAGGCCTGAAAAAACCATACTGCACAACATAGAATGAACCTGAGTAACCAGGAGACCATCAATGTGGAGAGAAGTTTATACAAGGAGGAACTGGTGGTGGAAACCCACCAGGCTCTCCCCCCTCCCTTTCCAGTTTGGCTGCTTGGAGGACCAGCTGGGAGAAATACACCTTGGTGAGAATTCAAAAGGGCAGGGATGAGAGAGACTAAGTTTGGAGACTGAATCTGAGTCCAGGAAATGTGTGGCCTGCAGGTGATATAGTGGACTATGAATTGGCTCCTCCTTCACACAAGTGGAATGCAAGGGAGATTACTAGGATACTGTCTTCCAGTGCAATTTCTGGGCCCTAGAGGTATGCTGATGTGAAATATCCAGACCAATTGGCATTCATCAAAGAGCTGGGAGCCCACCTAAGACTAAACTCCACCTCCAGGAGTTCCACCTATGAGATGACCTCTCTCACTGAAGGAGCCCTAATTAGGAAGGGCTGTTGTAGCTAGCTGGAAGCCATGGGTTCCACCTGATATGTATGTGACGCACCTGTAGGCACCCGCAAACCTGAAGGTATATAACCGGGTGAAAGCGGTCCGAGTTAGGAGAACGGAGAATTCAGTCAGCCGGGCAGTCACTCGGTCGGTCAGAAGAATCAGAGCGGCCAGAACGTAGGCAGAGCGGTTACAGAAGAGAAACCAGATAGAAGACAGAAGAGAAACCAGATAGAAGAAGTAATGACTGGTCAGAGTTGGGCCGAGACTCCTGAGGAAGACAGAAGACAGAAGACAGAAGAAGGAAGAAAGAAGAGAGAAGAAAGAAGCTCTAATTTTTCTCTAAGCTAAGCTCTATCTTTCTTTCTTTCTAAGAAGAATTTTTCTCTAAGCTAAGCTCTATCTTTCTTTCTTTCTAAGAAGCTAAGCTCTATCTTTCTTTCTTTCTAAGAAGCTAAGCTATCTTTCTTTCTCTCTAAGACTCTAAGCTAAGAAGACAAGAAGAAAAGCTTGCTCTAATCTTTCTCTCTAAAAATCTTTCTTTCCCTCTCTAAGCTCTAAGAAAGTAGAAGTAAAAGTAGTAAAAGCTTAACTCTGCCTCCGAGAATTTTCCTCCCGTGGCGGCACCGTGGCTGGCCACAACAGGCAGCTTACCAGGCAGCTTACATCTCACTCCAGCAATCCCACCCAGAGGGTGAAGCAAGCGTCATATTCCAGGCAACCCCACCTAACACTGCTGAGAAGGGAAGCTGAGAATCTTTTGAACTCCAACAGAAACAAATCTTTAACTTTTCATTTTTCTTTTCACTGTTTTATTATGAACTTAAAGGTTCATGGACATTTATACATATTCATATTTGTATCTATTCTCTCGTTTCTAGCATATTTGAAGCCAATTATTTTTCATCAATCAGTTTTTTGAGGACTAGGATGTTTGATTTTGTATATTTCAGTTTTGTTTCATATTCCTTTATTCTTAATTTTTGAAATTTTTACATTTTTAAAATAATTTTTAGTTGTAAATGGACATAATACCATTATTTTTTGTTGTTGTTGTTGTTGTTTTATTTTTATGTGGTGCCAGGAATTGAACCCAGTGACTCATGCATGCTAGGCAAGTGCTCTACCAATAAGCCACAACCCTGGCCCCAAATTTTTACTTTTCATATGTTTTTATCTCACTTACCTGTTTCCTCTCTCTTTCCTTCTGCTAACAGCCAAACCCTATTGTTCTTTTACTCTTCCTTTAATTTTTTCCTACCTTCTCTCCTCCTCCTCCATAATCATTACATCCTACTTCACTTCTGTTCTCTCCCTGCCCACCATTTGAAATTGTAAACCCTTTTGCAAAATTACAGTTTTTATTGTAGACAATAACTTATTATACCATTTCTGTTTATTGTGACATGTAGATGTCACAAAAGGAAAAATTTGGTTTAATGCTGTATATTGTTTGCATTGGTTGTTTGTTATTATTTGTCTTCCCCTAAATGATGAGGTACTGGAAACATTCAGGAATAGTATAAGTCTACAGGGTAGAAACTCTATCCATACTGTTACATGGGCAGACAAACAACATGAAAAAGCAAGGGAACAAATTGCCCCAAACCAAGATACTTCAGTAACAGAATCCATTGATACTACAATGGAAGAAATGCAGAGAAGGAGTTTAGAATGTACATAGTTAAGCTAATCTGTGAAGTAAAGGATGATGTAAGGAGTAAAATCAGAAAATACAGGAAGTGAAAG
The DNA here is from genome assembly GCA_025594165.1 of Tamias sibiricus. Classification (NCBI taxonomy): domain Eukaryota; kingdom Metazoa; phylum Chordata; class Mammalia; order Rodentia; family Sciuridae; genus Tamias; species Tamias sibiricus. The sequence continues at coordinate 96,462,828 of CM046666.1, forward strand.
ATCACTTGAATAAAGAAATAGAGATGCTGAAAAAAAATCAAGCAGAAATCCTTGAAATTAAGAAATGAGTAAACAATTTAAAATTCAATGGAAAGGATCACCAACAGATCACTTGGAAAACAGAGTTTCAGGCAATGAAAACAAAATATATAAACTTGAAAATAAAGTTGATCATGGAGAAAAGATATTAAGAGACCATGAACAGAACTTCCAAGAAACATGGGATAACCTGAAAAGACCAAATTTAAGATTTATTGGGATAGATGAAGGCTTGGAGATATAAACCAAAGCAATGCACAAACTTCTCATGAAATAATATCAGAAAATTTCCCAAACATAAAGATGGAATGGAAAATCAGGAACAGGGAGCTCACAATACCCCAAATATACAAAATTAAAACAGACCCACATCAAGGCACATTATCATGAAAATTCCTAACACAGAGAATAAGGATAGAATTTCAAAGCCTTCCATAGAAAAACAACAAACCATACTTAAAGGGAAACCAATCTGGATCTCAAATGATTTCTCAACCCAGACCCTCAAAGCTAGGAGGTCTTGGAATAATATATATCAAGCTCTGAAAGAAAATGGATGCCAGCCAAGAATACTAAACCCAGCAAAATTAAGCTTCAGAATTGACGATGAAATAAAATCCTTCCGTGTTGCCGCCTGAAGCGATGGCCACTTGGAGCAGCAAAGCCACGGGAATAAGTTCAGAGGCAGACTGGAAACAAACAGGCTCTTTATTCTGTCAGCTTCTCTCTCTGGCTCCAACAACACACCGACACACCGTCCACGCTCCTCCAACAACCAAATGGCACCCACCTGCTCCGATCTCGGCTCAAGTCTCGTGAGATCTTGGGCCAAGTTCCGCAAGATCTCGGGCCAAGTCCCATGAGACCACGAAAGGTGGCAATGCCCAAACTTCTCCATGGCCCACAGCCAACCACAATCTCATCCATCTCCCCAAATAGGGCTCCTGCACTTCCGGGCTGGGGTTGTGGCTCAGCGGTCGAGCATTGCATTGTGTACAACTAAAGCAAATAAATAAATTTTTTTTTAAAAAAAGAAATAAAATCCTTCCATGGTGAACAAAAGTTAAAAGAACTCACAACTAGAAAGTCTATACTACAAAACATTCTCAATTAAATATTTCATGAAGAAGAAATTAAAAATAAAAATGAAAACCAAAGAAGGGAGGAACTACACTAGAAGAATAGTCAATTAAAGGAGAAACTAATTCAAATTAAAAACTAGACATAAAGCCAAATGACAGAGAATAAAAACCATTTCTTAATAATAACAACAAATGGCCTAAACTCATCAATCAAAAGACATAGACTGGTAGGTTGGATTTTAAAAAGACCCAACAATTTGCTGTCTCCAAGAGACTCATCTCATAGGCAAAGTCATCCACAGATGGAAAGTAAAAGGATGGGAAGAAACATATCATTCAGGTGCTGGGGTTGTGGCTCAGCGGTAGAGTGCTTGCCTAGCACATGTGTGACCAGGGTTCGATCCTCAGCACCACATAAAAATAAAAAGGCACGTGTACAACTAAAACAAATAAATAAATATTTTTTAAAAACATATCATTTACATGGATCTTGTAAACAAACAGGCGTTTCTATGCTATGTCAGATAAAATGGACTTCAGGCCAAAGTTAATCAGAAAGGACAAAGAAGGACATTTCATACTGGTTAAGGGAATTATACATCAACGAGACATAACAATTGTAAATATTTATGCCCCAGATGGAGCATCTGTGTACATCAAACAAACCCTTCTCAATTTTAAGAATAAAACAGACCACAACACAATAATACTCGTTGACTTTAACATACCTCTCTCACCACTGGATAGATCCTCCAAACAAAAACTAAATAAAGAATTTTTATAACTAAAAAATACAATTAATAATTTAGAATTAACAACTTATATAGAATATTTTATACATCAATGACTGAATACACTTTCTTCCCAGTAGCATACGGATCCTTCCCTAAAATTCCATATCTTAGAAAACAAAACAACTCTTAGCAAATACAAAAAAAATAGAGATAATACCTTGCACTCTATCAGATCATAATGGAATGAAGTTATAAATTAATGATAAAACAAAAGATAGAAGCTGCTCTAACACCTGGAGACTAAATAATATGCTATTGAATGACCAATGGATAGCAAAAGAAATCAGGGATGAAATAAAAAATACTTAGAGGTAAATGAGAATAGCAACACAATATATCAAAATCTCTGGGACACCATAAAGGCAGTTCTAAAAGGAAAGGTCATTGCATTGAGCTCATTCATTAAAGGGACAAAAAAAATCACTAAATAAATAAACTAATATTACATCTCAAAGCCCTAGAAAAAGAAGAACAAAACAAAACCAAACACAATAGAAGACAGGAAATAATTAAAATTGGAGCTGAAATCAATGAAATTGAAGCAAAAAAATTGATGAAAGAGAAAGATGTTTCTTTAAATAAATAAAATTGATAAACCCTTAGCCAAGCTAATGAAGAGAAAGAGAGAGAAAACTCAAATTACTAAAATTCGTGATGAAATAGGAAATTTCACAATAGGCCCTACTGAAGTACAGACAATAATCAGAAGATATTTTGAAAATTTATACTCTAATAGAAAATCTTGAAGACATCAACAAATTTCTAGAGTTATGTGATCTACCCAAATTGAATCAGGAGTACATAGGAAATTTAAACAGATAAATGTCAAGCAATAAAATTAAAGATGACATCAAAAACCTACTAAGAAATAAAAAGCCAGGACCAGAATAATTCTCATCTGAGTTTGACAAGACCTTCAAAGAAGAATAAACATCAATCCTCTTAAAATTATTCCATGAAACAGAAAAGGAGAGAACCTTTCCAAACTCATCCTATGAAGCTAGTATTACTCTGATACCAAACCAGACAAAGACATATCAAGAAAACTTGAGAACAAGCCGGGGGTTGTGGTGCACCCCTATAATCCCTACATTTGGGAGGCTGAGGCAGGAAGATCGCCAGTTCAAAGCCAGCCTCAGCAATGGCAAGGCACTTAGCAACTCAGTGAAACCCTGTCTCTAATAAAATACAAAAAAGGGCTGAGGATGTGGCCCAGTGGTCGAGTGCCCCTGAGTTCAATCCCCGGTACCAAAAAGAAAAAGAAAAAAAAAGAAAAACTTGAGAACAATATCACCGATCAACATTGAAGGAGAAATTCTTGTTTTAGACTGTTTTTAGTTATAGATGGACACAATACCTTTATTTATTTATTTTTATGTGGTGCTTAGGATCAAACCCAGGGCCTCACACATGCTAGGCAACTGCTATACCACTGAGCCACAACCCCATTCCCTGCAAAAATTCTTAACAAAATACTGTCAAATTGCATTGGCAAAAGCATTAGACAAATGGTAGAGAATAGAAGACACAGAGACAAACCCACACAAATATGATTATCTCATACTAGACAAAGGCGTCATAAATATATTGGAGAAAAGATAGCCTCTTCAACAAATGGTACTGGTAAAACTGGAAATCCATATGTAGCAAAATGAAATTGAAACCCTATTAAATTTAAGCTATATTAAAAAGATAGTGCACCATGATCAAGTGGGGTTCATCTCAGGATGCAAGGTTGGTTCAGCATACAAAAATCAGTAATCATAATTCATCATATCAATAAACTTAAAGATAAGAATCACATGATTATCTCAATAGATACAGAGAAAGCATTTGACAAAATACAGCATTCAACATGTTTAAAACACTAGAAAAACTAGGGATAGTAGGAACATACTTCAACATTGTAAAAGCTATATGTTAAACCCAAGGCTAACATCATTCTAAATGAAGAAAAATTGAAAGCATTCCCTCTAAAAACAAGAGAAGGATGCCCTCTTTCACCATTTCTCTTCAACATAATCCCCAAACTCTAACCAGAGCAATTTGATAGAAGGAAGAAATTAAAGGGATAAGAATAGAAAAAGAAGAACTCAAACTATCCCTATTTGCTAATGACATGATTTTATATTTGGAACACCCAAAAAACTCCATCAGAAAACCTCTAGAACTCATAAATGAATTCAGCAAAGTATCAGGAAATAAAATAATCACCTATAAATCAATTGTGTCCCTATACATTAGTGATGAATCAACTGTCAGAAAAATTAGGAAAACTATCCCATTCACAATAGCATCAAAAAATAATAATAAAAATATTTGGGGGGTCTGGGGTTGTGGCTCAGTGGTAGAGCACTCGCCTAGCACATGCGCGACCCAGGTTCGATCCTCAGCACCATGTAAAAATAAATGCATCATGTACAACTAAAGCAAATAAATATTAAAAAAAAATATTTGGGAATCAATCTAACAAAAGAGGTGGAAGACCTCTACAATGAAAACTACAGAACACTAAAGAAAGAAATTGAAGAAGACCTTAGATGAAAAGATCTCACATGTTTTTGGATAGGCAGAATTAATATTGTCAAATGGCCATACTACCAAAAGTGTTACACAGATTTAAAGCAATTCCTACTAAAATTCCAATGACATTCTTTATAGAAATAGAAAAAGCAGTCATGAAATTCATTTGGAAAAATAAGAGACCCAGAATAGCCAAAGCAATTCTCAGTGAAAAAAGTAAAGCAGGAAGCATCACAATGCCAGACCTTAAACTATACTGTAGAGCCACAAGTAACAAAAACAGCATGGTATTGGCACCAAAACAGATAAGTAGACAAATGGTAGAGAATAGAAGACACAGAGTCAAACCCACATAAATATGGTTATCTCATACTAGACAAAGGTTTCATAAATATGCATTGGAGAAAAGATAGCCTCTTCAACAAATGGTACTGGTAAAACTGGAAATCCACATGTAGCAATGAAGGAGCCTATAATCAAGGAGATAGCTAAAGATTGTGGTTAGCTGAGAGCCATAAAAGATGTTCTAGTTTCCAACTGATATTAATACATTAGTCAAAGAATCTTTGTATGCCCGTGAACACTGTGTGACGCACCTGTAAGCTCGAGCTGTAAGCACTTGTCCTTGTTAAAGCTATGTGTATATAACTGGGTGAGGTTGGTTAGAGTGTGTGGGAAGAAGAAGAAGGTGGTGGTTGGAGTTAGAGCATTTGGAGTTGGAGAGGTTGCTGGAGCTGGAGAGAGAAGAAGAATAAAAGACCTTTTTTCATTTTCATCCTGCCTCTGAATTTTATCCCACGGCGTTCATTGCTCCAAGCGGATCGCTTCAGGCAGCAACATAGCAAAATGAAATTTAAGTCCTATCTCTCATCCTGCACAAAACTGAACTCCAAGTGGATCAAGGACCTAGGCATTAGACTAGAGATCCTACACCTAATAGAAGAAAAAGCCATCATATTGGCTTAGCAACTGAAATCCTCAACAAAACTCCTAAAGTGCATGAAGTAAAATCAAGAATCAATAAATGGAATGGTATCAAATTAAAAAGCTTCACAACAAAGGAAACAATCAAGAATGTCAAGAGAGCCAGGCACTGTGGCACACGCCTGTAATCCCAGCACTTGGGAGGCTGAGGCAGGAGGATCACAAGTTCAAAGCCAGCCTCAGCAATGGCGAGGCACTTAGCAACTCAGTGAGACCCTGTCTCTAAATAAAATACAAAAAAGGGCTGGGGATGTGGCCCAGTGGTCAAGTGCCCCTGAGTTCAATCCGTGATGACAACAACAACAACAAAAAAAAAAGAATGTCAAGAGAGAGCCTACAGAATGGGAGAAAATCTTCATCACATGCACATCAGATAAAGCAGTAATCTCCAGGATATATAAAGAACTCAAAAAACCTAATACCAAAAAAAAAAAAAAAAAAAAAAAACCAACCAAACAAACAAACAAATAACCCAATGAATAAATGGGCTAAGGAACTGAGCAGACACTTCACAGAAGAAGATATACAATTGATCAACAAATATATGAAAAAATGTTCAATATCTCTAGTAATTAGATAAATGCAAATCAAAACTACTCTAAGATTTCATCTCAGTCCAATCAGAATGGCAATTATCAAGAATACAAGCAACAATAAGTATTGGTGAGGATGTGGGGGGAAAAGGTACACTCATACATTACTGGTGGGAGAGCAAATTGCAACCACTCTGGAAAGCAGTATGGAGATCCTCAGAAAACAGAATGGAACCACCATTTGACCCAGCTATCCCACACCTCAGTATGTATTCAAAGTACTTAAAATCAGCATACTCTAGGGACACAGCCACATCAATGTTTATAGTATCTCAATTCACAATAGCCAAGCTATGGAATCAACCTAGGCACCCTTCAACAGATAAAGGGATAAAGAAACTTTGGTTCATATACATAGTGAAATATTACTTAGCTGTGAAGGAAAATTAACTTATGGCACTTGCCAGTAAATTGATGGAACTGGAGACTATCATGCTAAATGAAATAAGCCAACCCCCAAAAAGCCAAAGGTCAAATGTTCTCTCGGATATGTGGATGCTAACATACAATAAGGGGGCAGGGAAGGGAAGAATAAAAATTCATTGGATTAGACAAAGGGGAATGAAGGGAAGGGGATGGGAATGGTAAAGACAATAGAATGAATTGGACATTACTTTCTATGTTCATACATGAATACACAATTACTAAAACTCCATGTATAATCACAAGAATGGGGAGTTGTACTCCATGTATGCATAATGTATCAAAATGCATTCTACTGTCATGTATAATCAAAAGAACAAATTTTTAAAAAGCAAAAGTAAAAAAATAAAGGGGTTGATGCATATTGGTATGTGTAAAATAATATTTTCTTTTAATGGTCTACATGCTTTCTATACAGGTAGAATTATTCTGGTTTGTTTTACTATGTCCATAACTGACATATCGAATTTTCCTCAGATAAATGAAATAAGTTTTATAAGAATTGGAGTTAATCCATTTCTAGAGAACTTATTATGCAGTTTTCTTTCAGCCTATGCTGGTTTTTATTTATGAAAAAATAAGAAAAATTCAACCTGTATTCCATCTATTTAGTCTTTTAGTATAAAGAACCAGAGAGATCTTTTACAGTCATATTTCTTAATATACTAACAAGTACTTTCCAAGTACACACCATTAAAATATGTCCCATTAAACTGCTTGATGTTCCTTGGACAAGGACCTATGCAGTACATTCCTTTTAGAACTTAATAGGAAAGAAGTTATCTCTGGAATAATTCCCTTATGTAATTTACTAAGCTTTCCTTTATCTTTGGTGATTAGGAAGCTCAGTGTTATATTTCAAACACACTTATAGTAACTGTGTTTGGCTATAAGGTAGGTAACTTTTCCTGTGTAACTTTAAATTATTTTAACTTCTAATTTTAATTTTTTGTATGTGTCTCTTATAAAGTGTATTTTATTCTTTATGGGATTCTATAATTTGTATCTCATCCATTAATTAATAAATGTTAATTATTTTAATATTTGATATCTCATGGATTTACAAAACACCATGTTCTACACACTTGAATGATGGAGAAAAATCATTTTATTTTGCTGTTGTTGCTGTTTCTTTGTTTATTTGTTTTATACGGGAGATTGAACTCAGAGGCCCTCAGCCACTGAGCCACATCCCCTATTTTGTATTTTATTTAGAGACAGTGTCTCACTTAAGTTTCTTAGCACCTCTCTTTTGCTAAGACTGGCTGTAAACTCGGGATCCTCCTGCCTCAGCCTCCCCGTTCTGGGATTACAAGCGCCACCATGCCTGGCTTTGATCTGTGATTGTTTTTTCTTTAAATTTTTTTTTTAGCTGTAGATGGACATAATACCTTTATTTTGTTTATTTTTATGTGATGCCAAGATCAAACCCAGTACCTCACGCATGCTCGCCAAGCACTTTACCACTGAACCACAACCTGGGCCCAATCTGTAATTTTTTGTTGTTACTATTTTAATTGTTCTGGCATACCAGAACTGCATCCATATAAGAGAGTGAATTTATTTATTTTTATTTATTTATTGTGTAATAAGCAGAGGCAACTTAAGCAATCTCCACCTGAGGGTGTATTAACCCCTTAAACCTTCTCTACCTGAGGGCCTATTAACCCTGTGCTTTATTGCTGGGGGCCAGCCCCAGTCAAGGGGTACAACGCGAGTGTTCAGCGAAGTATGGAGGCAGAGAAGCAGCAATGGGGAAAATAACACACCGAAACACGGGTCAGGCTGTGGAATCATCTCTCTTTACTTTCACTTTGTTGTAGGTTTTAAGCACAATTTTTGGCAGTACAGATTGTTTACACTTTCTTTGATGATTTCATTACAGATATGACTTAATTTTTAGACATATTAAATTTCTTATTTCAGCCGGGCACGGTGGCGCACGCCTGTAATCCCAGCACTTGGGAGGCTGAGGCAGGAGGATCACAAGTTCAAAGCCAGCCTCAGCAATGGCGAGGTACTTAGCAACTCAGTGAAACCCTGTCTCTAATAAAATACAAAAAAGGTCTGGGGATGTGGCCCAGTGGTCAAGGGCCCCTGAGTTCAATCCCCAGTACCAAAAAAAAAAAAAAAAAAATTTTCTTATTTCATATATTTCAAGGTTTTGAGGTCACTTGCACCTTTTCAAGGCCCTGTATGTGACTGCCTAGGCATATTATAATTTCATCATTTTTTTTAATATTTATTTATTTGCTTTAGTTGTACACAATGCGTTTATTTGTATGTGGTGCTGAGGATCAAACCTGGGCCGCGCACGTGCTAGGCAAGTGCTCTACCACTGAGCCACAACCCCAGCCCTCATCATTATTAATCTAATTAGTTTGGGTAAAAATTTATCTCTCACGGATTCCCTGAAACTGTTTTCTCTGCACACCATTTAGGCTGTCTGATAAAGTCAACCTTCTCTGTCTAGGATTCCAAAGCACTATTGTTTTTCTTTTATAGCAGTTGTTTATAAAATCTAGAAGCAGGGAAAAGAGGGAGGCAAGGTTGAATGTTAGCTCATGAAAGACTTTTTGCTCTAAGGGATTTATATCTACTTTAAAAGTAAGAGAAATTTATTTTTAATCACAAAAAGACTCTTAAAGCTTATTAACTAGAAATTAAGTGCTTATAGAAAAAAGGTTTGTGTTACTCTTTTAAAGAAAAGATAAATGTACAGAGTTAGTCTGGATCTAAATAATTGAAATAGCAATACCTGGTGGCCATATATGTGAATAAAGAACTAAACAGCAAGTAGAAGTCAAAGTTAACTCTTTCAGCACCATGATCATGAAAAAGAGAGGGACCAACAAAAAGGTTACAGAGAATATGAGCAGATCATATTGGAGTAATAGCCATTAGCCAATCCTTGTAGTGGTTTGATTCTTCGTCATAAGTCAGGGCAGCACCCCTGGGCCAGGCTAAGTCCATATATCAGGAAGTCATGTTTTTGGCTGACATGTTCTCAATGTCCCCAACATTTTCTTTTCCCTGCTTCCACTGATGGAAGCCCAATTGTACTTGAGAACACGCCTGTCTTAGGTTCCTTCCCTCTGGAGGCGTTACCCGTCATTGGCTACCGTCCTAGCACTTCCAATGGACTTACCCAAGGCCAGCCAGGCCACGGTGGCTGGGGGGAAGGCATGGGACAGAACAGTCACCTTTGGGAAGGCTTCCCATGGATGATTTAGACTTCCACATCCTGTCGAGGACCGTGGCCTAGCTCATAGGGCTCCCAATCATCATTGCTGAGGGCAGCATAATGTTGGCAGACCATCATAGGCTGTACTGATCTTGCCTTATCCTCAAGGAAGATGTCACTAAGATGCAATAGAAAATGCCACAACACTTTATAAACCCTGCCCTTGCTACGAGCAGGCACCATCTTCTACTACCCTGCTTTGTGTGGATGGGAGTTGGTGGCTCCAGCCGGAATAAAGCCTTCTTTGGCTGTTATGTGAGTGGCTTGTGAGACTTTTTTTTCCTGCAAATTGGGTACAACAATTTTTGATACTAAGGGTTTAACTAAGGCATACTTCACTGCCAAAATATGTCCCCAGGTCTTTTTATTTTTTATTTTGATACAGGGTCTTGCTGAGTAGCTGAAGGTCATGCTAAATACCTGAGGCTGGCCTCAAACTTGCAATCCTCTTGACTCAGCCTCCCAAATCACTGGGATTATAGGTGTGTGCTACCACATCTGGCCTCAGTCCTTTTTTATTTTGCAACAGGATGTCACTAAATTGTTGAGGGTCTCACTAAGTTGCTGAGGTTCATCTTGACTTGAGATTTTCCTGCCTCAACCTCCTTAGCCCCTATTTACAAGCAAGCACCACTATACCTGGCCTAGAAAATGGTTTTTTGAGATGTAATCTTCTTTTGGTGAAGTTCCTGTGAACACTGTTGATATGACAACAAAAGATTTTAAAAACATAAATTTGGTTGACGAGCAGTGATACAGTTTGGGAGGATCAATTCCAATTTGAGAAAAAGTTATACTGTAGGTAAAATGCTATCAAATAGCCTGGTGCAGAGGTGCATGCTGTAATCCCAGCAGTTCTGGAGGCTGAGGCAGGAGGATCACAAATTCAAAGCCAGCTTCAGCAACTTAGTGAGGCCCTAATCAACTTAGTGAGACCCTATCTCAAAATCAAAAAAAGGGGTGGGAGGGAAAGGCTGGGCATGTGGCTCAGTGGTAAAGCACCTCTGCATTCAATCCCTGGTAACTTAATTAATTAATGAATGTTATCAAATAGCATAGCATGGCACAGAGGACTCTTTCATGAAAAGAAGAGTTAACTGATGGAGCAAACTTTCTAATGGTTTGTTTATTTTTCAGTGCTGGGGATCAAACACAGGGCCTCACACATACTAAGCAAGTGCTCTACCACTGAGCTACATCCCCAGTCCTGGTCCTATTTTTTAGAAATTGCCATGGCCATTCCAACCAACAGCAACCACCACCCTGATCAGTCAGAAGCCATCAACATTAAATAAGATTCTCCACCAGAAAAATAGTTTATGACTCACTGATGTCTCTCATGATCATTAACCATATTATAGTAAAATGGTGTTTTGTTTTGGTATGCTTTTTTGGTGCTGGGGATTGAACCAAGGCCTTACACATGCTAAGCACACATTCTACCACTTAGCTACACCCCCAGTCCCAGTCCCAATAAAGTATTTTTCAATCAAGTTATGTACATTGTTTTAATAGATATGTTATTGCACACTTAATGGACAGTATAAGTATAAACATAACTTTTTTTTTTTAGTACAGGGACAGAACCCAGGGCGTTTAACCACTGAGCCACATCCCCAATCCTTTTTTATGTTTTATTTGGGGACAGGGTCTCCCTAAGTTGCTTAGGGTCTTGCTAAGTTGCTGAGGCTGGTTTTGAACTTGGGATCTTACTGCCTATGCCTCACTGGCTGCTGGGATTACAGGTGTGCACCACTGTGCCGAGCTCAAACAGACTTTTGAACTCAGGGGCACTCAACTACTGAGTCACATCCCCAGCTCTATTTTGTATTTTATCTAGAGACAGGGTGTTACTGAGTTGCTTAGTGCCTTGCCATTGCTGAGGCTGGCTTTGAACTTGTGATCCTCCTACATCAGCCTCCCAGCCTCTGGGATTCCAAACAGATCATTTGGGTTTTTTTTTTTTTTTAAATATAAGTAGATTTTTTAAATTATTTATTTATTTATTTTAGTTGTACACAATGCCTTTTGTTTTTATGTGGTGCTGAGGATCAAACTCGGGCCGCGCACGTGCTAGGCAAGCGCTATACCACTGAGCCACAACCCCAGCCCAAACAGATCATTTTTAAAATTAAAAATTATCATGAAGAAGAAAATGTGGTATATATACAAAATGGAATATTACTCAGCAATAAGAGAGAATAAAATAATGGCATTTGCAGGTAAATGGATGAAGTTGGAGAATATAATGCTAAGTGAAATTAGTCAATCTCAAAAATCCAAACACCAAATGTTTTCTCTGATATAAGGAGGTTAGTTCACAGTGTGATTGGATGGGGGTACATAGGATTAGAGGAACACTAGAATGGTCAAAGGAAAGGGAGGGCATGGGAGGGAGCAGGGGGGGAAAAGGGGGGGAAAATGGTGGTTGAATGAGATGGATATCACTATCCTAAATGCATGATTAAAGATCTGAATGGTACTTATATACTTTGTATACAAGCAGTTGTATGTAAAAAGATGATATACTTGTGCATTATGAATAAGTAAATAAATAATCTAAAATAAATAAATAAATAAATAAATAAAAAATTATCACGAAGTATTTGTATTCTTGCATTTGCCAGGAACTGAGGCTGCTTTCAATTACACTGATTAGAAATGATGTTGCTGAAAGTATAGCTTTTGGTGACCTAATGAATGAATTTGCAGAAAAGCAAGTCATAAAAACCTTATGATCCAAGAATCACATTAATATAGTATTATATAGGGGCTGGGATTGTGGCTCAGCGGTAGAGCGCTCGCCTAGCGCGTGCGCGGCCCGGGTTCGATCCTCAGCACCACGTACAAATAAACCCATTGTGTACAACTAAAGCAAATAAATAAATATTTAAAAAAAATATATAGTATTATATATTTTTATGCAAAATTATGACATCGAAATGTTTTTTTTATTTATTTATTTGTTCTACTTTGTTATACATGATGGCAGAATGCATTTCAATTCAAAGTATACAGATGGAACACAATTTTTCATTTCTCTGGTAGTACACAAAGCAGAGTCACACCATTCATGTCTTCATACATGTACCTAGGGTAATGATGTCCATCTCATTCCACCATCTTTCCTACCCCCATGTACCAAAATGTTTTTGCAATTAGTGTATATTATTCCTCATGTAGCATTATTAACCCTATTACATTTTATAAATAATAAAATAGTTTTAAAGGAAAAGATTTATATTTTTTAGTACCTTTAATGGTACTATTCCCAACTTTTTGAAAAAAACATCCTCACATTTTCAGTTTGCAATGGGTCAACAGATTTTTTAGTTAACTCTGAATCTATGGCTCATATAGCAGTCAGGCTTCTACCAGAGAAAGCGAACCATAAATGCATGTATATACATATATAGGGAGAAAGATAAGAGAGTGCCCTATTTCCAGTGGGTCAACTTGTGATATTTCATCTTTACAATGATTCAAAAGCTTTACACATTCAGTAGAAACTGTACTTGAATTTTGAATTTTGCTCTCTAGCTCCATCAAAAAAAGAAAAAAGAAAGGGGAAGAAAGATAAAAAAAAGATTTATGTTTTTCAACATTTTTTTGTACCTGGGATTAAACCTAGGGGTGCTTGACCACTGAGTCACATCCCCAGCCCCACACACACACACACACACACACACACACACACACACACACACACAATATGTATATATGATTGTATATATAATTGTCTCACTCATTTACAAATTCAAAAATTAATTTTACTGTTTTAGTATGGTTTGTGACAAAGAGCTTATTTAAATATAGAATGTTTTTAAAGTATTATAAAAAGTGTTAGTTCGTTTTAATACGCTGTTTAAGAATATTAATCACACACATACTCATGTTTGAGAGACCCCCCAATAAGTCTTCTCCTTCTTCCCCACCTGATTCTGAAGTAATTGAGAGAAAAGACAAAAAGTGGGTATATGAAGAACTAGAAAAGACCTTCTCTGTTCATCACAACAACCAGTTTTAGAGAATATGGCTTACATCTGTAGGTCTGTGGGCTTCCTAATTCTAAACTCCAAAAGAAGGCAGATTTGCCCATCTTGTCACAAGCAAGCATGGAAAACCGCAAGCTTCCTGTGAAGAGATGGGGCCCCTTTCCTCAAAGAGTGGTCAGACACTCCTTGAGGCTGCCAGCTCTCCAGAGGAGGTGGGGGAGCTGAATATAGGAACCCAGTTTCCTCCCCCGGCTCACTAATCAGATTACTTGCCTTTGCTGGGAGGCATAGGAGAGGGGAGTTGGGATTGGTAGGTAGCTAAATTTCCTTCACTTAAAAAGAAACATTTCACATCGCACAAGAGACCTATGCTGTTTAATTTACTTTAAATTCATTATGTTAAAAGCAGGAAGGAATACAGTTTGTTGACTTATTAAAATCCTCGGCATATTTCGTTTTTAGAATAAAATGTGTATAAAATTGAATTGACACATTCAAACCATAGCATTCTGCTCCTCCATGTTCTTCTCACATGCAAAATACATTCACTCCATTTCAATAGCCCCAAAGTCTTAACTCTTTCCAACACCAACTCATAAGTCCAAAGTCCAGAGCCTCATCTAAATCAAATATGGAAAAAATAATCAATTAGAGATGGTTGTAACATTATTCATTCCCCCTTCAAATGTGAGCCTGTGAAATTACAAGTTATCTAGTTCCAAAGTCCAAGGGTGAGATAGGCATAGGATAGACATTTTCATTCCAAAAGAGAGAAAGAGGAAAGAAGAAAGGAATAATAGATTCCAGGCAAGACCAAAACCCAGCAGGGCAAAGAATACTAAATCCAAAGAATTGAGAATAATCTTCTCAGACTCCATGCGCATTATGGGCAAAGTGGAGTAAGGGTGAGGAACACAAGGCCTTTTATATGGAGCCCAGCCCACACAGCAGGTCTCCTGGGTCTTCTCATGGGTTGAAGTTTCATGGCCTAGCTCTCCCAGGCTGGTGTTGCACTCTGGCTGCTCTATAGTTTTGGGGTCATATAGAGCAGTAGTATCCCTAATTCAGCACTAGGCATTGCCCTAGTGGGGACTCAATGTGGTGGCTCCAACCCTATGACAGGCTTCTGCCTAGGATCCCAGGCATCTGACTTAGCCTTTGAAATCTAGGTGGAGGTATCTTTGCCCCCATAGGTGACAAACTCTGTGTATTTGTAGAATTATCACCATATGGTCACTTCCTAGGCTTATTGCATTTGCCCTCTAGACCAGCAGCCCAAGCCATACCCAGTCTGCTTGAGCCACAGCTTGGTCAGCCGGGAAGCACTGGGCTGGAATTCAGGCAGCAGAACTCTACAGTTCTGGGCCACAAGTTCATGGAGGGTGCTCTGTCCAGTCATACAGAAACCATTTTGCCTCCCTAGAGCTCTGGGCTTGTGACAAGAGAGGCAGCCTCAAAGGCCTTGGAAATGAGCCAGGCATGGTGACACACAACTGTAGTACCAACTACTTGAGAGTTATAGCAGGAAGATCTCTTGAGTCTAAGAGTTTGGGACCAGGCTGGGCAACATTGTGAAACTCCTGTCTCAAGGGGAAAAAAAAAAAAAAAATCTCTGAAATGCCTTTGGGGTCATTTACCCATTGTCTTGATGAATGCCACCTGGTGTTCTTCTGGCCATACTAATCTTATCATCTCCTTATCATTTGGACACAAGCTTGGTTTTCAGTCCTAAAAATATTCTATCCTTCTCTAAAAACTAAGATTCCTTCAAATCCCTAAATTATTTTTCCTTTTTAATTATAATTTCCATTTTTTAAAATATTTATTTATTTGCTTTAGTTGTACACAATGCAATGCATTTATGTTTACGTGGTGCTGAGGATCGAACCTGGGCCGCTCACGTGCTAGGCAAGCGTTCTACCACTGAGCCAGAACCCCAGCCCCATAATTTCCATTTTAACATAAATTTTCTCTCATTTTATTCCATGCAATTAAGAGAAATTGCACAGCTCTTTCAATATTTGGTTAGAAATTTCTTCTGCCAGGTATACTAATACTTTGATCTTTAATTCTGCAATCCATAAAGCTATCAGGCATGCACATTTTCAGCCAAGCTCATTACCACTTGTAACAAGGATGGCCTTTATTCCAGTTCCCAATACCTTGTCCCTCCTTTTTGTCTGAGACCTTATCAGAATTGCTTTTATTAGAGCCAGGTGCAATGGTTCACACCTATAATTCCAACTACTCAGTTGTCTGAGGTAGGAGCATCAAAAGTTTGAACCTAACCTGGTCAACAGAGCAAGATCCTGACTCAGTAAGAATAAAGTTGCCTTTACCATCCATATTTATACCAACACTCTGATCATAACCACTTAAGTAATCCCTAAGACATTTCAGACTTTCCTACAATTCCTCTCTTCTTCTCAGCCAGAATCTCCCTTAACACAATTTAGGATTTTTCTAATCCACTCCTTCAAATTCTTTCAATCTCTACTTGTTACTCAGTTCCAAAGACACCTCCACATTTTTCTGCTAATTTTTAGCAAAACCCTAATCCTGGTCCCATTTTTCTGTATCAGTCCATTTTTTACTTCTGTAACAGAATACCACGGTCTTGGTACTTTAACAGAAATTTATGGCTCATGATTCCAGAAGCTGGGAAGTCCAAGACTGAGGGGCTAGCATCTGGGAGGACCTTGTTACTACACCATCCCATGGTGGGAGGACAAAGAAAAGGAGGTGGGGGGGGGGGATGAGAATGAACAAAAAAGGAGCTAAACTTGTGCTTTCACAAGGAACCCACTCCCATAATAATAGCATTAATCCATTCATGAGGGTGATGCTCCCATGACCTAGGAACCTCCCCCGCCAGGCCTTTCTAATATCACCACACTGAGAATCAAGTATCCTACACATTAACTTTGGGGGAAACATTCAAATACAGGAAAAAAAATGTAGACTGAAATTTAACTTAATGTCAGGGTATCAAAAATCAGTTTTAAAACGAAGAGAGCTGGGGAAGTAGCTCAGTGGTAGAGTACTTGCTTAGCATGCACAAGGCCCTGGGTTGGGTCCCCAGCACTGCAGAAACAAAAGAGAAAATTAAAAAGAAACAAACATGACAACAATGAAAGAAAGAACAAGTAAAAACGAAAAAGAAAAAAGAAACAAATTTGCAGCCAGACAAATTTGCGCCAGTGGGGCACACCTATATAATTCCAGCATCTTGGGAGGCTGAGGCAGGAGGATTGGTAGTTCAAAGCCAGTCTCAGCAATGGTGAGGCACTCAACAACTCAGTAAGAACTTGTCTCTAAATAAAATACAAAATAGGGCCGGGGATGTGGCTCAGTGGTTGAGTGTCCCTTAGTTTAATCCCCAGTACCCCCCCCCCAAAAAAAGAAACAAATTTGCTTTTATGTTCTCATGTATGAATTCACGCATTTACATTTGCCTTAAAAAGTAATATAGTATAAAAATAACAAAAGAGTAATTAAGTATATAATTTTAGATATTGTACTTTATTGTGGTGCTGGGAATGAAACCCAGGGCCTCATACAGGCTAGGTAACCACTCTACCACTGAGGTACCCACACAACACACTATTTTATTTCTGTTTCTAAATGCTATAAGAAAATAAGGTTTTGGTTGCTGTTTTTGAGCACTTCTCTGTGAGTACCACATTGTGGATATGGGTGGATTTTACTCCAGTAAGTAAAAGGCCAAACTCTGTTTGTTTGTTTGTTTGTTTGTTTGTTTATTGCGGTGGTAGAGATATAGCACTTGTCTAGCATGTGCAAGGACCTGGGTGTGATCCCCAGCATCACACCCACACATAAAAATGTATGTAAATTGGATTGTTTAAAGAAAAGCCAAGAGCTTTTTGTTTAAAATGGAACTCTTCAACATAATGAATTTTCAGTACGTATTATACAGCTATTTGTGCTCCCTCAACAATTGGGAAACTTCTTAGAACCCATAGTCACATAGAGACATATTCTCTAGCCTTATCTTAAAAATAAAATGAATTAATACAAAAGAATTCAAAGAACTGATGATTTTGATCTGTAAGCTTTTTTCACTTTTCAACAAACTTCTTACGGGAACTTCATATCAACTTGTCTCAATTTTGTTATTTATTTATTGTGGTGCAGAAGATTGAACCCAGATCCTGGCATATGCTAGCCATGTGCTTTTCCACTGAACTACAGCCCCAGCCCCAGCATCTCAATTTTAATATTTACCCAGTGCATTTTAAGTAATCAATAAATACCTGTTCAGGTATTAGGGAGGTGACTCAGTAATGGAGTGCTTGCCTAGCATGTTTGAGGCCCTGGGTTTGATCCCTAATGTTGCAAAAAAAAAAAAAAAAAAAAGAAGAAGAAAGAAAGAAAGAAAAAGTTTGTTCAATGAATGAATGGCTTAATTCATTAACTAATTAAACATGAATTAAGCCATTAACTCATAAATAAATAAAGATCATATATATACCAAAGCATACTTTGGTAGATGGAGAAGACTAACAAAGTACAGAGGATAAGTAACCATATCATTTTTAAACTACCTGACCTTTTGGAACTAACAATTGAAGTTGGGAATTTTCTCTATGTGCCCAATATTATACAGACAATCCCACACTTGTCTGTATAATATTGCAGCTCTTCCATTTTATTGTGGAATGACTATGAATAAGCACAAGGCTCAACATCTTGTCATTAGACAGTCACACCACAGTCCCCCAAATCACTCAGCAACATTTCCCTTCCCACTGTCTCAGTTCCTGTGGAGAGACCTACTCTGAGCTGTGGAACTTGATAAGGGTGAAGGAAAAATCCAAGTGACTGATACTTTATGTCCAGGAATTTTCAGAGGCTAGATGACTTCTGGTTTTGGATGGTGGTTTTTATTTTTCTTTCTTGCTTCTTTTCTTTATTTAGGGATTAGAACTTTTGAGAGTTCACTGCACAATGGAAGATGCAGAACAGAAACGTGTTTGACTGGAATAGTGTCCTTTACCATTGGTGATGCCACACCTTAGTTGCTAAAGACACTGCTGCTGGGAAATGTTGACAACTCCCCATCTCACACTCCAGCTTTCAGCCCTGTCAAGTTAAGCAATTCACTTCTTCACACTGAAAGCCTGAACTTAAATGAGTTACAACTAACTTTTAAATAGATCAGGGAGGTATGTGAACAGGAAAATAAGTGAGTTCAAGGAGAAAGGAATCACTCCTTGGGTATAATTATAATTCTGAGTGAATAAAGTAAATACATCAATACTAGGCCTTTTTAAACAAAGCTAAGCTAAGTTACTACCACTTCATTGACATATTGCTTTCTTTAAAAAAGAAAAACGAGGGCTGGGGCTATAGCTCAGTGGCAGAGCACTTGCCTAGCATGTGTGAGGCACTGGGTTCTATCCTTAGCAACACATAAAAATAAACAAATAAAATAAAGGCATTATGTCCATCTACAACTACAAAAAAAAAAAAAAAAGAAGAAGAAGAAGAAGAAAGAAAAGAAAGCAAGCTTTAAAATATCAATTGGAAGCCAGGTATAGTGGTGCATGACTCTAATCCCAGCTGCTGAGGCAGGAGGATCACAAAATGAAAGCCAACCTCAGCAACTTATCTAGGCTCTAAGCAACTTAGTGAGAACCTGTCTCAAAATAAAAAAGTAATAAAGAGCTGAGGATGTGGCTCAGTGGTTAAGTGCCCCTGGGTTCAATCCCTGGTACCAAAGAAATAAAAAATTAAATAAAATGTCTATTGGAGTACTGTGGGTATAGCTCAATAGTACAGTGCTTCTAGAGTATAGTTGAGGTCTGGGGATCAACCTGAATCACTGAAGAAAAAACAAAATAGGAAGAGGAGAAAAAGAAAATAAACAACAAAAAAGTATTGACTATTCATCAAAGTAGTAGCTAAATTGATGACCTCCTTAAATATTATTTTTCTTAGGAAATGCTTATATTCTTTCTCAGGCTGGGTAAAAGTAAGATTAAACATGAAATAGGCTGTAGAAATATCACAATGAATGGAAAAAGGTTTCACTCTGGGTGTGAAACTAAGTAAACAAGGATATGACTTCACTACTCAAAGTAGATAAGAATTAAATAGCTGTATATAATTAAACTCATAAAATACTCTAATTTTTAATTACCCAAGACAGAAACAACTTATTTGTTTTCATACAAACTGATTTGCATTTTTATCTATCTTTTTCATAAGTATTTCATTGTAAACAGTGTGACTGACATAAATCAATGTATTTTTTTTATGTCAGAATTGAATTGAAAGTCATTTTTTAAAAAAGCTGCTTTGAAAGTGTGTATGTTGTAATATGACCAGATACCAAAGGGTTCATAATTATCTTACATATGCCATTTTATTTATTCATTTTAATAGTTTTTTTAAGTTGTCGATAGATGTTTATTTTATTTATTTATATGTGGTGCTGAGAATTGAATCCAGTGCCTCACATACCCTAGGCAAGTGCTCTACCACTGAGCCACAACCCCAGCCCCAACATATGCCCATTTTAAAAATAAACATCTACTTTACCACTGATAACAATGTTAACATTAATCTCCTGTTCTTTACATTTTTGTAATTCTTACATTCTGTAGAATAAAATTTATTAATTGAGTTTATTTTGAAATGTATAAATTCCTAGTTCCATTGCATTTATTTAAGCTCTTTGGAGGGATCTAAGTCTCTGAGTTCAAATTATCAAGCAAAAGAATCTGATTAGCCGGGCGCGGTGGCGCACGCCTGTAATCCCAGCACTTTGGGAGGCTGAGGCAGGAGGATCGCGAGTTCAAAGCCAGCCTCAGCAATGGCGAGGCACTTAGCAACTCAGTGAGACCCTGTCTCTAAATTTAAAAAAATACAAAAAAGGTCTGGGGATGTGACCCAGTGGTGGAGTGCCCTGAGTTCAATCCCCGGTACCACACACACAAAAAAAATCTGATTGGATTGGGTGTTCTGACCAGGTCCTGTCAGCTGTGGCTAGGAAAACAAGGTCTAAAACGTAGCAGGGCTGTCCCTTCCATGGACGCTGGGTAGGGCAGATTCTCCAACAAAGAAATGTAGATAAAGATAAAAGATTAGCATATCAAATTCTCAAGGACCAGATAGGTTAAATTAGACCTTCTGAGTGGTACTTTCTCAATCTTTATTTTTAAGTTGGAGGTTGAGGATCTGGAGGGAGAAAGGTCAAATAATATAAATTATTCTAAAAGAAGGTAAGATTTTTCGTGTGTATGTGGCAAGTATATCTGAATCTGTTAAAAACTGGGGTGCTAAGACTTCTTGGTCCACAGTTACCAAGAAGCCAAGGTTTCTCTGGTTTCCAGAATGAGTGAGAGCTTTCAGTGATCAACTAAAACTGGTCACCAGTTGCCAGAATAGCTTTTCTTATTCGTTCCACATAAGGGTTCACTAAGAGAGATAACATATTGATAGTGAAAGGTTATTGCTCCAGTTATCCTAGTTATTATTTTTCTCAAACAAGAACAATATAGGAGAATGAGCCAGAAATAGAACTTAATTCTTTAACCTATATGATTAAAATCAACAACAACAACAATTTGGCTGGGGATCTAGCTCAGTGGTAGAATCCTTGCCTAGTATGTATGAGTACCTGGGTTCAATCCCCAACATCTCAACAAGAAAAAAAAAACCTCAAACAATCACATTTTACTTCTGATTTTTGAAACCTGTAGTGATCACTTACTTTTACTGTTGCTGTGATAACTTGAAAACCTTCCTATAAAACATTATATATTGAGCTTATCACAGGGCCTAGCAAGAGCTCTTGATATTACCTACTACCAGGTATAGAGTTCTCAATTAAAACTAATCAGGCTTGGGCTGGGGACTTGTGGCTTAGCGGTAGAGCACTCGCCTAGCATGTGTGTGGCCCTGGGTTCAATCCTTAGCACCACGTAAAAATAAATAAAATAAAGGTATTGTGTCCAACTACAACTAAAAAATAAATATTAAAAAAAAAATCAGGCTTGCTGGTTGTGGTGGCACAGACCTGTAATCCCAGCAACTGGAAAGACTGAGGCAGAAGATCTCAAATACAAAGCTGGTCTCAGCCACTTAGCAAAGCCCTGAGCAATTTAGCAAGACACCATCTCAAAATAAAAAGGGCTGGAGATGTAGCTCAGTGGTTAAGCATCCCTGGGCTCAATCCCCAGTACCAGGAAAAAAAAAAAAAAAGAAAAAATAATAGACTGGGGGTATGGTACAGTGGTAGAGCACTTGCCTACCATGTGCCAGCCAGGCCCAGGGTTGGAGTCCCAGCACCTCTAAAAATACAACACAAACAAACAATAAAAAAACTTTAGTCTTTAAAAAAATCTTTAAGATTTTAATGTTGCTATTGAAAAGTCCAATGTATTGTGACCTTTGTCTCCCTCCCCTTTCTCCCACCCCAACCTCTCTCTGGAAGCTTTTAAAATGTTTATCCCAAAGTGTTCTGAAAGTTTACAGTTATATGCCTTGGTGTGGGTCTCCTCACCCTATTCATTGTCCAGGGCACTAGTTGAGCCTTTCAATCTAGAAATCCATGTCCTTCTGTTCTGAAATTTTTTTATGTACTATTCCTTGATGATTCCCTCCTCTTTTTTCTTTCTAGAACTGTTAATTACTTGGATATGGGAGCTCCTTTGATTGACTAATTTTTTTAATCATTTCTCTCCTATTTTCACCTCTGACTTACCCTACATTCTCAGACTTCTTCAGATTTATCTGCCACTTTAAAAAAAAAAAAAAAAAAAAAGCATAGCTAGCTTATCTTTAATTTCCAAGCACTCCTTTTTGTTCTTTGAATGTTCCTTGTTTATAGCATCCTGTTTTTACTTTCTTTTGTTTTCAAACAGACTGTTTTCTCTTATCCCTGCAGAGTTTCATTATGCTATTTTATGCCTGGGACATTTGCTTTCACTTTCTGCATTATTTCTGTTTCCTCTAGTTTCCTTTTTTCTTATCTATGGTTTCTTTCTCTTTAGTGTCAAGGGCTTTCTTCAAATATCTAACACTTGCTTATTAGTATTTAAACTTGAAGCATTACAAAACAGATAAAGCTTCTGGATTTTTGGTCCTCACCATAAGAAATCCAAGGTATATTTTTGTTGTTATTGTTTTGTTTTTTATTGGAATGAGCCTCAAATGTGGATGCAGAACTTTCACTTGGGGCTACTGTTTCTACAGAGTAGAAGTCTCCCAACTGACATAAATCTGATTCTGCTTTCTGAAATTAGATCTAAGACTTGGAAGGTAGGGTAAAAAGGACTGGTTTTCCTTAATAATTTATAATTTAAATATTTTAAAGAACTTACTTCTCATAATAATGACTTAAAAACTTACAATAGGGCTGTGGTTATAGCTTGGTGGTAGAGCACTTGCCAAGCATTTATGAAGCACTGGGTTCAATTCTTAGCACCACATAAAAATAAATAAATAAATAAATAAACAAAATAAAGGTATTGTGTCCATCTACAACTAAAAATATTAAAAAAGAAATAACAATTCTACATATTGTGTGCATATACGAACACATAACAATAAACCCCATCATTATGTACAACTAGAAACATACCAATAAAAAATGTGAAAAGAAGAAATAACAGTTCTGAGAATTGGAAATATAGCTCAATGGTAATGTATTTTCTTAGCATGTGTGAGGTCCTAAATTCAATTCCCAGCATTGCAGGAAAAGTAAAAGAAAAACACACACACACACATACACACACACACACACACACACACACACACACACACACACAGAATACTTTAAAACTGAAACAACAATCTGGGACTGATGCTGCATGCCTATAATCCCAGCTACTGGGGAAACTGAAGCAGGAGAATCACAATTGAAGGCCAGACTCAGCAATTTAGCAAGATCCTGTGTCAAAATTTAAAAAATAAATAAATAAAAAGGACTAGAGATGTGGCTCGGTGGTAAAGTGCTCCTGGATTCAATCCTCAGTACCATTAAAAAAAAATAAAAAATAAAAGTGTTCATGAACCACATAAAATTTGCAAATAGCACATCACCAATTCTTTGCTTACTGAATATTTAGTTACTGAGAAAATGAATAAGAAAATTATGTTAGCATATTTTACCAGGTAAAATTGCTTAAAAATGGCTTTGTCCATTTCCATTAAGTTCATTGTCCAGCTTTTCTTATTTATTTTTGTCTACTGTTAAATGTTTAATTCACCATCACAAATTTTGCTATATTTTGAGACTCTTATTCTCTCATATTAGTTTCACTTCCTTCTATTTCTTATCCTTCACCTGTGTCTGATGAGCTAAAATACAATACAGAACATTAAGGAGAATCATTCCAAATAAAACTGCATTCTCACATTTGGCATTATCACTTCTCATTCATATTAGTCACACCAAAGAAGTCAAACAGCTTTGGGGATAGATTGTATCTGGACACTTTTGTTTCACAATTTTATGTCAAATACCTTAGGCATTACAGTGTTGTTCCTTTCTTCATTAGTTTCCCTTCTATTTCTTCTGTGCTTTGCAGTTATACTACCATATCTTTGTATGGGGTTTTACACTTTCCAAAACACTTGTCTCAGTGAAGCCTCAAACAGCCTTGAGTACTAGAACTCACATTTACATTGGAGGAAATCATATTTTCAGTGCCAATAATGTGACAGATTTATGACAACCAGTGGTGTGCAGGTAGATATTTAACAATCATCTCCATAAGTCATGATTGTAGAGTTTGACAATTTCATTGAAGTAAATGCTTCCACCATAATCACTTCCATGCTACCAATGTGATGTCAACCGACTCAAAATTTCTGAGAGTGTAGGCACGGTGGTGCACACCTGTAATCCCAGCACTTGGGAGGTTGAGGCAGGAGGATCGCAAGTTCAAAGCCAGCCTCAGCAATGGCGAGGCACTTAGCAACTCAGTGAGACCCTGTCTCTAATAAAATACAAAAAAGGGCTGGGGATGTGGCCCAGTGGCCCAGTGCCCCTGAGTTCAATCCCCGGTACAAAAAAAAAAAAAAAAAAAAAAAAAAAAAAAGGATGATCAGAGCTGAAGTACTCTATGGCCAATATAGTTTCAGAAAAGTAGTTAAAATACTTATTAACTTTATCCTTGATTATCTTAAACTAGAAACAAAGTATACAACTTCCAAGCCACTATAGAGGGTAACAATCAACTTCTCCCCCACACTTTTTATTGGCACATTATAATTATACATAACAGTGGGATTTGTTATAATATATTCATACATGCACACAATAAAACAGTATAATTTGATCAATTTCATTCCCCAGTACCTCCCCTTTGCCTCCCCTCCCTCCTCCTGGTCCCCTTCCTCTATGCTACTGGTCTTCTTTCTATTTTTTTTTAAATTTGTTCTAATTAGTTATACATGACAGCAGAATGCATTTTGATACATTATACACAAGTGGAGCACAACTTCTCATTCCTCTGGCTGTACATGGTGCAGAGTCACACCAGAAGTGTAATCATACGTGTATATAGGGTAATAATGTCTTTCTCATTCTACCACTGTTCTCATCCCCCACAGCCCCACCCCCTCCCTTCACTCTCCTCTGCACAATCCAAAGTTCCTTCTTTCTTCCCCACTGCCCTCCCACTATGGATCAGCATCAGCTTATCAGAGAAAACACTCTGCCTTTGGTTTTTTGGGATGGGCTTATTTCACTTAGCATGATATTTTCTAGTTCCACCCATTTACCTGCAAATGCCATAATTTCATTTTTCTTTAAGGCTTAGTATTATTCCATTGTATATATGTACCACATTTTATTTATCCATTCATCTCTTGGAGGGTATCTAAGTTTGTTCCACAGTTTAGTTATTGTGAATTGAGCTGCTATAAACATTGATGTGGCTGCGTCCCTGTAGTATGCTGATTTTTTTTTTTAGAGTATTTTTTTAGTTGTAGATGGACACAATACCTTTATTTTATTTATTTTTATGTGGTGCTGAGGATCAAACCCAGTGCCTCACACACGCTAGGCAAGCGCTCTACCACTGAGCCACAACCCCATCCCCTAGTGTGCTTATTTTAAGTCCTTTGGGTATAGACCGAGGAGTGGGATAACTGGGTCAAATGATGGTTCCATTCCAAGTTTTCTGAGGAACCTCCATATTGCTTTCCAAAGTGGTTGCACAAATTTGCTGTCCCACCAGCAATGTATGAGTGTACCTTTTCCCCTACATCCTTGTCAACACTTATTGTTGCTTGTATTTTTTTTATGTTTATTTATTTGTTTTAGTTGTACACAATGCCTTTATTTTTATTTATTTATTTACTTTAGTTGTACACAATGCAATGCATTTATTTTTATGTGGTGCTGAGGATCGAACCTGGGCTGTGCACGTACTAGGCGAGTGCTCCACCACTGAGCCACAACCCCAACCATTGTTGCTTGTATTCTTGATAATTGCCATTCTGACTGAAGTGAGATGAAATTAGTTTTTATTTGCATTTCTCTAATTGCTAGAGATGATGAACATTTTTCCATATGTTTGTTGATCAATTGTATTTCTTCTTCTGTGAAGTGTCTGTTCAGTTCCTTTGCCCATTTATTGGATGGGTTATTTGGTTTTTTTTTTTTTTTTTTTTTTTTTTTGATGTTGAGTTTTTTGAATTCTTTATATATCCTGGAAATTAGTGCTCTATCTGAGGTATGTGTGGTAAAGATTTTTTCCCATTCTGTAGGCTTTCTCTTCACGTTATTGGTTGTTTCCTTTGCTAAGAAGAAACTTTTTAGTTTGAATCTATCCCATTTATTGATTCTGAATTTTCTTCTTGTTTTTTAGAAGTCTTGTTAAGGAAGTCAGATCCTAAGACAACATGATGGAGAATTGGGCCTACTTTTTCTTCTATTAGGCATAGGGTCTCTGTTCTAGTGCCTAAGTCTTTGATCTACTTTGAGTTGACTTTTGTGCAGGGTGAGAGAGTTTTGATTTCATTTTGCTACACATGGAATTCCAGTTTTGCAAACACCATTTGTTGAAGAGGCTATCTTTTCTCCAATGTATGTTTTTGGCACCTTTTGTCTAGTATGAGATAAATGTATTTATGTGGGTTTGTCTCTGTATTTTCTTTGGTCTACATGCCTATTTTGGTGCCAATACCGTGCCATTTTTGTTACTATAGCTCTGTAGTATAGTTTAAGGTCTGGAATTGTGATGCCTCCTGCTTTACTCTTCTTGGTAAGGATTGCTTTGGCTATTCTGAGTCTCTTATTTTTCCAAATGAATTTCACAATTGCTTTTTCCAGTTTTATGAAAAATGTCATTGGGATTTTAATAGGAATTGCATTAAATCTGTATAACAGTTTTGGTAGTATGGCCATTTTGACAATATTAATTCTTCCTATCCAAGAGCATAGGAGATTTTTCCATCTTCTAAGGCCTTCTTCAATTTCTTTCTTTAGTATTCTGTAGTTTTCATTGTAGAGGTCTTTCACCTCTCTTGTTAGATTGAGTCTCAAGTTGTTTTTGTTTTTGTTTCCTTATTAAGCTATTAACAGCCAGCTTTTATATAAGGAAGAAGCCAGCTCCAGGACTTAATCACTTTAAATTCAACCTAAAAGTATGTGAAGGAAGGGGTTATAGCTCAATGGTAGAACACTTGCCTAGCATGCATGAGGCCCTGGGTTCTATCCCCAGCACTGAAAAAAATAAATAGAAGTATATGAAAATTCACATGTATGTCTTGAGATTGAGGATATCAAAATACAAGACATGGAAATTCCAACTTACATGGTAAATTAAACCATCAGTGATAAATTATGTGGTCTGAATTACAGATGCTTTCAGAGTTCCCAGAGAGTATTGAGTGGGATTGGTAGGTTCTAGGCTGGCCCTTGGTGATCTTTGATTCCTAGTATTCATGACCTGTGGAAACACTCTCCTTTGGTGTGATTTGCCTCTAATCTGCTTAACAAAAAGAATATGTTAAAGGTGAAAAGATGGTGAGATGCCACGTCTGTGATTATGTTATATTAGAGTGTAACTTTTGTCATATTAGCAGACTCTTTCTGGTTTTGATGAAGCAAGTTGCTATGCTGTGAGCAGACCTATGGAGAGGCCCACATGGTCAGGAATTGAGGCCTCCCATCCAACAGCAAGGAACTGAATCCTGCCAACAATCATATGAATTTGGAAGCAGATTCTTTCCCAGGTGAATATTAAAATGAAACTGCAGTAAGGACTGTGTTATGGACTGAATGTTTTGTGTTTCCCAAAATTCATATGTTGAAATCATACTACCAATGTGATAGTATTAAGGTGGAGCCCTGGAAGTAATTAGATTAGGAGGGAAGAATTTTCCTGAATGGGACCAGTGTCTTCACAAAAGGGACCTCAAAGAGCTCTCTGGATCTCCTTTCTCCATGTGGGGATCCTTGGAAGAGATTCTTCATGGGAACCCAATTCTGCTGGCGCATTTGTCTTGAACTTCCAATATCCAGCACTGTGAGAAATAAATTCCCATTGTTTATATACATGCATGTATACAATATGACGATATACTTTTGTAATACTGTTCCTCAGTATTTACCCTTTGCTCCCCACATTCCTCCCCCTGGAATTCCTATTGTTTTAAGACACCCAGTTTGTGGTACTCTATTAAAGCAGTTTAAGCTGACTAAAACAGACCGATAACTTGATTGCAGTCTTGTGAGAGACTCTTGAAGCAGAAGATCTAGCAAGACCTTGTGGGAACTTCTAGTCCACAGAAAGAGTGAGATAATGAGTCTGTTGTTTTAAGTCACTAGGTTTTTGTAATTTGTTATGCAGCAATAGGTAACTAACAGCATGTGCAAGAGTATTGATCTAGAGAATGTAATGTGGAATTTTAACTTTAGTTACTATTAGAAGTTAAATAGTGGAAGGAATGTGGGGGGAGCTTTGAGAAAACATTAGCAGACAATATTAGTTGAAACAGTTGGACATATTAGGAATGTACTTAAAAATTCATTACTCGTTTATTCCATTAATAATGATTGAGTACCAACCTATGCCAACTTTTTTTTTAAATATTTATTTATTTGCTTTAGTTGTACACAATGAATTTATTTGTATGTGGTGCTGAGGATCGAACCCGGGCCGTGCACGTGCTAGGCGAGCACTCCACCACTGAGCCACAACCCCAGCCCGTATGCCAACTTTTTTTGAGTGATGCTATACGGTATTTAGCAATGACAAACAAGTTCTTATGTGGCTTAAAAGCAAACTGAGACCCACATATAGTGGCACACACCTGGAATTCCAGCAACTTGGGAGATTAAGGCAGAAAGATTGCAAGTTCAAGGCCAGCCTTGGCAACTTTGTGAGACTCTGTCTCAGTATTAAAAAAAAAAAAAAAATTAAAATTAAAGCAGCTAGAGATGTGTAACTCGGTGATAGAGCACCCTGGTTCAAACAAGTAAAATATAAGAGAACAGTAAGAAATATGTAGAAGATTGGGTGCGTAGTTCAGTGGTATCTGATAGTTCATTGGTAGAACACTTGCCTAGCATGTGAAAGGCCTTAGGTTCCATCCCCAGAACTGGCAAAGATAAAAGAATTATGTAGAGAATTAAAACAAAATGATGTTCTAGAGAGTTACTAGTTGACTACTGTAGATTAGGTAGTAAAGAAGAGGTGTAACAGGGCTGCAGATTGTCCTCCATATCCATTCTCTCCTTCTTTTTAGAAATAGAATCCTATAAATTTTGACTAGGCAACTTGCTACCCAGCTGTCAGATACATTTCCCAGCCTCTTTTGCAACTAGATGCTAACATGTAATGAAATGAACTAGTCAGTTTTTTGTTTTTGTTGTTGTTTTTTTGTAGTGCTAAGGCGTAACCTCAAGCGCACACTAAGCAAATGCTCTACCACTAAGCTACATCCCCACCCTGTCTTAGTCGTTTTGTGCCTCCTTTATAACTGAGACTAGGTAATTTGTAAGGGACATAAATTGATTTCTGGAGGTGGGAAAGTGTCCAAGATTAAGGCACTGACATCTGGTGAGGGCCTTCTCAATTTACCCTCAACATTGGAGAAGGCAGAAGGGCCAGAAAACCGACTTCCTTAGTTGAACTCCTTTATAAGGCCACCTAATCCTATTCATAAAGAATTCATGAGCCTCCATAGCCTAAAATCTCTTAAAAGCCCCACCTCTTAATACTATCACATTGGCAACCCCTGAATTTTGGATGGGACCAAGTTTGTTAAAACTTTAGTATGAACAGAATTGAGGCTATAATTTCCAGATCCTGTTTTCATAAGGAAATTCTTTTATCTCCACTCTTATTTTCCTCTTCTTCCAGGTTAGAAAGTAGACAAATGTGTGCAAGCTTCAAGCATAAGAATAAAGATTGCATTTTATGCAAAGAACAGATTAGAACAAACCTGGTTCTCCATATGATCTCCTGGAGCAGCGCTTCCCATTCACCCTGGACCACCTGCCTACCTCAGAACTATTATATGGGTGTGAGAACGAAACTTTAATATTTTTTGAGTTATTGTATTTGGGGATCTCTTTGTTATAATAGTTTAGCCTGTGCCCTACTACCAGAGTTGACCTCTTAGAAGAAGGAACATTTGAACTAAAACCTAAATGACAAGAATTAACAAGTCATACAAAGAAAAGAAAATGTATTTTACATAAATAAAAATGACCTAAAAGGAGAAAAGGGTACAAGGAATGAATGGTGAAGATGATGTTGGAGGAAAGTTAATCAGAACCAGATCATGTAAGGGTTTGAAGGCTAGGCTAAGAAAGTTTTATTTCAAGTATGATGGGAAAACACTGGAGAATTTTACTGCTTGTCATAATTGGGCTTATGTTTTAAAAATGCCCCTCTGGCTGCTCTGTAGTAAATCAACTGAAGTGGCAAGTTAAATGCAGAGACTAATAAGGAAACTATTGCAATAATCCAGGAGAGCTCATTTTAATGCTCAAACTAGGGTGGTGGTAAAGTGAAGATAGAGAGAAAAGACAAATTCTTTAAATGTTTTAGATGTATCAACAAGGCTAAAGATGGATTGGATGTAGGGGAATGCAAGAAAGAGTGGGATAAAGTTTGCCTTTGAGTTTGAGCAACTGCTATTGAAGCCAGAATTAGATAGGCAGTTAGTATAGATAGGTAAATTGAGTCAGGTTGGATCAAGGAGGCCGATTTTGAGTGAGTCCGGGGAAGTTGGAGACTGTCCCTGAGGAATTGAAATGTTAATTCCTCCAGAGTCCTTCCTCCACCCTTATCAAAAACCTGCCCCAAGCAGGTGTGGTGGTGCACACCTGTAATCCCAGCACTTGGGAGGCTGAGGCAGGAGGATCTCAAGTTCAAAGCCAGCCTCAGCGATGGTGAGGCACTTAGCAACTCAGTGAGACCCTGTCTCTAATAAAATACAAAAAAGGGCTGGGGATGTGGCCCAGTGGTCTATGCCCATGAGTTCAATCCCTGGTACCAAAAAAAAAAAAAAAAAAAAAAAAAAAGCCTGCCCTTGCTCCAACTTGTTGCTAAGGTAACCTGTCCCAGGAATTGCCCCTCTCTAAAGGGAGCTATAGGGTTGTTATTGTGCCCTGGGCTGCACCATCCTGCCCTTCCCTCTTCAGCCCACCTCTTTCCCACATTTTGGCCAGCCCACTGAGCATTCCTGGGCCTGGTCACCTACACAGGAAGGAGAAATATAAGGGGAAGAGGGCAGGAGAACAAAGGAAGCCTAGGACATATATAAAAAGAGTGGAACCCCTTGCTTCTGGGGATACCAGGATACCAGCTATGGCCCCTTCCTCCCACCCGCGAGAAGTCTATGTTACCCCTTC
The DNA here is from genome assembly GCA_025594165.1 of Tamias sibiricus. NCBI lineage: Eukaryota > Metazoa > Chordata > Mammalia > Rodentia > Sciuridae > Tamias > Tamias sibiricus. The sequence continues at coordinate 96,494,353 of CM046666.1, forward strand.
TTAAATAAACCCTGCTTTATAAGCTTGCCTTGGTGTGCTTCTCTAATGTTCAAACTTCAACATTTGGGGGAGCAGAACTCATCACAGGTAACCTGTGGTATCACTATGTAATGAAATGATTGTTGTGTGAAGGGGAGACGTCTCCATCAACAGGAAAGTGGAGGCAGAGAGGTCGGCCAGCAAGCTTCAGTTGAGGACATCTGGGCTTTTGTTTTTTGTTTTTGTTTGTAGGAAGGAGTCAGATTTTGTTTTGAAAAGGAACAACTCATTTTAGTCATGTTAGCTTTTATACGCTCATTTGGCATTTGAGTAGTCAGGTAGGCAAGTGTTCCAAAAGCATGGACTAGATGAGGCAGGTCATCTAGGGGGAAAGTGTACATTGAGAAGAGCACAGAGGTGAAGCCAAGAGTACTGCAGCTTGGAGGAGAAAATCAGGCATAGAAGGAAACCCAAAAGGGAAAGGTGTCACAAGAACTTGGAGAATTGTTTCAGGAAAGAAGATGTAAGGCTGTAGATACAGCTCAGTGGTAGAGCCTGGTATTTGTGAGACCCTGGTTCCACTACCACTTGGCCTCCCCACACACAAAAGGAAAGTACAGGTAAATTATTATTTTTTTTTTTTTGTACAGGAGATTGAACCCCCAGAGGTGCTTAACCACTGAGCCACATTCCCAGCCCTTTTTATGTTTTATTTTGAGACAGGGCCTCACTAAATTGCTTAGGATCTCGCTAAATTGCTGAGGCTGGCTTTGAACTCTCAATCCTCCTGCCTCACCCTCTGAGGCACTGGGATTATAGGTATGAACCACCATGCCTGGCTAAGTACAGGTAATTGTACCACAAGCTATTGAAAGATTGAATATACTCAAGAGGCTGAAGCAGGAGGATCAGGCCAGTCTGGACAACTTAGCAGACCCTGTCTCAAAATCTTCAAGAGCTGGGCATGGTGGCACACACCTGTAATCCCAGCGACTTTAAGGCAGGATGAACAAAGTTCAAAGCCAGTCTCAGTAACTTAGTGAGTCCCTGAGCAACTCAGCAAAACTCTGTCTCTTATAAAATATTAAAAAGGGCTGGGGAGCTGGGGTTGTGGCTCAGCGGTAGAACACTTGCACAGCACGTGTGAGGCACTGGGTTTGATTCTCAGCACCAAATTTAAATAAATAAAGGTCCATTGACAACTGAAAAAATATTTTAAAAGGGGGGGGGGTGGCTGGGGATGTGGCTTGGTGGATAAGTGCCCCTGGGTTCAATCCCTAGTTCCAAAAAAAAAAAAAGAAAAAAAAATTTATTTTAAAAGATCTGGGGCCAGGTATGATAGCAAGTTCACGAACAGCCTCAGCAACTTAGAAAAGCCCAAGTAACTTAGTGAGACCCTGTATCAAAAGAAAAAAATGAAAAAAGGGCTCAGGAATGTAGCTCAATGGTAAACTACTCCTGGGTTCAATCCTCTAGTACCCACTCCCACCAAAGAAAAAAAGAATTGGGGATGTGAGTGCCTGCCTAGCTTGGATGAGACCCTTTGTTCAATACCCAGTACCACATGAACACACACAAAAAGACTGAATAAAATGACAGTTGAGACCAACCATTGAACCACTGGGTTTAGCAAGATGTGGACCTTGAGAAGTGGCTTTTTGGTCAAGTGCTAGGGATAAAATTCTATTTGGAGGATTTGAAGAAGCAATGAGGAGGTAGAGATTGCAAGTGTGGACTTGTCTTTCTATCTTTTCAGGCAGTTTTACTGTTAAGGGGAGCAGAGAAATTGGGTGACAACTCAAGGGAAAAGTGGAGTCAGGTAAGGAGTTTCTAAAGTTGAGTTGGAATGAAGCCAGGATGTGGCTCAGTCAGAAAGCATGTACTCAGCATGTGAGAGGTCCTGGGTTCAATTCCCAGCACACACACACACACACACACACACACACACACACGTTTGAGATTCTATTAGGAATGATTACTAAAAAGAGTATGGGGAGTGGTGTCTTTTAGAAGACCTGTGGGGGTGGGGGCACTGGGGTTGTGGCTTAAAGTTAGAGCACTCACCTAGCATGCAGTGAGGCACTTGGTTCGATCCTCAGCACCACATAAAGTAAAAATAAAGACAGTGTGTCTGCAGGAGCCCTGTTTGGGGATTGACTTGAATTGCAATTGACTAAGAGCCGTGGAGATTTGGCCATTGTCGCCTCCCGTAGTCTCACGGGACTTGTTGCGGGATCTCGAGTGACTTGGCCGAAATTGCTGATCGGGTCAGCGCCATTTTAGGGTGTGTTTTGGCGTGTGTTAGTCGTTGTTAGAACCAGAGAGAAAAGTTATCAGAATAAAAAGCTGTTTGTCTCCAGTTTGCTTCTGAAGTTTTTCCCGCGGCTCCGTTGCTCCAAGCGCTTCAGGCGGCAACAGGTGGCGGCCTGTACGGGGACTTCGGAGCGGACAGGTAAGAACTGAAGGTCTCTAAAGATGGGTTCGAATATAACTGAATCCCAATTGATAGAAGCTATGCAAAGACTCCTTGATATACCTGACTCTGTTCTCAGTGAGGAGTATATAGACAAAAGTGAAAGTGATCAAAAAAGTGTAGATTCCACTGGGCCAACTGAGACCAGTAAAGAGAGTATTAGAAGAGACCCAAAAATGACAAAAATCCAAGCTATTAAAGCTATTCGGGAGTTATTGGCGAAAGCTGAAGGATACTTGCTCTCACTGGAACCTGGGCCTCAGGATATTGCTGTCAGTGAAATTAGCAGTGGTGAGGAATCTAGTAAAAGTGATCCTGAGAAAATGAGGAAAAAGAAACTAAAAAAGACCGAGAAAAAGGACGGTCAGGTAGAGGAGTCACTTGTGTCCTCTACTCCCCCATGGGTGGAATCCATTACAGAAAATATGAAGGGTATTACTAGGCATTTGCATACCCTAGAAACAGAAATAAAAAGTCTTTCTGATCGCTTATGCGCTCTCGAGGACAACTCACAGATACATTGGGAACCGCCAGCATTTGAAAAGAAAAATGGACAGAGTGTCCATCAGTCAGTAGATTTCAAAACAATAAAAAATCTCAAAGAGGCAGTAATGACTTATGGGCCCCAAGCTCCTTTCACGTTGAGTATGCTGGAGTCCCTTAACACCTTTAGCTTAACCCCCTCAGACTGGAAAAGTCTATGTAAAGCAACATTAAGCGGGGGGCAATTCTTGGTTTGGCAATCGCAATTCCAAGAACTTTGTATAGAAACGGCTAAAAGAAACGCGGCTGCAGGGTTTGAAAACTATAATATAGACATGCTCACAGGAGAAGGGCAATTCGCAGACTTACAGGCTCAAACAGATTATGACCCAGATGTATATGCTCAGATAAATGCAGCTGCCTTAGAGGCATGGAAAACTGTACAAGGACCTGGGGATCTACAAGGTAGCTTGTCAAAAGTGATTCAAGGACCTAATGAGCCGTATGCCGACTTTGCTGATCGACTTTTGAGAACTGCAGGTAGTGTGTTTGCAGATGTTGACCAAGCTATGCCATTAGTTGTTCAATTAGCTTATGAAAATGCAAATAAATGGTGCCAAGCAGCCATCAGGCCATGGAGAACTAAAAAGGATCTTTCCGTATATATACAACTATGTAAAGATATAAATGACGCCTTTGTCACAGGAAATGTGATTGCAGCCTCAATGAGAGGTGCTTCCTCTCGAAATTTCACAAAGGCTAAACGTAGACATTATAATCAATCAGGATATTCCAGGCAAAATTATCATAATCAATCAGGCAATTCTAAGCAAAATCCCAAAAGAGAAATAAGACCAAGCTCATACCGTGCCCCAGGCCGCTGCCCCAGGTGTAAAAAGGGAAATCATTGGGCCAATAAATGCCATTCAAAATTTGACATCCATGGAAATCCTTTGTTCAGGAATTCAAAAAACGGGGCACGGGGCCCAATACCCCGGGGCCCACAAATGTACGGGGCATTGCAGAAGGAGTATCCTCAAGCATCCACTCAGATGCTTCCCCGACACAATCCCTACTACCCATCCACTCCCTCGCCAGAGGAACAAGAGGAAATGCAGGATTAGACCTCTGTTCCACCGCCCGAATAGTGTTAACACCTGAAATGGGGGTTCAACTGATTCCCACAGGAGTCAGGGGACCTCTTCCCTCAGGGACTGTAGGACTTATTATCGGGCGTAGTCCTAAAAGCTTATTAGGTTTGCAAGTGACCCCAGGTGTAATAAACTCAGACTACAAAGGGGAAATAAAAATAATGCTTAGCTCACCCCAAAGTATAAGTTCTGTTAATCAAGGAGATAGAATTGCTCAGTTGCTTCTCCTTCCCAATTTACATAATTCATTTAAAATGGGTATGCCTCAAGAAGGGAACAATAGAGGATTTTGTTCCACTGACTCAAGTCCCATGGCTTGCTGGGTTCGAGACTGTTCAAGGAGGCCTATGTGTAAAATAAAAATCCAAGGAATAGAAATGGAGGGATTAATAGATACTGGAGCTGACTCTTCCATTATTAATTTACGCCAATGGCCCAAGCACTGGCCTCTGCAAAAAGCTTCAACCAGTTTAAGAGGCTTGGGATATAATAACCTCCCAGATAAAAGTGCGGTAATTTTAAAATGGGAGGATGATGAAGGCCATAAAGGAACATTTCAGCCTTATGTTTTACCTAATCTACCAGTTACTTTATGGGGAAGAGATATTTTGCAACAAATGGGAGTACACCTTGCAACCAAGCCTGCAGATGTTAAATGTGAAAACCTACAGGGTAATCTTAACCCTAAAAGAACTCATTATCAAAAAGTACAGAGTAATCTTAACCCTAAAAGTAATCATTATCATAAAGGAAAAAGATATTTTTTTTCGGGGCCACTGAGAAAATAATTTTGAAAATACCATGGCTTTCTGATAAGCCAGTGTGGGTCCCTCAGTGGCCCCTATCTAAAGAGAAATTACAAGCGGCCCACCTACTAGTTCAGGAACAATTAGAAGCAGGTCATATAGAACCTTCCACCTCTCCCTGGAATTCCCCCATATTTGTGATCAAGAAAAAGTCAGGAAAATGGCGATTGTTACATGATCTTAGACAAATCAATAAAACCATGCAAGTTGTGGGGCCTACTCAACCTGGACTTCCTAGTCCCGTAGCTATTCCAAAAAATTTCCATCTTATTACTCTTGATATAAAGGATTGCTTCTTTTCTATTCCCCTACATCCTCTGGATGCCCCCAGGTTTGCTTTTTCCATTCCTTCTATGAACAATAATGGCCCTGATCAGAGATATCAATGGAAGGTTCTACCACAGGGAATGGCTAATAGCCCCACCATATGCCAAATATATGTGGACAAGGCTATCCAACCCATTAAAAATAAATATCCAAACCTCATGTGTCTACATTACATGGATGATATTTTATTGGCCCACCCTAATCAAAAAATCTTATTTAATATATTCAGTGATGTGGTAGAAAATTTAAAAAAATATGGATTATATATAGCAGAAGAAAAAGTTCAAACCAGATCTCCCATATTATATTTAGGATTTAAAATCATGGATACTTTTGTTAGACCCCAAAAAATTTTAATAAATAAAGAACATTTGACCACCCTCAATGATTTCCAAAAACTACTGGGAGACATTAATTGGCTTCGCCCTACACTAAATCTCACTACTGGCCAACTAAAACCTTTATTTGACATCCTTCGTGGAGATCCTGATCCATCTTCACCACGAACATTGACTCCTGATGCTAGGAAAGCTTTAAAGTTAGTAGAAAAAGCCATCGAAGGAGCTCATTGTGATAGATTTGATTTAACTCAACCGCTGATGTTGATTATTATTTCTTCACAATATACACCCACAGGAGTATTTTGGCAACAAGGGCCTTTATTATGGATACATTTGCCCGTCTCTCCTAAAAGTATAATTGAATCTTATACCTCCATGGTGGCTAAACTTATTCTTCAAGGACTTAAGACTTCTACTAAAATATTTGGCATTCACCCTGCTACTATTATTACTCCCTATTCATCATCACAGATTGAATACTTATGCTTCAATGATAATGATTGGGCTATAGCTAAATGCTCTACTTCTGCAAATTTTGATAATCATCTTCCTAAGTCCCCTATATTATCTTTTTGTATTAATCATCCTATTATATTTCCACAGGTAATAAAAAATCAACCTATTCCTAAGGCATTTAATGTATTTACAGATGGGTCCTCAAATGGTACTGCTACAGTAGTCACTAAAAAAGAAAATATGACTTACATAACTGCACACAAATCAGCTCAACTAGTGGAATTGGAAGCTGTGGTAAGAGCTCTGGAAAATTTTAGGGACCAGCCCGTAAACATTTTTTCAGATAGCCACTATATTGTACAAGCCGTCCCAAAATTAGAGTTAGCAGGACCAATAGCACCTCATACTCCAGCCTTTAAATTGTTTTATCAAATACAAAAACTTTTGTGGGCAAGAAAAGAACCTCTATTCGCAGGCCATATTAGAGCACATACTAATTTGCCTGGTCCCCTCCATGAAGGTAATCAAAAGGCTGATGAACTTACAAAAACAATATTTATACTTTCAGTGCTACAAAAAGCTACTTTATTCCACTCCCAGTTTCATGTCAACAGCACCACCTTGCAACGTAGGTTTAAAATCACAAAGGAGCAAGCCAGAACAATTGTAAAAGATTGTAAATCTTGTATGACACATTTGCCCAATCCTCATTTCGGAGTTAACCCTAGAGGATTAATGCCCAATCATTTGTGGCAGATGGATGTTACTCATGAGCCAAGTTTTGGAAAATTGCGATTTATTCATGTGACCATAGATACATGCTCAGGCATGATTTTTGCTTCCTTACATTCTGGAGAAAAAGTTAAAGATGTTACATCTCATTGTTTGCAAGCTTTTGCTGCATTGGGCATCCCCAAAATGCTTAAAACAGATAATGGCCCCGCATATATGTCCTCATCTTTCAAAGAGTTTTGCGCAAAATTCAATATATCCCATAAAACAGGCATCCCATACAATCCTCAGGGTCAGGGCATTATTGAAAGAGCAAACCGAACACTGAAAATTATGTTATTAAAACAAAAAGAAGGAAATTGGAAAAGTCCTAAGGACAGATTGGCAGTTGCCCTGTTTACCTTAAATTTTTTAACTTTAGACTCTAATGGTTATTCTGCTGGAGACAGACATTGGAATCCACACCAACAACATAAACCTTTGGTTTACTGGAAGGATGTTCTTTCAGGTACATGGAAGGGTCCAGATCCAGTATTAATTTGGGGAAGAGGATCTGTTTGTGTTTTTCCAAAAGACAAATCCTCTCCAATATGGATACCATCTAGATTAATAAAACAGGTACCACATCAAAATGATCAAGATGAAGTTATTGAAGTATCAAGATTAATAAAAAAGGTACAAAATTAAGAGGACCAAGATCAAGGTACAGAATGATTCCCTCAAAAGAGTCCTTCAAAATATTTCACAACTTAAGTGTCATTCCTCCCGGCCGGGACAAGGAGATCTCTCTTTAGTGTGCACACAATTGTATTTTTTTTTTCCTTTTTATACATGTCTTTATGTCTGTACATTTGTCTACATTTCATGTTAATGTGACGTCACAAATATATGTTTGTATGTTTGTTCGTCTGTGTGACGTCACAAAGAACAAAGCGCTTATGAAAAAGAAAATATATATATATATGGATCCAAATAACTTTAATTCATTTTAGGTTAAGAGTATTCAATTTAGGTAAATAATTTTATAAATGAAGGTACTTTCAATTTTGATTTATAGGTGTCCCTCGGTCTTCTCTTTAGCAAACAATATGACTAGTGCTATATAACCTGATATTTTGGTGTTTTGACTTAAGATTGTTTATTTGTTATTAACTTCATTTGTTTAATAGCTCATTAATTTCAATTATCTCAACAGGTAAAAGATTGCTCTGTATACAGAGACTCAAGGGTTCCAGTTAACAAATTATTTCTCTAAAGTGCCTTTACCTTTTCTTTAATCTATCTTTAATGCAGTAATTACCCTCAGTCTTTCTTTGTTTTGTTCTAAATATGATATTTTTCCAACTTATGTTTGTAGAAGCTCAACCAGCGATGTGTGTGAACAAAAATCAACTTTAATTTTCAGCTCAACCAGCGATGTATGTGAACAAAAATCAACTTTAATTTTCTAATCTAATTATTCTACTTTGTAGTTTGACAACTCGCCTCTTGACTCAGTGCTGCAATAGCACTGCCTTTCCTTTAATAATTGATGCTTGAGTTTCTAGGTAGCGGGCCCTGAAGATTTGCCGGTGGGATTGTCTAAACATAAAAAGACGTCTGCTGCTACAGCTGCAGGGATCGCGGCCGCCGCAAGCATCCCTGCTGCTCAAACATCAAACAACCTCACCAACAGTGTGGCCTCTGCTCTACATGCATGGGGCCTCCTACATCAACATGTTATAACAAATGGACATTTTGATCTTTCATTGTTTGGGACTTTACGGGACAATGCCTTGCGGGTATTTGTCTAGAGAATTCGGTGTGTTACTTGATGGAACTTAGGGCAGCTGATTTGTTTAAACAATTTGATATGCTATGCAATTTGGCTCATCACCAAAAGGCTTGTTGCCTTAAAGCCGCAACATCTCCTCACAATTGGACGGCTGTTAGTCATCATATATAGTCGATCCTAAAGGGCTCCATTGGATGGCTGGTTAGCCAATGACGGGTAAGATCCCCAGAGGGGGACAACCTAAGACAGGCACAGTCGCACTGGACAGTCTCATGTGGCCGACATATCAACCTAAGACAGGAGTCAAGGGCACAGCCTTGATTATCCGATGATGGGTAAGAATGTTGGTTGCACATAGACGTCCTAGAGCATTACCTCTTTTAAAACAAAAAGGGGGAAATGCAGGAGCCCTGTTTGGGGATTGACTTGAATTGCGGTTGACTATGAGCCGTGGAGATTTGGGCTTTGTTGCCTCCCGTAGTCTCACGGGACTTGTTGCGGGATCTCGAGTGACTTGGCCGAAATTGCTGATCGGGTCAGCGCCATTTTAGGGTGTGTTTTGGCGTGTGTTAGTCGTTGTTAGAACCAGAGAGAAAAGTTATCAGAATAAAAAGCTGTTTGTCTCCAGTTTGCTTCTGAAGTTTTTCCCGCGGCTCCGTTGCTCCAAGCGCTTCAGGCAGCAACATGTGTCCACCTATAACTAAAAAATAAATATTTTAAAAAAAGAAGACCTGTGGGATAAAAGTCCTTTAGCAGTCTTATATATACAAACTGCTGCTCAATAAACATTTTTTTTAAAGTGGGGGAAAAAGGTCACTCTAATGGGAAGAGGTTGATGAGAAAGGAGACCAATTTAGGAATAATAAGTATGTTTTAGACATGTTGAGTTCAGTGAAATATTTAAGTTAAGATTAACTAAATTATTAAGTATAAGAGCTAGGCATGGTTGGCATGCCTGTAATCCCAGCAACTCAGGAGGCTGAGACAGGAGGATTGTCAAATTCAACACCAACCTCAGCAATTAGGGAGGCCCTAAGCAATTTAGCAAGACCCTGTATCAAAAATGAAAAATTAAAAGGGCTACAGATTTACCTCAGTGGTAAAGTACCCCTAGGTTCAATCCCCAGTACCAAAGGAAAAAAAAGTACAAGGGATTTTGAGCTTCAAGCCAACAATGATGCCTAAGAAAAATAATATATTTTACAAATGATCAATCCAATTCATAGACACTATTTTAAGTTATCCTATATCAAATTAACAAGGATTTACCTTGCCAAGATTCTTGGCACTTTTATATTGACTTAAATTGCATTGGGGAAAAGCATAATAGTAATTGAAAAGCAACTAATTATAAGCAATTATAAGCCAAATTATGTTTATACCACAATTAGTGTTTGAGGTGGTTTAGTAGGCAGATTCTTCATTTCAATAAGCAACCATCAAATAATTGAACAGCTTGTAAAACAGAAATGCTCCTTTTATCTTTATTCCAAGCATAACAACTACATTCTCTTTTAATTATTATTATAATAGAATAAGTAACATTTTATTATCTTTTGTTCCAATCCCCAATTTGAGTTGGGTGCTTTTAAAAACATGGCACAAAATTTATGGAGACTGGTTCTTGTTCTTGTAAGACAAGTACCATCTTGCAAGGAGGGTATCTCCAGTAGGAACTCCCACCATGCCTTTTTCAGAGGATTTTTCACTCTGATGTTATTCTATTTCACTTTGAGGAAAGTTTTTCATTACAAATAGTAGGGGTAAGTCACTTTGTCTTGTGACAATGGTAGTTTTTATGTCAAGTTGGTTTTTACTCCAGTATTTCCAAGTCATAACTTCGTTACAATTTTGCCACCTTGGGTTAAACTTTAGTATACTTTATGCTACTTTTATAGTATAAAGTAGACTTCACAACTACTTTATACTTTACATTGATTAGTGATATATTAGAGTGATGGTTCTTTCAAATTGCCTCAAGTGATAGCTCTGGAATCCCTGTTACATCAATTTTCATGTAAATACTTCTTAAGCAGTGAGATGACAGCGTTACAAATTTGCGGGGTTGGGAGGACACCCTTTCAATCAGTTCATCAGTTTAAGAAACATATTATCAAATAGCCTCAGATTATATTTAACAAACCTAGTTTCTAGAAATAGTTTTGCTGAATAAATTCCCAACCAGTTCAAGGGCGGCTGTTGCGTTTGGCCAACGCCAAGGCTCGGCAAGTCACACGGTGGGAGTTAGGTATATAGTAGGAGCCCTCCAAGGCTGGTCGCCACGTTGCTTTTCCCTTTTGAAAAGGAGACAACGCTTCTGGCTATTGTGTAAACGGGTCGAGAACTACATTCATTTGCACATCAGATAACGCGTGAGCTGAATAAAAGCGCCTTCTAATTCGACCCCGGGCACCTAGTGCGTCACGGACAAATGCTGAGTTTTAATGCCTGGTTGCGTTCGCCTCAAGGAAACACACTTTAAAGAACGGCCACGTACCTCAGCAGCCGCGGGAAACTGCACAGAATCAAAACCACCAGCCAACATAGCACTGGCCACCACCCCAGCCAAACCCGCCAACACCGCTAAGGACGCACCCATGTTCTCTGCTAACAAGTTTTATGCAGGGCTGGACAGCCTTTCCTCACTCTGTTCCCGCTCTCCCCACCCACTCTAAATTCAACCCGGGTTCCTGGTCCCCAGCCGGACAACGCCGCGGAGGATCCGGCTCAGGGGACACTGATAGTTCCATCTGCAGCGCAGCTGGTAGTTCCCAGCGCTCCCTGTCGGCCCAACGCCAGCCAGCCGCGGCTCAGCCCCGAGTGAGTGACAGCGAGCTGCTCCTATGAGTCGTGGGGGCGGGACTATGCGTCATTTCCTGGCCTTTCGAAGACCCGCCGTATATAAGGTCTGCACTCACGCAGCGCTCTCGCTTACACAGTATGGCCGGCGACATTAGCTAGCGCTCGCTCTACTCTCTGTAACGGGAAAGCAGCGGACTACAAGAGACTGAACTGTATCTGCCTCTATTTCCAACAGACTCACGTTCAACTTTCGCTCACACACACATACACACAAAGCCGGGAAAATTTTATTAATCCTTTTTTAAAAAAATTTAATATAAAATTATAGCAAAAAAAAAAAAAAAAGAAAAAAAGGAACCTGAACTTTAGTAACAGCTGGAACAATCCGCAGCGGCGGCGGCGGCAGCGGCGGGAGAAGAGATTTAATTTAGTTGATTTTCTGTGGTTGTTGGTTGTTCGCAGTCTCACGGTGATGGAAGCTGCACATTTTTTCGAAGGGACCGAGAAGCTGCTGGAGGTTTGGTTCTCCCGGCAGCAACCCGACGCAAATCAAGGGTCTGGGGATCTTCGCACTATCCCAAGGTAGGTACACATGGCGCTCTCGCGCAGATCCGGGCCTGAGGGTCGTCTCTCCTTTCGAAGCACCAGACCCTGGCCCCTGCCGGATACCAGCAACCTTCAGGTGGGGCCGAGGCCGCGAGCGGTGGTCGTTTCGACGGCCGTGGAGGGCGTGGAGTCTTGTGGGGATCAGCGCGTCCACGCGAGGCGGGAACCGGCTTCTCCCGTTGCCCGGCAGGCACTGCCCTGGGGGAGGGGAGGAGGCCGGCATGGCCGCGTGCTCAGGTGAAGTCCCCGGCCGGGCGTGCGGGGCGACGGGCGACGCCGCGCGGCGTGGTTTTGCGGCCCGTGTCTCCCCACTGTCCTGTCTGTAGTTGGCGGTACGGGCCCTGAGGGGTTGCGGGCGCCAGGGTGGGAGGCTGCGCGGGCTCCCGGGGGCAGGTGTGGCTCCGCTGGCTTAGGCGCTAATTCGGGCGTGCCCGCCTCTGGTAGGGACGGAGGGAGCGAGCGGGTCTGGAGCGGGACTCCTTTTTTTTCCCTCTTTCCCCGGGCGCCTAGAGGAAGGAGCCCTCTGGCCTTGGCGGAGGGGCTGGCGAGCAGGCCTCCCGCCGCGGTCTAGGCGGACAACGTGTGGCGCTCGGGCGGCGGGGATTGGGCGGGAGCCGCCGTGTCGCAGAGGCTGGGCCCCACCGCCGCCCTAACGTGCTCCATGCAAAGCGTTTTCAGGGCAGTGGGTGGGTTGTGATAATGTTGGAGGCCACTGGAGACGCCGTGGATTCGCCAAGGGTTGCCCCCTAGTCTCTTGACCTTGGGTTGTGTAACCTGTTACTGAGATGGCAGGATCCGGGAGCCCGCAGTGGGGTTGGGGAGGTGCAGGGGTGGGGAGGTTCGCCCGCATTTGCGGGGTAGAAGCGCGTCTGTCCCAGGACTTAATACCTTTAATGCCTTAAGCTTAAGGAAAGGAATGGGGCCCTACTCCCACCGCGGGAGGTCACGCGCGAGAGAGCTGAGCTGATCGCGCGGTAGTGCCCTTTTTGTAGTTTTGCTGAGGAAATCGAAGCGCAGATAAATGCACAGGCGATGCTGAGGATGCATGGGCCCTGTTCCTGGTGGCGTTCACACCAGTAGCAACCCGTCGCCCTCCTAGGCCCCTCCGCGGTTTCCCGGTCTTCTCGGCGCGCTAGTGAGGCCTGGGTGGCGGTGTGGCGGAGAAACCGGCGTGTCCCGCTTCTTTGAGATGCGGCGACCAATGAGCTCCTGGGCTCCTGCGAGAGCCTGGCCCCAGGGTGTGGGCCAATGGGCGTTTTAGGAATGTTGGCTGCGCCTGCTGCCGTCCCTTGACAAAAAGCAACTGGCGAAGAGAATCCTGGCGGACACGTGCTGCTGAGACTTTAAGGCACTTTGGGAAACGCAGTTCTTGAACGTTTCTACTGTAGGGGAAAAATTCTTGGTTACTAAAATGCCACAGGCCTGATTTTTCAAGCTTCGGGTGGCACTTCTAATGTCTAACATGGCGTATGTGCCAGACCCAGTTCTAAATAAACACTTTAAATGTATTTACTACAGGAAGAGGTTACTTTTTTTCAAAATAACCACGGCGAAGCTTAGTATTTTCTTATTTTCAGAGGTAGGAAAACTTTGTGATAGGTATTTAGAAAAATTATTGGCATCAGCATTATCACCTATAAAATCTCAGGCCTAGAAAATAATGAAAATTATGTTGGTGTAGTTATCACATTTGAAGCCTTAAATAATTTGTAACACGCGTTCTTAATAGAGGGAAGAATTTTGTTCTTCACATTCTAAGGCAAAAATGTCAGAATTTATGCTTGGATTTTTTTTTTTTTTTTAAGTGTTCCCTGAGTGAAGGAGAGGGAGAAGGGCATTTTATTTTACAAGGCAGCCCGTTTTCTTTAAATGTTTAAGAACCACTTTTACGCGGTATTTACCACATCTGAAATAGTTTTACTGCTTCAGGGTAGCTCAAAGTGATGGCAAAGTTAAACCTTTAAGGACGGAATATTCTGGGTTTTGTCTTGTTTTTCAGATTTGATAACTTGGTGCCATATTTGTCGGTATTTAACATTGGTTAAACTACTATTGGAAATCTACCACATAGATAAAAGCAAATTAAGTAATAACTGTAAAACCTCTGCGGTAAGGGTTTAACTAAGATGCCCATTGGTAGCCTTTTTGTAGGAACACTTTTCAGTAACTAGTCAAATCAAGGATGCACTGGTTGGGCTATTAAGATAGAAAAGTGTCTGAAAAATAATAATAGACAAATCGCCTAAAATCAATGGCTTACCAAGAGAGGAATCATTTGAAGGGAGACTGGTCTTTGAGGAGGTGGGGTGCAGGCCCCAGAAAACCCCCTAGAAGAATTATCTGTCAGAAGAGTAATGCATAATGAAGTGGTTTAAGTTCGTGGCCTCTGGAATAACAAGATTTGAATTCAAATTGCATTAAATAGTATGAGTCCTTTCTTCCTCTTTAAAATGGAGAAAATAATGGAATACCTTGAGGTAGTGTGAGGATTAAATAGGTTAATATTAGTTTTCTACAGTAAAACATTACTTTTGTTGTAGATTTCTTCAGGACAAAAATCGTTTTCTTTTTTAGAGCAACCAAGGCTAGGTTGTAATAAAAAAGACTGCTTTAAAGATGCCTTAGCAATTTGATGTGCAGCAGTTACTTTTATTCAAAGAGGAAATACAGTCACTGGGGAGTTTTAGACTGCTTCAGTACATTCATCCTTCCACAGAATAATCTTAGTAGCTTTGTTTTTATTAAATAGCAAAAGACCGAAAACCAGAAAGTCTTTGTTTGTCCTTGATACATCCTGCCTGCAATGTCCATTAAAAGGTGAATTGACTAAAGGTCATGGCTAAAAGATTTAACAGTCTGGGTTAAAGTACACCAGTCTATTTGTGAGGCATATTAAGCATAAGAATACAGAAATGATTAAGAGATTGAGAAGCCTCAGGTGTCCCAAAAACATTTTTTCAGATGCCAAAGACATTAAAAAGATAAGGGCATTATGGAAAATTTTTCTAGAAAAATGCCTTTCCAAAGCTGATGCAAGAAGATAAAACCTAAAATAGTCCTATATAATTGTTACTACATACATTGAAGTAGTCATTAATCATCTCACAAAGAAAACTGGGCCTAGATGGTTCACTGGAATATTACATCCAAAGAAGAAATGATTACAGTTTTTCACACATTTTCCCAGGATGTAAGGGGAACATACCACCCAGATAATTTTATGGTCAGCATTATTTTGATGACAAGATGTGAAGGACTGGGACAATCGTACTCTGCTGGCAGGATAGAAAAGGGTACACAGCCATATTGAACCCAGGGGCCTCCTGCTAGTACTTCACCACTAAGCTACACCCTCAAATCTGGCAGTTTTAAAAAAGTTAAACATCTGTCATGAATCCATCTATTTGTTTTGTATTTACCAAAGAGAATAAATGTCTCTATACAAAGACTTCTATATGAATATTTGTGGTAGTTTTTGTTTATAATAGCCCCCAAACTGGAAACAAATGTCTTATTAAATAGGCAAATGGGTGAACAAATTGTTGTATGTCCATCCATGCAATAGAATTCTATCCAGCAATTAAAAAGTGAACCATTGATAAGAAAGAACATGAGTGATAATGTAAAAGTAATTGCACTGATTAAAAGAAAGCAGACAAAATACATATTAAAACTCTAAATAAAGTGCAAACTCATTTGATAGATCAGTGTTTGCCTGAGGACGGAGTATGGAATAAAGGGAGAGATGTGCTACAAAAGGGGCATGAGGGACCTTTGGAGATACATTCCTGACTGATTAACTCCTCAGTACTGGAAATTGAACCCAGAGCCTTGAGCATCTTTCCTAAGCAAGTGCTACTTTGCTGTCTTTTTTTTTTTTGGCTATTTATGAAATGCCCGTTCAGGTCTATTTGCCTACTTTTGGATTGACTTTCCAATTTGTCAGATGTATATTAGAAATATCCCCCTCCCCCATATTCCCTTTTCTTGTATCTGTCAGAAGAAGTAGTTTATTAATATTTTCTCTTTAATGATTAGCTGATTTTCTGTTGGATCTGAGACATGCCGAAGTCTGGAAGACCCATCCCCCCAAGATTATTGTTTTACGTTCCATATTCAGATCTTTAATTCACCTGGGATTGATTTGGGCATGAGGGAATAGAAAGCACTTGAAACAAAATTTGCCTGTCTTTCCAAGCTTTAAGGCCAAGTCAAGCTGGAAACTTCTTCCTGAATTTTAATTCTTTTTTCCTAAATATTCCTTAGCCTCTTATAGGGTAATTCATCTTGAGTATAATCCAAAAGAATTACATAGCAATGAGAAATTTTTATGCTAATTTCTCAAATGAGAAGGGGGATGTGTGGGGTTTTTGTTAACAAAAGAAACACTTAGCTGATATAGTTGGGTTAAAGAGTATAACATACTTTGAGGAGCAGCAACTAGACATGCAGAGGATCTGTGGGTTTAAAAAACATTCATATAGTAGTTTAATCTTTAAGGTTTTTTTTTTTTTTTTTTTTTTTTTTTTTTTTTTTTTTTTTTTTTTTTTTTTTTTGCTACCAGGGACTTGAACTCAGGGGCACTCGACCACTGGGCCACATCCCCAACCCTTTTTTGTATTTTATTTAGAGACAGGGTCTCACTGAGTTGCTAAGTGCCTCGCCATTGCTGAGACTGGCTTTGAACTTGAGATCCTCCTGCCTCAGCCTCCCAAGTGCTAGAATTATAGGCGTGCGCCACCACGCCCAGCTAATCTTTTATCTTAAAAGTATGGATTATAATTGTAGCTCAGTGGTAGAGCACTTGCCTGCTGTGCGCAAAGACACTGGGTTCAATCACTAGCATCATTAAAGAAGTATGTTGAGGGCTGAGGTTTGGCTCAGTGGTGAGCACCCTCACTTGCATGAGGCGCTGGGTTCGATCCTCAGTGCCACATAAATAAATAAAGGTATTGTGCCCATCTACAACTAAAATAAAAGTCTTAAAAAGAGGTCTGGGGATATAGCTCAGTTGGTAGAGTGTTTGCCTTGCATGCACAAGGCCCTGGGTTCAACCCCCGCACCACAAAAAAAAAAAAGGAAGTGTGTCGAATAAAATTCACTGACCGTATAGAAAATGCTTGAGTCGTTGCACTAAAATTCTGCACTAAATAAGCCTTTTTATAAGAATTGGCAACTTTGGTCAGGGTAGAAATAGTGAGGAAGTCTGTTAGAAAATTTTTGGTGAGAAAAAATAGATTACTCTTTTTTTTTCCATGATTATAAAATCCTTTTTGCTTTCAAATTGATAATAGACTTCAAGCTGTTCTTGGTAAGGAGGTTGAGTTTAGCTGGGGAATTTTAGTGGAGGTGAAGAGGATAAAAGTTTTCATAATTATGGGAGTGTTAGAGGTATTTTTAGTTACATGAAAACTAGAATCTCGTTCAAAGTGACATTTAGAATTAATTGGTGGGATGTCCTGCTAGTCTTACTTTGCTCTACAAATTTTGTAAACTATAAAAAAATTTTTTTTCAGTAAAGGTGGTAAATCACACCTCATCATTAACCATCTCTGAATTCATGCCTTATTTGGCTACATAATTGCACAGTGTTGGAGTTTTATTCACTTAAATTGATGGAATTTACAGCCTATTGCCAAAACCCTTTTAGTGTAAATGTTTTGGAGCTGAAAAGTTCCCTATTGAAGAACTAAGCTTCTCAGGGCTGGGGTTGTGGCTCAGTGGTAGAGTGTGCTGGCCCGGGTTTGATCCTCAGCACCATGTAAAAAGCATTGTGTACAACTAAAAGCAAATAAATAAATATTTTAAAAAAAAAAAAAAGAACTAAGCTTCTCATTGCATTCCTCATAGTTTAAAATAATTTTTAAAATTGAAGGAGCACATGTTGAAAATAGTAATAAATGAAAAAAGTGGTGGTAACTGTACTGATAAAAGACTTGGTAAAATCATGAGATAGACAACTTATTACTGTGATTATAATTAGCAGTGGTACGTTCTGGGTTTGTTTCCTTGTACAAAAGGGGAGGCTAATTTTAAACAGTTACTGAGCAAATTAAACTCTAAAACTAGCTGTTTTTACTTTAGGAAATAATTGATCACCTGGAAGCTTTTTTAAGGATACAGTTCAGTAGTAATTAATATTATACAACAGGTCTCTAGAACTATATTTCATCTTGTAAAATGAGATTCTATACAAAGATTTCAAAGTATCCACAGGAAATTGATTTTAGCACACACAAATTCTCATGCCAAAACCCATGGAGTCAATTATGTAAAAGTCCTGATATAAAATATTAGTGCAGTGTTTGCATATGACATCCTCCCAAAGATACTTTAAAGATCTCTAGATTACTTATATCTAATACAATGTAAATGCTACATGGAGTTATACTATGTTATGACAAGAAATAAAGGTTTGTGCGGGTTTAGTAGAGACAATTTCCAATATTTTCCACCTGCATTTGGTCTCAATCTTCAGATACAGAGGGCCAGCTGTACTCAATAAACATTAATTACCATGCCCCTCAGCCCTTGTTAAACCACCTTTCTACTTTGTTCTCATGATTTTGACTACTCTAGATAATTCATATGGGTGGAATCATATGGTATTTGAACTTTGTGCCTGGCTTATTAGCATAATATTCTCAATTCATTCATTTTCTAGCATGTGACAGAAATTTCTTTTTTAAGGCTATATGATCCATTGTGTACATGTACCACATTTGGGCTACTTCTTCCTCTTGGCTATTGTGATTAATGCTGCTATGAACATGGGAGTATGACTATCTTCTAGATCTTGCTTTCAGTAGTTGAAGTTGTATACTCAGAGGTAGAATTACTAGATAATTTTTAAGCATCTTTTTATATACTTTGGTAGCCATTTCTATATCTTAGGAGAATTGTTGAATCCTCTGCTCCCCCCACCCCTTATAGTGCTGGGTATCAAACCCAGGGTCTTGCACATGCTAGGCAAGCACTCCACCACTGAGCTGCAACTTCAGCCCCTTTGTTGATTTTGTTTAAAAAAAAAAAAAAAATACAGCAGACAGTCCACCTGATTAGATCAGGCATCAAAATTTACCCAACATCTATCTGTGGGTTATTTTACTGATTCCAATATCAGTTAGTTATGAAAGCCTTTGTCATATTATCCATATTTGTTCCACTTACTACCATTCTGGCACTGGGAAGGTAGTCTGCCCCATATTTCAGTTTTCATAGCTTCAATGTGCTATGAAAGGTCAGATCCATGAAAAAAAGCTAGGGGTGTTCATATAAAATTTTATGGGAGCCAGAGGAATAGCTAAGTGTAGAACACTTAACTTAAATGCACAAAGTCCTGGTTTGAGCTTCAGCATTGAAAAATGAAAAAACAAAGCAAACAAAACTTTGGGATCACTTTATTCAGCTCTTCTTTCCAGTCTCCTAAAGTGGCTTTAGTGTCTCCACTCTGCAGCACATTGCCTGTGACTGTCTTCCTCTGGGACCAAGTAGAGAAAGGAGGAGGAGGGAGATAAGTAACAAGGATCTCAGTGGTGCTCTTTGTTCTTGGGACCACAATTCCTGTTTTGAAAAGGATTCTCCTGGGCTGGGGTTGTAGCTCAGTTAATAGAGTGCTTGCCCAGCACATGTAAGACACTGGGTTCCATCCTCAGCACCATATAAACATAAATAAATACAGGTATTCTATCCATCTGCAACTAAAATATATATATATATATTTTAAAAATTGTCCTGCCTAATAGTTGATAGTTGTAAGGATCTTCCTAGCCACCACAGCTACTACAGGACTTCAAGGGTACAAGGATAAGATAAAATGGAGAGTGGAGCCAAACCAAAAAAGATGGGATTTCCTCACATTATCTGATTCAAAAGGGCTCCCTTCTTTGCATACCAGAACTAAAAGGCCTGTTTTGGAACTTTTTGTTTGCACCAAGCATGTAGTTCGGGGTTTCTGGGTGCCTTGAAACCAGTCCAATAGATACCAAATGGAAAAGAAAACAAAACAAAAAGTAGGACACTGCTGGTTTGGTAGCATTTTGATTTTTCTTCTTCAGTTCACCTTTTAACATTTTACTTTGAAGTCTTGCGTTCTGTCCAGGGTTGTGTTGCTTTGTTTTGAGGTGCTGGGAATTGGACTTAGTGTATGTTAGGCTAGTGCTTTATAACAGATCTACACCCCCAGCCCTTTTTTGCAGGACTGGTACTGGGGCTCAAACCCAGGGTCTTGCTCATGCTAGGTAATTGCTCTGCTGCTGTGTTACCCAAGCTGGCCTCAAACTTCTGGGCTCCAGTGATTCCTCTGCCTCAGCTTCCTGAGTAGCTGTGACTGAAAACACATGCTATTGCACCTGGATCTGTCCAGGGTTTTTAGTTGAGTTTAGTAAAAGATGATGTGTTATACTTCCATCTTGGCAAAACTAGAATGCACTTGTAGTCGTTCATCATTAGTAAACAAGTGTAGCTTAGTGGTAAGTACTTTTCAAACCTTTCCTCACCTAATAATAATGTTCAGATAGGTTTTTTCAGTTGTAGAGTGAAAGAAAGTAATTGCTTTGAACACTATAAGACAAGACAGTTGGATGGATAATCAAGGAGCAAGAAAGGTGAAAGAAAACTAAAGAAGTCAATACAATGCTGCTGTATGTGATTATAAGAAAGGTTTTAAAAAACGAGTTGAAGGGCTGGGGCTCAGTGGTAGAGCGCTTGCCTAGCATGTGTGAGGCACTGGGTTAAATTCTCAGCACCATATATAAAGTAAAGGTCAATTGGCAACTTTAAAAAAAAAAACAGTTGAAGATTTCAGCACATTATTTTATCACAATTTTGTGGGGACAATAAGCCTGCTTTTGTAAGTAAAGTTTTATTAGAACCTAGCCCGCCCATTCATTTATATAATGTCTTTGGCTATTTTCTCCCTATGAGGGCAGAGCTGAGTAGTTTAAACAGACTGTCAGCCTTGCAAAATGCAAAATTTACTCTCTAGCTTTTTACAGAAAGTTTGCTGACTCCTATTTTATTTACTTTTTTTTTTAAAATACTTATTTGTTTTAGTTGTACACAATGTCTTAACCTGGGCCACGCACGTGCTAGGCAAGCACTCTACCACTGAGCCACAACCCCAGCTCCCTGACTCCTATTTTAGAGGAAGGTTTTCACTGCCCTGCTTTCTGACCATAAAAGTAATGGGAAAGACAAGTGTTTTATGCAATCAACAGGCATTTTCAAAATTATGTATCTGATTAGAATGTCAGTCATCAAACTAATGATAGTGGAAGGTGTCTTGTTTTGTTCACAAACTCACTGTAATGAATCATTAGTCTATATTACAAACTGTTTTTACAATATGATGTTTGGTAATTTAAAACAGTGGTTCAATAAATTATACTGATAGCTACAAAGTTGAAGAGATAATTTTGGAATGTGTTCATATAGGACCACATAATACTGATTTGGTAATTGAAAATTATACACAATTCTTGGGTACTTATAAAACAAAGAAATATGGATAAATGTTTTCTTGTTTGAATTACTTTTTTTAAACAACTGTTTTTAAACACCATTTCTTCATATCAGTATTTCTCAGCTGGGGGTAATATGCTATTCAGGAGACTTGGCAATCTTCAAGAGACAAATTTTTATTGTCAAAACTGGGGAAGTTGGGCTGGGTTTGTGGCTCAGTGCTAGAACATTTACATTCGAGCCCTGGCACCACATAAAAAATAAATAAAGGTATTTTGTCCACCCACAACTTAGATAGGTAGGAGGTAGATAGATAAAATTGAGGGATTGGGGTTGTGGGGCAAACACCTATAATTCCAGCAACTTAGTGAGACTGTCTCTCAAAGTAAACAATTTAAAGGGCCGGAAAGAGTGGCTCAGTGGTAAAGCACCCCTGGGTTAAATCCCCAGTAACAAATATTTTAAAATATGCTCAAAAATGATAATAAATGATCCCAAAGAAATAGATGCTCTTATTTTTTATTTATTTTTAAGATTTTTTTTAGTTGCCAAAGGATTTTTCTATGTGATGCTCAGGATCAAACCCACAGCCTCACCTGCCAGGCGAGTGCTCTACCACTGAGCCACAACCCCAGTACCCTAGATGCTCTTTATTAATAATATAATGGATTGAATCACTGGGACTGAAAAGCAACACTTGAGTAGCATGTCACATTGGTTTCCTTGAAGAGGATGAGGCATAAATAAAAATGGATTTTGGAGTGTTTATGAAGGACAGAAGAAGACTTCCTTATGACAGTTGAAATGACACCCCCCACACACACCTTTATTTTTATTTTTATTTATTTTTTGGTGTGGTACTGGGGATTGAACTCAGGGATACTCGACCACTGGGTCACATCCCCAGACCTTTTTTGTATTTTATTTAGAGACAGGGTCTCACTGAGTTGCTAAGTGCCTCAGCCTCCCAAAGTGCTGGGATTACAGGCGTGCGCCACCACGCCTGGCTTTATTTTATTTTATTTTTTAATGTAAAAAGATAATGTTGTCTGTTGGTATCCA
Organism: Tamias sibiricus; assembly: GCA_025594165.1. Taxonomy (NCBI): domain Eukaryota; kingdom Metazoa; phylum Chordata; class Mammalia; order Rodentia; family Sciuridae; genus Tamias; species Tamias sibiricus. The sequence continues at coordinate 96,516,807 of CM046666.1, forward strand.
TGGGCATTGATGCCCCAGAATACCAAATTAAAATTTTAATAATACACAATAAAAGTTAGTTGAATATGGTCTCTCAGAATGCCCCAGAATACCAAAGTCTACAGATGCTCAAGTCACTTTATATAAAATGGCATAATGTTTGCATTAAACCTGCTATTTGCATTATTATTTAAAATTTTAATTTATTTGTATTTGAGATGGGGTTTTGCTATGTTACCCTACTGGCACTGAACTTGGGCTTAATTAATCTTCTTGCCCCAGCATCCCATACAGCAGGTTTTGCATGTAGTCATGCATGGAGAGTCCAGTTATCTTTAGATTACCTACAATACTTAATACAATGTAAGTGCTATGTAAACAGTTGTTATGCTGCATTGTTAAAGAATAATAAGTCTACATGTTCAGTACAGAGACTGTTTTTTTTTGTTTGTTTGTTTGTTTTTGTTTTTTGGTGCCGGGGATTGAACCCAGGGCCTTGTGCATATAAGGCAAGCACTCTACCAAGTGAACTATATCCCCAGCCCTCCAAATATTTTCAATCCAAGATTGGTTGACTCCACATGGGACCGATAAGTATGAGGGGTTCACTATATTGTTTTTTCCTTTACATACATATTTATGATGGTTTAACTTAAATTAGTCAAGTTAACAGTAATAACTAATAATAAAATAGAACGATTTTAATAATACACAATAAAAGTTAGTTGAATATGGTCTCTCAAAATATATTGTACTGTATTTACCTTTCTTATGAATGATACCATGCCTGTGTGAGGAGATGAAATGATGTGAATGATGGTAGGCATTGTGAAGTATTATTAACCTGATCTGAAGATATCTTAGAAGATACATGGATCCATGACAGTGTTGATGGTTGGATGTACAGCTTCATTTGAAAGCATGGTTGACTGAAACCATGGATAACAGAAAATAACTTTTGTCAGTATGTGCAGTGGGTAAAAGAGAATGTAAGTAACAGTGCTAAATTCTAACAGGTAGCATTACAGGCATGTCTGAATTGGATAAACTCTGAAGAAAAATTCACTCCAAATTTACTGAATGTTTCTAATACTAAAACGAGTAATGTTTTATTTATGTGCCCCCATATTCAGTTTTTGAACTCTTAATGTCTAGTAGGTAATTTTTAGATACAATATGCAGGTGAAATAGGATTTCTTACACGCTAGGTAAATAAGCCAAACCAGGAGCAGTGTTACACTTCTATAATGCCTATAATCCCACCTTCTTGGGAGAGTGGGGCTAGAGCATTGCAAGTTTTGGTAGCAGTGAGGCACATCTCAAAAAAAAAAAAAAAAAAGACCAAGCCAGAGATAATTTCAAGAATTGCCACAAAGCCGGAAAGTTCTATCTTTCCCTAAGTTTAGGGTGGGGGGGTCCTCTCCCCACCCCCCAATTTCCCTCTTTCTCTCAGCCCCTGATAATTACTTTTTGCATTAAAGCATATTGTCTGTATAATTGGGATACTTGTGGGTCTTTAACTTGTACATTGTGAGCTTTTGAATTAGAAATAAGAAGCTCAAATATACTACTTAAGCAGTTTAGCTTTTTTTTTTTCCCCCTTAATTCTGCCTGAGCTAAAACCCCAGCCTTTTTGGGACAGGTTCTTGCTAAGTTGCCTCAAATTTTAGATCCTCCTGCCTCAGGCTCCCTGGTGGCTGGGGATTACACGCCAGTGCTTCTAGACTTGATTGGCTGCCAATTTGATGGCAAGAAATAATAGCTACACAGTACAGTATACGAGTAATAGATTGTTCCATCATTTGGATTTTAAAATCTCTGCTAATTTGATGAAATATGTATAAGTGTCTCACAGGGGATTGAACCCCAGGAGTGTTCTACGTATCCCCGTCCCTTCTTACTTCTTATTTTGAGACAGAGTCTCACTAAGTTGCCAAGTCTGGCTGGGATTACAGGCAAGCGCTACCACACCTGGCATGCCTTTTATTTTTAGTGCTGAGAATTGGCACCAGGGCTTCATGCATGCGAGGCAAACACTCTACCATTGAGCCACACCCCTAGCCCAAATGATGCTCTTTTTAAAAATGTGAGTTTGAGGGCCTGGGGTTATGGCTCAGTGGTAGAACACTCGCCTAGCATGTGTGAGGCACTGGGTTCAATCCTTAGCACCACGTAAAAATAAATAAAAAAGGTATTGTGTCCAACTACAACTAAAAAATACGTTTTTTAAAAATGTGAGTTTGACAAAATATATCAGATTTTAACTTGAATTTCTTTAACCAGTAATAAGTTAGTGATATTCCTTGGTGTGTGAGCCTTTGAATTTCCTGAGTAAATGGCTTATTCACATTTTTGCTTGTTTTTTTTTCTTTTATTGATTTGTAGCCATAAAGTATATGTCAAGTGGGAGAACATTTGTGAATAGGCAAGTACTGTTACTAATCATTTTTTGTTGTTAAATAATAGATCTGAGTGGGATGTACTTTTGAAGGATGTGCAATGTTCAATCATAAGTGTGACAAAAACTGACAAGCAGGAAGCTTATGTACTCAGGTAAGTTCCTGTAAAACAGGTGCTAACTAGCCAATTTCAGTTCTAATCATAACTTTATGTGAAATATCATTATTCCTCTCAGTCTTAGTTGTATAATTTCTACCATAGTTGTAAGAATATGGCATAAAATAAAAAGTAATCCTGGCTTTTCTAAGCAGATTTTGAAACTTAATAGCTCATCTTGCCTTGTAGTAATTGTAAGTATTTTGACTAGTTAGTTTATATTGTGATGGGCCTTGGATTAAACAAGGCATTTAAGGTCTCTACTTATATTTGAGGTATTTATCAGCATACTTAGTATAGTATCCCATTCCCTGAGGATATAGTGGTAAGTAAAAACAAAACATTCCTTTCCTTGTGAAGTTTATTATCTATCTAGTAGAGGAAATATTGGGATGGTTGCAGAAATAGGATGTGAGAATAAGTAATGCAAGATGAATTATGTATCTAATAAATAAGTTCAAGTAAGTTAGGCATACACCAGTGACAGTTTTTAGACTATTGTATATAATTAGCCATCTGGGGCCACTTGAGAGAATGAGCAAGCCAGGCACAGTGATGAATGCCTGTAATCTCAGTGGCTTGGGAGGCTGAAGCAGGAGGATTGTGAGTTCAAAGCCACCTCAGCAATGGTGAGGCGCTAAGCAACTCATTGAGATCCTGTTTCTAAATAAAATACATTCTCTTTTTTTTTTTTTTTTTTTTTTTTTTGGTACTGGGGATTGAACTCAGGGGCACTTGACCACTGAGCCACATCCCCAGCCCCTTTTTTTGTTTTGTTGTTGTTGTTGTATTTTATTAGAGACAGGGTCTCATTGAGTTGTGATAGGTGCCTCAGCCTCCCAAGTGCTGGGATTACAGGCGTGCGCCACTGCACCCAGCTCTAAATAAAATACAAAAAAAGGGCTGGGGATGTGGCTCAGTGGTCAAGTGCCCCTGATCTTAAACTGTGTTTTTGTTTTTTAATAACAGGGAAGGACTTCTGTAGTACATTATTTGCTTCCTTTGGATACTAACATTTTCATGTACTAGCCAAAAAATCAGAAATGATGATGTAGTAATAAGTTAATTATATCATCAGTACTACATAAAAATCATAATAATCCTTTTACTTTCTTCAACTGCAGTGAGAGTAGCATGTTTGTCTCCAAGAGACGTTTCATTTTGAAGACATGTGGTACCACCCTCTTGCTGAAAGCACTGGTTCCCCTATTGAAGCTTGCTAGGGATTACAGTGGGTTTGACTCAATTCAAGTAAGTAGTAAGAAACATTTATTTAAGTCTTATAATAAAAACTATACTAGTGTTACTTCATTAGCTAATTTGTATACTTCAAAAGTACAACATTGGAGAAAATATTTTTTAAGAGTTAGAATTTTGTGGGCTGGGATTGTGGCTCAGCGGTGGAGCGCTCGCCTAGCACGTGGGCGACCCGGGTTCAATCCTCAGCACCACGTACAAATAAAGTGCATACAACTAAAAGCAAATAAATAAAAAAAATATTTTTTAAAAAAAGTTAGAATTTTGCTGATTTTTTTTTTTTTTTTTTTTTTTTTTTTTGATGTGCAATATAGTTGATTAATGGGCCTAGGGTTGTGGCTCAGTGGTAGAACGCTCACCTAGCACATTCGGGGTTCTGGGTTTGATCCTCAGCACCACATTTAAAAAAAAAAAAAAAAACTAAAATGAAGGTATTGTGTCCAATTAAAACAAAATACTTTAAAAAAAATAGTTTTTGTTTTTGTTTTTTTTTTTTAAGAAGTTCTTAGTGTCCATTTGTGTCCTCTCTTTTTTTCCCAAGAGCTTCTTTTATTCTCGTAAGAATTTCATGAAGCCTTCTCATCAAGGATACCCACACCGGAATTTCCAGGAAGAAATAGAATTTCTTAATGCAATTTTCCCAAGTAAGTTCAAATAGAATTTAAATATTTTTCCTCTTGAACTTAGTGTAACTTTTCAGAGATATTTTTTCTTTTAATATATGAGAGGATATATTTGTAAATATAGTCCTATATTCATACTCTTCCATCCTTTCTTCAAAATTTAACACACCTGGATGTCTTATCAGTACAGTAGCGATTTTTTTTTTTTTTTTTTTTTAATCTGACATGGGATTTCCCTAAGTCATCACAGTGGCCTTGAACTCTTGGATCCTCTTGCCTGACACACAGCTAATGGTGACCTTTATAATAGCTTATATTATTGAAAATATGTAGAATTTACCAGACATGATTATGCGTGCCTGAAATCCTGGTGACTGGGGAGGCTGAGGGAGGAGGATCACAAGTTCAAAGCCAGCTTCAGCAACTTGGTTAGATCCTTTCTCAAAAAATAAGAAAAAAGGGCTAGGGATATGGCTCAGTGGTTGAATGCCCCTGGGTTCAGTCCTTGCTACCAAAAATATATATGTATATGCAGAATATATAGAGTATAAAATATCAGATAAGAGTCAGTAGATAATTTATTACAAATTTTATATCGTGTGTGTATGTGCTTTTGTAAAAATAATTGGGCATTTCAAATCAGTGCTGTTGAAACAACAGAATAAGAAAACCATTGAAGCTTTGACACTGGCATGTGCCTGTAGTTTCAGTCACTCAAGAAACTGAGGCAAGAGGATTACTTTAGCCTAGCAATTCAAGACCAGCTTTGTCAATAAAGCAAAACCCTCTTTCTCTTATAAAAAAGAAAGAAAATCAGGAATTGAATGCCTGTCCCCTGGTTTTTAAGTTTTTACTTGTAGAGGTCAGGGAACTAAGGTTACCCAATTCCAACACCCTGACTTGTTAAGTGAGACTGAAAACCTAGGATAATTTGATAACTTCACATAGTCCCCCAGAGGCATAATTATTAAAAAGAAAATCAGAGATCTGATAAGGGCACCTGCTCAGCATGTGCAAGGCCCTGGGGTTTGATTCCCACCACCATGAGAAAAGAAATCTGACTTTTCTTAGTAACTTATCACATCTAATAGGAAACCCTACTAGGCTGTATTATTGTATTTAGTTGGGAAAGAAGATAACTGGTGACCAAATTCCATTTTCTGTAGGAGTTTCAAGAGTGGGGGTAAGCCATAGTTAACTATTTAAACCAACTCATTAGCCAAAGCGTGCTTTTCAAAGACCAAAAAAAAATGTGTTTTGGGTATTTTCTTTCTTTCTTTCTTTTTTAAGGGCAGGGTGGGATGGGGTGTGTAATCCTGCCTATCTTGGAATCCATCCACTTCAGTTACCCTTTTTGATTACATTTCTTCCAGGTGGCAAATAGTATAATTCCACTTATTAGATAGGTGATAATAAGCTATCATGTTAAAATGGATTTGTTATATTTACATTTTCTTCCCTCAACAGATGGAGCAGCATATTGTATGGGACGTATGAATTCTGACTGTTGGTATGTTTGATACAATTTTGTGGGTTTTTTTTTTTTGTTGTTGTTGTTAGTTTTGTTTTTTTGTTTTTTTGTTTTTTTTTCCTGGTGTCCATATAAGATTTATTTTAAACTGCCACTTGTTGTTTTTAGGAACTATTTTTTACTTTCGCACAGGTACTTGTATACTCTGGATTTCCCAGAGAGTCGGGTAATAAGTCAGCCAGATCAAACCCTGGAAATTTTGATGAGTGAGCTTGACCCAGCAGTTATGGACCAGTTCTACATGAAAGATGGTGTTACTGCAAAGGATGTCACTCGTGTAAGCATTTTAATAAAAATTGTTGCTAGATTGTTCTGCCTTAAGACTGCATTTTTTACTTATCTCATTTCTCAGTTTATTTTTTCAATTTTACATTTAATTTGGTCTTTGTTCTTTTCCAGGAGAGTGGAATTTGTGACCTGATACCAGGTTCTGTCATTGATGCCACACTGTTCAATCCTTGTGGGTATTCAATGAATGGAATGAAATCGGATGTAAGTAAATTACATCTTGCTTCAATAATTATCTTAGTACTTAAATATTTTCCATTACTAATGCAAAGCTGTTTCTCTAAGGGAACTTATTGGACTATTCACATCACTCCAGAACCAGAATTTTCTTATGTTAGCTTTGAAACAAACTTAAGTCAGACCTCTTATGATGACCTGATCAGGAAAGTTGTGGAAGTCTTCAAGCCAGGAAAATTTGTGACCACCTTGTTTGTTAATCAGGTAATTTGGTTTCTTATCAATAAATATTTAAAATGAGGGGCTGGAGTGGTAGCTCAGTGGTTGAACAATTGCTACACACGCATGAGGCACTGGGTTCGATCCTCAGCACCACATAAAAATAAATATTTTTTGTCTATCTACAGCTAAAAAAAAAAAAAAGGAAATGAGGATAATGAGGCCTATCATAAAGATGTATTCTAAGATGGCACACATACTTAATCATTCAGATATCCATAGGTACTACTAATAGATCAGAAGCTCGTGTAATTTCACTAGACTTCTGTGTGTCCTTGTTTCATATCTAGCCCAATTGATGGGCTCCTCCCATCAGGTTTATTTTCCTTGTTAACAGGCCTAGTAGGGGACCATAAGATGGTCCATGCCCCCAAACCCATTAGAAGGAAGGTAAACTAAGTAAAATGCCAGTTTCATTAAGATAGAAGGGTATTTATTGTATAACTATTTTGTTTCAAAGTACCTGCAGATTGGAAGCACTAATGATTATTTCAATTTTTTCCCCCAGAGTTCTAAATGTCGCACAGTGCTGTCTTCACCCCAGAAGATTGAAGGTTTTAAACGTCTTGATTGCCAGAGTGCTATGTTCAATGATTACAATTTCGTTTTTACCAGTTTTGCCAAGAAGCAGCAACAGCAGCAGAGTTGATTAAGGAAAATGAAGAAAAAACGCAAAAAGAGAACACACATAGAAGGTGGTGGCTGCTTTATAGATGATGATACTGGGGGCCATGCTTTCCATAACCACCACCTTGTAGTTGCAGAAAGCCCTAGATGTAATGATAATGATAGTGTAATCATTTTGAAGTGTATGCATTATTATATCAAGGAGTTAGATATCTTGCATGAATGCTCTCTTCTGTGTTTAGGTATTCTATGCCACTCTTGCTGTGAAATTGAAGTGCATGTAGAAAAAAACTTTTACTGTATGAAACTTTACAACACTTGTGAAAACAATTCAATTTGGTTTATGCACAGTGTAATATTTCTGCAGGTATCATCCAAAATTCCCCACAGACAAGGCTTTCGTCCTCATTAGGTGTTGGCCTCAACCTAACCACCTGGGACTGTTCTATTAAATTGCTGCCAGAATTTTACATCCAGTTACCTCCACTTTCTAGAACATATTCTCTACTAATGTTATTGAAACTAGTTTCTACTTCATACAGATGTTTTTTGCAACAGCAATTAAATTTTTCTTTCACAAGACAAAGTCCTTAAAATGATTCCAAGTACTCATTTTTGTGTATTACTATTTTAATAATTGTTTCTGCATTTGTAGTCCTTTGATTTCTTCCCTCAACCTGGTGTCTTCCCCTCCAGCCTCACAAATGAAGCAATAAACTTACACTGTGGGTTTATATACTAATCTTATACCCCAGGTAGGGGAATGGGGGAAAGTCTCTGGGTTTAATTTTCTTTTAAGGGCATATTAATTTGGCCTCCTTTTTAATGGCATGGGCTCTCTTTTGGGAGGTAAGTGACAAAATTAAATGTCTCCCACAAAAGAATTTTAAGCATCTCCAATATTGACTAGCAGGGAGGACACGTAGAGTTATAGATTGAGATTAGGGTGTGCTGACTGAACTGTATACTCCATGTTATGCTGTGTTCTTTAATAAATGAGATTAGCTTCAAACAGAGTACCATGCCTTTACTAACTTGCTCAGTAGTGGTATAAAAGGATTTTTATCACTAAGTAGATAAGTAGGGAGATTTAGTGTATAGGTTGTCCTGGATTCATTAAGTCCTGTCAGCTTGGATCATCCATGTTAACTTTTACTTTTAGTAGCCATTGCCGCTAATTTCCTTTAATATAGTGTACAAAGCAGAATCAGTGGTTTTCCATCCTAAGACTTAAAAGTTCTGTGATTAAGTAACATATTCGTGTTCTGACTTCATCTGTTCCTGTATCATCTTCGTTCTGCCATGGCATTCATAAGATCAAATGAATAGCTGCCCAGAATGAAAACTGTTCAGGTTATTCAGATATTACCATGTAGCAGAATGTATGGATAGATTTTTAAAAATTAAAATTCTAAAAATATTCAATGGGAAATGATTAGTAATATAGGCTTTCAAGAGTTGGGATCTTTTATCTATATTTGCAAATACTGTGGTACTTAAGCAACTAAAAACAGCTAAATTGACTACATTTTGTATTTCTTGAACTCAATATTTTTCTTGATAATTTCTGGATTGATGCAGTGATGCTTTGTTCCTTCCGTAGTTATAAACGAAACACGTTTTTCAGTGTTTCTAAACATAAAATCTGCTTGGTTTGAAATCAAGCGGTTGGAACACTGTTTTAACTTATCTCAAGCACGCTGTTGATCGATTGTTTCGTTGAGGAAACTTTCAATCAAGCTGATCTGTTTGATTCTGTAATGAGCACAGCACCTAATGTTTTGACTTGCTCTGTTGTGAGGACTTATACTCAAGGGTACTCAAGGGTGGATTTTGTTTTGGAGCAGTATCCCAGTAGATTGGTAATGTTTGTTGGCTTGAGGTCTTGATTTTTATTTGAATTTTTTTTTTTCCTTTCCCCTAATAGTCTTAAAACTTCTAATATTGAAAACTTGCACAAATTTGTGTGGAACAAAGCCTAGAGAAATGAAAACTGTAGATTGAATAGAATCTATCCTAGTGTGATAGAAGAGGGAAAACTTTGGTGCCATAATTTCTCTCTTCATTGGTGTTGGACTTAAATCAGTTGAAATGTATTTCTGTATCACAATTTAAGCTTCAATAAAAGTTTGCTTACTTAATTGTCTAGTGACATTCAGAAAGTTTTCTGTTGATCGGTTTTATGTCTACTTGACCAAATACTATGGACCTTTTATAGTTTGTTTTTAAAACAATGGGTATTAGGGGATTTCATTTATTGTTGTTAAACTAGAGCAGATTTACAAAATTAATCATTTTTTCATAGAGGTATATTTTGTCATGTTTTGTTCTATTTTATTTTGTGATGATATTGGGGATCAAACCCAGGGCCACTTATGCTAGGCAAGCACTCTTACCACTGAGCCACATTCCCCAACCCCTCTCATTTTCTTGAATTGACAGAATTTCATTTCTGATTTCCTGTCTCAAAAAAGTATATTTCCTGGTCTTTCTTGGAATAAAGTTAACGTAAAATGTGCTAAGTATTTTCTAATTTAGTATTTTAAAAAAAAAAAACAGGCTTGGTAGAGTACAACTGTAGATCTGTCTGGAAGGCTGAGTCAGGAGGCTTGTTTTGAGTTCAGGGTCAACCTAGACAAAATAGCTGGACCCTGTCTGATAATCTTAGAAAAGCAAAATGCTACATCTGTGTGCAGTACCTGTTTAACCAGGTAAGTGAATGAGCAGCATTTTTAAGAAGAGGTTAAGAGGTCACAATTACATAGGTGGTAATACGCTAACAGACAAATTAACTGCCACCAATTACTTTGATTCCTGGCACTACCACCACCACCACCCGGCTTCCAAACTTGTCATTTTCATCCACCTTTTTCTTGCTGTCATAATGGAAGGAAATGCTTCTCATTTGGATTCCATTTCTTCCTGCCTTTAAAGACTGTTTGATGAATTTTTCATTTCTGTCTCTGACATTGAGTTGTGAGTTCTGCAGATATTCTGTTGGTCAGTATTAAAATAATTCCATTAGTTTACTCCCCCAGTCCCTCCCACCTTCCTTTACTTAAAACTTCCCCTTGTTTAATCATTACTAAGGCAATATATGATAAATCTTTTATACCCAAAAATGGAGATGTAAAAACAAACTTTCCAAAATTCTGCTGATGTATGACGGACAGGAAAAAGTCTGAATAAATGTACCGGGTGTGTGTGGGGGGGCAAGTATGGTGGGTACACTTGATGACTTGGGAGGTGGAGGCAGGAGTATCACAAATTCAAGGCCAACCTTAGAGACTCAAAAAGTAAAGAGGACTGGGGATATTTATAGCTCAGTCATTAAGTGCCCCTGGGTTCAATCCTGTTTGGGGTTGAGTAGGACCTGAATTCAAACTAACAAATGTTTGCCAGTTTCTTAGAGGATACTGAAAACCTATGAATAAGATGAACTTGATACAAAGTCAAAGCTAGAGGCCTTTGACTTCTAGATGACAACTAAATTATTAAAGGCACTTGTCAATGGATATCTAGTACCCTGTTATAGATTTTGGGCCTCAGGAGCCAAAAGAATAGATTGAGATTTATAACATCTTTCATGGAGAGTGTGTGTGTGTGTGTGTGTGTGTGTGGTTTGGTTTTGGTTTTGGTTTGGTTGGATTTGGTTTGCGGGGGATGTTTTTGGTTTTGGCAGTACAGGATTATTATACCACTAAGCTATATCCTTAGACCTTTTATTTGTTATAATTTGAGACATGATGTCACTAGGTTATCCAGGCTGGCCTTGAACTTGTTAATGTGGAGTCTCTAAACATACAAAGTAAACAGAACATCAATGAACCATTATATGCCAACTATAACAACTCAAAAGTACTTTGTCGTCATCCATCAATTCACTACATGCCCTTTGTAGATAAAATTTGTTTAAGTTTACATAAAAATGGTAACTAAGATTTTGGTAAAAGGATATACCTTTTAGCTCACTTTTACATCACAGACTAATGTTGCCTTTTCAAAAATTTCTTGGTACTTTGTATAATGCTTTAACTGCAAAAAATTGACGTTTCAACAACTCTTATCTGCTGAGTAATAAGTTCTCCATTGTATGAGTACACCATGATTTGTTTGTTTTCCTTTGTAGTGGATGTTGGTTTTCAGCAAATTTGAGTAAAGCTGCTATGAACATTATCATCTTTTGTGGCTTCCATGTGGGTAGTGGTATCAATGTGATTTTAATCTGCATTCCTCTAATGAACATTTCTCTCTTTGTTGGTCATTGCTGTATCTTTGAATTTTAACTGTTACACATTTAAACAATACCGTTGGCTGTGTTTGTTACCCAGTTATAGGTGTTCTTTATTTCAGATATAAGTTGTTTGTCAGTTATTCTGCAAATATTTTTCCATTGTGTCTTGACTTTGTTCCTTATAGTGTCTTGATGAGAAGTTATTTTTAATAGTCTTAATTTATCAATTTTGTAAATGGAATTTTTCTTGCTAAATAAAATTGCCTACCCCCAGATGTGGTAAGGGTGTTTGTTTCCTCATATGATGTAGTTCAATTTTATGTGTAGGTCTATGATCAATTACAAATGAAATTTTGTATGTCTTAGTAAGTAGTGTTTGATTTCTCTGAAGTTATTCTAGCATAGTTTGTTGAAATTACATTTTCATTTTCACTGAGCTACTTTGGCATCTTTCTAAAAATTCTGTTGACCATGTAAGTGTAATATGTTTCTGGAATGTATTTTCATTCATCAGTCTTCTATAATCTATCCATGGGTCAATATCACTGATTTATAAGTTTTTAATAACTCTTGAAGTCAGGTGGTCTACTTTTATTCTTTGTCAAGTTTCCTTTGTTCATTATATTTCTATGTAAATATTAAAATAAGCCTGTAAATTTCTATCCTAGAAAGCTTGGTGTGATTATGGTTAGTATTGGTTGAATCTATAGGTCAGTATGCAGAAAACTGTTAATACTGAATCTCTAGTCCATGATGCTATATTTCTCCATTTAAGTCATTTCTCTGGATACTTTTTTTTGTTTGGTTTTCCCCCAGCAACTTGACTTAGTAAGACCCTGTGTCCCTGGGTTCCATCTCTAGTTCCCAAAAGAAAAAGGCTTAAAAGCTAGGCATGGTAGTCCACACCTGTAAACCCAGCCTCAGCAACTTATCAAGACCCTGTCTTGCTGGAGTCCAGCTGCAGCAGGGGGTATGGGAGTCACGAAGAAATGGTGAGGAGTCTGCCGGAACAGCGAGAAAACATCCAAACACACAAGTCAGAGGCTGAATCTCTACTTTTTAGCATGGTTTATATAGCACAGCAAGGCTTTGAGGTTACATTGAAAGAGTCATGGTTATACAATTTAAAGAAGTAAGCATTCATTTCTGAACATAGTCTACTGATTAATCTTATCTACACAGTTACTACTAAGCAGAGGCGTCTGGCTGGTCCTTGAAAAAATTCCTTTTCGTGTTTATGACCCCTTCTGTCCGGACCTTGAATTGCACCTTAATCGATCATGTTTTTGAGCTCTCGTTACCCTTTAAACCTATGTAACTTTTAACCCAGCACAGATTCTTTGGCGCCTATTGTTTTTCTGTAATGGTTTTGTTTTGAACCCAGGAGCAGGAAAAAGAGGCATAGCTGTTCTCAAAATGTACAGATCTAAAGTCTCTATGGGGGAAACTTATCTATGGAAGAAGCACATTTCTATACTAAACTTACCTATAAAGGAATGTAATAAACCTTTAAGAAGCCACAGAGGAAGTTCTTGCCATAAAGCCCACACAGGTTTTAGCAAGGAAGGTCAAATTGGGGATTTTTCTTTATATCCCTCTCTCTGGCTCCAAATGCCTTAACCCACTGCAGGTTGTACAACTATTACATTAATCTTGGCAGCCATATAGACTATAAGAAAAATAGCAAGAATAAAACCAGCCTAGCTGAGCGCCGCGGTGGCACACGCCTGTAATCCCAGCACTTGGGAGGCTGAGGCAGAAGGATCGCGAGATCAAAGCCAGCCTCAGCAATGGCGAGTCATTTAGCAACTCAGTGAGACCCTGTCTCTCAAATTACAGAAAAGGGCTGGGGATGTGGCCCAGTGGTCCAGTGCCCCTGAGTTCAATCCCCAGTACCCCAAAAAAAAAAAAGCCATCCTAACACCATCTATATGCCATGTCTCCCCTGGGGAGGGTCGTCTTGTACCAGCTCCAACTCTTCTCAAGAGTCCTTGCTCATCTGTAGGAGGGGGGGCGTGGCACTGTCTCAAAATTTAAAAGGGGCAGGGGTGGCTTGGGGATGTTGCTCAGGGGTTGTGTCTGGTTTGCTCCCCTGTACCAAAGGGGGGAGGACTAAAACAGGCCCCCAAACATGAGGTACAAAGAAGGAATTGTTAAGGCACTTGATAGAAATGCCTTAATCTGTACACAAGATACAAATTGTCTTGTCTACAATAACTGTCCAATGTGCACAATAATAGAAATGGTAAAACCCAGATTCAAAGTCTAGCTATCTGGCTTTAGTTCATAGTTTTAATCACTGTGCTGTCTCATTGCTAAATTGTCTTTGCCAAGTCTTCCTTTCAGTCTACCTGAAATTTGGTTATTCAGTTTATTTTACCTCCTATTTTATTTACAATTCAAGAATTCCTCCTTTTTTGTAGCAAATCTGGTTTTGGTGGCTTCACCTTTAGCATTTAATGGGAAAGGATGTTGATGAAAAACCTCAAAGCCTGCAAAATAAATTTGAATAAAACCAACCCAGTTCTACTGCAACTTTCCATAGATTGTATATGCACAAATAGCTATGTACAAAATAGCATATAGGAACATTAAAAATTAGGGTACCGGTTAGGTATTGTGTTCATACATACAACTGAGTAAAACTACTTTTGAATATTAAGTTAAAAATAGTACGCATGCACAAGGCCCTGGGTTCAATCCCTAACACCCCACCCACACACCCCAAAAATAATAGTGGGTATGTGGGCTACTCCTGTAATCCCTGCTACTCCAAAGGTGAATGCGGCATCACAAGTTTTTGGTTTTTGGTACTGGGTATAGAACCCAGGGAGCTTAACCACTGAGCCACATCCCAGGCCTTGTTTTTGTATTTTTTATAGAGAAAGGGTCTTTACTGAGTTGTTTAGGGCCTTGCCAAATTGCTGAGGCTGACTTAAAACTCTTCTTCCTCTTGCCTCAGCCTCTGGAGCCACTGGGATTACAGGTGTATGCCAGCATGCCCAGCGGATCACAAATTCTTGTCTAACTTGGGCAAGCAGTTTAGGCCCTCTCTCAAAAAATTTAGGATGGGCTGGGATTGTGGCTCAGTGGTAGAGCGCTCGCCTAGCACGTGCGCAGCCCCAGTTCGATCCTCAGCACCATGTAAAAACAAACGCATTGTGTACAACTAAAGCAAATAAATAAATATTTTTTTTTTTTTTAATTTAGGAGCTGGGGTTGTGGCTCAGTGGTAGAGCGCTCACCTAGCCCGTGTGCAGCCCGCGTTAGATCCTCAGCACCACGTAAAGAATAAAGGCATTGTGTACAACCAAAACAAATATTAAAAAACAAAAAATTTAAGGGCTGAGGATATATCCCAGTGGTAGAGCACTCCTGGACTCAACCCACAGTACCACACACACAAAAAAAATACTGGGGCTGGGGTTGTGGCTCAGTGGTAGAGCGCTTGCCTAGCACATGCACGGCCTTGGTTCGATCCTCAGCACCACGTGCAAATAAATGCATTGTCTACAACTAAAACAAATAAATATTTAAAAAAAATAGTAGGTGGGACATAGGTGATTCACCCCTGTGATCCCAGGAGCTCAAAAGTGTGAGGTAAGAGGACTGCAAATAAAAGCCTGGTGACTTAGCAAGATCCTGTCTTAAATAAATGTGCTGGGGATGTTGCTCAGTCGTAGACCATCTGCATAATATGTGCAAGGCCCTGCATTCAATCCCCAGTATGGCAGTCCTTATCCAGGACTGAGGCATTCCTCTAGTTACCTAAGAGTATTGGCATCTTACAATTGAGTCCCTTTCTAGAACTTGCTCTCAGCAAAAGATTTCCATATAATATGAAAACTTTTAAAAATAGTTTCAGGTATTTGAAGTAATTTGTGTTTGTACTGGTGATAGTTTTATTATTTTTGGTACTGGGGATTAAACCCAGGGGCACTTTACCACTGAGCTACATTCCCCATGCCTTTTTATTTTTGAGATGGGGTTTTGCTAAGTTGCTTAGAGCCTTGCTAAATTGCTGAGGCTTGCCTTGAATTTAGTAATCCTGTCTCAGCCTCTGAGCCGCTGGGATTACTGGTGTGTGCCACCACACCTGGCTGGTTTTGGGGTCTTAACAGTCTAAGGATGCTACTAGAATGGGGGGCAATTTTTACTTCTGTTGTAGGATGTTGATCAGCCCTGTGGTCCTGGAATTTAATATAAATTGAGGTCAGAGAAACAGAATGGAGTTAGGTCAATAATTGGGCCCTGCTTTACTACCAGTCAAGTGACCACGCTTTGTAGCACTGATCTAGAGCTGTACACACAGCTGGGAAAAGACATGCCATGAAGATCATTTTCCTCTTATGCAGGTCCTGCCACCCTGATAAGGAAACAAGGATCCAAATGCTATTCAGAGTTAGATGCTACCCCCACTACAGCTAGCTCACATTTAAAGTTAAAAAAAAAAAAAAAAAAAAAGAAAGAAAGAAAATTTGAGTGCCAGTACCACTTTTCTCAGGAGGATAAGCTATTAAAGCAGAATGAGGGGCTGGGGTTGTGGCTCAGCGGTAGAGTGCTCGCCTAGCATGTGCGCGGCCCAGGTTCGATCCTCAGCACCACATACAAATAAACACATTGTGTACAACTAAAGCAAATAAATAAATATTTTTTAAAAAGCAGAATGATTCTGTAATATTTTTAGAGACTTTATTAAACATTATAAAACATGCTAAAATCCGTGTGAAGTTTAAAGTATGGCAACAACCCCTTTGAACAGTATTTATTTCTTGGAGCAGAAATGTAGTAGATCATCCCATGTAAAAGTAATTTGTGGGGCCTGAGGATATGGCTTAGTGGTAGAGCCCTTTCCTAGCATGTCTGTGTCCCTGAATTCAATTCCCAGCACCACAAGAAATTATAATCACTTTGGCAAGTCCTTAATCTAGTTATGAAGTGTTCTTTGCTCTAAAAGAATTTGATATAAAAAGTCACTATACATTTTTTTTTCAAAGTACACAGTGAATTATTAATGGCATTTCTCGTTCGTATTTAGCTATGTGATGTAGTCTGAAGGTTCCACTATGTTTTACCTGCCTCAAAGCATCCCTCTTCTGGCTACCCTGGGGCCACCAACTATTGTCACTATTGGTGTATAACTTGTTGAGTTGGAGCATTTTCACATAGAATTCCCACTGAAATCAATTTCACAAATATTTACTGAACAGAAGTATAAGACACAGAAGGAATGAAAATTGCACATAATAAAACTCAGCTCAAAATCTAGTATTTGCCATTTAATTCAATTTAAGGGCCACAATCCTTATAGTGGGTTTCAAGGCTCTATAAGATCTGTCTCCTCCCTCTCCCTCTAACCACCTGCTTTCTCCTTGCTCAATCTACTACAGGAACAGTGGCTCTTTGCCCTTAGAAGAAACCTGGCATAATTCTGTCTCAGGAGCTTTATGTTCTTTAGAAAGCTACATAGCTCACCTCCTTACCAACCTGTCTTTGCTCAAAACTCAGTAGATCTATCCTGACCATCCTATTTTAAATTGCAGTCCAATCTCTAGGCAGTCCTAATTCCCTAATCTTTATTAAGTTTTTCCTTTAGATACAAAGTATTATGTTATTTTGTAGCTCCCTTTACCAGAATGTAAACTATAAGAGCAGGGATTTATATCTGTTTTGTTTATTTCTCACATGAAGGCTAACTCCAAGTTGGCAGTTAATGATTCCCACATACTATGTTCACACCATTTGTAGTCTTAACATGACTAATAGGATGTTACAGAAATTATGGAGCATGATTTCCAAAGATCATGAGAAGCATCTTAGAAGTAAATACACTAAGCCAGGTGCAGTGACAACTTCCTGTAATCCCAACAATTTGGGTGAAGGAGGCAAGAAGATTGCAAATTGGAGACCAGCCTCAGTAATTTAGCAATGCTGTCTTTAAAAAGGGATAGGAATGAAATGTGGGTAACTCTTAGAAGAAAACAACCTAGGCTATGAGACAAGTAAGTACAGAGTAAATACATTTTAGGAAGGCAAGACCACCACAGTGGTGCACACCTATAATACTAAGTAGAAATATAGAGTGAAATATGTTCCTTTTAATTTTTTTTTTTAGTAGTAGTAGGTGGTCACAATACCTTTATTTTATTGAGTTGTTTTATATGGTGCCAAGGAATGAACTCACTGCCTCACCTGTGCTAGGAAAGCAGTCTACCACCAAGCTACAACCCCAGCCCCCTAAATGAATTTAAAGAAATAAAAGCTAGCCGGGCGCGGTGGCGCACGCCTGTAATCCCAGCACTTTGGGAGGCTGAGGCAGGAGGATTGCGAGTTCAAAGCCAGTCTCAGCAATGGCGAGGCACTTAGCAACTCAGTGAGACCCTGTCTCTAAATAAAATACAACAAAGGGCTGGGGATGTGGCCCAGTGGTCGAGTGCCCCTGAGTCCAATCCCCAGTACAAAAAAAAAAAAAGAAAGAAATAAAAGCTACAGTTTGAAGTGAAGACAACTGAAAGGGATTAACAGCAGAGCAAACATTGTTGAAGAAAAGATGAGTGAACTTGAAGTTACAGCAATAAAAACAAGACTGAAAAAAGGAATCCATAAGACAACTTCAAGTACTCTTAATTTTTTTCCCCCCTGACAAGTTCTTTATAAGTTTCTGAGGTTGGCCTTGAATTTGCAATTCTTCTGTCTCAGATTCCTAAGTAGCTGGGATTACAGGTGTGTGCCCCAGTACCCAGCAGAACAGCTTTTTAAACAACTGAAAGAAAAGGATTGCCAACCTAGAATTTTCCACCCAGTGAAAATATCTTTCCAAAACCTAGGTGAAATACTTTTTCAGACATAATAACATCATTAATAATTACGTAAATGTAAATGAAAACCACAATGAGATCACTACATACCTCTTAGAATGGTTGGAGTAGGAATCAAATGTCCATCTACTGATAAATGGATAAACAAAAATGTGGTACATAATCTCAAAATAATACTGAGCAAAGGAAGAGTACAAAATGTATGATTCCATTTATAAAAATTCTAGAAAATGCAAACTAGTCAATAGTGACCACACAAATCAGTGATTGCCTCTGAAAGGGATGAGGACTGGAGGGATAGAAGGGAGGAATTCTAAAGAAGAGGGATTTTTTTTTTTTTTTTAGAAACAATGGTATGCTTATTATCTTGATTGTAGTAATAATTGTATACATATAACAAAAATTTGTCAAGTAATATACCTATGAGTATATGTGACTTACTGTATTTCAGTTAAACCTCAATGAATGTGGCTCAGGCCTATAATCTCAGTGGCTCAGGAGGCTGAGGCTGAAGGACCGTGAGCTCAAAGCCAGCCTCTGCAACTTAAAGCAACTCAGGGAGACGCTGTCTCTAAATGAAATATATAAAAGGGCTGGGGATATGGCTTAGTGGTTAAGTACCCCTAGGTTCAATCTCTGGTACCAAAAAAAACAAAACACCTCAATGAACCTGTTTTTTAAACCCTGAACATTAAAATATCTTCTGCAACAAAACTGAATTTTCTAATTAAATTGGCCTCCTGTTCCATACTTTGTTTGGGATAGTGTGGATCGGTTCAGACTTAAAACAGTAAAAGCTGTCGAGACAGGGTTTGTTAGTTCTACCAGAAAGCACAAAACCCCTGAAGCCTATGGGTGGAGGGTAACCATCATCTGAACCTGTTTCAACATAGTGTCTATTGTATGCAGTGAAACTGCCTTAGGCATTTTTTGAAACCTTATCTAGAGAATTTTGATAGCTGAGAGTTTTTCCCACATTAGCCAAAGACCAAAATATTTCAATTCCTTTATTTTTACAAACACCAAAGTTTCAGTTTTATTGGTTCCCTTCCACTGTGCACATGTGCATGCACACTACTTTTCTTTGTTAATTTTAGTAAAAGTTACAACTTAGGAAAACCACACCAATATATAAAATATTAAAAACTTGTGGGATTGTCTTTCTCCATAAAAATCTATTCATTCCTAGATTTCTGCTTACTATTTTAAAAACTCATTTAATATTTTTATTGAGTAATATTTGTACGTATTATATTCAGTAATTGAATTCATAAACATGCAAATGGTACAAAAGGATATAGGAGTAAAAAGTCACACTCTTATCACTGTTTCCCACCTACACAAAGCCTATATATACAGGCAAGGGTGTGTTTCTGTCTGTCTTAGTACACAGCACGGTCTTGGTTAAAAAAAAAAAAAATTCAGTTTTGTTTTGTTTTTGGTACCAGGGATTGAACCTGACAATTTTTGAGTGCTTGCCTAGAATGGATGTAGCTCAAGATTTGATCCCCAGTACCACACACAAAAAAAAGTTATGATTTTTTAAAATATTTATTTATTTACTTTAGTTGTACACAATGCAATAATGCATTTATGTTTACGTGGTGCTGAGGATCGAACCTGGGCCGCCCGCGTGCTAGGCGAGCGCTCTACCCCTGAGCCACACCCCAGCCCATGATTTTTTAAAGTTATCATGTCCATGTGTTAAAATTCAAAAGGTTTCTCTTCTATCTAAATTCCTGCTTCCATTTTGTTATTTTTCTAAACAACCAGTGTTACCAGTTTGTTGTGTTTTCTTCTAGACAGAGTTTATGCATATATAGCATGTTTTCTACTAACAAACTTGCTCCCTAAGTGCAGGGAATTTGTTTGTTTTACTGTTTCCTAACACAGCACCTTATACAGTTCCTAGCACAGAATAAGTGTTCAATAAATATCTTTGGAATGAAATAATATAAACACAGACATCATCCTTATCTCCCTAAGATCTTTTATCTCCATTTTCAAATACATTCAGCAAGTCTGATTGATTCTCCCATGGGAATTTTTCACAGATTCATCCATTCTTTTTTTAAATTTTAATATTCATATATGTATTTATTTTTTGGTAGTGGGGATTAAACACAGAGTGCTTTACCACTGAGCCACATCCCCAGACCTTTTTTTTCTTCTTCTTCTTTTCTTTGAAACAGGTTCTCACTAAATTACTTAGGACCTCACTGAGTTTCTGAGGCTGGCCTTGAACTTGCTATCTTCCTGCCTCAGCCTACCTAGGCATGCACCACCATACCCAGCCCTACCTTTCTTTTTTCTGTGCAGTCCAAGCCCAAAGTATAACACTACATGTGTTAGACTACTACTACCTCTCTTTGTCTCCCACACAGGTAAGTGGCTCTGTGTAGAAAGGCCTCGTCACATAATAGTTAGGAACACCAGGTTTAGAATCAGAGGGTCCAAATTCATATTTCAGATTTGCTTTAAAAGTAATGGGGGCTAGCAACTCAGGAACTTTCAAGTTCAAGGCCAGCCTCATCAATTTAGCAAGACCCAGTCTCAAAATTCTCAAAAAAAAAAAAAAAAAAAGATAAGGTTGGGGTGTGGCTTAGTGGTAGAGGGCCAACCCCTGCTTTCAGTCACCAGTACAGGAAAAAAATATGTATATATTGGAAGAATTGGGGGAGTTGTTATAAATAACTGGCATAACCTTTAATGGTAAATCCCTTAGTATTGATCAGTGTGATCATCGTCATATATTAATTTAGCACCTTTGTTGTAAAGGCATGTTTACAGGATACAAAGAAACATTAAGTGCATCTTTCTATGCCAAACTAAAAATCTAATGTGGTGAGAAAGACCCTGTTCAATAGGCTAAGCTATCTGAGTGGCACAATAAATGAGAGAAAGCCATCATTAAGTGCTTTATAGAGAATGAACCTGATCTGACTCTTAAATAAAGGGTCAAATGTTTAATGAGCATAAGGAAAACCAAATATTTTAGTGATGGATACTATATGAATGTTATATGATTTTATGTGAAATGTCATTTTAAAACTGGGCTTCAAAATTTTCTTACAGACAAAAAGATGGTCAAATGGCACTTCATTGAGTCCTGCTATGTGCAAAGCATTATGCAAGGGAGAGTGGGATAGGAATGAATAGGAGTATCCCTGCCCTACAAGAGATTACAACATAATGGGGACTACAAACATATAAATACCTAATAACTAGCAGATGAAGGAAGCTCAGAGAGACAGAACTCCAAGACTACAGCAAAGACTTCCCGACTGCCACTGAATATTATCCATTCCAGATTTCTCATTTTATAAATGAGGCAGCTGAGGTCTGTTAAAGAACTTGATTAAATAATAGGACTGGGGCTGGGGTTGTGGCTCAGCGGTAGAGCACTCGCCTAGCGCGTGTGCGGCCCGGGTTCGATCCTCAGCACCACATACAAATAAATGCATTGTGTACAACTAAAGTAAATAAATAAATATTAAAAAAAATAATAGGACTTTTTAAAAAACTCATTCCTTTAATGAGAAAAGCACTTATATGTAAGTTTTATTTTAATTGGTCTCTTTAGACATTACTTCATATTTCATGACTAATCCAGGACATCACATCTGGAGCAGAAAGTTAGCACTGATGTAATTAAGTGCTCTGTGAAATTTTTGATACTCATCTCCCCATCCCCATTCTTAGTGGTACAATTTCATTTCAGTTAATATGAACCTTTCTCATTGAAGAATGTTAACACTATCAAATACTGTCGCCGCCTGAAGCGATGGCCGCTTGGAGCAGCAAAGCCGCGGGAATAAGTTCAGAGGCAGACTGGAAACAAACAGGATTTTTATTCTGTTAGTTTCTCTCTCTGGCTCTAACAACTCTAACACGTACCACACACCAGCAAACAACCAACAACCAAAATGGCCCCGACCCGCTCCACGCTCGGCCCAAATCTCTCGAGATCCCAGGCCAAGTCTCGTGAGACTATGGAAGGCGGCAATGTCCAAAACTCCATGGCCCAAAGTCAACTGCAATCAATAGCCATCTCCCCAAACAGGGCTCCTGCAAAATACAATACATAAGAAATTTTAAATCACTATTTCTTTTTTTAAAAAACATTTATTTTTTAGTTGTAGTTGGACACAATACCTTTATTTTATTTATTTTTTTACGTGGTGCTGAGGATCGAACCCAAGGCCGTGCACGTGCTAGGCAAGCGCTCTACCACTGAGCCACAACAATCCCAGCCCAAATCACTATTTTTTATTATGTCTTACCCTTTTTTCCAAGCTAACCTTAAATGATATCTGACTGGATTTGGTGATATACTTCTGAATAGAGATATATGTGGTTTTAAAATTAGGACCCTTAGAAGAACTAACATTATTGTGTTCCTAAGTACTGACCTTTTTTTTTTTTGGTACTAGAGATTGAACTCAGGGGCATTCGACCACCAAACCACATTCCAGCCCTATTTTATATTTGATTTAGAGACAGGGTCTCACTGAGTTGCTTAGGGCCTCGCTTTTTCTGAGGCTGGCCTTGAACTCGCAATCCTCCTGCCTCAGCTTCCCAAACTGCTGGGATTACAGGAATGTGTCGCCATGCCCGGCTAGTACTGACTCTTTATCTACAAGTCAGATTTTGCTCCAATTTACCCATGCTGGACACTAAAGCACACAATAGTAGTAAGAAGGCCTGATCCTGTGCTCTCATGTTACTTATCATATAGTGGACAGTAGCTAGCTACTCAAGAGGCTGAGGCAGGAGGATCACAGTTCCAGGCCAGCGTGAGCAAGTTAGCAATACCCTGTCTCAAAATTAAACAACATCCAGGCAAGGTGGCATGTGGCAGTAATCCCAGTGGCTCAGGAGGTTGAGGCAGGAGGATCCTGAGTTCAAGCCAGCCTCAGCAACTTAGCGAGGCCCTAAGCAACAAAAAAGGGCTGGGGATGTGGCTCAGTGGTTCAGGACCCCTGAATTCAATCCCTGGTACAAAATAAGTAAATAAATAAAAATTTTTAAAAACAGGCTCTCTGCTCCTCCCCATTTGACAGACAGCTACATCTTTTCCTTTAGTGCAGTGCCAGCCCTCCCTGAGATACAGTGGTAAGATTGGAGTGAACAGATTTGGCCATATTGGGCACCTGGTCACCAGGACTGCTTTCAACTCTGGCAAAGTGGATATTGTCCCTATTGATGACCCCTTCATTGACTTCAACTACATGGTATACATGTTCCAGTATGATTCTACCCATGGTAAATTCAATGGCACACAGTCATAACTGAGAACTGGAAGCTTGTTGTCAATGGAAAGACCATTTCAATCTTCCAGGAGCAAGATCCTGCCAGTATCAAATGGGGTGATGCTGGTGCTGACTATCTTGTGGAGTCCACTGGTGTCTTCACTACCATAGAGAAAGCTGGGGCTCATTTGAAAGGTGGTGGCAAAAGGGTCGTCATCTCTGTCCCTTCTGCTGATGCCCCCATGTTTCTGATTGGCGAGAACCATGAGAAGTATCACAACTCCCTCAAGATCATCAACAATGCCGCCAACCGATTAGGCCCCCTGGCCAAGGTCATCCATGACAAGTTTGGCATTGTGGAAGGACTCATGACCACAGTCTATGCCATCACTGCCACTCAGAAGACTGTGGATGGCCCCTGCGGGAAACTGTGGCATGATGGCGATGTGGCTGCCCAGAATATCATTCTGCATCCACTGACACTGCCAAGGCTGTAGGCAAGGTTATCCCTGAACTGAATGGGAAGCTCACCAGCATGGCTTTCAGTTTGCCCACACCCAACTTGTCAGTTGTGGATCTGACCTGTTACTGGAGAAAGCCGCCAAATATGATGACATCGAGAAGGTGATGAAGCAGGCATCAGAGGGCCCCCTCAAGGGCATACTGGGCTACACAGAGGACCAGGTCATCTCCAGAGACTTTAACAGTGATACCCACTCTGCCACCTTTGATGATGGGGCTGTCATTGCCCCATATGACAATGAATTTGGCTATAGCAACAGAATGGTAGACCTTATGGTCCACATGGCCTCCAGGGAGTAAGAGCCCCTGGACCACCTGCCCCAGCAAGAATACAGCGGAAGGGAGAGGCCTTCAGATGCTGGGGAGTTCTTGCCCCTAACTCAGTCCCTCAACACACTGAGAATCTCCCTTCTTCTAATTTCCATCCCAGTCCCCTAACAAGGGCTAGGGGCTTAGGGAGCCCTACTGTTGCATACCATCAATAAAATTAATTTCATCCAAAGATAAATAAATAAATAAGCAAGTGACATTTTTAAAAGCTGGGGATGTAGCTCAGTGCTAGAGCACTTGCCTAGCATGTGGGAGGCCCTGGGGTCAATCTTCAGGGGGGTGGGGCAGGGGATGAAACACAAATTTCATGAAAGACAAATAGATCTTGTTAGCTAGTATAATGCAAGTAAAACTTTTTTTTCTCCCTAAAGTGCATATAAAGTTATCAAGAGTTTATATGAAAAGCCACTGGTGATTCCCATTTGTTCTCCCAAGTTAGTGCAAAGACTTCTGTATGGAAAATTGTGTGATGAATTTTTACAGGGGCTCTGTGGCACTTAAGCAAGCACCTCTCTCTTTTATAAAAACAAACAAAAAAATCTTTGTAACAGCTAAGAAAATAAATGTAAACTAAAAAAACTAAACATGAGAGAATCTAGTTAAGAACATATTTAGTGGTGTTCATTGCATATAGTACAAATGTCATTTTTTTTAAAAAATTAAGTGAAAATAAAGGGAAACTCCAATGACAACTACTTAAAGTTTTGCTTTTTGTTGTTGATTATGGTGCTAGGAATCAAGTCCAGGCCTTGCACATGGTAACCACTTGCTCTACCACTGTTATTCCTCCAGCCCCAAAGGCTTTTTTCTTTTTAAATTACCTGAATTTTT
Organism: Tamias sibiricus; assembly: GCA_025594165.1. Classification (NCBI taxonomy): domain Eukaryota; kingdom Metazoa; phylum Chordata; class Mammalia; order Rodentia; family Sciuridae; genus Tamias; species Tamias sibiricus. The sequence continues at coordinate 96,542,111 of CM046666.1, forward strand.
TGTTTAACATCAGATGCTCTCATTCTTAACTAGTTGCTACCCCACATCAATAAAAGTATGAAAAGAAATATCTTGAGGAAAAAATCACAGCTCCATAAATCATAATGCAATCTAATCAAATTGTACCATCAACTTTTAAATTTATTTCCACATTCATGAATATATACAAGAGTATCATTCTCCCAGTGACTCAAGAGGCTGAGATAGGAGGATCACAAATTTGAAGTCAGCCTGGTCAACACAGTGAGATCCTGTCTCAAAATAAAAAATAAAAAGGCTGGGGACATAGTTCCGTGGTAGAGCACCCTGGGTTCAAGTCCCATTACCATGAATTTAAAGAAGTGTCATGCATCAGCAATGCTTAATAAATATCAACCAACACTGTATTCCTGCACTGACAACAGGATTAGTTTTTACCATTAGTCTTTTTTTTTTTTGGGGGGGGGGGGTGGCGCGGGAGAGGTACCAGGGAATGGATTTAGGGGCACTCAACCACTAAGTCACATCCCAGCCCTATTTTATATTTTTATTTAGAGACAGGGTCTTACTGAGTTGCTTAGCGCCTCAATTTTTCTGAGACTGGCTTTGAACTCTTTATCCTCCTGTCTCACCCTGCCAAACCACTGAGATTACTGGCATGCACCACCATGCTGGCCATTAGTCTTTTGACTATCAGTGCAACAAAAATGATGTGGGTTTTACTTATGTTCACATTGTATTTTTTTCAGGCCTTAACCAAAATTACGTTGGCACCAGAAGATGGTGGTAACCTCACAATATTAGACATTACTAAAACAGAAGTCATGTTCTGTTCATCTGGTAGAAAGCCAGCTTCACAGTGAGAAAGCACAAAATGATGATGTTATAGCTGAGGTTAGGTGTGTTCACAAATTCGTCCTCTTAACTATGAGAAATAGGTGTGTTCCAAAGGTTTATGCTTAGAAACAGGAATAAGAGTTTAATTGTTGCTATTAAATTGTTGCTATAAAACTCTTGCTCATAGAAACAAGTTTGGCTTACAGCAGGACATTTTGCATCTGATTATATTACGCTGATCTATATAGTGATGAGAACTAACTTCCTACACAAGGGTGCAATTTTCACACAGGATAACACCGGAAATCCAGTGTACTTAATAAATGCCAAGTATTATAATTGATGATCTTTCCTCATTTGCTTCTCAGAGCTCCTATGGAAGTTTTAATATATGGAGATCACCTGTGTTAAATGTCCACTGTATCCTTAATATAATCTCACAAGGCTTATGGCTATTGATGGCATGGATATCTGCCTAGAACGTATTCAAAGCAACAGGTACTGCAAGCATCCACTGAATACAAATAGCATTGGAAGACAATGCACCAGACAGGCAACTGGAAGAAAAACTTCTACTTAGTTCAATGCCTATTTGAGTCTCCAATCTCATTACAGCTTCCACAAAACAAAAAGCAGCCTACAAGGTAACACAGTAGTGAAACTACAGAAAACAAAACAGAATTTTTGTTGTTGTTGTACTGGGGATTGAACTCAGGGGCACTCGACCACTGGGTCACATCCCCAGCCCTTTTTTGTATTTTATTAGAGACAGGGTCTCACTGAGTTACTAAGTGCCTCGCCATTGCTGAGGCTGGCTTTGAACTCGCGATCCTCCTGCCTCAGCCTCCCAAAGTTCTGGGATTATAGGCGTGCGCCACTGTGCCCGGCCAGAATTCTTTTTTTTATATATTTTTTTAGTTGTAGTTGGACACAATACATTTGTTTTAATTACTTACTTTTATGTGGTGCTGAGCATCAAACCCAGAACTTCACACGTGCTAGGAGAGTGTGCTGAGCCACAACCCCAGCCCCAACAAAACTGAATTCTTAGTTCAGAAGTCATCATTTAAAATCTTTGAATTGGTCTTTCGTTCCTTTATCTATAAGCAAATGCGATTTCCATTTAATTCTCACTCTGAAAGAAAATGCTTCAGTGTATAAGGAGAAAATAAGGAAGAAAAAAAAGATATCTTTGTTAAGTTTGGCAACTCTCAAATGAGCAAAATATGTACATGTTTTCTTTTTCTATCCACTGGAACACCAGTGTACTCTTCAGCAAAATATCTATTGAGCTGAAAGACTATACTAATTGTTCTTATGGCTAGATTTTTATCTACCATTGTTCAAGTCAGAAGATGCTACAAGTTGAAAATGATGCTATCAACAATGATTATTATCTGTCTGAGTGGGTGTTGCTGAAAAGACCGATACTAGATTAGTCTATAGTTACTTGGGTTACTGGGTACAATATATTTTTTCAAGTTAAGAGTTAAAGTTAGCCCAGTACCAAAAGAAATAACAATAATAAGGTTAGAAGGGCATTATGTCTGAAACTTACTCTCAAATGGTTCAGGAAAAAAGTAGATAAATATAAATAAATAAATGTATATCTACATTTATATATGCATATATTATTCATATGCATATTCTATAAGTAGGTATATATATTACATATATACATATATGTTGTAATATGAAGATTACTTGGGGAACCTTTGAACTATTTTGCAACTTTTCTGTCAGAAGCCACCTGTGAACTGTGCATGAACTAAAATCGGCAAGGAAGCCAGTAGATGGGAAAGTCTGGTATCTGGGAACTCACAGCGACACTCCTGCTGGTGAGATCGCCCAGTACATGTGAATTTCTACCTAGCTCTGCCAGGTTTAGCACTGCACTCAATTGGGGTGACCTGCTGGAGCCACATAAACACACTGTGGCTTGCCAAGATGCCAATCAACCTGTTTGCTGCAAGTCCCCTGTCACACCAAGAAGCAAGCTCCTCCCACCGAAACCTTATCCTTGCCTTTGATGTACTCTCCTTTAAATAAAGGACCAGAGCCATTTTCTAGTTGTTCAGTTCCAGCTCCTATGTAGACTGGACCTGTCAGGTGCTCTGCTTCCTTTTTATCTAATTCTTGGCTCTGTCTCTTATTTCTTCACTAACTATTTCAGACTTTATTTTTCTCAGGTGGCTCATCACCTCCTGAGCAGGAAACTGCCCTGGCTGGGTGCTGGCAGCCCCATGATACTTTTGTTTATTTAAATTATGTTTAAAAATCTTTAAGTAGATTTAAAGTTCATGCAAATAAAATATATTTTTGGTGAGTGAAAGAATCATTTTAGTGGAGATATAATTCATATACTATAATGGAGTTATTTTTTAAAAAGAATCAAGATTAATTAAACCATCAATTAAAATGGTTATGATCTTGGGCTGGGGTTGTGGCTCAGCAGTAGAGCGCTCGCTTAGCACATGTGTGGCCCAGGTTCGATCCTCAGCACCACATAAAAATAAATAAAGGTGCCCGGGCACAGTGGCACACGCCTGTAATCCCAGCACTTGGGAAACTGAGACAGGAGGATCGCGAGTTCAAAGCAAGCCTCAGCAATGTTGAGGCACTTAGCAACTCAGTGAGACCCTGTTTCTAATAAAGTACAAAAAAAGGGTCGGGGATGTGGCCCAGTGGTCGAGTGCCCCTGAGTTCAGTCCCTGGTACAAAAAAAAAAAAAAAGAATAAATAAATAAATAAAGGCATTATGTACAATTAAAAAATAAATATTTTTTAAAAATGGTTATGATTTGAAATTATGAAAATATGTGTTCATAGGCACTTAAGTGTATCAATTTTTTATATTTTTTCCCACATTGTTTTTAATTTTTTTGTAGGTGTAGATGCACAGATGCCTTTATTTTTATGTGGTGCTAAGGATTGAACTCAGTGCTCACACGTGATAGGCAAGCGCTCTGCCACTGAGCTACAGTCTCAGCCCTCCCACATTTTTTGTTGGTGCATATAGTTGTACACAAAGGTGGGATTTGTTGTAACATATTCATACATATACACAATATAACTATATAATTTAGCCAGTATTATTCCCCAGTATTTACCCTTTCCCCTCTCCTTTTTCCCCTGGTCCCTTTACTGTACTATGTCCCTCCAATTTTCATAAGATCCACCCCACCCAGCTTTCTTTTCCTTTTCCCTTTGTAGCTTCCACACATGTGACCCTTGACCTTCTGAGTTTGACTTATTTCACTTAACATTGTTCTCAAGTTCCATCCTTTTTCCTGCAAATGACATAATTTCATTTTTCTTTATGGCGAAATAAAAACTCCATTGTGTACATACACCACATTTTCTTTAGCCATTCACCTGTTGATGAACACCTAAGTTGGTTCCATAGTTTGGTTATCCTGAGTTGTGCTTTAGAATAAATACTGAGGAATGACATAGTTGTGTCATATTGTGGTTCCATTCCTAGTCTTTTTTTTTTTTTTGGTACTAGGTATTGAATCCAGAGGTGCTTAACCACTGTTTTATTTTTTATTTTGAGACAGGGTCTCACTTAGTTTCTTAGGGCCTCCCTAAGTTGTTGACGTTAGCTTTTCCCTAAATTGATGTAGCTGGCTTTGAATTTACGATCCTCCTACTTCAGCCTCTCAAGCCGCTGGGATTACAGGCATATGCCACCATGACCAGCCCATTCCTAGTCAGTCTCCCTCTCCCCACCCCCACCTCTAATATTTTCAGTTGTAAATGGACACAATACCTTTATTTATTTATTTTTATGTGATTCTGAGGATTGAACTCAGTGCCTCACATGTGCCAGGCAAGTGCTCTACCACTGAGCTTCAACCCCAGCCCCTATTCCTAGTCTTTTGAGAAACCTCCACAATGATTTCCATAGTGGTTGTGCTAATTTACAATCCCACCAACAGTGTAAAAGTGTTCCTTTTTCTTTTATGTTTATAAAAGCTTCTATAATACTCTCATTAGATAAAATGGGAGAAAATAATACTTTGTGTTTTTTATCCACTAGCTAGATTGCCAGAGAAATAAAGCCACAAAGTAAAATACCATTTAAATGTTTGGACTTAAAGCAAAAATTTCAGTAATTTCCCTATTTAGACCCTAGTTAATAGCAAAATTAACTTAGCCTCCTCAAGTTTTATTTCTGGACCAACCACTTTCCAAGTTCATTGACCTTGAATATGTTCCTCAACCTCTCTGGATTCATCCTCTTTACAGAACTTACACAGTTACATTAAATTGTCTTAGAAGTTCCTTCTAACACTAACAATCTATTTTAAGTTCCTTTTTACAAACAGGGTAATAGAAATTCTAATCTCAAATAACATTCCAGAAATCACATGGCAAGAAGAAAGCCTAACTTTAAGAGTCAAGTAATCCTCTCCAGCTAGATTCACACACCAACAAGGAACGCATTGTAGAAAAACTCTCATGAGTTTCCCAGGCACATCTGTTCTCAAAGTCCCATCCTTGAGTTGCCAATGCTCACCTCACTCTATGAAGGGTGGGGGTTAGGGAGTTATAAACTCTTTGGTTTGGTCTTGGGACTGTTTTCCATCTATCAGAGGCTAGCACACCTCCTGGAGACAGGAGGAGGAAGGAAGAAGAGGCCCTGGAATTAACACAGTCTCCACAGACTTGGGACAAGAGATGACTTGGCCAAAGGATTGTTGCTACAATAGACTTTGTGTTTTGTTATTCTTCGTAGCTACCAAACACTTTCTGGTAAGTGAGAAAACACGGTGAACTCATTTGAATCCCTGCCCTTTTTATGTGATTTTTAATTATGGGGAAGCTGTACAAAAGATTTGAGTACTGATCCTCTGGCTCATCAGCATGTGGCAATGATCTTAGTTTTCTTTGTGCTGTTTTACCCTGTAATAGGCAATAGCTTCGTTTGAAGTGCCTACTTCTCTAAAACAGAAAAGAAGAAAGGACAACTCTATGGGTTGAGTTTTCTATAATATATCAGCTTTATACAGAAATAAACTTTTTTTTTTTTTTTTGTGGACCCTAAGGTGCTTAACTACTGAGTCACATCCCCAGACCTTTTTATTTATTTATTTATTTATTTTGAGAAAGCGTCTCACCAAGTTGCTTAGGACCTTGCTAAGTTGCTGAGACTGGCTTTAAACTTGAGATCCTCTTGCCTCAGCCGTCCCTCCCACCCCCAAGCCCCTGGGATTACAGACATGTGCCACCACAACTGGCAGAAATGAACTACTTTGTCAGAAAGTAGTTATTTGTTTTTATTTTTTTAACACTTGTGGTTATTAGTATTATTATGTGGCACTAGGGATTGAGCCCAGGGCCTCATGCCTGCTAAGCAAGTACTCTACCACTGAGCTACATCCCCAGCCCTGGACACCTAAAATTCTGATAACAGAAACATACACTTAGTGTTTATACTGTGTCAGGCTCTGTTCCAAGCACCCTACATACATGGAATTGTTTAATGCCCCCAATTTATGAGGTAATTATACTATTCTTCTCATTTTCTAGATGAGAAAACTGAAGCACTAGAAGTTAAACAGAATATACATTTAGTAAGTGTCGAACCCAGGAAGTTGGGCGCAAGCATCCATTAGTCTTAACTGATGAGCAGTTACCTTCAGGAGCCTTATTTATTATTCCTACCTTATACATAGGGCAGCAGTGCTCAAATAAGAAAGCATCAGAATCACCTGAGACTCTTGTTTAAAATGTATATTTCTTGGAATCAGTGGCACTTGCCCTTGATCCCAGCTACCCAAAAGGCTGAGGCAGGATCTCAAATTTGAAGTCAGTCTCAGCATCTTAGCAGACCCTCAGAAACTTAGCAAGATCCTGTCTCAAAAATTAAAATAATAATAAATAAATAAATAAATAAATAAGAGGGACTGGGGATGTAGGTCAGTGGTAAATTCCCCATGGGTTCAATTCCCAGTAGAAAAAAAAAAGTGTATTTCTGGTCTGTACACCCTATTCCCCAATCTGATTCTAGTTTGTCGTATGACTGAAAAATTACAATTTTATTATATATATATATTTTGGTGGTTCTGGGAATCAAACCCAGGAACTGTATCACTGAGCTATCCTCCCAATCCAGTCTATCTATATATCTATATCAATATCTATCTATCTATCTATCTATCTATCTATCTATATATATATATATATATATATATCTATATTTGTATACTGGGGACTGAACCCAGGGGTGCTCTACCACTGAACTACTGTACTACTCAGATATTTTCATTTATTTTGAGATAAGTTCTTATTAAGTTGCCTAGGCTGGTCTCAAACTTGCAATCCTGCTTTAGTCTCCCAAGTAGCTGGGATTACAGGTTGTGTGCTACCATGCCCAGCTCCAATCTATATACTTGTATTTTTTATACCTTTATTTTATTTATTTATTTATTTTATGTGGTGCTGAGGATCAAACCCAATGCTTCACACATGCTAGGCAAGCACTTTATCACTGAGCTACAAACCCAGCCCTCCAATCTATATATACTTTTAGATGTTGATGGACTTTTATTTTATTCATTTATTCATATGCAGTGCTGAGAATTGAACTCAGTGCCTCACATGTGCTAGGCAGGTGCTCTACCACTGAGCCACAAAACAGTATACACACACACACATATATATATTTTTTGGTACCAGGGATTGAACTCAAGGCACTGGACCACTGGGCCACATCCCCAACCCTTTTTGTATTTTATTAGAGACAGGGTCTCATTGAGTTGCTGAGTGCCTCACCATTGCTGAGGCTGGCTTTGAACTCGTGATCCTCCTGCCTCAGCCTCCCAAGTGCTGGGATTACAGGCGTGTGCCACTGAGACCGGCCCAATCTATTTTTTTTTTTTTTTTTTTTTTTTTTTTTTGGTGGTACTGGGGATTGAACTCAGGGGCACTCGACCACTGGGCCACATCCCCAGCCCTTTTTTGTATTTTATTAGAGACAGGGTCTCACTGAGTTGCTAAGTGCCTCGCCATTGCTGAGGCTGGCTTTGAACTCGCGATCCTCCTGCCTCAGCCTCCCAAAGTGCTGGGATTACAGGCGTGCGCCACCGCGCCCGGCTCCAATCTATATTTTTAATGAGGATTTCAAGTGTTTTTATTTATTGTAAAGGATCTAGTACTACACTGATAAATACTGACTTATGGAAAAACATGTTTATTGCTATTTGTTCGTCTATTCAAGAAGCATTAAGTACAACTGTAAACTCACAATTGTATTAATCTTTTTATGTGTGGGTATGCTACTGGGGACTGAACCCAGGTGTGCTTTACCATGGAACGACATTCTTAGCCCTTTTTTACTTTTATTTTGAGACAGTCTTCCTAAATTGCCAAAGCTGGCCAAGAACTTGAAATCTCCTACCTCATCTTCCCAAGTAACTGGGATTACAGGCATGTCCCTCCATGCCCAGCACAACTGTATTAATTCTAAAAGGGATTCAAGGCTGGAAGTAACAGACCATGTGATTAGATGCACAAGGCCCTGGGTTCAGTCCCCAGCACCAAAAAGCAGGGTGGGCTCAAATATTGGGTCCTGCTTTGAAGGAATTTCAACTCTTGTACAGAGTCTATACATAATATACATAAAATCATTTTAATAATTCAATGTCAGGCCGGGCATGGTGGCGCATGCCTGTAATCCCAGCACTTGGGAGGCTGAGGCAGGAGGATCACGAGTTCAAAGCCAGCCTCAGCAATGGCAAGGCACTCAGCAACTCAGTGAGACCCTGTCTCTAATAAAATGCAAAAACGGGCTGGGGATTTGGGCCAGTGGTTGAATTGCCCCTCAGTTCAATCCCCGGTACAAAAAAAAAAAAATCAATATCAATTTATTAATGTGTCAGTTGTAGGGTTAACTTAATTTTATGAGAATAAGGTAAACAGTGAATGAGCAATTTCAGCCCATAATAGGGAGGAGTGTATAGAACAAAGATAAACCACTGGGGCTGGGGTTGTGGCTCAGTGGTAGAGCGCTCGCCTAGCACGTGCGTGGCCCGGGTTTGATCCTCAGCACCACATAAACATAAATGCATTGCATTGTGTACAATTAAAGTAAATAAATAAATATTAAAAAAAAAAAAAGATAAACCACTCAGGGGGCTGGGGTTGTGACTCAGCGGTAGAGCATTCGCCTCGCACGTGTGCAGCCTGGTTCGATCCTCAGCACCACATAAACATAAATGTAATTGCATTGTGTACAACTAAAGCAAATAAATAAATATTTAAAAAAAAAGATAAACCTCTCAAATGAACCCTTTACAACATAATCCTCCAAGCTGTTTCGACCTAGAATGGCTTTTTTTTTTTTTTTTTTTTTTTTGTACTAGGGATTGACCCCAGGGATGCTTAACCATCTCTTTTTATTCTATATTTTGAGACAGGGTCTTAGTAAATTGCTTAGGGCCTTGGGCTGGGGTTGTAGCTCAGTGGTAGAGCGCTTGCTTGTCTTGCATGTGGGAGGCACTGGGTTAGATCCTCAGTGCGACATAAAAATAAACAAATAAATTGCTTAGGGCCTCACTTAGTTGCTAAGTCTGGCCTTGCACTTCCTGCCTCAGCCTCTGGAGTCACTGGGATTATAGCCATGTGCCACCATACCCAGCTTAGAATGACTTTTAAATTCTAATTAAGCACTTCCCTCAAATTCCTCTGAGTTAAACTAGTTTAAAATTATTTAATTAACTCATCTATCCATTCTTCTTCTTCTTCTTCTTCTTTTTTTTTTTTTTTTTAATGTGGTGCTGGGGATTGAACCCATGGCCTTAATGCATGCAAAGCAAGCACTCTACCAATCGAGCTATACCCCCAATCCCTCATTTAATATTCTTAATGAACACACTTTACACAGAAGCCACATACACACAAAAAAAAGTTAACTCAAGGCACTTAAAATTAAGTAAAGAAAAAAATATACATACACAACCTAACAAATATAAAACAGAATGCAGGGCTGGGATTGTGGCTCAGTGGTAGAGCGCTCGCCTAGCGCGTGGGCGACCCAGGTTCGATCCTCAGCACCACATACAAATAAAATGTATTCAATAAAACGCATTGTGTACAACTAAAGCAAATAAATAAAAATATATTAAAAAAACAGAATGCAACAATATTTTATTTTAAATAGTGGGTTTCATGAATTTTCAATACATTCTTTGGAGCAAGAGAAATAATAGACAAGGACTAAGGAACAAAGGTCAGCCTCATATAGCAAATGACAGTGATAAAAAGATAATAAAGCAGTTATGTACAATAATAATGCAGCAATAAAAAATGTGGAGAAAAAAAGAAGGCAGGATGTGGAGTTTCAACAGATCAACTTGGTTGGAAAAAAGGGTTAGTTGGTGGATGAAAAGGAAGGGTGTGAGGTTTGATAAGGCATGGTAGGTTCTGATATAAGTCAAACTGTCATAACAAAATAAAACATTTGTTCTACATCCCCAGCCCTGGAAGTTTTGTTCTTAGAAATTTTACTTTCCTTCTTTCAGTGTATTAATAATAAAACTTTAATTTTACAACACCAAACAATTTAAATAAGCAATATTTTAAAAATAATATAAGGGTAATGCAATTAAGAAGATAAAACAAAATGACATAGGCAATGTCAAGACAGAAAGGAATATAGAGATGTCTCTTCTAATTCAACCCTTTTACCAGATGAACTGTTAAGGATCCTTAACAGTTAGCCCTTTACTTTTCATTGTCTTCTGTATAGAATATCTTTATTTAGGGCTGGGGATTTAGCTCAGTTGGTAGAGTGCTTGCCTTGAAAGCATGCACAAGGCCATGGGTTCAATACCCAGCACCAAGAAAAAAAAAAAAAAAAAAGAATGTCTTTATTTATTATGTTTCATATTGATTTAAACGAATAACAATCACACAATTCAAATGGAGTTGTAAGCATAAATAGACAGTCTTCCTAAATTGCCAAAGCTGGCCTAGAACTTGCAATCCTCCAACCTCATCCTCCTGTCTCAAAATAAAAGTAAAAAAGGGCTAATTGATAGGACATACTAGCAAGGCTGCTACCTCGTTTATCAACAGTTGATGGAAACTATTTATGCTTACAACTCTATTTTAATTGTATAATTGTTATTAGTTTAAATCAATATGAAACATAATAAATAAAGACATTCCATACAGAAGACAATGAAATTAAGGGTGGAAAGTTTAAGTGTGGATTAAGACAGTGACTGAGGACAATGAGAGATCAAGAGATACTCCAGTCACAAAAGTAATAGTACTGCCTACTGTGGTGGTACACACCTGTAATCCCAGCTACTCCAAAGGCTGAGGCAGGAGGATTGCAAGTTTGAGGCCAGCCTGGGCAATTTCCCTGCCTCAGAATAAACAATAAAAAGGGCTGCTGGGCACAGTGGCACATGACTGTAATCCCAGTGGCTTGGGAGGCTGAGACAGGAGAATCACAAGTTCGAAGCCAGCCTCATCAACTTAGTGAAGCTCTAAGCAACCCAGTGAGACCTTGTCTCTAAATAAAATATAAAAAGGGGGCTGGGGGGCTGGGATTGTGGCTCAGCGGTAGAGCGCTCGCCTAGCACATGTATGGCCTGGGTTCAATCCTCAGCACCATGTAAAAATAAACGCATTGTGTACAACTAAAGCAAATAAATAAATATTTTAAAAGGGGGGGCTGGGGAAGTGGTTCAGTGGCTAAGCGCCCCTGGGTTCAATCCCTGGTACCAAAAAATAATATTACAGGCGTGCACCCCCATGCCTGGCATTAAAAAATAATTTTTAAAATGTCCATAATTTTTTCTATAAATAATTCTTACATTAACTTAAACTTTTGTTCAGTCTACTTTGGAGCTATATCAGCTTTTAATGCTTTGGGAACTCCGATTCTCTCAGGCCACCTCAGGTACTGGGAAGTCTATTTTAATGGTATACATGAGAATAAAGGAGATAAGAGGATCATAGAACCCTAAAAATAGCAACATGGTTGGATTTTAGTTGGGAACAGAAATGAACATGAAGTGAACAGGTTCTATTCACACTTTGGAATTGGGTTGATGTGTCACCTGGGGCTGCAGCAGGCATGCAGTACTCCCCAACCACAAGGGTGTGTGTCCCCATTCCTCTGTCTCTTTGACTACCAGCCAAAGACCTCATTTAGTATAGCCTCTGCTTACTCCAGCTTATTCATTATTCCAGCTTACTCATAATCTCTTTATAACCAACTTTCAGCTTCTCTCACCTCAATCAACAGACTGATTCTCTCTGTATATCCCAGGGCAAATTCTTGAAAGGAAAAAAAAAAATGGACAGACCTAACTTAGTTTTAAAATTTAAATGTGCATCAATCAGAATCACCTGGAGAGCTTAAGCCATGAATTGGCAGGCCCTTCCTAGGGTTTCTAATTCAGTAGTCTTGGGTAGGGCCTGAGAATTTGCATTTTTAATAGAATTCCAGATACTGCTGACTACAGTGGTCTGGGAAGCACATTTGAGAACCAGTGGCCTGGTTAATCATTCTTTTATCTGTTTGGACAGAGCACCTGGGGCAAGCTACTTCATGTTGCCAATACCAGACTTCTGAACTGACTCTCAGGCTCATAATTAGAATCCCGCCCCCCAGTTTCCTTCTCTTACTGGCCTCTTCATTTGGGCAATCACCCAAGTCCCATTACTTTTTCAACTGGAATGTCTCTGACCTCTCCTTTTCTTTTCCTCAATTACTGCCTTATCCAGGGTTTAGTGTCCGCATACCTGAAGATCTATAGAAAAATTTTCTGTTTTGTGTCACCCCATGTTTACACAGCTGCCAAAATATCTTTTTTTTCCCACAGACAGCCTTACATACCTTATGGTTTTCCTGAAGAATTTCCATTTCTTCTCTTTGGTTATCAGGTTAAACTAAAGTCTGGGATACTTCTAAACCATTTGGCTTCAAGTCCATGTCATTTAAATATTTGTTTTTCCACACTGATATTTCCTTCCTACCAAGGCTTCCTACTCTTTCCTTTGAGAAACCCACCTATCTGAAACCTCTTAGGACCAGCTTTTGGAATAAAGCTTCAACCTTCTTTTGTAAAGTTGACTCTGGGAGCCACAGTCCCAGAGCAGTGGCCCACGCCTGTAATTCCAGGGGCTTGGGAGGCCGAGGCAGGAGGATTGCAGGTTCAAAGCCAGCCTCAACAATTTAGTGAGACCCTGCCTCAAACTTTAAAAAATAAATAAATAAAATGGTCTGGGGATGTAGTTCAGTGGCTAAGTGCCCCTGGCTCTTAAAAGAAAAAAAAAAGATAACTCTGGAACTGGAACTTCTAAATTCTCTTTGGTTCTATGACTACATTTCAACTACTAGCAACTAGCCCCATCTGAGTCCTCCCAAAAACTCACATTCAGTGTTCAAAGCCAAGCTCAACATTTATCCCCTCATACCAGTTTCTCTTTGTCTTTCTTTCTTTTGCCTTTTTTTTTTTTTTTTTTTTTTTTTTTTGCAGAGCTGGGGATAGAACCCAGGGCCTTGTGAATGTAAGGCAGGCACTGTACCAACTGAGCTATATCTCCAGCCCTCTCTTCTGCTTTTTTGTTACTCTCTTTTTAAAAAATTCTGTGCTAGGGATGGAACCCAGGGCCTCACACATGGTTTTCTTATTTCTTTTCTTTTTTCTCTCTTTCTTTACCCCAACCCCACCTCCACCACCACCACCACCACCACAGTAATGGAGATAGAACCTGGAATGCCTTACTACTGATCTATAGCCCCAGATCTTTTTATTTTTTATTTTGAGACAGTGTCTCGCTAAGTTACCAAGACTGGCCTCAAACCTGTGATCCTTCTGGTTTAGCCTACCCAGCAGCTGGAATTATAGGCATGTGCCCATTCCTGGATGTGTGTGGTTTTGTTTTGTTTTGTTGTTTCTCCTCACAAAACACAAACAAAAACTACTTAACCAATCATCCAGGCTGTTAATCATTGTAATTTGGATTTTTTTCCCTCCCTTCATCTATTCCTCCTCTTCCCTCTTTTCACTTCATCCTACTCCATCTAATTAGAAGTGAAGTTCTATTGTCTATGGTGGCACATGGCTGTAATTCCTGAAACTCTGGAGGCTGAGGAGAGAGAATCACAAGTTTGAGGCCAGCCTGGGCAATCTGATGACACCTTTGTCAAAATAAAAAATGAAAGGCTCAGTGGTAGAGTGCTTGCCTAGCATGCGTGAGGCACTGGGTTGGATCCCCGGCACCACATAAAAATAAAATAAAGATATTGTGTCCATCTACAACTAAAAAAAAAAAAAAAGAAAGAAAGAAAGAAAGAAAGGAAAAGAAAAAAAAAAAAGAAAAGGGCTGGGATATATCTCAGTGGTAGAGCACCCCTGAGTTCAATTCCCAGTACTGAAAAAAAGAAAAGCCAAATTCTATAGATTCTACAACACATCACAGTGACGTTTCCAACTACAAGTGTCACTATGATGTTTCAAACTTCATTTACTTTTTTTTTTTTTTTTTTTTTTTTTTTTTTTGGTACTGGGGATTGAACTCAGGGGCCATTGACCACTGGGCCACATCCCCAGACCTTTTTTGTATTTTATTAGAGACAGGGTCTCACTGAGTTGCTAAGTGCCTCGCCATTGCTGAGGCTGGCTTTGAACTCGCGATCCTCCTGCCTCAGCCTCCCAAGTGCTGGGATTACAGGTGTGCACTACCGCGCCCGTCTTCAAACTTCATTTACTTTTGACAAGTATTTCCCAAGTTTTTCCACAAAAGTAGCACTAACTGCAGGGAAAACAACAACAACAACAACAACAAAAAAAAAAAAAAAAAAACTTAAAGGGTGGGAAGGAGGGTATCTTCACAAATAAAACTCTAAATAGCTTTTAAATCTTTTTTCCACTTTAGAGAAATTTCTTAGTAGACTCTGGCAGCTTAAACAGTTATGCAGATTTTGCAATCTCCTCCACCTTTTTTCCCCTCTTTTTTGGTGTGGTAATGGGGATCTAACCCAGGGCCTCATGCATGCTAAGCAAACTTGTAATCCTTCTGGGTAGTCACAGACTACATCCTCAGCCCTCCTCCATCTATGTTTTTTTTTTTTTTTTTAAACATAAAAGGAATGCTTTTTGTTACTAGTCAGTGAACCAAATTGATGGTTTGGGAACACTTTCTATGTTTATCAGGAGCTTCATATAAGGTTCCTGTGCCTTGGCTGAAGTCACTCAAAGACTGCATCTTGGTCTCCTTACCCTCAGTCTATGTTATTAATTCACCACTGCCTCAACAGGACTCCAGAAGTTTCCAGTGATAATGCATGCTACAGAATGCAGTATGAAACACTTTCTTGTGAATTCAAGGCCCTCAAAAAAAATGATTATTTCAGTTCTTATTTTTAATACTAAGTTACTTTCTAGCAAACTGGAATACTTTGCTTAGTATGTTCTCAGTACTTAATTGAATCTGGCTGTTGGCAAATGTTTACTTCTATTGTCATCTAGCACACTGGATTTCAAAGTGTATTTCTCAGACCAGAGCATCAGTATCACCTCAGAAATTGTTAGAAATACACATTTTCACTGGGTGCAGTGGTGTACACCTCTAATCCCAGTGGCTTGGGAGGCTGAGGCAAGGGGATCAAAAATTTGAAGCCAGCCTCAGCAACTTAGCTAGGTCCTAAGCAACCTAGCAAGACCCTGTCTCAAAATAAAAAATAAAAATGTTGGGGATGCAGATCAGGGGGAAAAAAAGAAAAATCTTTTTCTGTCCTGTCCTATAGCAGACATGTTGAATCACCAACTCTGGGTATGGGTCTTGAGCATTCTGCATCTTCATCCTCTTTTTCTTCTTTTTTTGGGGGGGCGGGGTGGGGCGGGGTACGGGGTATATAGAACCTAGGGGTGCTTTACCACTGAGCTACATCCCTAGCCCTTTAATTTTTTTTTTTTTTTTTTTGGGTAGGGACGGGGTCTCACTATGTTCCTGAAGCTGGCCTCAAACTTGTGATCCTCCTGCTTTAGGAGTTGCTGGGCTTATAGGCAGGCATAATTATGCCTGGCAACAATCTGCTTAACCACTGAACCACATCCTCGGCCCTTTTTATTTTTATTTTATTTTATTTATTTATTTATTTATTTATTTTTTTTGTGGTACCAGGGATTGAACTCAGGGGCACTCGACCACTGGGTCACATCCCCAGCCCTTTTTTTGTATTTTATTTAGAGACAGGGTCTCACTGAGTTGCTAAGTGCCTCGCCATTGCTGAGGCTGGCTTTGAACTCGCGATCCTCCTGCCTCAGCCTCCCAAAGTGCTGGGATTACAGGCGTGCGCCACCGCGCCCGGCTGGCCCTTTTTATTTTGAGACAGGGTCTGTTAAGTTGCTTAGGGCCTCACTAAATTGCTGAGGCTGACTATGAACTTGTGATTATCCTTCCTCAGCCTCCTGAGTCACTGGGATTACAGCTGGGTGCCATAGTGCCCAGCAAATGTTCATTTTTTTTTTTAATATTTATTTTTTACTTTAGTTGTTAGTTGTACACAATGCAAGGCATTTATGTTTACGTGGTGCTGAGGATCGAACCCGGGCCGTGCACTTGCGAGGCGAGCGCTCTGCCGCTGAGCCACAATCCCGGCCCCCAAATGTTCATTTTTTAAAAAACAAATGTTAATACTAAAGGCTCTCTTACTAGAATTCTGCTACTAAAGATATTTTTCATATAGGCTTTTCTTGATTTAGATAACATGTTCCAAAGGAATAAGAGCAGATTAAATGATTTTTAATTCATTTGTCTCCTCCTAGTGGCAGGCTTTTAAATATTGCACCCAACACCCCATTATTTTTCAGCAATTATATTCTGAATTTTTTCATGATTCCTCTATTGACTACAATTAAAATTAATTGCCTCTCCCCAACAAATTGCATATTTTTCTCTACTAGCTCTAACTGTGCACACAAAAACTATTAAATTTGTCTCTAACGTGGTTCTTTGTAATCTGATTTATAAATTTTCTCATTTTGTTACCCATAACTTCTTAGCTGTTATGGTTTGGATATGAGACATCCCCCAAAGCTCTTGGGTTAATGCAGAAGAGAAAGTGATTAGATTAAGAGAGCTATAACCTGGGGCTGGGGTTGTGGCTCTCAGTGGTAGAATGGTTGCCCAGCATGTGTGAGGCACTGGCTTGGATTCTTAGCACCTGTATAAATAAATAAAATAAAGGTCCATTGACAACTAAATAAAATTAAAAATAAAAAAAGAGAGCTATAACCTAATCATCTAATGGATTAATAATTCAAATGGTGATGGGTGTAGTGGCGCACACCTTGATCCCAGCAACGTAGTGAGGCACTAAGCAACTCACTTAGTGAGACCCTATCTCATAATAGAAAATAAAAAGGGCTGGGGGTGTGACTCAGTGCTTAAGCTCCCTGGGTTCAATCCTCACTACCCCCCCAAAAAAGATTAAGGATTGCTTAGAAATATGATAATCATATCAACAGTTTAGCTACTTTGAAAAATGGCAAATAGGAAATCTAAATGAAAGTTATAAAATTTTTTCTTCTGTCTATATTTTTTGTGTACATGTGTGTATTGAATATTGTATCTACATAGTATCAAATTGGTTTATAAATTTAAAAAAGACAGCCAGATGAGTCATGCATAACTATAAACCCAGAGGCTCAGGAGGCTGAGGCTTGAGGATTACAAGTTAAGGCCAACCTCAGCAATATTTTTAAAAAATATTTATTTATTTGTTTTAATTGTACACAATGCCTTTATTTTTACATGGTGCTGAGGATCGAACCCAGGCTGCGCATGTGTTAGATGAGCATTCTACTGCTGAGCCACAATCCCAGCCCCTCTCAGCAATATTTAAAAATTTTTTTATTTGTTCTTTTTAGTTATACATGATAGTAGAAAGAATTTTGACATATACATACATGGAGTATAACTTCCCATTTTTGTGGTTGTATATGATACGCTGGTCATGTATTCATATATGAACATAGGAAAGTTACACCTGATTCATTCTACTATCTTTCCCATTCCCATTTCCCCTCCCTTCCCCCCACACCCCCTAGTCCATTCAGGTGAACCTCCCCCACAGCTATTGTGAGTCAGCGTCTGCATATCAGAGAGAACATTTGGCCTTTATTTTGGGGGGTGGATTCAGCCTCAGCAATTTAGAGACCATGTCTCAAAATAAAAAAATAAAAAGGGAATGTGGCTTGGGTTCAATCCCCAGTACCAAAAATAAAAACATAAATTTAAAAAAACATAAATCCAAATGGCTTTAGTTCACATGACTTAAATAAATCTTTGACAAATAGGTTAATTTGAATTTGGCAGGAAGATAAATTATTAACACACACTTTTTTTGCCTAGGTTACTAGCTTGTCAGGACTGTATTTGATTTGATTAAAATGTTTAAAGTACAATGTCCATCCATCTGGGCATAGTGCACACACCTATGATCCTAGCAACTCTGGAGACTGAGGCAGAAGAATTGCAAGTTTGAGGCCAGCTTTAGCAACTCAGCAAGGCCCTAAGCAACTTAATGAGATCCTGCTTCAAAGTTAAAAAATAAATTTTTTTAAAGGGCTGAGGATGTAACTCAGTGGTAAACCCCCTTGGATTCAAACCCTAGTACCCCAGTACAAAAAATAAAAAGTGCAATAAGTTATTGCTTTTAAAATTTTTCTTTAGCAGGAAAAAATGGCTTAAAATGTTAACTAGTCTCTGGGCTGGGGTTGTAGCCAGTGGAAGAGCACTTGCCTCGCATGTGTGAGGCACTGGGTTCGATCCTCAGCACCACATAAAAATAAATAAATAAAGATATTGTGTCCATCTACAACTAAAAAAATAATGTTAACTAGTCTGAGATCCTGGTATTCATGGGTAATCTTAAAATAGCTGCTAAAAATGGGTAAGTTAGGTTTGCTGTAAAAGGGATAAACGTTTAAAAATTTATATGGTGGCGAGAACATCTGAGTCATTTGTAAGTTAAATACTAAAACATCACTGTGCACATTGGCTGTGGCAAATGCCTATAATCCCAGCAACTGGGGAGGCTGAGGCACAAGTTCGAGGCCACCAGCTTCAGCAAGACCTTGACTCAGAGTAAAAAATAACAAAAGGATTGGGGATATAGCTCAGTGGTACAGCACCCCTGAGTTCAGCTCCCAGTGACAATAAATAAATAAATAAATAAATAAATAAATAAATAAATAAATAAATAAATAAAATTAAATTAAATACTAAAGTATCTTTTTTTTTTTTTTTTTTTTTTTTTTTGGTACCGGGGATTGAACTCAGGAGCACTCAACCACTGGGCCACATCCCCAGCCCTTTTTTGTATTTTATTAGAGACAGGGTCTCACTGAGTTGCTAAGTGCCTCACCATTGCTGAGGCTGGCTTTGAACTCACAATCCTGCCTCAGCTTCCCAAGTCGCTGGTATTACAGCTCTGGGCTACCATGCCCGGCCAAAATATCAATTGTTAATGTTTTGACTCTTGTGAATTTTGTTTTGTATTTTCCTTGTAAAACTGTAACCATTGTCTGTATTTTGCAAAAGTACACCTTCAAACAAAATAACCTGTTAATTAGAGAAAGTAAGCCTCACCTACAGGACAGACAGGATATGAAACTGACTCCCAATACTAATACTGATCCCAACTAAATGGAAAGGGTAATTGTAAAATTCCAAAAATTAAAACACACTTCAAGATTGGTGGACCTAGCTGGGCATGGTGGTACATACCTATAATCCCAACAAATTGGCAGGAGGATTGCAAGTTTGAGGCCCCAAGCTACATAGTGACACCCATCTCAAAAAACAAACAAACAAAACAAAAAAAAAACTGGTTGACCTGACCTCTGTGTTCAACAACCAAGAGTTGGAGACCAAAGTCAAGGAAAATAGAGGGCTAAGAAAAAACACAAAACAAAAAAGAATGCTTTGGCCCTTGCCTTCAAAGTTCAGCCAGGACCCAGGGAAAATGGGACAGTTATAAGGAACCTACAACTCCAATGAGTCACCCGACCTCTCAATTGGGGAGATTATGAGGACCTTAGAGAACAGGAAGCCAACCAGTACCATTCTGCAAAGAGGAGGGTCACTCGAGAGGGAAATGTCTCTAGTGATGACAAGGGAAGCTGCATGTGGTCATCAGTCAGCAAGACTATGACGCATCCTGGTAAATGGCACAACTGGTAGAGGAAAAGACTGAAGGAGTGAAGAGGACCTCACAGTTCCTAAAATTAACCCTGAGGAGTCTTAGCTGACCTCAACAGTGGTTACTTTTTGGCCAACCTCGGGGTCACCTCCTTGGTCTCAAATACCCAGCAAGATAAGATAACCAAAGACATATGTACTAATGTGAGGGTAAAGTAAAAGTCAAAGTACAGTAATGTATGTTCATTTAAAAGGGAAAGACGGGGGCTGGAGTTGTGGCTCGGCGGTAGAGCGCTTGCCTAGCACGTGTGCGACCCAAATTCGGTCCTCAGCACCAGGTAAAAAGTGATTCCACCACTTGGGAGGCTGAGGCAGGAGGATCGCGAGTTCAAAGCCAGCCTCAGCAATGGCGAGGCACTTAGCAACTCAGTGAGACCCTGTCTCTAATAAAATACCAAAAAGGGCTGGGGATGTGGCCCTGTGTTCAATCCCAGGTACCAAAAAAAAAAAAAAAAAAAAAAGGCATTTGGGCTGGGGATATAGCTCAGTTGGTAGAGTGCTTGCCTTGCATGCACAAGGCCCTGGGTTCAATTCCCAGCACCACCAAAATAAACAAATAAATAAAATAAAGGCATTGTGTACAACTAAAACAAATAAATAAATATTAAAAAAATTAATCATGCTTAAAAAATAAAAGGGAAAGACGATGGTCCTTTTAAATGTAGCTTGAGAATGTGTATTTGCCTTAGCCCTACCCAAAGTAAAATAGGGTCTTTATACATGTCTGACAATAACTATCAAGAGACTCTGCCAAAATCATATTTGTCCTGAACTAATTTTGAGTCTGTGTTTTTTTAATCCAAATCTTAAGATGTATACACATGAGAAACTATTAAAAATTACTTGCCTAACTTCACCTGGCTGTTAACACTACCAGGACCTTTGACTCCTACACTTCTTAATCTCCAAGTAAATTGGTATCTTCCAAATTACAGTAGTTCCATGATGAAGCCCCTTAACTCTTCTCAGATTCAGTCATTGTAAAGGCTTATCTCCAGCACAGCTCTTTAATTACCTGGCACACTGTTCCTATACACTGATCTCTCCTAGAGACTGCTCATGGCCTGGATGCCATGGCTGAGCTGCCATTGATTTATAACATGGTCCATTCCTTGATGGCCGTAGTCCTACAAAACAGGCGAGCCTTGCAGTCTGAGTAATGCTCCAAGAGGAGTGCTATCTTTGTGTCAACAAGTCAGGACAGGTTCAGGATAACATTCATAAACTAATCACCCAGGCATCACAATTTAAGGAGAAGGCAGCCCAGGGCTAGTTCTCTTGGAAGGAGACTTGGGTATAGTTCTCTTGGCTTCTCCCTTTTATAGAATTATTAGCTTCAATCTTCTTGATTCTCTTTTTTTATCCCCTATTAAACCTCCTCCTTAATTTCATCTCTTCCTATCTAAAGGGCATCAACCTCCAGACATCCCTAAGGCTTGCTGGGGATTATCAATCTATTGTGTCTGAGGTCCTTCTGATATCATTACCTGTATTAGATCATGTGAGATGAAGATTCCAGTAGTGCTCATCTGCCATCAAATGCCTCCTCTTAAGCTAAAGCAAAGAGCCCCCAAACTCCCTATCATAACCACTTAGTAGCAAAGAACCAGACTCTGAAAAATTGTTGCCCCTAACTAGCAGGAAGCAGTTAAACAGGTGATCTGTTGCCCCAAATCTTAAGGGTTTCAGAATTCTGAGTCCTTGAGGGGGTAATGTTAGAGTAGGCAGGTAGACACAGATATGAGCAGGGGGATATGAGATGGGAAGAGAAAGAACAGGGCTCACTCCATCTTTTTTTTTTTTCTTTCTTTCTTTTTTTTTTTTTTGTACTAGGAATTGAACCCAGGGAAACTTTATCACCGAGTTACATCCCTATCCCTTTTTATTTTTATTTCGAAACAGGGTCTAAGTTGCTTAGGGCCTCCCTAAATTGCTGAGGCTGACCTTGAACTTGCTATCCTCCTGCCTCAGTCTCTTGAGCAGCTGGGATTATAGGCATATACCATCCTCATCCTGTCCAGATGCCTTCCACTTTATTGAGCTATAAAATCATACTCACTTAGCCAGGCACAGTGGTTGGGGAGCCTGCAGCAGGAGGGTTACAAGTTCTGGGCCAGTTTCAGCAACTTAGCCAGGACTTTATTCATTTAATTTATTAATTTAATTGGGCAATGGGTAAAATATACTTACAAGGGTGTTTCCTAAAGTGTTATTTACACCCACAAATTGTAAAAATAAATAACTAAATAAAAGGGTTACGTTATGGCACAGTCACAACTATCCAGTTACTAAATTATTTTTTTAAATATTTATTTATTTGCTTTAGTTGTACACAATGCATTGGTCTTTACATGGTGCTGAGGATCGAACCCGGGTCGCACACATGCTAGGTGAGCGCTCTACCGCTGAGCCACAACCCCAGCCCCCAGTTACTAAATTATGTAGATATATAATAATTAGAGAAGGGGCTGGGGTTGTGGCTCAGCGGTAGAGCGCTTGCCTAGCATATGTGGGGTGCTGGTTTCCATCCTTAGCACCACATAAAAATAAAATAAAGATTAAAAAAAAAAATCAGAGAAAACAGAAAAACAACCACGATGTAGAGTAACAAAAACAAGTTAAAAAGTTGTAGGGCTGCGGATGTAGTTCAATGGTAAGGTGCTTGCCTGGCATGCTGATGGTCCTGGTTTGACATTTGTACCATTTGAGCACATTTTAAAAAATATTTATTTGTTTGTTTTAGTTGTACACAATGCCTTTTTAAAATTGTTATGTGGTGTCGAGGATGGAACTGGGGCCAAAAACGTGCTAGGTGAGTGCTCTATCGAGGAGCCACAACCCTAGCGGAACACATTTTTGTTCAAAAACAAAACTAAAATGGTAAACATAGACTTGTACATGAAGAAGTAAGTATAGGGGCTGGGGTTGTTTCAGTGGTAGAGCGCTTGCCTAGCATGTGTGAGGCACTCGATTTGATTCTCAGCACCACATATAAATAAATAAGTAAATAATAAAGGCCCATCAATAACTTTAAAAAAAGTCTAGAAAGAAATATATTTTAAATAGTATGAAAATACTTTGTGTAAAACCAATGACTTGGAAAACTGTGCTCTTTATATGTAGTATGAAAGGAATTGCACTCTAAAAGCATGTATAACAAATTAAATAAAAAAAGAGAAACATTTTAACAATTTTTTTTAAAGCATATTACTAAGCCAGGCGTGGTGGCACATGCATGTGATCCCAACTACTCAGGAGGCTCAGCAGGAGGATCACAACAAATTAAGAGTCCAGCCTGGGCCATTTAATGGGACCCTGCCTCAAAATTAAGGCTGGCGGGGAGAGCAAGGTGGGCACCGTGGGGATTAGTTCAGTAATAGAGCAGTTGCCTAGCGTGTGCTATTGCCCGGGGTTCAACAGTGGGGGGAGGTTCTCTTTATTATGCTCCTAACAGTTTGATGCACTTGGTGGATCCACTTACATAACTCGTCTTGTAGATCCTATGCTCTTGCAGGCCTGAAATCCAACTCCTATTTTTCATAGCTTCTATGTTGGTGCTTTTCACGCAGCAGGAACTTAATACCTCTTAAACTGAATGTGCCTTATTATTATTATTATTGTACTGGGGATTGAATTCCAGGGCACTTGACCACTGGGCCACATCCCCAGGCTTTTTTTGTATTTTATTAAATACAGGGTCCCACTGAGTTCCTAAGTGCCTCGCCATTGCTGAGGCTGGCTTTGAACTCGTGATCCTCCTGCCTCAGCCTCCCAAGTGCTGGGATTACAGGTGTGCGCCACCGCGCCCGGCTTCTGAATGTGCCTTTAACTTGGCTCCTGTATTAAGTATTAGCGTTCAAACAATATTAAGACTTTCTTAGCCCTGCATCGTGGTGCACGCCTATAATCCCAGCAGCTTGGGAGGTTGAGACAGGAGGATCGCGAGTTCAAAGCCAGCCTCAGCACAAGTGAGGTGCTAAGCAAATCAGTAAAACACTGTCCCTATATAAAATGCAAAATAGGGCTGGGGATGTGGCTCAGTGGTCGAATGCCCTGGTACAAAAAAAAAAAAAAAAAAAAAAAAGAATTCCTTTTCAAGAAATGAGAAATGTACAGGTGAGTCAACATGAGGCCTTTGTGCGCTTCCGCATACACCCTGGTTTCCTTGCTTCACCTTCTTTCTTCCCTCTGCCTCTCCAGCCAGCTGGGCTAGGAGCCAGAGGTTCCCAGTCGCAAGGCTCCCAGCAGAGCCGAGGGAGCTGCTCGGTGGACGCCAGGACTCCGTAAGAGGCTCTGAGGAGCGCGGCAAGGCGGGGCCCACGCTGCCCACGTGGGCCTGGGCGCTACTGGCGCCAGCCGCCGGCCTTCCGGCGGAGGTCTCCATCTTGCGTCCTGGCCGGAGAGGACCATGGGAGCTGCTGCCCGTACTCAAGATGGCGGCGCCAGGAGAGCCTGTCTTATGACCCAGGCGCAGAGGTGTAAGGCTCATGGCAGCGGCCGAGGAGTCGACCCGGGAGGACGGCGAGGAGGAAGAGGTGGAGGCAGTAAGCACTATGTCGGAAGCCTGCGCCGCAGTTGCGGTGATGGGTGTGCGGGCTGGGGGTGGGAAGGGCGTGAGGGATGCCGCCGGCGGGAGGGAGGCCCCCTGGCGCCTCCGCTGCTTCTTGGTCCCGGGCGCGCGGAGCTGGGCGGTGTGTGGTCTCAGTCTTAATTGTCCCACCATAGTAAGAATGCAGAAGTGCTGGGAAGGTACCTTATAGGTACCGGTGCTTGCATCGTTGAAAACCAGACACAGTTTCCACAAAGGTGGACTCATTGCAGTGGGAATTTTTGGCTTTTTATGTTTATTGCCTCTTCCTGCTCACTCTCATGCTAGCTAGTTAACTCGTCTTTCTTCCAGCAGGAGCAGTTTGTTCTGGTCGAATTATCGGGAATCATCGATTCAGACTTTCTCTCAAAGTGTGAAAATAAATGCAAGATTTTGGTGAGTCTTCTAGAATTGGGGGACTGTCACAGATTTTCTTAAAACAAAAATGAATGGTGAGCCTCTGCAATCCCAGCTATTCTGGAGGCTGAGGCAGGAGGATCATAAGTTCCAGGCCAGCCTGGGTAATTTGAAGCAAAGGACTTAAAAGACATCACATGTTGTAGATTTGAACTATGACATCATAAATTATTACTTGCTTTTTTTTTTTTCTCCCTGCAGTGCTGGGGATGGAACCCAGGGCCTTGTGCATGCTAAGCACACTTCTACCACCAAGCTACATCCTGAGCTCTTATCCCTTTACCTTAAAATTCCTGTAATACTTATCACAAAACTGTGTTCTTATCGTTGATTGAAACAGACCTTGCTACTTGGGTATTAATTAAGTAGTCTTCAGGTTGGAACTCTTGGGATGAGAGCAGTGTTTTTCTTGTGCTTGCTAGAACAAGGTGCTCTTTAGGTTTCCCAGTCTGGAAAATCATTTTCCTTGGTAGCAAGGTAACACATTAAAGGCTTGTTCTTTTGATGATATTTATGATGGTTTATTCTTTTGTAGGGAATCGACACTGAAAGGCCCATTTTACAATTGGATAGCTATGTCTTTGCTGGGGAATATGAAGGTAAGAAGATGTCAGATCAAATTCCTTTTTATACATATCTTTCAGAGAAAGTAGCTCTGTTATTTTTTTTTTTTTTTTTTAAATATTTTTATTAGTTGTTGATGGACCTTTATTTATTTATTTATATGCGGTGCTGAGAATGGAACCCAGTGCCTTACATATCCTAGGCAAATGCTCTACCACTGAGCCAAAATCCCAGCCGCTCTGTTATTTCTTAACAATTTGTCTTTGATTTTTTTCTGCAGATACTCTTGGAACCTGTGTTATATTTGAAGAAAATGTTGAACATGGTAAATAATTACTATTCAAGTGAAACTAATTCTTTTTTTTTTTGCCTTCTGAGGATTGAACCCAGGGGCACTTTTATCACTGAGGTACATCCCCAGTCCTTTTTATTTTTTATTTTGAGACTACAGGGTCTCCCTAAGTTACTGAGACTTACCTCTGATGTGATCCTCCTGCTTCAACCTCCCATGTTATTCAGATTATAGCTCTGGCTCCTGTAATTTAACCCCTAGCTAAATTGTTTGTTTCATCTAAATTATTTGTAACAAGCTGGGTATGGTGATGCACTCCTGTAATCCCAGCATCTTAGAGGATAAGGCAGGATGTTTGCAAGTTCAAAGCCAGCCTTAGCAACTTAGGGAGGCCCTAAGCAACTTTGCAAGGCTCTATCTCGAAATAAAAAATTAAGTGAGCTGGGGACGTGGCTCAGTGGTTAAATGCCCCAGGGTTCAATCCCTGGAACCAAACTAAAATAAGTTAATAATTTTTAACATACCATGAATAGTAAGTTTTAAAATTAAATATCTCATGTGCCCATGCCAAGTTTAACTCAGATTATAGTTTAAAAAAAACATTCCAAATACAGTTGAAATTCCTGTATACTCCTTTCCAAACATATTCTTTTTTTTTCTTTAAATTTTTTTTTCTTCGTTGATGGACCTATATTTTATTTATTTATATGCAGTGCTGAGAATTGAACCCAGTGCCTCACGCATGCTAGGCAAGCACTTTGCCACTGAGCTACAGCCCTAGTCCCCCAAATTTATTCTGTTCTCTTTGTCTTCAGAGGTAATTACTTTCCTGAATTTGTTGTTTATCTTTCCTACATTTAATTCTATATTACATATGTATGTGTCTAAAACATTAAATAGCACTGTTTTATATATTTTCAGACTTAAACTGTGGGGAGTATAACTCAGTGGGAAAGCACTTGCCTAGCAGGTGCAAGGCCCTTAGTTTGATTTCCCTGGCTGAAAAGCAAAAAGCAAAAAATTGATGTTATAACATGCTAGGACCAGTTGTGGTGGTGCATACCTATAGTCCCAGCAACTCTGAAGGCTGAGGCAGGAGGATCCCAAGTTTGAGGCCAGCTTCAGCAACTTAGCAAGGCCCTAACCTACTTAGTGATACCCTGTCCCAAAATAAAAAGGGCTGGAGATGTGGCTTAGTGGTTAAATTCTGTTGGGTTCAATCCTTGGTGCCAGTTAAATAAATAAGTAAATAAAAATGTGCTATACAAATAATTCTGTAACTTTTTTCTCTCAGATTTGTTTTAGGATTCTACATATTAATATATATATGTAGTGCTAATTTATCTCTTTTCCCTGCTGCTTAGTATTTTGTGACTGTACCATAGTTTATTTCTTTTCCATTTCATTGCTACAGTGAATTTAAACTGATATTATCCTTTTAGTGTTGTTTTTAGTGTTGGGACCTGAACCCAGGGATGTTTTACCATTGAGCTACATCCCCAGCCCTTTTTATTTTTTATTTTGAGACAGACTCTTACAAAGGTGCTTAGGGCCTTGCTTAGTTGCTGAACTGACCTCAAATTTGGAATCCCCCCAGGTTGCTGGGATTATAGATGTTCACCACCCCAGCTTGATATTATGCTTTAGATAACATGGTGATTTTTTTTTTTTTTTTTTTTTTTTTTTTGTGGTACCGGGGATTGAACTCAGGGGCACTTAACCACTGGGCCACATCCCCAGCCCTTTTTTGTATTTTATTTAGAGACAGGGTCTCACTGAGTTGCTAAGTGCCTCGCCATTGCTGAGGCTGGCTTTGAACTCGCGATCCTCCTGTCTCAGCCTCCCAAAGTGCTGGGATACAGGCGTGCGCCACCACGCCCGGCTGGTGATATGTTTATCATCTCACTATAAACATATTTCTAACTGGGTGAGATGGCGCATAACTTTAGTCCCAAATGTCTCCCAGCTACTCAGAAGGCTGAGGCAAGAGGATTGCAAGGTTGAGGTCATCCTCAACAACTTAGCAAGACCCTGTCTCAAAAAAAAAAAAAAAAAAAAAAAAAGGAAGAAAGAAAGAAGATTGATGAGTGTGTTGTCTTCAACTTTAAGTTGAAGCAAGTGTAATTACTAATTTGACCACATATCAACAGTTTCATTTTCAAATTGTTAAATATCACTAATACCAGTTTATACTCAAAAGAGCAATAATGTGCAGGTTTTTCATTGCTTCACATCTCTGGCTCAGAGCCGCTTCTTTCTGCATAGACCCACATGATTCTAGCAGCAGATTGTCAGCAGTTTTTTTTTCTCAGCCTTCTTTTATAAATGGAAATGTCTCCACTCCAGCCTCTGGTGTCAAGTAATAAATCTGACTTTGTTTCTCTATTTTTTTCTTTTAATATTTATTTATTTGCTTTAGTTCTACACAATGCAATGCATTTATGTTTACGTGGTGCTGAGGATCAAACCGGGCCGTGCACATGCTAGGTGAACGCTCTACCGCTGAGCCACAACCCCAGCTCCTGTTTCTCTATTTTGAGTGCTAGAATTATAGACCCCATTACTCTATAGGCCAAATTCCTGACCCCAATCTCCCACTTTAGGACTTGAGCTTATCAGGTCTACGGCTTTAATCTCACTCATAGCTTTGTGTTTCTATCCCTTGGAGGTGTGTGTGTGTGTGTGTGTGTGTTTAAATTTTTTTTAGTTGTAGATGAACACACAGTATCTTTATTTTTATGTGGTGCTGAGGATCGAACCCAGTGCCTCACACATGTGAGGCAAGTGCTTTGCCACTGAGTTATAGCCCCAGCCCCTGTATGTGGTTTTTGAATCTAGTCAGTGTCTTCAAGTGGTAGTGTTTTATTTATCATTTCTCTGTGCTTGGAACAGGAGAGAGAAATTGTACTTTGAACTTACTGTACCATGTTAATAGAAAGTAGTTTAGTCAAACTCCATAAACTGCAATTACTGAGGTGTAACATCATTATTTGCTGGCATCAAGCAGTGTAATAATTGAGTTTGTTTTATGTTCCAGTGGATGCAGAAGGCAATAATAAAACAGTGCTAAAATATAAATGCCATACAATGAAGAAACTCAGCATGACAAGAACTCTTCTAACAGAAAAGAAGGAAGGAGAAGAAAACATAGGTTAGTTCACTTAATTCTCTGAACAGGGGTGATATAGTGTTATATCCTGTAATGACACATTGCTTGCTGAATGTGGTGGCAGACACCTCAATCTCTGACTCAGGAGGCTGAGGCAGGAGGATCGCAAATTGGAGCCAGTCTCGGCAACCTAGTGAGACCCTGTCTCAAAGAGGAAAGGGGCTGGGAGCGTAACTCATTGGTGGAGTACTTGCCTAGCATGTGTGAGACCCTGAGTTAAATTTCCAGTACTACCAAAAAAACAAAAATATAAAACACATTGCTGCCAGGATAGTACCTGTACTTTGTAGTAATAACTGTATGTAATATGTTCAATTTTATTTTTATTTATTTTTTAGTACTGGGGATTGAACTCAGGGGCATTTTACCACTGAGCCAGATCCCCAGTCCATTTTCCTTTTTATTTGAGACAGAGTCTTGCTAAGTTGTTGAGGCTGGCCTCAAACTTCAGTCCTCCTGCCTCATCCTCGTAATTCACTGAGATTTCAGCCATGTGCCTCAGAGCCCCACTGTAATGAGCCTGTTTACAAGCCAATAGCAGTGAAATCTAAAAAGTTAGTAGACATTCATTTGGGCTGGGGGTGTATCTCAGTAGTAGAGTGCTTGCCTACCATGTGTATAGGCCCTGCATTCAATCTCTAGCATCACAAGAAATAAGTAAATGAGTAAAATTGAGAATGCTGCATGAAAAGTACTAAACAGATTTAAAATTCAACCGAACTTGAATATAGGTGAGGAAAGAAACTTAAGAAGTTTGCCAAGAAAGGTTATACTATTTCCAGGACTTAGGGAATTCAGCAGTGTTTTCTCTCTCCATCTGTCTCTCTGTCTCTGTTTCTTTTCATCTTGTTCCTCATAAAAAAGCCAGCTTGAAAATAGAGTGTTTATGCTAGTGTTTGGCATTTCCAAGGTGTAAATGCAGGGCATCCCCTGAGAACTTGGCAGAGAGCAGCCTTCCTCAACAAACTCACAGTTGGAGAAAGTTGGCTTTATATGCAAGCAAAGCTCTAGGACAATAATTGTTCATCCTGAGTCTAGTTCTTAGCGTCAATTTAGTCTTCTAGTTGCTGACATCACAATCTAGACTGTAGAGCACAGTGTCTTGCCTCACACAGGCACATGTTTGTGGAGCTGAACACATAATCACTTCATGGTTTAAAATTTCATTGTTCAACAACATATTTGATATTCTAGTCAATTAGACACTACTCATATGGCTTATTAGATTTATTATGTTTTAGGCAAGAAATGAATATTTGAAGGTACATCAATCATATAGAAATTAAATGCACCACCCTATACACAATTACATAGAAACCGTTTTTGTTCTTATTATGTATATTCCCAGACTATTCCTTTTTCATGTGTCCTGTAAAAAATAATACGAAGAAGGAACTAGGTTCAAGGATGAGCTTGGAAGGGAAAGACAAGACATATCATAAGCTTAGCTATTATTTACATTTTCTTATTAAAGGAAATTCAGAATTTCTTCTCATGGTATTCATTATTAGATTATTAATCTGATAGTTCTTTGGGAAGATGTTATGTTTAGTCAAATAAATTAGCAACCATCTAGCCGGGTGCGGTGGCGCACGCCTGTAATCCCAGCACTTTGGGAGGCTGAGACAGGAGAATCGCGAGTTCAAAGCCAACCTCAGCAATGGCGAGGCACTTAGCAACTTAGTGAGACCCTGTCTCTAAATAAACTACAAAAAAAAAAAGGGCTGGGGAAGTGGCCCAGTGGTCGAGTGCCCCTGAGTTCAATCTCTGTTCAATCTCTGGTACCAAAAAAAAAAAAAATTAGCAACCATCTGTGCAAGTCTAGATTCTCTCAATTGCTGCATAACAAATACCCCTAAACTTGATGGCTTTAAAACAACAAAACTAGTATCTTACACTCAGGAATCAAGAATTTAGGAAGAATAGAGGTAGGTGGTTCTGACTCAGGGTCTCCCTGTGATTTTGCAGGCAATTTGTTGTTTGAGCTGTAGTTATCTTAAGGCTTTCATGAGATGGTTTATTCACATGACTGGTGAATTTGTTCTGACTATTGTGAGGAGAACTTGCCACCTGGATCTCCCTACAGGACAAATTGAACGTCCTCCCAGGATGGCAGTTGATTGACTTGGAGAAAAGTTAGTTTGTGGTGGGGAATGGGAGCAGATGGAAGAGTGAACAAGGTAGGAAGATGAGGTATCTTAGGGAGCTATCTAATGGAATTCAGTGGATCCTTATTAATTTTTGTGGTAAGCCCAAGCTTCTCATCCATTGCAAATGTTTGGCTGAAAAAGTAATAAGGACAGGAGGAGGAACATTGACTGGCATTATTGTAACAAACTTTGATTGCGGGGGCTTAATTGAGAGGTGAGGGCTTTGCCTGTGAGTATGGAAAAGAGCAAAATTTATTTGAAGGTGATTTTTTTGTTTGTTTGAGACCTGTCTAATTTCATTTACAATTGAATGTTCCAACTCAGAATGATATGTGAATGATGCATTCTACTGTCATGTATAACTAGTTAAGAACAAATTAAAAATATATATATACGAGAATGATTTTTTGGGGGGTGGGTGGTGGTGCTGGGGCTTGAACCCAGGGACTTGTGCATGCTAGGCAAGCACTCTACCAACTGAGCCATATCTCCAGCCTGAGAATGAGAAGGGTTGGGGCTGTAGCTCACTGATAGAGCATGTGTTTAGCATATACAAGGCCCTTGGTTCACTCCCCAGCACCCACTTTCACCACAACAAAGAAAGCAAGATAGAGGGAGGGGAAAGAAAAGAGAAAATGATATGAAAGTCCTGACTTGGAAGGTGATATAGTAATATCATATATTTTATTAAAATTGGAGGGAAGTAACAGTTTTCTTTAAGGCATGAGATGCCAGTGAGAACTCATTCTCAGAATGAGTCAAGAATTTAACTGGAAAAGGGGCATGGAACAGTAATTGAAGTTAATTGCTTGTAGTGATTGTGATGATACATACTCCATATGTACTGCATTCCAAGGCCTCCATGGAAGATGGAAATTACATAATTATTTTATTGATATTTATAGTTGGTTTACGTTGGGGTTTTGCTTTGACATAGTCACAGGATGAAAATTTAAAGAAAAATCAACAACTAAAATTTCTTTGTCGTGTTTCCTTCTTGGTTTGTCCCCTATCCCCTCCTAATTAGGTGGAGTAGAATGGCTACAAATGAAGGATAATGATTTCTCCTATAGACCCAACATGATTTGTAGCTTCCTACATGAAAATGAAGACGAAGTTGTAGCTGCAGCCTCAGATAAACCTTTGGAATTGGAAGAGCGAGAGATTCAAATGAAAGACAGTTCAAACCTGATCTACGAACAGCAGAAATCACTGCATTTGGAAACAGAGGAGTCAGGTCCTCTTGTTGATATCCCTTCTTCTGAGATGGAAGGTTCTGTTTTTATGGAAACTCAAGGTGCTGCCTTGGAAATCACTCCTAGATGAAATGATTTTCATATTGTTTTTGTTAGCCATACATTTCCAGTTATAGCACAACTTAACATACCAGAATCATTCAGGACCAGACATAAATTTTTTAAAGTATGGTTTAAATGACTGTAGGGTCCTTTCTTTTTCTTTTGATGAGTACATTAAACTGGGAATTTACTAAGGTAAGTATAAATTTTCTGAAGCAGCTATCACAAATTACTACAAACATAGTGGCTTAAAACACACATGTATTGTCTTATAGTTTTATAATTTAGCAGTTTGACATTTGTCTCTACTAAGCTAAAATCTAAATGTTGGCAGGTCTGTTCTTTTCTGGAGGCTGGGATGGGGATGAATCCATTAGTTTGCTCATTGATTTATTGGTAAAATTCAGCTTTTTGTAGATGAAGGATTGAGGTCCCATTTCCTTGCTGTTTGTCAGATAAAAGCTGTTTCCAACTTCTAGAGGCCATCATGTTTTTGGCTCATGATCCCCTTTTCTTCAAAGTTGGCAGTGGTGGGTCAGGTCCTTCTCTCATTTAAAAAAAAAATATATTTATTTATTTACTTTAGTTGTACACAATGCAATGAATTTATGTTTACGTTGTGCTGAGGATCGAACCCGGGCCCTGCACGTGCAAGGCGAGCGCTCTGCCGCTGAGCCACAACCCCAGCCCCCTTCTCTCATTTTGAGTCTCCTCTGTTACTTCTTCCATCTGTCTCTCTGATCCACCCTTCTGTCTTCTACTTCCCCTTTGTGTGTGTGTGGTGCTGGGATTGAATCGAGGACCTTGGACATGCTAGGCAAGTGCTGTACTAAGCTATATCTCCAACTCTTCTACTTCTACTTTTTTTTTTTTGTACGGGGATTAAATTCAGGGGTACTCAACCACTGAGCCACATCCCCTGCCCTATTTTATATTTTATTTTGAGACAGGGTCTCAGTTGCTTAGTGCCTCGCTTTTGCTGAGGCTGGCTTTGAACTTGAGGTCCTCCTGCATCAGCCTTCCAAGCCCCTGGGATTACAGGCGTGTGCCACCGTACCTGGCTTCTACTTCCACTTTTTTTTTTTTTTTTTCAAGATATGCTATCAGGTGATTTTTGTGGCATGAGACTTTTTATTTTTTAAATATTTATATATTTGCTTTAGTTGTACACAATGCATTTATTTGTACGTGGTGCTGAGGATCGAACCCGGGCTGCACACGTGCCAGGCGAGCGCTCCACCACTGAGCCACAATCCCAGCCCCTCTACTTCCACTTTTAAAGGACCATTTAGGGGTTGGGGATGTGGCTCAGCGGTAGAGCGCTCGCCTATGTGTGTGGCCCGGGTTCGATCCTCAGCACCATGTAAAAATAAAGGCATTGTGTACAACTAAAGCAAAATAAATAAATAAAGGACCATTTAATTACAGTGGGCCCGCCTGGATAATTTTCCTCTTTTTAAGGACTGTTATCAGAATTACATCTACATTTGGGTGCAGTGGTACATGTCTGTAATCCCAGTGATTAGGAGGTTGAAACAGGAGGATTGTAAGTTCAAGGCCAGCCTCAGTAACTTCATGATACCCTAAGCAGTTTAGCAAGAACTTACCTCAAAACATAAAAGGATTGGGGATAGGGATATATAGTTAAGTGGTGGAGTGCCCCTGGGTTCAATTCCCACTACCAAAAAATAACATAAATTACATTGAAGTCCCTTTTTGCCATGTAACTTACTATACACAAGAATAAAACCATTCGGATATGGTAATCTTTGGGATCCATTTTCAGTTAACTATAATATTTTATCTAAGAACAGAAAAAAAAAAAATTTTTTAAAGTGCTTAAGGATAAAGGCATAATTCCTAATATTACAGCTATAATTTCACTCCTTTCCCACTTTAGAAAGTTTATTGAAATTCAGCCATAATAGTTATCTTTATTATAGCAGTAACCCAGATTTGCTCCACTCTATTTTTTTTTTTTTTTTTTTTAATGTAAATGTTTAATGCTGGGGATCAAACCTAGAATCTTGGGCATGTTCTACCACTGACCTATACCACCAGCCCCCCTATTTAAAGTATATTATTCACAAACCTTGATACTTTGTTAGAGATTGAGCTATATGGATTTGCCAATATTTGATTGTTTCTGACTATGAACCCAGCAATTTGATAAATTTATCCTACTAATAATAAGTTAAAACACTTCATGTTAATTACATGTCACAATTGATGGAAACATGTAACAAGAGACTGCTAATTTACTGAGCCAATATCTCCCCTCCCCACCCCCTTTGTGTTTGTGTGTGTGTGTGTGTGTGTTACTGAGATTGAACCCAGGGCTTTGTAATGCTAGGCAAGTGGTCTATCACTGAACCATATCCCTTACACTTTTTTCCCCCTAGTTGTAGTTGGACACAATACATTTATTTAATTAATTAATTTATTTTTTAATATTTATTTTTTGGTTGTAGTTGGACACAATACCTTTATTTATTGTTTTTTTATGTGGTGCTGAGGATTGAACCCAGCGCCTTGCATGTGCTAGGTGAGCACTCACTGCTGAGCCACAACCCCAGCACCCCCCCATCCTTTTTTTTTTTTTTTTTTTTTTTTTGGTACCAGGGATTGAACTCAGGGGCACTCGACCACTGGGCCACATCCCCAGCCCTTTTTTGTATTTTATTAGAGACAGGGTCTCACTGAGTTGCTAAGTGCCTCACCATTGCTGAGGCTGGCTTTGAACTTGAGATCCTCCTGCCTCAGCCTCCCAACAGTTCTTGGAGTTTAAGGTAACCTTGGAAATAGAAGCCATTAGGGGACCAAACAAACAAGATAGAAACTGGGATTTGGCTTGGTATTGCACGCCTATAATTTCAGGAACTTGGGAGGTTGAGGCAGAAGGATCATGAATTCTACGCCAGCCTCAGCAACTTAGCAAGGCCCTAAACAACTTGGAGAGCCCCTGTCTCAAAAAATAAAAAGTGGGGCTGGGGTTGTGGCTCAGCGGTAGAGCGCTCGTCTAGCACATGCGTGGCCCAGGTTCAATCCTCAGCACCACGTAAAAATAAAGGCATTGTATACAACTAAAATAAATATTTTTTAAAAAAGTATTATGGATGTAGCTCAGTGGTAAAGTGCTCCTAGTTTCAATCCCCAGTACAAAATATATATATATATATATATTTTTTTTTTTTTTCTAATATATATATATATATATTAGAAACTGTATTCTGACACTATAGCACTACATTCAACATTTACAAGTTTACTTGTCAGCACTCTTTGGATACTCACAAGGTGAGATAATGATGGAATGTCAGCTGTAATACTTGGTAATATTGTTTATAATTAAAAATGACTCCTTGGCTGGGATTTAACTAAGTGATAAGAGTGCTTACCTAGCATGCAGAAGGCCCTGTGTTTGACCCACTGCACTCAAAAAAAAAAAAAAAAAAGACCACTTATTAGTAAACACAGGACAAAGAATACTGACAAGTACTATCAATGCCCATTGTAAAGCATGGGTTTTGGGATTTTTTTTTATTATTTATTTATTTTTTTTGTGGTACCGGGGATTGAACTCAGTGGCACTCGTCCACTGGGTTACATCCCCAGCCCTTTTTTGTATTTTATTAGAGACAGGGTCTCACTGAGTTGCTAAGTGCCTTGCCATTGCTGAGGTTGGCTTTGAACTCTTGATCCGCCTGCCTCAGCCTCCCAAAGTGCTGGGATTACAGGCATGCGCCACCGCGCCCGGCGGTTTTGGGATTCTTAATTGTGGTGTTTCTTATTGCAAAGATCTCAAAGCTGCACTTAATTGTCTATTTCTGTTATTACTGGAGTGCCTTAGTCCATTTTATGTTGCTATATCAAAATACCTGAGGCTTCAGGAAAGGCTGTCATTTCCAGCTTGGAAAGATGTCTGCATTATTTTTCATTTTGAGATAGGATCTTATAAATTGCTTAGGGCCTCACTAAGTTGATTGTGATCCTTCTGCCTCAGACTCCTGTTGGTAGGATTATAGACATGAGCCACCACGCCCAGTTCCAGCTGTCTGCCTTTCTTGTTTTGTCCCTTCCTCCATATTTAAAGCCAGCAATGTACATTTAATCTCTCACTATGACCTCAGCTTCTGTTTTCACATTTTTTCTTTGTTTTTTTTTTTTTTTTTTTTTTTTTGGTGGTGGTGGTGGGATACTGGGGATTGGACCCAGGGGTGCTCAACCACAGAACTATATCCCAGCCCTTTTATTTAATTTAATTTATTTAATTTTTTTATTTTGAGATCTTGCTAAGTTGATGAGGCTGGCCTGGAACTTGGAGTCCTTCTCCCTCTGCCTCCCCAACTTACTGGGATTTTGGGCATGCACCACAGTGTCCTGCTTCTTCTCCATATGAAGTCCTTTTGTTGTTGGATTAGGACCCACCTAGTGTAATCTTCTCTGAAGATCCTTAAATAAGAACTGCAAATGTTATATTCACTTAATTAACATATTCATAGGTTCTAGGGATTAGGATATAGATGTTTTAAGAGGCCTTTATTCTGACTACCATCTGTCATATTTGAGGCTGTGTTAGCGTTTTCATCACTGTGACCAAAAGACCTGACAGTAACAGAGGAGGAAAAGTTTATTTGGCTCATGGCTTCAGAGGTCTTGGTCCATAGACAGCCAATTCCATAGCACTGGGCCTAAGGATCATGGTGGAAGGGTGGAGTGACAGCTCAGAACATGGCAATCAGGAAACAGAGTTCCACTCACCAGAAACAAAATATAAACCCCAAAGCCATGCCCCCAATGACCTACCTCCTTCAG
Source organism: Tamias sibiricus (assembly GCA_025594165.1). Lineage (NCBI taxonomy): Eukaryota > Metazoa > Chordata > Mammalia > Rodentia > Sciuridae > Tamias > Tamias sibiricus. Next base: position 96,579,456 of record CM046666.1, read on the forward strand.
CCTCTCCCCACCTGCCTACAGTTATGCCTAGTTGATCCATATCAGTGAATTAATGCACTGATTCAGTTCAAGCTGAAGCATATTGCCTTGAGAGAGTTTCCAAGTTAAAGTGTAGGGAGGGGGAATCTAGATGGATCCTGGTGATTTTCCTCAGTTGAGGCGATGGAACAGGGATTCCAGAAAGACCAAGAGAGTTGGAGTTTTCAGAGCAGAATTCAGAAGAAAGAAAACTCCAGAGGTCTGCCGAAGGTTCTAGACTCCAGTAGAATTTATGACCTGTGTTTCAGAAACCACCAGAGCAAGGGAAATGGCCACATGAACAATCCCGGGAGCTTAACAGTTTTCAACCAGTTTTCAACCTCCTCATTCATGAGCATGGGATAGAACACTTAGAAGGGTTTTGTCTCTACTAGTAGTGAGATAAAATGAGCCTAAATATTAAATATGGCTCTTGCTCACCTAACAAAAGCTTAAAAACAAGACCTGAAAGGATCAAAGTGTTTTCCAAAAACTGCATCTCAGAACACTTGAGAATGTTTTTTTAACATATCCAATACCCAATAAAATGCAAAATGTCTACCATTCAATAAATATCAGGTATAGAAAGAAACAGATAAAACCCATTATGAGAAGAAAAGTCAATAATTCAAAATTAACCCAGATCTGCAAACTCAAGTGTTGGAGCAATATTTGTATTCCTACAGTGCCTGAGACTTAGAAGATAAAAAAGAATGTAGTCCTTTCAAGTGGCTTTGTGATTAAGGAAGTAAGTTGGAAGTTGGTTAGGAAGAAAACCAAGTTGAATACATATGAAAAACTTCAAAGTGGTAAGCGTGGTGGTGGTGATGGTATGGTTGAGGAAAAGTACACGATTGGGCCAGTTTGACCAATGAACTAAGATCAGTAGTCTCCCCGCCCCCTGCCACCACCAGGATTCCTTCCCTAGGTTGCTCTGCTAAAAACCAGGAAAATAGTTATTGCCAGAAAGGTGACCTGGCTTTCTTGTTTCATTGAAGATCAGAAAATGACCAGGGTTAAATTTTCAGATTTCAAAGAAGGGACTTAAGGAAAGGGAAGTTTATTTATTTATTTATTTTTCATACTGTGGATTGAACCTTACTACTGAACCACTTTCCCAGTCATTTTTTATTTTGGAACAGGGTCTCACCAAATTGCTGAGGCTAGCCTCGAACTTGCTATTCTTCTGTCTCAGGCTTCCAAAGTGCTGGGATTACAGATGTGAAATTTGACTAAATTCTGACACTATCAACATGGAATTAGTGTCATACTCCACAAGTTAAGAGCTGAATCCTATAAGACTGTAGCCTCCTCATTTTAGATACCAATCCAAGTGATAGGCCCACAGGTTACCCACAACTTCTGTCTGATTTGGCTACCAATTGAATATTCCCACAGAGCCCTCCTGAATTTCACTCATTTGCTTAAACAGCTCACAGAACTTGGAAAAAATGACTCCGGAAAGTTTATTAGGTTTATTATAGAAGGACATAACTCAAAAAATCCAGATAGAACAGCTGTGTAATGAGAAGTGATGTGGAACATCATTTCTTCTCCATACCACTCTCTCATCATCTGTGTTCACCAACCCAGAAGCTCACCAAACCTTGTCCTTTGGGGACTTTGTGGGGGCTTCATTAGTAGGCATGATCCCCTAAATTGTTGAACATAGGCAATTAAGTCAGTATAATCCCTGGAGGTCAGAGGGTGGGACTGAAAATTGCAACATTCTTGGTTTCTGTTCTTGAGGTGGGGTCTTGGGGCCTTGCTATGTTGCCCAGGCCTGTCTTGAACTCAGCCTACTGAGTTGCTGGGATTAGTCACGCCATGTTCAGCTGTTTTGTAGTTTTTGTTTGGCGTGGTGGGCATTGAGCCATAGGACTTACATATGGCAAGCACTCTACCACTGAGCTACATTCTCAGCCCTGAAAGTTCCAAGCTTTATATATATGCATATGCATATACATATATATATATATATATATATATATATATTTTTTAGTTGTAGATGGACACCATACCTTTATTTTTTTTTTTTTATGTGGTGCTTAGGATGGAACCCAGGGCCTACCACTGAGACCCCACCAAAAGTTCTGAACTTTTTTTTTTGTTTATTTTTTATGTGCTTTAGCTTACAATGGGGATGGATCGAACCCAGGGCGCGCACCACTGAGCGCACAACCCCAGCCCAAAAGCCCCAGTTCTGAACTTTTAATCATGTGTTTATTCTCTTGGAAACCATTCCCTATCTTGAGGCTATCCAGGAGCCCCAAACCACAACTTATTTACCTCAGCATACCAAAAGAAAAATTACTAAAGAGATTATATAAGAATTTGGGGGACTGAGTGCCAAGAAATGACAGAGTCCAAATACATTACATCCATCTATTCCTAAAGACACCCATTGCTAAGCTCTTCTCACCTTATGACATCCAAACCCAAATAAATTCCTACTTTTAACTCCATGTCAGAAATAGCTACCAATCCAGAACTATCCCAGATTCTTTGGGGTCTCCACTGAATCCTGCCATATTTTGTTTGAATATCTTGTGACAGACTTATTGTTTCTGGACTCTAAGGTGACTGCCAGAGAGAATGACTCAGCAAAGGAGAGAGATGCAAAATGGAACCAGACATACCGAGATTTTATCCTGCTTTTATGTTTAGATTGGTTTGGTACTGGGGATTGAATTTAGGCACTTTGCCATTGAGCTACATTTCCCAGTTGTTGAATGTACTACATCATTAACATAGATGAAACACTTTGTATCTTTCCATGATCTCAGAATTTATTGTATAACAAATCCACAGGCTACCTCACTTTCCTTAGTGGCAGTTCACTGAATACTTGTGGGTCACCTGGTAGTTATGAGCCAGGCAATCACAATTTTTTAAAATTCCAATCTTAATTTCTAATATCTATCCCACCAGTGGGATGTGTGGCTTAAGTGTTATAGATATTAGTAAGCATTAAGGGTTAAGGCAACCACAGGGTTCAGAAGCCTGAATTTCATGAGAACAATGGCAGAGCAGATATGAATATAAATATTCTATGTAGGTGCGTTTCTAATATCTATCCCACCAGTGGGATGTGTGGCTTAAGTGTTATAGATATTAGAAATTAAGCATTAAGGGTTAAGGCAACCACAGGGTTCAGAAGCCTGAATTTCATGAGAGCAATGGCAGAGCAGATATGAATATAAATATTCTATGTAGGTGGGCAGATAAGATTATGAACCAGCCAAAGAACTTGCTCAGGGTGCAGAGCTGTCAAAGCACAGGAAATTATTCTAGGCCAAGGGTAGTTTCATAGTATGCGGAGTGGAGCTTGCATAATTGCCATGGGCAGGAGAAACCACACTCTGCTAAAACCCAAGGAGAGATTTAGAGGTTTCCTGGACAAGACTCATGAGTAACCAGGTGATGAGTGCCACTGCCACTATACTTTGTCCAATCTGGAGGTGCTTCTCCTATAGACCTCAAGTAAGGGGATTACATCATTTGGTGGTCTGGTGTGTTCAATAAGCTCTCGGGCCTCCTTTTTCCAATATGAGTTTTATATCCCATGCATTCATGTGCTTCTGATTGATTTATTAAGTTCACAGGTGGTCGTTCTTTTTATTTTTTAAAATACTTTTATTTATTTTTATGTGGTGCCGAGCATACCCAGTGCTTCACAGGAGCTTGGTGAGCATTGCCATTGAGCCACAACTCCAGGCCCAGGTGGTCATTCTTATTAGCACAATTAACTTAGCAGACTGTGCCAAGCAGATGGTAACTGTTTACCTGTACAAAGTATAGTCGTTCCACCTCAGCACTTATGGCAAACTACTGCTTTACAAAATGGTGTAACAGGTTTAGGTACAACCTGAAAACTGCTGTTCTATATGTGATGTAGTAACTCGGAGCAAAGCACAGTCTACTGTCCACACCAGCTCTTTTTTGAGACGGGGTCTGATGCTGGCTCAAATTTGCAGTCCTCCTGCCTCATCCTCCCAAGTCCCTGAGATTGCAGGCTCACAAAAGCACATTGTTGTATAAGTACATTTTGTGTGTGTGTGCGCGCGCGAACATATTTATATTTAGAATAGGCTAATTCATGGAACATAAAGTGGATTTAATTGATCGCAGGGATTGGTGGAAGGGGAAAATGAGTAGTGACACTACTGGGTGGGTGAGGGTTTTTTTTTTTTTTTTGGTACTGGGGATTGAATTCGGTGGCACTCGACCACTGAGCCCTATTTTTTAAATTTAGAGACAGGGTCTTACAGAGTTGCTTAGCACCTCGCTTTTGCTGAGGATGGCTTTGAACCCGTGATCCTCCTCCCTCGGCCTCCCGAGCCGCTGGCTCTCACATTAATTTTTCAAGTTACTAAATGAGTACCCATCAGCTTTCACCCTTTTTGATATCCTGTGTTCCCTAAACACCTGACTCCAGGTATACACACGAGCGTGTACATCAAGCTGAGGGACTAAGTCATTTTAAGTATTACTTCACACCCGTAATTTCTGGGAGAGAGCCAAAGCAAGGCAACTATGGGAACAAAACGCGATCTGACCCAAGATGGTCGCCATCGCCAGCCACGGGGCTGTCTCAGGAAGTGGCGTCACTACACTTTCCGGTTCCGCCTGCTGGGGTGCACGCGCCCTCCTGGTTAAAAGTGCGGTTTCTGCTTTTCACGAGTCTGGAGCTGGGGTAACCATGGACGCCTTGGATCGAGTTATGTAAGTGCGTTGGGACCCTGCCCGGGGAATGTTGGGGAGAGGGTGCGCTGTGAGGAGAGCGATATTGCCTGTGCTTCCATCTCTCCCGTGGTGACCGCTCTAGTTAATGCGCTTTGCGTGCCGTGCCTGGATGGGGACCGGTGGGTTCACCAGCCCGGGTCTTCTCCGCTGGTACAGCCTGCCGGGAGACTGAGAGCCGGGAAGCCCCTGACTGGGAGCGGCAGCCTGAGAGGAGGGACGGAAGCGTTGGCCGCTTTTATTCCAGTCTCTTAAAAATGTTTTGACTTCTGAAGTGTGGGGGAAATGGTAGAGGGAGGGGTTAAGAGCACAGGCCTCAGAACCTGCCAGATCTAGGTGACTGACAATCCGGGCGCGTGCATAAAGCTTTGAAACTTCTGCCATTAAACCTTCTAAATCGCAGTTTAATCTGTAAAATAGCGATCATAATGGTCGTGCTTCATAGAGCTGTGAGTTTGGCGAATGTATCTAAAAGCCTTTGCTACAGCACGTGTAAAATGTTCATTGGCGTTTTCTTTTCCTTCCAGCTTTGCACTCTTGTTATCTTGGAGTTATCCTGGAGTAATGTTTATTTTAAATTCGTACAAAAAATATGTATTGAGCTTCTAAATATTTTTGCTGTTATTGGCAGTGGTTTTCTTGGGACTTGCCGAGGTTAATGTGTAATCTAAGTGACTGTTTCTTTTTAGTCATTAATTCAGAGGTTTTGTAACCTACTAAACTTTTAGGTGTTGGGACTACAATGATGAGTGTGACTAGTTTGCAGTGTAATAGAGGGACAAACAGCTAATAAAACATGTAAGGTGGGTTTTTTTGTATTCGTTGCTGGTTCATGAGAAGAAATAAAAAAGAATGTGGAGCACATACCATTTGTTGCCATAAAGACATTGCATATTTTTTCTTTCTTTTTTTTTTTTTGTACTGGGGATTGAACCCAGAGGTGCTAAAACACTGAGCCACATCCCCAGCCATTTTTATGTTTTGAGACAAGACTCTGCCAAGGTGCTGAGGTTCTTGCTAATTGCTTGAGGCTAGCCTTGAACTAGCAATCCTCCTGCCTCAGCCTCCTGAATCGCTGGGGTTACAGGCCTGCCTCACCTTAACTGGCTCACCCTACATATTTCTTAATTTGATTTAATAAATATTTATTAACCAGTAAATGATTAAAAACTTTATATGTGACATTTTATCTGGAGAAGAAATTCTAAACTCTCTCTCTCTCTCTCTTTTTTTTTTTTAAACCATGAGTGGGGATGGACTAAACCCAGGACACAGTGTATGGTAGGCTAGGACAAACTACTTTCCACTGAGCTGCGTCCCCAGCCCCTCCAATGCAACTTTGTGAGATTCATGGCCTGTGTTCCAACAATTCTGTAGACTGAGACAGGAGGATTATAAATTCTAGGCCAACCACAGCTATTTTGCAAGAACCTTGGCAACCTTTTTCTCAAAATAAAAAGGACTATGGCTCAATAATAAATTGCTTCCGGGTTCAGTTCCCACTACCAAATATAAAAAAGGATTCATTCATCATACAGCTTCTAGAATTTTTTTTTCTCTTAGTCTCCTGAGACCTGTTTAGAGATGAAGAGTAACACATGAAAGAATAAACCTTCACATAGCTTTAAACAACAACAAAAAGCAAACCTTTTCTAATCCTGTACTGAACTTTTTGTTTGTAAGCCTGGTCTAACTATGTTGCCCAGGTTGGTCTCTAATTCCTGGGCTTAAGCGATCCTCCTGATTTATTCTATTAATTCTACATGGGAATTTAAAGTTATGTATATTCTGTTTTTCTTTTCTTTCCTGAAGTATTCATACGATCAGAAGAAGGAGGGTCATAGTTATTTCAGAGAGGAGGAATTCTTTCCGTAGATGGCATAGAACTGTTTGAAAAGCAAGATGCTCGCCTATAATGCTCACTCACCATTAGAGGAGGCAAAGGTGACGCGCTGTTTTGAAAAGAAATGTATAAAAACATGGTACTTCTAGGCTGGGGTTATAGCTCAGTGGTAAAGTACCTGGCATGAACTAGGCTCTGGTTTTAGTCCCCCATACCACAAAACAAAACAAAACAAAACAAAACAAAAACATGGTAGTCCTACTGTTACACCATAAAGTCAGAATAAGGAATTTATTTTTCCTTCTTGTTTCTTAGGTAATTGTCTTAGATGAGTTTTTAAATCTAGCTCATTTTGAAGTTGGGCCTAATTAATAGCTGCGTGACCTTGGGAAGATTACTTATCAAGTCTTTGCTTTATCTGTAAATTGAAGATCATAAGTGTACCTGTCTCTTAGGGTTGTGGTGAAAATTAAGTCTTAATATATAAGGTTATTCTATAAAAAATGTCAACCATTATTCCTCTTTGATAGTAGTAATTAGACTTTCTCAGCAGTGATGTTGGAGTGAGACAATATATACTTCCCTGGTAGGCACTTAGTCTTAAATCTGGAAGAAAAGATAAGCAGTACCTATATTAGTAAATAATATCTATATTTAGTAAATATCCACAGGTTGATCAGCAGGTGATATACAATTCTTTGTCTTAGGGTACAGGGTACAGTTTGTCTACTTTAAATTTGAAAAAAAAAAAAAAAAAAAGGAGTAAAAATAACATCTACTTGGGCCCTTTATTTGCCTATTTATTTATTTTTAATTGAGTTGGGGTATTGCTATGTTGCCCAGGCTGGCCTCAAATAGCAATCCTCCTGCCTGGGATTATAGGTATATACCATCATGCCTGTCTAATCCTTTATTTTTTAATTAAAAAGAAAAGAAAAAAGGAAGCTGGACACAGTGGCACACACCTGTAATCCTAGCAGCTCAGGAGGCTGAGGCAGGAGGATCGAAAATTCAAAGCCAGCTTCAGCAACTTAGGTGCTAAGCAACTTAGCAAGACCCTACTCAAAATAAAAAGGGCTGGGGCTGTAGCTCAGTGGTTAAGTGCCCCTGGGTTCAGTTCCCAGTGCCAAAAATAATTAAATAAAAATTAAAAGATTGGGGCTGGGGCTGTAGCTCAGTGGCAGAGTGCTTGTTGCTATGAGGTGAGACACTGGTTTGATCCTCAGCACCACATAAACAATAAATTAATGAACAAATATATTGTATATCCCTCTACAATTAAAAAAAAAATAAAAAGATTTAGAAAACAGCAATAATAAAAGAATGCTGTGGGCTGGAGATATAGCTCAGTTGGTAGGGTGCTTCCCTCGCATGCACAAGGCCCTGGGTTCAATCCTCAGCACCAAAAAAAAAAAAAGAATGCTAGGAATATTAAAATGAAAGAAAGCTATTTTAAGAAAATCAAAGCTAACAAAGCACTTGTTTAATAGTAATAGAATATCTTTTTCTAATAGCTCCTTAAAATGTGAGATTTTAATGGTGGAATCCTAACTGATAAATATGTGAATGTAATGTCTCTTCTTGATTTTTTTAAATAAATTTCTCCTTATTAAAGTCTTGATTTTGCAATGTGGGGAAAATGTTTGTATTGTTATGAATTATGCTTTCTGAACAGAAAACCCAAAACGAAAAGGGCCAAGAGATTCCTTGAGAAGAGAGAACCAAAGCTCAGTGAAAATATTAAAAATGCCATGCTGATTAAAGGGGGAAATGCAAATGCGACAGTGACACAAGTACTTAAAGATGTGGTATGTATATATACTTAATAGTACTGAAGTCATTTTAGAAACTTGGGCTGCTGGAGAAATGCATAGGTAAGTTTGCCTTGTCTTAAGATCTACTGTCTTGGAGAAGATCTGAAATTGGAGGTTATTTGCCTTCCCACCTCACTGACTACTGGTTTTTCTTAAAGCAGGTAGTTCCCTTAGTAAATTTAAACTAGTTTTAATTACTAGAATTTGGTTTACACACATTTTAGGAATATATCCCAACCCTATTTTTCCCCCCACCCCACTGCCTTAGAAATGGAACCTGGGATCTTATACATGCTTGACAAAGAGCATTCTGTCACTGAGCTACATCACCATCCCTTTTAGGAACACATTTAATTTGTAAAGTGAAGTAACTGAATATCACTATGTATTTATTCATTTAACAATGCCATTTACTGTCCTGGGTACTGGGAATAATGGATGAAACACATCATCTCCTTTTAATGAGCTTAGTTGGAGATGTGAAAAATTAAAGTATTAAGAATTAAATACTGGGGCTGGGATTGTGGCTCAGCGGTGGAGTGCTCGCCTAGCACATGCGTGGCCCAGGTTTGATCCCTCAGCACCATGTAAAAATAAAGGCATTGTGCACAACTAAAACAAATAAATAAATATTAAAAAAAAGAAAAAGAACTAAATGCAGGGCTGGAGTTGTGGCTCAGTGGTAGAGCGCTCACCTAGCATGTGCGTGGCCCGGTTCTATCCTCAGCACCACATAAAAATAAATGCATTGTGTACAACTAAAGCAAATAAATATTTTTTAAAAAAATTAAATGCTGTGCTGGAGGTATGCATAGGGTAGAATGGGAGATAGTTCACATCACTTGTGGGCACCCACATATAAAATGGGCTTCCTGGAAATAACATGTAATCTTCATTTTGAAGGAGCAATTGGAGCAAGAGGATGGAGAGGAAGAGAAGGGCTATCAGGGCTGAGGAAGAGTCTCGGGCAAAAGTGCATGTGAAGGAGCACTGCAAATAATTGGGCTGGCTAAAAGAGATGTACTATGTGAAGACAGAAGAGTCATAAGTCACATATTAACATGGAGTTTGAATTTTATTCTAAAAGCCTTGAGGAGTCATTGACAGATTTTTAAGTGAGAGAGTTGATTGGTTCATTTTCTTGTCTTGATTAGAAAGGCCTGAGAACAAATGTGGGCAACCATGTCATTGCTGTTAGCCTGGTAGAGAGAACCTGGAATCTGGGATGGTGAAATGAAAATGAGGGTTGATCAGAGAATAGATGTTGAGGGTGGAAGATTTTGGGCATTGGTGAGAGGTACAACTTCCCAGCTTTCTGGCTCGTGTGCCTGCTGGGCAGTAATGCCAATTAGAGAATGTAAAAGGTGGGGCAGGTTTGCAGGGAAAAGTGATAATACTCAGTTTGGGACCTAATTTAAATAGTGAAGATAAAAAACTTTTTCCTACTTCTGTAGCCTGGTGTCTAATCTAGGGTCTAGATGTATTGGGTGCTCAATGAGTATTTAATCAATGAATGGGGCATAACATGTGGAGATACCTGTAGATAGTTGAGTATTTAAGCATGAGTATGGCTGATAGATTCTTTGAGTTAAATCAAGCAAATAATTGAACATGTTTTTGAAATTGACTAAACTCCTTATGCTTACTAAACATAAGTCAATTCAGATATCTAAACACCTAATTTATATTAATCCTTTTTTGAAATATTTCTAAATGTCATTGTTTTGATAGGATGCTATTCTGTCAACCCAGTGATCCCTACATATTTAAATAAGCTCTAATAACTATAATGTGCATTACACATTATTACAGTAGTTAACATTCATAATGATGACTGTGTTGTCAAGAAAAGGTGTTAATGTTCATTACTCTGAGACAGGGAAATATTTGGATAAGAAGAATCTTCATGAGTTTTAGTATTTGAGAAGGTATATTTCACTGGTGAGTCTCTTTTCGTGCCAGGCAAGTGCTCTACCACTGAGCTATATCCCCAACCCACATGAGTTTCTTTATTTACTAGCTCTGATAGTTGATGAATGATCATTTCCTTTTATTTTTTCATTGTTTTCCCTCAGTGACCCCTTTTTCTAATACAAGGCAGTGCTTTACATATTTGCTATTCCTAAGTGATTATTAATGAATCAGTGGAAAGAAGTGGGGGAAGCAAAGAAGAGGGTTGGGTAACAGCAATTTTTTGTTTTGTTTTGTTTGGTATTAGGGATTGAACCCAGGGGTGCTTATCCACTGAGCGACATCCCCAGGCCTTTTTAATTTTTTATTTTAAAACAGGGTCTCACTGAGTTGCTTAGGGCCTTGCTGAGTTGTTGAGGATGGCTTTAAACTTGTGATCCTCTGTCTCAGCCTCTTGAGTTGCTGGGATTACAGGTGTGTACCACAGCACTTGGAAGCAGCAATATTTTTAAGGGCTGTGTTTGAATCCAGCATAGGGCTAGTGATGTAGCCTACTGGTAGAGCACTTGCCTAGTGTGCAAAAGTGCCAAGGTTTAATTCCTAGCACTGCAAAAATAAATGAAATAAACTCTGGCTAGTATTCTAATTGTCGTCATTGTGACTTTTGCTGAGTTCTCGTATCTCCAAAGTTATTTTAATTGTCAGTACTTTCAGAGAAGATTTACTTTTCTGTTATCTTTTTTTTTTTAATATTTATTTATTTATTTTAGTTGTACACAATGCAATGCATTTATGTTTACGTGGTGCTGAGGATCGAACCCGGGCCGCGCACGTGGGAGGCGAGCGCTCTGCCGCTGAGCCACAACCCCAGCCCCTTCTGTTATCTTTTGCTCTTCTTTCCAATTCAGGTTGTATGCTTAGAGAGAATGGGCTAAGTAGAGTTTAAAGAAATGAAGGGAATTATTTAAGTTGGATAGACTATTGAAAGGGCATGGATACCTTGAAATAGGAAAATCTAGTCTAAGAATATAAAGCTTATGTTACAAATTATTGTAAGTGATCAAAAGGGAGCCAAACAAGACATCAGAACAGGATTCAGTGACCAGAGCAGTCTTGTAGAATGCATGTTATGCTTTATTTTTTATTTCTGCTTTTCAGAATGTTTTGTTTTAAAAGCTATAAATTATGTTTTACAGTATGCACTGAAAAAACCATATGGAGTTCTATATAAAAAGTAAGTCGTGATTTTTAAAAATTTTACTTTAAATTATTTTGTTCCATTATAAAAGTAACAACCACTTTATGAAAGATTTGGAAGGGATTTTTTTTTTTTTTTTTTTTTAATAAAAAGACCACGTTGTTCCAGCTGAGCTTGGTGGCCTGCACCTATAATCCCAGTGATTTGTGAAGCTGAGGCAGGAGGATTGTAAGTTTGAGGCCAGCGCCAGCAATTTAGCAAAGCTTTAAGTGATTACGTGACTTAGCAAGACCCTGTCTCAAAATAAAAAGGGCTGGAAAGTCGGGCGCGGTGGCTCACGCCTGTAATCCCAGCACTTAGGAGGCTGAGGCAGGAGGATCACGAGTTCAAAGCCAGCCTCAGCAATGGCAAGGCACTTAACAACTCAGTGAGACCCTGTCTCTAAATAAAATACAAAAAAGAGCTGGGGGTATGACCCAGTGGTCAAGTGCCCCCGAGTTCAATCCCTGGTACCACAAAATAAATAAATAAATAAATAAAAATAAAAAGGGCTGGGGTTGTTGCTCAGTGGTAAAGTACCCCTGGGTTCAGTCACCAGTACCACAAGAAACAACAACAAAAAACAACCACTATAGTTCCTTACAACTATTTATATTTAATATATTTTTTTCTGGTTTGTTTTCTCATTTGTGTTGAATGTGCTTACATAGTTGTAGTCATAGTCTGTGAATATTATAGCATATATATATTATTTTTAAATAATTACAGAAAAATTACAAAAATAGAGTTCCTATATATCTTTCACCCAGCTTTCCCTTTCTGGCATAACCCTAATGCATTTATTACAGCTAAGAAATTAACAATGGTATGGTAATGTTAATATATCTCTTTTTCTCTTCTAGGATACACATTACATTGAGTTATCACCTTCCTAGTCTTCTCTAACTTATGATAGATAGTTCCTCAGTCTTTTCTTGTTTTTGATGGCCTTGACACTTTTGATGAGTCAGCCCTCAATTTGGGTTTGTCTTAGGTTTTCTTATTAGTAGATTGAGATTATATTTTTTTGTCAAGGATATCACAAAAGTATATGCTTTTCTCAGTAAATAAATTACTAGGGGATACATATGATGTCAATATGTCCTATGCCAGTAGTGTTATCTGGTTAAAGTGGTGTCTGCTGGGTTTCTCCCCTATAAAGTTAACTATTTTTCCCTTTGTAGTTAGTAAATATTTGAAAGAGATACTTTGAGACTAAGTAAAGACTGTGCAAATAGGGTTATCTGTCCTTGTTTGTTGAAGACTAGTTCCAGGACTCCGTTTGGATATTGAAGTCTGTGGATATTCATATCCCTTATGTATAAAATTGTGTAGGTTTTGCTCAGAACCTACATAGATCCTCCCATAAACTTTAAATCATCTCTAATTTATTTATTTATTTATTTATTTATTTATTTATTTATTTATTTATTTGGGGGGGGGGGTACCGGGGATTGAACTCAGGGGCACTCGACCACTGGGCCACATCCCCAGCCCTTTTTTGTATTTTATTAGAGACAGGGTCTTACTGAGTTGCTAAGTGCCTCACCTTTGCTGAGGCTGGCTTTGAACTCGTGATCCTCCTGCCTCAGCCTCCCAAGTGCTGGGATTACAGGTGCGCCACCGTGCACGGCTGTCTAAATTATTTATAATACCTAAAACAATGTAAATACCATATAATGGTTGTTATGATATACTGTTTAGGGAATGATTTTCTTTCTTGTTTTCATTACTGGGGTCCTGAGCCACATCCCCAGCCCTTTTTTTATGTTATTCATTTATTTATTTGTTTGTTTTAGTTGTACACAGTGCCTTTTTTTAAAAAAAATATATTTTTTTTTTATTTATTTGCTTTAGTTGTACACAATGAGTTTATTTGTACGTGGTGCTGAGGATTGAACCAGGGGCCGCGCACGTGCTAGGCGGGCGCTCTACTGCTGAGCCACAACTCCAGCCCCTGTGTCTTTTATTTTGAGACAGGGTTTTGCTAAGTTCCTGAGGACCTTGCTAAATTGCTGAGCCTGGCCTTGGACTTTGAGTCCTCCTGTCTCAGCCTCTTGAGTTGCTGGGATTGCAACTGTGGGACACTACATCATGCTCCTCTTAGAATAATCTTAACCTTAAAAGTGCTATGACTAACTCACAGGTCTCAACTAAAATTGTCATGGTCCACTCTTCATGTTAACATTATTGTTACAATAATCATTACTTTTTGAATGTATTTATTTTTCTGCTAGAATAGCTCCATGAAAGCAAGTATCTTATTTGATGTAGTATTATAGCATTCCTAAATCCTGGAACACTGCCTGTCATGTAATAGACACTAAATAAATATCTGAATGGATATCTTTCTGTTTTTTGCTTTTTTATTTATTTATTCATTTTGGCAGCAGGGTTTGAACCCAGGGGCACTTAACCACTGAGCCACCTTCTCAGCCCTTTTTATTTTTATTTTGAGACAGGGTCTCACTAAGTTGTTTAAGGCCTTGCTAAGTTGCTAAGGCTGGCTTTGAATTTGCGATCCTCCTGCCTCGGCTCCTGAGGGCTGGGTTTACAGGCAGGCATGTGCCACCATGCCCAGCTTTCTGTTTTTTAAATCATCTTAACGTAAAATTATCTTTTACGATTAATTGAATTTACTTATCAGGATTATTAAATTTGGGGTCACTCTTTTAATATTCTTAGGAAAAATATCACAAGACCATTTGAGGATCAGACGTCACTGGTAAGTACAAGAATCTTTCTGATTTAAGAGAATGTGTGATTATTCAAGACTGATTAATCAGAGGTACAAGCTAATTTGAGAGTTTTTAAAAATTGAATCATTCTGGGCTGGGGATATAGCTCAGTTGGTGGAGTGCTTGCCTTGCATGCACAAGGCCCTGGGTATGATCCCCAGCACCACACACACACACACACACACACACACACACACACACAAATTATCTAAGATAATTTTGATATGGGGGGGATAAGACCTTTATTGTTTCAAACATATAACTATAGCTGAGCACAGTGGTGCACACCTGTAATCCCAGCTCCTGAAGAGGCTAAAGCAGGACTATTGCAAGTTTGAAACCAGCTTTAGTCCCAATAATAGGAATGCAGATTCTATGTACATATTATATGTACACATATATATTACATATACACGTGTGTATATATAATTGCCATCCCTACAGATCTTACTATTTATTTATTTAATTTATTTATTATTTTAAGGATGTCTCTCTGTATGTTGTCAGACTGGCTTTCAACTCTTGACTTCAAGCTATTTTGCCCTTCAAGCTAGTTGCTCAGGGCCTCACTAAGTTGCTGAAGCTGGCTTTTGAATTCGTGATCCTCCTATCTCAGCCTCCCGAGCTAGAACTGGATTATAGGTGTGTACCATTGCACCTGGCTAGATACTTTCTTTTCCCCCTCTGTGGTTAAGTGACTTTCTCTAGCAGTATGTTTTGATTTGTTGCCTTTTTATTTTTAAGATATCATAGGCTTTGTTTTGTGGTTACCAAATTATAGGTTTTTTTTTTTTTCTTTCCTTTTTTTTTTTGCAGTACTGGGGATTAGGATTGAACCCTGGGGTGTTCTACCACTGAACTACATTCCCAGTCCTTTTAATTGCTTATCTTGAGACAGGGTCTTGCTCAGTTGTTGAGGATGGCTCTTGGAGTTCTCCTGCCTCAGTTTCCCAAGTGACTGGAATTACTCGTGTGTGCCACCATGCCTGGCCAAAAGAATGTTTTTATTTTTTATATTTTTGGTACTAGGGATTGAACCCAGGGGCGCTTAACTACTGAGCCACATGATATTTTCTATTTTGAGACAGGGTCTTGCTAAGTTGCTTAGGGCCTCGCTGAGTTGCTGAGTCTGGCTTCAAATTTGTGATCCTCCTGCCTTAGCCTGCCAAGCCACTGGGATTTCAGGTGGGTGCCACCATGCCTGGCTATAAGAATGTTTTTGAAAACATATTCTAAGAAAACCATTTCCATTGATTTAGAAATTTTTTTTTTTTTTTTTTTTTTTTTTTTTTTTTTTGGTACCGGGGGATTGAACTCGGCGGCACTCGACCACTGGGTCACATCCCCAGCCCTTTTTTGTATTTTATTAGAGACAGGGTCTCACTGAGTTGCTAAGTGCCTTGCCATTGCTGGCTGGCTTTGAACTCGTGATCCTCCTGCCTCAGCCTCCCAAAGTGCTGGGATTACAGGCATGCGCCACCACGCCCGGCTTAGAACATATTTTTTAATACCTTCTTGTGCCAGACACTGTGTATGGTTCAGTCACATATGACATCTCATAAAGCCCTTGCATGGTTTTTTTTTTTTTTTTTTTTTTTTTTTTTTTTTTGGCACTGGGGATTGAACTCAAGGGCACTTGACCACTGGGCCACATCCCCAGCCCTTTTATGTATTTTATTAGAGACAGGGTCTCACTGAGTTGCTAAGTGCCTCGCCATTGCTGACGCTGGCTTTGAACTAGCGATCCTCCTGCCTCAGCCTCCCAAGTGCTGGGATTACAGGCATGTGCCACCGCACCTGGCCCCTTGCATGTTTTTGCAGGAGGTTTCATTGTCTTTGATGATAAAATTCTCAGAAAGGTTAATTTGTGCCTGATATAGTGGTGCACGCTTGTAATCCCAGCAGCTCAGGAGGCCAAGGAATGAGGATTGCAAGTTCAAAGCCAGCCTCAGCAACTTAGTAAGGCCCTAAGCAACTTAGCCAGACCCTGTCTCAAAATGAAAATAAATCAATAAGTAAAGAGAGCCAGGTATATGGCTCAGTGGTTAAGCGACTCTGGGTTCAATCCTCCGTACCAAAATTTTTAAAAAAAGGTTAATCTGTCTTGATGCCATACTAAGTGGCATACCTTTAATTCTTGGGCTTTGTGATTCTGTGTCTTTGACTCTGGGAAGTGGATGAACAGAAAAAAAGCAGTGTAGCTTTTTGCTTCATTTGTTTCTGCTTAGGTACTGAATTGAATGATAACCAAATTAGGTACCTATGTTTTATAACCAGTGAAGAAAAGTTTAGGATTGTGGCTGTTTCATCTGTTCTTTAAATTTTTTCTTTATTGATTTTGGAAGCCTTCCCACTGATTTTTGGACTAGAACAAATCAAACCTAATTTTTTTGTGTTAAGATTGGTGATCTCAATAAATTGAATCAGTATTTGGGGTATATAGAGAGTATAGGCATACTAGAAAAGAATCTGTATAGGATTGAAAGTCCATACATATATTTCCACTCTTCTCCATTCTGTATTGGAAGCCAGTACATCTGAGAGCCAAACAGAGAGATAGCTCTTACATTGGAATATCATGGATCTGTTGGTCAGTCATGTCTGTGTATACAACATTGAACCAGTTGTCATTGGAGACATGGAGATTCTAGGGCCAGATCCCTGTGTAGTTGCGGTTTGCAATAAAAAGTACAGTGTACCTTGTAAGCTCATGGATCCAATTGTAAACATCCCCAAAACATCATGCTGATAAATTCATGTAAATCCTATATATTAAGATGTGCCACTAATGATAGTAATGTTTTTTTTGGGGGGGGGGTACCAGGGATTGAATTCAGGGGCACTCAACCACTGAGCCACATCCCCAGCTGTATTTTGTATTTTATTTAGAGACAGGATCTCACTGAGTTGCTTAGTGCCTTGCTGTTGCTGAGGCTGACTTTGAACTCGAGAAGCTCCTGCCTCAGCCTCCTGAGCCACTGTGATTAAAGGTGTGCGCTACTGCCCCTGGCCACAAATATTCTTATTTTACTTACTAACCTAATGGTTTTCACATATTTTTATTTTTACTTATTAACCTAATGGTTTTCACATATTTTATTTATGAAATATTTTTCTTAAGTAACTCAAATCAATAAATTTGAAGTAAAATGCTAAAAGTAAAATATTTTTCCTGTGCGTACTTCTGTTTAGTTCATTAAGTCTTTATTAACTTCCACTGAAAAGAAGTGATACTTTAAGTTCAGAGCTAAGATTCTCAAGGTTCTTATTTTTAATTTGCTTTTATAGGAATTCTTTTCAAAGAAGTCAGATTGTTCTTTATTCATGTTTGGCTCCCATAATAAGAAGCGGCCAAATAATCTAGTAGTAGGTGAGTATCATTTACTTTTTTTTTTTTTAAATTTTTTGTGCAACCAGGGATTGAACCCAGGGGTGCTTTACCACTGAGCTATACCTCAAATGCCTTTTTAGTTTTTGTTTTGAGACAAGATCTTACTAAGTTGTCCAAGCTGACCTGGAACAACTCCTAAATAGCTAGGATTACAGGCTTGCATCATACCTGGGTGGTCTATTTCTTTTCTTTTTTTTTTTTTTTTTTTTTTTTTTTTTTGTGGTACTGGGGATTGAACCCAGGGCCTTGTGTATGTAAGGCAAGCACTCTACTAACTGAGCTATATCCCCAGCCCTCTGGATGGTTTATTTCTTAATGTTTTTGTATTTTGGGGGGTGGGGTGGGGGTACTAGGGATTGAACCCAGGGGCACTCGCTACTGAGCCACATCCCCAGCCCTATTTTGTATTTTATTTAGAGATAGGGTCTCACTGAGTTGCTTAGCACCTTGTTGTTGCTGAGGCTGGCTTTGAACTCTTGATCCTCCTGCCTCAGCCTCCTGAGCTGCTGGGATTATAAGCATGTGCCATTGTGCCCAGCCTCTTAATGTTTTTATTTATAGAGTCAGCTCTGTGACTGAGATAAACTGATTGTGTTCAGGATTCAGGAGTAACCATTAAGATCTAAAGTAATTTTTGTTTTGTTTTTTACCTTATGACATTAAATAAAATTAAATAAAATTATTTAATGTCAGCTCTGTGGTAGAGCACTTGCCTAACATGTGCAAGGCCCTGGTTTCTCTCCCCAGAACAGCAGAAGAAATAAACAGTCTTCAGTTAAAGAACAGGTCATATATATTTTTGTGTATACACAAATATATGTATTTTTGTGGTGCTGGGATTGAGCCAAGGCTTTGCATATGCACATGCTATGCCACTAAGTTATAATCCTCAGCCTGGGCATATAAATATTATGCTGCCAATACATGGAAGTTATACAAGTTAGGAAGAATATGAAAGAGTTTCTTCTTTATTAATTCTTCTTAGAATGCCACTGCTTCCGCCTCTGTGGGGAAATAAGATTTTGGTTTAATAGGAAGTATGGCCTCTTTGGTCTCTCAGCATCCCCACTTATTCAGTTGTAGATGCAACACTATTACCTTCTGCTTGCATGGGGTGTTGCTGAGCTGTCACACAGTATGGGTCCACTGGAAGTTGTGGTGGGGGAGATTGCCCTATTTCAAGTTGTAGATATTTTTATAATATGAAATATATATTTGTAGTTAATCAGAATTGGATTTAGAAAAAAAACAATAGTATATCTGTCCCCATAAATTAACCCTTCCCTAATTAATATCTGTTAAATAAATACATTTAAAAAGAATCCTTTCCTGGGTGTTTTGAGATTTGATTTGGCATGCCCACTGGCTTAAGCATGCCATTTATTCTCTATGGCCCTTCATTTTTTTTCCTGAGAATTGAACCCAGGCCTTTACATATGCTGTACATGCATTCTGCCACTGAGCTACACCTCTAGGCCCTATTTATTCTTCTGCAAAATAAAGGAGGTGGGCTAAATGCTTTTTGAGGTTCTTTTTATGGTTAATGTCCTAACAATCTAGTTAGCAAGAGGGAACATGTATGGGGAGTCTAGGAAGAAAAATAAAAAGAAAAATTCGAGGACATTTTGAGTATGCTAACAAGTGGATATGTAAGCTGAGTGGTGGCACATGCCTGTATCCCAGTGACTTTGCAAGTTCAAAGCCAGCCTCAGCATCTTAGCAAGGTCTTGTCTCAAAGAAAAAGGACTGAAGGACACAGGGTATGTGGCTCAGTGGTTAAGCGTCCCTGGGTTCCATCCCCAGTGCCCCTGCACAAAAAAAGAAAGTGAATACATAAAAGGTTGCTGTTTGGAAAAACAATGCTTAAATTTTCTTCTAGGTCGCATGTATGACTACCATGTGCTGGATATGATTGAATTAGGTATTGAGAAGTTTGTGTCACTCAAAGATATTAAGGTAAAATACTAATCATAATAATAAAAAGTATTTTGTAATGTTGTTCTTGGCCAATAGTGACCACAGATGAAGAGTACTGATAGAATTTCTTAGAGAACTTCATATTTTTATTCTGGCATGCTCTAACAAATACTACTTTATTTTGCCTTTAATTTTTTTTTTTAATATTTATTTATTTGTTTTAGTTGTACACAATGCCTTTATTTTTATGCGGTGCTGAGGATCGAACCCGGCCGCGCACATGCTAGACGAGTGCTCTACTGCTGAGCCACAACCCCAGCCCCTTTACCTTTACTTTAAAAGTAGAAATATAATTTAGAGCATATAACACATGTGGGTCTTGTGGCAGATAGACTATACTGTGGTCACTAATTCTTGTCTAGGCCCATGGTTTAAATGCTGTCCTCTCCCTCTGAATGATTATGACACTTATTTTATAGAACCTCAGAAATAGAGGCCTATTCTATTTTATTTGTTTATTTTTATGTGGTGCTGAGAATCAAACCCACGTTCTAGGCATGTGCACTACTGCTAAGCCACAGCCCCAGAAATAGAGGCCTATTCTAAATCCAGGAAGTTCTGGCTGATCATGTAGTATTTTGGCTGTCAAATTTCTAGCTTAATCCCCCTTTGGAACTTGGCATCTTTGTATCTCCTTTGTTTGAATGGGATTATAAAATAGAAAGCAATGAAAGCCGGGCGCGGTGGTGCACGCCTGTAATCCCAGCACTTTGGGAGGCTGAGGCAGGAGGATCGCAAGTTCAAAGCCAGCCTCAGCAATGGTGAGGCACTTAGCAACTCAGTGAGACCCTGTCTCTAATAAAATACAAAAATGGGCTGGGGACTTGGCCCAGTGGTCGAGTGCCCCTGAGTTCAATCCCCAGTACCACAAAAAAAAAAAAAAAAAAAAAAAAAAAAAAAATAGAAAGCAATGAAGAAGAATATTTCACCTCAGCTCTTGGACACAAATTGGGTCAAGTGTCCCTGAATTCAATCCCCAGTATGTGTGTGTGTATGTATGTATTTTTTTTTTAAATGTTTATCTATTTGCTTTAGTTGCACACAATGCGTTCACTCCTATGTGGTGCTGAGGATTGAACCCGGGCCGCGCAAGCGCGAGGCTAGCACCCCACCGCTGAGCCACAATCCCAGCCCCTGTATTTTTTTTTAATTACTATGCATTGTAGTGAAAACCAGAACTGTGGGGTTGGTGTTGCCACCTTGTCATATCTACTGTATACCTAAATAGTCCCCATAGTCCTAGAGTCAGATAGGTACAGGTGGAGCACAGAAGAGTTATTGGGGCTGGAAGGTCCATTCCATATAAGCTTTCAGTTAGGCAGCAGATATCTTCATCCTCTGAATACAGATAGTTGATTTTCAGGGTTTGGAAGTAGAGAATGTCAACAAGAGTGGTCATGGTGAGCAGGGAAACAACAGGTGACCTCTAGTCCTAGGGCAAAAGATGTTTGTTTGTTGTCCTGCTTGTTTTTCTGCTAGATTTGGTAATCTCTGATTACTGTCAGAGTGGAGGTATTAGAATTAATGGGAAACTCAGACCAATAACCATTCACCTTCCTTCAACAGTTAATACTTTAGTTAAAGATTTTTTTTCTTTACTTGGTAGCTTCTAAATCCTCTTGTTATCACTCATTCTTTTTAGTATAGAAAATCCAGAGTTAGACAATGCCTTTTATAAAATATTCTTTTAGATGTCGATGGACCTTTATTTTATTAATTTATTTATATGTGGTGCTGAGACTCAAACCCAGTGCCCTCACACACGTGAGGCAGGTGCTCTACCACTGAGTTGCAACACTAGTCCTGACAGAATGCTTTTTTATAGCAAGTGCTTCAAGAATATGAAGTGCGAATTGACCCATATTTTCTATAGCTTGTATAAAATTATTTTGTTATCCATATGAATGGGGGTTTTTTTTGGTACCGGGGATTGAACTCAGGGGCACTCGACCACTGGGCAACTTCCCCAGCCCTTTTTTGTGTTTTATTAGAGACAGGGTCTCACTGAGTTGCTAAGTGCCTCGCCATTGCTGAGGCTGGCTTTGAACTCGCAATCCTCCTGCCTCAGCCTCCCAAGTGCTGGGATTACAGGCATGCACTACTGCACCCAGCTCCATGTGAATGTTTGGTTAGTGGTTTAAATTTTTAAATATAGGTTTTTTTTTTTTTTTTTTTTAAACCTTTCTTTCTTTTTTTTTTTTTTTTTTAATTTATTTATTTACTTTAGTTGTACACAATGCAATGCATTTATGTTTACGTGGTGCTGAGGATCGAACCCGGGCCGCACACGTGCGAGGCGAGCGCTCTGCCGCTGAGCCACAATCCCAGCCCCTTAAACCATTCTTATACTGGGTATTGAGCCTAGGGCTTCACTCATGTTAGTTAGGCAAGACCACTTTTTCACATCCCTAGCCCTTTGTTTTGTGTTGTGTGTGTGTGTGTGTGTGTGTGTGTGTGTGTGTGTGTTTTGTAACAGGGATTGAATCCAAGGGCACTTAACCACTAAGCCATATCCCCAACCCATTTTATATTTTATTTTGAGACGAAGTCTCACTAAGTTGCCCAGGCTGGCCTTGAACTTAAAGTCCTTCTTCCTTAGCCTCCCTAGTAGCTGGGATTACAGGTATGTATCACCATACCTTGCTCCTAAAGACACTTTTAATGTAATACAGTAGGAAAGACACAGTGATACAAATAATTCAAAGAAATTGCATTTAAATTTTATTTTGATTCTAGAATGCTGGTTATGAGAGGCCAATTTTTCGTTTTTTTTTGGTTAGTTGGGTTTTGTCTTTCTCAAGTGTAGCTTTTAATTTTATTCTCTCTATAAACTAATGTTAAAAAGTAGTTTATATCTTTCTTTGATCTCCTATTACATGATAATGTTAAATGAGTGGAATAAACTATTATTGTTATTATTATTATTATTATTATTATTTTGAGATGTGGTCTTGCTGTGTTGCCTAGGCTGGTTTTGTAACGCCTGGGCTCAAGGGATCCTCCCTGGTCAGCCTCTTGAGTAGCTGGGACTTATAGGCATGCCACTGTACCTGGCTCAATTATTTTTCAGTCTAAAAATCTGTAAGCCTAAAAATCCCACCTGTGAGCCGGGATCAGTGGCACATGCCTGTAATCCCAGCACTTTGGAGGCTGAGCCAGGAGGATTGCGAGTTCAAAGCCAGCCTCAGTAATGGCGAGGCACTTAGTAAGACCCTGTCTCTAATAGAATACAAAAAAGGCCTGGGATGTGGCACAGTGGTCAAGTGCCCCCTGAGTTCAATCCCCGGTACCCAAAAAAAAAAAAAAAAAAAAAAAACCCACCTGTGTTTGTGTGTTTGTTTTAAGTATAAAATCAGTATTTGCAGCCATAGTTTTAGAACAGTTAATATAATCTGAAAACAAATTACTGTGTTGACTGTCTTAAAATCAGCATATAAATAGTTTAGAATTGACAGTTGTTTAATTAATTAATTAATTAAATTTTTTTTTTTTTTTTTCATTTCACAGAATAGTAAATGTCCGGAGGGAACAAAACCCATGTTAATATTTGCCGGTGATGCTTTTGATGCAACTGAAGACTATAGAAGACTAAAAAATCTTCTCATTGGTAAATATTTTAATACATTTTATTTGTAGGATAGCTGAGGTAGGCAATTTAAAACTGTCCTTGGGGGCTGGGGTTGTGGCTCAGTGGTAGAGTGCTCGCCTAGCATGTGTGCAGCCCGGGTTCGATCCTCAGCACCATGTAAAAATAAACGCATTGTGTACAACTAAAGCAAATAAATAAATATTAAAAAAAAAATAAAGGCGTTGTATACATTTAAAATAAATAAATATTTTTTAAAAAAAAGACTGTCCTTGATGGCACTTTGCTCTAGGTGTACAATTTTTTTCTTTCTCCCTTTTTTTTCTTTTTCTCCCACCAATAGCAGGAAAGTACTTAATTATCTCAATAGAGTTAAAGGGAATGTTACATTTTATGGCTGATTATTAGTTTTTGATATTGTAATTAAAATATCATCTTATAGTGTTTTACACTTTACAAAATGCTCACACCTATCTCCTGTCATTACTAGTGTCATTAGTTCAAACTTAAACAAAACAAATTTCAAGATTGTTATATATCATCCACTTTCACCACTTTGAACTCTTTTTTTTTTTTTTTTTTTTTTTGTGGTACCAGGGATTGAACTCAGGGGCACTCGACCACTGGGCCACATCCCTGGCCCTTTTTGTATTTTATTTAGAGACAGGGTCTCACTGAATTGCTAAGTGCCTCGCCATTGCTGAGGCTGGCTTTGAACTCGCGATCCTCCTGCCTCAGCCTCCCAAAGTGCTGGGATTACAGGCGTGCGCCACCGCGCCCGGCTACTTTGAACTCTTAAGATCTGTTAGTTTGATACATAAGGACTTTTATAATGTAACCTGAGTATACCTTATTGATCTTCAATTTTTTTCTTTCTTTTTCTTTGAAAAAGTGGTTTGTTGAAATGTATTATGCACATGCGTCTTGTATTTTCTGATGTCATTTTTATTTATCCAATTTCTAAAATTCTTTGAAGTTTCATGTCAGGTTTTATTTCCAGGAAACCCTCCGTGCCACACCCTTATTAGGTTCTTGACATTGACTGCTTAATTTTCACAAGAAATTTACGGGCTTATTTTATAGATGACTTACTCCACCACCACCCTGCTACCCTTACTGGAGATAAAACTCAGGACTTTTGGCATGCCGAGCATGCACTCCACCATTGAGTATACCCAGCCCCCATAGATGATTTACTATTAGTGAAGCGTGCTGGTTCTTGAGGATTTGTGTAATAAATGTAATAACTTTGTCATTTCTCGTGGCACTTTACCACTGATCTACATCCCCATGTGTCTATCCGTCCTTCTTTCCTTTCTTACTTTGAAACAAGGTCTAAGTTGCTGAGGCTGGCCTCAAACTTGTGATCTTCCTGTCTCAGCCTCCCTGGTTGCTGGGAATGTATATAGGCATCTGCCATCAAATGTGGCCAATTAACCAGTTTTTAATTCACGTTTCTCCTTTTGTGATAAGTTGGCATTATTGTTTTTCGTTTTTTTCAGTCTTGGGCATAAAACCAAGAGTCTCATTCATAGTAGGCAGTTGATCTACTACTGAGCTATGTCCTCAGTCCTTTTCATTTTAAGACAGGGTCTTGTTAAATTGCCAGGCTAATCTTGAACTTGGCACCCTCCTGCATCAGCCTCTGGAATAGCTGGATATTCTAAGTGTGCACTACCATGCCCAGCTACTTGGTTATTTTTATTTTTATTTATTTATTTATTTTTTTTTTATTTTTTTTGTGGTACCGGGGATTGAACTCAGGGATACTCGACCACTGGGCCACATCCCCAGCCCTATTTTGTATTTTATTAGAGACAGGGTCTCACTGAGTTGCTAAGTGCCTTGCCATTGCTGAGGCTGGCTTTGAACTCGCGATTCTCCTGCCTCAGCCTCCCAAAGTGCTGGGATTACAGGCGTGCGCCACCACGCCCTGTTAGTTTGATACATAAGGACTTTTATAATGTAACCTGAGTATACCTTATTGATCTTCAATTTTTTTCTTTCTTTTTCTTTGAAAAAGTGGTTTGTTGAAATGTATTATGCACATGCGTCTTGTATTTTCTGATGTCATTTTTATTTATCCAATTTCTAAAATTCTTTGAAGTTTCATGTCAGGTTTTATTTCCAGGAAACCCTCCGTGCCACACCCTTATTAGGTTCTTGACATTGACTGCTTAATTTTCACAAGAAATTTACGGGCTTATTTTATAGATGACTTACTCCACCACCACCCTGCTACCCTTACTGGAGATAAAACTCAGGACTTTTGGCAAGCATGCACTCCACCATTGAGTATACCCCAGCCCCCATAGATGATTTACTATTAGTGAAGCGTGCTGGTTCTTGAGGATTTGTGTAATAAATGTAATAACTTTGTCATTTCTCGTGGCACTTTACCACTGATCTACATCCCCATGTGTCTATCCGTCCTTCTTTCCTTTCTTACTTTGAAACAAGGTCTAAGTTGCTGAGGCTGGCCTCAAACTTGTGATCTTCCTGTCTCAGCCTCCCTGGTTGCTGGGAATGTATATAGGCATCTGCCATCAAATGTGGCCAATTAACCAGTTTTTAATTCACGTTTCTCCTTTTGTGATAAGTTGGCATTATTGTTTTTCGTTTTTCAGTCTTGGGCATAAAACCAAGAGTCTCATTCATAGTAGGCAGTTGATCTACTACTGAGCTATGTCCTCAGTCCTTTTCATTTTAAGACAGGGTCTTGTTAAATTGCCAGGCTAATCTTGAACTTGGCACCCTCCTGCATCAGCCTCTGGAATAGCTGGATTTCTAAGTGTGCACTACCATGCCCAGCTACTTGGTTATTTTTATTTTTATTTATTTATTTTATTTATTTTTTTGTGGTACCCGGGGATTGAACTCAGGGATACTCGACCACTGGGCCACACCCCCAGCCCTATTTTGTATTTTATTAGAGACAGGGTCTCACTGAGTTGCTAAGTGCCTTGCCATTGCTGAGGCTGGCTTTGAACTCGCGATTCTCCTGCCTCAGCCTCCCAAAGTGCTGGGATTACAGGCGTGCGCCACCACGCCCGGCTCTTGGTTATTTTTAAAAAATAATTTTGTGATGCTGGGGATTGAACCCAGGGCCTTTCACATGTTAGACAAGTGCTTTACCAACTGAACTATATTCCTAGCCCTCCATGATTTTTTTTTTAAACATTTATTTATTTGCTTTTAGTTGTACACAATGCCTTCATTTTTACGTGGGTGCGGGATGGAACCTGGGCTCCACACGTGCTAGGCGAGCTCTACTGTTGAGCCACAACCCCAGCCCCCCTCATGATTTTTAAAAGGTTACTAATCACAGTTGTCAGGGTTTTTTTTGTTGTTGTTTGTTTGACTTATAACTCTAGAAAATAATTTGTCCAAGAGACTTGAACTAATTTAAAGGGTCTGGTTAACTTTTTGGTGAACTCTGAGCAGCAGTCCTTTATTTTTCCTCTTCACCTCTTTTTTTGACAGCCTCAAGGTTTCTTATTGATGTGCAGCAAAGTTTTCTCAATTTTCAGTAATTTATACTTTATTTCATTGAGGTTTTTTTTTGCACCTCTTATAAATTTAGATTTGTTACCCTAAATTGCCCTTTTAAAAACTTTATATACTTTGCCCTAGATTATTGTTGGAAAGTTGGTGGTATACAAATTAAATCATATTCTTGCACTTTACAAATCTGAGCTCACTAAAAAAGATTTGGGGAAGATACATTGAGATGCATTGCTTTTATTTTTATTGTTATTATTAACAATGTTATTGTTGGGATTATAATTTTCAGAGCTTCTCATTTCTCTTAATAAGGCTGGGGGTGTGTTTTGGTTTTGGGAGGGTGGGGATTGAACCCAGAGCTTCCTGAATGCTAGGCAAGTACTTTACCACTGAGCTATACCCCTGGCTGAGTGTTAGTATTATCTGTTTAATCTTTACAAAATCTCTGGAATTTGGTGACATTCATTTCAGAAATGGGAAAACAGAAGCTCATGGAGGTTAAATAAGGGATATTAAATAAGTAAAGCAGAATTGAAACCCAAAACCTGAGCTTTTCTGCTTCTATTGTCCATTTTCTCTTGCAGAATCTTTGTAGGTTCTTACCTATATTTTCTATGAATTAAATTCATACACGAATAGCCGTGATTAATATTTCCTACTTTCCATATTAAAGCCCAAAATATCAAGAGTTTTTGTTTATTTGTTTGTTTGGTGCTAGGGATTAAACTACTACTACCATTTACTACTGAGCTGCATTTCCAGCCCTTTTTAATTTTTATTTTGAGACAGGGTCTCACTAAGTTGCTTAGGGTCTTGTTAAATTGCTGAGGCTAGCCCCAAATTTGTGCTCCTCCTGCCTCAGCCTCCTGAGTTGCTGGGTTTACAGGCATGTTCTCTGTGCCCTGCAATATTATTTCTTCAGCCAATATTTCAGCCAGATTTTCAGGCAATATTTCTATTACTTGTACTCCGTTGACCCAGATTTCCCACCTTTCCCCACCTTGTTCCCCTATGATTATGTTAGGTGAGGCAGGTAGTTTTAATTACAGCAGTGAGAGGGCTTTTGCTTGCCTTAGTTCTAATGGCTTTTTTAAGCCCTAGCTTCTCATTATTTTGTGTTTCCACTAGATGGCATGAATGACCACATAATGTAATAATGAGGGAAGTGAGTGAAAACCTAATGGAATCTGGGGACAGAAGCAGTCAGGTAGAAGAGGAATGGAATGAAATTGTAAGACACAAAAGGAAGTGGGTTTTCAGTGTAGATATGAAGTAAAATAACTGTTCCTTAGTTATGTTGTGTGTTCAAATGAAATAGAGTGATGTGTCATTTAACGATGTGCATATGGCCTGAAAAATGTGTTAGGTGATTTATTTCATCAGTGTGTAAGCATCAAAGTGTATCTACACAAACTGAAATGGCTATGTCATCACTAGGTTTTTTATATATATGTATATTTCACCCCCCCCAGGGCTCGGGGGGATACCAGACATTAAACTCTGGGGTGTTTAACCACTGAGCCACATCCCCAGCCTGGTTTTTTTTTCTTTTCTTTTTAATTTATTTTTTTTTATTTTAAGACAACCTTGCTAAGTTGCCTAGGCTGGCCTCAAACATGTTTTCCTACTACATTAGCCTTCTGAGTCGATAGGATTACATGCCTATGTCACCATGGCTGGCTTAGGTGATGTATTCTTATGGAACCATTGTCATATATGTGGTCTGTCATTGAAATCTCCCTATGCAGCGCATGACTGTATGGTAGACCATTAAGGAAATAAATTAATGAAGGGCTTTCTCACAGAAAGTTTATTTTTTGCTTCCGTAAATATTATATAGTCTTTTTGTTAAAAAAAAAAATCATAAATCTAGTGGAAACTGCTTTTTTTTTTTTTTTTTTTTTTTTTTTTTGGTGCTGGGGATCAAACCCAGGGCCTTGTGCATGCAAGGCAAGCACTCTACCAACTGAGCTATATCCCCAGCTGGAAACTGCTTTTTTATATTTCCTTTTTAAATTGAAGTCCTGGGGGTGAAATCTAGGACCTCATGAATGCCAGGAATGTACTTTTCACTAAATTACATCTTCAACTCTGGAATTGTGTTTTGTTTTGATTTTGGTACCGGAGATTGAACCCAGGGTTGCTTAACCACTGAGCTATATCCTGGCCCTCTTTTTAAAAATTATTATTTTTTATTTTGAAATAAGGTCTTGCTGAGGCTGGCTTTGAACTTGTGATCCTCCTGCCTCAGCTTCCCAAACTGGCTGGGATTAAAGGCATGCATCACCATACCTGGCTGGAACTCCATCCTTGATAGAAAACCAGTAAATAATCTTTTTAGATTCAGTCTATCCTAATTTTTTTTATTTTTTTTTCTTTTTTGGTACAAGGTATTGAACTCAGGGGCACTCAATCACTGGGCCATATCTCCAGCCCTTTTTTGTATTTTATTAGAGACAGGGTCTCACTGAGTTGCTAAGTGCCTCGCCATTGCTGAGGCTGGCTTTTGAACTCGGGATTCTCCTGCCTCAGCCTCCCAAGTGCTGGGATTACAGGCGTGCACCACTGCGCCCAGCTTATAATTTTTTTTAATATTTATTTATGGGCTGGGATTGTGGCTCAGCGGTAGAGCACTCGTCTAGCACGTGCGCGACCCGGGTTCGATCCTCAGCACCACATACAAATAAACGCATTGTGTACAACTAAAAAAAAGCAAATAAATAAATATTTAAAAAAAAATTTATTTATTTGCTTTAGTTGTACACAATGCAATGCATTTATGTTTACATGGTGCTGAGGATCGAACACGGGCCGCGCCCATGCTAGGCGAGCACTCTACCTCTGAGCCACAACCCCAGCCCCCAGCTTCTAATTTTTATTGTTACAGTTTTTATGTGACTTCACTGAACATTAAACTGATAGTAAATCAAGAAATGGGTTAATTTTATTAAGTGTTCCTTTAAGGCCTACTGTTATTTAGCTACCTAACAGGATTAGTTTTTCTTAATGCCTTTATTTATATCAGTGGTCATAGCTACATTAATTTATTTTAACCTCATTTCCTAAATTTTTGATCCATTTGAAAATATGCAGTGAGCTGGGTGTAGTGGCGCATGTTTGTAATCCCAGCAACTCAGGAGGCTGAGACAATAGAATCTCAAGCTTGAGGCCAGCCTCAGCAGTTAGTGAGGCCCTAGGAAACTTAGCAAAACCCTGTTTCAGCATAAAAAATGAAAAGGACTGGGGATGTGGTTCAGTGGTAAAGTGCTCCTAGGTTCAATTCCCAGTACCCAAAAAAGAATTAATCTTCTCTATAGCCTCACAGAGGTAGTTGCATTAGTCTTCTCAGGTTGCCATAGCATGGTATCATTGACTTGGTGGCTTAACCCACAGAAATCTATTTCTCATAGTTCCAAAAGCTTAAAGTCCAAGATCAAAGTTGCTTCCAATTCTCTTTCTGGTGAGGGCTCTCTTCTCTGGCCACCTTCTCCCTGTGTTTTCACATGGCGTATCTTTAATTTGTGCCCAGGGAAGAAGGAAGAGTGAATAGGCTTGCTGATGTTTTTTCTTTTCTTTTTTGGTGCTGGGGATTGAATTTAGAGGCACTCAACCACTGAGCCACATCCCAAACCCTATTTTGTATTTTATTTAGAGACAGGGTCTCACTGAGTTGCTTAGAGCCTCGCCATTGTTGAGGCTGGCTTTGAACTCACAATCCTCTTGTCTCAGCCTCCTGAGCTGCTGGGATCATGGGTGTGCATCACCGCGCCCAGCTTGTTTTTCTTACTGGAACATAAATTCTATTGGATTAAGGTCCTACCTTTTTGACCTCCTTTAAACTTCATTATATCCTTAGAGGCCTGTTCTCTTAACAGCCACATTGGTGACTAGAGTTTCAAAATATAAATATTGAGAAAATAATATTACCATTATGCATTCAGTGCATAATGGTAATATTACTCCCATGTTATGGATAAGGAAATTGAGACCAGTTAGCTTGATTGCCCAGCTTGAAGAGATTGTACGTGGCAGATTCAGGATCTGATTGTATTCCTGGACTACAGATCCCATGGCTTTGCTGTAAATATGCTGGTCAGCTTACTGTCTCCTTTCCACTTTATTCATTCATTTATTCATTCGTTCATTGGTATTAGGGATTGAACTATGGGGCACTTAACCACTGAGCTACATCCCCAGCCCTTTTTTGTATTTTATTTAGAGACAGGATCTCGATGAGTTGCTTAGGGCCTCGTTAAGTTGCTGAGGCTGGCTTTGAACTTGCAATTTTCCTGCCTCAACCTCCCTAGCTGCTGGGATTACAGGCATGCGCCATCTTGCCCAGCATCCACTGTATTTACTTATGGACACAGACACACTTAAAATCTTATTTTTGCACCGAGCATGGTGGCACATGCCTGTAATCCCAGCACTTGGGAGGCTGAAGCAGGAGGATCTCAAGTTCAAAGCCAGCCTCAGTAATGGCGAGGCACTTAGCAACTCAGTGAGACCCTGTCTCTAATAAAATACAAAAAAGGGCTGGGGATGTGGCCCAGTGGTTGAGTGCTCCTGAGTTCAATCCCCAGTACCAAAAAAAAAAAAAAAAAAAAAAAAAAAAAAATCTTTTGCCTAGAATTAATCCATTGAAAAATATCAAACTGAAGCTTTCCATCTCTGACTTAAACCCATTTATCTTCAACCCCTTACTATTTTTATTTTTTTGTGGTGCTGGGGATTGAACCCAGGGCCTTCTGCATGTAAGGCAAGCACTCTACTAACTGAGCTATATCCCTAGCCACCCTCCTTACTTCTTTTTAACTGAAGTTTTACCTTTATCTATACCCTCGTAATATCTTCCTTTTTCCCGAACTCTCATTCCTACCCATTTTCAGGCCCGCTTTTTGTCAGCATTCTGTTGAGACACATTTTAATCTATCACCCCTTTGTTTTAGACTCATCTTGTATTTTCCTTGATCAGGTCCTGGAGTCTTCAGCTATTTGTCTTAAAATATTTATGCCTTTTTTGGTACTGGAGATTGAACTCAGAGGCACTCAACCACTGAGCCACATCTCAGACCTATTTTGCATTTTATTTAGAGACAGGGTCTCATGCCGAGTTGCTTAGCACCTCACTGTTGCTGAGGCTGGCTTTGAACTCATGATCCTCCTGCCTCAGCCTCCCGAGGTGCTGGGATTACAGGCTTGCTTCACTGCACCTGGATTGACTAACATATTTTTAAAAGTTAATATCCATGGTAAATATAATACTCCAATACAAAGCATTGGCTTTAAAAGGAGAACTTTTAAAACTGAAAAATTACATGTTTCAGTGAAAAAATCATGAGATTAAATGATAGAGAGGGTGAAACTTTCACACATTTTTCAGGGATCATTTATGTGCTGCCTGTCTTTTTAGTAAGTATTAGAGCAAAATGAGGCATTTACAATGTAGCTCTTGGAAATTGGATTTTTAAAAGTGTGTTGAGTTTTTTTTGGTACTGGTGATTGAACCAGGGATGCTTAACCACTGGGCCATATCCCCAGCCCTTTTAATTTTTTTATTTTGAGATAGGGTCTCACTTTGTTGCTTAAGGCCTCACTAAATTGCTGAACCTGGCCTTGAACATGTGATCTTCCTTCCTCAGCCTCTCAAGTTGCTAGGATTACAGGGTGTATGCTGTCATACCTGGCATGTATTGAGTTTTAAAAAATAACTTAACATGTGCTTCTAGACTTTTTCAGAGGTCCCACAGTATCGAATATTCGCCTGGCTGGATTAGAGTATGTTCTGCACTTTACTGCACTGAATGGGAAGATTTACTTTCGAAGCTATAAGTAAGTACGTTTCTTAGCATGTTTTTCTTAATTCTCAAGGTTAGCATGTTAGTATGACTGTTTTATATGGCTCAATCAAAATTGTCATCTGCGCAAGAGTTTGGAGAGTCTGCAGAATAGTAGTGGCAGCAGCTCCATGCTGACACTCCATCAGAATTAGATTAGATCCTGCTAATCTTTGCCTCTGAAACTCTAATTTTCCAGAGTCCTGGTCCATCTAATACTGCATGTTTTCTGAATCTGGAACACTAGATGTTCCTTAGCTTTATACAGTATCTCTTTATTAGTTTTGTTGTGTTTGTTTGATAGGTACTGGGAAGTGAACCCAGTGGTACCAAGCTGGAATCCAGCCCTTTTAATTTTTTTTTGTTTTCAGATAGAGTTTCACTAAGTTGCTTAGAGCCTGACTAAATTGACAAGGCTGATCTTGAACTTACTATTCTCCTGCCTCAGCCTCCAGGTTTGCTGGGATTATGTACATGCACCAAGATGCTCAATGTTTTTATTTTATTTTATTTTATTTTTGGTACTGGGGATTGAACTCAGGGGCACTTGACCACTGGGCCACATCCCTAGCCCTTTTTTGTATTTTA
This sequence comes from Tamias sibiricus, assembly GCA_025594165.1. NCBI lineage: Eukaryota > Metazoa > Chordata > Mammalia > Rodentia > Sciuridae > Tamias > Tamias sibiricus. The sequence goes on from CM046666.1 coordinate 96,612,643, forward strand.
TTAGAGACAGGGTCTTACTGAGTGGCTAAGTGCCTCGCCATTATTGAGGCTTGCTTTGAACTCGCAATCCTCCTGCTTCAGCCTCCCAAGTGCTGGGATTACAGGCATGCGCCACCTCACCCGGCTTTTCTTTATTGTTCTTAACTGGATTTAGAGCACATAGCCACAAGTCAGGGCAGCCAAAACAAATCTCAAGATTGTAATCATCTCCCCCCACTCCCACGCCAAAGGCATAGGCAGAGGTTAAATAGGAAAGTAGGTAAATATTCAAGAGAGAATGGAATGGCTATCAATCTCAAAATAAGATGCCTTTGGGGTAGAGCAAGGAATACACACTCAAGGGAGAATCCAAAGGGAGAGACATCCAAAATCCTAAATCTTTTAAAAACTGTAGTCCTAAAGAAATAACAAATCACTGGCTAGATTCATTTTACCTTCTCTCTGGCCTAGGCTTTCTACCCCTAACCCCAGCACAATATAAATATAAGCTGTGCCTGCCTTTTTGAGTATTGCAGATTGAACCCAGGAGTGCTTTACCACTGAGCTACAACCTCAGTTATTTTATGTCTTTATTCTGAGTCAGGGTCTTGATAAGTTGTTGAGGCTGGCCTTGAACTTGTGGTCCTTCTATCTAGGCACACACAAAGCTACTGAGATTACAATAGCGTACCACTAAGTCCAGCTATAAATATAAATCTGAACAAGCAGATTCTGTTTTTTTTAAAATTGCTTAACGATGTGCTGTAGTTATCTTATGAGGTAAGCATGCCTTTTTTCTTTTTTTAAAAGTAAAACATTGGCACTGGCTGAAAGAGCCCCACTTTCCTAGAAATTATATTGACCCTCCAAACTGCCTTTCTTTGTACAATGAGTTTAGTCTCTGATGGACATTTTGAGCAGTGGCCTGGCAATGCAGCCTGTGAGCCAGCAGTTGAGTGTTGACAGTATCTTCTGTTCAGCAGTACTATTGTACAACCATTTATATCCAGAATTTCATACAGAGAGTTTTGGTTTGTTTTGGTTCAGTTTTTTGGGAGACGGAGTCTTGCTGTGATATCTCAGCTAGCCTCAGACTCCTGGTCTCAAGTGATCCTCCTACCTCAGCCTCCCAAGTGTTGGGACTTAAAAGCATTCACTGCCACTCCTGGCTAGGTTGTTGATTTTTCTTTTTCTTTTTCTTTTTTTTTGGTACTGGGGATTGAACTCAGGGGCACTTGACCACTGGGCCACATCCCCAGCCCTTTTTTGTATTTTATTTAGAGACAGGGTCTCACTGAGTTGCTAAGTGCCTCACCATTGCTGAGGCTGGCTTTGAACTCGCAATCCTTCACCATTGCTGAGGGCTGGCTTTGAACTCGCAATCCTCCTGCCTCAGCCTCCCAAGTGCTGGGATTACAGGCGTGCGCCACTGCGCCCGGCTGATTTTTCATTTTTATTCATAACAAGAGAGGTAGCTGACAACTATGTCTAATGAAACAACTATATCCAAATGAAAATAAATATTCACCTCTTGTTGATTAATAATTTCCATCATGATCTCAACTGAACTGAGTCAGAAATGCTTACTTAGTTTTTCCCACCATATGACTAATAGTACCATTTATACTTTTTCCCTTCATTGAAAGTAAAATAATAGGGACTGGGGATGTAGTCAGTGTTATAGCACTTGCCTAGCTCTCATCCCAATCCCTTCCACTACATACACACCAAAAAAAATAATAATAATAATAATAAGGAAAAATACAATAAAATACCTATTGATTGTAAGATGTAATTAGGAGTTTTTTTGGGGGGTGTGGTGGGGGGGATGCTGGGGATTGAACCACTTAACCACAGAGCCATATCCCCAGCCCTTTTATAGTTTTTATTTTAAGACAGTGTCTTGCTAAGTTGCATAGGGCCTTGTTGAGTTGCTGAGGCTGGCTTTGAACTTGGAATTCTCCTGCCTTAGCCTTCTGAGCTGCTGAAATTACAGGTGTGTGCCACTGCCTGATGGAGCTTTACAATTATTTTTTAGCTAGTTAAAATGATAAGTTCCTTAAGTCTGTTGTTTGCATTTCCTCACTTGGTTTGGGGACTTTCAAGAATGTTTTACAGAGCACCTCAGCCATTCTCATGAACTGTACTGCTGTGTCCTTGTCCTCTCTCTTACTGCATATTAGTCTGTAATCAGTTTGCAAAAGGTAAGCTAATATTCACAGACATTATTTGTGAAGATTAATAAGGCTTATAAAATGTTTCTGAGCTTCTTGAATGAAAGAAACTTTAAGTGTGAAATTGATATAACCTTCAACATGTCATTTTGGTTGAACAGTCATAGTGTTATTGACCTCCTCCTGTACATCTTTTTTTTGTACTGGGAATTGAACCCAGGGCACTTAACCTCTGAGCTACATCCCTAACCCTTTTTTATATTTTACTTAACTTAGAGACAGGGTCTTGCTGAGTTGCTAATTCTTGCTAGTCTGCTGAGGCTGGCTTTGAACTCGAGATTCTCCTGCCTCAGCCTCCCGAGTTGCTGGGATTACAGGCGTGCATCACCGTGTCTGCTGACTCCTCCTGTATATCTTATAATAATTAATTCCTCATTTGTGTGTATCATTTGTATTCCTTGGAAATTTTTATTCACTATAGGTTCAAAACCATTAACGTGAAACAAAATCTTTAGTAAATACCACATATGCCTTTGCCATGGCAGTGGTTAGGTTTTATAGAGATAAATAGACCAAACAGGAAGTGGTAGCCTCTCATCCCAGTGACTTGGGAGGCTGAGGCAGGAGCATTGAAAGTTCAAGGCCAGCTTCAAAAACGTAGAGACGCCCTAAACAACTTAGTGAAACCATGTCTGAAAAAATAAAAAGGGATAGGTTATATAGCTCAGTGGTGAAGCACTTCTGGGTTAAATCCCTAATACCCATAAAAAGCAAACACAATTTTCCAGTGAGAGAGTTTACTCAATGAAAACAGAATGTCAGCTGAAAAGAGGTGTATAAAAGGGAGAAAAATCAAGAAATGGGCAGATATTTAAACATATAGGGATTACAATTTGCATATGTATGCCTGAGCCCATCTGAAAAAGAAGTAACAGGGTTTTGTCTTTGTGTCCCTGAATTTTGTACCATACCATCTTGCAGAACTGAATGTTATTACTTTTGATTTAGAGCCTCTATAGGAAAAACAAAACAAAAAACCAGGTTAGAATCTGAGATGGGTATTAGCTATGTTGTATAAAGTTCTGGTCAGTAGATATTTGGCTAAAGATATGAAGGCCTGCCATGTGAGGCAAGCACTCTACCAACTGAGCTGTATCCCCAGCCCTGAAGCGTCTCTCTTAAGAAAATAGTACAGGGCTGGGGTTGTGGCTCAGCGGTAGAGCGCTCGCCTAGCATGTGCACGGCCCGGGTTTGATCCTCAGCACCACGTAAACATAAAAATGCATTGCATTGTGTACAACTAAAGCAAATAAATAAATTTAAAAAAAGAAAATAGTACAATATGTATGATGGGATAAGGTGAAGGAAGTAATTTTATTTGGGTTTTGTGCCAGGCATGGTAGCACACACCTCTAATCCCAGTGACTCAGGAGGCTGAGGCAGGGGGATCACAAGTTCTAGGCCAACCCCAGAAAATTAGGCCCTGTCAGAGGATTTTTAAAAAATAGTAAGACTGAAGGACTAGGGATATAGCTCAGTGATAAAGCACTCCTGACTTTAATCCCTAGTATCCCCACACACACACCAAAAAAATATATTTTGGGCTTTGTTTTTGTTTTATATTTTGTGGTACTGGGTAAATCCAGGGCCTCTTACCTGCTAGGCAAACACTACCACTGAGCTACATTCCCAGTCCTTTTTTTAATTTTATGAGACAGGGTCTTACTAAGTTGTCCATGCTGCCATTGAACTTGTAATTGTCCTGCCTCAGTCTCTATTTCTGACTTCTGACTTTTAAAAATAAACTAAAGAATGTACTTGGTTTGATGTCTAAAGTGTTTAAGAAGCTTGGGCTGACCAGGTGTGGTGGTGCATGCAACTTAGTAAGACCATCTCAGAATATTAAAAAAGAGCTGGGGGTATGGCTCAGTGGTTTGGCACCCCTGGCTTCAATCCCTGGTATCAAAACAAAACAAAAAACCCAGAAGCTTGGCCTTTCTAAATATTTTTATATCACTATATGTAAGTATAAATCCCTTGAACAGGAGTATTTTGAGGGGAGGAGTTCTATAAAAATAAAAGTGTTTCTTTTTTCCTATTTCATTAAGGTTGCTGTTGAAGAAATCTGGTTGCAGAACTCCACGGATCGAATTGGAAGAGATGGGACCTTCATTGGATCTGGTTGTGAGGAGGACACACCTGGCATCAGATGACCTTTATAAATTATCTATGAAAATGCCAAAAGCTCTCAAGGTATGTGACCTATAACTTGGTGTCATATTTATTTGTATATTCCACCCTTCTTTCTAAAAGGATTTGCAGTACATAAAAAGAAAAAAAAAAAAAAAATGGAGTCACAAAGCCAAGGGAAGGAGAGAAAGAACTAAAAAGACAACAATAAAGGATAATAAAAAGAGTTACAGAAAGCAAGCATCAAGATATGGCACACACCTATAATCCCAGCTCCTTGGGAGGCTGAAGCAGGAAGATAGCAAGTTTGAGGCCAGCTTTGGCAACTTAGGCCTTGTCTCAAAAATAAAAACAGCTGGGAGTGTAGCTCAAAAGTAGAGCCTGCCCCTGGGTTCAGTCCCCAGTTCAGCAAACAAACAAAAACAGGCATCAAGTTTAGCTTAGAGCTTTCTGGTAGCCAGGACTGTCAATTTTAGCAAAAAAGAATCATTAAAGGCATTGTGAAGACTGGAGATTTAGAGCAAGGATGTGTAAACCATATGTGCATAAAATATGTTTTGATTTTTTAAGTGGCTTTAGAAAGTAGACATGTTGGACTGGGATTGTGGCTCAGCGGTAGAGCGCTCGCCTAGCACGTGTGTGGCCCGGGTTCAATCCTAAGCACCACGTAAGAACAAAGGCATTGTGTACAAATAAATAAATAAATATTAAAAAAAAAAAAAGAAAGTAGACATGTTACCTCTGGAAATGGAAATTCTCTTGATGTATGACAGTAGTTAGTGTCTTCTTGCAGTGTGGTCTAACAATTTGTCTGGAAATTATTAGAAACTCACAATATTGGGCCATATCTTAGACCTACTGAATTAGAATCTGCATTTTATCAGGATTCCCAAGTGATAAGTATGGATAGTTATGTTTGAAAAGAAAGGTGTATAATGCTATACACTGTACCATTGAGGGGGACACTCGTTGATGGAAATTGTTACTAAGGTAGTTGTTGAGCACTTGATTTTTAGCAGTTCATTATAGTAAATGCTATTTTAAAAAGAAAGAAAAAGATATATACACACTCACACATTTTTCCCTTTGTTTTGTAGCCAAAGAAGAAGAAAAATATCTCCCATGATACTTTTGGTACAACTTATGGAAGGATTCATATGCAGAAACAAGACCTAAGCAAACTACAAACTAGGAAAATGAAGGGGTTGAAAAAACGACCTGCAGAAAGGATAACAGAAGATCAGGAGAAAAAATCAAAGAGAATGAAAAAGAATTAGTGAACTTAGCCAGCCACTGCAATTTTATTCTGGTCTCTTAAAGGAGTTGTCAAGCTTCAGTATATTCAGTTTCTTACAAGGTTTTATCATAGGGCTGGGCATGCAGCTCAGTGGTAGAGTACTTGCCTATCATGCAGAATGTTCAGTCCCCAGCAACACACACACACACGATTTTATCATATATTTTTATAACATGATAACTGAACTATATATTATTATGAACAGTAATACAAAGTAAGCCTTTTACTTATACTGTTAAATCCTGGTGTCTGTTTTCTCTCTGATGTGATATCCCCTGCTTCTCAAAACTCTCATTGGATGAATGAGGGAGAAGGGATCTCCACAACCATTGGTGTTTTTTAAAAGTTTCTAGGTTGGGTATTGGATAAAGGGAGAAAGCCATGGAAAGCAGAAACAAATCAAAGGAGCTATACATATACATTCTCAGTATGAGCTACCTGGAATGTCAACCCCCATCTCCTATGTATATCTACAACATGATTTTTATATTTTACTTTTCTGTTATTTTGTCTGAAATTCTACCTGTCAGGAGTCATTTGAGGAGCCGGATGCGGTGGTGCATGCCTGTAATCCCAGCACTTGGGAGGCTGAGGCAGAAGGATCACAAGTTCAAAGCCCGCTTCAACAGTGGCGAGGCACTTAGCAACTCAGTGAGACCCTGTCTCTAATAAAATACTAAAAAGGGCTGGGGATGTGGCCCAGGGGTCCCATGCCGCTGAGTTCAATCCCCAGTACAAAAAAAAAAAAAAAAAAAAAAGTCATTTGAAATTTTTAAAATATAGATAGATCTTTGAGGGGGATGTCTTTTACCTGATCATTGACATATTACTGTGTAATTAATTATTTGATGTGATTTGGGAGTGTAGCTCAGTTGTAGGGCACTTAAATAACATGTTTGATTCCCAGCATCCCAAAATTAATGTTTTGACTTAAAAAAAAAAAAAGAGTATAGGACTGGGAATGTAGCTTAGTGATAGGGTGCTTAAAGCATGCATGAGGCACTCTGTTCAGTTCTAATTTTGAAAAAGAAGTTAGCTCTAGGATGCTACTGGAGATGGAAATGAGAGTCTGTGTGTGTGTGTCATTGTCAGTACTGGGAATTGAACACAGGCTTGCTCTACCACTGTGCTACCTCCCCAACCTTTTTTATGTTTTATTTTGAGACAGAGTCTTGCTCAGTTGCTGAGGCTGGCTTTAAACTTGCAATCATCCTGCCTCAGCCTCCCAAATCACTGAGATTATGGGCATGCATCACCCCAATAGTCATAATTTCTTGGGCTCAGCAGGAAATTCTCTTGATGTGTGACAATGCTTAGTCTGGTATATAGTCTTGCTTCTCACAGTGTAGTCTGACGATTGCCTGACCCCAAAAGATATGCTGCTATTATGTGGAATTCCACCACTTCTCTGAGACAAAGGACATTTTCTTGGGGGAGGGAGGGCGGTACTGGGGATTGAACCCTTCCCGAGCCATATTTTGTATTTTATTTAGAGACAGGGTCTCACTGAGTTGCTTAGCCCCTCGCTGTTGCTGAGGCTGGCTTTGCACTTGGAATCCTCCTGTCTCAGCCTCCTAAATCATAGGAATTACAGGTATGTACCACTATGCCTGGCTACAAACACCTGTAAGACAATGTCCTATTACAGAAAACCAGCCCATCTGTGGATTAAGTTTGAATTTACTATATAGTTGTATGGTAGGTCTTGCCGATGGAGAGGGGTCAAGGCATGGCAGGGTCCCTTATACAGCTGGTGAGGCCCATTGTTTACCTCCTTAATCACTATCTCCATTGGTATTTCCTGATGAACGAAGGGTCAGAAGTTAGGGAAAGACTATGCATCCAGTTTCTGATGCCCTTCTTCCTAGCTCTTGTTCATCTATTGCTAAGACTTAGTGAGACCCTGTCTTAAAATTTAAATTAAAAAATAAAAAAGGACTGGGAATATAGCTCAATGGTAAAGTGCCCCTGGGTTCAATCCCTGGTAAGGGGGGTAAAAAGTATGGTGGTGCATATCAGTTATCCCAGTGACTGGGGAGGCTGAGGCAGGAGGATTCCAAGTTGAAGGCCAACTTTTGGCAACTCAGTGAGACCCTGTCTTGAAATTTTAAAAGGGAGGAAATGGGGAAGTAGCTCATTGTAAAACGACCCTGGGTTAAATCCCCAGTACCAAAATAAATAAGGGTGTTTATTTTCTTCAGTTATCTTCCCTCATTTGAGACTGATAATACATCCCTCCATTACTATGTAAATTGGGGGTGGGGTTCTGGGGATTGAACCCAGGGACTTGCCTTTACTATGTAAAAGTTCTCTATAGCTGAGCTACATACCCAGCCCCCTTACTTTTAAAATTTTTATTGTGAGGCATCATTTCACTAAATTGACAAGGCTGGCCTTGAACTTGTTATTCTGCTTCAGCCTCCCTAGAGAATGTATCCTTTGCTAGTAGAAGTATTATATAATATTACTGAAACCTATCTTGTAGTTGTTGAACCATCTGGAACCCTTGATCCACCATTTATATCACTTTTGTGGGCACAGGGTCAAGATTATAATTTCCAGTTGTCCTTGAACTTCAGAACATAGCATATATAAATGGGAGAGTGTATTCATCCCAGAGGAGGTGGTAAATGGTCTGACTAGAAGTTTACTGTAGATTTTGGTAGATGAGGAAAGCACTTTAATTTTTCCCCCCTATGGAACAATCCAAAATAGACCACTGATTACCCAATTCAAGATAAGAAGGGACAGGTGTGGTGGCACAGCTGTGTAATCCCAACTACCAGAGAGGCTGAAGCAGGAGGATCACAAGTTTGAGACTAGCCTGGGCAATTTACCAAGACCCTGTCTCTAAATAAAAAGGGCTGTGGGTAGAGCACTAGCTGTATGAGGCTTGGTGTCAACTCAGGTACTGCAAAAAAAAAAAAAAGAGAGAAGGGAAAATATTATATTAAATTAATGTTCAATTATCTGATAATCTAGCTGCTTCTGGTCTCTCCTTCCTTTATATTTTTAGTTATTTCAGGCCCTCATTACACCCCATGAGAGGGTGGAGACAGAATGATTCAAAAAATCTTTAAGGCGAAGTTAAAACCACTACTCAAATTTGACCAAAAAAGGAGCATTTGTTTTTTATTCTTTCAGAAATTGGTACTTTGTCCACAATAAAATTAAGAGATAGTGCAAAAATACAGTCTTCACATGATAGTCTTTTTAGGGGGATTGAACCCAGAGGTACTCTACTACTGAGCCACATCCCCAGCCCTTTTTATTTATTTATTTTTAAAATTTTGAGATAGTCTCCCTAAATTGCAAAGACTTACCTCAAACTTACCGAATCCGTCCTGCTTCTACCTCTCTGATATTATGGACTGGTGACACTATGCCTGGCCCAAGCATAATAATGCATTCTCTTAAAAAATTTTTTGTAGTTGTAGATGGACATAATGCCTGTATTTGTTTATTTTTATGTGGTGCTAAGGATAGAACCCAGTGTCTCACACATGCTAGGCAAGTGCTCTGCCACTGAGCTACAGCCTCAGCCCAGTAATGTATTCTTTTTTTAAGAAAATATTTATTTTTTTAGTTGTAGTTGGACACAATACCTTTATTTATTTTTATGTGATGCTGAATTGGTCAGTCTCATTCCACAGATACTCCTTTTCCCTCTCATTCCCCCCAATATTGCTCAATTCTACTGATCACCTTTCTATTATTAGTAGTATTATTTTAATTAGTGTATCAATTATATATATTTACTGCACTTTTAATCATAGAAATGGTCAAAACATCCACTAACCACATGTAAGGCAAATGCATCCTAGCAAATACACATTATGAAATTGTATAGAATAGAAATTGTGTAGAATGTTATTCTATGTCCACTCAAATAAGCTACTGTGAGAAAGATGATGAAATGGGCTTACTGGCTTAAGGTTTATGCTACCTATGAGATCAAGGTCATTTCAATGTTTTTCCCTCTCATTCTGAAAAACTGAAAGGACATCACTTTCCTATACCATCCAGAGTGTGCCAGTGAGGCCATTTAAGGATTTAGCTGGATATTAATTGAATTGTATCTTGTTCTGCACACTTTCCATTTCAAAGCCTTTTGGGGTAAAGTTCTAAAATAGGACAATGCATGTCAACACTATTCTTGTATTCCTCCCTTTCAACAACTTATGTCCTTCATACAACCCATTTTACCCTCGCCCCCTAGGAATCAGGAAGTAGAAGAAAGGTTTGGCTCAGTGTAGATCCCTGAGCAAGGGCAGGCCCTGTATAGAGACAGGTAAAGGGGAGATGGCAAAGCATCTATAACTCAGCAGTTAGGGCTTTTGGTGAGCAATGATCAAAAGCACGTGAGCTTTGCTAGGTGTGGTAGAGCACAACGGTAATTCCAGCTCGTTGGGAGGCTGAGGTAGGGTTGTGAGTTTGGGGTCAGCCTTAGTAACTTACCAAGACTCCATCTCAAAACAATGAAGGGGCTGGAGTTGTAGCTCAGTGGTAGAGCACTTGCCTCGCAGTTGTGATGCACTGGATTCAATCCTGGCACCACATAAAAACAAAGGCATTGAGTACATATACAACTAAAAAAGAAAGAAATACAGGATTCTTTAAAAAATACAAAGGTGGGGATGTAACTCAGTAGTGTGTTTTATCCCAAGTACCATTTAAAAACAACAAAAACCCTGAACTTTAAGCACTTTGCTGGATATTTGCCCTGGAGTCATGCCCTCCCACCTAGCTGGGACCCTGAACTGCACACTACTTATGGATGCAGATCAAGTACTAGAAGGGACTTGCAACCAGAGTTGGAGCTGAGCCAAAGTTGAGGTTTATGCTCAGGTTTAAGGATTCTGTCCTTCAAACACTACAGGTAAAGTCAGAAAAATGTTCTTGGAAGGCAGAACACAACATATATAAATGCAACAATTGAAATAGACTTTGAAGATTAACATTCATAAACCTGAGCAAATGGGCCCAATGTGGTTCAGTGGTAGAGCACCTAACATGCATGAGGCCCTGGGTTTGATCCTCAGCCCTGAAAAGAGAAAAATCTTGAGCAGTTTATTTTCCTACTCTCCTACTTGGTTCCCCCCAGAGTAACTTTATGTGGAAGGAAATGGCACAATGACTTAACAATATAGACATCACTTCAGATGACACAGTACATCTAGCTTGGCCTTTCAGAGGCAGCCCTGGGAATTATGGCACTGAGGGAAAGTGCACGAGAATTTTTTTTTTTTTAATATTTATTTATTTATTTGCTTTAGCTGTACACAATGGGTTTATTTGTACGTGGTGCTGAGGATCGAACCCGGGCTGCGCACGTGCGAGGCGAGCGCGCTACCGCTGAGCCACAATCCCAGCCCCTGCACGAGAATTTTTGTTGGCACTTAGGCCCCATTTCCAGCCATTTCTTGTCATTTTGTCTATGCCACAAATATGTCCTGAGTTGTACCCTCAGTACCTTCTTTCATTTAGAGATCCTTGGGGAAGGATCAGATGGAATCTTGAAGACTCAATAAATAATGCTGCAGGGGCAAGGGAGATCCTCTGGTGATTTCAGGCTGAAGAATCACAATGGAGACTAGGGAACGTGGGAGTGGTAAGGGTGGGGGGCAGGAGGGAGTTGCATTAGAAGAAAACTACACACCTGATGCTGAGAGCTTAGCTGAGGTTTAAAAGGACAAAGGCAATTAAAGGTATATAGGACAGGGCTAGGGTTTTAGCTCAGTGGTAGAGCACTTACCTAGCATGTGTGAGGCACTGGTTTGGATCCTTGGCACCACATAAAAATAAATAAAAAAAAAAGGTATTGTGTCCATCTACAACTAAAAATACTTTTAAAAAGATATAAGGAACAAAACCATGAACAATACCAATTAGTGGCATGTTCTCTGAGAGCAGTGTCAAAGTTAATAGTTTTGATATAGTTCAGAGGTGGAGCACTTGCCTAGCAAGCACAATGTCCTAGATTTTATCCCCAGCACCATAAGTAAATAAATAAATAAACCGCTTTAAAAACAAATGCAGAGGACAATTGAGTGAGGCTTTGCTTTGTGATAGTACAGCCCTGTGCTGCGTAATGACAATTTTGGTCAATGATAGACTGTATACATGAGTGGTCCCATGAGATTATATCACATAGGGACATCTTAGCCATCTGTATAAGTATGGTGTTCATACAACAACAAAATTGTCTTACAATGCATTTCTTAGAACATGTCCCTAAATTAAGCAATATAGGACTGTAGAAGTTATATGACAAAGACTTTTTTAAAAGGACATAAGACAGATGGCATAATACTGGCTAACGAAATTCTTATGTTATTTCCATTCTTAGAGAATGAGAGGGAAAAAGCCATCATGGTTGAGAAGTGGGGCTCCTAAAAGTAATTACATGCCAACCTCAAGGTGAGATGTGATATGAAAAGGGCCTGAGTGGTTGAAACGTCTTGGAGCATCAATCTCAGGCAAGCACTGTCAGTTAATCTTGAAGGAATTGTGGACAAGAAGAGTGAGGCAGAGAACTGGTGACTGGTTAGATATCTTCTAGTTTTGATTCTGGTAGTATTTTGGGAAGAATCATTGTGTAGCTAGCTGCCTAGTGAGCTGTCACGTAGAAGTTGGGCATGGTGGTACAGGCCTATAATCCCAGCAGCTCAGGAGGCTGAGGCAGAAGGATCACAAGTTCAAAGCCAGTCTCAGCAATTTAGCAGGGTCCTAAGTAAACCTAAAGAGACCCTGTGTCAATTTTTTATTTTTTATTTTTGTAGAGCTGGGGATCGAACCCAGGGCCCTGTACATGCAAGGCAAGCACTCTGCCAACTGAGCTATATCCCCAGCCCACTCAAAAATAAAATTAAAAAACAAAAAACACAAGAAAAAAAGAAAGGCTAGGGATGTGGCTCAGTGGTTAAGCATCCCTGAGTTCAATCCCTGGTTAATACACACACACACACATACACGCACATATATGTGTGTATATATGTGTATGTATGTATACACATATACATGTACATGTTTTTGAAATAAAAACGTGCTTACTAGTGGGTCATAGTGGTCCTGGCCTGCAGTCCATGCTATGTGAGAGGTTGAGGCAAGAGGATTACTTGGCCCATAAGTTCTAGACCAGACTGGGCAACATGGTAAGACTCTAAGACAAATAGCAACAACTCACTGTATTATTCAGATTTCTGCTTTTTGTTTTAAACTTGATTTTCCATAAGCTAAAATCAACATATAGGAAAGTACTCATATGAATAAAATGTGATGAATCATTATTAAGCAAGCACATTTGTGTAACCATTATCCAGATTATGATGTAGAAATTGTCAAGATCTGGGACTGGGTATGTGCTAGGCAGGGTGCTTGCCTAGCAAGTGCAAGACCCTGGCTTTGATCCCCAGCAGCACAGGGGAACAAAAGACCTGCAGAATCCCACTTCTACTCTCTTCTGTCATTAGTTCTTCCCCAAGAGTTTACCATTAGGTTCACTATTCTTTAAAATCAATGTTATGCTATAAGCATTTTCCAGTAGCATTATTTTTTTGAAAGTGCTATATTTGATGGCTATATGATATTACATGAATGTCATAATTTATTTTAGCTGTTTTATTATTGGGAACTAACATAATTGCTTTTGGCATTATAAATAATATGATAAATATCTTGACACAACATTGTGTGTGTGTGTGTGTGCACATATGTGCATATGAGCAAGGTACTAGGGGATTGTCCACTAAGCATGTGCTCTATCACTAAGCTATACCCCCAGACACAGCACAATATTTTATTTATTTATTTCATTTGATATTTAAGATACACTGACAGGTACATAGTACAGGTGGTATTGTATATAATGTCTAGATGAGGAAACAAGTTGAGATTTACCTGTAACTAAAAGAAATAAAGGCTGGTGGGACTGCAAATTGGTATAACCACTATGGAAAGCAGTATGGAGATTCCTCAGAAAACTTGGAATAGAACCACCATTTGACCCAGTTGTCCCACTCCTTGATTTATACCCAAAGGACTTAAAATCAGCATACTACAGTAATGTAGCCACGTCAATGTTTATAGCAGCTCAATTCACAATAGCTAAACTATGGAATCAACCTAGGTGTCCTTCAATAGATAAATGGATAAAGAAAATGTGGTATATATAGTCAATGGAATATTACTCAGCTTTAAAGAAGAATGAAATTATGGCATTTGCCAGTAAATGGATGGAGTTGGAGAATATCATGCTAAGCAAAATAAGCCAGTCCCCAAAAACCAAAGGCTGAATGTTTTCTCTAATATGTGGATGCTAATTCACATAAAGCAGGGGACACTAGAGAAGAATAGCATTGCTGTAGATTAGGTAGAGGGAAGTGAAGAGAGGGGAATGGAGGGGATGTGGGGATAGGATGGATAGTAGAATGAAACAGACATTATTACTTTATGTATATATGTGACTGCATGACCAATATGATTCTATAAGATGTACACTCAGAAAAATGAGAAATTATTCCATACATGTATGATATACAATAGTGCATAAATGCATTCTACCGTCATGTATAACTAATTAAAACAAATTTTAAAAAAAGAAATAAAGGTGGACCTAGAACCCATGTATTCTAACTCCTGGTGAAGTGGATTTTCAGCAAGACATCTGAGTGTTTCAAAATAATCTTATGAATCAGATTGAGAAATATAACTACTAAAGGACAGGCTAATTTGTAGTAAGTTTAGTACTGTACCCAAAGAGAATTGATAAATGATAAATAAATCTGGTATCTGGGAAGCAAATATTTATTGGCAAGACTCAGGGCTCTACCCTTTAAGAATTTATCTTCTGCTTAAAGACAAAGAAGATCCAAGAAAAGTTCAGAAACTAGAGTGAAAAAATACTGGTGGCACTCTATATCCTCAGACTCTGCATCTGTGCATTCAACCAAATTGGGGATCAAAAATATGTATTTTTTAGGGCTGGGGTTGTAGCTCAGCGGTAGAGCGCTCACCTAGCTCGTGCGCAGCCCAGGTTCGATCCTCAGCACCACATAAACATAAATGTGTTGCATTGTGTACAACTAAAGCAAATAAGTAAATTAAAAAAAAAAAAAAAAAGTTGTACAGTTCAGTGGCTTTTAGTATATTCACAGAGTTGTACAACTTTCACAGTAAATTTTTTTTTCTTTGGTGGTGCTGGGAATTAACCCAGGGCCTTGTGCATGCAAGGCAAGCACTATACCAACTGAGCTATATCCCCAGCCCTCGCCACAATCAATTTTATAACTTTTTCATTATCCATCTTCTCTCCTGCTATAGTTTGGATCTGTAATATTTCCCAAAGGCCCATTTATTGAAGAGGTGGTCCCCAGTCAGTGGTGCTACTGGGAGGAACTAGAGGTGGGGTCTATTGGACTGAAGTTAGGTCATTGTGGGTATGCCCTTGAATGGGGATATTGGAACCCAGGCTCCTTTCTCTTTTTATCTCTTTACTTCCTGGGCACCATGAACCAAACAGACTTCTTCCACCACATGCTCCTGCCATGATGTACTGTGCCACCATAGGCCCAAGCAACAGGGCCAAGTGACTCTGGACTGAAACCTCTGAAACCATGAACCAAAACAAACTCTTTCTCATTTTAAGTTGATTGTCTCAGGTATTTTGTCACAGTAACAGAAAACTGACTAACCAAATTTCCTTATCCATCATCCAATTCCCCAGTCTTCTTCCCAGTCCTGGGCAACCACAAAGTTACTTTCCTCCTATGAATATACTTCATCTGGATACTACATATAAGTGAAATAGTTGATAAAATATGTGGTCCTTTTTGACTAGCTTCTTTGACTTAGCTTAATGTTTTCAAGATGCATCCATTTTGTATTACTTCATTTACTTTTACTTCCAAAGAAAATCTCATTGTATGGATAAACCACATTTTAGTTATCTATTTATCTCTTGATGGACTTCTAGATTGTTCCCACTGTTTGCTATTGTGAATAGTGCTGCTTTTGATACTGCTGGTTATTGGTGACAAGTTCTGCTCCCTCACCTGTTGAAGTATAACATTAGAGAAGCACGCCAAGGCAAGCCTATAAAACAGGGTTTATTTTAAAAGGGGTAACATAGACTTCTTGGGGAGGAGGGAGAAGGAGGCCATAGCTGGTATCCTGGTATCTCCCGAAGTGAGGGTGTTCTGCCTTTTTTATAAGGTGTTAGGTTTCCTTTGTCCTGCTTTCTTTCCTTTGTCTCTCTTCTTCCTGCATACTACTAGGCCCAGGAGATGCTCAGTGGGATGGCCAAAAGGTGAGAAGCAGATGGGCTGGAGGGGCCTAGGTGGAGTGATCTGGGCAGGAAGGGGGCATAACTAACAACTCCCTGTAGGGAGGGACAATCTCTGGGACAGGTTACCTTAGCAACAGGTTGCAGCAGAGGCAGGTTATCTTGATTAGCGTGGAAGGCATTAGCATTTCAATCTTTCTCCAATTTCCCAGACCCAAACCTCCTTGATCCATTCTGACCTGATTTACCTATCTATACTGACTGCCTCTTTTAATTCTGGCTTCACTTTGAACATCAATGTATATATATTTGTTTGAATATGTTTTTAATTCTTTAGGATATATACCTAGGAGGGGGATTTCTTTTTTAAAAAAATGTGTTTTTAGGGCTGGGATTGTGGCTCAGCGGTGGAGCGCGCGCCTGGTGCGTGGGCAGCCCGGGTTCGATCCTTAGCACCACGTGCGAATAAAATGTATTGAATGGAACGCATTGTGTACAGCTAGAGGCAGATAAATAGAAATATTTAAAAAAAAATGTGTTTTTAGGGACTGGGGTTGTGGCTCAGCAGTAGAGCGCTCGCCTAGCATGTGCGCGATCCGGGTTCAATCCTCAGCACCACGTAAAGACAAATGTATTGTGTACAACTAAAGCAAATAAATAAATATTTTTAAAAAAGTGTTTTTAGTTATACATGACAGTAGAACGTATTTTGATATATCATACATAAATGGAGTATAACTTCCCATTTTTGTGATTATACGTGATTGGAGTTAACACTGGTTGTGTATTTATATATGAACATAGGAAAGTTATGTCTGATTTATTCTACAGTCTTTTCTATTCTCATCCTTTATTCCCCTTTGTCTAATCCAGTGAATTTTTGTTCTTCCCTTCCCTCCACTCATTTTGAGTTAACATCTGAATATCAGAGAGAACATTCAGCCTTTGTTTTGGGGGGGTTTGGCTTAATTTCACTTAGCATGATAGTCTCCAGTTCCATCCATTTACCGGCAAATGCCATAATTTCATTCTTCTTTATGGCTGATAATATTTCATTATGTATATGTACCACATTTTCTTTATCCATTCACCTGTTGAAGGGCACCTAGATTGGTTCCATAGTTTAGCTATTATGAATTGAGCTGCTATAAACACTGATGTGGCCATGTCACCATAGTATGCTGATTTTAAGTCATTTGAGTATATGTCAAGTGTGTGTGTGTGTGTGTGTGTGTGTGTGTGTGTGAGAGGGGAGAGAGAGAGAGAGAGAGAGAGAGAGAGAGAGAGAGAGAAAGGGAGAGAGGGAGGAAGGAAAGGAGGGACTGGGAATTGAATCCAGGAGGTCATACTCAGATCTCCACCCTTTTTTTTTGTTTGTTTTTTATTTTGAGACACGGAGTCACTAAGTTTCCCAGGTTGGCCTCAAACTTGCAACCCTCCTGAGTAGCTGGGATTATAGGTGTTTGTTACCATGTCTAGCTTGTATTTAACATTTTATTAGAGGCAGGGTATCACTGAGTTGCTAAGTGCCTTACCATTGCTGAGGCTGGCTTTGAACTTGCGATCCTCCTGCCTCAGCCTCCCAAGTGCTGGGATTACAGGCGTGTGCCACCGTGCCTGGCTTTTCACTTATTCTATGGGTTGCCTTTTCACTTTCTTGATGATATCCTTTGAAGTTTGTATTTTGCTTTCTTTTCTTTTTGGTGCTGTGGATAGAGCCTATGGCATTGCACATCCTAAGCATACTCTACCACCAAGCTATACCCCCCCAGGCTAAAGTTTTAAATTTTGTTGAAATTCAATTTATCCATTTCTTTCTCTTTTTCTGCCTTAGGTTTATTTGTATAAACAACACAGATGGACATCAGCCCCATGCAGACCCAGTCCAGGGGTCTTTTTGTCCTCACATTGGCAGGCAGAGGGCTTTGCTATGGTGGGTTTTGCTTTGTGGGGTGGGGGCCCATTTAGGAACCAGAGCCAGAGCCAGAGCTGAAGCTGGAGCTGCAGTTGTGGCACACACTTGGTTTGAGCCTCAGGTTTGGTTTGTGGCTGGCAGAGCCTTGATCCTTGGCTCCTTGAGCTTGGGGCAAACCATATAGGTAGTCAAGTGAGTGAGTACCTGAGACCCTTTGGGATCTCTGGCTTAACCTCCTTGGGCTTTGCAAGGCCCTTGAGAGCCTTAGCACGCACATTATGGCCTTGGCATTCTTTGCTGTGTTTTCTTCAAGCCCTTCTTATTGTGCTTCTTGGTAAAACACATGTCCCTCAGGCACTTAAGTTTGCCCTCTTATGAAGATTATCTCTTTGGGATCAGGGATTCCTAATACCATTCCTGGTATGGTTCTTGGACTGGCCACATCTGCATCATGTCTGAAGCACCCAGGCCTGGAAGCGCCATTTTTTTCTTTTGTTGCTTGTTCTTTTGGTGTCATATCTAAGAAATTATTGTCTCTTCAAAGGTTATGAAGAATTATTCCTGTGTTTTCTTTGAAGAGTTCTGGCCCAGGCTTGCACCTCCTTCACAATGTTGAATAGAGATGGGGAGAACAGACATTCTTTCACCTTCCATGACTCTTTTTTTTTTTTTTGAACCCAGGGGCACTTAACCACAGAGCCACATCCCTAGCACCTTTTATTTTTTATTTTTTAATATTTATTTATTTTAATTGTACACATGCCTTTATTTATTTTTACATGATGCTGAGGATCAAATCCAGGCCATGCACATACTAGGTAAGTGCTCTACCGCTGAGCCACAATCCCACCCCCTTATTTTTTATTTTGAGACAGGGTCTGTAAGAGCCTTAATGAGGAGGTAGCTAAGATGGCAGCTGGCTGAGAGCCAAAGAGGAGGAGTTTAATTGTTTTCTCCTGACCTTAATGTAATCAACTAAGAATCTTTCTGTGCCCGTGAACACTGTGTGACGCACCTGTAAGTTGAGCTTGTGACACGTGTATACTTGTTAAGGTGAAGAGTATTTAACCAGGTAGGGCTGGCGAGAGGGGTGGCTGGAGTTGGAGGAGAATACAGAAGAGAAAGCAGAGAAGAAGCAAGAATAAAGAACCTACTCATTCCCAGTCTGCCTCCGATTTCTTTTCTTTTTTTTTTTTTTTTTGTGGTACCGGGGATTGAACTCAGGGGCACTCGACCACTGGGTCACATCCCCAGACCTTTTTTGTATTTTATTTAGAGACAGGGTCTCACTGAGTTGCTAAGTGCCTCGCCGTTGCTGAGGCTGGCTTTGAACTCGCGATCCTCCTGCCTCAGCCTCCCAAAGTGCTGGGATTACAGGTGTGCGCCACCGCGCCCGGCTTGCCTCCGATTTCTTTCCCGCCGTATCGTTGCTGCAGGCGGCAATAGGGTCTCCCTAAATTGTTTAGGGTCTCGCTAAGGTGCTGAGGCTGGCTTCGAACTTGTGATCCTCTTACCTCAGCCTCCCAAGCCACTGGGATTATAGGTGTGCACTACCATGCCTGGCATAACCATAACATTTTAGGAAAAAAGAAAAACAACAACAAAACTCTGATGAAGACAGGTTGCTTCATGTTGTGTGGTGGTGGACACCTGTAATCCCAGCATCTCAGGAGACTGAGCCTGGAGGATCCCAAGTTCAAAGCCAGCCTCAGTAATTTAGTGAGGTCCTAAGCAATTTAGCAAGAACCTGTCTTAAAATAAAAATAAAAAGGGTTGGGAATATGGTTCAGTGATTGAGTGCTTGAGGGTTTGATTCCTGATACCAACCAACCAAACAAAAAAGACAGATTGCTTCTATCTTTTGGCTATCGTAAATGAGGATTCTATGAATATGAAATATCTCTTTGAGGCCATGCTTTTAATTCTTTTGGATATATATCCAAAAGTTGAATTTCTAGATTAAATGCTAAATTTTTAACGTTTTAAGGAAACACTGTACCATAATAATATAATAAAATAATACCACAGTGATATATTTTTTTAAATGCTTAGTAGATTTTACCAGTGAATCTTGAACTTTCCTTTGAGGATAGTTTTTTTTTTTTTTTTTTTTGGTGGATGCTGGGGATTGAACCCAGGGCCTTGTGCGTACGAGGCAAGCACTCTACCAACTGAGCTATATCCCCAGCCCAAGGATAGTTTTATTTTACTATTAATTCTACCTTTTTACTTGTCTTATGTATGTTCGGATTTTCCATTCCTATTTGAGTTAGATTGGAATGTGTCCATTTGTATCTAATTCATTGGCATATAATTGTTCATAATATGCCCTCATAATTTTCTATTTATTTAAAAGAAGTCAGTAGTAGTGCCCCTCTTTGATTTCTGATTTTAGTAATTCTTCTTTTTCCTTGATCAGTCTTGCTAAAGTTTTGTCAATTTTGTTGGTATTTTTAAAGAATCACCATTTTGTGGGGGGAGGGGTTATTGTTACTGGGGATTGAACCCAGGGTTACTTTACCATTGAGCCCTTTTTAGTTTTTTTTTTTTTTTTTTTTGTACCAGGTACCAGGGATTGAACTCAGGGGCACTTGACCACTAGGCTACATCCCCAGCCCCTTTTTTCTATTTTATTAGAGACAGGGTCTCACTGAGTTGCTAAGTGCCTCACCATTGCTGAGGCTGGCTTTGAACTTGCGATCCTCCTGCCTCAGCCTCCCAAGTGCTGGAATTACAGGTGTGCCCCACTGTGCCCAGCTTCCTTTTTTAGTTTTTATTTTGAGACAGGGTCTCACTAAATTGCTGAGGCTGGGCTTGAATTTCTGATCCTCCTGTTGTAGCCTCCTGAGTGGCTGGGATTACAGGCCTGTGATGCCATACCCGGCAAGAATCAACTTTTTATTTCATTAATTTTTCTCTATTGCTTTCCTATCCCCTGTTTATTTTTTGTTCTAATTCTGTTTTCTTCCTGATTGCTTTTGGGTTTATATTCTTCTTCTTTTTCTCTTTGTCTCTTTGGCTTTATGCTTTCTTGACTCTCACAGGGATAAAGCAGAGAAATGCATATAAAACTTAAGTCCTTTAGAATCCATTCTTTAAGAAATTGTTTCTAGGAGTTCTTTTTAAACATGAAGTGCTCCCAGCAGAAAATTGCCACCAGTGGTGGAAAATTTCTGCAGTGTTTGCCACATGAGGGTGAATTAATTGCTGAGATATTCAAAAAAGCCCAGTGTCATAACTGCTGCCTGGTGGAAATGGAAAGAGGGGAAGAGGAAAGGGAACTTCCCTGTTTGAGGCAGGGCTGGGATGGTCAGGAAGGGACTGACCTGTTTGATGTTTAGGGACCTGATAAAGAGGTGAGAACAGGAAGCGGCAAGGGAATGAAGCCTGTGAAGTGGTGCACCTGCTAATCCCAGCACCTGGGCAGGCTGAGGAGAGGGTGGGGAGGATGACAAGAGCCAGGACAATTTGCCCAGAGCGATCCTTAGCACGTGCAAGGCCCTGGGGTTCGATCCTCAGCAGCACATAAAAATAAAGAAAATAAAGGTATTGTATCCAACTACAACTAAAAAATAAATATTAAAAAAAAAGAGGAGGGGGGGAGGAAAGAACAAGGAATTCATGGCCCTTCCCACATTATTACTTCTTCTTTTTTTTTTAATTTTGCAGGGCTGAGGACACAGTATTTTCTTCTTAATCAGCACAAAGTCAAGACATTTCCAGCCACTGATTGAATTCCCTTCAGTGTTTTGTATCATACTGTTTGTTTTGTGTCAGCTACTTACTGTTTGAACAGTGATGAACTTTCAGGATCTACAAGCCACACAAATCTGAGCTTCTAAAATCTGATTTTTACAAAGATAGAAGAATTAGTGAATATTTACATTATAAACATTTGCTAATATTGCAAACAAAATTCAGTGTAAGGGTCCCTAAAATTGTTGGCCTCTTTAGATTTTTTTTAAAATTTATTTGTTTTCTTTAGTTGTACACAATGCATTTATTTTTACGTGGTGCTGAGAATCGAACCCGGATGGCACATGTGCTAGGTGAGTGCTCTACCGCTGAGCCACAATCCCAGCCCCTCTCTTTAGATGTTAAATGATTTCATTTCCAAAACTTCATAGGAACATAATGATCTTTTTAAAGAAGGCATATCTCTGGTTATAAATTGAGAAAAATAGGAAAGCTGTTATTTGGATTTCTTTTAGAGGTAAAAGCCCTGATCTAATTCGTAGAACAACTGATCAGTTTGGTCTGCATTTTATTCATTTACCAGAAACATGCAAACATAATGTTTTGTCCATTAAACATATCCAGAGGCCCTGACACTTTTTTTTTTTTTTTTTTTTTTTGTGGTACCGGGGATTGAACTCAGGGGCACTCGACCACTGGGCCACATCCCCAGCCCTTTTTTTTGTATTTTATTAGAGACAGGGTCTCACTGAGTTGCTAAGTGCCTCGCCATTGCTGAGGCTAAGTGCCTCGCCATTGCTGAGGCTGGCTTTGAACTCGCAATCCTCCTGTCTCAGCCTCCCAAAGTGCTGGGATTACAGGCATGCGCCACTGCGCCCGGCTGACACTTTTTGTTTTAAAGCTATTTACTGACCCCCAGAACCCTTGTCCCCACTCCACCACCAGGCTCAGAGCACTTATCCAGCTGCATGGCAGACAGTTTTAAGCTTTAACTTATTAACAGCTGAGGAAGTTTAGAGGATTTGCTGAGATATGTCTAGCCTGCATCACATGGTTGGAGTCCAAACCAGCCTTCTAAGCATTAATGGTCCATAATAGTTGGAGGTGATCCAGTGAGTTTATTTTGTTTCTTTTGGCCATCTTTTGCAGGGAAATTGGATTTCCATAGAATTTTTCTTTAGGAGATGTATTTATTTATTTATTTTAGTCTGGAATTTTTTCACACAAATTCCTGTATTTAGGGTTTTCTTTGTTTTGTTTTTGTGGTACTGGGGATTGAAACCAGGGCCTTCTGTGTGTTAAGCAAGGATTCTACCACTAAGTACATCCCCAACCCCCAAATTCTTTGTGTGTGTGTGTGTGTGTGTGTGGTGCTGGGGGTTGAACCCAGGGACTTAGGCATGCTAGGCAAGCACTCTACCAACTGAGCCATATCCCCAGCCTCCCCAACCCCCAAATTCTAATTGCTGCTTATAACATCTTTCCCTGGGGCCCAACCACAAGGAGGCCAAAGTTGTCAGCCAAAACTGGCAGTTGTGAATTTTGTTATCCTGCAGATATACTTTCCAAAAAATAAGGAGACATGAGTTCTCATTCCTGTTCCCTGCTTTCTTGCCTTCTGTTGTTCTGAGATGCTGGGCAGCTGCATGTCCTAAAGGCCTGTCAGAGACAGGTTCTGTTGTGTGCCCTACCCAGGGGAGGGCAGGGTCACTAGCAGCAGAGGAAAAACAGCAACTGAGTGGTCCCCAAACAGAGGTGCTATCTTCTCAGGCTCCAAGGGCACTGGCTGCCTAGGTCAAGCCATCCAAGATTTCCAAGGCAGGCTCTGGCTCTTACATCTTCCAGGTAAGGGGAATTTCCAGTCCCATTTTCTGAATGGATGAGGCTGATGCCAGTTTCTCCAAGGGCTCATTTTGGCTTCCTAAAATCAATCTTCAGTTCCTTTTTCTGGTCAGATCTGAAGATATGAAATTCCAGGTTAAACCTTGGTATCATAATTACTGTTGCTAATTGTATTAATAGAGCTAATACCTTTGGTTGTTTTTTTGCTTGTTTTTGTCATACTGGGGACTGAACCCAGGGCCTCAATGCATGTGAAGCAAGCATTCTAATGCTGGGCTACATTCCCAGCCCTATGTCTTTATTTTGATTAGTCTCTCTGCCTTTGCATACACCTAGATGTTTTGAAATAATACTGCATTATAACAACAATCTGGCAGGCATAGCTTTTTCAGACAAGGAAATATTTCTGGCCAGCTGAAACAGAGCAATTACTGCTTTGAAGCTCCAGGTTTTGAAACAGACCGAATATGGGGACAACCAGCCCTGCTATGAAATTAGGAAAATACAGATCAAGCCCTAAGAAGTCCTAGCTCCTTTTGACATAATAAGGAAGTCTCCAGGAAATCAGAAGGAGTCAAAATCTGTGAAATACCTTGGGAGGATGCTAAAGGGATGGGAACGCCCACCCTCACAGGTGCCAAGAAGCTAGGAGCAAGATTGCCCACTGCCTCAGGCCTGCATGCAAGCGTGCCAACTAAATTCACACCTGTAAATCATATCACCTGGCTTGTGTTTCATTTCCCTGCCTTTTCTTTAAAAGTTCTGCTTACCCTCAAGGACTTCCAAGATGGAACTTTTTTTTTTTTTTAATATTTTTTTTTTAGTTGTAATTGGACACAATACCTTCAAACCCAGGGCCTCGCACGTGTGAGGCGAGCGCTCTACTGCTGAGCCACAGCCCAAACTTTTTTTTTTGGTTGTTTGTTTCTAAGTTATTTTTTAAAAATATTTATTTATTAACTTTAATTGTACACAATGCAATGCATTTATGTTTATGTGGTGCTGAGGATCGAACCCAGGCTGCGCACGTGCAAGGCGAGCGCTCTGCCGCTGAGCCACAACCCAGCCCCTCTAAATTATTTTTTTTTTTTTTTTTTTTTTTTTGTGGTACCTGGGATTGAACTCAGGGGCACTTGACCACTGGGTCACATCCCCAGCCCTTTTTTTTTTTTTTTTTTGTATTTTATTTAGAGACAGGGTCTTACTGAGTTGCTAAGTGCCTCGCCATTGCTGAGGCTGGCTTTGAACTCACAATCCTCCTGCCTCAGCCTCCCAAAGTGCTGGGATTACAGGCGTGCGCCACCGCGCCCGGCCTCTAAATTATTTTTATTAGAGCTTTATAGTTATACATAATAGTTGGGGTGAGATGGAACTTTTGAAACAACGAAATTTCTTCCATCTTCTTTCAAAGCTGTCTTTGAATAAAACCTATTTTCCTATCAATTTGACTCCAAATATTTCTGGAGTAGCTGGCGGCATCTTGAGCCATCTTGGCAGCAGTTTCACATTACATGTACGTAGAGACTGTGGGAGACTCTTTTCAGTCTTGGCTGAACGTTGGAAACTGAAGCAGGAGGTCCTTTTTTTGTGTGTGTGATAGGTGGTGGTTGTAATCAACTTCCCTTTCAATAGCTTTGTTTATGTGGGATTCTTTTCCTGTTGCAATATTACAAAGGGAACACATAAGTATTGAAATGCACTTGGATTTCTTCATTTAACAAGCTATATGAAGTTTGTAGTAGATGGGGTGTTAGAAGGGAGTGCCCTGTAGTTGACTGAAAGTGACAAAATTTTAACCCATTTTAAGTCACAGACTATTTCCAACCACCTCCCTTACCAAGCTGCAGCTATTACCACCAACCAGCAAACTTTTTTTGGTGGTGCTGGGGATTGAACCCAGGGCCTTATGGAAGGGAGGCAAATGCTCTATCAACTAAGCTGTATCTCCAGCCCTAACCAGCAAACTTCTTAAGAGATCATCTTTATTTCATGCAATGGGGGTGGGGTGGAGGGGTTCAGTGAAGAGCATTGAGTGGCTTAGAGAAAGCACAAGAATGTCCCTTCTGAGTCCTAGGGGTTTATTGGTGGGTGTTGATTATAGTCAGCTGCCATTTTCCCATCCAGAGAAGTTTGGCTTGCTCCTTCTTTTCCTCCTCCTCCGCCTCTTCTTTCTCCTTCTCATATTCAACACATAACTAAAAATAAATTTAACTAACAGAACATAACAGAGGACACACATTCCATTCACTCTCAGAAATTATTTATTAAAGGTCTAGATTTTGCTAGGCCATTGGATGCAAGGATGAATAAGACAGACACGTTCCTGCCTTTGTGTTCCTGCCTTTGTGTGTGTGTGTGTGTGTGTGTGTGTGTGTGTGTGTGTGTGTGGTGCTGGGAAAGACAATATATAAAAATGAACAAATCAAAGATAAGACACAAAAGTAAAGAAATGAAACTATTGTAAATCATGAGAAAATTTAGGAAAGAAGCACACCATGGCCAGGCATAGAGAATATCTGGGGGGACACTTCTGTCATATGGGGTGGTTCTTCATCTCTGAAGAAATGATACATGAGCTGAGACCTGTGGGGCAAGGAGCCAGTCACTTAAAAAGTAAGAGGACCAGAGTTCTGGGGAGAAGGAGTGCAGCATGCAAAGGCCAAGAGCCTGGAAACCAGAGAAGGCCAGTGTGGCTGGAGGGCAATGAGCAAGGGAGGGTGGCCTCAGAGGAAGGCCAAGGTTAATGTGGACCCAAATGGCACTCAACTTTTTTATGCAACTGTGTTAGCTGCTAGGGATACCATAGCAAAATACCACAGACTAGGTGGCTTCAACAACAGAAATGTATATTACCCACTTCTGGAGACTGGAAGTCCAAGATCAAGGCGTCAGCAGTATTGGTCTCCTGAGGCCTATCTCCTTGGCTTGCAGAGGGCTGCTTCTCTCAGCATTTTCACATGAACTTTCCCCATGCATGAACATCTTTGAGGTCTCTCTGTAGGTCCTAATTTCCTCTTCTGACAAGTACACCAGTCACATAGGATTAGGGCTCACTCAGGCCCTCTTTGAGCTGGGCATGGTGGCGCATGCCTGAAATCCCAGTGACATGAGAGGCTGAGGCAGGAGGATTGCAAGTTCAAGGCCAGTCTCAGCAACTTGGCAAGACCCTGTCTCAAAAAAAAAAAAGAAAAAAAAAATCTTAATTACTTCTTTAAAGGGCTTATCTCCAAATTCAATCACATTCTGAGGTTCTAGGAGCTAAGGCTTCAACATATGAATTTTGGGTGGACATCATTCAGTTCATAATAATGGCTTAAAGTATTTAAAATTTACTCTTTAAAAATTTTTAAAAAATTTCTTTTAGTTGTCAGTGTACCTTTGTTTTAATTCATTTATATGTGGTGCTGAGAATAGAACCCAGTGTCTTACACATGCTAGGCAAGCACTCTACACTGAGCCACAACCCCAGCCCCTCAAATTTACTCTTTTTTTTTTTTTTTTTTTTGTGGTTACTAGGGATTGAACTCAGGGGCATTCGACCACTGGGCCACATCCCCAGCCCTTTTTTGTATTTTATTTAGAGACAGGGTCCCACTGAGTTGCTAAGTGCCTCGCCATTGCTGAGGCTGGCTTTGAACTCGCGATCCTCCTGCCTCAGTCTCCCAAAGTGCTGGGATTACAGGCGTGCACCACTGCGCCCGGCTAATTTACTCTTTTTTTAAAAAATATTTTTATTAGTTATTGATGGACCTTTATTTATTTATTTGCTTATATGTGGTGCTGAGAATCGAACCCAGAACCTCACACATGCTAGGCAAGCACTCTACCACTGAGCCACAACCCCAGCCCCTCAAATTTACTCTTTTTTTTTAAAAATATTATTTATTTGCTTTAGTTGTGCATAATGCAATAATGCATTTATGTTTATGTGGTGCTGAGGATTGAACCCGGGCCACACACGTGCGAGGCAAGCGTTCTACCACTGAGCCACGATCCCAGCCCCTCGAATTTACTCTTAACATCACAGGAAAACCTTCAAAGTGTTTGAAACAGGGGTTATGGCACAGGCGGTATGACAGATGCTTCTAATTACCGATTGTCTAATTACCACTCTGTTATCAGAGCTTGTTAACAAAACTCTTGATTTCTATTTAAGGTACACAATATGTCCATTCAAAAATGCAAATTGGTTCCCTTGCCCAAGTGATAGTATAGTGGCTAATGAGATATAATTGAACGTCTATTTAGTAGACTTCTGTAGTTTCAGAGAAAGCTTTTGTTTTACTACTTAAAAAAGGTATGTGCCTTTGCCCTAAATTCTTTCTCCTTTTTCCTACCTGGGAAAAGGACACAATGCTAGGAGATTCAGGAGCCATCTTACAGCCATGAGGATGGAAGTTTCATGCCAACAATATAGAGCAGGCAAAACAACAACAAAAATGCAGGCAGGTAGAAGAAGCTTGGTTTAATGACATCCTGGACATCTTACAAGCTCTGGTCTGCTCACACACCCAGACTACCCAGGATGTTCTACCTCTGGGATATACTCCAGCCCTTTTTATTTATTTATTTATTTATTTATTTTTGTTTTGAGATAGGGTCTCATTAAGTTGCCCAGGTCTGTTTCAAATTTGTAATCCTTCTGCCTCAGCCTCCCAGGTAGCTGGGATTTACAGGCATGCAACAACACACCTAGCTAGACTTTTTGTTATGTGTGAAAAATAAATCCCTTACTTGTTTAAATCACTGAGGTATGGATTCCTGTTATAGTTAAATACACTCCTGACTGAGGGTTGGAGTGGAAGAGAGAATAGCAGTTCAGAGGCCTTTGCATTGGTCCAGACCGGAGATGACAAGGACATGGATCAGGGTGTTGGCAGGGGACTCGGAGCAAAGTGGATGGATTCCAGATATAAGATAAATTGCTTGAGTGGCCGCCACACAGATAGCAAGTATTTCCCCCTCACTTATTCTGGGTCACTGAGTCTGCCTTGTTTTAATAGACCTCTCTCTCTCTCTCTCTCTGCCACTCTTTAATTTTTGGTGTTGAGGATGTAACCCAGGGCCCTGCACATATAGGCAAGCATTCTGCCATGTGCTATATCACCAACGCCAAAAGGCCTTCTCTTAAAGTCCTCTACTCCTGCCCATCGTGGTGGAGCATGCTTCTAATCCCAGGAGGCTGAGGCAGGAGATTTCAAGTTTAAAGCCAGCCTCAGCAATTTAGCAAGATCCTAATCAACTTAGTGATACTTTGTCTCAAAATCTTAAAAAAGAATAAAAAGGCTGGGGATGTGGCTCTGTGGTTGAACACTCTGAATTCAATCCCTGGTCCTGCAGTCTCCGTAAACATTTTTAGAACACCTACTCTGTGCTAAGCCCTGTACTTTTAAGAGGTTTCTTCTGGTTACTCAAATTTGTAGTGATTGTTCCTTGTAATGTCAGTTATTTTCAAACTGCATGCTATAATATTTTCCTTTCTATTATACTCTGTTAAAAATATATATAGATATAGATATAGATACAGATATAGATATAGATATAGATATATATATGTATATTCTGGACCGGGAGTGTAGTTCAGTAGTAGAGTGCTTGCCTAGAATGTGTAAGGCCCTGGATTTGACCCTCAGCACCCGTCACAAATAGATTCTGGGCCTGGAGTTGTGGCTCAGTGGTAGAGCGCTTGCCTACTACATGTGAGGTATTGGGTTCGATCCCCAGCACCACATAAAAACTAAATAAATAAAAGAAAGAAGCCGGGCGTGGTGGCACATGCCTGTAATCCCAGCACTTGGGAGGCTGAGGCAGGAGGATCATGAGTTCAAAGCCAGCCTCAGCAATGGCAAGGCACTAAGCAACTCCGTGAGACCCTGTCTCTAATAAAATACAAAAAAGGGCTGGGGATATGGCCCAGTGGTCGAGTGCCCCTGAGTTCAATCTCCGGTACCAAAAAAAAAATAAATAAATAAAAGAAAGATATGGGTCTGTCTGCAATAAATAAATCAATAAATAAATATATTTTTTTAAAAAAATAGATTCTAGTTAGTTCTGCTATCCACTAAAATTGCTTTCAAGTCAGCGTGGGGTGTATGACTGTAATCTCAGCATTTGGGAAGCTCAGGTGGGAGGATCACTTAAGCCCAGGAATTCAAGGCCAACCTGGGCAATGTAACAGAGTCTATCTAAAAAAAATAAATAAATAAAGTTCCTTTCATTATCCACTTAATGAGTCAAGACCCATAGTTTTTGTTTGTTTAAGCTGTGGTGCTGGGGATTGAATCTAGGGCCTTGCACATGGTAGGCAAGCACTCCACCACTGAACTACATCCCTGGTCTAAGGCCTATACTTTGAAACCTCAATCTATATCATTCTGTTGGCACTCATTCTTTATTATCCAGTGAGAGATCTTGCATTGATTTTTTTTTCCTGTTCTAGGGATCTAACCCAGGGGTGCTTTGCTACTAAGCCACATCCCAGCCCCCCCCTTTTTTTAATATATATATTTTTAGTTGTTGATAGACCTTTATTTATTTATATGTGGTGCTGAGAATCGAACCTAGTGACTCACACATGTCAGGCAAGTGTGCTACCACTGAGCCACATCCCAGCCCTTTTGAAAAGTTTTTTTTTTCTTTTTAATATTTATTTATTTGCTTTTAGTTGTACACAATGCATTTATCTTTACATGGTGCTGAGGATCGAACCCGGGCCGTGCATGCGCTAGGCAAGCGCTCTACTGCTGAACCACATCCCCAGCCCTTAAAAGTTTTTTGAGACAGGGTCTCACTAAGTTGCTGAGCCTGGTCTTGAACTCAGGACCCTCCTGTCTCAGCCTTGAAAGTCAATGGGATTATAGGCATGTACTGCCATGCCCAGATATTATTTTGACTCTTAGTGTTATTATTAAATCAAATCTTAAAGGCTGGGAATGTAGCTCAGAGGCAGAGTGCTTGCCTAGAACACCTAGGTTCAATATCCAGCACCACCACAAAAACCCCCAAACCCCACAAATCTTAGATCTTGGTGCTTTGAGTATTCAATGGTTGATCTGGCAAGGTCAGTACCCCCTAAGATGCTAGCAGAACTGAACTAGGGCAGAGGTACTTCTTCTATGAAATTTCAAGAAAACCAGGAGAAAAGAGCCAGGTGATGGGGTAGGCAGTGTGGCAGGAAGAATTTATCCATACGGCAGGCCTTTTGGTCTTTGTCACACTATCCTTGGATCTACGTTAGAGGAATTGTAGAGACTTGAGGTCTGGGCAGATCTGTAAGGTTTCCCAGAGCAGGTAGACCAGAAAGAGGCAATAAACAAGAGACTGAAAATAACCTTATTTCTGGAGCAAAGTTCACTCTTCCAGTCTTGTGTTCTCTTGGCATGCTGCCTCCATTTATTAATAAGAAATTCTGCCTCCTGCACTTCTGAGTGTCCTCACACTATAGGTGGGAGGTGGAAATCTCCTGGTTTGCAGTGGCAGCTCTGGTAGGCAGGCCACTTACTTCCTGTTGCTTTGGTTCAGGGGAGGGTCCAGCTGACGCTGGGACGGTCACCATTTGTTGCCTGCTGAGAAATCACTTTTCTAAAAAAAAAAAGAATGCAGCAGCTTTAATTAGGCAATCTGGAGTAGGCTCCAAGGTACACTGTCATGTGAAAAAAACAAGGTGTAAATAGCATGTATCATCTGCTACCATTAGGGGCAGAAGAAGGAAGGATATTTATTCTTAAATGCATATTTGCACATACACAAAAATATCTCTGCAAGAACACATAACAGATATGTCTAAGAACTGGCTGGCTGGGTGATAGGGAAAAGGGGAGACATTTTTCTTTCTTCATTTTTTTTTTTTTTTTCTTTTGAGACAGTCTTGCTATGTTACCCAGGCTGGTCTCAAATTCATGGGCTTACGTGATCCTTCTGCCTCAGCCTCCTGAGCTGCCCCACCATGCCTGACTGAGACATTTTTCATGTATATTCTTTTTTGCATTTAAACATGTTTATCGGGGGCTGGGGTTATGGCTCAGCGGTAGAGCGCTTGCCTAGCACGTGCGCGGCCCGCGTTCGATCCTCAGCACCACGTAAACATAAATGCATTGCATTGTGTACGACTAAAGCAAATAAATAAATATTTAAAAAACATGTTTATCATTTGTATGTTCTAACCCATCCAAATGGTCTCTAATAAAGGCAATTTACATAGTCCCTAAAGGTGATATTTATGAAACGTGTAGTAACGTAGCTTATACTATCATTTTAAGTAAACAAATATATCTTCGTATAAAACAACAAAAGTAAAAATGGGCAAAACTTAAGTATACAGAAAAAAAGACTGAAAGGGAGCTGGGTCTAATGACAATATCTGTAATCCCAGCTACTTGGGAGGTTGAGGCAGGAGAATGGCAAGTTCAAGGAGATCCTGAGCAACTTAGACTCTGTCTCAAAACAAAATATTAAAAAGGGCTGGGGGTGTGGCTCGGTGGTACAGTGCCTCTGGGTTCCATCCCCAGTAATGCATACACACACACACACACACACACACACACACACACACACAACTATAAGCACATATACCACAATATTAATGGTGGTTTCTGAGACTGTAGGTAGTTTCTTTAGTTCTTTCCTTTTTTCATTATTTTCCAAAATTTGTTTAATTATTTCATTTCATGATGATGAAAAATTTAAAAAGGGGGGGCGGGGTGGGGGAGAATTGCTTTCCTTCCCAGGTGGTAGCAACTACATTGTCCAAACAAAGACTAACCTACCCACGGTCTTGACTCCACATATGTCAAGAAGAATTTGATTTTGACCAGAAATGAAGCTGTGAGCAGTGAACAGAATCCAGCACAGGACAAGACAGGATTTCAGTTGCCTTCCACCTGAGGGTTGTTCCCCCACCACCACCTTCACCATGGGTGTTTGTCCACCATGGGAGAGTGGGTATTTCTGGGTAGATAGACCTATCCCTTAAAGCTTTCTCTGCCTGTGGTGTGCTCATCTTATGTGATCACCTACTCTTCTAAGTTCTGTGTAGTTAGTAGCTCATGATTTCACACATCTCCTATACTATCTGTTGTTGTCCATTTTGACTCTCTACCTCTGGCTGCTTCCCCACCTGGTGCTAAATGTCTCTAACCTCCACCTCCTGCTCTGCATCTCTTTGCTGGGGCAGAGCTCAGTAGTATAGCACTTTTTTAGCATGTGTGAGGCCCTGGGTTTGACCCCCAGCACCCCATACAAACAAAAACCATTTTTATATAAAGTCTCTGCCTGCTGGAGAGCACCCAGGTATGTCAAACAGTATAAAGTGAACACACAGTTCCTCTGCTAAACCCACTGTTCTTGTACTCCCCAGCTCTGTTAATAGCACTACCACCCACTTGGGATCTCAGAGTTCACCTTCATTTGCTCTTGCCCTATCCCCTCTCTCCCTGTCCCGGGAACTCTCCTCTTTTCTCCATACACTCTGCCTATTATCCTTCACCCTTCAGTCTCCCAACCTTTAGTTCAATCTATCATAATTAAAAGCATGATTAAGGCCATGTGCGGTAGCTCCGGAGGCTGAAGCAGGAGGATCATGAGTTCAAAGCCAGCCTCAGCAACTTAGTGAGGCCCTAAGCAACTTAGTGAGACCCTGTCTCTAAATAAAATATAAAAAAGGGCTGGGAATGTGGCTCAGTGGTTAAGCACCCCTGGGTTCAATCCCTAGTACCAAAATAATCATCATCATCATCATCATTATCATCATCATCATCAATAATAAAACAAAATAAACAAACAAAAAACCTGATTAAGTAACTACAAGTGGTTAGCAGCTACTTACTTAATGACTTCCATCAGAGCTGGATTCACAGAATAAAAATCCAAATTTCTTGTTTGATAGAAAAGATTCTTTGTAATCTCCCCCAGCCTGCCTTTTTGGCTGCATCTTCCACCACTGCCTAAATTGCACTAGCCTTAAGTTTCTTAATGTTCCCTGATCAAAATATGTTCTCTAGAGCTCCGTGCTTTTGTGCATGCTATTTTCCATCCCTAGTAATCTCCTACTCATCTTTCCAGGGTTTCTTGAATCACTATCTCTTTCCTGAAGCCTTCCCAACCTCCCTATCTGTTAATCTTTGCTAATACTCAAGAGTAGGATTTGGATCTCCTTTTCCTCCTCCTCCTTCTCCTCCTTCTCCTCCTTCTTCTCTTCCTCTTTCCTTCTTCCTTTTTTCTCTTCCTCCTCCTCCTCTTCCCTCTCCCCCACCCCCTCTTTTGTACCAGGGGCTTAACCACTAAGCCACATCTCCAGCCCTTTTTATTTATTTATTTGTTAAAATTTTTTTGTTACAGATGGACACAATACCTTTATTTTTGTGGTGCTGCGTATCAAACTCAGTGCCTCACACGCGCTAGGCAAGCACTCTACCACTGAGCCACAACCCCAGCCCCCCTTTTTACTTTTTATTTTGAGACAGGGTCTCGCATAAGTTGATGAGGCTAGCTTTTAATTTGTGAGCCTCCTGCCTTAGCCTCCTGAGCCACTGGGATTACAGATGTGCGCCACTGCATCTGGCTCTTATTTTTCGTTATATCCCCAGAATATATACTTGCACAGCAGGCAGAGACCAGAAACACATTTTTCAAAGAAACCTTCCCTTTTGCCCATTTTCCTAGTTCTCTGGTCCAGCCGCCCCCCTCTCTCTCAGTCAACAGACCTGGGCTATGTGGACGATGGTATGCATGATAAAGCACTCAAGCCTTTGATTTTATTCTGATCTTAATTTTCATCCTGGTCTTTGTAAAGTTTTAATAAATAAGCATGAATTCTTTCTTGGCATTGGTCTGCAATTGAAACAAGAGGATTATATTACAGCTAAGAATCATCTGAACAAACAGGGAGGGGGAACTTAAATTGTGCAAGAAGGAAAACACCTTTCAGGCCCTTGGAAGAGAGTTGCCTGCTCTGATCCTCTGGCTTTGATCTTCAGGGCTCCATTAGAATAAGGTATTAGCTTTAACCAGCTTGTTGTTTCTGTGCCAGGAAATGTAGGTCAAGGGGTCGTACTGAATAAAAGGAATAATAACAACAATAGATTGCTGTTGGCATCAGACAACCCAGCACTAGGAGACAGGTTCTTCTCCAGCAGGGACAGGGAGTAGGAGCAGCCATGACTGTGATCTAGACAGAAGAGGAGTTACTCTCTCCCTGTCCCCAAGTGTGGTGTCTGGCTAGCTTCCCTGAAGCACTAGTCCCTGCTGACTAGAGAGACCCTGCCCAGGACTTCCTGTTCCCACCTCCAGAGGATGATCACCATGAGGACAGAGCGGGGACATGAGGGGATGGGAGTCACCACTAGGAAATCAACAATATGGGCTGGGGTTGTGGCTCAGCAGTAGAGCGCTCGCCTAGCTTGTGCACGGCCCAGGTTTGATCCTTAGCGCCTCGCAAAAATAAAGGCATTGTGTACAACTAAAATAAATAAATATTTTTTAAAAAATCAACAACATGAGTGAAGCAAAGGGCACTGTTGGGATGAAATGCTGTTTCTTTTTCTTTTGGTGCTGGGGATCAAACCTAGCCTTGGGCATACTAAGCATATGCTGTGCCACTGAGCTGCACCCCCAGGCCCAAGATCCCCAGGATGCCCAGTTTCTTTCTTTCTTTTTGTTACTGGGGATTGAATCCAGTGGCACTTTACCACCAAAGTACATCCTGAGCTGTTTTTTCAAAAATGCTTTAAAAATTTGGACAGGATCTCACTAAGTTGCTTAGGTCCTCGCTAAGTTGCAATTCTCATGCCTCAACCTCCCAGTTTCTAAACTGGGAACTTGCAAACCTTAGTTTCTAAGCCTTTTCACTATTATGACCAAAAGACCCAAAAAGAACAAATTTAGAGGAGGAAAAGTTTATTTGGCACACATTTTCAGAGGCCTCAGTCCATATATGGCCAACTCCACTGCTCTGTATCTATGGTGAGGCAGGATGTCATGGCAGAGAGTATGATGGAGGAAAGCAGCTCAGGATGTGGCACCAGGAAGGAGGAGGGCTGCTTTTGCCCACTTTCCAGGGACAAAATATATACCCCAAAGACATGCCCCCAATGACCTACTTCCCCCAGTCGCACACTACCTGCCTATAGTTACAGCCCAGTTAATCCATTTAAGTGGATTAATTCACTGATTAGGTTAAGGCTCTCATACCCAATCAGTTTACCTCTTAACTTTCTTGCATTGTCTTACACATGAGATTTTTTGGGGGGCACCTCATGCCTTAATCATAACATAAGTACTCTTATCTCTCTATAATCCCACCCCCATGCCAGGGTCATAGGCATGTGTTTCTACCTTTGAGCCTCCTTCCAATTCTGTTTCATTGTTTGCTGCAGACTCAGGTAAAAGCTTGTAATTGCTAGGATTATTACGTAGAGTTGTGGTTTGATTTAATAAAATTGAGATGAAATAGGAAAAAGTAAGGGTAATATTTTTGAGCCCAGGATAGTCCTTCAGCAGCAAAACCATACTGACAACCAAAGAACATGCTTTCTTCTAGCCCAGCAAAGACTAACCTCCTTTCACTTCTAAACTTCCAATGTCATCATCTCTAGGACTATGACTTCTCTCTGACTGAATCCTCTTCTTGGGGAAAATGATAGTGCCTTTCAAAAAACCAGGAGGCTGGGAAGCAGGTGGTCCCTCCTTCAGGGCTGTGAAGACTTGGAGCTGGTTTTACTTTTTAGGTGTACACCCCTCCCCCATCAGTGCAGCACCTGATGAGTCCCATCCTCCCCTTGCACGCTCCACCTCCCGTCCCCCCTCCGCCCCCCACTACCCTCACTAGCATCTACCAACGTCCTCATGCTGACTGCCAGGACACAGGACACCAGTGGAAGAGAGGCCTCTGCAGATCCTCATCCCCAACTCTCCAACTGCCATCTCCTTCCTGTGTTTGTTTCTTTCCTAGGGCCACTATAACAAAGTGCCATACACAGAGGGACCTGAAATTTATTCTCTCACAAATTTTGGAACCTGAAAGTCCCAAATCAAGGTGTCAACAGAGTTGACTCCATCTGGAAATCCCAAGGGAGTATCTTGTTCCACGCCTCCCTCTTAGCATCAAGAGGTCACAGGCAATCCTCAGTGTTCCTTGGTTCATAGACACATCACTAGAGTCTTTGCCTTCTTTTCTTTTCTTTTCTTTTTAGCAATAACAATAAAATACATATTTTTAATTTTTAAGTTAAAATATAAACAAACAAATATTTATGGGTACCATGTGATGCTTTGATATCTGTCTTTACATGGTGTTCTCTGTGCATCTCTGTGTCTCTGTTCTCATGACACCAGGCTTTGGATTTAGGGCCCACCCTAATCCGTACCTAATCCAGTAGGACCTCATCTTAACTTTTTACATCTCCAGAGGCCCTATGTCCAAATGAGGTCACATTCTGAGGTTCTGTCTGGACATGAAGTTTTAGGGACACTCTTCAAAGCAGTATGGTGTCTTTCCAACTACGATTTTTAAAAAAAATATTTATTTTTTAGTTGTACTTGGACACAATACCTTTATTTTATCTATTTATTTTTACATGGTGCTGAGTATCAAACCCAGGGCTGCGCACATGCTAGGCGAGCGCTCCACCACAGAGCCACAACCCCAGCCCACTCGATGTTCTTACTGCTCTCACTCTTTCTCTTTTCCCCCTCCTGGGATCTCCTTTCTCACTGCCTCCCTACTTTGTTCCTCTCTGTCGGTCCTCTATCCACTTCTGACCTGATGTTTACCTTTTCTTGCTAGAACTTCTTTGTCTTCTTCTTTTTTTTTTTTTTTTTTTTTTTGGTACCAAGGATTGAACCCAGAAACACTTAACCACTGAGCCACATCCCCAGCCCTTTTTCACATATTTTACATTTTATTTAGAGATAGGGCCTTGCTAAGTTGCTGAGGCTGGCTTTGAACTCACGACCCTTCTGACTTAGCCTCCCGAACTGCTGTGATTTCGGGCATGTGCCACCACGCCCGGCTTGCTCTAACTTCCTGTTGTTCCTTCTACAGCCTCTCTCCCTCCATGGGGACACAAAACAAGCTTTAAGGAAAGCACTGCTGGGCACAGTGGCACATTCCTGTAATCCCAGTGACTTGGGATGCTGAGGCAGTAGGATCCTCAAGTTGGAAGCCAGCCTAGGCAAATTAGTGAGGCCCTAAGCAGTTTAGTGAGATCCTGTCTCTAACTATAAAAATTGCCTGGGGATGTGGCTCAGTGGTTAGGTATACCTAGGTTCAATCCCTGGTAAAATAAGTAAATAAATAAATAAAAATAAATAAGTAAATAAATAAAGGAGAGCATAGAATTAGATAATAACAAAGCCTGTTTCCAACTACAGGTGGGCTCCCCCTGCCAATCAGAGGTCTTCAGTGTAAAACTCTAAAGGTTCATGGCTCTCTCCAGGCCCTGCCCATCAACCTGCCCTCCTTAGTCTTAGGAATCATTCCCTATTTCATTGAGAAAATTGAACATGGAGTACCAAGAACCTGAACAACCTGCTCCCACTCCCTTCTTACCTGCATTTATAACGAACCTTACAACATGTCTCTCACGACACCTCTTTGTAGGTCAGCCCAGCCCCTTGTGGCCCCTTCAGCCATCTCTGCTTTCTCCCTTATCCTACATGCATGTTTAACCCAACCCTGTCTTAAAACAAGCTGTCTTCTGATTCTGTTTCCTCCAAGCCAAAGCCTTTTCTCTCTCTTTGTCAGCTAAACTGATTGAAAAATAGTCTCTGTGGTCTATACACCCACTCTTCCCAATTATTCAGCTTCCCCAGGTCCCCCAATGGGATGCTATCACTCCTCCCTCCCTCTCTGTCCTCAGTCCCAATGGCTCATTTGTCCGCTTAAGGTACCTGTCCTGTTTGGAGTAATTGTGTCTCCTGTGCCAGACTTGGAGCAGGGTAATGGCAGGGTTTCCGACCTGGCACAGCATAGACATTCTATAAATATCTGTGCCACGGTTAAAGACTATAAAAGTCAGCCTGTGTGGGGCCACATTGCCTTCTACCAGGCCCAGCTGAGGTATCAGTTTTCCTTGGGGCGGCTGGAGGAAATGAAGTGGGCCACAGGGACTAGAGACACAGCACTGTAACAGAACAAGTAAACAGAGCCCAGTCTCCCAGGATCTCCTGCTCCCTGTGGCTGCAGCTGATGCCACCTCTGCTTTGAGTGAGTGTCGACTGGTGGCAGTTTGGGCAGACAAAGTAGGACAGGGGGCTAAGAGGCCAGTTCTCTTGTCTCCCCTCTGAACTGAGGCTTGCTTAGGTACAAGGTAGCACATGAGCTGGGTGTGGTGGCACATGCTTGTAATCCCAGTGGCTCGGGAGGCTTAGGCAGGAGGATTGCAAGTTCAAACCCAGCCTCAGCAATTTAGCGAAGCCCTAAGCAACTCAGAGAGACTCTGTCTTTACATAAATTTTTAAAAAATATTTATTTACTTACTTTAGTTGTACACAATGCAATGCATTTTACGTGGTGCTGAGGATTGACTGAGCCACAACCCCCATTATGTATTTTATGTATTTTAATACATAAATAAATACATAAAATTTAAAAATGGGCTGGGGATGTTGCTCAGTGGTTAAGTGCCCCCCTGGGTTCAATCCCCAGTACCCCTCCCCCCCCCCACACACACACAAAAGGAGATGAAGCTCATGAATCTGTGGATTTCCTTCATGTATAGCTTTATGGGACCCTTCTTTGAAGTCCATACCCTCTCCTACACCTTCAAGTCACAGTGCTGGGATGACAAAGTCTCCTTTGTCATTCTTTGGGGCAAGGGTAGCCACAAATTATCAAAAAATTGCAATGTGACAGGTTCCAAGGACCTGAATAGCACCGTGAAAGCTGGGTTCTTTGCCTACCACTCCATCTGGTCCTTCCAACAACTAGATCGGGTAGGTGCTATCTACCCATTTCACAAATGAGAAACAAAGACTTAAGGAGATTAAATAACTTGCCCAGAGTCACACTGTTAGCAAATGACAGACTACTTCCCAAACCCAGCCTAGATGATGCCAAGATCCAAAGCTGCAATCACTATTCTAGTGTGTTAGCGTTCCATAGCTTTCACCAAAATACCTGGTAAGAACAACTTAGAGGAGGAAAGATATATTTGGGCTCATGGTTTCAGTCCATGGTCAGCTGGCTCCAAGGCAAAAACATCTTGGCAGCAGGGTATAGCAGAGGTAAGCGGCTGAGCTCATGGCAGTCAGAAAGCAGAGAGGGGGAGGGGCTAGAGACAAGGCACAGTCCCCAAGGACCTACTTACTGACCTACTTCTTTCAACCATGCTCCACCTGCCTAGTTTCCACCACCTCCCAGTGGTCCACTCGGCTCTCAAAGGATTAATCCACTGATGATGTCAGAGCCCTCATGATCCAATTACTTCCCAAAAGCCCCACCTCTGGCCATTGCTGCATTGGGGAGTATGCTTTCAACATACGAGCTTTGTCGGGGGGACATTCCAAATCCAAATCGTAACACCTCACCTGTCATCATTTCTTCCTCCAGCAAGGTCAACCTGCATCTTAATTTTCACTTGCTCTCATGTACAGTGGTTCTGGGGTGTACTTACCAGGTGTGAACATCCCCCACGACTCCGTTCTCCCTCTCCCCATGCGGATTGCTCAGTAGCTGTCTCAAAAGACAGGAGGGGTGCAAGAGGAGGAGTGATTTTAAAAGAGGGGGGAGGCGACAGATTCAACCTCTTTCTAGATCTTATCTAACTTGAGGAAGGACAGGTGTTGGAGCTATGTTCTACTATTTTTTGGGGGGGGGGGTACCAGGGATTGAACTCAGGAGCACTCGACCACTGGGCCACTCCCCAGCTGTTTTTTTTTTTTTTTGTATTTTATTAGAGACAGGGTCTCACTGAGTTGCTAAGTGCCTCGCCATTGCTGAGGCTGGTTTTGAACTCGCGATCCTCATGCCTCAGCCTCCCAAGTGCTGGGATTACAGGCATGCGCCACCGTGCCCGGCTTTCCAGCCCTTTTTATTTTGAGACAGGGTCTTGCTAAGTCAATTAATCACTTAGAGCCTTGCTAAATTGCTGGGGCTGATCTCAAATTTACAATCCTCTGCCTCAGCTTCACAAATCACTAGGATTATAGGTGTGGGCCACCATGCTCAGCTGGAACAACGTGGTCTTTTTATTTAAAAAACAAATTCCCATCCAATTAGTTTATTTATTTATTTTTATGTGCTGATGAGGATCAAACCCAGGGTCTCCCACGTGCTAGGAGAGCACTCTACCACTGAGCCACAACCCCAGCCCTGTTCTACTATTTTTCTATCTCCTAGTGCCCATAAAAATGTATAGAGTGAAGGCATATGCTTTTACTCTTGATCAAAATGTACAAGCACAATTATTTCCCATGGTGGTGAAAGATGTTGCAGAAGCAGCGGGCACAGATCCTTATCCTGCCTCTCTTCCCACTGCATGCATTACCAGAATGTTGTGTCAAGGAGGCACAGTTCTGAACATGCACTGGGATAGGAAGTGAGGCCCATGAAGTCTGTTGTCTGAAGACTGGCAGATGGTTTTCACAATCTTCATAAAGAAAGTTTTGGTATCTGGGATGTAGGTCAGTGTTGGAGTCCTTGCCTACATGTGTAAGGTCCTGGATTTGGGGGAAAAAAGGATTTTTGTGAAAATGTAATGTGATAATTAATACCTGAGACAATCTTTATTAAAAGGGAAGTAAAAAACCATTGAAGTGTTCAGGCAGGAAAGAAGGGGTTTGTGCATTTATGAGGGATCTTGTTATTTAGGGCTGTTTTCAAGGTGATTCTCTAAAAGGTCTTAAATTTGGGGGATAATTTTTTGGTTTTGATATATATGTATATATTTTTTGGTACTGGGGATTGAACTCAGGGGCAATCGACCACTGGGCCTCATCCCCAGCCCTTTTTTTGTATTTTATTAGAGACAGGGTCTCACTGAGTTGCTAAGTGCCTCACCATTGCTAAGGCTGGCTTTGAACTCACGATCCTCCTGCCTCAGCCTCCCAAGTGCTGGGATTACAGGCATGCGCCACCACGCCCGGCTTGATAATCTTTTTTAAAAAAGAAAGGGAGGGTTAAAGAAGCATTTCTGGGGGTTGGAGATGAGGTGTAGTTGTAGGGTGCATGCTTAGTATCCGTGAGGCCCTGGGTTGTTTTCCAACACTGCAACACCCACCTGCACCACCAAAGACATTTCTGTTTGTAGGTGTAGTAGAAAACTGCTTAAAATATTTTTAGTAATCTCTGAGTGCTATTCATTTCCTGATTCTGCCTGTTAATCTCACCCTGAGCACCAAACACACATCATCTTAGCTTGTGGTTTCCACAGCTGTTTTCTAGGCTTCCTGGCTTGTTGCCCTTCATGGTTTCTAAAGCATCAAGGAAAGCCTAATTACACAGCCTTTTATCATATTTGAAATTATTCTACAACAGTAGTAACAGGAATGATAAAATATGTGTTATGGTCCAATTACTGAACTCTTCGTAAAAAGTTGGCTGGTTTCCCAAGAGGGCAGAGTAAAGCTGAGACACTGCATCCTCTCACCCAGGGATCCTGTGGCAGCAGCCAAGACACTCAGCAAAGGAACAGAGGCAGGCATCTGGGATTTCTGGGAAGGAGGAGTATTGCCTCTGGGTATCTTTAGAAGGTGTTGCTCTTTGG
Source organism: Tamias sibiricus (assembly GCA_025594165.1). Lineage (NCBI taxonomy): Eukaryota > Metazoa > Chordata > Mammalia > Rodentia > Sciuridae > Tamias > Tamias sibiricus. Next base: position 96,654,719 of record CM046666.1, read on the forward strand.
TTGGGGGGACGGGAGAAGCAATAAGTAGGAACCACAAAATTTTTCCATGGTTTGGAAAAAAAAAAAAGGAGTTAAAGAGAAAGGCAGATATTTGACAATCTTATGAAAACTCAAAACAGACTTAGAGATGTGAAGCTTTGTATACTCACTCATTCATTGGTTCTTTCCTGCATATATTCATCAATTCAACAAATGTGTATTGAGTAGGCACTAAGTCTAGGATGACACAAGGATGAATGAGTCTCGATTCTTGACTTTGAACAGTTCATATTACATAGCCAAAAGATATAGTGTTTGTGAAAGTGACTTGCAAATGACACAATGTTACAATGTGTTGGTTATTCTCCCGACAGTTAATATGGCGGCTGGCATGGAACAGGTGCTCAAAACTGACCATTGAGTGGATGAATAAGGAGCAGGTAAGCACTAGAGCAGCAAGCCATAATATGTGAGAACTGGAGACCAAGCAGGGCTGAAAACTGAAAGAGGAATCAGTGTGATTTAGTAAAACACAAACAATTTCTTGATTATTCCAGGACCTGAGAACTTCATGTTCTAAACCTTGATGTTCTTGTAAACACAAGACCTTTAGTGACTTAATCTTTCTGTGGTTTAGTAAAGGACTACAACCATGTAGTTAGTCTACTGCCTTTGCTATACTCTTATCTGTGAATTGGTTTCCATTCTATAGTTTAATAGGGTAGTTGGATTAGAATAATTAATTACTGCTTAGTTGTGAATTTCTTCAAATCCCAAAGAAACCAGATAAAATGGTTGAACAAACATTTTCTTTTTTTTTTTTCTTCTTCTGTGCAGGAATGTGGTCATCTGCAATGGGAATCACTAGTTAAACTGTAACCCTACGGTGGTGCTTACGTGAGTGGCTGTCTCTCCCCTATTGATCTTCGGGAAGCTACAATGACAGGAAATTGAGTATTCGGTTTGGAAATTAATTAGCTTGTCAAATTTTGAGACTTGCTAGTTAGGAGACTTTTAATAAATGTGCCAAATTCAATCCCTCACATTTTTATATCATAAAAGGTGACCATTAATGAATATGTACATAATAGAAAGTTTTCAAAGGCTATTTGGCTATCAGAGCCCATATCACTCTTAATTTGTGCCAAGTCAGGGAAGAAATCCCAGACTGAAATGTAGCCAGAAACCACAGTGCAGAGAAGTTTAATAGTCCTCCCCTACTTCCAGAAAGAACTGGAGAGAAGTCAAAACTTAACCTTAAGAGCTCATAACTGATTTGTGACTATAATTATTATTCAAAGCTATTAAGTGGTATAGACATAACTATTGCTATAGAAATTGAGTAGTTTTCCAGTAGACTACTTTGAGGGTAAATTTATCATAAGTGAAAAGGATATATTCTACATCAAAATATTTATATATATGATAAATAAATATTTCTTACTGAAAAATTAGAAAATGCTGGGTGCTGTGGCACATGCCTGCAATCCTAGTGACCTGGGAGGCTGAGGCGGGAGGATTGATTGTAAGTTCAAAGCCAGCCTCAACAACTTAACAAAGCCCTAAGCAATTTAGCAAGACTCTGTCTCAAAATAAATAACGAAGAAAGGGCTGGGGATGTGGCTCAGTGGTTAAGTGCCCCTGGGTTTAATCCCTGGTACCAAAAAGAAGGGAAAATTAGAAAATGAAGATAAACAAAAGGGGAAAAATACTTCAAAATCCATACCAATCACATATACTTTTCTTTTTGCAGTAATTTAATTTTTTTTTTTTATGGTCTGGGAATTGAACCCAGGGACTTGTGCATACGGGCAAGCACTCTACCAACTGAGTTATATCCCAGCCCATAACTTAATTTTTTTTAATTTTGCAAAATTAAAAAAGTTGGGTAGGGCTGGGGATGTAGCTCAGTGGTAGAGCACTTGCCTAGCATGTGTAAGGCTTGGGTTAAATCCTAGCATAGGAAAAAAAAAAGTGGAGGTAATATATTGCTTATAACAGGGAAAGCAGAACATAAGATCAAAAACTTCTGTTCTCATATTCCTGTACTAGAAGATGTAATACTTAAAAAGAAGTGAAGGTAGAAGCTTATACTCATTTTATGTTATAAAAACAAAAGAAAATGAAAACTTTGGGAGAAAATGCATGTTTCAAATGTCACCTTAAATTATATTTGTATGATATTGAGGTCAAAGAATTTGATTTTCTTAATTCCTATGCCTAGTCCTCATAAGCAGTTTTTGAATTGTTTGCTGACTGATAATGTTTAGGTGTCCCACTTAATCTATAGCAATCTTTATTATACTGAAGAACCAAGCTTGCTGGGAATCAGCCTGCATAGAGCCTGGCACAAAGTAGGTTCTCAAAGAACGCTCCCCCAGGATAGAGAGCTCCTTCTTTTATAACAGAGTCCATTCTGCCTTTGGACAGCTCTGATGAAGAAGAAATGTTTTCCTTTGCTGAGCTACAAATCTTTTCCCTTCTAACTCTGACCCATGAGTTTAATTCTATCCTTAAGTTGCATGTAATAATACTAATTCCTTATCCATTTGACAGCCCTTCAATATTTAAAGATAACCTTCACATCCCTACTGTTTTCTTCTTTGGGATAAATAGCTTTGGTGCTTTCAATTATTCCTCAAAAGATGTCTGTTAGTTTTGTGGTTAATCTCTTCTGAATTTTTTGTTTGTTTGTTTAGGCTTTTTATTATTATTATTATTATTATTATTTGGTACTAGGGAACTGGGGATTGAATTCAGGGGCACTTGACCATTAGGCCACATGCCCAGCCCTTTTTGGTATTTTATTTAAAGACAGGGTCTCACAGAGTTGCTAAGTGCCTCGCCATTGCTAAGGCTGGCTTTGAACTTGCAATCCTCCTGCCTCAGCCTCCCAAGTGCTGGGATTACGGGCATGTGCCACCACACCCAGCTGTTTAGGCTTCATTTAAAGACTAATGTGATCCCAGTGTGGTGGTACTTACCTGTAATCCCAGTGACTCAGGAGGTAGGCAAATTTGAGACAGCCTGGGCAATTTAGCGACCCCCTGTTGAAATTGGAACTTTGCTTTTTTTTTCTTTTTTGTACCAGGGATTGAATTCAGGGGCACTCCACCACTGGGCCATATTTTCAGCCCTTTTTTGTATTTTATTAGAGACAGGGTCTCACTGAGTTGCTAAGTGCTCGCCATTTGCTGAGGCTGGCTTTGAACTCAACCATCCTCCTGCCTCAGCCTCCCAAGTGCTAGGATTACAGGTGTGCGCCATTGTGCCTGCCTTAAATTGTATTTGATTTTAATTTAAACTTAAATAGCTGCATGTGGCTAGTGCTTATCACATTGGCCAGTGCAATTCTAGATGTTGTATATGTTTTTTAAAAAAAATATTTTATTAGTTGTAGATGGACATAATACCTTTATTTTGTTTATTTATTTTTATGTGGTGTTAGGGATCGAACCCAGTGCCTCACACATGCTAGGCAAGTGCTCTACCACTGAGCCACAACTCCAGCCCTAGATGTTATATTTTTAATAGTGTAGTTTAATTTTGCATTGTTTTGGAGTAGTCATAAGTTCATTTTAGTTGCTATATCTGAACATTCTTAATTCTTTATCTTTTTTGTTTATTTGGTACCTTGGATTGAACTCAGGGCACTAGACCCCTGAGCCAGGTCCCCAGCCCTTTTTTATATTTTATTTAGAGACAGGGTCTCGCTGAGTTGCTTAGGGCCTCACTAAGTTACTGAGGCTGGCTTTGAACTCACAATCCTCCTGCCTCAGCCTTCTGAGCCTCTGGGATTATAGGCCTGTGCCACCTAGCCCATTCTTAATTCTTTACTAATGTTCAGCCAATCCATTGTTACTTGTCACATGTGCATACCTGGCACACAAGGGGAGAAGTGCATTTGTGTTAACCAGGAAAAATATGTTTTCTGCCATTCTTTGGTGTTTTTCCCCATTTCTTTCTTTTTTTAAAAAGAAGCAAGTAGGCTGGGCGTGGTGGCGCATGCCTGTAATCCCAACAGTTTGGGAGGCTGAGAGAGGAGGATCACAAATTCAAAGCCAGCCTCAGCAACAGTGAGGCGTGAAGCGACTCAGTGAGACCCTGTCTCTAAATAAAATACAAAATGGGCTGGGGATGTGGCTCCGTGGTTGAGTGCCCCTGAGTTCAGTGCAAGGTACCGGAAAAAAAAAAAAAAAAAAAAAAAGAAGAAGAAGAAGAAGAAGAAGAAGAAGCAAGTAAAGAAGTTGATTGGGTTAGGGTGTGGGACTTGCTCCAAGGTTCTGTTTTTAACCCCTCCTCCCTAAGAAACCCCCCAGAAAACAATTTTAAAATTTTGTAGTCTTTCTGTCCTTTTTTTTTCTTCTTGGTACTGGGAATTGAACCCAGTGTGGCACTATCTCTGATCTTCTCCCCAAGTCCTTTTTATTTTACTTTGAGACAGACTGGCCTCAAACTTGCGATCCTCCTGCCGTGACCTCCATAGTTACTAAGATTGCAGGCATGCTCCACTGTGTCTGGCTTCTTGCCATTCTTGATTCTGACTTGTGGCCATCTCTGTATTCTCAATCTAGTTCACTCCTCTCTCCTGATTGTTCTTCTAGGTCTCCTGGTTCTGAAGTCTAGAAAACAGGGGTCTGAACTCATTTTCTATAGGTCTTCTACTTGTTCCCACTCTATAAGTGTCACTTATTCATTCTATAAGCATGTATGGAACACCTGCCAAGTGCCCTTCAGGAACTGTGCTGGGTTCTTACTTTTCTAACAAGATACCCTTTCCAGCCTTAACTGGTATCTTGCTCTGATCTACCAGTTGTGGAATTTTTTTTTTTTTTTTTTGGTACTGAGGATTGAACTCAGGGGCACTCGACCACTGGGCCACATCCCTAGTCCTTTTTTGTATTTTATTAGAGACAGGGTCTCACTGAGTTGCTAAGTGCCTCGCCATTGCTGAGGCTGGCTTTGAACTCGCGATCCTCCTGCCTCAGCCTCCCAAGTGCTAGGATTACAGGCGTGCGCCACCGCGCCCGGCTTGTGGAATTTATTTTTAAAAATTAAAAAGAAAATTGTTTTAGCCAGGCATGGTGGTGCATGCCTATAATCCCAGCACTTGGGAGGCTGAGGCAGGAGGATCATGAGTTCAAAGCCAGCCTCAGCAATGGTGAGGCACTTAGCAACTCAGTGAGACCCTGTCTCTAATAAAATACAAAAAAGGGCTGGGGATGTGGCCCAGTGGTCCAGTGCCCCTGAGTTCAATCCCTGGTACAAAAAAAAAAAATTGTTTTTAGTTGTAGATGGACATCATGCCTTTATTTTATTTGTTTATTTTTTTTATGGGGTGCTAAGGATTGAATTCAGTATCTCACACATGCTAGGCAAGCACTCTGTCACTGAACTACAGCCTCAGCCCCCCAGTTGAGGCATTTTGATTCCTATCCTTAATTTTGTTATCTCAAGCTCAGTATTTTGGTCTTAAGTCTTATTGTTTGAAGGTGAGTGCAGGTGAGGTAGGAAGAACTCTAAGGAAAAATAAATCGAACTCCTTCAGAAAGAACAGCAGCACATTCTTTTTCCACGGAGAGAGAAATAAAACCCTCCCAGTCATAAGGTTTTTGTTTTGTTTTATGGCTAGTTGATCAACTTGCCTATCTTCTCTAGCTGTTTCCTCCTTTGTGTTTCTCTAGCCTTCTACTTCATGTATGGTCTGTGGGAACACAAACAACAAAAAGAGATGCTCAATTTTGTTTCCATATGTTTTCTTGACTTCTTGAAATTACCAAGACTCTCACCAGCTGCCCGCGGTGTCAGGATGAACTGGATTCAAAGGATCTGGCTGCAACATTAAACTAAGAAAACGGTGAAGAAATCATGCAATGCAGGAATATGAGTTTCTCAGGTCTAGGGTGCGACTGATCTGTGACCTCAAGGGTCCTCTTCCACGCTGGAAGGCAAGAGAGCGTGCACCTGGAATCTCTTTATTTTACAGGGGGACACACAAAGGAGCTTCAATGGAATGTTCTTCACCAAATAAGGGAGGGGATAATGTTTCAAAGATGGAGTCTTGCTTTGTGATGTCTTGTGGTCAGCAGATTGATTGACATCTTGGAAATTCACACCCATATCAGGTGCTGTGTGGGATCACAGGCAGAGCTAGAGGAAAGGTGCACTTGCGTCGCACAACCCAATCAGTGTGCAATGCCAGACCTGACCCCTCATGTAGCTCCAGTGTGCACAGCTCACACACACAGCCCATGGATGGCTTGTGACACACAACCAGGCAATTATGATTTCCAATTTATTCTGTATAGAAGGGAGTGCCAATCTCACTAGGAGCTTATTGACTGAAAAGTACACACCCTTTAATCTTCATCCAGGCCAGGGAAAAGAGAATAAAGGAGAGAGTGGGATGGTCTTAGCAGAATTAGTCACAGATCAATTTTTTGCAGGACTCTCCCCATCTCCCATCCCTCCTGATGGAAAGGAATGATCCCCTATCTTGTCTTCCTGAGGCCAGGTTCCAGGCGACCCTTCTCAGGAGTTGGATAACTAATTGGAAGGAAAAATTCCAACAAATATAAGACTAGAGGAGAACATGATCCTTGTATTCTCACTATATTTCTGGAATTACAAGTATGTTAGGACTTTGAGGAGAATAGCGCCCAAGGATCTTACCTGTATAGTCACAGTGATTGTAGGAGGTCAGGGCAGGTGGGAGAGAGGCAAGCTCATCTAACCCTTATCTGATAGAGGACAGGTATCTTGTTCTTAAAATAGAAATAGGAAATATTAGTTCCCTACACAAGAAGATAGGCAAAATCATAGGAGATACTGAAAAAGGTCATGCTGAGGATCAACAAATCTGGGATCTTGCCACTATCATGCATAGATATATGTGTGTTCAGGGAATAAGTCAATAGACCGTCATTTCATTTTTTCCAGCCTCAGTTTTCTCATTTGTAAAATGGGAGAATTGGACCAGATCAGCAATTTTCTTTTTAATTTTAATTTATTTGTTCTTTTTAGATATACATGACATTAGACTATATTTTGACATATTATAAATATATGGAGTATACTTATTCTAATTAGATCCCATTCTTGTGGTTGTACATGATATGGCATTTCACTGGTCATGTATTCATATGTGAACACAGGAAAGTTATGTCAGATTCATTCTACTGTCTTTTCTATTCCTATCCTCTCTCCCTTCCCTTCAATCCATTAGCAGACTATTAAATCTGAATTGAGTTTTTATGAGCACATTAAAACCAAACCAAACCAAACTAAATAAATTAGAATGTGCTGTCTGTAAAAATTGTTCTGTTAGACTGTTAATCTATGTTGTGTATCTGTAGGCACTGGATTCTGACATCAAATGTGTTTTAAACTATGGTTTACAGTAAAACATGTTTTTAAAAAATTTATTCTTATTTTTATGTACTTTTATTCTTATTTTTATGTACAGGGATTAAACTCAGGGGTGCTTTCCCACTGAGCCACATCCTCAGCCCTTTAAAAACATATATATGTATATATATAATCTAGAGACAGGGTTTCACTAAGTTTCTCAGGGCCTTGCTAAGTTGTTGAAGCTGACTTTGAACTTGCAATCCTCCTGCCTCAGCCTCCTGGGCCTCTGGGATTACAGGCATGCACTACTGTGCCCGGCTAAAACATGTTTTTTAAAACACAGGAATCCATGATTCCTGAGGTTCTTTCCAACTGGTGTTTTAGATTTCTTTGTGTCTGCAGAAGCTCCCCTCAGGGATTCAACTTCACTGTGATTTGTGAGAACACGTTTCCATGACGCCTCCCACACCCTCCGCCCAGGCAGGCAGTCTGTGTTTTTACTGAGTTTGTGACATGCAGAGACCTTCACCGGGTGAGCTGAGGAGAGGCTGAGGGGTAACTGTGAGCCATGTTGTTAAATAACACTGATTCCTTGACACCTTGTGTGGTTTCACAGGCACGGACAGTTTCTCACAGGTTGTAGGCCCTTTAGTTTCACTAGGATGCTTTGTATTAAGCAGGAGGTTGGACAAAGTAATAAAATCCTTTCTTTAGAGGCAATATTCTGTGATTTCTATTAATACAAGATTTATAATTAAGGATAATTCCAGTAACAGCAATGACATCAGCATGTCCATAGTGAGGCGTGGGTCATAGAGGGCTTCCAGTCATTATCCTACTCCATCCCCTCAGTGGTCGGGGGGCCAAGGCCAGCACCTTGTGAGGAGTTGAGACAGGACTTGAGTTCAAATCTCCCCACCTCCCCAAAACCATAGCACATGGAAAGAGTTTATCATCATCAAATGTAAATAATCAAATATGTTTTCTCTTCTCATAACAGTAGCTTTAATTCTGTTCAGCTTACTTCAACAAATGTTACCTGAGAAGGCTTATGATGAAATGGGGGGCATTATACCGGACAGATCTTTGTTCAGTAGTCATACTTTGAGGATACTTGGCATAGATAAACAAGGCATGGGGAACCACAGACCACCAATAGGTTATACTCCTTGGGCTGGGGTATAGCTCAGAGGCAGAGCACTTGTCTACCATACACAAGACCCGGGGTTTGATCCCCAGCGCCACTAAATAAATAAATAAATAAATAAATAAATAAATAAATAAATAAAAAGGAGGACATACTCCTAAAACTTGAGATAGGTTTGGACATAGAGATAGGGTTGGACATTTTTACTATATGCAAATGAATTTAGTTATGTAAGCCACACTTGTCATTCCAGAAGATTTGCAAAGATAATGCAAAGTGTTTCTCCAAACTTCATTAATGATACTAAAATATATGTGAGATAAACCATAGCACAACTGAAATAAGGCACTGTGAAATTGTTTTGGGCCACCAGCACAGAACAGATATAAGTTCTTTTCTCCTTCTCCTCTTTCTCTTTCTTCTCCTTCTCTTTCCCCTTCCCCTTCTTCTTTTGTATTGGGAATGAAACCCAGGAGTTCTTTAGCACTGAACTACATCCCTAATCCTTTTTATTTTTATTTTGAGGGAGGATTTTGCTAAATTGCTGAGACTGGCCTCATACTTGTGATCCTCCTGCCTCAGCCTCTTGAGTTGCTGGGATTACAGGGTGTGTGCCACCCTGCAGATAGGCTCTTGAAAACGAGTGACTGGGCCATGGTTACACAGATGTGAACTGGCAGAAGTTCATTTTCTGATTCCAAGTGCTTTTGCCACCATAGCCTGTGTTTTCAGTCTAACGCTCTCCCACTGAGCTATCTTGGCTGCTTGATAGCCTGTGTCTTCTATAGATGGAATTGTGGGTGGGAGGAGGTAGAGAGCATCAGAGTAGCATAACTTGGAGACATTTTCTATGAAGATTATTATTCAATTTTAACCTGGTTTCAGATCCCCTAAGAGCCTTTCCATAGTAATAGGTTCTGTCACAGACTTTTCCCTTGGGAAATAAGACACTTATTTCAACCCATCAGAAGATTCAAGTTGGCCTGACATTATATGAAATTATATTCAAAAACTGTAATGCAAGTTCTCAATTAGTTTTTATTATGAATTTGCTTTGACTTAATCACTCCTTAGAGGCCAGATGGCCCTGGTGAAAGGAAATAATTGGATTCTGGAACATAAACAGCTGAAGACCAAACTCTTGTCCTATGTCACACCCATCAGGTTGGAGGTGTTCAAAGAGCAACTTGTAGAGTGTCCAGGAAGCTGTCTTTGCCCTATTATTCAGAAACACCATAGCATAGGGCTCATGAAACCTGTTAGGACAATCAAGAGTGTAGAACCTTTTGCTTTTACATTTTAGATTTATAAAACCAAAGTAATTGAGGACTGAAGTCATTGCATTAGAAGCTGTTAGCACTGAAGCCAGGAGTATGGTGCATGCCTGTAATTCCAGGGACTTGGGAAACTGAGACAGAAGGATTTCAAGTTTGAGGCCAGCCTTAGTAATTTAGTAAGACTCTGTCTCAAAAAAAAAAAAAAAAAAAAAAAAAAAAAAGGCTGGGGAGGTATCTCAGTGATAAAGTGCCCCTGGGTTCAATCCCATTAACAAAATAACACAGTAACACACAGTAATGCACACACACATGCACATACACACATGTTGTTGCATTGGAAAAAAATGAAGCATTGAAGTTATTTTCAATCAGAAATGTAAAATGGGGAAAGGTATACACACAGTTAAGATGTGTCTATTTAATAGAATCTTAAAAAATATAGAATGTTTTTTGGATCTAATCTAAACTATAAAATAATAAACATTTTTAAGGCTTATATTAATTATCTTGATCTAGTAGATCAGGCTTTACTGTCAATGCCAGTAAAAACAAAAAGTAAAAGCAAATTTAAACAAAAGGCCTTTAATTATAACTGAAGCACTGTACTTAAATTTCTCTAGATTGTTCAAAAATATGTAACACTATGATGGTAGATCAGATAACCATATAAAACTTTAATTGTTTTATACTATATTTGCAATAACCAGTTAGAAGTTCTCATAGACAAAAATTCATTCCCCTAAGGAGACAACATGTGACGTAAACAACATGAAAATGAAATGCCTGAGAATAATCCCAACAAGATATCCTGGGCCCTACATGGAGAGGTATCCATAAATATCACTAAAAAAAAATATCCATTTCTCTGCTGGGAAAAAGTGGCAAATAACCCTCAAGAAGATAATTTTTATTGTTGGTTTGTTTTTGGGGGCTGGGAATTAAACCCAGGGGCACTTTACATGCCTAGATCTTTTCATTTTTTTATTTTGTAACAGAGACTTGTGACTTGCTAAGGCTGGCCAAGAACTTGCCATCCTCCTGCCTCAGACTCTGGAGTCACTAGGATTACAGGTACATACCACCACACCCAGCAAGAAGATACTTTGTAAAAAAGGAACTGCAGATCATAAGTAAATATGACCTTTCTCACTGATAACCAAAGATTTGAAAAATAGAGTTTTAAATAATTACATCATTCAATACTTCTTAGGATATGCTAATATGAACAGTCTCATATAGTACAAAATGTGAATTGATAAAGTTAATTTAGCAGTTATTAGGTCTTTTATATATATATATATATATATATCTTTTTTTTTTTTTTTGGTACCGGGGATTGAACTCAGGGGCATTCGTCCACTGGGCCACATCCCCAGCCCTTTTTTGTATTTTATTAGAGACAGGGTCTCTCTGAGTTGCTAAGTGCCTCGCCATTGCTGAGGCTGGCTTTGAACTCGCAATCCTCCTGCCTCAGCCTCCCAAGTGCTGGGATTACAGGCGTGTGCCACCGCGCCCGGCTATATATATATATATATATATATATATATTTTTTTTTTTTTTAATATTTATTTATTTACTTTAGTTGTACACAATGCAATACATTTATGTTTACATGGTGCTGAGGATCGAACCCGGGCCGCGCACGTGTGAGGCCTCGAGCGCTCTGCCACTGAGCCACAACCCCAGCCCCTATATATATATTTTAACCAATAATCTCCCATTTAGAACTCTATCCCAAAGATTATTTGAGATACAAAGATTTGTGTGTAAGGGTTTATTGCAGTATTATTCATAATAAAGAAAAACCCAGAATAACTTTTATGTACACAATGCACTTTATTATTAGTAGTAAAAATGTGCATTAATTTGATAAGATTGCCCTAACAAAATACCATAGACTGAGTGGCCTAAACAACAGAAGTTAATTTTCTCACAGTTCTGGAGGCTGAAGGTCCAAGATCAAGATGTTGGCATCAAGTCTGGTTTCTCCTGAGGCCTCTCTTCTTGGCTGGCAGATGGCTTCTTTCTTCTATATCCTTACATGGTCTTTTCCTGGTATCGGTATGTCTTAATGCCTCTTCTTATATGGACACCAGCCATATTGGGTTTGGCCTACCCTCGCAACCTCATTTTAACTTAATTACCTCTTTGAAGGCCCCATCTTCAAATACTATCACATTTTAAGGTACTGGGGATAAGACCTTCGGCATATGAATTTGGGGGGCAAGGGGAGCTCACAATTAAGTTCATGAAATCATTGTTCTGATTTTGTTTTAAAATGCACAGGAACGATAAATGATTAGAAGGAAATACAGTAGGCTTGTGGCTTTGTGGCTCCCCCTCCCCACCCAAGGGGTCATACTATGTGGTAATTGGTAGGTATATATGTTGATTACAGATCTGAGCAACAGAGACATGTGAAGATGGCTTGTGGCAGAGACCCTATTTAGAAAGTGATTCTAGCTGTTCTCTAGATATCCTTATCTTATCAATGTCCTTTATGTTTCACTCATCATTTTATTTTTATTTAAAATTTTTTTTTTAACTTTTTTGGTACTGAGGATTTAACCCGGGACACTTTACCACTGAGTTACATCCCAGTTCTTTCTTTTTTTTTTTTTTTTTTTCATTTGAGACAGGGTCTCATTAAGTTACTGAGGGTCTTGATAAATTGCTGAGACTGGCCTCCAACTTGCAATCCTCCTGTCTCAGCCTCCCAAGTCACTAGGATTATAGTTCTATGCTACCACGTCCCACTCAATTTAGGATTAAAAGACACACAATTTTTTGGTCACAACATTAAATTTTATAGGAAAAATATACTATAAAAGTTATTTGTAAATACATAAATAAGAATAATTTAGTACACAAATTTGTAAATAATAAAAAATTATGGGGCTGGGATTGTGGCTCAGCGGTAGAGCGCTCGCCTAGCACATGCGCGGCCCGGGTTCGATCCTCAGCACCACATACAAATAAAAACACATTGTGTACAACTAAAGCAAATAAATAAATATTTAAAAAAAATTGTAGGGGCTGGGGTTACAGCTAAGCAGTAGAGCACTTGCCTTGCACTTGTGAAGCACTGGGTTTGATCCTCAGCACCACATAAAAAATAAATAAAATAAAGATATTGTGTCCATGTACAACTAAAAATATTAAAAGCTGTTTGAGATATTTGAGTGGGTTCTATAATAAATAAGTTTACCTTTATTGCTTTTTCTGATGTTTGCTATAATAAATGTATTGCCTGGCACAGGGGTATCTGCCTGTAATCCCAATGATTTGGGAGGCTGAGGCAAGAAGCTCATGCTTGAGGCCAGCCTGGGCATCTTAGTAAGACCTGTCTCAAAATAAAAAATAAAAAGGGATGGCAATGTGGGCTGTGGATATAGCTCAGTTGGTAGAGTGCTTATCTCACATGCACAAGGCCCTGGGTTCAATCCCCAGCAACACACACACACATACACACACACACACACACACACACACACACACACACACACACGGGATGGAAATGTATCTCAGTGGTTAAGTGCCCCTGGATTTGATTCCCACTATCAGGAAAAACAAACCCCTGCCCCCACCCCAAGAATGTATTACTCTTAAAACCAGAAAACAAATGCATATTGTTTTAAAAATATTGAATATTTTCCATCTGAAAATATGGGATGTCTTCAATCTCATATTTTGTGGTTCTTTAGGTTATTCTTGTTCTATTCGTTTTGGTTCAACAAATGTTTATTGTGCACCTCTACTGTGCACAGTGTTGCTGTGGTTCAAAGATTAGGGAGAAGATGAGTGCAACCCTTGTAATCCCCGCAATCTGGGAGGCTGAGGCAGGAGGATCCTGAGTTCAAAGCCAGCCTCAGCAACTTAGCGAGGCCCTGTCTCAACATAAAAAATAAAAAGGGCTAGAGATGTGGCTCAGTGGGTTCAATCCCCAGTACTAAAACAAGAAAAAGATTTGGGCTATATGATCTGACCTATTTGAAAATTCCTACCTTTTGGGAGACTGAAAACTACTGACTATAAAAATTGCTATGAATAAAATATGGCAGTTTAGAAAAAGGATCAATAAAGTCTTCAGGAGGTGAGTTCCATTTTAAAGTTAAGCCTTGAAGATTAAGATTTCACTATTCTGAGCCGGGCGCGGGTGGCACACACCTGTAATCCCAGCACTTGGGAGGCTGAGGCAGGAGGATCGCGAGTTTAAAGCCAGGCTCAGCAATGGCGAGGCACTTAGCAACTCAGTGAGACCCTGTCTCTAATAAAAACACAAAAAAGGGCTGGGGATGTGGCCCAGTGGTCGAGTGCCCCTGAGTTCAATCCCCGGTACTACGAAAAAAAAAAAAAAAAAAAAAAAGATTCCACTATTCTGAAAAGGGGAAAGGAGGTATTTTGTTTTGTGCTGCTATAGAAGAGTACCTGAGATGAGGTAATTTACGAGAAATAGAGATTTATTTCTTATAGTTCTGAGGTTGGGAAGTCTAAGACTGCAGGGCCAGCATCTAGTGAGGACCTTCTTCTCATGGCCAAAGATGAAAGGATTTTTAATTTATTTATTTATTTTAGACAAGGTCTTGCTAAATTGCAGAGGCTGGCCTCAAAGTTGCAATCCTCCCTCCTCAACCTCCCAGTTGCTGGGATTATGGGTGTGTGCCACTGTGCCTGGCAGTTTTTCTTTTACTACATTAGAAATTTGAGAGAAACAAAGGAAAACAGTGGAGATAAAAGTGAAGCCAATTCCTAGAATAACCAGAACTTCAGTTTTTATCTATAAAACTTCAGCACATACCCTTCACTCAGACTGTGGTCTGGAAGAATACTTTGCCTTGGATTCAACCTATCCAAATAGATAAAATTAGCAATGAGAGACTTTGAACCAGGTTTTGATAAATGGTGACTTGTGAGTTGGATAGTGATTGATGGAAAATAAAAAAAATTCTCTTAAGGGATAGATAACATAATAGCTAAGGACAAAGATGTCTAAATTCCTAGATTTAAATTTTAACATCCTGACCTGAAATTTTTGTGATTAAAGGATGCATTTAAAAGAATGCAAACATCCAGGGACTGGGGGTGTGGCTCAGTGATAAAGCACTTGCCTAGTATGTTTGAGGGGTCCTGAGTTTGATCCCCAGCTCTGCAAATTACTTTTTTTTTTTTTTTTTTTTTTGGTACTAGGCATTGAGTCCAGGGGTGCTTAATGACTGAGCCACATCTCTAGACCTTTTTATTTATTTATTTATTTTATTTTATTTTATTTTTTTTGGTACCGGGGATTGAACTCAGTGGCACTAGACCACTGGGCCACATCCCCAGCCCTTTTTTTGTATTTTATTAGAGACAGGGTCTCACTGAGTTGCTAAGTGCCTCGCCATTGCTGAGGCTGGCTTTGAACTCGCGATCCTCCTGCCTCAGCCTCCCAAAGTGCTGGGATTACAGGCGTGCGCCACCGTGCCCGGCTTAGACCTTTTTTATTTTTTTATTTTGAGACAGGGTCTCCCTAAGTTGCTTAGGTCTTTGCTAAGTTACTGAGGCTGGCTTTGAACTGTTTATTGACACAGTCAATAAACAGAAGTTAACATCATAACTTTTAGAGTTTATATAGTTTATATTTGATTAAACCTCTACTGATTTTACATTTTTGCTTTTGACTTTTCCTTATTTCCAATAAGGCTGGGATAACAGCTTTATACGCTCATTTTGTGCACTTGTGAGACTACTTCTTAGTTTACTCTTTATGTTAGTTAGCTTTCCCTAACCGCAGCAAATACCTGAGATAAGTCGTAAAGAGGAAGGCCTACTTTGATTCATAGTTTTAGAGGTTTCAGTCCATGGCTGGTTGGTCTCATTGCTTGTGGATCTGTGATAAAGTGTCATGGCCATAGCATGTAACAAATGAAGTCCATTCACCTTGGGCTAGGAATGAAAGAGAGAAAGGAAGAGACCGGTCCCACAATCTTCTTTGAGGTTTTGACTCTTATGACCTAAGAATCTCTAGTAGGCACCACCTCTTAAAGTTTTCGCTACTTCCTAACAGTGCTAAAGGCTGGGGACCAAGCAGTTAACACATGGGCCTTTGGGGCCATTCCAGATCCAACCTATGGCTCTATTTTAACTTTAAATCAAATCATACTTGAGCTATGTTCCCTGTTTCTAAGGCACACCCTGCTTTTCTTGGTTTATGCTGTTTTCTCTAGCTGAAATGCTTTTTGCTTATCTTTGTCTACTGAAGTCCTGTGTACCATTCAGTGTTCAAAGACTACTTGCTGAAGCGCTTCTTTAGAGTTCTGAAGATAATTTAGTAGTTTCATTATCATAGAATTTAATGGCTCACATCTTCGAGACTCCTTCTATCCTGGGACTCTGTTTTCTTCCTACTACTTTAGCTTCAAGAGGCAGAGATGTGACTAATTGCAGTCATCTCTATACTCCTCCACAATAGTGGGCACATAAGTAGTTGGCATATTTTGACTTTGGTTGAAGTGAAGAATTTGAGTAAATGAGAAATTAAAAATTATCCTCAATATTGCACAGCTAGTTACTTAGTTTTTAGGTATGCACATTGACACTTCATGCTCAGGGAGACAGAGTTGAATATAGATTTTAGTATTTGTTTTAAGTAAAAACAACTGTACATATTTGAAAAGTAATGTTTTCTAGTTGTCCCTCAAAAATGTTTGTTGGTTGAAGTCTTTAGAATTTTAGTCTGTCTTCCAAAATGAGCATCTTCAATGTTCCAAGTATTCAAAGGAAACTGTACACGAATGCAGAAGGAATGAAGTAAATAAGGCCTCTTTTTCTTCTGATTTCCTTTCTAAGTAGGCAAGTGGCATAATGTATTTTATAATTAGCACGAAGAAGAGAACTCCAAAAAATAAAAAACCAAAGAGATGTTTGGTTGTGACGCTGATGGTGAGTTGGGGTACAGTGCTACCGACCCGATGACCCAACTTGTACCTAGGAGTAGACGCACCCCTCTTGTTAACACGCTGAGGAGGGGCGACCGGCACCTTTGTGACCCCGGCGCCCTCCAGTTAGCAGGAGGCCCCAAGGCAGAAGCGCGCACAGACATAGCCACCCGCGGGCTCCTGGGGCCGTGCGCCACGGGGCGCCCCGCCTCCGCCTTTCGAGGCCCAATCATCTGTGGGTTCTGGGGGCACGTCCCGCTGCCGGCCACGCCCCCTGCCGGCCGGGCTGGGGGCGCCTTTAAGAACCAGCCGCTGGCCGCGGGCCCCGTCGGGGAGTGCGGGGCTGCGGACTGTGAGGCGCGAGTCCTGAGTCCAGAGGCGCTCGCGCGCCGCCGCCGTCCTCGCGGCCGTCTCTACGCCGCTGGCCGCCCGCCTGCTTGCCAGTCAGGGGCTCTACCGTCCTCGCTTCGGCCTCCTGATCCGCCCGCACGGCTTTCCCAGTTCCTTCACGAGGGGGCCAGGAACCCGCGCCTTCGCGCTCTCCGCCTCGGGCCATGGTGCCCTCCCAAGAGGAACCCGCCGCCGCGCGGGGGACTAGCGAGGAGCAGCCGCCCGGCCCTGCACCAGTGGGGGAAGCTCCTCTGCCCGAACCGGGACCCTCGGAAGGCTCTGAGGCGGCCGCTGAGAAGGTGGAGGTGGAGACCTGGCAGCCCCCAGAGCCCCCAGAGGGCGGCTGGGGCTGGCTAGTGATGCTGGCGGCAATGTGGTGCAATGGGTCGGTGTTCGGCATCCAGAATGCCTGTGGGGTGCTCTTTGTGTCCATGCTGAAGACTTTCGGGTCCAAGGACGATGACAAGATGGTCTTTAAGACAGGTGAGGCGCAGCAACCAGCCCTGGGGGTCGCGGGGTCCCCAAGCGCATTCCATGTGTTGGGTGTGTGTCCGTGCCCCAGTGTGAATCATGGTGGTTCCCCATGTGCCGGAGCGTGCGTGCGCTGTGTCTGTCCTGTTACCTATGGAGCCTGCGGCTTGGTGTGCCAGTCTTTGTGTGGAATCAGGTGCAGGGACTGTGTGTTTGGAAACAAGTTGCAGAACTTGTTGCAAATAAGCCCAGGTTTCCACTTTTCCCCTCTGCAGAGTGGTCGCTAAAAGTTCACATTACTTTCCCTCTTCATGTTAGAAAACAAACAGAATCTTCCAACACCAACAACATCTCATTGTCCTTTTTACAGTCTCTTTCGTGTCCAGGACGGTTGGGTTGTTCAGCCTGCTGGGCTGCAGAGGGTGGATGTATGTTGGAGGTGTGTTTGGGGGGGGGCGGTTAGCGCTTGGTAGATGGAGAGATGAAAAATGTATCCCAAGGTCACGGAAAGCCTGTGGAAAGCCGGTTTCACATCGCTCTTTCCCGTTGCTAAATTTAGAAAGCATTAGAGGCATCTGCATCTGGGACTAGGAAGAGGAAGGTGAGGGGTTGCCCCTTCCTTCTGTGTTCTTGGATATTTTCTACAATATACTAAATAACGTGTAAAAGGCACAGGCTCAGTTTTTTTTCGTTATTACCTTACCTCTTGACTGATTAGGCAAACAAAAACAAAAACAAACAAACAAAAAAAACAAAAACAAAAAACCCACACAAAACAAAACAAAACACCAAAAACAAACAAACAAACAAACAAAAAACCCAAACGTCTTAAATTTTGAGTGTAACATTTTCCATTAATTATTTCTTCTCATCTTGCAAGGCAAGAGTTATCAACCCATTTAGGTGAGAAAACTGAAACTCAGTGAAAGAGTTTCTTGATGAGTAGCAGAATGGAGAGAACACTTATCACCTAACCTTAAGGGCTAAGTGGTTTTCATTACTAAATCAGGCTCCCTCCCTGCCATTTGGGGAACTTTATGTGATTAATAATCTTAATTTTAAAAATTGATTTTAGAGTGAATGTTCCTTTAGGTCTTTAGTGTGCATACCAAGAATAAGCAGGACGATAGTAACAAATTCTAAGGCAAAGGTAATGTTGAGGATTTAGAAATCTTTTATAAATAGTATTATAATATTTGTATCACTACACAACCTGATTTTCTTTTGTTTTGCATCATGTTTAGGACTTATCCACATAATAACCTCAATTTGAGCTGGTAGCTCAAATTTTTTCCATTTTAACTTATGTGGTTTTCATTATGGGTATATTGAACTTTATGCATCCTCCCTTTAATGGACATTTATACTGCTTCCAAACTTATTATAAACAAAGCTGCAATAAATATTCTTGTACGTTGTCTTCTTGTATATGTGAATAAGGTAGCCAGCCCACTTAACCTGAAATTTCTGTTCCTTAAATAACTATTGAAGCTGCTGTGTTGTGCAGGTCAAAGAGGTACAGAAGTGTTTGAAATATAATAACAAGTCCTTATTATTTATGAAAGGTAGTCTTTGTAAATTTCAGTAGAATAGATGTATGTATTTAATATTTAACAAAATTTTGTTTTTTCTGTATATTTTGGAGTGAAAAGCTCAAAAGGAGGCAGAATTGGCAGAGTTAACATTTTCAGACTAGTTCTTGCAGCACTTAGTATATTCTTGCCTGGGATTATAGATTTTTTTTAAAATATTTTATTTACTTGCTCTAGTTGTACACAATGCATTTATTTGTATGTGGTGCTGAGGATTGAACCTGGGGTGAGCGCATGCTAGGCGAGCACATGCTAGGCGAGCACTCTACCGCTGAGCCACAACCCCAGCCCAGATTTTTTTTTTTAAATATGTGGTGCTGAGGACTGGGCTGTGCACGAGCTAGGCGAGCTCTCTACCACAGAGCCACAACCCCAGCCCAGGATTATAGATTTTTGATACAGTAAAAAACAATCTTGTTTACCATGTTTTTGCAAACTCTGGTGAATAGATGCCATTGGTGTCTGAGTTTTCACCTTCCTTTCTTTTTTTTGAGAGCGAGAGGAGTGATAGTTTGGTTTTGACCCCAACTGATCAAATGACTGACTGACAAATGGACAGACTGAGATGATAGCTTTGCTAGGGATTGAAATTTTACAGTGTGAAAGTTTCTACTTACTGTGCATTCCCAAAGTTCCAGTTGGCTACAATATCCCAGTACTGGGTAGCTCAAGGTTAGTTCTTTAGCAGCTTTCTAATCTATAACAAATACCCGAGATAATCAACTTGGTTACAAAGAGGAAAAGTTTATTTTGGCTCACAGTTTTGGAGATTTCAGGCCATGATTGGTTGGCCCCTTGCTTTTGGGCCTGTAATGAGGCAGTATCTCATGGCTCTAGTCCTGTGGAACAAAACCATTCATCTCATGACCAGAACTGAAAGAGAGTGTTGAAATGATCAGGGTCCCACAGTCTCCTTCAAGGGTATACCCCCATGACCGAAGACCTCCCACTAGGCTCCCCCTCTTAAAGGTTTCACTATCTCCCAGCAGCACCAAGTTAGTGATCAACTCTTAACAGAGGGTTTTTGGGAGACGGTCTAGATCCAAAAAAAAAAAGCAGTGAAGGAACCTGGTTTGCCTCTTGAACTCTCTTTGAAACTCTTGTAGGTTTTTTTTTTTTTTTTTTTTTTTTTTGTGTGTGTGTGTGTGTGTGTGTTTAGTATTGGGGATTGAATCTAGGGTCTGACACATGCTAGATGCTACCATTGAACTATACCTACAGCCCATAAGATAGTATTTAAGCCGATTATTGTTAAGGTTCACTACCCAGCCCCCACCAGTAGTTTCATAAAGTCTATCATCTATAAGCAGGCACTGACTATTTGAGAATACCAGAATACCAGCTCTGATTTTTTTTTTTTTTTTTTTTTTTTTTTTTGTGGTACCGGGGATTGAACTCAGAGGCACTCGACCACTGGGCCACATCCCCAGCCCTTTTTTGTATTTTATTAGAGACAGGGTCTCACTGAGTTGCTAAGTGCTTCGCCATTGCTGAGGCTGGCTTTGAACTTGCGATCCTCCTGCCTCAGCCTCCAGAGTGCTGGGATTACAGGCGTGCGCCACTGCGCCCGGCCTGATTTTTTTTTTTTTTTTTTTTTTTAAATCCAGGGCCTTGCTCATGGAGATAAGTGCTCTGCCTCTGAGCTACACCCCCAGCTGCTTTGAAATTTGGCTATTTAGGCATTTTCATTTCTATATTCTAATGCTGAGTCATACACCACAAATTATCTGATTATCTGGGATTTGCTTAAGGCTTTTTTTTTTTTTTTTTTTTTTTAAGATGGACACAATATCTTTATTTTTAATGTGGTGCTGAGCATTGAACCCAGTGCCTTACACTGGCGAGGCAAGAGCTCTACTGCTGAGCTATAATCTCAGCCCCATTTTTTTTTTAAATTTATTTTTAATTCTAAGTTGTTATAAATGACAGCAGAATGCATTACATTTCATATTACACATATAGAGCACATTTTTACATATCTCTGGTTGTATACAAAGTATATTCACACCATTTGTGACTTCATACATGCATTTAGGGTAATGATATCCATCTCATTCTACCATCTTTTTTTTTTTTTTCTTTACCCTTTTGCCCTCTCCCTTCCCTTCCCTCCCCATTGGCCATTCTAGTGTTCCTCTAATCCTCCTATGTTCCCCATCCCAACCCCACTGTGAATTGGCCTCCTTATATCAGAGAAAACATTCTGCATTTGGCTTTTTGGGATTGGCTAACTTCACTTAGCATTATATTCTCTAACTCCATCCATTTACCTGCAAATGCCATGATTTTATTCTCTCTTATTGCTGAGTAATACTCCATTGTGTGTATATACCACATTTTCTTTATCCATTCATATACTGAAGGGCATCTAGGTTGGTTCCACAATTTAGCTATTGTGAATTGTGCTGCTATAAACATTGATGTGGCTGTGTCCCTGTAGTATGCTGTTTTCAGGTCTTTTGGGTAAAGACCAAGGAGTGGGATAGCTGGGTCATAAGGTGGTTCCATTCCAAGTTTTCCAAGGTATCTCCATACTTCAGCCCCATTGTTTAACGCTTTTTTTTTTTTTTTTTTTTATTTGATACTGGAGATTGAACTCAGGGTTGCATAATCACTGAGCTACATCCCCAGCCCTTTTTTATATTTTATTTAGAGACAGAATCTCCCTAAGTTGCTTAGGGCCTTGCTAAGTTGCTGAGACTGGCATTGAACTTGTGATCCTCCTGCCTCAGTCTCCTGAGCCGCTGGGATTACAGGCTTGTGCCACCATGCCCAGCCTGCTTAAAGCTTTTAAGTTTTGGTGTGTTTTCTGTTAGCTTATTCACGATTGGTAATCCTGGCCTTAGAGGGCAATTAGTTCTGTCTGCTTGTTTTCATTAGCTTTACAATGAATAATTATCTTGAGGATACACAGGGAGGTGGTGATGGAATGAGTACGTAGGTCTCCAAGTGATGGTGCACATTTCTTGAGTACTACCTATGATAAGCATTTTATATGGGGTCCTATTTAAACATTACTGCAGCTCCATCAGATAGGCTATGTTAATTCTTCTCAGATGTGAAAACTCAGGCCTACAGAGTTTTCAAGTAAGTAGTGGAGCCAGATTTCAACCTCGAGTTTATCTGACTCCAGGAACTGGATTTTTAACCTTTGATCATATTGCACTGGCTTGATAAAATTCTGCAAATCTGATTTTTTTTTTTTTTTTTTTATATTGACTAATGATTGCTTGAGTTCTGGAGAAGGCATTCATTCATGGGTTAGAAAGAAGTCTGAAAGATTAGGATCCCTGTCACTTCCTTTTTTTTTTTTTTTTTTTTTTTTTTTTCTGTGTTAGGAATTGATCCCAGAGATGTTTTACCACTGTGATACATTCCTAATCCATTTTACTTTTTAAGGCAGTGTCTCCCTAAATTGCTCAGGCTGGCCTCCAACTTGTAGCTTGGATTTATAGGTGTAACTACCACACCAACAATCCCTGCTTTTAAAAATCTTACCTTGCAGTCAATAAACAATTGCCAGTTATTTATGTCTTATTGAAATAGATTTTTGAGGTGTGGTGAGACTTCCACAGAGAAACTGGTTACATTTTTTTTTTTTTTTTTGGTACCGAGGATTGAACTCAGGAGGCACTCGACCACTGGGCCACATCCCCAGACCTTTTTTGTATTTTATTAGAGACAGGGTCTCACTGAGTTGCTAAGTGCTTCACCATTGCTGAGGCTGGCTTTGAACTTGCGATCCTCCTGCCTCAGCCTCCCAGAGTGCTGGGATTACAGGCGTGCGCCACTGCTCCTGGCCTGATTTTTTTTTTTTTTTTTTTTAAATCCAGGGCCTTGCTCATGGAGATAAGTGCTCTGCCTCTGAGCTACACCCCCAGCTGCTTTGAAATTTGGCTATTTAGGCATTTTCATTTCTATATTCTAATGCTGAGTCATACACCACAAATTATCTGATTATCTGGGATTTGCTTAAGGCTTTTTTTTTTTTTTTTTTTTTTTAAGATGGACACAATATCTTTATTTTTAATGTGGTGCTGAGCATTGAACCCAGTGCCTTACACTGGCGAGGCAAGAGCTCTACTGCTGAGCTATAATCTCAGCCCCATTTTTTTTTAAATTTATTTTTAATTCTAAGTTGTTATAAATGACAGCAGAATGCATTACATTTCATATTACACATATAGAGCACATTTTTACATATCTCTGGTTGTATACAAAGTATATTCACACCATTTGTGACTTCATACATGCATTTAGGGTAATGATATCCATCTCATTCTACCATCTTTTTTTTTTTTTTTTCTTTACCCTTTTGCCCTCTCCCTTCCCTTCCCTCCCCATTGGCCATTCTAGTGTTCCTCTAATCCTCCTATGTTCCCCATCCCAACCCCACTGTGAATTGGCCTCCTTATATCAGAGAAAACATTCTGCATTTGGCTTTTTGGGATTGGCTAACTTCACTTAGCATTATATTCTCTAACTCCATCCATTTACCTGCAAATGCCATGATTTTATTCTCTCTTATTGCTGAGTAATACTCCATTGTGTGTATATACCACATTTTCTTTATCCATTCATATACTGAAGGGCATCTAGGTTGGTTCCACAATTTAGCTATTGTGAATTGTGCTGCTATAAACATTGATGTGGCTGTGTCCCTGTAGTATGCTGTTTTCAGGTCTTTTGGGTAAAGACCAAGGAGTGGGATAGCTGGGTCATAAGGTGGTTCCATTCCAAGTTTTCCAAGGTATCTCCATACTTCAGCCCCATTGTTTAACGCTTTTTTTTTTTTTTTTTTTTTTTTTTGATACTGGAGATTGAACTCAGGGTTGCATAATCACTGAGCTACATCCCCAGCCCTTTTTTATATTTTATTTAGAGACAGAATCTCCCTAAGTTGCTTAGGGCCTTGCTAAGTTGCTGAGACTGGCATTGAACTTGTGATCCTCCTGCCTCAGTCTCCTGAGCCGCTGGGATTACAGGCTTGTGCCACCATGCCCAGCCTGCTTAAAGCTTTTAAGTTTTGGTGTGTTTTCTGTTAGCTTATTCACGATTGGTAATCCTGGCCTTAGAGGGCAATTAGTTCTGTCTGCTTGTTTTCATTAGCTTTACAATGAATAATTATCTTGAGGATACACAGGGAGGTGGTGATGGAATGAGTACGTAGGTCTCCAAGTGATGGTGCACATTTCTTGAGTACTACCTATGATAAGCATTTTATATGGGGTCCTATTTAAACATTACTGCAGCTCCATCAGATAGGCTATGTTAATTCTTCTCAGATGTGAAAACTCAGGCCTACAGAGTTTTCAAGTAAGTAGTGGAGCCAGATTTCAACCTCGAGTTTATCTGACTCCAGGAACTGGATTTTTAACCTTTGATCATATTGCACTGGCTTGATAAAATTCTGCAAATCTGATTTTTTTTTTTTTTTTTTTATATTGACTAATGATTGCTTGAGTTCTGGAGAAGGCATTCATTCATGGGTTAGAAAGAAGTCTGAAAGATTAGGATCCCTGTCACTTCCTTTTTTTTTTTTTTTTTTTTTTTTCTGTGTTAGGAATTGATCCCAGAGATGTTTTACCACTGTGATACATTCCTAATCCATTTTACTTTTTAAGGCAGTGTCTCCCTAAATTGCTCAGGCTGGCCTCCAACTTGTAGCTTGGATTTATAGGTGTAACTACCACACCAGCAATCCCTGCTTTTAAAAATCTTACCTTGCAGTCAATAAACAATTGCCAGTTATTTATGTCTTATTGAAATAGATTTTTGAGGTGTGGTGAGACTTCCACAGAGAAACTGGTACTTTTCTTTTTTTTTTTTTTGGTACCGAGGATTGAACTCAGGAGCACTCGACCACTGGGCCACATCCCCAGACCTTTTTTTGCATTTTATTAGAGACAGGGTCTCACTGAGTTGCTAAGTGCCTCACCATTGCTGAGACTGGCTTTGAACTCGTGATCCTCCTGCCTCAGCCTCCCAAGTGCTGGGATTATAGGCGTGGGCCACTGCTCCTGGCTGAAACTGGTACTTTTCATATGGCATTCAAGCAAGAGTCTGGGGCTTTCTTTGGATAACATGCTCCTTTAATTCAATCTAGGACAATCCTTCATGGCAGAAGGAAGAGGAGCTTCCCTTAGGCTTGCTTCTTTGCAGGGATTTCTTAATTCTTCCTACATAATGGATGATATAGCCAAACTTTCTTAGGAAAGGGCCAGAAGAAATTCATATGCACTAAGGTTATGTGACTTTACATATTTTCCTGTTTATCCTCCTTGTTTTACAAATACTTAACAACAGTGTAACACCCTGTTTTGGGCTCTGTGCTGGGGGTGTTGGAGATACTGACTGAGAGAGACATGTCCTTCCCAAGGAACTTGTAGGATCTGTTGATTTACAAAAGAGTAACAGACAGGAAGTGATAGAATACTTGAAAGGCATTTGCAATATAACAGGACTCCATCTTATTCTAAAAGGCAGAAATTCTGTGGATATTTCAGCAGGTAGTGGAGGCTGGGAAAGGCATTTGATGGCCTTTTTCTCTGTGGTTATAAATCTCACTATGAAATTCAGGAAAAGTCAGCTGAACTCCAAGTTGGGCAATAGAACAAAAGAAAAATACTCATGGCAACACAGTCTCATTACGGTGCATAGCTGCGGTGACACAGAACTCTGAGATGTGCCTCAGACATCTTGCTGTGTTGGTAGTAGTTGTAGGTCAGAGGGAGTGAGCTAAGCTTGAATTGTCTGTTCAGTTTTTTCTCATTCACATGTGCATGCTTCATGTCTGGGTGGAGGGGTATCTATACTTTTTGGAAAACTAAAACAAATTCTACATTAACTGGAACATTGTTTTCATGTTGTAATTAGAACTTCTTTTTTTTGTACCAGGGATTGAACTCAGGTGAACTCACCACTGGGCCATATCTTCAGCCCTTTTTTGTATTTTATTAGAGACAGGGTCTCACTGAGTTGCTGAGTGCCTCGCAATTGCTGAGGCTGGCTTTGAACTCGTGATCCTCCTGCCTCAGCCTCCCAAGTGCTGGGAGGGAACTTTGTTTATATTCTGCCTGATATTGGAAAATCCATGGACTGATGGACTCCATACTTGTAGAGTTCTTGTTTATCTTCCTGTTACAGTGCCATGGGACATGTTCTAGGATCTTGCTAGGGCATTAATCTCATTTACTTATATGCTACTTTCTTCCTAGAGAAAACAAATGTTGTAGTTATGTATTTGAGTTTTTAAAAAATATCAGTGGCAAATGCCGGTAATCTCAGTGACTCAGGAGGCTGACACAGGAGGATCACAAGTTCCAGTACGTTTTGTGATGTTACTGTACAGGGCAGGGCTGAGTTAATGATCGTGGCTAAAGAACCTCCCTTTCAGGACTTTTTTGATAGTCAACTTTTAAAAACTATTTACCTTTTTTTTGAGGGGGTACTGGTAACCCAGGGCTACTTTATCTCTGACCTAGATCCCTAACACTTTTTAAAAAATTTTTTTTAAAGTTTTGAGGTAGTCTTTCTAAATTGCTTATGGCCTTGCTAAGTTGCTGAAGCTGGCCTTAAATTTGTAATCCTCCTAGCCGGGCGCGGTGGCACGTGCCTGTAATCCCAGCATTCTGGGAGGCTGAGGCAGGAGGATCGCGAGTTCAAAGCCAGCCTCAGCAATGGTGAGGCACTTAGCAACTTAGTGAGACCCTGTTTCTAAATAAAATACAAAAAAAGGACTGGGGATGTGACCCAGTGGTCGAGTGCCCCTCAGTTCAATTCCCCCGGTACACAAAAAAAAAAAAAAAAAAAATTGTAATCCTCCTGCCTCAACTTCCCAGGTTGTTTGGATTACAGCAGTGCCCCACCCCACCCAGCATGAAGTAGGATTTAAATTTTTGTTTTGTTTTGTTTTGGTAGTTGTAGCTGGACAGAATGCCTTTATTTTATTTGTTTATCTTTATGTGGTGCTGAGGATCGAACCCAGTGCCTCACACATGTGAGGCAAATGCTCTACTACTGAGCTACAGCCCTAGCCCATAAAGTAGGATTTTTGATACAATTCAGGAATGAAAGCATTTTACAACACCTGTCAATATGTCCTTTCCTCTCTTTCTTTCTCTCTTTTTGCTGGGGATTGAACCCAGGGGTGCTATACCATTGAGCCATCCCCAGACCTTTTTATTTTTTGAGACAGCATTTTACTAAGTCGCTCAGGCTGGCCTTGAACTTGTGTTCATTTTGCTTCAGCCTTCTGAGTGGCCGAGAAAACAGGCGTAACAGGTGTGTACGCCATTATGCCCAGCCAGCTTAGTTTTTAGAGTAGCCTATAATATGTCATTTATAGATGAAGAAGTTGTAACTTTCACAGTTTAGGATTGGGCTACATAATATCAGTATTTACAAAAATTAAATTGAACTTAAGAACATCTTTTTAGCTGGGGAAAAATTTGTACTTATATAAATAAGTTGTTCTGAAAGTAGAACCCTACTTTTTTTTTTGCTTTTTTTTTTTTTTAATATTTACTTATTTGTTTTTAGTTGTACACAATGCCTTTATTCTTACATGGTGCTGAGGATCGAACCCAGGCCATGCACATCCTAGGCGAGCGCTCTACCGCTGAGCCACAATCCCAGCCCCCCCTTTTTTTCTTTTGCCTTTGAAATAATTTCCTGCATGTTTACTTGTATATTCTCCAGAACCTAAATGGTGTCTTCTATGTAAGTCATCAGAAAACTGTGAAATCATTTTTGGAAAAGAATTCCATTTAGAGGTGGACTCAGTGGAATGTGCCTATAATATAGTGAATCTGGAGGCTGAACAGGAGGATTGCAAATTTGAGTCCAGCCTGGGCAATTTAGCAAGACCCTGTCTCAGAATAAAAATAAAAAGGACTGTGGTTGTAGCTCAGTGGTACCTGGGTTCAACCTCCAGTACCTGGGTGTGGGGGAAATTCCATTTAGGGTTGTCATTACCATAAATCTGACCTCATATTCAAATTAAACAAACAAACCTCAACAAAAACAAACTAAACCCCAAACATAACTGGAATAGTCTGCTCTCCACAGTTCTGAGCACCTGCTTAGCCTGGTGCCACCCACTTAGGAACTGTGGGTGTTTTCATTGGCACAGATTCAGAATGGGCAGCTCCAACTGCACAGACCCACCACACAAGATAGCCTCTCAGTCTGCAGTGATGGAGGAAAGCAGTGCTCTCAGATGTATCTGGGCTCAATGTGCACAGCCATGCCTTCTTTGTTAAATTGTCATCATTAATTGAAGGAGCCCTAATTAGGAAGGGCTGTTGCAGCTAGCTGGAAGCCATAAATTCCACCTGATATGTATGTGACGCACCTGTAGGCACCCGCAAACCTGAAGGTATATAACCGGGTGAAAGCGGTCCGAGTTAGGAGAACGGAGAATTCAGTCAGCCGGGCAGTCACTCGGTCGGTCAGAAGAATCAGAGCGGCCAGAACGTAGGCAGAGCGGTTACAGAAGAGAAACCAGATAGAAGAAGTAATGACTGGTCAGAGTTAGGCCGAGGCTCCTGAGGAAGACAGAAGACAGAAGAACAGAAGAAAGAAGAGAGAAGAAAGAAGCTCTAGTCTTTCTCTAAGCTACAAGAAGAAAAGCTCGCTTTAATCTTTCTCTCTAAAAATCTTTCTTTCCCTCTCTAAGCTCTAAGAAGAAAGAAGAAGGAAGAAAGAAGAGAGAGAAGAAAGAAGAGAGAAGAAAGAAGCTCTAATCTTTCTCTAAGCTA
This sequence comes from Tamias sibiricus, assembly GCA_025594165.1. NCBI lineage: Eukaryota > Metazoa > Chordata > Mammalia > Rodentia > Sciuridae > Tamias > Tamias sibiricus. Next base: position 96,683,603 of record CM046666.1, read on the forward strand.
AGCTCTATTTTTCTTTCTCTCTAAGAAGCTAAGCTAAGCTCTATCTTTCTTTCTCTCTAAGACTCTAAGCTAAGAAGACAAGAAGAAAAGCTCGCTTTAATCTTTCTCTCTAAAAATCTTTCTTTCCCTCTCTAAGCTCTCTCTAAGAAAGTAGAAGTAAAAGTAGTAAAAGCTTTACTCTGCCTCCGAGAGTTTTTCCCGGGTTTCGGTACCAGGCAGCTTACAATTAATAGCAAACTTATTTTCTTATCTTGCAAATTGGAACTAGAATAAGGAGCTGAGGAGATGACTTGCTTATTCCCAAGTCAGAAGTCATTTTTCTTTTTAATATTTATTTATTTGCTTTAGTTGTACAGAATGCATTTATTTTTACGTTGGTGCTGAGGATTGAACCTGGGTCGTGCACATGCTAGGCGCGAGCGCCTCTACCGCTGAGCCACAACCCCAGACCCAGAAGTCATTTTTCATTTCACTAATTTTTAAAATATTTATTTATTTGTTTTAGTTGTACACAATTCCTTTATTCTCATGTGGTGCTGAGGATTGAACCTGGGCCGTGCATGTGCTAGGCAAGTGCTCTACCACTTGAGCCATAATCCCAGCTCCTCCTCATTTCACTAATTTTTTTTTGTTTGTTTGTTTGTTTTTTGGTACCAGGGATTGAACTCAAGGGCACTTGACCACTGGGCCACATCCCCAGCCCTTTTTTGTATTTTATTTAGAGACAGGGTCTCACTGAGTTGCTAAGTGCCTCGCCATTGCTGAGGAACTCGCGATCCTCCTGCCTCAGCCTCCCAAAGTGCTGGGATTACAGGCGTGCGCCACCGCGCCCGGCTCCTAGCCAAGGTTTTGTCAGATTTAATTTTAGTTGTGTTACAGAAATAACTAGGATTCTTTTTTTCAAAATATGAAATTATTAAAAATATGTATACACATATGTTTTTTATGTATATACATAGTGTGTATATATGTCTATATACATATATGTTTATTTATTTATAAATTACTAATCGTGCCTCTCTGGACCTTTCATATGTTCCTCTTAGGAAATTATGCTGCCTACCTCCTCCTCTAGTCCCCCCACTTGATAATCACTCATTAAGGAGTTTAAAATTCAATTCAAAAGTCTGGAAATGTAGTTCAGTAGTAGAGGTCTTGTCTAGCATGCTCAAGGCCCTGGGTTCAATCCTCAGCATCTGAAAAACAAAAAACAAAACAAAAAAAGCCCCCAAACCAAAAAAAAACAAAAAGAAAAAACAAACAAAATAAAAAACCAGAACAAAACAACAGCAACAACAACAACAACAACAAAAGAAAGGTATACTTTAGATAATTAAATCTAAATGATGAAAATTCACTGTTAAATTAATGGTAAAAGTCAGGAAAGGTGCCTTGGTCTGTTGTCAGGTAGTACCAATTTTTTGCTGAAGAGTAAATGCTTCAACAATGTTCTACAAAAGTTTAGAAAAAACCAAAATTTATTTTTGTGACACACTACGATTGGATCCAAAGACCAATTCTGAGAGATATTTTATAAACTAAGAAGAAACATTATTTATTAAATAGAAATTTTATTTTTCTTCAGTAATGGGGATTGAACCAGGGGTGTGCTACCACTGAACTATATTTCAGCCCTTTTTATTTTTATTTTGAATGAGGGTCTGGCTAAGTTGCTGAGGCTGGCCTTGAATTTGCCATCCTCCTGCCTCAGTCTCTTAGCTTGCTCTGGTTACAAGTGTGCACCACAGCACTTAACTAAATGGAGATAATAATTTTCTGGGTAAATAAGTGTTAATGCCTAGTCAAAAAAGTTCATCAGGGGCTGGGGTTGTGGCTCAGCGGTAGAGCACTCGCCTAGCACGTGCGCGGCCCGGGTTCGATCCTTAGCACCTCGTAAAAATAAAGACATTGTGTACAACTAAAACAAACAAATAAATAAATATATTTTTTAAAAAAAGTTAGTCTTGTGATTTGTTTTTTGTTTTGTATATTTTGGTGCATGGGATTGAACTCCGGGCCTCATGTTCTTTGCCAGTGAGCTATATCTCTGACCCCTCATGACTGTTTTTAGTAGTAAAAATATTTTCATCTTGGGCTGGGGTTGTGGCTCAGCGGTGGAGCACTCGCCTAGCGTGTGCGTGGCCTGGGTTCGATCCTCAGCACCATGTGAACATGAATGCGTTGCATTGTGTACAACTAAAGCAAATAAATAAATATTTTTAAAAAATTTTTCATCTTGTGTAATTATCCTTTTCTTTAGTTTTGACTTCATGTTGCAATTTCAAGTGACAGAATCCCAGAGAATTCATATTTGTTAATGGTTGTTTTAACAATGACATTCCACAAAGTTAATTGATGTTTTAATGCAAATGGGGCAGAAAGTTGCCCTTGTCCATATGTAGTGATGTAACACTTTGATATTTGATAGCAGTATTCCCATCCCTGTAGTTATTAATGACATAATAGAAAACTTGCCTCTTTAAGTTGTTTTGTAGAAATGAATAAGTAAATACTAATTGTGTGGAGTACAATTAGTAGCTGTTAATGTTTTGTCTTTTTCTGTTTGGAGAAAAATGTTCATTGTCTGGAACTGATAAAGGGACCTGGTTTTAAATAAGATCAAATGACTTGGACACGTTTTAATTTTGGATCAAAAGAGAGATATTTAATATCAGGTGTATAGGTATTAAAAGCTAGATTGCAGCCATGTGTGGTGGTGCATACTTGTAATCCCAGCAATTTGGGAGGCTGAGGCAGGAGGATTGCAAGTTCAAGGCCAGCCTCATCAATTTAGTGAGGCCCTAAGTAATTTAGCAAGACCCTGTCTCAAAATAAAAAAAATTGGAAAGGCTGGGGATGTGGCTGAGTGATTAACCATCCCTGGGTTCAATCCCTGGTACCAAAACAACAATAACAAAAACAAACTAGATAGATTGTTTGGTGCTAACACATGAGCCCTGGTCAAAGATTACACATTAAATTCTTTTTTTTTTTTTTGTACCAGGAATTGAACCCAGGAGTGTTTAACCACTGAGTCACATCCCCACCCCTTTTTTATATTTTATTTAGGGACAGGGTCTCACTGAGTTGCTTAGGGCTTCACTGAATTGATGAGGCTGGCTTTGAACTTGTGATCTTCCTGCCTCAGCCTCCTGAGCCATTGGGATTACAGACATGTGTCACCCTGCCCAGTTTACACATTAAATTCTTGCTGATTTTTTTTTTTTCCCTTTTGGAGAGAAGGGTGATGGTGGAAAAGGGTAAGATAGAAGAGATAATAGCCTCATATTTGTGTTTTTATGCATGATTATACAGGATATATTAAACCCATGTTGATAAATAATTTACTTCATTCTTCTCTCTTTCCTTCTCATCACCCCCCACCTCAAGGTTGAATCCAGGGGTGCTCTACCACTTAGCTATTTCTCTAGCCCCTCCTCCACCCTTTAATTTTTTTTTTTTTTTAATTTTTGAGACAGGGTCTTACTAAGTTTCGGAGGCCTTGGAACTATCAATCTTCCTGCTGGGATTACAGGCCTGTGCCACTGTGCCCAACCAGTGTTGCTAAATAATTTCTAATCTAACATTTTATTTGGCAGTTTGCATGTGTTTCTGCTACATAGGCTACTTAAATGGGGAGAAGGCAAGTAAACCATTTTTCCCACATTTTATTGCTGGCAAACTGGAAAAATACTGAGAGGGTCTTTGCCTTGATGTTACAAAAAAAAAGGGGGGGGTGGTTTATATGTTTATTTAAACTAAAAGATTTAAAGTAATACTTGCAAATGATTGAAATTTTTGATCAGTCTATTTATGTGCCACTTGGAAGATTCTTTATAAAACGTGAGTATTTATCATTCTTTTCTATAAACTTGGGTCTACAAATGATGCTGGGTAGGACTGACAATAAATCTCTCCCAGAAATATTGTGAAATCTTCTGTAGAAGTCTACTTGAATCTTAGAAGAAATTAGTATAAGTACCATTTTATTGGTTTGGAAACTAATTACTTGGAGAGGGATTTGATTTATCTGCAGTTTTTTTTGTCTTTTTTTTTACTCACCTGGAGAGTGGCAGCACTTTAAGGTTAGCCTCCTTGGAAGAATACACTCATTCTTTCCAAGTAATAAAACCAGGGAACATTGGGACTGGGCTGTGGCTCAGTGGTAGCGCACTTGCCTGGCATGTGTAAGGCAATTCTCAGTACTGCATATAAATAAATAAAATTCTCAGTACTGCATATAAATAAATAAAATAAAGATCTATCAATGACTAAAAAAAAAGAAAAAAATATTAAGACAAAACAAAACAAAAAAACCAGGGAACACAAAACCTTAACTCTTACTTAAAATTTACAGCTGATGCGTGTGTTTATTTATACATATTAGCATATGTATAAATATAAAATATAAACAGTGTACATATCAGTTTATGCATATATATATATACATATATATATATATGTATATATATATATATATATGTACATACATACACACAGACACTCTAGAACCAAACTTCTTTATCTGATTCTTGGGACCATGTGTTTTGAAATTCAGATTTTTTTGAATTGTAAAAAAGTGGTCTGGTACCTATACATATTTTTTAACATGTCTAAATGAGTCTAAGGCACCTTGTAATCAAATACATTAGCATTGCTACAGCAAATTATATGCATATTCAGTGTAAGTGGGACAAAGACCACCAATAGCCTCATGTCAGTTTCAATCCGGTTTTGTTTTCAAGTGTTAATACCATCTTAAAAACCTTTGTAATTTCAAAATGGCACATAAGGAATTGTATATTTATCTGTATTTACTTTTTTTCCCCAAATTTATTTATTTTTTTATTCTAAGTTGTTAGAAATGACAGCAGAATGTATTACATTTCGTATTATACTTATAGAACACATTTTTACATATCTCTGTATACAAAGTATATTCACACCATTCGTGACTTCATACATGCACTTAGGGTAATGATATCCATCTCATTCTACCATCTTTTTTATTTTTTCTTCACCCTTTTGCCCCCTTCCTTCCCTTCCCTCCCCATTGGCCATTCTAGTCTTCCTCTAATCCTCCTATGCTCCCCATCCCAACCCCACTGTGAATCAGCCTCCTTATATCAGAGAAAACATTCTGCATTTGGCTTTTTGGCATTGGCTAACTTTTCACTTAGCATTATATTCTCTAACTTCATCCATTTACCTGCTAATGCCATGATTTTATTCTCTCTTATTGCTGAGTAATACTCCTTTGTGTATATATACCACATTTTCTTTATCCATTCATCTACTGAAGGGCATCTAGGTTGGTTCCACAGTTTAGCTATTGTGAATTATGCTGCTATAAACATTGATGTGGCTGTGTCCCTGTAGTATGCTGTTTTTAATACCGAGGAGTGGGATAGCTGGGTCATAAGGTGGTTCCATTCCAAGTTTTCCAAGGAATCTCCATACTGCTTTCCATATTGGCTGCACCATTTTCCAGTCCCACCAACAATGTATGAACATGTGTTTTTCTCCACATTGCCAACATTTATTGTTGTTTGTGTTCTTAATAGCTGCCATTCTGACTGGTGTGAGATGAAATCTTAGAGTGGTTTTGATTTGCATTTCTCTAATAGCCAGAGATGTTGAACATTTTTTTTTATCTATATTTACTTTTGTTTTCTGTTTCTCAGTGACATTTTTTAGGTACTTTTTTTTTTTTTTTTTTAAAGGTACATTTTTCTCTATCCCACAGGGGCCCAACATAATAGTTTCACTAAGTGTTACATTTTTCCATACTGGTCTACCCTAGGTACTCAACAGGCCTCCTTTGTTGGCTGTTTGAGTAGCAGATAGTGTTATGAAATAGAAGTAGCATATCTGTATACATCTTTGGACAAATTATTTTTTTATCCTCTTGGATTGCTTCCTTGGGATATATGTCCAAAAGTGAGATTACTGGTTCAAAGGGTATGAGTAATTTTATAACACTTGTTACACATTGCCAGATTATTCTTTAGAATACTGGAAGGTTTACAGTGTCACCAGTAATGTACTGGCTCTTTGAAAGCCCTACCATTGTTATGTTTTATTTATTTTTTAATATTTGCTAATTTGGTAAGTGCCAGTAGGTAGCATTTAAAAAATAGGTTATATTTTATTGCTTATAAGATTATATGTGCTTTCTCAGTTTTTGAGTCCTTTAGGAGCAACAAATGGCTTGGCAATTATATATAATAAGACCTAGAAATACAAGAGGATGTAAAACAGTGAATTTATTATAGTCAAACTTTGTTGCTGTACATGGGAATACTAGGAAGGTCTAAGAATATTCTAGGCCTTAGATTCTCACCTGACACACCTCGGCAAGTAGGGCACACCCTTGTTTCTTTTGCTCTCTCAGCACAGGTGTTGGTCAAGGTCTTTCTTGTAGGGGTGAGGAGGGAAATTAACCATTATTTTAAAAAGAAGACATATAAATCATTTAATTTGTTTTGTTTTGGCAGTACTAGGGATCAAACTCAGGGGTACTTTACCACTGAGCTACATCCCCAGCACTCCCCACTTTTTTTCAAATAAAAAAAAAATCATTTATTTATTTATTTGTTTCGGTGCTGAGGATCAAACCCAGGGCCTTGCATATATGAGGTAGGTGCTCTACCACTGACCCATGTCCCTGGCCCATTAAAAAAAAATTTTTTTTTTTTAATATAGGATCTTGCTAAGTTGTACAGACTGGCTTTGAATTTAGATCCTCCTGCTTTGGTTTCCTAAGTAGCTGGAATAATAGGTGGGTATAGACCCCTAGCAGAAATCATTTAATTTGTTGAGTACAAACTGTTACCAAGAGCCATGCAAAAAATAGAAGTGAGTTTGACTTACTCCATGCTCTTGAGAGGAGGCAAAATGGAATGTACATAAATAAATCTAAGGCAATATGCTATACATGCTAAATGTAGTGCAGACAAGATATAGGACTTTAGAGAAGGTAAAAAGTAGTCTGAGCTGGCCGGGCGCGGTGGCGCACGCCTGTAATCCCAGCACTTGGGAGTCTGAGGCAGGAGGATCGCAGAGTTCAAAGCCAGCCTCAGCAATGGTGAGGCACTTAGCAACTCAGTGAGACCCTGTCTCTAATAAAATACAAAAAAGAGCTGGGGATGTGGCCCAGTGCTTGAGTGCCCCTGAGTTCAATCCCCAGTACCCCCCAAAAAAGTAGTCTGAGCTGATTAAGGAAGGTTTCTTGAAGGTAACTCTTGTAAAAGGTGAACAATTTGTGTGATCTGAAGAGAAACATGAGTGTGTAAAAGCAGCTTTTGAGTTAGACATTAAAGGATTGGTAGACTTTCCTCTTACCTGGCATTCCAGGTGAAGGTGTAAGTTCTGGGCAAGGGCCCAGGAGCAGTTCTAATACTGAATGTCTCTTCTGTGCTTTATTGTATATTTTATGTTACCCTGTTTTATCTACCCAGCAATCCTATTATGTAACTGTCATGTCCCTGTGTTTTAGGTGGGCTACTAAAGCCCATAAATAGGGGCTAGATTTGAACATAAGTCTGGCTTTAGGACCCAGGTTCTTTATTCTTAACTACTTAGAGTTCTTATTTAAGTGGATGTCAAAGAGTTTGGTTTGGCTAGAACCCAGGACATGTAGTGGAAAGTTGTAAGGTAAGGCTGGAAAATAATGGTAGAACTGGGGACTAAAGATCTGAATGCCAATTGAAGAAGTTTGGACATTATTTGATAGATAGGCCATGGAAAGAAATTGAGGGTTTCTGAAGGAGTGCTTTAAAAAGATGACTGATTTGCAGAAGAAAGAAGTAGTAATTACTAAGTTCCTGACTGAAAACTGGATGAGATTTGAGATACAGAGAGGAAATCGGAATGATGGAATAGCTGTGAGGCATTACAAAGGATAGACTGAGGGGATTCTGGCAAATGATGGGTGTGGACACTGATGGAGAACACTGAAACAGGTGATGACTACATCTGGAGCCTGTTTCTGAGTAATTTTTGATCAGAGAGCTCTGCATTTTTATTTTGTACTGGGCTCCCCAGATGATGTCAATAGTCCTGAATGGAGCTATTGACCAGACCATGGGCATGAGGAGGAGTTGCCAGGGAAAGACTGTCTTAGATTTAGGCATGTAGAGTATAAAAGGCCAGCAGGACCTCAGGGGGTAATGTCAAACAGAACTAGAAACGGAACCTGGAAGCCTGAGAGTGAAGCTGTCAGAGGTAGAGCTTTGCAAAGAGCATGTGTCTCTGAGGGGAATATGACATAATCATAGAAATCCAGAAATTCTGTCTTGAGCAAACCTCCAGGTGCTCCTGGGTAATTGAGTTTGTTTCAATTGAAACCATCATATTTCTTTTTTTGTTTCTTTAAAAATTGAAAAAAAAAATATTTATTTATTTGCTTTAGTTGTACACAATGCTTTATTTTTACATGGTGCCGAGGATCGAACCCGGGCTGCACATATGCTAGGCGGGCGCTCTACTGCTAAGCCACAACCCCAGCCCTCTTTTTAAAATTTTGAGACAGGGCCTCACTAAGTTACTGAAGCTGGTTTTGAACTTGAGATTCTCTTGCCTCAGCTTCCTGAGCTGCTGGGATTATAGGTTTGCATCACCTCTTAGACTTTGACATTCATTTGTGATGTATTTAAGCCAGTCTGTAAGTCTTATTTTCAAGATATTCTAGACATAGGAACTGTGAGAGAATAGCTTAGAATTATTTCAACTAATTTTTTTTTTTTTTTTTTTTTGGTACTGGGGATTGAACTCAGGGGCACTCGACCACGGACCACTGAGCCACATCCCAGTCCTTTTTTGTACTTTATTAGAGACAGGGTCTCACTGAGTTGCTAAGTGCCTCACCATTGCTGAGGCTGGCTTTGAAATTGTGATCCTCCTGCCTCAGCCTCCCAAGTGCTGGGATTACAGGCGTGTGCCACCGCGCCCTGCTTTCAACTAATTTTTATATTTCAAATATAAACGTAATTTATTGACAGTGGTAGAAAACCCATTCAACAAGCAGATGATGTTATCTTGTAGATCAGCCTTCACAAAATTTAGAAACTAGGCCAATTATTTGGCTCAGTTCATATTGAAAACAGTTCTTTCATATACAGATTCTACGCTTTTTTGGTGTATGTGTGTGTGTGCATGTACTGAGGATTGAGACCAGGGGTGCTTTACCATTGAGCTATACTCCAGTTCTTTCTAATTTTTAAAATTTGAGACAGGGTTTTGCAGAGTTTCTGAGGGTCTTGCCAAGATGCCCTGGCTGGCCTGGAATTTGTGATCCTCCTGCTTCCTGCTGGCATTATAGGCATTTGCCACTATGCCCTGACTAGGTTCTACTCCTTAAAAAATTGTCTAGGAAAGCTACTAGAAAACTAGAAGAAATGAAATTAAGTTCTCTGTGGACTAGGATTAGGGTGGAGTATCTTATATCTTATGAAAAACATGATTTGTTTTTGCATGCACATCTTAGACATCTGAAGCTTACAGGGAAGATGGAGTCCTCCTGTGGCACATGTTGACCAGGAATGGAGTCAGTCCTAAGTGAGATAATAACTGCCTTGTTTGGCCACACAGGAGTGTATTTTGCCTTAGTTTTCTGTCACACAGTGAGTAGGGAGACTTGAGTAAGAAAATAGAATATCAAAGCACTTTTAGATGTATGAAGCACCACAAATAGGTTGAATATTATTATTATTAAGCTTATTGGCCTGTGCTTGTTAGAGGGTGTGTGTGTTGACTCACTTGCTGATCTGTAATCTCTTAGGACTTAGGTCCTGAATTGCTCTTTTGTGATTGAAGCCCTGCTGGAAGTGCTGGAAGTTCAGTGATCCTGGAAGAAGAACCAGTGAAAAGCGAGGGATGGGTGGGTGGGGGGGGAACTGATAAGAAGTGATTATCTCCCTTACCCTTCCAGTAATTGTGTCTTTTTTTTTTTTTTTTTTTTTTTTTTTTGGTGATGCTGGGGATTGAACCCAGGGCCTTGTGCATGTGAGGCAAGCTCTGTACCATCTGAGCCATATCCCCAGCCCAACTGTGTGTCTTTTAATATCATATTGCTTCATTTATAAGGTCTGTATTAAAATTAACATAAGGGCATAAGGCAGTATTTTAACCATGCTTATTTGCTGTTGTGCTTGCTGGGAGGAACTGAAGACTGGTTTGCTGACTAATAAACTTGACTTCTAATGACTGTGGTCAAAGGAGGAAAAGGAAAGTCCATCTAAACCATTTTTCCTCTTTAAGAATTTGAGAAACAGAAGCTCTGTGATATTTTTTAAGTCCTATGCCAACATAGCAGACAAAAAGAAACTTGATAACAGCAAAGGTCAGGAATTGCAAAAGAGCAATGTAAGTTTTTGGTATTCACTTCAAAACACAGTTGTTTATATCTTAGTGTTCATTTGTTATGTGTATGCTTTTAAAATTAGTTTTGTATGTGTGGTAGTTACTTTTTTGTATCTTTGATTAGGAAACAAATATCAAGCCACTTAAAAGGCAGACTCTTTGTGGAAAAAAAAACTGGTAAAAGTAATACTTAATCCAATTAATCTGTCTTCTTCCTCTAATTCATCATGATGACTTTGGGTGTCTGGTGGCAACTGAGAATGGATAATGGAAAAATGTCAAGGCTATGTAATCCCCATAATTCATGGTCACTTAAGAGGATAAATTAATCACTGGTCACTAATCTTTGGATAATTACTCTATTGAGCTGGAAATATCCCTAGTTTTTTTGGGAAGCAAGTCAGTGAGTCAGTAGAACTGTCAAAATTGATCAGCTTTTCTAAGTCTAATAGTAAGTGAATAGAAACAAGTTTCCATTAACCTTTTCCTCCCTGCATTGTAGCATGGTCATTCTGTAACCTTGGAAACTGTATGGAACAATAGGGAAAATACATTAATATACTATCTTGTGGTGGATTTTCAGGTTGGCCTTAGACAAAGTTCAGAGCCTTACTTCCAGCTGAGGATGAATAAAGCTGCCTTCACAGGGGAAGGCTTGCAAACTATGTATGCATTTTTTATCAGAATTAGGCAAGTTAGCAATAATATAAAACTGGTTTGAATATAGATTGTTTAGGAAGTGAGTCTCATGTGGCTACAATTCTATTTATATGTAAAAATTTGAACTAATTTATACCAAATTTTGAAGGAGTCAGTATTGTTTAAGTACTGTTTTTTTTTTTAGCTGCTAGGGATGGGGTGGGAATAAAGAAAAGTATACATTTCAATACTCAGGGAATGAAAAAAGGATAAAGTCCTTCCTTGCCCTAGATTTTCCATCTGGGTACAGTATCTCCAAAGAAGATGAGTATTCACTTTTGGAGTTTGAGATATCCATTGAGGAGGTTTCCAAAGAATTTTTATATTTGAGAGTAAATTAGATTGCTATGCAGGACCATCAGAGATACACTGTTTATTTTATTTTTTTAAATCAAAGCCATTTTGATAATAACAAAATTTTTTTTTTAAATATTTATTTATTTACTTTAATTGTACACAATGCAATGCATTTATGTTTACGTGGTGCTGAGGATCGAACCCAGGCCGCGCACGTGCAAGGCGAGTGCTCTGCCGCTGAGCCACAACCCCAGCCCGATAATAACAAAATTTACTTGTCTACTTAAGTTGTAAATTGTTGCCTTGATAAGATTTTTAGAAATAAAACAGAATTCAGCCAAGTATTATTTATAATCAGTAAAGAAGGTTATATATGAGCAACATACTAGTAATATATGGTATTGATTTACCTTAGAACAGAAATATATCTTAGGTTTTTAGAAAATAAGTGTAGATTTAAAAATCTTAACTAAGATACATTTTAGAAAGCTCAATTCAATTACTTTTTTTTTTTTTTAATTTAAGAAATTTTATCACTCAGGACCTTCCCCCCTGGGCAATGGCAGAAATCAGCCCTTGGGGACAGATCTGAAGCACATTTTGGTCCATTTTCCTTCACGTGATTGCAGAGGGTGCAGGGCTTTCTAGGGACCAAGACGTGGCCCCTTTGGGCAAAGCTCATGTGCCATAGCAAAGCTGATGAGGTCGGCCTGACTTGGGTCAGGCCTCAGTGCCCCTTGCTCTTGTCCCAGGCTTCCTGGACTACCCAGAAACTAAGAAACAACAGGCCCATGTTGATACTGTAGATGGTGGTACAAATAATGCACAAATCATAGACAGTGAAGAACAGGAGCCAGGCCAAGTAGATAGAACCAGTGGGGGACACCAGGGAACTCAGCACCAGTAGGCTAGAGGCCCAGCATCCCTGTAGGCAACCTGGAGGAGAAGGCATACAAACAGTGAATGGGGTGCCAGCGTTGTTACAGAGCTGCTGAGCAGGTAATCCCAGTTGTGGGCGTGCAGTACCTTCATGTGAAGCACCTAAAGAGAAAGCACTAAGCCCAGGAGGCAGAGTGCAAACCACACCCGTCCAGGCTTCCTCCAAGTTGACCCATAGTCAGGGGCCCCACCTAAAGTACCAGATGGAAGAGAACCAGGTGCATTTAATTAATTTTTAAAAGCCAGCTTTTTTGAGGGATATTTTACAAAATTCACCAATTTTAAGTATACAATTTGATGAGTCCTGACAACTATGTACAGTCATGTAGCTGCCATCACAGAATATAGAGCATGTTTTTCACTCCAGGATGTTCACTTGGGCTCCTCTGCAGAAGGTCTTCTTCCCTTATACTCTGGCTCATGGAAAAAATTAATCTGCTTTCTGTCACTATAACTTAAATTGTAAATTTTTATACATGTGTAAGTGGAGTCATAGAGTGCGTTCTCTTTTGTGTTTAGTTTGTATTCAGCATTATGCTGTTGTTGCATGTAGGTAATTTCCTTTTATTACTGAGTAATATTCCATTGTGTACCTATACCACAATTTCTAATTTATTCACACGATGATAAACAACTGAATTGTTTCTGGTTTTTCCCATCTTGAAAAGTACTGCTATAAACATTGGTGTGGAAGTGTTTGGACATATGTTTTTGTTTCTTTTGTGTACCCTATTTTAAATTTATTCTATTTTGTTTATCTACATTTTAAATTTAATACGAGGACAAAATGTTGTGTGTGTGTGTGTGTGTGTGTGTGTGTGTGTGTGTGTGTTTTAATTAAAAGAAATTGTAGAGACCAGGGATGTAGCTCAGTAGTAGAGTGCTTGCCTTGGGACCACCTATTGAAGACCTGGAGAGAAAGGAGGAATGGGAGCAAATGTAGTAGCTTTAGTGACAACCAGGAAGCTGAGGGTAAGAGGTCTTTAAATGTGGCTGTGGACTTGAGTGCCAAATTCAAAGAGAATGGCAAAGTTTTGGGAACTGATTAATAATAAGGACAAGGGTTGAAAATTCAACCAAGATTAGAAACCTTGTGTATTTGTGGTGAAACCAGTTTCCAAGATTGTGGCCTCCCAAGTTGTGCTCTGATAGGTGAGCAAAGGATGTGGACTGTACAGTTGATGTAAGGTTAGAATCAAAGCCAAGGATTTTTTGTCCATTTTCACCTCTGTGCTGTATAGATTCTTTTCTCTATCCATATATTACCATTGGAGACTTGGAAGTACTCCTGATTTAAGTATTTGTTGATTATAGATGTAAAAACTTAATGTATCAGTTTAACCATTTTATGTATAAAGTTAGTGGCATTAATTACATTCACAATTATGTGCACCCACCACCACTATTCTGCAGTTTTAACTTTTGGCCTGACTTTGTCGCTCTCTTCAACATTTGATATCACTCCTGATCTATAAATTCAACAAAGTTCTTTATTGAGTACAATATTTATATTTTTAAAGCAGAGGTGTTGGTAACAGTAGGTACTAAGCTTAACTTTGTTAGGCTCTGTGCAAAGTACAAATTGTGGCATTGGTTTTCTAGCTATTTATTGGTAATTATTTGTTAATGTCTGACTTCTTTCCTAGCTAGGGAAGGTTTACAAACGCAGGATCTGTGTTTGTCTTGTTTAGTTATATCTGTGTTGCCCAGCACAGTGCTTGGCACATGTAGACATTTAGTGATGGTTTTGAACAAATGAAAGTCCTGCAAGAATTTATTTCTGTCTAACAAGTGTTTTTTGAATGCTTCATATGAAGCAGGCAAACTTGTATCCACACATTAATACAGATTATAGGGCATGGCACATTCCAAATGTCTAGTTAATTAGGAGAAATTAAAAAGGGTTTTTATTTGTAATTTTTCCTAAGAGGGTATTAGAGCAGACTGTGCATTAAACAAATGGCTGTTACAGAATTGGCAGCAATAACCCCAAAGTTTGAAGGTTGTAGGTTAATTAGGATAACTGGACAGAAAGTGAGTTAATCAAATTTGAGAGTTGAAAGAATGTTCCAATAATTTTATGTTCAAACACACTTCAAAAATGTCAGCAGGTAACAGGAACTTTAGTTGCAGAATGCTGCAAAACAGCAGAACACCAGTGGATTTGTGGCTAACAGTAATATTTTGGAGGAAGAAAAACCAATAAAATGGTTTGGGCCATTTGATTCTATTTCCCCATATTAAATAAAATATACTAGAATTTGAAATATTAGTTTCATAAAAAATAAGATTTGGGGCTGGGGTTGTGGCTCAGCGGCAGAGCACTCGCCTTGCCCGTGCGCGGCCCGGGTTCGATCCTCAGCACCACATAAACATAAATGCATTGCATTGTGTACAACTAAAGCAAATAAATAAATATAAAAAAAATAAGATTTACTTTATCTATTACTAAATTAAATATTTTAGGAATTCTGTATTTCTTTAGTTATCTTTATTAGTCAGTTCAGCAATACTTTTATTTATTTGACAAATGTGAAAAAATATGGGCATTTCTCTATTAGCTGGTATTAAAGTATTACCATTTTTTTCCCAACTGGCTTGTGGTTAAATGGAGTCAAGGGGAAAATACACAGTAAGAATTAATTAGTAATATGTTGAATACCCTATAAGAATTATCATAGTATGTCCTCTGATTCCGAAAGCTAAGTACTCTGTGTATTTGTAGAAAAGCTCACTGAGGATTATAAAAAATATATAATAATTTGCCTCTAGTAACATGCTTTAAAATCAAATAGAAAGAAGATGAAAGAGCTCTTAGGATCTCTTGTTCTGTTTTCTTGCAGCTTTTAACACTCAATAAACTAAAACTCAAGAACTTATGTGCCATCATTAAAATCTACTATGGCTTATCATTGTGATATGTGTGTAGCCCAGGCAGACAATGGGTCTTTGAATTGGATTTCTTTGAATTGGACTTCTTGACTAAAATAATATCAAGAAGGAGGAATATAAAAAAGGGAGAGAGGAGTGTGAAAGAGACAAGAAAGAACAGAGCTGGAGGGAACAGCGAATGAGGCACATCCTTAGTTGTATAAATGCTTCTTCCTTATACCTACACCATTGTGGTCTGCCTTATCATGATGCTGGTGGGTTAGAGGAGTTAGAGGGATCCATTGTTTAAGGGTAGGGTCTGGGTCTCAGTGCTCACCTTGCTGACATGGGCATTTGGGCTTGGAGTAGTAATAGCTACTGGCCAGCAGCAATAGCACAGATTTCCAAGAAACAGATCCCTCTGTTGTCATTGTAATTTCTCAGTTATCAAGTTTAGTTATTCTGATGTCTGCTGTGTTAGTCAGCTTTCTGGTACTATTATAGAATACCTATGGTAATCAACTTAGAAAGAGGACATGTTTATTTTGGTTCACAGTTTTGGAGGTTTTAGTCCATGACCAATTGGCCCTGTAGGGGCAGCACATCATAGCAGGGAGTGGGTGGTAGAGCAAATCCTTTACCTCATGGCCTGGATGTGAAAGAGAGAGGAAGAGACCACAATCTCTCCAAGAACACAACCCCAGTACCTAAGACCTCCCACTAGGTCTTACTTCTTAGAGGTTCTACCACTTTCTAATAACACCACGTTAGAGATCAAGCCTTTTACACATTGGCCTTTGTGACATATTTCAGATCCAAACTAACATCTTTGACCCTAGCTACTATCAAATCAAACACACATAGAATCTCTGTTCTGTTTCTCTTCTCTCCTTCCGTATATTTCTTCTACTTTGTTTGTTACATCTCTTCTTTTAGTCAAGCACACACATTTGAACGTTAACAGTTACCATTTCCATCAGCAAGCATAGGACTTGGCTCTTACCTAAATGTCTCCTAATGCTTTGGTGTGTTTTGTTAAATTAAGACATTAAAGATGTCAAGCTTCTAGCTGGGTGCTGTGGCACCTATCTGCAATCATAATGACTCAGGAGACTGAGGCAGGAGGATCAAAAATTTGATGCCAGTCTTGACAACTTAGTGAGATCCTGTCTCAAAATAAAAGTGAAAGTGACTAGTATGTAATAGTGGTAAAGCACCCCTGGGTTCAACCCCCAGTACCAAAGGGGGAAAAAAAAAGAGAGAGAAAAAAAGAAAAAACCACCACTACCACTACCACAACCATCACCATCACTACCACTACCACCACCAACAAAAATGGCAATCTTCCAAAACTTACATGTAGTGGTTCTTTTCCTTTTTTTTCGGGTACTTAAGACTGAACTTGGGGACACTTTCATACTGAGCTACATCCCTGGTGTCCATTTTACTTTTTTATTATGAAGCAGGGTCTCGATAAGTTGCTAAGGCTGACCTGGAATTTGTCATCCTCCTGCCTCAGCCTCCTGAATTACTGGGATTACAGGTATGTGCTACCATGCTTGGCTCTACTTTTTTCCTAGTGGTATTTTATTTTATGTTTTTCAAGACTTTTTCTATGTCCATCATCCCTCAGCAGTGGAATTTTTTTAAATTTCTTTTCTTCCTTTTTTTTTTTTTTTTTTTTACCAGGGATTGAACTCAGGGGCACTTGACCACTGGGTCACATCCCCAGCCCTTTTTTGTATTTTATTTAGAGACAGGGTCTCACTGAGTTGCTAAGTGCCTCGCCATTGCTGAGGCTGGCTTTGAACTCACGATCCTCCTGCCTCAGCCTCCCAAAGTGCTGGGATTACAGGCGTGTGCCACCGCGCCCGGCTCTTCCTTTTTTTAATTTTATTTTATGGACACGTGGACAGATTGCTTTTCAATCTCCATTTTTATGTGTTAAATTAAAAGATGTATCATGTATATAGTCTTGTAATGATTAAACAAGGGAAAAGTTTGATGATGAATATGACACAGAATGAATAGGATTGCCTGCTATTATTGCTTTTAATAAATAGTAAGAAATGTTTCTGTTTTTATTTTTTGAGTCAATTTTCTGATTGTTCCCTTGTTTCTCAGGCATTTTGGTGTCTAGAGAGGGTTATATCATGGAGTACCTTGATAAAAAGCTTTATTGTACAAGTTGAAGAAAACTCATAGTATCATCTCTAGAAATCTGATGAGACACTTTAAAAATAGAGTTGTGAAGCTGGCAAACCCTTTTTTTTTTAACCCCTTTGCTAAAATCTAAAAAGAGATTTGCAGTTTTGCCCTCCTATTTCCAGATCAAAGGGCTATATGGAGTGTTTGTTTGTTCTCCAAGCAATGAGGAATCAAGGGGCTGAAAGGTGATGTTTTATCATACTACTTTATGGACTCCTTACCTTCTACACCGATGATAAAGGATGATTCCTCATATTTCCATAACAAACTTTTAGTATCACACTTAGATGCTTAGTATTCCTTATTGTCAAATTAACATTATTTTGGCAAGAGCTATTTAAAAATAACAAATATTGTCGGATCATTTGAACCAGAATCTTTTCCCTAGTATCTTGCCTAATGACTTGTAAGAAAGAAAAAACTTGCTGGGTGTGGTGGTGCATGCTTGTAATCGCAGCACTTGGGAGGCTGAGGCAGGAGGATCGCGAGTTCAAAGCCAGCCTCAGCAATGGCGAGGCACTTAGCAACTCAGTGAGACCCTGTCTCTAATAAAATACAAACAAGGGCTGGGGATGTGGCCCAGTGGTTGAGTGCCCCTGAGTTCAATCCCCAGTACTAAAAAAAAAAAAAAGAAAAAACTTAACTGCATGAAGATGTTCACTGTATCATTACTATAAAAATCTAAAACTCTGGATTCAACTTAAATGCTCCCAGTACAGAAATGGTTGAGTAAATGATGCTCATCTACTTTGTGGACTATGTTGCTATGTAAATTATAATGGTTGCTATGTAGCACCATGGAAGTGCCTGAGGGGGAAAGAGCAGAATGGATTGCTTGATTAAAGTTTTCAAAGTGGGCATACTTGTGAACAAAAAGTGACTATGGAAAAATGAAAAAATAGTTGCATTGGGATGGAGGAATTTTAAATAGATTTCTTTTCCTACTATTTGTAAAAATTTTATGTTTGGGGCAGAGGATGTAGCACTTGCTTAGCATGCATGAGGCCTTGAGTTCTATCCCTAGTATTTGCAGATTTAAATTTTTTTTTTTAATCAGATCTTTTTAAGAGAAGCTTGAATTTCTTTTTAAGTAAATGATAGTTGGCCTGGATATGGTGGTGCATGCCTATAATCCGGGAGACTGGGGAGAAGTACCCTAAAAAGGAGGAGGGGAAAGCAAGCATATATTGGTAGAATGGAAGATACTGTAAAACTAAAAGTATTGGCTCCTTTTCTTTTTCTTCTTATTTTGCAGTATTGGAAATAGAACCCAGGGCCTCATGCATGGTAGACAAGTACTCTACCACTGAGCTGCTTTCCAGTGCTTTATTAGATTTTTTATTTTGAGATAAATTATTACTAAATTGCGTAGGTTTTCCTCAAAGTTGCTATTCTCCTGCCTCAGCCTCATGATTAGGTGGGATTATAGTGAGCCACCACACTGGACAAGTACTGGCCCTTTTTAGGATAAAACTGAAGCATTTAAAACACGGATTACTTTATTTAGCAGTACAGACGTTGACTTTTTAATTTTGTTCTTTAGAAGAAAGGCCTAGCACAATTGCATGGAAGTTGGAATATTGAAGAGGATTGGTAAAAGAAGTGGGAGGATCAAAGCAAAGGTGACCAGCTTATTCTTTTGTACTACCAAATAAGCCAACTTTTGGACCTGTATATGTTTTAGTCAATATTTGATTATTTACTTTGAAGTTATTTGTTCATAATAATGCCATTAACATTCTCAACGGAACCAATCTCTGACCCTGAGATGGTAGTATCTTAACTAACTTTGTCATTTATATAGAAACTGAACCCTTTCAGGACATGAAGTCCTTTAACATTGACTTATGATTACTAAACCCCCACAAAATTTATACTTAACTCACAGTTACTATCTTCCCATCATTGATAGAATGGGAGCTGGTGATGAGTAGGGAATGAATAGGAAAAGACAAATAGACAGAAGAATTTTAGACCTGGGACCTTTCTGACCAATTAATCCAGGTTCCTTGCTTTAGAGTTAGAAATAGGTACCAGGGACTCATCAGTGAACCTGTGTAATAGGACTCCGAATCTAGGGCCCTTTCTGTTGCACTGTAAGAAGAGAAGGAGGAAAAAGGAGAACTGAACCAAATTATTGACACTTGAAGATCTCTCTCTCTCTCTTTTTTTACTCTCCAGGAAGAATAGGGCATTGGATTTGGTGCCATTGTCACGTTAAGTTATAATTTTTACGAAGACCATAATCCCCAAACAAAAATGGGTAAAAGACATGGACAGTTCACCAAAGAAGAAATCTAATAAACATGAAAGAATATGCAATAAAATTAAATAGAAATAATAAAATAAATGGTTATTATAAAGGTAAAACATTTGCATGTAAGCTTTACTATTCAGATAATTGGCCTTTTAAGGCTTCATATTGACAGTCTAGAAAATTGATGCAAAATGCAAATGATAAGAAAAAATTGTAAAAGACAAGTAAACCTGATCAATACGTTTCATGAAAGTTGTGGTAGCTTTAAGTCTTTTTTTATTTAGTTACTCTACTTTTACCTAGCAAGTTTAAGATGGATGATCTCAGGTGGTATATACAACAGTAGACCACTGGGAAGGGAGCTAGGAAGGGTGGTGTTGAGAATTGGTATAAAAACCTAATTTTACTTCCCTTCCCTGCTTTACCCAACCAGAGAAGCTGGCTAAAGTTTAAGGAAATGTCCTTATTCCTGTTCAGAATATATTGCAGGTCCCCAGGAAGAAAAAGCCAAGGAATGAGCATAATGAAAACAGGAGTGGGACCAAATTTGTATGCACAGTCGCTGGAGGGGGTTGTGCTGATGAAGACTGAATAGGACTTTTACATGAAGCCTTGTGCAGGCCAGTGAAGCCAAGATTAAGGGGACTGAGTGGCCTATTTGTCCTTGGCAACTGCTATATTTGGATCTTAAGTATTGCCAAAAGTCCCATGTGGTAAAAGCTTGCTCCTGAGGGAGGTGCTACTGGGAGGTGGTGGCCTCAAGAGAGCTCTTTAGATCACTGGGGGCATGCCCAGGAAGGGGATCCTGGCCTCATCTTCTTCCTCTCTTTTTTGCTTCCCTGTTACGAGTGTCAGTTTTGCTCTGCTAAATCCTTGTATCATCATGTGCTACCTCACCACAGTCCCAAAAGCAGTGGGGCCAATTGACCATAGTTTGAAACCTCCAACGGTATGAACAAAAACTCTTAACACCGGGGGCTGGGGTTGTGGCTCAGTGGTAGAGCGCTTGCCTAGCATGTGCGCAACCCTGGTTCGATTCTCAGCACCACATAAAGACCAATGCATTGTGTACAACTAAAGCAAATAAATAGATATATATATATATAAAAAACTAACACCATGAACAACAGCAAACCTTTACTAAGTTGATTAGCTCAGATTCTTTTTTTTTTTTTTTTTTTTATAGTAATGACTAATACAGAAACCATGTACCGCATCTTCTGAATAGACCACATTACCTTCTGATGGGCTTAACAATTCTGAGAGTTTCTTTTTCTTTCTTTCTTTTTTTTAAATCTTCCTGGAGACTGAACACGGGACCTAACATATAGGAGGCAAGTACCCTGCCATCTACCACTGAGCTATAGGCTGATAATATTGCTGACACAGAAATAGGCTCGCTCAGCTCCTGTTTGGAAGTAAGTAGGGTAAAAATAGTCAATCTCCAATGTTCTTTTTAATGATGATTATGTATTTTAATTAAAAAACAATTTTTTTTGCAGTGCTGGGAATTGAACCTAGGGCATCACACATGCTAGGCAAGCATTCTATCACTGAGCTATACCTGCTAGCCCCTGATTATATATTTTAGAAGTTGGCCCAATGACACTGGGTGTAGTGATGAATGCTTTTCAATCTCAGCTACTTGGGAGGCTGAGGCAGGATTGTGAGATCAAGGCCATCTGGGCAACATGGTTAAGAACCTGTCTCAAAATTAACAACAACAACAACAAAAAACTGGGCCCTATCAAACCATATAGAGAAACCTCATTCTTTTTCATCCTGGGTAGCAAGAGTTGACAAATACACTGTCCTTTGATTTTTTTCAACCTTTTAAAAATGATAAAAGTCTTTGTATACAAGCAGTTGTATGTAAAAAGATGCTATACTTGTGCATTATGAATAAGTAAGTAATAATTAAATAAACAAAAAAATGATAAAAGTGTTTTTAGATTGTGGCAGTGGGCAGTAGGGCATTTTGGCCTGCAGTGATGGTTTGGTAACCCCTGTTCTATAGTGGCATTGCCAAAAAATTTTTGATGCAACCTGTGTGTTATTTACTAAATGTTTGTGACTCCAAATTCATATGTTAAAGCTCTAGCCCCCAGAGTGGTTGTGTTTGGAGATGGGACTGCTAAAGAAGCAATTAAGGCTGAATGTGGTCAAAAGGGTGTAACCAGTATAAAAAGTTACTGAGATATTTTGTATTCTTTTTTTTTTTTTTTTTTCTGTGCTGTTTTAAAAATTGTGTTTTACATTATTTATTTTTTATTTTTCTGGAGTGTTAGATTGAACCCAGGGCCTTGCACATGCTAGGTGAGCTCTCTACCACAAAGCTACATATACTACCAGCCATTTTAAATTTTATTTTGAGACAAAGTCTTGCTAACTTATTCAGCATAGTATCAACACTTTTTTTTTTTTTTTTTTGGTACTGGGGATTGAAACCAGGGGTGCTCAAACACTGGGCCACATCTCCAGCGCTTTTTATATTTTATTTAGAGACAGGGTCTTGCTGAGTTGCTCAGGGCCTCACTAAGTTGCTGAAGCTGGCTTTGAAATTTCGATCCTCCTGCCTCAGCCTCCTGAGCTGTTGGAATTACAACAGTGTCAACACTTTGTGACACTGTTACAGGAAGAATGTATTTTATTTTCAATTGCATTTCTTTTGTTATGGATAAGGTTGAGGAGCCTCTTTTGTGTATAATGAGCTACTTATTTGATTTTATGACTGACAGGATGAATTGTGAATGTTTTGTGTTGTATTTAGAGTTCATAAAGTCAGTCCCACAAACGTGTGTAGGATATTAGTAGAGCAATATAAGCAAGGAGAGGTAGATTTTTACCTTTCAGTGTAAAGGGACGAGTGAACCAAATAAATATGAAAGCATTCTTTTTTTTTTTTTTTTTGTGGTACCAGGGATTGAACTCAGGGGCACTTGTCCACTGGGTCACATCCCCAGCCCTTTTTCGTATTTTATTTAGAGACAGGGTCTCACTGAGTTGCTAAGTGCCTCGCCATTGCTGAGGCTGGCTTTGAACTCGTGATCCTCCTGCCTCAGCCTCCCAAAGTGCTGGGATTACAGGCATGCGCCACCACGCCCGGCTTGAAAGCATTCTTAAGACTTAAATAATTGCTGTTAACTCCACTGTTGGAGAAGCCATCATCTCTGGCCCTCAAAATAAACAAAACGAACAGTTAGGGTGAATAAATTTAATGTCTGAAACTTGATCATATTGAGGCCCTACTTAGGGATTGGAATTTTGGAATCTAAACAACAGTGCAGAAGAGCACTGTAAAATCACTGGTTTGGGAATCATAGTATTAGGAGGATTGCTGGTCTGTATATTTTGAATCTCTTTCTTCAAGTATTTTTTGTATCCAAACTCATAATTTTTATGATAAAATAATTTTTTTTTTTTTTTTTTTTTTTTTTTTTGTGGTACCAGGGATTGAACTCAGGGGCACTCGACCACTGGGCCACATCCCTGGCCCTTTTTGTATTTTATTTAGAGACAGGGTCTCACTGAGTTGCTAAGTGCCTCGCCATTGCTGAGGCTGGCTTTGAACTCGCGATCCTCCTGCCTCAGCCTCCCAAAGTGCTGGGATTACAGGCGTGCGCCACCACGCCCAGCTGATAAAATAATTTTTAAAAATAGATTAGTGCAGTCTTTTTTTTTTCTTTTTCTTTTTTTCTTTTGTTACTGGGGATTGAACCTAGAGGTGTTATCACTGACTTCCATCCCCAGCCCTTTTTATTTTTTATTAAGTTGCTTAGGGCCTTGTTAAGTTTCTGAGGCTGGCTTTGGACTTTTGATCCTCCTGCTTCAGCCTCCCAAGCCGCTGGGGTTACAGGTGTGTGCCACTATGCCCCACTAAGTGCAGTCTTTAATTAGGAAGTTTGCTTAAAGTATTTAGTAGTATTCATGAGACATCAATCAGAAATTAACATGACATGTATACCAGCAATATTAAAAAAAGTGTTGGGCTGGATATGGTGGTATTGTGAGTTCAAAGCCAGCTTCAGCAACTTAGTGAGGCCTTAAGTAATTTAGGGAGACTATGTCTCAAGATGAAATATAAAGAAGTGTTGGGGATGTGGCTCAGTGGTTAAAGTGCCCCTGGATTCAATTCCTGGTACGAAGAAAGAAAAATGAAAAACACACACACACACACACACACACACATACACACACACGGGTCATGACTGTAGTGCGTGTATTCATTTCCATAAAAAATGTTTTGCACATGTTATCACATTGTACAAGTACACTGGTACTCAGGAAAACAAGTTGACATTCTTCCAACATCCCTAGTTTGGGTCTCATGAAGACTTTTTTTCCCACTTCATTTTCTGTGTGTAATACTTTCTCAAATTCTTGGAAAAATAATCAGACATTTTCCTCTGAGTATACTTATAATCATAGGCATATAGCTGTATGGAAGTGCTCATAGTGTTATTATTTTAAAATACACATAAGCAGGAAAAAAATGTGCCTTCAAATCACAGGTATGTGTTAGAGTTGATAAATGGCAGTTTTTCCACATCGCTGTTTTAGAATTTTAGTTTATGGACAAGTTTAAGGTTAAATAGCTCTGGGAGTCCAATTTTCAAATTATTCTTTTCTATAGTTAAGAGTTTCTTCATAACATAAATTTTATACTTAAAAATATTTTTTGGAGTGCTGAGAATCGAATCCAGGGCATCAAGCATGCAAAGCATTTATTGTACCACTGAGATACATCCTTATTCCCCTAAAGTTTATACTTTGAATTGAAGTAAAGTATAATGCCAGAATGCCTGTTGAGTCTTATTGTGTACATACATCTAGTCCATAATTACTTTAAAAAAAAGGCAGACAAATGACTTTTATGTGGATCTTATATTATTAGATTTATCAGATGTAAAATTGCCCTTTCAAATTTCTATTTCTAACCACTCTCAGTTTCTTTAGTTATCTTGTGCACTGGCAATAGTTAGCAGACTGGAATGCATCCAAGAACCATTAAGCATTGGTCTGGCTGACTTTAGCTTATACTGTGAGCTGACAGATACTATGGTTATTTGGCAGTTTTTTCAAAAGAGGTTGAACATCATGTCATCATGTTGATTATTATATTTAAACAAGATACTGGGTTTGTCTCAATCACTGCAAAGTACTTTGTATGTGTGTTCAAGAATTGATTTGAAAATATTTGTCTTAAGGTGCCAGGAATATTTTTACTATTCAGTTCTTTTTATAGTTTGGATTTTTAATTGTCCCCAAAGGCCATGTGTTGAATGCTTGGTCACAGGCCTCTGGCACTGCTGGGAAGTGGTAGAACTTGGTTCTGATCCTCAGCACTGCAAACAAAACAAAACAAAACAAAACAAAAACAAAGGTGGAACTACTTTCTCCACTATGGAGCTGGTTAGGAGGAATGCTGGTAAAGGACCCCATGCTCTTTATTTTTAAATTTTTACTTGGTACTGGGGATTGAACCCACGGGCTCTCTTACTGTTGAGCCACATCCCCAGCCCTTTTTATTTTGAGACCAGGTTTCTCTAAGTTGCAGAGCCTGGCTTTGAAGTTGTAGTCCTCCTTCCTTAGGCTTCTGAGTTGCTGAGATTAATTACAGATTTGTGTTAGTGTGTCTGATTTCTTCTTCTTGGTTTAAAATAATTTTTTTGAGGTGCTGGGAATTGAACCCCAGGGCCTCACACAAAAGCAAGAGCTTTACCAGTGAGCTATTTCCCCAGCCCACCCTGTCGTGTTTCAAACTTTTAGGGCACAATTTACATCTTTCAGGTGCAGCCCTTTCATGGAAACCAGCAGCTGGTTTAGGTAGGGACTCTCGTTAGTTACTGGGTTCTTATCAAGTTCTTATCATGCTCAGCACAGCTCCCACTTCCTGCTTCCCTAGAGAGAACTGTTGGGTTCTGTTTCAGACTATTCTGCATGGTAGGAGTTCACCCTCAAATGCTAACCCTCACCCATCTCCTGGGAGAGAGGTGCTGAGCATAGTTACTAGATACTGCTGTTAGTATTTTATTTACTATCAGTTCTTTGTCATTACTGAGAACCATTCCATGTGGAGAATAAACATTGCCTCACCTGTTCACAGTGTATTATTTTTACACTTGTCTATCATTCACATGTTGCATATTAACTTTCCTTCTGAAAAGATCAACATGATCTTGGAGGCTAGTGCTATCTGGATCTTATTACTCCCTACGTATGTTTTTATCATCAGACACTTCTTGTGCTCCATCCCTCATACCTGATATTATCCTATCAGGTTTATCTCTGCCTAGTTTCTGTACTAACTATGCTTTTGGAGTTTTATTTCTTCTCCTTACATATCCCTGTTTCCCCTATCAAGTATGATTTTCTTTTTAGCAACTGTGCCTGATAATCCCAATGTAAAGGCCATGGTGGAGCTATTTTAATGCTTGCAAGGATGTTTCTTCAGATTACTACAGTGTAAAATAATCCTTTCTCTTTCAACCTCTCATTGTTTACTGGATCAATTATTTATTTGTGTAATTCATGTCCATTCTCAAGTATGTGTGAATGTAGCTCTGAGACTGTGTCTCCCTCTGGAGAAGAGTCTTTGGTGTTAGCTTCCTTTCTCAGTCTTAATTTTGTGAGTGAGAACCGAACATTCTGACTGAGATGCACTGGTACCTCAGTTATTTGGTTCACTTTGGAGCCTTTGAAGCAGGAGGTGATAGTAATCTTGTCCAATTCTGTTGTGTTTCACTTGTTTCTAAATATTCTGATGTAGGCTGAAGGGACACTAGGGGTCTGAATCTGAGCCCTGTGGCAGAAATGGTTTCCCTAGGGTGCTAGATTTGAACATACTAACTTCTGTGACTCTCAGCTTACAGAGTACTTCTTAACCTAGATATCCTCCTGAAGGAAATGCTGATATGCATCAAAAAAAGAAAGCAGAGTGTGTGGTGATGTTAACATCAGGGAGACATCGGCTTTAACACTCTGCCCCACTTTTTCCTGTTAAGAATCTTCAAGAAGTCCAGAGTGGGAGGACTAGGAAAGCCAGCTGGTCAGAGGTAGGAAAGGGGTTAGGGGCTCTGATGCTGTATTTGGGGGTCTTGAGAAGCCACATTGAGAGCAAACCAAGCACTCTGAGGTCCTAAGAGAAAATGTCTCAAGATTCAGGATGATTTCTTCATATAAGATGAAGAGGTTCTGCTGGGCATGGTGGCACACACCTGTAATCCCAGCAGCTCAGGGGGCTGAGGCAGGAGGATCGCCAGTTCAAAGCCAGCCTCAGCAAAAGTGAGGCGCTAAGCAACTCAGTGATACCCTATCTCTAAATAAAATTCAAAAAATAGGGCTGGGGAGATGACCAGTGGTTGAGTGCCCTGAGTTCAATCTCCAGTAAAATAAAAAATAAAAAATAAAAAAGTTCTTGATTAGTAGTAGGCTTTTTAGTTGGCAAGAAGTAACTAAACATTTGGATTGATTGGTCATAAAAATATTGAGGGGGGCTGGGGTTGTGGCTCAGCGGTAGAGCGCTCGCCTTGCATGTGCGCGGCCCGGATTCGATCCTCTGCACCACGTAAAAATAAAGGCATTGTGTACAACTAAAACAAATAAAATATTAAAAAAAAATATTGAGGACCCTATCCTTTTACCTCTTGTTAAATTGGGGCTGTTTATGTGCTTAATTTGAACCATGTTATTTGGAATTGGTTGGTGGCTGAGAAATGGATTTTTGTACTTTTTTTTTGATACCAGGTGTTAAACCTAAGGGCATTTAACCACTGAGCCACATCTGCAGCCCATCCCCCCCCCCCTTTTTTTTTTTAATTTTGAGACAGGGTCTTGCTAGGTTGCTTATAGCTTCACTAAGTTACTGAGGCTGGCTTCAAACCCGTGATCCTCCTGCCTCAGCCTCCCTAGCCACTGGTGTGTGACACCACAGCCAGCTGGACTTTTGTACTTATAGCACCCAGTAAAGTGCTTTTTTTTTGTTGTTGTTGAATCCTTCAAAGTTTATTCTGGCTTAGTTTATTTACTGTGAGTGGCAGAAAATAGTGTAATCTGTAGCCTGATATAAAAATGCAAAGTAGAAAATGTTCTTTAAATATTTTTCTATAGGAAAAACAAATGTTTATAAATTCTGCTTATCAACTGTTTGTTCTTCCCACATCCATTAATATCTGTCAGAGTTCACATTCGGTTCATTGCACAGTATGGGAATTTTCCTCACTGTTAATTAGTAAGACTTTAAAACAAAGGTGCTGATGGCTAAATGGCGCAGTTGATTAAAGATAGTCATATCTCAACCTTAGCATAACTATAACGGGAAGGTGAAATACAAATAGGAACATAATTTTAACTAAGGAGAGTATTTTATGAAACATCTTAAATTTTATTGATAAAATTCATTGTAACGCTAAGTTTTTAGATTACAAATTCCTCAGTGATATCTTAGGAGGTGAAATCTGCCAAGAGACTTCTTTAATCCTGAGATCTTTCTGCTTCTGTAACTAACCGCACTCAAGCTCACATTGTCAACTTTAAAAGCGGTGTTAACATTAAATTGCAGATAATTTATCAATTTATCTCCAGGAATAATGGGAGTGGTTTGTGGAAAAACTTTTTAGAAATGGTAATATGTTTTGATAAATGTATGTGTGTGAAGTGATTAGCACTTACCTCCTTGTGAAATTTCTGGAAGGCCAGGGTACATTTATAGTAAGATGTTATGATTAAGACTCATTGAAAAACTCATCTGACTTGATGAATTCAGTAAAAAGCTACTCTATCCATGTGTCATCAAATTGCCCTTAAAATCCCTTTGTCTTTGTTAAGTTAAAAAGGCAACGAATGACTTCTTGGATATTTCTTTGGTTAAGTAAGTATCTTTTATAACTTTCTTTATATTTAAATATCAATAAAGTTTAGACTTATACTGAATATTTGGTGTTAGAATTGCTGTCACTTGCTATATAAAAAATGTAAAGTCTGTGTGTTTTATGCCTTCTGGTTTATTTTTATATAGATAACACTTTTAATCCTAATTTGGCTAACAGGTAGAATGGTATTATAATTATTATTCTCACTATACAGATGAGGAAATAGGCTCAGGTTGACTAGATCAAACAAGAATATCTGAAAAATTTAGGGTGCAAACCTAGATCTTTGGATTCTACATGGTCCTTTTGCTGCTCTTTGCTGAATACTGTTATATACTGATTCATAGTTTACATAGAGAAGATAGAGCAATTAGTCAATTGAATCAGTAGTGGATTTGCTCAGATGCAGGCACATTTTGTTTATTGTATGTGATATTTGTCATAAATCTCAAAATAATGCTTAGTGCCTTATTTTTAGATTTACAGTTGAGAACTGCCTACTAGTTCACTATTTTAGTAGGATATCTTAAAGTCTTAGAATAAGGGATATGAACATTTTGAAGGCTGTTCAAAACAGGCTGGGTATTACCTCGGTTCTTTTTTATGTGATGAATGAAGAACAAGTGGGCTGGTATTTGGTTGTACAGGTGAAGTTGACGTCATCAGGAGTAATTCCTTGGTATTTATGGGTCTTCTTTTTGGTGAATGCTAATTCTTTGGTTAGCTTCTTCTCATACTTCATACTTAGGCAGTTACAGCTCAAGGATAGGTGGGTAGAATGTGCATTGACTTCTGTTGAAATATGTCTAGGAGTGTCAGATTCATGCTACTACTGACAGCTGTGCAAGAGATGAAGCATGAGATTAAAGAATTTATTGCTTACTGCGTTTCTTTTTGACCTAGATTCTCGTTAGACAGTCCATGGCTATTTTAAGATGTTGTAATACAGCTGCATAGAATATTAAATTCCAATTTTGTTTTTACATATTTATTCTCACAATAAACCTGTTAAAGTGAGACTACATTATAAGTGAAGAAATCTGACTTGGAGGTTGTATAGCATCACAGTTAATATATATTTGCTAGGTATTTGCAGTTTGGGAGACTGAAGCAGGAGGATTGCAAGTTTAAAGCCAGATTCAGCAATTTAGTGAGGCCCTAAGAAACTCAACAAGATCCTGTCTCTAAATAAAATACAAAAAAGGGCCGGGGATGTGGCTCAGTGGACAAGTGCCCCAGAGTTCCGTCCCTGGTACCAAAAAAAAAAAAAAAAAAAAAAAGTATACATACACACATACTCATTCATCTTGCTCAGTGAGAGCAACTAACTTTACCTAACTTTTTTTTTTTTTTTTTTTTTTTTTGTGGTACTGGGGATTGAACTCAGGGGCACTCGACCACTGGGTCACACCCCCAGCCCTTTTTTGTATTTTATTAGAGACAGGGTCTTACTGAGTTGCTAAGTGCCTCGCCATTGCTGAGGCTGGCTTTGAACTCACGATCCTCCTGCCTCAGCCTCCCAAAGTGCTGGGATTACAGGCGTGCGCCACCGCGCCCGGCTTACCTAACTTTTTTTTTTCTTTTGTTCTTGCTTGAATAAATCTTAACTCTTTCACACACACACACACACACACACACACACACACAAAAAAAAAAAAAAAAAAAAAAAGAAAGAAAGAAAAAAAGAAAAAAAGAAAAAAAAAAAAAAAATACTTTATTTTTTCTTTTTTGTGGGGGTTACTGAGTATTGAACCCAGAGATGCTTTGCCATTGAGCTCATCCTCAGTCATTTTTAGTGTTTGAGACAGGTCTCATTAAGTAGTTGAGGGTTTCACTAAGTTGCTGAGGCTAGCCTTGAACTCGAAATCCTCCTCCTGGTTCACTGTGATTATAGGCACATGCCACTGTGCCTAACTCCTTATATTTTAATATGAATTATATATTTCATGAATCAGACCACAGTCCCAGCTCTTCAGTTACTAGCCAAGTGACATTTAGCAACCTAATGTCTCTAAGTCTTGGTTTTCTAATTTGTAAATTGGAGAATGTTGTAGGATTGTTGGGCTATCTACAGTTAACAGTAGAATGTGTTTAGATTGCTGGGGGCCATATAGTAGGCACTCAATACATATTAGATTGATACTATCATCTTCAGAGGTTATTGCTCATTTCACTGATTTAACTCAACAAAAATTGAGAGTCTCTTCTATGTACTAGTCACTGTGCTAGGCATCAGGAGCGCAGTGGTGAACAAGATGGGGTCCTTACTCTAATGAAACTACATTTTAGTGGTAGAAATAGTAAAGGAATCAATAAGATTTATGGAGTGGCAAGATCTTTGAGGGAAGTCAAATGGGACAATGCTTGAGAAGGGTATTGTTGATTGGGAAGTTATGTCACAAGTGATTTTGACCTGAGAACTGAAAGACCACAACCATATGAAGATCTGGGGTAATAAGCTCCCAGGAGGAAACAAACCCAGAGGCTTAGAGGAAGGATCATGAGTGGCAAGTTTTATCAGTTCATCAATAGAAAGTTGTGCAATGAGGAGAGGTGCAGGGGCAGGGCTGGATGATTTAGGGCTTGCAGACCAGGGTAAAGAGCTTGGGTTTCTTCTTAGTTTTGAGTAGGGGACCGATGTGCCCTATTTTGGGCAAATACTAGGCCAGGTGCTGTGAAGGAAAGAGAGGTATAGAAGACATGTCTTTCTTGTAATTTAGAGTCCTTGTGCATGGCAGATCAGCAATTAAAACACTGCACAGTGTTCTTGCTTGTGTACTTCTGATCTGATAATGAATGATGTTTATCTAGCATTCTTGTAACAGTCATCTCTGAAATGACTTATGGTTCTTGTTATTTCTGGATGAATTTGTTTGTACTAACAGTGTAAAGGGGAATGAAGATTAGTGACAGTGGGGGAAAATGGTAGAGGCTATTTCTGAACACTGGCTAAAAAAATAGGGATTAAGCCGGGTGTGGTGGCGCACGCCTGTAATCCTAGCACTTGGGAGGCTGAGGCAGGAGGATCGCGAGTTCAAAGCCAGCCTCAGCAATGGCGAGGCACTTAGCAACTCAGTGAGACCCTGTCTCTAATAAAAATACAAAAAGAGGGCTGGGGATGTGGCCCAGTGGTCGAGTGCCCCTGAGTTCAAGTCCCTGGTACCAAAAAAAAAAAAAAAAAAAAAAAAAAAAAAAATAGGGATTAAGTAGTAGAAGTTTGAAGGGAAAAAGCAAGATCCTTTTGTACATGCAAAAGAGGGACCCTGTTGAAACTGTGGCTGCCTAGGGGAGCCTGCATGGGTGAGCCTGCGTGGGCTTGGCCATGTCTCTCCCTGGTTCACTGAACTGAATTCAGGCAGGACAACCCTGGTGCTGTCCCTTTTTTCTGAGGCCTTGGACTGTTAATAGCTTTTCTCATCTCCTTGAGTTTTTTTCTCAAAACAGCATTCTGGTTTCTTAGAAATTTGTTTCTTTGGATCATTCTGTCAATTCAACTACTATAATTGATCAGTTAACATTATAATCATATATATAATTACTACAGAGCAAACATTTCTTTTGTCCTGAGAGCCAGTTTCAAGCTCGTTTGCCCCCACTATTCTACTACTATCCTACCCATTTTTATCAGTGATGAAAAAGAGGCACAAAGAAGTTACTTAATTTATTTGAGGTTCCATAGCAGGTTAGTCAGTGATACCAGGGTTCAAACCCACACCTAACTTTACACTATAGACTGTGCTCTTAATTGCTATTTTATAATCACATGTTTAATAATTACTAATTGGTTATTCAGTGGTCTGATAAGAAGGAGGAATTGTGCTCTTCTTTCTGGAGAATGAATGCTAGCTGATCAAGTCACACCAGTTGATTTAAAGAAAGAATAGAGAAGTAAATTCCATAGTACCATACTATAAGCCTTTCTATTCTGAAGAGTTCCAGCTGTGTACCACTTGAAGTAAAATGCATTAAGTAAGGCTATTTATCGAGCAACCTCTGTGTTTCTTCAAAAGAGATTTGTTGGCCAGGTGTGGTAGCACATGACTGTTAATCTTATAGAGACCGGGAGGCAGCAGCAGGAGGATTACAATTTTGAGGCCAGTCTCAGAGTTTTGAGTGAGCAACCTGTGAGACCCTGTCTCAAAATCAAAAAAAGAAAGGACTGGGCTTGTTATCTCTTATAGAATGGGACTTACCAGTGACATACTTTTATTATTCTCTTTAGTGGGTTTTTAAAAATAACCCAAACAACATGATAATAAAAAATTGTAAAAACAAGAAAATCTTTGCCCTAACAATTACAAAAAATTTACCCACATTCACATGCAGTGCTTGTGTTTATGCACAAGTCTGAGTATCTACTCATTTTTCATTTAATATTTTGTTAATAACAGATTTTAGAGTTAAGAAGTAAGTCCAGTGAAAAGGAAAAGATTGGAATATGAAAAGATTACAAGGCATTAAAAATTGATTGACGCCTACCAGGCAGCCCATGTCAATTTTGGAGCTGGACTTGGAAGGAGCAGCTGTGTGTTTGGACCTTGGAAAGTTCATCTTTCCAGACCGTCTGTCAGGCTTCCCAGAAAGCCAGAGGGGGAAATGGAAAAATACAGTGATTTGGAACCCATGTGAAACTAACAAGCTGGTTGAGTTTAGTGTTAGAAAAGAGGAAAAACAGTCCCTACCTGAAATGGTACTTTAATTGAAGCGAAAGCTTTACTAAATAGGCAGTGCATTAATTTGTAAGAATTATCAGTATTTTGTTAGTTTCAGTTGTCTTTTAAAATAGTTACTTATTGGTTACAAAACCAGTTTTATCAGAGTGGGAGAACAAAGTACTTGAAAATACTTTTTTAGTGATAAAGCTGTTATTCCATATTTAAATTTAGTTTAACTCAAAGTGGTTTTTTCAGTTGCAGATTTGTGTCAGTGTAGACCAGCCATCTGGCATTCAAAGCTCCGAGCATACCCATTCGGAATCCCATTTTCAGGATCATAACGCTTAGCTCCCCTGTCCAAATTGTCTTTTTTTTTAAAAAAAGAACAAATTAAAAAAAATTTTTTTTTAGTTGTTGATAGACCTTTATTTTTATTTATTTATATGTGGTGATGAGAATCAAACCCAGTGCCTCACACATGCCAGGCAAGTACACTACCACTGAGCCCCAGCCCCAGCCTTTCTTTCTTTCTTTCTTTTTTTTTAATATTTATTTTTTAGTTGTAGTTGGTCACAATACCTTTATTTTATTTATTTATTTTTATGTGGTGCAAGGATTGAACCCAGGGCCTTGCACGTGCTAGGGGAGCCCTCTACCGCTGAGCCACAACCCCAGCCCCCCAATTTTTTAAAAAAAATATTTATTTATTTACTTTTAGTTGTACACAATGCAATGTATTTATGTTTACGTGGTGCTGAGGATCGAACCCGGGCCGCACACGTGCGAGGCGAGCGCTCTGCCGCTGAGCCATAGCCCCAGCCCCCCAAATTGTTTTTTTTTTTTTTTTTTTTAAACTTTTTGGCCTCTGGATGTAACAAGAGATAACTTGTGAAATGCAGTAAGACAAAATAGAAATCCTGTTAGACCTTTATGGAGAAGACCTGAGACAATAGAGACAATCATTTTCTCTTTTTTCCTCTAAAAAGTGAGTACAATCCCAAGTAATTTTTCCCTGTTTGACACATTGTATTTGATCTCATTGAGGTTACTTTATACAACTAATCTTGAGAAAATAATTTATATAACTAGAATTACAAAATGAGTTTTTGTATTAAGTCAAAACCATCACACTTCTTTAAATTAAGAAAGCCTATATTGGAGTTATGAACTGTAACATTTAATTTTTTTTAATATTAATTTATTTACTTTAGTTGTACACAATGCAATGCATTTATGTTTATGTGGTGCTGAGGATCGAACCTGGGCCACGCACGTGTGAGGCGAGCGCTCTGCCGCTGAGCCACAACCCCAGCCCTGTAACATTTAATTTTGAGGCACAACTATTATATCAAAATATGTGGTTTGCTTTATTTACTTATTTATTTTGGTACTGGGAATTGAACCCAGAGATGCTGTACCACTGAGCTATATCCCCATTCCATTTTATTTTTTGAGATAGGATCTTGCTGAGTTGCTGAGGCTAGCCTTGAACTTGTGATCCTCCTGCCTTAGCATATCTCACCCCCACCTCCACCCGTCACTGTGATTACAGGTGTGTGCCACCATGCCTGGCCATCGTAGTTCACTTTAAAACACTTCCATGCTCTAAGATTCCCCTGCCCTTTATCATAACAGAATATGAGCCAAATGTTAGTACTGTAGCATATGAACAGTACAGAGGGAATGTATTCTAAATTAAATGCCACTGCAATGAAGTCGTACAGAGAGATTTCTGGGAGAGAAGGTCTTCCTGTTAAATTCACATAAAGGCTTTCTTCTCTATGAGGGAACTTGTTTGTGTGGCCTCTAGAAGACAGTTGAGACAGTCTTTAGTGAACTTGTTCCCTGACATGTTGCCATTTCCTTTGGGTTTACACATAAAAGTGCTTAGAGGCATTTTCCCCCAAGCTTTTCTCCTTTTTGCATAGCCTCTGCTTTTTCTTCCTTTTGGGAGCTCCAGTTGAATGACCACTGTTGTGCTCTCAGCACCTGACACATCCTGTTGTGCATATGTAGAGCTGCCTTGTGGTCTGGTAGGTATTAAATCTGCCCTCAGGGAGTCTGTGTCCTTACCAGGCAAAAAGGCCACTCACTTTGGCTGCTGATTACCAGGCACCTCTATTTATAACTTTGGGTGCATTCACCTCCACTCTAGGCCTGAGACCTGGGTTCCATTGACCTGTTATCCAAGCTCCCACCTGCCCATCTTTGCTCAGATTGATCTTTTTATGATAGTTGAGTAGCCTTTGCACACCAGGATTATGTTTTTAATAGAAAGTCAGGAACGTAATCATGGTTAACAGGCTTCAAATCGTGCCTATCTTTGAATTCTGGCTGGGTCATTTACTAGTTATGCTATCTAGGGCAAGTTACTTAATCTCTGTGTGCTTTGGTTTCTTTGGGTAAAAAGGAAATACTGATAGTGTCCTCATAGGGTTGTTTTGAGGATTAAATGAAT
Organism: Tamias sibiricus; assembly: GCA_025594165.1. Lineage (NCBI taxonomy): Eukaryota > Metazoa > Chordata > Mammalia > Rodentia > Sciuridae > Tamias > Tamias sibiricus. The sequence continues at coordinate 96,719,219 of CM046666.1, forward strand.
TTATATTTGTAAAACAAAATAGTGCTTGGCCTATGGTAAACATTGTATAAGTAAACCAAATATGTGGGTTGCAGTGGCACATGCCTGTAATCCCAGTGGCTCAGGAGGCCGAGGCAGGAGGATCGTGAGTTGAAAGCCAGCCTCAGCAACTTAAAGAGACCCTAAGCAACTCAACAAAACCCTGTCTCTAAATAAAATATAAAAAAGGGCTGGGGATGTGGCTCCGTTGTTAAGCACTCCTGGGTTCAATCCCTGGTTACCTCTCCCCATCCCCACCCCCCCCAAAGTAAACTAAATACTTTTAATAATAAAAGTAATAAACTAACATTGTAGAATACTTGAAGAATTTGGAAAATTTACATTACTTAGTAAGAGTTGGGATGAACAAATGGGGAAGTGAGGATGGTAGGAGTGTCATGCAGGGAGGTTTGTGATATCGAGGAACCAAGTGTAGCATCTGTTCTTTGAACCCCTAACCTGGTTGTTTTTTATTGATCATGATAGTTTGCTTGATTTTCTTATTCCTAGATTATTCCTCTGCCATTGGTAAATCAATAACTTTGATATATTTGATGAATGACTCTTCAGAGAATTGGGCTTGAATCAGCTCAACTATTAACTAACTCTGAGGCCACTTTGAGAATTATTTAACCTTTGTGAATCTCAGCTTTCCTACCAGTGAATTGGAGTTAGTGCTCCCTGTCTTTCAGGGTTTCTGCAAGAATTTAATGACACATGCATGTGCAAAGTACTTGGCCATGTGCCTGGCCCTTTGGGGTGCTCTTAGATCTTCTTTTCTCTTGGTTCATTTCCAGCTTTTCTGACAGTTTTGGAGTTTTGAAGAAGATCCCTAGTTCCTTGGGGAGAGAGCATCTAGGAGAATCATATTTCTTATCTCAAATCCTCCAAAAGCTGAATTCACGTGTAAACAAAGTGAGCATACTAATTCCACTTTACACCAAGTTTAGATTTATGGTGTCTATCAGACTCACATACTATGACATTCTGAGGTGCTTTTTCCTCTCCCCACTTTTTACTTTGAAATATAATTTACATATAGAAAAGCACAAAGCATATAGTTTAAAGAATAATTATGAACTCCCTTATCAAGAAAAAGAACATTGCCAGCCCAATCCACTTTTAAAGTACTCACGTACGTTAGGTCTATAAAGGTACATCAGTGGAAACTAAGGTATGCCCTGTAAAACTGTTAAAATATGCTTTTTACCTTGCAAATAAAATTTCATAACAAATTGAAAAATATGTAACATTTTGGTTTGAAATATTGAAAGCTAGTAAAATGTCAAAGAATTATTCTTTCATGTATTTTACTATTCTTAGGATAGGCCTGTGATGTTTGAATGAGTAATAAAGATTTATTCATAAGTTCATTATGTAATTATCCTGTACAATTTAATTTTTCTTTCAGCAAAATCATTATTTTACTATAACTGAGGCATTTTGGTGTTCTAATAATAGAATACAATCATAGTAATGATCTAAGGATTATAAAAAAGTAATTGTAATCAACATATAGAAGTGAAATTTGAAGTTAAAAGCATAAGACCATTATTAGCAACCTCTCAAATGAAATAAGTATAAATGTGAGAAAATATAGGGTCTATGTGAGGGAAATTACAAAACTCTGATGAAAGAAATCAAAGAACCACCACTGTAAGAAAAAAGAGAGAGAGAGAAATACTCCATGTCCATGAATAGGAAAATTCAACATTGTCAATATGTCATTTCTCAGCTTGAGCTGTAGAATGAATGCAGTCGCAATCAAAATTTCATCAAGTTATTTTATGGATATAGACAAACTATAAAATTTATGTGGGGAGGCAAATGATCCAGAACAGGCAAAATAATATTGAAAGAAGAGAACAAAAAAGACTGAGACTGCCCTGCTTCAAGACTTAATATAAAGCTGCAGTAATGAAGACATTGTGGTATTGGTGAAAGAAGAAGAAGAACAACAAATAGATCAATGGAACAGATTAGAGCACCCAAAAATAGGCCCAGGTAAATATATTCAACTGATTTTTGGCAAAGGAACAAAGGCAAAATACAATGGAGCAAAGACAGTCCTTTAAACAAATGGTGCTAGAACACCTGAGTAGTATGTATCATTAGAAAAATGTATATCAAAATGAGATTCTACTACACACCTATTAGAATGGCCCAAATTCAGAACACCAACAGTGCCAAATACCAGTGAGGATGTCCAGCAAGGAACTCTGGTGGGAATGCAAAATGGTACAGCTACTTTGGAAGATAGTTTTATAGTTTCTTACAAAACTAAATACATTCTTATCATGATATAAGAGTTGTGCTCCTTGATATTTACCAAAAGGAGTTGAAAATTTACATCTGCACAAAAACGTGTATATTGATGTTTATAGCAGCTTAATTCATAATTGCCAAAACTTGGAAGCATCCTAGATGTTCTTCAATAGGTGGATGGATAACTAAATTGAAGTACATTCAGCTGGTAGAATATTATTCAGCACCAAAACAGAAATGAGCTATCAAATTCTGAAAGGACACAGAGGAACCTAAGAAGACAATGTGAAAAGGCTATATAGTGTTTTATTCCAACACATGACATTCCAGAAAAGGCACAACCTTGAAGACAGTAAAAATATAAGTGTTCATCAGAGTGGGGAAGGAGGAGATGAATAGGCAGAGCACAGAGGACTTTTAAGGCAGTGAAACTACTCTGTTTGATACCATAATGGTGGACACATGTTATATATTTGTCCTCATCCATAGAACAAACCCCAAGGGTAAACCTTAATGTAAACTATAATCTTTGGGTGATTATGATGTCAGTTGTAACAAATACACCACTCTGATGTGGGGGGGGGGGTTGATAATGGAGGAGGCAATGCATGTGTTGGGCAGGAGGTATATGAAAATCTTTGTACTTTTTCTCAATTTTGTGAACTGAAAACGGCCCTAAAAAAGCACAGTCTTTAAAAAGAGTAATCATATTTGAAGCTTAATATTTGAATAATTTTTATCAAAGATGTAAATCAAAGAAAATGTACAAATAACATACGTGCTGTATGATTCTGTTTATATAAAAGTCTAGCAAATGTAAACTAAAGATCAGCAGTTGCCTGGGGAGGGACAGGAGGAAAGAATGAGACATGAGAAGTCTTTTGAGGTAATAGACATGTTTATTATCTTGTTTGTGGCAATATTTGCACAGGTGCATACATATATTAAAATTTCTCATTGAACAGTTTGTGTGCAGCTTACATTTTTATGTGTATAAAACAATAAAAAATTTTATTTTCAAAATATTATTTTTCTTCTGAATATTAAAAATTGAGATAAAAAATAAGCCAAGGCAATTCAATGGGAAAAGAAAATCTTTTCAACAAATGGTGCTGAGACAACTGGATAGCTACATGAAAAGGAATAATGTTGGATTCCCTACCTCACACCATATTAAAAAAATCAACTAAAAATGGATTAAAGACAATGTAAAAGCTAAAGCAGTAAAACTCTTAGAGGAAAACATAGGTATAAATCCACTGGTGACTTTGGATTAGGCAACAGATTTTTACATATGACATCAAAAGTGCAGGCAACAACAGCAACAAATAAATGTTGCCCCCATCAAAATTAAAAATTGATGAGTTTTAAAGAAAGTGAAAAGAGAATCAATAGAATGGAGAGGATTTTTTACAACTCATATATATTAAAGGACTAATATCCAGAATATGTAATGAACTTTCACAATTTAACAATAAGAAGACAACACAGAGCTGGGCACAGTGGCGCACACCTGTAATCCCAGCACTTGGGAGGCTGAGGCAGGAGGATCGCGAGTTCAAAGCCAGCCTCAGCAATGGTGAGGCACTTCGCAACTCAGTGAGACCCTGTCTCTAATAAAATACAAAAAAGGGCTGGGGATGTGGCCAGTGGTTGAGTGCCCCTGAGTTCAATCCTCAGTACCAAAAAAAAAAAAAAAAAAAAAAGAAGAAGAAACACAGTTTAAAAATTGGCAAAGGATTTGAATAGGCATTTTCGCAAATAAGATATATAAATGGCAATGAGCATGTGGAATGGTGCTCAATTTCATTAATCATTAAGGAACTACAAATAGAAGTCATGAGATACAGTTTTATATCCACAAAAATGGCTAATTAAAAAAGACAATAAGGGGCTGGGGTTGTGGCTCAGTGGTGGAGCGCTCGCCTAGCATGTGTGTGGCCCGGGTTCGATCCTCAGCACCACATAAAACGCATTGTGTACAACTAAAAAGCAAATAAATAAATATTAAAAAAAAGACAATAAATGTTGGTGAGGATATGGAAAAATTGGAACCCTGATATATTTCTTGTGGGAATTTAAAATGGTACAGCCACGGTTCACCTGGCAGTTTCTCAAAGAATTACCATATGACACAACAGTTCTACTCTAAGATAGATATTCAAGAGAACTGAAAAATATGTGTACCTAAAACTTGTACTCAAAGCCGGGTGTGGTGCACACACCTGTAATCCCAGTGGCTCTGGAGGCTGAGACAGGAGGATTGTGAGTTCAAAGCCAGCCTCAGCAAACTTGAGGCGCTAAGCAACTCAATGAGACCCAGCTCTAAATAAAATACAAAATAGGGCTGGGGATGTGGCTCCGTGGTTGAGTGCCCCTGAGTTCAATCCCCAGTACCTAAAAACAAAACAACCAAAACGTGTACTCAAATGGTCATAGTTGCAGTATTCATAATAGCTGAAAAGTGGAAATAATTCACATCCATCAGTGAATGAATTGATTTTTAAAAAAAGTATGGTGTGTCCACAAATGGAATAGTATTCAGCCACAGAAATGAATGAAATATGTATGCTATAGTGTAGATTGACCTTGAACCCATTATGCTAAATAAAAGAGGCCAGACACAAAAAGCCAAACATCTTATGATTCCATTTGTATAATATGTTCATGATAGGCAATTCCATAAAGACAAAAAAATAGATTCATTGTTGCCAGGGGCTGGAGGTAGGGAGAGAAGAATGAGTGGTTGCTAATGGGTACAGGGTGTCTGTTTTTTGTTGGGCAAGGTGAGAAAATGTTCTGGAACTAGGTAATGATGATTGCACAGCATTTTTTTCTTTCTTTCAGTACTGGGGACCAAACCCAGGGCCTTACGCACTTTTTTAAGTAAAAAGTATTTATAACTATAACTATATATATACATATATAATATATATACATATACATATATATATAAATTTTTTTAAGTCAAACAATACCTTTATTTTATTTATTTATTTTTATATGGTGCTGAGGATCGAACCCAGGGCCTTGCAGGTGCTAGGCGAGCGCTCTAACCGCTGAGCCACAACCACAGCCCTATAACAATATTTTTTAATATTAATTAAAATTTTATTAAATAAATTTTATAAAATCAAAACTGTTGTAGCATTTAATATCTATTCATTGCTAATATAAACAACCAGAACCATGGATTTGAGCAGAAAGCAAGGAAATGAACACTCAGCACTATTTGGAAATGAAATCTCATTATGCAATAACCCACAACTTTTTTTTTTTTTTTTTTTGTACCAGGGATTGAACTCAGGGGCACTTGACCACTGGGCCACATCCCCAGCCCTTTTTTGTATTTTATTAGAGACAGGGTCTCACTGAGTTGCTAAATGCCTCACCATTGCTGAGGCTGGCTTTGAATTTAAGTAAAAAGTATTTATAACAATATTTTTTATATTAAGTAAAAATTTTAAAAATACGTGTTATAAAATCAAAACTGTTATAGCATTTAATGTGTATTAATTGCTAATATAAACACTATTTTATTTATTTATTTTTATATGGTGCTGAGGATCGAACCCAGGGCCTTGCAGGTGCTAGGCGAGCGCTCTACCGCTGAGCCACAACCACAGCCCTATAACAATATTTTTTAATATTAATTAAAATTTTATTAAATAAATTTTATAAAATCAAAACTGTTGTAGCATTTAATATCTATTCATTGCTAATATAAACAACCAGAACCATGGATTTGAGCAGAAAGCAAGGAAATGAACACTCAGCACTATTTGGAAATGAAATCTCATTATGCAATAACCCACAACTTTTTTTTTTTTTTTTTTTGTACCAGGGATTGAACTCAGGGGCACTTGACCACTGGGCCACATCCCCAGCCCTTTTTTGTATTTTATTAGAGACAGGGTCTCACTGAGTTGCTAAATGCCTCACCATTGCTGAGGCTGGCTTTGAACTCGCGATCCTCCTGCCTCCCAAGTGCTGGGATTATAGGCATGCGCCACCATGCCCAGCTCAACTTTTTGAATATACTAACACCCACTAAGTTTTATACTTCAAAACGTTGAATTTTATGGCTTGTGAATGATATCTTAGTAAAATAGTTACACGAGAAAAAAAAAAAGCCAAAATACAGAGTATAATTCAAGAATTTTACAATAAATCAAAATGCATTCTGCTGTCATACATACCTAATTAAAATAAATAAATTAATAAAAAAAGAATTTTAAGTAAAAAGTATTTATAACAATATTTTTTATATTAAGTAAAAATTTTAAAAATACGTGTTATAAAATCAAAACTGTTATAGCATTTAATGTGTATTAATTGCTAATATAAACACTCAGTATCATGTTTTACTCATGTTGTTCCACCAAGATATGAATGTAAGAGTATTGTAAATTGTTTTTTTTAAAAAAATATTTATTTATTTACTTTAGTTGTACACAATGCAATGCATTTATGTTTATGTTGTGCTGAGGATCGAACTGGGCTGCGCACATACGAGGTGAGCGCTCTGCCACTGAGCAACAACCCCCGCCCATGAGTAATATAAATTGTTTTATACACAAAATATTTCTCTTCATGTGCAATGGCTGTAAATTAGCCAGTATAATCAGAATCATGAATTTGAGCAGAAAGCAAGGAAATGAACACTCAGCACTATTCGGAAATGAAATCTCATTATGCAAGAACCTATTGCATTCATGCTGTTAGAGGAAGGATTTCGTAATTTATTTTTTTCTGACCCAAATGCTTTCATTTAATTCCTGCGTGATAAAGACAAAGTGTCATTCTCTAAAGTTTGTCGGTGGCATAGCCACAATGTTACGGCAGCTAAATGAAATCCTTATTTGTTTTGTGGATACAGAACAACAAATGTACAGACTTGCTGGTCTGGGACTGGCCCAAGAACAAATGTTTAGGGGTATGAGTCCCAATGTATTAGTGCTGAGTATCCATGTGATGTGTTCATCTTTTTCTTCTTCTTTTTTTTTGGTCCCAGAGATTGAACCCAGGGGTGCTTAGCCACTGAGCCACATCCCCGACCCTTTTTATTTTTAATTTTGAACAGGGTCTCGTTAAAGTGCTTAGGGCCTTGCTATGTTGCTGAGGTTGGCTTTGAACTTAAGATCCTTCTGCCTCAGCCTCCCAAGTTGCTAGGATCACAGACTTGTGCCACCACCACCTGGCTTCATCTTTTTTGAATCCAAGGGTGTTCTACCAGTAAGTAACAGCGCCATGCATTTTTATTTTATCTTGAGACAGGGTGTCTCTAATTTGCTCAGGCTAATCTTAAACTTGTAATCCTCCTGCTTCCATGAATGGTTGGGATTTCAAGTGTGCACCAACACACCTGGCTCATGTGTTTTTTAATAAGATTTGTATGACAGTGTATGGTTATGATCTGCAGGGTTCCTCTGTGGGACTTAGAGAGTGCTGTTGATTGCATCACACCTGTCCTTAGGCCTCACTTGATCATCAGTGTACCTATTCCCTGCTGTACTGAAAGTATAGATGCCTGTTATTTATTTATTTATATATATAAATATTTTTATTTATTTGCTTTAGTTGTACACAATGCGTTTTATTCAGTGAATTTTATTTGTATGTGGTGCTGAGGATCGAACCCGGGTCGCCCACGCGCTAGGCGAGCACTCTACCGCTGAGCCACAATCCCAGCCCCATAGATGCCTGTTATTTATATGGAGTTTTGAGACTAAACAGATGGCAGAGATAATTTTTGATATAAATCTTTTCTTTCCTTTCATGCTATGGCAAGAGGATCAAGATTTCTAGAACATAGGAAGAATAGAGCAAAGGATGAATGGTCTTGGTATCCTTTGTATCTTTCTTTTAAGCTATTTCCCCCTCTCAGTCATTCCTCATCTTAACTTGGCTTAATAAACTGCTTTATATAAAAAGTGATCTTGGGCCCATATCCACTGTCAGGGAGGAATGTGCAAGAGAGGTTTGGCCTTGTGTATGCAGTTTATGATTTATCTTGGCGGTTTGAATGTTCTTATCACTTAGTTTCCTGCTATTCAATAGTAACTCCCTGACAGAGTTACTTGTGGCTAGGAATGCTATTATCAGAGCATCTTTGTTTAGTTGGTACTTAGGACAGAAGTGTTGTCTATCTGAGAGGCCAACAGTCATGAGCAAGGAGGCATTTGATTCACTGAGATAGAAATCTGTTAGGTAGAAACTTGTCTGTGTGGGTTGATACTTTCTTAGTTGGTTAAGACTTGTTTGTGCATGACAGTTTTAGGAAGAAATACCCTAGAGTGTCTCCAAAGGTTTGCTGTGACTCTATGGAGATTGGGCTGCTCCCTGTGGGTGGTATGTAGTGGTTAAGAACATGGGCTCCAGACCATATGAGTACCTTGCCTCCACCCTTTGTGGCCTTGGGCAAGTAGTTTAACTCACCCTGTCCTCCACCTTCTGCCTTAGTTTCCTCAGCTGTACAAGGATAATAAAAATACTTGAATCAATATTTTTGTAACGAATATAGAACACTGAAACAGTTTCTGGCACATAGTGTGCTCTTAATAGATGTTATTTAGCACAAAACGTTAGGGAAAATGTATACCAAATTCTGTGTTGGGCTATGGAAGGGACAGTGGTTTGAGATTAATGGGAAATTGTACCTTGGGAGTTTGTTCTAGACCTATCTAAATGTGTTATACTCATATAAGCCCCTCTGAATGTTGTGAAGAGTGCTTTTTTCCCTCTTGAAGGGAAGGAGGATATTGTAGCTGTCTAGAATGACCTCTGTTACTCTGAGCTCTGTGAGTGTGATATTCTTTTTGAATTTATAAAATAGTGTGTACTGTTATTAAGTAACAACAAGATAAAGTTTTAAAATTTTTCTTTAAAATATTATGAAGGACTCTTTGGAGATAATGTCTTTATGCTGACTTGGTAGTTACCTTCCCTGGCAGAATTAATACTGCTTAACAAGCAGTATTATAATCGGGACCTTTCATGTCTCATTTCTCTGTAACTGCTACTGTACTCCTCCCTTTTTCTTTTCACACTGAAAATATTTTCATTGCCAAAGGAATGATGTCTTTGTGCTTTCAAAGGTCTGATAAGTTAGAAATTAAACTGTGAAGCTACTTTTGAACATCAAACTGGTTTTCCTACTCCTGTCTTCAATTAGGAGAAGCTGTGTTCTGACTTGGCTTAGGGAGTCTGTCTCTATCTTTGGTACTTGATCCACAAATTCATTCTCTTCCTAGAAATTTTCATCAGAGATCTCAAATTTTGATACAGGCCACACCAACATTATGACGCATATTCTCAGCAGTGTCATTCTTAGTATAGCCTATTTGCTGCGTAGTTTTATTAAGTCATTTTATCATAAAGGGATCATGATTTTTGAAAGCAGACTTGGTCATATAACCTGATTGGTTTCAACAAAGTAGGTATCAGTTTTCTTTCCAAAGTTCATTTTTATGATTATCAAAGTTATACATGTGTATAGATCACATATTTATAAAGCTTATAATAAAAAGTAGCATCCCCCTGTTCATTCCCCTCTTCCTGACAACCTTCCTCCAAAGGCAACTGCTTTCAACTCCTTTAAATATCTTCATATTTCTAAAAAACAAAAATACACTATGGTTATATTTTGAATTTTCAAACTTAGATTTTTATCTACAGATGAAGATTTAATTCTTTTATACTACCTCTTATCATCTATGTCATTACTTTCGGTTAAATGACTTAAAAGGCAATTTAGCATAGTGGCCAAGAGTGAGGGCTCTGGCCTCAAATTCCAGCCTTACCATTCTCTACATTTGGGTGATTTTGAGCAAGTTTTAAAATCAGTGTCTCAGTTTCCTCAACTGAATAGGTATTTTGTAGAATTGCTGTGATTATTAAGGGAATTAATGGTTGAGTTTGTCTCCTCAAGTGTATGTGCTGGAAACTTAATCCCAGTGCAACAGTGTTGAGAGGTGGGACTTTAAGAAGTGATGAGGCTGTGAGGACTGTGTCCCCTCAGTGGATTAATACTGTTGTCAAGGAAGTGGGTTCCTTATAAAAGGATGAGTTTGGGCCCCTTCTCTCTTCTCTCTCCCTCTCTCCATCCCCCAATGTGATTCCTTCTGCCATGTTATGACACAGCAAGAAGGCCTTCCCAAAATGCAGTTTCTTGATCTTGGACTTCCTAGCTTCTGGAACTGAGAAATAAGTTCTTTTCTTTTCTTTTTTTAAAAAATTTATTTATTTACTTTAGTTGTACACATTGCTATCCATTTATGTTTACATGGTGCTGAGGATCGAACCCGGGCCGCGCACGTGTGAGGCGAGTGCTCTGCCGCTGAGCCACAGCCCCAGCCCCAAGTTATTTTCTTTACCCACTCTCAGGAATTCTGTTTTTGCAGCACAAAACAGACTAAGATACATAATACATCACATATAGAGTGTCTGGAACAGCACATTTTAAGTAAATTCCAACTGTCTGCACCATCAACGTCCTTATCGTCTGCGGACATCTAATACCTTCCTCTACATTTAAAGGATGAGACTCGTATGGCAGTTAGGGATTAGCTGGTCAGCTGCAAACCTCTCCTGCAAGATTTGCCCTGTAAGCTTATGTCAGGGAGTTTGGACCTCCTGAAGACATGCCCTATTGAAGACAAGAGAAACCCAAAGGAGCAGACTGAGCATGTTCACTTTCTTCTACCAAAAGTACAAATCAGACGGGTCCTCTTCTCTAGAAGTAGTCACTGAGGGGTGGAGACCGTCCTGAGTGGCTTCCCCTGGGAAGTCCTTGAATGGGTCAGAGGCCAAGGAAGGAGGGAAGTCCATCTCCTATGACTTGTCTCTACTTGCACAATATTTTTTTTTTTTTTTTTTGGTACCAGGGATTGAACTCAGGGGCACTTGACCACTGGGCCACATCCCCAGCCCTTTTTTGTATTTTATTAGAAGCAGGGTCTCACTGAGTTGCTAAGTGCCTCACCATTGCTGAGGCTGGCTTTGAACTTGTGATCCTCCTGCCTCAGCCTCCCAAAGTGCTGGGATTACAGGCGTGCGCCACCGCGCCCAGCTTACTTGCACAATATTAAGATAGTTGTTTTAAAATTTGTTCTGGGATGTGTATTTGTACTTTCTACAATGTAACTACTTACTGTGTTTTTGAAATTTTAACATCCAAACTTGTAAATATGAAGTATGTTTTCAGGGAAATTCTAAATCTATGTTAAATTTCTTTATTCTTTTTAAACCAATTCCTTCCACTTGGTGACCTCTAGTAGTACACAAACTCAGCAATAGTGTGAGGTAGTTTCTGATTTACTTGTCTTTCCCGAACAATTTTTCTGCAAAATATGAAAGTTCAGAAAAATTTATGAAAAAATGAAATAATTTAAAGAGAGAATTTAATATAAACTAACTTGTCTGAGGAATAATTTTGGAAAGAGAAATTTGCTTTACATTCAGGCATACTAAGTTGCATTTGTTTTCAAATGAATTCATCATCTTCCCCTTTCCCCATTTCCCAAAACTGTTCCTTTATTTTATTCTTGGTCTTCCCTTCACTTTGTCACCTTGCCACATCTCTTACTGTCATGGCCTTCCTCTTTTTAAATCTAGTGATTCATAAGTTCTGTTGATCCTGTCATTTACATCCCTCAGATCTGTCCCCTTGGATGCCTCTCTGCTTTTTTTTTTTTTTTTTTTTTAATATTTATTTATTTGCTTTAGTTGTACACAATGGGTTTATTTGTACGTGGTTCTGAGGATTGAACCTGGGCCGCACACACGTGCTAGGCGAGCGCTCTACCGCTGAGCCACAATCCCAGTCCCGCCTCTCTGCTTCTAAGCTCAGATCATTGTCATTTGTCACTTGCAGCAGCCAGTTTCCCTTATGAGTAGTCTTTTCTCCAACCTGCTGCCAGAGTGTTTTCCAAAATACCATTTGATCATGTCATTTCCTGCATAAAACCTATGGGTGACTCCCTAACAGATAAGGTGTGAAGTATGTATTTTTGGAATGATAAACATAGTTTTCCTATCATTTGGGCTGTTCCCTTGGGAAGCCACTTACATATATTAATTTTGCATGTGCTGTTCTTTTACATGGCATGTCTCCCCTTACCTCATTCCTTGCCTGAATAAAGCCTTTCATCCTTCAAGACAGTTTGGGTGTTATCGGGAGGAAAGAATGTCTGACTACCCCTTCCCTCCTGCATCTGGGCTGGGTACCCCTACTAAGGGGTCCCATAATACATGGTATAAATTTTGGTCAGTTATCACACTGTGTTTACTACTCTGGCCTTGTCTGCCTATCTCTCTTGAACTTGATCTTCTTGAGATTAGGGACTTCAGATTCCCAGTGCCCAACAGATTCTATGATGTGTATACAGTGCCGGCATATTGCCTGATTAATGTTGTATGTCTCCTCCCCATTCATAACTATTCATTTAATTTATTGAACTCCAAATGTAAAATGCTGTACATTTTCTGTATTAAATTTTATTTTGTTGCTTTCAGTCTCCTCTTTATATGAAAGATTTTGCCAACCAACATATCATCTATTCTTCCTAGCTTTTGTCTCTATGAAGACACCACAATGAGGGCAGAGATTCATGTCTGCTTTATTCACTAGTATGACCTCAGCACCTAAATAGGGCTGGAATGTACATTATAGGCACTCAATAGATATTTGTTGAATAAAAGAATGTGTTGGGATACAAATCTGATAAATGGACCTTTCAATTCCATCCATTCCATCACTCCTTATAAACAATGATGCTTTTTTTTTTTTTTTTTTTTTTTTAATAGCTTCTTATTAGCACACCTAACCTGGGGAACCTTGTAAAGTGGGAGAACAATTTAATAACCCTCTAAGCTAGAAGATAAGACCTTTCAATTATTATTTTTTTTTTAATTTTGTAGTTGAAAGTGGACAACATGTTTTTATTTTATTTGTTTGTTTTTATGTGGTACTGAGGTTCAAACCCAGTGCCTCACACATGCTAGGCAAGCGCTCTACCACTGAGCCACAATCCAGCTCCAGGACCTTTCAATTCTTTGTCCTTAGTTCCATTCTGCTCAACATTTTATTAGAAATAACTTTTCAAGGGCTGGGGATTTGGCTCAGTTGGTAGAGGGCTTGCCTGGCACGGGTAAGGCCCTGGGTTGGATCCTCAGCATCCCACTGCCCCCCAAATCCTCAGTGTTGCATAGGATTTGGTACTGTGACTCTTATAGCAGAACAAGACTATACTGAGAAATGCAAGGAAAAATATCAGTTGAATCAGGGTTGTTTCATTGTGGGAGAGTTTAGAAGTGGTTGATACCTTGCTTATGTAAGTAGTTTTAGTTTTATGTGTAAGACCATTTCTGGTTTTTCAGAGAGCATGCTATGGAGGGGAGTTCTTCCTGTGGGCAAAAGAGAAAGACTTGGATTCAGTACTTTTTGAGAAAAAGAGGTTAGATATTATATATCCAGTAGTAACTTCCCTTTCAAGATTGAGTGTTCCCATTCATTTCATACTTTTTGTATGTCTATGTGAAGAACAGAAGAGAGAAACTTTGATTTGGAGAGACAAGATGTGCACCAAGTGCTGGGGAAGCTCAGATGAAGAAAACGTTGAGGGACAGTGCAATGGAACAGTTTTGGAAGAACAACTGGGTTTTGACTGTTTCTCCACAGAAAAAAGGCATTTTAAGTAGCTTCCTTAGGGCCTTCTCTTCTTAGTTAAGAGGGTTATTAAATTGTTTTCCCACTTTACAAGGTTCCCCAGCTTAGGTGTGCTGATAAGAAGTTATAAAAACAGCATGGTTATTTATAAGGAGTGATGGAATGGACAGAGCAGGGCTTTGGGCCAGACTGCCTGCGGTGTAAATTTAGAGGCTTCCACTTAAATATCTGAGCATTCTTAGGCAAGTCATTTAATCTCTGGGCTTTGGTTATTTCACCCTGGGTTGCTTTGAAGATTGAATGAGGTGGTGTATATGAAGTGGCCCACACATCATCTGCCACATGGTAGGTGTTCAGTAAATGTTAGTTTTCTTCTTTCCTTGCCAAGACAGGATGTTTGCTCCAAGTATGTTTTTAGTGTTCTTGATTATTATTGGTTACGATTTTTACTCTTGGTCTAACCACCACCTGTGTGGTTCCTGCAGTTAAGCGGTAAAAGGTTTACCACGAGGGAAGGAGGTGCACAGAAATGAGTCTAGAGAAAATGGATGTTTGAAAGGGATCTAATTATTGAAGTACTATCCCTTGGTGGTTGAGAATTAAAATATGTCAACCTTATGAGGAAATGATACTCGGGTAAAGAACATCTGTTGTTTCTTCTCTATTTTGGAGAATATGTTTCAATGCCTTATATAAGAAGTTAGTAAAGAAAAATTTTCCTGTTAACTTATTTTCTCCTATAGGTCATTATTTGGGTTATTCAAAGATTAAACAACTATACTAATAATAGGATTATATTATATTATGTGTATTAACTATTATTATATTCTAATTATATTATATGTATTAACTATACTACCTCAACAAGGATTTGAGGTGGTTTTCAGAATGAAATACTTCACAAGTAAAATGGTAAGATAGGAATAGAAAACAAATCAACAATCAAAAATATGACATGGTGTGTGGTATTAAGATCAGGTGAAAAATAATACCTAATACATAAACCGCCACAGCATACCTTGTTATAATGCAATAGTCAATTTTACTCTAAGCTTCCTGGCAACAAAAATGAAAAAGGGAGCATGGTGGATATGGTTAAAGAAAACAAAATGTACCTATTTCTCAAAGGAAGTGAAGTGTTTTCTGCCTTAGCTTCTTATAGGGAATACTGAATAATGAATAAACATAGGCCTTGCCCTGTGGTAAAACTAACAACAGGTTTCATCAGGCAGATTTTCAGTGTCTCTCAATGAAAGCGGAGGCTTTGAAAAAAGAGAGTTCTTGAAATCCGTTCCACCAGAGGCCAGGATGATCTGATCCGAGTTCACAGATTCTGGGTCTGGCGTAATCTAAGGGTAACATTGAGAGTAGACTACACAATTTTCCTATCATCTTTAAATATCATTGTTTTCAATAGGGCTTCTGTATTATTTTTTTGAAATAAGCTACACAAATTTATTCTCAATTTGGGGAAAAATCATAGTACAGGAGTCACACACATATTATGAACCTCTTAACAAGGCTTTTGAGAAGAACTGTTTAGGAATTTCAGGACTTGTATTGTGGATGTTTTGTTGTTGAATTGCAGTGTATTCATCCCTGTTAGAAATCATACTAGCAGATTGTAAGGTTGGTATCCTCTAATGGGAATTGAGAAACCTTACATTTAGCTGTATGATTAGCACACTGTCTTGGGGAAGTGGGCTGGAGAAATTTTATCTTTTGCTTTGAATAGTGGTAAGGTTAGAAAATAATCATTGCTCTTAGAGTGTTAGTAAATGAGGGTCAAGGAGCTTTGCATTAAAAGTCTCAAGTATGAATCCAGATTAGGAGTGAAAAAAAAAAAAAAAATCCCCAAATTCAAGACTGTGTACTGCTGTGAATTTCCAATGAATGTAAGGGAGAACGTTGGAGACTCAGCAGTTGATATAGGCTTGATGTATTGTGTTTCTTTCTTTCTTTTTTTAAACCTTTTCACATTCTAGGAGTAGTATATGATTTATAATTTCAGAAATTTCTGTAGTTGTTAGAACTATGTTACTTTAGTCCAGCACTTTCCAGGTGATATGAATGGGTATCAAGTTATAATAGAGATGTTGGTCCCTCAGCCGTCCCAAGTACCTGAGCCATTGCCTCTCTCCTTGAGTAACCCTGTCCATTTTATGTCAGTGGGCTGTGTAAGAGGAATTTTCTGTGTAAGCCATGATCTGAAAAATTTTGCAAAGCATAGCTTTAGGTCACTTTAGATCTGAGTGAATTTAGAATAACTTTAAAGTTCTTTAATCATAGAGTCTTGGTATTATGAGCAAACAGAATAGTATGGTTATTTGAAAAAGTGGGTGTCTCTCAGAACATAAATTCACTTAATTTTATAATTTTCTAAGATGAAAAGTAGATTTCAGGTTTTTCATTGTTGGAAGGGGAGGATACAAAAAAAAAAAAAAAAAAATAAGGGAGAAGACTAGCATCACCCATGTGATAATGGATTAGAATTGGAGGTATCAGTACTAATTAATGTTTAGCTTGATGTATATACTAATGGGTTCATGTAGAAAATATTTGTAGGATGGTAAATATGCATGTATTTCTTAGCCTTGCCAACTGAGACTACTCAGAAACAATGACAGCCCTATAGCAATAAACACACCTAGCACTTAAATAACCAGGGCTCCTTGAAGACAGGGCTTATTGTAAAACTGGGGCAGAAAAAATACAGAAGGAACCTATAGCATGTATATATCAGTAAGCAAGGGAGTGCTTAAAAACAAACAAAAACATCCCCTAATACACCCCTCCACCATAAAATGGAGATGTGCTACAAAGAGTCTCAGGAGCCAAGTGAAAGAGCTCCCAGTGAGCTTCCAATGGCCAAAAAGATAAAAAAAGTATTTGAATGTAACCTAAAGTATATTATAATTATCTGAGTCCATACTAATATTAATAAATGATTGAATGAGTAAATATGGGAGAATAGACAAATCTATTCCCATGCAGAAGAATTCCAATATGTAGGTAAATACATCACTCTCAAGGAGATGGATCATAATTTCCTATGAGTAGGCTGTGCTTAGTGACTTCCTTCCAGGATAGTAGTACAAAAAGAGAAAAGTCCACTTTGTAGTGGAGGAACTTGATAAACACAGCCATAGCTTGGTGTTCAAAGTTTACATGGACCATGACATGTCATGTTGATACTATGTACCCTTGATATAAAGTGGCACTTTACTTCTATGGTCTTCCTTTCAAAGTACTCAACTCTAGACTAATTACAAGAACATCAGGTAAATCCCATTGAGGGACATCTTAAAATATCTTGATAAGTGCTCCTCAATTCTGTCATGTTGCCGCCTGCAGATATCGCCGCCTACAGCAACGATACCGCGGGAAAGAATTCGAAAGCAGACTGGAAAATGAATAGGCTCTTTATTCTTTCTTCTTCTAACTTCTCTCTCCGGCTCCAACAACCTCTCCAACTCCAACCACCCCCTCTAACCAACCTCACCCAGTTAAATACTTTTTGCCTTAACAAGTATACACGTGTCAACAGCTCAAACTTACGGGTGCGTCACATAATGTTCATGGGCATAGAAAGATTCTTAGATAAATGCATGAATATCAGGTGAAAATATTGAAACACCTCTTATGGCTCTCAGCTAGCCGCCATCTTAGCTATCTCCTTATTAGGGCTCTTACATTTCCCCCCTTTTATTTTAAAAGAGGGAAGGCTCTAGGGCGTCTACATGTGCAACCAACATTCTTAGCCGTCATTGGATAATCAAGGCTGTGCCCTTGACTCCTGTCTTAGGTTGATATGTCGGCCACATGAGACTTTCCGGTGGATGGGTGACGACCCTCACCACATCCGGATCGACTGTGCTTGTCTTAGGTTGTCCCCCTCTGGGGATCTTACCCGTCATTGACTGCCAGCCCTCCAATTGAGCCAACCAAACACGAGGAGATGCTTCGGTTCTAAGGCAGCAAGCTTTGCATTGATGAGCCAAGTTCCATAGCGTATCAAGATTTTTAAACAAATCAGCTGCCCTAAGTTCCATTAAGTAATGCACTGAGTTCTTAGACAAATACCCGCAAGGCATTGTCCCATGCAATGTCCCAAACATAGAAAGATTTATCAAAATGTCCATTTGCTAACACGTTGATCTAGGAGGCCTTGTGCATGCAGAGCAGAAGCCACACTGCTGGTGAAGTTGTTTGATGCTTGAGCAGCAGGGATGCTTGTAGCGATTGCAATCTCTGCAGCTGTAGCAGCAACCGTCTTTTTTATGTCTAGACAATGCCACTGGCAAATTTTCAGGGCCCGCTACCTAGAAACTCAAGCATCAATCATTAGAGGAAAGGCAGTGCCATTCCAGCACTGAGTCAAGAAGTGAGTTGTCAAACTAAAAAATAGAATTATTAGATCAGGTAATTGAAGTTGATTTCTGCTCACACGCATTGCTGCTTGAGCTCCCACGAACATAAGCTGGCAAAATATCACATTCAGAACGGATTAAAGAAAGACTGAGGGTATTTAGCTGACAAAATATTACATTTAAGATAAATTAAAGAAAAGCAAAGAGCATTTTAGAAAAATAAATTGTTAGCTGGAACCCCTGAGCCTCTGCATACACAGCAACCTTCCATGAATATACCTGTTGAAACAATTTAAATTAATCAGCTATTTAACAAATAAAGTTAATTACAAATAAACAATCTCATGTCAAATACCAAAATATCAGGTTATATAGTATTAGTCATGGATCCATATATATATTTTTTTATATTATTAATTTTCATGAGTGCTCGGTTTTTGTTATTTGTGATGTCATGTTGGACAGATGCACAAACATAAAGACATATATTTGTGACGTCACATTTACATGAAATCTAGACAAATGCACAGACATAAAGACATATATAAAAAAGAAAAAATACAATTGTGTGCACACTAAAGAGAAATTTTCTCGTCCCGGCTGGGAGGAATGAGACTTAAGTTGTGAATTTATTGAAGGACTCTTTTAAGGGAATCATTCCACAACAACTTCATCTTGGCCCTTTTGATTTGGCACTTGTTTTATTAATCTTGATTCTGCAACAACTTCATCTTGGCCTTTTTGATTTGGTACCTGTTTTATTAATCTTGATGGTATCCACACTGGCGAGGTTTCATGCTGAGGAAAAACACAAACAGATCTTCTCCCCCAAATTAATACTGGGTCTGGACCTTTCCATGTACCTGAAAGAACATCCTTCCAGTAAACCGAAGGTTTATATTGTTGGTGTGGATTCCAGTATCTGTCTCCAGCTGAATATCCTTTGGAATCCAAAGTTAAAAAATTTAAAGTAAAAAGGGCAACGGCTAATCTAATCTATCTTTAGGATTTGTCTAATTTTCTTCTTTTTGTTTGAAAAGCATAAGTTTGAGTGTGTGATTAGCTCATTCAATTATGCCTTGGCCTTGAGGATTATATGGGATACCAGTCTTATGAAGTATACTGAATTTGGAGCAAAACTGTTTGAAAGATGAGGATGTATATGCAGGGCCATTGTCTGTTTTAAGCATTTTGGGAATGCCCAGTGCAGCAAAAGCTTGTAAACAATGAGCTGTAACATCTTTAACTTTTTCTCCAGTATGTAAGGAAGCAAAAATCATACCTGAGCATGTATCTATGGTCACATGAATAAATCGCAATTTTCCAAAACTTGGCTCATGAGTGACATCCATCTGCCACAAATGATTGGGCATTAATCCTCTTGGGTTAACCCCATAATGTGGATTGGGCAAATGTGTCACACAAGATTGACAAGCCTTCACAATTGTTCAAGCTTGATCTTTAGTTATTTTGAATCTTTGTTGTAATGTAGTAGTATTAACATGAAATCGAGAATGGAATGAGGTAGCTTGTTGGACTGCTGAAATTATAAAGATTGTTTGAGTGAGGGCATTGGCCTTTTGATTACCTTCATGGAGAGGACCAAGCAAATTAGTATGAGCTCTCCTATGTCCAATACACAAAGGTTCTTTACGTTCCCATAGAAGGTTTTGAACTTGAAAAAACAATTTAAAGGCTGGAGTATGAGGTGCTATTGGACTTGCTAGCTCCAATTTAGGGACAGCATGTACAATATAGTGGCTGTCTGAAAAAATATTTATAGGCTGTTCTTTAAAACTTTCAAGAGCTATATAATAGCTTCAAGTTCAACTAATTGAGCTGATTTATGGGCAGTAATATGAATCATATTTTCTTTTTGAGTGACTACTGCAGCAGTACCGTTAGAGGACCCATCTGTAAATACATTTAATGCCTTAGGAATAGGTTGATTTTTTTATTACCTGTGGAAATATAATGGGATGATTGATACAAAAAGATAGTATAGGAGACTTAGGAAGATGGTTATCAAAATTTGCAGAAGTAGAGCATCTAGCTATAGCCCAATCATTATCATTGAAGCATAAATATTCAAACTGTGACGATGAATAGAGAGTAATAATAGTAGCAGGGTGAATGCTAAATATTTTAGTAGAAGTCTTAAGTCCTTGAAGAATAAGTTTAGCCACCATGGAGGTATAAGACTCAATTGTACTTTCAGGAGAGACAGGCAAATGTATCCATAATAAAGGCCCCTGTTGCCAAAATACTCCTGTGGGTGTATATTGTGAAGAAATAATGATCAATATCAGCAATTCTATCACAATGGGATCCTTCAATGGCTTTTACTACCAACTTTAAAGCTTCCCTAGCATCAGGAGTCAATGTTCGCAGTGAAGATGGATCAGGGTTCCTGCGAAGGATATCAAATAAGGGTTTTAATTGGCCAGTAGTGAGGCTTAGTGTAGGGCGAAGCCAATTAATGTCTCCCAGCAATTTTTGAAAATCATTGAGTGGCCAAATGTTCCTTATGTATTAAAATTTTTTGAGGCCTAATAAAAGTATCCATAATTTGGAATCCTAGATATAATATTGAGATCTAGTTTGAACCTTTTCTTCAGCAATGTTTAGTCCATATCGTTTCAAGTTTTCTGATATATCGCTAAATATGGTGAATAAGACTTCTTGATTAGGATGAGCAAGCAAAACATCATCCATATAATGGAGGCACATAAGCTCTGGATATTTGTTCTTGATAGGCTGAATAACTACCTTCATAGATTTGACATATAGTGGGGCTATTAGCCATTCCCTGGGGCAAAACTTTCCATTGAAATCTTTGATCAGGGCCATTATTATTAATAGAAGGAACTGCAAAAGCAAACCTGGGGGCATCCAGAGGATGTAGAGGAATAGAAAAGAAACAATCCTTTATATCAAGAGTTATAAGATGGAAATTTTTAGGAATAGCTACAGGATTAGGAAGTCCAGGTTGAGTAGGGCCCATAATTTGCATGGTTTTATTGCTTTCTCTAAGATCATGTAACAATTGCCATTTTTTCCTGATCACGAATATGGGGGAATTCCAGGGAGAGGTGGAAGGTTCTATATGTCCTGCTTCTAGTTGTTCTTGAATTAGTAGGTGGGCCGCTTGTAATTTCTCTCTAGATAGGGGCCACTGAGGGACCCAAACTGGCTTATCAGAAAGCCATGGTATTTTCAAAATTGTTTTCTCAGTGGCCCCTAAAAAAAAATCCTTTCCCTTTTTGATGATGATTTTTTTTAAACTTAATAGGGTTAGGATTACCCCATAGATTTTTATTTTTAACACCTGTGGGCTTGGTTGCAAGGTGTACTCCCATTTGTTGCAAAATATCTCTTCCCCATAAGGTAACTGGCAAGCTGGACAAAACATAAGGCTGAAATGTTCCTTTATGCCCTTTATCATCTCCCCATTTTAAAGCTGTTGCACTTTGTTCTGGGCTGTTAGTATATCCCAAGCCTCTTAAACTGGTTGAAGCCTTCTGCAGAGGCCAGTGCTTGGGCCATTGTCATAGGTTGATGATGGAAGAGTCAGCCCCAGTGTCAATCAATCCCTCCATCTCTATACCTTGAATTTTCAATTTGCACATAGGCCTCTGTGAACAATCCTGGATCCAGCAAGCCATAGGTCCCGAGCCAGTGGAACCAAATCCCCTATTTTTCCTATTTTGAGGCATACTCTTAAATGAGTCATGTAAACTAGGAAGGAGAAGCAGCTGAGCAATTCCATCTCCTTGGTTAACAGAGCAAATGCCTCTAGGTGAACTAAGCATAATCTTAATTTCTCCTTGGTAGTCTGAGTCTATTACACCTGGAGTCACTTGAAAACCTGATAAGCTTTTAGAGCTTTTCCCGAGGATAAGTCCTACAATTCCTGAGGGAAGAGGTCCCCTGACTCCCGTGGGAATCAGTTGAACCCCCATTTCAGGTGTTAGCACTATCCGGGCGGTGGAACAGAGGTCTAGTCCTGCACTTCCTCTTGTTCTTCTAAGGAAGGAGTCAATGGGTAAGAGGGATTGTGTCGAGGATTCATCTGGATGGATGTTTGAGGATACTCCTCCTCTAATGCCTCATACATTTGTGGGCCCTGGGGCATTGGGCCCCGTGGCATTGGGCCCCATTCCCCATTTTTTGATTCCTAGACAAAATATTTCCATAAATATCGAATTTAGATCCGCACTTATTAGCCCAGTGGTTTCCTTTTATACCCCTGGGGCAGCGGCCTGGGGCACGATATGAGTTTGGTCTTATTTCTCTTTGGGGATATTGTCTAGAATAACTTGATTGATTATAATAATTTTTAGGTTGAGCCCTTTTTGTGAAATTTTGAGGGGAAGCACCTCTCATTGCTGCTGCAATCACATTTCCTGTGACAAAGGCGTCATTTATATCTTTACATAATCTTATATATACTGAAAGGTTCCTTTTAAATTTCCAAGGTCTGATAGCGTCTTGACAATATTTGTTGGCATTTTCATATGCCAGCTGAACGACTAATGGCATAGCTTGATCAATGTCTCCAAACACTCTACCTGCAGTTCGCAAAAGTCTATCAGCAAAGTCAGCATATGGCTCATTAGGTCCCTGAATTACTTTAGACAAGCTACCCTGTAAGTCACCAGTTCCTTGTAAAGTTTTCCATGCCTTAACAGCTGCAACGTATTTTTGTGCGTAAACTCCAGGATCATATTGAATTTGAATCTGTAAGTCAGCAAACTGCCCTTCTCCAGTTAACGTGTCTACGTTACGGTCTGGAAATCCTGCAGTCGCATTTCTTCTAGCTGTTTCCACACAAAACTCCTGGAACTGTGACCTCCAAATCAAGTATTGTCCCCTGCTCAATACTGCCTTACATAAGCCTTTCCAGTCTGAGGGGGTTAAAGTTAAAGTGTTAAGGGACTCCAACATGCTCAACATGAAAGGAGCTTGGGGCCCATAGGTCATTATTGCTTCTTTGAAATTTTTTATTGTTTTGAAGTCTAGGGATTGGTGGTACCTCTGCCCATTTTCATTTTCAAATACTGGCAGATCCCAATGTCCCTGTAGGTTTTGACGTTCGAGGGCGTGTAAGCGCTCAGAAAGGCCATTAATCTCTGCCTCACGGGCTCGCAAATGCTCAGAAATACCCCTCATGGTTTATGTAATTGATTCAACCCATGAGGGAGCAGAGGGCACAAGTGGTTCCTCTACTTGATGGTCCATTCTGGTCTTAACTGACTCAGCGGAGGAGGCTGTGCTTTCGTGGTTATTTGACTCCTCCTCACTACTATTACTTTCACTAGTAGTAACATCCTGAGTCCCAGGTTCAATTGAGAGCACGTATTCCTCAGCTATCTCTAATAAATCTCAGATAGCTTTAGCAGCTCGGATCTTCGTCATTTTTGAGTTCACACCAATACTATCCTTACTGTTCCTAACTGATTCAGCGGAGGCTATGCTTTCACGATCACTTTCCTCCTCACTATCAGCTATATCAAAGAATTCTTCCATAGCCTTTATCACTCTGGTCTTGGTTATTTTTGAACCCATCTTTAGAGACTTCTCAGTTCTTACCTGCCGATTCCGAAATCCCCGTACGGGCCACCACTTGTTGCCGCCTGCAGCAACGATACTGTGGGAAAGAACTTGGAAGCAGACTGGAAAATGAATAGGCTCTTTATTCTTGCTTCTTCCAACTTCTCTCTCTGGCTTCAACAACCTCTCCAACTCCAACCACCCCTCTAACCAACCTCACCCAGTTAAATACTTTTTGCCTTAACAAGTATACACGTATCAACAGCTCAAACTTACAGGTGCGTCACATAGTTTTTCTCGGGCATGGAAAGATTCTTAGATAAATGCATGAATATCAGGTGAAAATACTGAAACACCTCTTATGGCTCTCAGCTAGCTGCCATCTTAGCTATCTCCTTATTAGGGCTCTTACACTGTCAAGGTCATCAAAAACAAGGGAAGTTGGCAAATTGTTAAAGTCTAAAGGAACCTGAGGAGACATACTGTCTGAATATAATGTGGTATCCGGGAAGAGATCCTGGAACAGATAAAGGAAATTAGGTAAAAACTAAGGAAATCTGAACAGACTTCAGTTAGTAATAATGTAGTAATAATTGATTCAGTAATTGTGACCAAAGGACCATACTATAAGATGTTTATAGTAGGAGAAATTGGGTATGGTCATTCTCTGTACTATTCTCAATGTTTATGTAAATTTGAAGCTATTCTGATATGAAAGTTTTTTTTTTTTTTTTTAAATTCACTTATCAATACTCCAAAAGATATTAAAGCATTTCCCCTCTAAACATGTAGGATTCACTTGCATTCAGATGGAGTGACCTAGAGGACTATTTCCTGCATGGTTTGTTGTTGCTGCCTGAAGCGATCGCCGCTTGGAGCAACAACGCCACGGGAATAAGTTCAGAGGCGGACTGGAAACAAACAGGCTCTTTATTCTGCTAGTTTCTCACTCCGGCTCCAACAACAATTCCAACACACCATCCACACTCCTCCAACCACACCACAAAATGGCGCCGACCCCGTCCACAAAGTCCCGGGCCAAGTCTCGCGAGGTCATGCAAATGGCGCTGACCCGGTCTGCAATGTCCCGGGCCATGTCCTGTGAGAGCATGCAAATGGCACCGACCCGATCCGCAATGTCCCGGGCCAAGTCTTGCGAGATCATGGAAGGTGGTAATGCTTTATGGCTCACAGCTAACCGCAATCTTAGCTATCTCCTTAATTAGGGCTCCTACAGTTTGTGTCCTCAGTCATTGTCCATAAGACTCTGAATAGTTGTAGGTATTTGCAGGCCCAGACTTGAGGCCCTCCTGGAGATTATCCATGCTAAATGGAAGTTTATTTTTAAAAAAAATATAGGCAAGTCTAAAATTATGACCATACTGATGAGAGAAAACTTGGTGTTATGGTTTCAGTGTGTCCCCCAAAAGCTCAAGTGTGAGACAATGCAAGAATGTTTAGAAGTGAAATGAATTGGGTTATGAGAACTTTAATCTAGTCAGTGAATTAATAGGCATTAACTAAGTGGTGACTGAATACTGGTAGGATGTGGCTGGAGGAGGTGGGTCACTGGGGGCATGCGTTTGGGGTATATATTTGGTTAGCTGAGCGCAGTCTGTTTCTGCTTCCTGGTGCCATGTGTTGAGCTGCTTCCCTCCACCACACTCTTCTGCCATGATGTTCTGCCTCATCTCGAGCCCCAAGGAATAGAACTGGCTGTCCATGGAGAGATCTCTGAAATTATGTGCCCCAAAATAAACTTTTATTCCCCTAATTGTTCTTGTCAGGTCTTTTGGGCTCAGCAATGAAAAAGCTGACTAAAACACTTGGCTGTTTTTATCTGAGAATGAGGTTTCCAAGAATTATAGATACTTGTTATCTAGGCAGTCATAATTGGCAAAACCATAGAGTATAATCTTAGACTACTTGTAGTTTTGAGATGATCTATGCCCCACAGCAAATGTCAGAATTGTGATCCTACTTGCCAGCATCTGTGAACTTGTAGCCAAAAATATGACTTCCCTGGGCTGAGGATGTGCCTGAATGGTACAGAGCTTGCCTAGCATGTGTGAGGCCCTGGCTTCCATCTCCAAGTTGACTAACCCATCTGCAAACACAAAGTGCTGTCAGTGCACAGAAATGATGGGGGGGTGGGTGATAATAGAAAGCTCTTCTATTGTGTTTTTATAAGAAATATTCATGATATAATGTGGAAAGAAGCTCTAGTTTTGGAGTTCCAGGTCAGTGGAGTATATGGAATTTTAATACTTCAGTTTTACACAATATTCTCCCATTTTGAAAGCAAGCTTTATAATAAAGGAGTTTCAAATTGTTTTTCCTATTTTTATCCTTTGTTTTGGTAGAATCTAGGACAACCTTGTGAGGATATGAAAACTAACATTTAAAAAAAAATTCAGT
Organism: Tamias sibiricus; assembly: GCA_025594165.1. NCBI lineage: Eukaryota > Metazoa > Chordata > Mammalia > Rodentia > Sciuridae > Tamias > Tamias sibiricus. Next base: position 96,745,511 of record CM046666.1, read on the forward strand.
GTTTCAAACAAACAGAAAAATCTAGGGAATAACAATGCATATAGGATATACTTACAGCCCACTTCTCTGATCCTAATTTTTTCTTATTTTATAAAAGATAGGTTACCAACTCAACTGTGGTCCTCTGTGTGCCCCTCTCCATTCTAAATCCCCTTAATCCATGACTTCCCAGAGATAATCTCTATCCTGAATCTATTTTTATTTTACCTATCATGTCTTATACTGTGAGTACATGTATGAATATCTATTCCATTGTATGTTAATACCAATGTTCTTTCTTTATTCTGTTGCTGCTGGGCATTTAGGTTTTTTTCCACTTTTTTGCTTTTACAGATGATGCTTCAGTGAACATTCTTGTTCATATCTACTTGGGCACATGTGCAAAACTTCTCTGAAGTATATGCCTGAGAATGGAATTGCTAGCATGTGGGGTATGCACATCTTCAGCTTTTCTAGATGTTGCCAAATTACTCTTGCAATTTGTGTTCGAAGGTGTAAGAGAGTTCCATTTCCCTATTGTCTAACTAAAACTCAGTGTGGTTAAGCTTCTTAATTTTTGCCAATTTGAGATTTATTATTTTAAACTTATATTTTTCTGATTACTCGTGAGCATCTTGTAGATGTTAATTGGTCATTGGTTTTCCCTTCTGAATATTTTCTCCCAGCCCTCCTGCCTATTTTCCCTCTTTTTTTTTTAAATTAATTTATAGTCTTTAAGATGAAAATAATTTGTATGTTAGCTTATCATCACTGTAACAAATACCTGAGAGAAAACATTTGGAGGGGGAACAATTTATTGTGACTCACGGTTTCAGTCCATGGTCAGTTTGTGCCATTTCTTTGGGCCTGAGATGAGGCAGAACATAATGGTTTAAGGACAGAGCAGAGGAAATTTCAGCTCTAGGCAGCCAGGAATTAGAGAGGAAGGGACCAAAGACAAGGTATAGTTCCCACGGGCACATCCCCATGGCCTATTTCCTTCAACCAGGTCCCACATCCTAAAATTTCCATTTCCTCCCAGTAGTCCATTCAGTTGTCAGTGGTTTAATCCACTGATGAAGTCAGGGCCCTCATGATGCAATCACTTCCCAAAAATTCCACCTCTGAACATGGCTGTGTTGGTGTCTGAGCCTTCAACACATGAGTCTTTGGGGTTGGAGGATACTTTATATCCAAACCACAACAATTTGTTAGTTATGCACTGCAATGACCTTTCATTCTGTAGCTAATTTCTTTGTTTCTACTAGCTTGTCTATAGAAGTTGTAATTTTTTTTTTTTTTTTATATTTATCCATTTGCCCTAGTTGTACACAATGCAATGCATTTATGTTTACATGGTGCTGAGGATCGAACCTGGGCCGTGCACGTGCTAGGCGAGCACTCCACCGCTGAGCCACAACCCCAGCCCTAGAAGTTGTATGTTTGAAGGGCTCAGATTCTATTCATATTTTCCATCATGGTTTGTGCTTAAAGAAATATCGAAAGATATTTATATTTTCCTGTCTTGAGGAAAGAGCTCTTAAGTTCCTTAAAATTTCCTTGAAGATCCTTATATCTTTCCCCATATTCATTTTTTAAAATCTGGAATAAAAAGTTCTCTCCACTGACTGGATTTTTGTTTGTTTGCTTTTTGAGGTGCTGGGAATCAAACCCAAGGTCTCACACAGGCTGGGCATGTGCTCTACCATTGAGCTACACTCCCAACCTTATTGGACTTTTTGTACTTCAATGACTATATTTTTTCATACCCAAGATTTCTAATTAATATTCTTTTAAATGCACTTTCATTTTTGATCATTCGTTTAATAATTTCCTGTTCTTTTGAAATGAAATTATTTCTTATTTTATTGAAAGTCTAAGCATGTACATTTTGGAGTTATAGTCTACTCTATAGAATTAATTTAATCTCTAATGACTGTATTGATTTACTAATTGGTAGTTTGTTGGCTAGTTTCTCAGCATTTGATTGACTTCAAGTTTTTGAAATTTGAGTTTCAGAGTCATTTTGGATGGGAGTTATATTATTTTGTTTGTTTGATTCTCTCATTTCTCACTTTCTCTACCCAATAGTTTGAATTTTCTTCCACCTGCTCTCTGAGTTCCCAATTTAAAACAAGGCCTTAAAAAAAGTTTCTTTCTCCATTGAAAATCTCATAGACCCAGCCAGAGAAGTAGTGTGATGTAAGCTGCCTGGTACCGAAAACCGGGAGGAAAACTCTCGGAGGCAGAGTATAGCTTTTACTGCTTTTACTTCTACTTTCTGTCTTCTGTCTTCCTCAGGAGCCTCAGCCTAACTCTGACCAGTCATTACTTCTTCTATCTGGTTTCTCTTCTGTAACCACTCTGCCTACGTTCTGACCGCTCTGATTCTTCTGACCGACCGAGTGACTGCCCGACTGACTGAATTCTCCGTTCTCCTAACTCGGACTGCTTTCACCCGGTTATATACCTTCAGCTTTGCAGGTGCCTACAGGTGCGTCACATACATATCAGGTGGAACTTATGGCTTCCAGCTAGCTGCAACAGCCCTTCCTGATTAGGGCTCCTTCATATTCCTTCCCTTTAGTTTAAAAAGGTGCTTTAATTCTATTTTCTCTATTTTATTTTCTTGTCCCTACCTAGCTTTTCACCTTTTGTTTTTAAAAGGGTGGATATTTGAGCCCTTTTTGAGAAGGTGCTGCGGCTTTAAGGAAGCCTACTGCTGAGGAGCAGCTAACGCACTTAGTTAAGCACAATTGTATAAGCGGCTTTGACTTTTTTTTTTTTTTTTTCCTCTTCTTTATTTTTCTTTATGGCTTTCTTGCCAAAGCTCAATGGCTTTTTTTCTGCATGGTTTTTACCATGCTATTTAATTCTCTATTTTCTTTTAAGCTCAAGGCTTTTTTCTTTATACTAAAGCTCAAGGCTTTTTCTCTATATTTTTTATGGCTTTTGGCCGGCTACTCTGCTTCGGCTTTTGGCCGGCTCGCTTCGGCTTTTCGCTGGCTACTCTGCTTCAGCTTAATTCTTAACTGGCCTCAACTGAGTCAGAGGCTATGCTCTCTTGTTTACTACTCTTTTTGCTGGTCTCAACTGAGTCTGAGGCTATGCTTTTTCGTTGCTCTCCTTATTTCTTAGCTTTTCTTCTCTGCCTGCCGAGCCCCGGACGGACCACCATTTGTAAGCTGCCTGGTACCGAAAACCGGGAGGAAAACTCTCGGAGGCAGAGTATAGCTTTTACTGCTTTTACTTCTACTTTCTGTCTTCTGTCTTCCTCAGGAGCCTCAGCCTAACTCTGACCAGTCATTACTTCTTCTATCTGGTTTCTCTTCTGTAACCGCTCTGCCTACGTTCTGACCGCTCTGATTCTTCTGACCGACCGAGTGACTGCCCGACTGACTGAATTCTCCGTTCTCCTAACTCGGACTGCTTTCACCCGGTTATATACCTTCAGCTTTGCGGGTGCCTACAGGTGCGTCACATACATATCAGGTGGAACTTATGGCTTCCAGCTAGCTGCAACAGCCCTTCCTGATTAGGGCTCCTTCAGTGTGAAGACCTTATTTCATGGTTTGGTGTGTCTACTAGAAGCTTATAAATGTCTACCAAAAATTTTAATCAAAATAAAAAACTCCTATTTTATAGAAGGTATTCTTTTTAAAAACTTATAATTAGCCGGGCGCGGTGGCGCACGCCTGTAATCCCAGCACTTTGGGAGGCTGAGGCAGGAGGATCGCGAGTTCAAAGCCAGCCTCAGCAATGGCGAGACACTTAGCAACTCAGTGAGACCCTGTCTCTAAATAAAATACAAAAAAGGGCTGGGAGCCGGGCGCGGTGGCGCACGCCTGTAATCCCAGCACTTTGGGAGGCTGAGGCAGGAGGATCGCGAGTTCAAAGCCAGCCTCAGCCATGGTGAGGCACTTAGCAACTCAGTGAGACCCTGTCTCTAATAAAAACCAAAAAAAGGGCTGGGGATGTGGCCCAGTGGTTGAGTGCCTCTGAGTTCAATCCCTGGTACCAAAAAAAAAAAAAAAAAAAAAAGGGCTGGGGATGTGGCCCAGTGGTCGAGTGCCCCTGAGTTCAATCCCTGGTACCAAAAAAACAAACAAACAAACAAACAAACAAAAAACTTATAATTATTGACACAAATTAATAGGTTTTAATGTGTCATTTCCATACATGTGTACATTGTGCATTGATCATATCTATCCTTCCTACTATTCTCTCTTGCTCTTCTCTTCTTCTCTTCTCCACCTCCCCTCTCTCTTTCCTTTCCCTAATAGTCCCTCTTCTACTTTCAGATCTTTTTTTTTTTTTTTAAGTTTCCACATGAGAAAGAAAAAAATGTGATATGTGTCTTACTGTATCTGGCTTATTTAGCTTAGCATGATGTACTCTGGTACCATCCATTTTCCTGCAAATAACATGATTTTATTCTTCTTTATGGGGAATAATATTCCTCTGTGTGTGTGCGTGCACATACACATACATAATATTTATTTTTTAAATTTGTTTTACTTAGTTGTACATGACAGCAGAATGCATTTCAATTCATTGTATACAAATGGAGTGCAATATTTCAATTCTCTGGTTGTACACGGTGTAGAGACGCCCTATTCATGCAATCATACATGTACCTGGGGTAATGAATTCCATCTCATTCCACCATCTTTCCTACCCTCATAATCTCTCTTCACCCTCCCCTTTGCCCAATCCAAAGATCCTCCATTCTTCCCATGTCTCCCCATCCCCCATCATAGATCAGCATCCATTAATCAGAGAAAACATTTGGCTTTTAGTTTTTTGGGATTGGCTTACTTCATTTTGCTTAGCATAATATTCTCCAACTCCGTCCATTTACCTGCAAATGCCACAATTTTATTCTCTTTTAATGCTGAATAATATTCCATTGTGCGTATATACCACAGTTTCTTTATCCATTCATCTATAAAAATTCACTAATTTGTTGATGGGCACCTAGCTGATTCCATATCTTGGCTATTATGAATAGTGCTGCAATAAACATGGGTGTTTGGGTATCCTTTTTTGTTTGCTGACTTTATTTCTTTTGTGTGTATACATACTCAGGAGTAGTATAACTATATCATAGGGTAGTTCTGTTTTTTGTTTTTTGAGGACCCTCCATGCTGTTTTTCATATTGGCTATACTAATCTAAATGTATTCTCCCACTATCAGTGTATAAAGGTTCTTTTTTCTCCATATCATCACCAGTATTTGTTGTTGTTGTTTTGATAATAACTTTTTTGACTAGGGTGGTGATATGGAATCTCAATGTAGTTTTTTTTCTTTTTAATTTTATTTTCCTGATGGCTAAAGGTGAAGATGTGGAGCATATTTTCATGTATTTGTTGGCCATTTGTATTCCTTCTTCTTCTTCTTTGAACCCAAGCGTGCTTAACAACTGAGCCACATCTCCAGCCCTGTTTTGTATTTTATTTAGAGACAGGGTCTCGCTGAGTTGCTTAATGCCTCACTTTTGCTGAGGCTGGCTTTGAACTTGTGATCCTCATGCCTCAGCCTCCCAAACTGCTGGGATTATAGGCGTGCATCATCATGCCCAACTGCACTTCTTCTTTTGAGAGGTAACTGTTCAGATCATTTGCCCACTTATTGATTGAATTATTTGTTCTTTTGTTGTTAAATTTCTTGAGTTCTTTATATATTCTGGATACTAATCCTGTCAAATGAACATCTGGCGAAGATTTTCTTTCATTCTGTAGATTGTCTTGTTTCCTTTGTGGTGCAGATGCTTTTTAATTTGATGTAATCCCATTTGTAAATTTTTATTTTTATTTCCTGAGCTGTTTGAGTCCTATTAAGAAAATTGTTGCCTTGGCCAATATCTTGCAGTGTTTCCTATAGAAGTTTCATAGATTCAGGTCATACAGTAGGGTCTTTGATCCATTTTGAGTTGATTTTTATACATGCAGAGGGCAATCTAGTGTCAATCTTGTACAAGTTTCCTTAGCACCATTTGTTGTAGAGGCTGTATTTTCTCCAGTGTTTGTTTTTGGCATCTTTATTGAGAATCAGATAACTATGGATGCATGGATTTATTTCTGGGTCCTCTATTCTAGTCCATTGGTTTTTGTACCTACTTTTATCTTAATACTATGCTGTTTTTGTTACTATGGCTCTGTAGTATATTTTGAAACCTGGTGTTTGTGATGCCTCCAGCATTGTTCTTTTTGCTCAGGATTGCTTTGGCTATTTGGGGTCTTTTGTACTTCTATGTGAATTTTAAGATTGTTTTTTCTAGTTCTGTAAAGAATGACATAGGTATTTTGGTGGGGATTGTATTCAATTTAATAAATTATTTTCAATAATATGGCTATTTTGACATTAATTCTCCCAACCCTTGAACATGGGAGGTCCTTCTGTCTTCTAGTGTTTTCTTCAATTTTTTTCTTCTGTGTTTTATAATTTTCATTGTAGAGGCCTTTCGTCTTATTACTTAGGTTTAATTTTCATTGTTTCTTTGCTTTTTTTTAAATGCTATTGTTTTGAGCAAGTTCATTAATGGTGTAAAGAAAAACTGTTGGATTTTGTAAGTTGATTTTGTATCCTGCCACTTTGCTGAATTTATGAGGATGTTTTTTATTGTTGTTTTGTTTTGAGAAAAAGGAAAAAGAAGTTTTATTGCTTTGCTAGCAAAGGAGAAACAAAAGGGACTCCTGTCTCAGAGGCTGTGATTCTTCCCATCAGGGGAAGCAGAGGTTTTTATAGAGGTGTTTCAAAGGCTACATTCCAGGTGTTCGCTGTTGAATTGTAATTCACTTGTTAATTTTGGAGATAATTATTTCTTAAATCTTCTGGTATTGTCCTTGCCTGTGGTGGCACATGCCTGTAATCCCAGTGTTTAGGGAGGCTGAGGCAGGAGGATCGCAAGTTCAAAGCCAGCCTCAGCAACTTTGTAAGGCCCTAAGGAACGTAGTGAGACCATTGCCTCAAAATAAAACACACACACACACACACACACACACACACACACACAAAGGGCTGGGGAGGCTCAGGTTGTAGCTCAGTGGTTGAGCGCTTGCCTCACATGCGTGAGGCACCGGGTTGGATCCTTAGCACCACATAAAAAAATAAATAAATAAAACAAAGGTATTGTGACCATCTAAAACTTAAAAAAAAAAAAAAAAAGTGTGTGTGTGGCTGCTGGGGATGTGGTTTAGTGCTCCTGGGTTCAATCTCTGGTACCAAAACAACACACACATTAAATAAATAAAACCCCAAAACTTCTAGTATGTCTTAGACGTCTGAATTCCTTCCTTTGGTGGTAGGGTGCTCAAGAACAGAAAACTCTACCTAGGATGGGGAAGAAGGGTAATACAATTTCCCTGAAGTTAGGGAGGGAGAGAGAGGAAGGAAGAAAAAGAAACATGTTAGTTTTAAAAATAAGTTGCAGTAGCAGAGCAGCAAGGGCTATATTCAAAGCATAAAGTGGACCACTGTTACATTTCCCCACTGTCAATTTCTACATTTCATTTCTATGGAAAAATGGGTGACAACATCTCTAAGCTGCTTCCTGCTGAGAGTGGGGTGATGTTGGGGGGAAGTGACCCAAAGTCCTTATTCTCTAACAGGTGGGACATGGACAGTTAATGGTATTGAGCATCAGGGCAGTCCAGAAGTCCATGGTGGCAGTTGGTAGGTGGCTAGACAAGGCATACATAGGGCAGGGAACATACAGAGTTGCAGGGCCTTTAGAGGAGTCCCATCTTTCCCTGGGTCCTAGCTGACCTTAGAGGGAAAGGCCAAAATGTTGGTTGCTTTTTCCTTGTCCATTTGCTTCCTTGACTATGGTCTCCAAGTTTTTGGTTTTAAATATCCAGCAGGCCTGTTTCACCAGTCAGATGGCCAAGGGTGTTGTGTTACTGTGTTCAGTTTTCTTTTTCTCAAAGTGGACAAAGATGGAGCAATCCTTACTCTTCAGGGAGAGAAGGCAGGAGTTCCCTGAAGCAAAAGGAGCTTTGGCAGCTGCTGGGATGCTCCCTCAGTCCTTCTCTTTACTCACAGGAATAGCTAACTCCTTTACCCGCAGCAAACTCACCTGTCTCCTAACTCTCCAGCAGTCAGCTCTCAACAAGTTCACTAGCCACCTTGTGTCTTCAGCATGGAAGTGGGGTTGCTTGGAGTGTCAGGCCTGCCCAAGACAGCTGGAGTTGGGGCTGTTCTTGGGTTCCATCTGGGTCACCAGTTTGTTACTGAAAGTTTGATCCTCCTCCCCATGCCAATCCAATAATGAAGACAAGTTTTTGTTTTTTTTTTTTTAAATTATTTTTAGTTGTAGGTGGACATAATTCCTTTATTTTATTTATATGGTGCTGAGGATCGAACCCAGGGCCTCACACATGCAAGATGAGCGCTCTACCGCTGAGCCATAGCCCCAGCCCCTGAAGACAAGGTTTTGAGAAAAAAAGAAAAAGAAGTTTTATTGCTTTGCTAGTAAAGAAGAAACACAAGGGACTCTTGTTCCAGAGGCTGTGATTCTCCTGAATTTATCAATTTTAAGAGTGTTTCGTTGGAGTCTTTATGGTTTTCTAAGTATAGAATAACAACATATGCAAACAGAAATAATTCAACTTTTACTTATCCTTTTATATCCCTTTTATTTCTTTGTCATGCCTGATTGCTTTGGCTAAAATTTCAAGTACTGTATTGAATAAGAGTGGTGAGAGTAGATACCCTTGTCTCATTCATGATTTTAGAAGAAATGCTTTCAGGTTTTCATCATAATGAATGCATTATGATGTTGGCCATGGGATTGTCATATACAGCTTTTATTATGTTGAGGTATGATCCTTCTATATACATAGTTTGTTCAGGATTATTATTATGAAGGGATATTGGATTTCTTCAAATGCATTTTCTTCATCTATTGAGACAATCATGTGATTTTTATCTTTGTCTGTAGTTATGTGCTGTATTACATTTGATTTGCATGTTGTTGAGCCATCCTTAAATCCTTGGAATGAAACCAATTTGATCATGTGTATGGCCTTTTAAATGTACTGTTGAAGTCAATTTGCTAGTATTTTATTGTGAATTTTTGCATCCATATTCATCAAGGATATTGGCTATTGGGCTATAGGTATTTATTTATTTATTTATGTGTGTGTGTGTGTGTGTGTGTGTGTGTGTGTGTCCCTTCAGGTTCTGGTAACAGGGTGATGCCTTTATCAAATGAATTTGGAAGGGTTTCTTCCCTTTCTTATGGTATAGTTTGAAGAGCATTGGTATTAGGGTTTTTTAAAAAAAATTTGTTAAGTTTGGTAAGATTCAGCAGTGAATCTGGTCAGTCTTGGGTTTTTCTCTGTTGGGAGGTTTTTTATTATTGTTTCAGTTTCATTACTTATTTCTAGTCTACTTAATTTTAAAAAATGTCCTCTTGGTTTAGTTTTGGTAGGTTTATGTGTCTAGAAGTTTGTCCATTGCTTCTGCAGTTTTGAATTTATTTTCATCTAATTAATGGATTCTGTGGATATCAGTGGTATCTGCTATAATATCTCCCATTTCACCTGTAATTATATTTTATTTTGTCTTATCTCTCTTTAGGTTAGTTTGGCTAAGGGTTTTTCAATCTTGTTCATCTTTTCAAAGAATCAGCTTTTTTTTTTTTTTTTTTTTTTTTTTTTTTTTTGGTACCAGGGATTGAACTCAGGGGCACTCGCCATATCCCCAGCTCTTTTTTGTATTTTATTTAGAGACAGGGTCTCACTGAGTTGCTAAGTACCCTGCCATTGCTGAGACTGGCTTTAAACTCGTGATCCTCCTGCCTCAGCCTCCAAAGTGCTGGGATTACAGGCGTGCGCCACCACACCCGGCTTCAGCTTTTTGTTTTATTGATCTTTTCTATTTTTTTAAAGTCTGTTTCATTTATTTCTGCTGTAATCATTATTATTTATTTCCTTCTACTAATTTTGGGTTTGGTTCTTGTTTTTCTAAGCCCTTGAGGTTCATTATTAGATTATTTGAAATCTGTTTTTATAATGTATGTACTCATATCTTTGTACTTCACTCTTAACTGCTGCTTTTATTGTGTCACATAGGTTTTGGTAGATGTTTTCTTTTTCATTTCTCCTGATTTCTTATTGACCCACTGTTGTTAAAAAGTATATTATTGTGGGAAAGAGGAGTAGAGGGAAAAGGAAGATACTGGGAAATAGGCTTGATCAAATTATATGCATGTATGAATGTGGCATAACCAATCCCACTATTATGTGTAATTATAATGTACCAATAAAAAATTTAGAAAGTATATTGTTCAATCTCCATGTGTATGTATAAGTTCTATTGCTGTTGAATCCTAATTTCCTCTGTTATGATCAGATAAGATGCAAGAATTGTATTTGTTAAGACTTACTTTACATGATCTATTTTGGAAAACATTCCATGTGCTGATGAAAAAAATATGTGTTCTGCAGCTGTTGGATGGAATATTCTGTACATGTCTGTTAAGTCCATTTGAACTATACTGCGATTTAATGCTGATGTTTCTTTCTTCATTTTTTTTTTTTTTTTTCAAATTTGGATGATCTATTGGCAAGAGTGTGGTACTTGATGTTACCTATAATTATTGCTGTCCCTTTGTGACCAGTAGTGTTTGTTTAAACAGGCACTCTGATATTTGGTGCACATATGTTTGCTGTTATTATATCTTCTTGATGGATTGTTCCCTTTATCATTATGAAATGACCTTCTTTGTTTCTTCTGACTGATTTTTTTTACTTTCTGTTTTGTTGGATATAAATATTGCTTCTCTTGCTTACTTTTGGATTCCATATGCCTGAAATATTGTTTTTAATCCTTCTACTCTCAGTCTATGTATATTATTTGCCAGTGAAATGAGTTTCTTTCAGGTGGCATATGTTGGGTCTTATTTTTCAATCCAGTCAGCCAGTCTGCATCTTTTTTTTTTTTTTTTTTTTTTTTTTTTTTTTTTTTTTTTTTACAGTACTGAGGATTGAACCAGGGTCTCATGCATACTAGGCAAGAACTTTGCCACTGCACTATAACCTCAGAAATCTGCATCTTTTAATTGGAGAATTAAGACCATTTATGTTCAGGGTGATTATTGAAATGTATATACTTGTTCCTGTCATTTTAAAAAAAATAATCTATGTTCTTTTTTCCCCCTTAGGTGTTTGATGGTTTACTGTATTAATATGTTTGATTCTTTCCTAATTCTCACTAGCTTATTTACTCTGAGATTTATTTTGTCCTATGCTCTGATGATTGTGTTTGCCTTGCTTCTTCTTTGGGTGTCAGATTTCTTTAAGTATCTTCCATAATGCTGGTTTAGTGGTGGTGAATTCCTTTAGTGGATGCTTATCTTGGGAATGTCTTGTTCTGAAGGATATAGTAATCTGGGTTTGTAAATATTTTCTTTTAGGGCTTGAAATACATCATTCCATGCCCTCTTGGCCTTCAGAATTTCTGCTACAAAATCTGTTGTTTCTCTAATGAGTTTTCCTTTATGTATGACTTGACACTTGTCTCCTGCAGCTTTTAATATTTTTTCTTTATTCTGTACTCTGGGCAGTTTAACATGTTGAAGAGAGGTTCTTTCCTGGTCTTGTCTATTTGGGGTTCTAAATGCCTCCTACATCTGGATGTCCATGTCTTTTCCAAGACTTGGAAAATTTTCTGCTCTTGTTTCGCAGAATAGGTTTTTTGTCCCTTTAGCCTGTAGTTCTTCTCTCTCTTTTATTCCAATCATATGTAAGTTTGGTCTTCTAATAGTGTCCCATAGATCTATTATGTTCTGTACATTCTTTCCCAATTTTTTCCTTTATTTCTGTCTGATGTGATAGTTTATCAGCCTTGTCTTCAAGTCCTTATATTTTTCTTTTTGCTCTAGTCTATTGATGAGGCTGTCATCTGAGTTTTTTTTTTTTTTTTTTTGGTACCAGGGATTGAACTCAGGGGCACTCGACCACTGGGCCACATCCCCAGCCCTTTTTTTGTATTTTATTAGAGACAGGGTCTCACTGAGTTGCTAAGTGCCTCGCCATTGCTGAGGCTGGCTTTGAACTCGCGATCCTCCTGCCTCAGCCTCCCAAAGTGCTGGGATTACAGGCGTGCACCACCGCGCCCGGCTCATCTGAGCTTTTTATTTGACTTTTTGAGCTTTCCATTTCCAAAATTTCTGTTTGATTCTTTTTAAAAATCTTTTTTTTTATATTGAATTGCTTTCCCATATCCTGCATTGTCTTCCTTAATTCATTCAGCTATATATTTGTATAATCTTTGAATTCATTCATTATTTTAAAAATCTTTGTTTTGGATTCTATGGTATTTCGTCCCCTCATTTGAAATCAGTTACTAGAGAGTTATCCACTTTTGGAGAAGTCATGTTACCTTGTTTTCTCATACTTCTTGCATTTCTGTCTTGAGATTTGCACATCTTTTAGGATGAATAGCTCTTTCACTTTTATGTGAGGGCTTTCTAAGTGAGCTCTCTTAATCATGGGCCCTGGGATATCAGTTTGTTCTTTAGTGTTGAGTTTAATTCCAAGTGAACTTTGTGGTATAGTTTCACCGTGGCTTCTTCATTTGTGATTAGTGGGTTGTGACCCAGTGTGTATTGTGTCAGGGCCTGAGGTATCATCTTTCTCTGTAGGTCTTGAAAGAGTTGGTCCTTTTAGTAGGAAGGTGGGTGTGTGGCAGATAGCGGGCATCCTCTATGGTTACTTCTCTAGTCATGTTAGCAATATGCATTCTGAAGGGGTATAGGAGTGACCAGTGCTAAGGTCCCTTAAAGATTGGGTTCCACACTGTGTCATTTCTCTCTGCTATTGCTATAGGAGTCAAGAGTCCACGTGGGCCTTTAGACCCTCTCTAGCTGTGTCTTTTTTGGGGCCAGGTCATCAGCAAGGGGCTTTTATCTCCCTTACCTATCTTTTAAATTCAACTATCTGTCAAGGCTTGAGTAGGACTATGTTATGGTTGTAATAAGGCACAGTTTCTCTCAACTGGACCAGGGAGTATAGCTCAGTGGTTAACCCACCAAAAGTGTTCCAGGTACTGATCTTTCCCAGCACTGCTTAGAAAGCAGAAAACAAATGGCAGTAACAACAATAACATAAAATCAAACCAGGTATAGAAATACAGTAAAAATAAAATAAAAATAACAATTGTAACACTAATAGAAAAGAAAGGGACAAAAATAATATCAAATAGATAAAAAAGTTAAAAATTAATAAAAGTAGCCATACATGGTGAAACATGCCTGTAATCCCAGTAAATTCAGGAGGCTGAGGCAGGAGGATCACACGTTCGAGGCCAGCCTCATCAATTTAGTGAGGCCCTAAGCTATTTAGTGAGACCCAGTCTGAAAATAAAAAGGACTGGGGATGTAGCTTGGTGATAGAGGACCTCTGGGCTCAACCCCTAGCACCCCACCAAAATATTAACAAAATTAAGATTAATGAAGATATTTTCATATATTCATAACTGAAGAATAGCAAAGCAGAGGAAATAAAGAGAAAAAAATCCAATTAAAGCAAAATAAAATAACAGTAGAAAAAAATGAGAGGTAATAAAAGTTAGAATAGATGGAGGAGGACCAGAAAAGAAATTCTCCTACCTGGGTGCAGTGGTGCATGTCTGTAATTCCAGCTAGTTGGAGGCTGAGGCAGGAGAATTCCAAGTTCAAAGTCGATCTGGGCAATTGAGCAAGATGCTGTCTAAAGACAAAAAGGGCTGGAGGTGTAGCTTTAGAGGTAGAGTACTTGCTAGCAAACTCAAAGCTCTGCGTCAGTACCCAGTACTGGGGGCAAGGACCTCCTAGACAAAGCCAGGGCTATCTACTCTATAGGCTATTTGTATATGTAGCCCAGGGGTATGATGAAAGTTAGAGCCACTTGGGGCCCTTTTCAAACAAACTTCAGCAAGTGTGTGGACTGTGCTGGACAGTATGCACTTGCTTCAGAGGCCCTCAGTCTGCACACCCAGTGGCATGGCCAATGTTTGGGCCACTGCAAGCCCGCCTCACCTTGGAATATAGTTTCTCCTTTGTTACCCTGACTCTTTGAACTAATAATATCAAAGATACTTCTGTTCTGCCATCTTGCTCCCTTTTTGAAATTCCTCATTTTGATGTTTAATTTATTAGGTTTTTTTTTGTATAACTTATGTTTTTGTAAGAAATCTTTGTCTAAGCCAAGGTCACAAAGATTTTCTTTAATGTTTTCTATTAGAAGTTCTTAAGTTTTCAGCTTCATATTTAAGTTCTGTGATCCATTTTGAAAGAATTTTTTAATATAGCATAAGGTAGGGATTAAATTTTGTAACTTCTTGCATATTTGAAGTTCTGACATTAGGTGTGTGTACATTTATAGTTTTTATAGCTCCTGATACTATAACATTTTTATCATTATGAAATATCCTTTGTTTCTAGTAACACTTCTTGTCTTGAATTCTGTATTGTCTAGGAGTCCACTTTGGACTTCTTAAGGCTAATGTTTACGTGGTGTATCTTTTTATATTTCTTATTTGCAATTTATTTTTGTCTTTATGGTTAAATTGCATCTCTTTTAATCAAGTTAGGCAAACTTTGCCATTTGAGTATTTTTATGTAATGTAATAATGGATATAGTCATATTTGTCTTCTATTTGTCTCATCTGCCTTTTGTTCATCTGTTCCTTACCTTCTGATTGCCTTTGTGTTACTTAAATAATCTTTAGCAGCTAGAGGTATAGCTTGCCTATCACGTGTGAGGCCTTGGGTTCAATCTCCAGTACCTCATGCACATACATATGCATAGAGAAAATAATAACTTTTAGTAATCAGTTTAATTACTGTATTGGCTTTCTTGTAATATCTATTAACATTATTATTATCATTATTATTATTATTATTATTGGTTCTTTCTCTAGGATTTACAATAGCCATCTCTAAGCTCTTCCTATTTTTAAGTTAACACAGAATTGCTTTCAGTAAAATATAGGAACCTTGTAACTGTATATTTCTACTTACCTCCATCTTTAGTGCTATTATTGTTATATATATGACATCTATCTACAGTGTTAAAACTTCTCTTTAAATAAGAATTTAAAGTAATTCTTGTAAAGAAATTATTGAGAAATTAAAAAAATATATATTTTCTTTGGACCCAGGTTGCTAGTTCGCGTCAGTTTCCTTCAGTCTGAAGAATATTAATGGTTCTTATAGTGCAGATCTTCTAGTGACAAATTCAGTTTTTATTATCTGAAAATATCTTTTGTCTTCATTTTTTAAGACTAATTTAATTGGATATAGAGCACTTAGACAGTTCCAATGTTTCCTACCCTTTATTATTATTATCATTATTATTATTTTTTGTTTTTTTACAGTGTTGGGGATTAAACCAGGGCCTCCTGCATGCTAGGCAAGAGCTCTACCACTAAGTTACATCTCCAGCTCTTTTAATTTGTTTATTTTTTGGGGAAAGGGTCTAGCTAAGTTGCTGAGGTGGGCTTGAATTTAAGATCCTAGCCTCCCTTGAGTAACTGGAACTACAGCCATGCACCACTGCACCCAGCTATCCCCATTTTTTTTTTTTTTTTTTTTTTTTATAAGAGGCCAACTGTTAATGGTATCATTGTTCTCCTGGATGTAATATGTCATCTCTATCTCTCCATTCTCAGCTGCATTTATGTTGGGCCTTTTGATTTTGTCACACAGGTCTATAAGACATTGTGTATTCCATTTAATATTGTCTCTGATCTTTGGATTGGGTAATTTCCATCTTCAAGTTCTCCAATTCATTCTTTTCTTTCATCAAAATGCAGTTTTTCAATTGCACTTTTCATTTCTAAGGTTTCCATTCTTATATAGTTTCCATTTCACTGTTGAGATTCCATATTGATATCACCATTTACCAGTGATGAGTTCTGCTTCCTCACTTGTTGAAGTTTGAACATTAGAGAAGCACGCTGAGGCGAGCATATAAAGCAGGGTTTATTTAAAAAGGGGTAACATAGACTTCTCCCACGAGGGAGAAAGAGGCCATTGCTGGTATCCTGGTGTCCCAAGAAGTGTTCTGCCCTTTTTATATATCCTAGGCTTCCTTTGTTCTCCTGCTCTCTTTCCCTAATCTTTCTATTTCCTGCTCAGGCCCAGGAATGCTCTGTAGGATGGCCAAAAGGTGAGAAGCAGATGGGCTGAAGGGGGAAGGGCCAGATGGTGCATCCCAAGACACATTAATTAACAACTGTATAGCTCCCTATAGGGAGGGACAATTCCTGAGACCGGTTACCTTAGCAACAGGTTGGAGCAGGGACTGGTAATGGTGGAGGAAGGGCTCTGAAGGAATTAACGTTTCAATCCCTCAGGGGACAGTCTCCTACTTCCTGGGACTCTCTTAAAATTGGCCTGACTCATCTGACCTGACTCTATTTACCTATCTATACTGACTGCCTTTCTAATTCTGGCTTCATTATCTGTTCACTCAATGAGATTTTTTTTAAACCTTTAATTCATTAGAAAATGTTATTCTTGAATTCTAACATTTATAATAGACATTTTGAAATTTGTGTCACTAACTTCAATAGTTGAGCTCATTCAGTGTCAATTTATATTGTCTGTTTCATTGCATGTCTTGTAATTTTTGGTGAAGGCATGGACATTTTTAGATAATATTTTGAAGTGACATTGAATCTTTTGTGTTCTTCCAAGGATTATTGATTTTTGTTCTGGGTAGATAGCTTCCCTGGGCTCACACTGTAAAGTCTGCCTCTCTGTGGTGTGTAGCCACCAATATATTTGTGCAGTTCTTACAACTTCCAAATGCTGCTTTTGTTTAGTATAGACCCTTCTTCTTCCTAGCACCTGCATGCTAGTTCTAAAGAAGGGCCAAATTGGGAATGGGAGTGTAGCTCAGTGTTAGACCACTTGCCTAGCATGTGCAAGGTCCTAGGTTCAACTCCCAGCATTGGGGAGGCAGGGTCCCAAACTTGTAATTTTTCTGTTAGTAATAACTTTTCAAACTCTCCTACAACCTCTGCTTTTAGACATTTTCCAGTGTGTTTAGGGTCTTTGTGTGTGTGTGTATGGGGGTGGTGGTGGAGATTTTATAATTCTTACCTGTCTGAAGCTTGCATGGTGACTGTACTCCAGTGCCATGAACAGAAGTTGATTAATAAAAGTTTGTAAACCAGTACTAAGTGCATTGTAGCTACCAAATAACATTTAGGGTGGCAATAAAATGGTCAAGGCAAGCATCATTCACTTATTTCTGAATTTTTTGCAGCTGCCAGATAGCAACATAACTCCAATAGTCATTGGAACTTTGCTAAATAATAATTTTGCATTTTAATATCAGTTATATGTACTTTTTCATTTAATTTAAAGCTGTTAGAATGATGTTGTGTTACTACAGAGCAAAGGTATCTTAAAAGAGGCCAAGATTGAGTGGAAATGCAAGTTGGGACCATCAAAAAAGGCAAAAGAATATTGTTAAATATAACTTTAACTACAGTAAATCTTCCCTTTGGGTGTTTTTAGTTGTTAACACTTTGCCTTTGTAGTCTTTTGCTTCTGCATAATTACAGCCCTTTTGTCTTAGTAGTATGCAAGAAAATCTCCTTAAATAGGAACCCTAATCTTACTTTGAATGATTTGCATCCTCCCTTGGCCATACAGTGAGAATGGAGCAGGAAACAAAGATGGTCCATGTTTTAGTCAACTTTTTCACTGTTGTGACCAAAGGACCTGGCAAGAATAATTTTAGAGGAGGAAAAGCTTATTTGGGGGTACTAGGTTTCAGAGGTCTCAGTCCACACATGGCGGACTCTGTTGCTGTAGAGGAGGCAGAACATCATTGCAGAAGGATGTGGAGGAGGAAAGCAGCTGGGAACATGGCACCAGAAAACAACCAGAGAGTCTAAGCTCAACTCAAAATATATACCCCAAAGGCACGCCCCCAGTGACCCACCTCCTCCAGCCATACCCTACCTGCCTATGGTCACAGCTCAGTTAATTCCTAGGAGGGGATCAATGCACTGGTTAGGTCAAGGCTCTCATAACCCAATCATTTCACCTCTAAACTTTCTTGCATTGTCTCTTATATGAGCTTTTGGGGGACACCTCACATGTAAACCATAACAGTCTGGCTGGGGAAATTGGAAAGAAAGCTTCTTGATATTTGAGAAAGATTTCTTTGCCTGACAACTTTGATGGGTAGGTCTACAATGTTAAACACACATACATATTCAAATAAGTATACAAGCATATCCTAAAGGATTCCTTTGGCACTTATTTCTCTTAAAACATTTAGCATATTCTATCTGGGTTCTAATTGGACCTCTGTTTGCATATGTTATTAGACTGAAAATCATTGGAAAGTAGAGAAATCTTTTAGTTGTGTTTATATTCTCAATAGCCTAGGATAGTATCTGAAACATAATAGAAATTTTTAGACTTTATTTATTTATTTATTTATTTTTCAGTGCTGGTGATCCAATCCAGGGCCTTGTGAATGATAAGCAAGTGCTCTATTGAGAACAAAGCCCAAGCCCATTAGGTGTTTTTATAGAATAGGAAAGAATATTGTAGATCTGTGTCACAGTATAAAAATAATTAAAATAGCATATTTTCCATTGAAAAAAACTTGTTTCTTCAACAATATTAGGAAATTCCATGTGAGTATTTGATAAAATGACATAGAGGAAATAGGGCTTTTTTTTTTTTTTAATATTTATTTGCTTTTAGTTGTACACAATGCGTTTATTTTTATGTGGTGCTGAGGATCGAACCTGGGCCGCGCACGTGCTAGGCAAGCGCTCCACCACTGAGCCACAACCCCAGCCCGAGGAACTAGGGCTATTTTGCATTTGAAATTTTTTTACCATGCTGGATATAGTGACTATGCAATTGACTTTCTTGATTATCAAATGAACTTAATAAAAAAGTACTACATTAGAGTGGCATTTTAAGACTTAGATGAAATGATCTGAGCTCAACAGATATGTTCAATAACCAGCTCTATTGAGTCTTTAATAATAATTACAGTCAGATGTGGAATGAATGAAAGAATTAGGCATGGTGTTACATTCCTATAATCCCAGTGATTTGGGAGGCTGAGGCAGGAGGATCAGAAGTTTGAGGACAGCCGTGGCAACTTAGCAAGGCCCTCAGTAACCTGGTGAGAACCTGTCTCAATATAAAATAAAAAGGGCTGGGGATGTGGCTTAGTGGTAAAGTACCCGTGGGTTCAATCCCCAGTACAAAAAAAAAAAAAAAAAAAAAAAAAGAAAAAAGAGCTAGTGAGAGAACAACAGTTCATTTAACTTAATTTGTTTATTTTGTAGGGCACCATTAACTTTTATTGCACATCACAGCAATGGCTTTTTGTTGTTATTTAAAAGTGGAAGTGACTTGATTTCAGGCCACTTCAGTTTTTATGGCATATATCATAATCAATAAGACCTTGAATCTTTGGATACCATGTTAAAACTTCACAAAAACTGCAAAATTTATGAGTTTGCAGTGGTAAGAATTATTTTTTTCTGAGGTTTGATCAGAAGACCAGCCTAACTTCATCTGTTGATAATTGTTATTATTATAATAGAATATTCTATTGACATTTCAGCAGAAGCACTAAGGTACTATAGTGTGAACTTCAGAAATGAGATATTTCATACAACATTTCAAAGTAGGTATTCAAGAGTCAGTCAGAGATTCTAAAACCCTTAAGAAGGATACTTATGGACCAAGAAAGAACATGTGATTCTGGACAAAAGTATGCTGTGGCTTCTTTACTTCATGGTAGAAGTAGGGGTACACATTCTTTTACTTGATAGCTAGTGAAATGGGCTTTAGAAGCATCTCTTAGTCATTTAAAGAGCCCTCCCCTCCTATTGGGGAGCACAGAATAAAACTGGGAGTTGACCAAGAAATCCAACTAGGAGAAGGGAATGGCTGGATAACTGCTCCCACAGCAAGAGCCACACAGTGGGTGACTATGTTGGGATTTGCAAAGGATTAATCTGAGTGTTTCCTGCAGATCAGAGGTAGGCCAGTGGAGGAGAGAGGTAGCCTTGCTGTTTTGACTCTTCCAAATACACTCGGCTAGAGGGAGTGAGGCTCCAACAATGAGTCTTTTGAGTGATAGCCAAAAGCCAGGGATAAAGTGAATAAATCTTAGGAGGATGGTCAAGACAAGAAGCTGTAGTTGATTATATCTTGCTGTTAGTGCTTATTCAATGAACATGAAGTCTATAGTTTTTTTTTTTTTTTTTTTGAGTCTATAATTCAAGTATGTAGACTTGATATCCTATGAGACTACTTATTTGTTTAGCAAAAAACTATGATTATTTGTACTTATTTCTCTCTTTTGGGGTTGAGTATTTTACAGAATCAGAATAGGAAGTTATGATTTCTAATTCTTTATTTTGTTGTGAAAGATAACATACTTGGAGAAAAGAAGATAAAACATGTATAGTTTCACCCAAATCCACAGTAACTAAAGACTTGTGGCCGGGCGCGGTGGCGCACGCCTGTAATCCCAGCACTTGGGAGGCTGAGGCAGGAGGATCCCGAGTTCAAAGCTAGCCTCGGCAATGGCGAGGCACTTGGCAACTCAGTGAGACCCTGTCTCTAATAAAATACAAAAAAGGGCTGGGGATGTGGCCCAGTGGTCCAGTGCCCCTGAGTTCAATCCCCAGTACAAAAAAAAAAAAAAAAAAAAAAAAAAAAAAAAAAAAAAAAAGACTTGTGCAAATTTTTTTTTTTTTTTTTTCCCTTGAAAGTACCTTGACTCATGAGCATTATGTGTAATAAAAGTTCCTGGATTCCTTAGTATGGTCTACTATTTAGTGTCAGCATCTTATTTGATTTTAAAAGTGCCTATATCTGAAATTCTCTGGATTAAACAAAGGGGAATTAAGGGGAGGGAGAGGGATGGGAATAGGAAAGACAGTAGAATGAATCAGACATTACTTTTCTATGTTCATACATGAATACACGACCAGTGAAACTCCACATCATGTCCAATCACAAAAATGGGAAATTATATTCCATGTATGTACGATATGTTAAAATATATTCTACTGTCATGTATAACTAAAAAGAACAAATTAAAATTTTTTTTAAAAAAAAGTTTTTATATCTAAAAGAAAATGTTAGGATTTTTTCCCCCTAGTCTGCCTAGTCTTAATATTAGATTGTTACTTAAACAATAAATTACTAAACTTTCTGAATGGGATTAAGTTATTTCAGATTGGTGACATTTTTATATAGGAAATTAAACTAAAAAAAAATTGTATATCTTTTTAAGCAGATCCGTACTAGGAGGCTGTGCAAGTGTGGGGTTGAGTTATGCCAACTTATCTGGCCAATTAACCTCCCTCTATTGTTCACATTTGAATCCCCAACACCAACACCAACATCTAAATCAAGATGGCACTGTTTGTCCAGCCTCTTCATTGCATTTTCAGATTGAAGTCTTCTTTCTTGAAAGGGAAGAAAAGAAATAGAAATATAGATGATTAAAATACTGTTTATATAATTAAAAATTATTTAAAATGCAAGAAGGCAAAGAAGCAAATGAAATTATTACTATGGTAAAGCCAGTATTTAGACCCAATATTAAGAAATGCTTATTAGAGGCACTAGGGATATAGCTCAGTTGGTAGAATGCTTGCCTCACATGCAGAAGGCCCTGGGTTCAATCCCCAGCACCACCAAAAAATAAATAAATAAATAAATAAATAAATAGCTTATTAGATAGGGTTTGGGCTTCCTTTATCCATTATGAAAATAGAGAAATATATGAGGAAAATTTTAAAACTGGGTGCATCACTAGAGATCATCTACTTCATTTTATAGGATAATTTGTTGTTGTCATTAAAATTCTAAATTATTAAGTGCTAATGTGGACTGGAGGATACCTCAGTGGTAGGGTGCTTGCACAGTGTGTGCAAGTCACTGAGTTCAATCTCCAGCACCTCAAGGGAAAAAAAAAAAAGATAAAATATTAAGTGCTTATATGCCAGATACTGAGGTTTAGATATACTTTTTCTCATTCTCAATAATTCTTGAGAGGTATGTATTTGATCCATTTTTAAGATAAGCAAACAGATTCAGAGGAGAAGTGGCTTGCCCAAGGACGTGTTGTAGTTTCAGAGCTGGAGATTTTATTTAGGACTGTTTGTTCTATGAGATCACTGATTTCTTTGGCACAGAATTATAATTATTTGTACTTAATATTTATTTCTCTCCCTTTTTGGTTTTCTTTTGTTTGCATTTTCACAGATTCAAAACCAGAAGGTATGACTTCGGGTTCTTCTTTTTTTATTGTGAAAGATAACATACTTTCAGAAAAGCATATAAATTATATGCTTAGTTTTATAAATGAAGTGAATAACCAGTAACTATTATTCAAATAAAAAGCCATGTACTAATGTATCAGTCAGTTTCCTTAGTAAAAGAACTAAGCCCAGGCCCTATACAAATGATTTCCCTTAACAGTTGGGTCCAAATGAGTATAATCCTTTAAATAAT
Source organism: Tamias sibiricus (assembly GCA_025594165.1). NCBI lineage: Eukaryota > Metazoa > Chordata > Mammalia > Rodentia > Sciuridae > Tamias > Tamias sibiricus. Next base: position 96,768,004 of record CM046666.1, read on the forward strand.
TATAATATTTAACCACTGTTCTGATTTCAGCTGTCATTTTTTTTTGCAATTTGACCATTTAGGTATACATTCCTAAACATGTCATTTATTTTCTTTAGATAAATGTCTTTCCATAGATTAGAAGTTCATTAAAGTCACAGATATATATTTTAAGATAGATTGGATCTTAGGGGAATGTTTAATTTATTTGTAAGTACAAACTTTTTATAATTGCTATGCTAATTACGATTACTACTTTGATCTATGGTTCAGATTTGTTATTAATTTATTCTATCTTTCCCCCTATTCATCAGTGTGAACAATACCTTTTTGCATGAATATTTTTCTAAATGTGTATTATACTCTGTGGAATAAGTACAAACATAATTTACCATGTCCCTTTCCCTCTTTTACAGCCTGGGTAGGTTCCCTCTCCATGGGAATGATTTTCTTTTGCTGCCCCATAGCCAGTGTCTTCACAGACATATTTGGCTGTCGGAAAACAGCTATTGTGGGTGCTGCTGTTGGATTTGTGGGACTCATGTCCAGTTCTTTTGTAAGGTAAGGACTTGGTTTATTCATGCTTTTGAAAAACTGTTAAATACCTGAATTTTTCCTTTCAGAAACTTTACAAGGAAAGATCCCTTTTTCATTCCTTAAAATGTTAAGCAGTATGACTTACAAATTAAAATGTTGCCCCTATTAGCAAATCAGAGCTTGAGAATTTAAATGCTTTTGTTTGCAATGCCTTATGTATATGTCAGTCAGGATATAGGTGTTCCTTGGAGCCAAGAAAAATTTTTCTCCTTTTGTTTTTTCCTATTCACATAGAAATTCTAAAGCAAGCAAGTTATATCTGTTAGTTATGTAAAACAATGGCCTGAGTTTAAGGTCAGCCCCAACCAAGACCTGAGGGGTACAGTAAGTGGTATTTTAAAGAGGTTGTTAATAAGCCTGATATGAAAATGTGTTTATTAATGTGAATAAGACTTTTTCCCCACTTTTTTTTAAAGATTAAGTTTTAAAAATTAAATTTAAAGATTAATTCCAACCTGGGTGGAGGATCCTGCTTGTAAGAACATATTAAAGTGTTTGAGTAATCATGACAAAATGAAGTAGTCAGATGTACCTTAAAATGAGCCTTAATGTCAAAATACTTTCCCTGTGTCTATTAGAAAAAAGATGGAGGGTACTGAAGAGAGACTAAGCTCCTAGAGCCAATGGGCATATTACTGCATGCAGCAACTCCAGTTGTCCTAGTAATTCCCTTGCATGGTTAGAATAATCCCCCAGAAAAACTCTAGCTTAATTTGTAGCTCTGGCTATCAGGAACTGATTAACAAGAAAACTTAAGGTCATTTCCATTCTCTGTCTCTACTTCAGTGGTTTATCTTCACTTCCTGCCTCTTTCCTTTCCCTACCTATCTTCACGCTGCGTTAGTTGAAGAACATGATTGTGGTCATTAAGGGGAAAAAGTCAAACTTGCATTTCTTGCCATGTTTATTTTTAAATATTTCGTATTCAATCAACAGAATTCTCACTTTACCCTCAACCACGTACACCCCTCCCTCAAATTTAAGACGAGCCTCTTTTATACTTCTTTTACCTAATTTAAAACTTTATTTAGATTTAAAAAATATATATATTGGGCAGAAAATAGATATTCTATCTCTAAATTGCTATTATGATTTCTTTCTCCTAAATTTCCATTTTAAAGAAAAAAGGTTTTATCTAAAATAAGATTTTGTTTAGGCAATTCTGTGAGATCATTTATCTTTAGTTCTTTTTTTAAAAATATTTATGTATTTGCTTTAGTTGTATACAACGTGTTTATTTGTACGTGGTGCTGAGGGTTGAACCTGGGCTGCGCACGTGCTAGGCGAGCTCTCTACCGCTGAGCCACAATCCCAGCCCCTTTAGTTCTTTTTTTGACAACAATATAACATGTGTTACTAGGCCTCATCAGATCATTTCTTTGATCTGAAACCTCCAGTTACCCATTGTCTATCACTGTGACTCTACCACCTGCTGAGTGTATCAATACTCAGGCTTTGGGGGAGAGAGGATTGAGAAGTAGAAAGCCTGTATAACCTGTTACCTACCCAGTTTGGTAGACAAAACACAAACAGATAGCAAGCATTATTTTTCAAAGTCTTTTTTGAAAAGTTTGGGAAATAAAAATTTTGAAATATATTTTATGTTGTCACCCAGTTCATCTCTTCTCTTCTTCTATTCCCTACCTGTCCAGGAGAAGCAAATTTTTTTTTAAAAAAAATATTTATTTATTTACTTTAGTTGTACACAATGCAATATATTTATGTTTACGTGGTGCTGAGGATCGAACCCGGGCTGCGCAAGTGCCAGGCGAGCGCTCTGCCGCTGAGCCACAACCCCCGCCCGAAGCAAAATTTTTGAAAGCAGATTGACCTATGTAATGTCCTCATGTTTCCTATTTAATCTTGTTATTTAACCTGCTGGTCAAAGGCTACCAAATTTTAGAGCAATATACAGGAACAAGGGGAAACATATATAACTTCTAAGTGTCAAATAGTAGAAGCACTCTTCCTCTAGTTTAAGTTCTGCCTTCTTAGGAAAGCCTCCAGCATCTTAGATCTCATCAGAGGTCCCTTTTCTGAATCCGTTTGCTGTGATTTATATTGTACTTACTCAGTTGTTAAACTTGAACAACTTGAATCATCTATTATCAAGGTGAACATCTAGAAGTAAAGTAAAAAAAGGCTCAGCATCAATGAAAATGCCATCACAAGGGCTCATGTATTTTGTTTTGAAGGAAAGAGATGAAACTAATTTTTACAAGTGCTTAGTATTAACAGTTGTGGGGCTGGAGACGCAGCTTGATGGTAGAGTACTTGCCTAGTACACAGGAGGCCCCCTGCGTTCAATCACCAGCACTGCAAAATTAAAAATAAATAAAATAAATAATGCTTAAAAGAATGTCTCTGATTTATACATGTGGCTCTCTGGTTTTATAACGGACAACATTACAGTACTGTGGCATAACAGCATAACAGTTGATGTTCATGATGATACTATTTCTTTTTTTGGTATTGGGGATTGGACCCAGGGGTGCCTTACCATTGAGTTCCATCCCCAGCCCCCCCCCCCCTTTTTTTCTAATTTTGAGACATGGTCTTTCTAAGTTTCTGAAACTGGCATTGAACTTGTGACCCTACTGCCTCTCAGTCTCCTGAGTTGCTGGAATTATAGGCAGGTGCCACCATACCCAGCAATACTATATTTAATATATACTTTGAAGGAAGCAGAAGAATGTGTAGTAGCAGTTTTAGGTTATTTGCTTTAAAATTGTTTTTAAAATTTGACAATTTAAGAAGTTAAATGATCTAAAAAACTGCTTATGTGGAAAATTTGATGCAGAATGAAGTATTATTTTATATTTTGTTTTGTATTCTTAGGGTAGATGTATTTTAAAAAAAATTTTTTAAAAAATAAGCCTACTCTGAGTAGCTTGAAGGCAGAACCAAATGTTTAATATTTTTTTCACCAGGTGGCTGATACATAGTAGCTGCGTAATATTTGTTGAATGTAGAATAGAGATTGAGTAGAAGGTGATCAGAGTAAGGAGAGATTAATGTGGGAAAGCCATTAGTGACTACTGAGCCTGGTTTGAAGGTAGCACTTAGCTGCAGTTTAACTGAGGGGGATGGGCATCTCAGAGAGAATTACCAACAGGCCTTAATTTTATTAGATTCTAGAGCTCCTTGTGATTACCTCAGCATATTGCTAGACTAGCATTATTGTCCAAAATTTAATTATTAACCAACTTTATCTATCTTAGCTTCTAATAAATTGTTTGCCTTTACTACCGATAGCCTTTTGAATTAGACTTAAAAAAAAACAAAAAACCTAGTTTTCTTTTACTTCTTAATTGTTCCAAATGTAATTATATGATCCTTTGCCTTTCTAAGAAATGTATGATTATTTGGTTAAACCATAAAGTTCTTTAATCATTTAATTTTCTTTTGAGATGTACATAGTTTTAAGGCTCCCAAACCAGGATCACTAATGGACACATTTAATTCAGCCTTCCTGAAATCAGAATATGATTTCTTGCTATCTTGCACAATGCTGGGAACAGTGCAACACAGGGCGAAGGTTGGTCTACAACCCTTAGGCCAGCAAAAATGAGACACAACTGTTCTTCTGTGCAAATGTTCTTGAAATAACCTTGGGAAGACAGTATCAAATGCAGCTTTTTCTTTTACTGGATTTCTTAGTTAGTACCTGGGAAAACTCCATGAAATAATGAGTTTTCACAATTAAAAATGCTAATTTAAAAGTCTTATTGAGACAAGATTTTTTGTTAGTTTAATTACTGTCAATTTTATAAGACCTTTCCTGGCAGCAATGTCTATTTCTGAGCTGTGGCAAGCACAGTTCTTAACCCAGTGCTGTATATGGCTCACCAGAAATTCATGGAAAGGGAAGGGAGACCAAAGTCAATGATGACCTAAACCATCATTTTTCACATGTTCAGATTAACTTAAAATATATTTAGAGCTACATTCTGGATTTGTTAAGGTTTCCCTTTTCTTTTTCTTTTTTTGTCAATTTTTATTTGTAGAAAATATGTTGATTAAATAAAACCCACTTTTACTATAAGGTTTTATTCTATCAAGCACATGATAAAATTAATTAAAGCTGCTCTCCATCTTTTTCATCTTTTTACAGTTCCATCGAGCCTCTGTACCTTACCTATGGAGTCATATTTGCCTGCGGCTGCTCCTTTGCATACCAGCCTTCATTGGTCATTTTGGGACACTATTTCAAGAAGCGTCTTGGATTGGTGAATGGCATTGTCACCGCTGGCAGCAGTGTCTTCACAATTTTGCTGCCTTTGCTTTTAAGGGTTCTGATTGACAGCGTGGGCCTCTTTTACACACTGAGGGTCCTCTGCATCTTCATGTTTGTTCTCTTTCTGGCTGGCTTTACTTACCGACCTCTTGCTTCCAATGCCAAAGATAAAGAGAGTGAAAGCAGCAGATTCTCCCTGTTTTCCAGGAGAAAGTTCAGTCCTCCAAAAAAAATTTTCAATTTTGCAATCTTCAAGGTGACTGCTTATGCAGTGTGGGCAATTGGAATACCACTTGCACTTTTTGGATATTTTGTGCCTTATGTTCACTTGGTGAGTATATATCTTTGGCTCTGCTGCAAACAGATATTATCATTTCATACAGGAAAACTTCTTAAAAGGTCAAGATAGATCAGGTTTAAATTGACCTCAAACATTATCCGCGTTGTAATTCAGGGACTCTTGAAATTAAGGTCTCTCAAGACAAGATCAGCTCATCCATTGGACCATTAAACCAAGTCTGTTTCATGGTATGCTTTGTTATATTAAAAAATTCCAAACCCAAACAAACAAAAACAAAAAAGAAGACTAAAATTTTACAGCAATTATATCAATATAAAACATTTGGTAGGTCACTTTTTCGAGAGGTAGCTTACTAATTCTAATCAGGGATATAGCTAATGTAATGATTTTGCCAACATTAATAAATCATTTTTCAGCAAAAGAGTGTAGAAATTAGAAGATGAGCAAAAAAGCCAATGAATTTGACACAAAGCATTACATTTACTTGTTGGACACTTCTGGGGAAATGGGAATTCTATTCAGAGGATGATTTTAGAAATGTTAAGCAAGTTCTAAATAAGGGAAGAAAGCTAGAGTTTCATTGGAAATTAGAATTTCAAGTGCTCAGGCAGATTATAATGTTTATGTTTATTTCAAAGCAAAATTTAGCCTTTTAGTACTGAAGCAAGAATAAGCAGTGTTGAAAGTATTTGCGCTTGACAAAATTTGCTTAAAAGTGCTTAGTATGTTTCTTTCTTTTTTTCTGTCTGTGGTTGAAAGGTATTTGTAGATCTACATAGATGATAAATGATAAATAAATTGACACTAGCTTCAAAGTTTTTATTCTGTGTATATACTACGTGTGTGAACTTGGGTCTTTTTTAGCTTGTATTCTACTACATAGTGGATGATGGGTTAGAGATACTATTTGTATCAGGTGACATGGTAAATCAGATGGTATGTGGAACACAAAGACTGTTAGCTCTGTTAATAAATTCTACCTTTTCCCCTTGCTCTTCTCTTTTCAGGCATGATTTCTTAAAAAACCCTGACATTTGTCATTTGGAATTTCTCTTTACTACACTGTTATGGCACTGAAAGCCACTTTATAGAGGAAACACCAGACTATTAAATAAATGCCTTGCAGGCTATTTAAATCTTGTCTTTGGTGGATGCACTGAGTGTGTTACTTTGTTGTAATTTAAGGTTTGGATTATGGGTACTTAACCCTGGCTTCATAGAATGGGATTACAGTTTTCTCCTTATATAGGGAAAAGATGTTTGAATCCTTCCGAAGATGAGCAGATGATATTCAATTCATATTAAGTCCTTTATTGACCACTGAAGGCGACACACATGAACATATAAACTTGTTCTGAAGGAGCATAAAACCTAGTAAATATAGTAATGAAAACTGTGATGGTTTATAAACACCTTTACATACATCCTCTTCTTCAGTCTTCACAGCAATGCAATGTGTATATCCTTATTTCGTGTATGAGAAGACTAAGGTGCTAAAAGATATTTAAAAATTTATTCAATGTCACAGAAATAGTGATTGATGATTATTAGTGTGGTACTTTTAGGTAAGAGGCAGTATTATATAGTGGGCTGAAAGTGAAGATTCTGAAGTAAGACAGAACTGGACTTAAATCTTGGTTTTTGTCCCTAACTAGTTGTATAATTTTTGGCATCCTCTCCAAGCATGTTTTCTTATCTATAAAATAAAGATAAACCCAATTTTCCAGAGTTGCTATGAGGATTAGAGAAAATATATGTGAAATATCTATCCCAGCTCTGGCATAAAAATGGGAGTTTTTAAAATATAATATGATTGCCAGTCGAATGGTTTTAAAGGAAGGTATAGAAGGTTCACAGGAAAAAGATGATTGCCATTTGGAAAAGTAGTTAGAAAAGCTTCATAGAATTGGAGTTGGGCCATGAGCACAAGGTTTTATGTTACAACTGGATCTACTAGGGACTTAATTTTTCAATTTAGATCTTTGAAGATTCAGAAGTACAATGAAGAGCTCTCATGCTTTGTTATAAATTCTGTGATCTTTACCTGCTAGGCTGTATATGATGATTCGAGAGACACTGTAGATGCTTGTTCTCAAAGCACTGTTGGATATTTTGTCTTTTTGTAGTTGACTTTTAAAAACAAAGACTCATTGATTCCTGAAAGCTGTCAGTGGACCTCTCTTTTAGGCCTACCCGCTTATAATCTCATTATATGGGTACGGTTCAGTTTCGGTAAGGTCTAACTTTCTAAACAACCTTTCGCAGTACTAGCTGCTTCCGATTTTTTGTGAAGTGCCCATTTGCCTGAGTGTTGTGTCTTCTGGGTTAACTTCTTATAGCTCCTCTTTATCCTTCACTTTGCTTCCCAGAGCATGATAGTCTCATGATTTTTCTCCTATTTCCCCATCACTCCTTCTTGGTTTCTCTGCTGGCTCCTTCTTTTCCCCCCATCCACTGAATATCAGCATGTCTTAGGATTGCTCCTTGCCCCCCCCCCTCCCTTTTTTTTTGCATTCCACTGGTAGCTTTATCCAGTCTCTTGAGTTCAAACATCATATATAAATATACATAAGAGTAACTCCAGATTTACATTTCTAGCCTAAACCTCTCTCCTGATTTTTCCACTAGAGTTGTATATATCCAACTGCTTACCTAATATCTCCACTGGGATGATTGCTAGTTGTTTTAGACTTAATATATCCAACCCTAAAGTCCTGAATATACCATCAAAAACTTGTTCTACCCCAGCCATCCTCATCTCGGAAGATGGGTATTCCATCCTTCTAGTTGATCAGGCCCACATCCTTGGAGTCACCCTTAGCTCTTCTTTCTTGCTTACCACAACCCCGATCCAGTCAGAAAATCTTGGTGACCCTCCTTTCAGATCCATATCCAGGATTTGGCCACCTCTCACTATCCTAATTACCAGTGCCTTGGTCCAGGCCACCATTCCCTAGTCTGGGTCACTATAGTAACCTCCTAACTGGGTTCTCTGTTTCCTTCCCTGCTCCCTGCAGTCTGTTCTCCATAAAGAAGCCACAGACATTCTTTCCAAGCATGTCACTCTGCTCAGAGTCCTTCAGTGGAAATGAGGAAATCCTCAGCTGGGGATCGAACCCAGGGCCTTGTGCAAGCAAGGCAAGCACTCTACCAACTGAGCTATATTCCCAGCCCGATGGGAATCTTCAGTTTTAGAGTAAAGACTAATGTCCTTAGAGTGATCCACAAGGTCCTCCATGATCTGGCTTTTCCTACCTCTCTGATTTCCTATCTTATCCATGTCTCTTTTGCTCACTGAGCTCCTGCCACTCATCTTCTAATTAGGCTCACCCTGACCACCTTGTTTAAACTCCTCCTTTTCTCTTCCTCCCAGCATTCCCAAACCCCTTCATATATCCTTTTTCTATTTTTTATAGCACTTCTAACATTTATAATTTATTTATAGTGACTATCGATTTCTATCTTTATGTGTGTGTGTGTGTGTTTGTGTAAAATCTACAATGAGAAGAATCTCTATTTTGTTCAGTGATAGACCTAGCACACAGTAGGTGCTCAAATATTTGTTTAATGACTAATATATTATAAATAGGCCCAAAGTAACAAATGTAGGTGGTATTTATTTTTTTCACCATTTTATTTTGTTTTAATTAAAATTTTTTTCGAGACAGGGTCTTGCTAAGTTGCTTCAGGCTTTGCTAAGTTGCTGAGGCTGCCCTCAAACTTGTGATCCTCCTGCCTCAGTCTCAAGTCACTGGGATGACAGGTGTGCACCACCACACCCAGCTGTTTCTCAGCATGTTAATCTTTGAACTCATGCTATAATGATTTTTTACATTTTGTACTTATAGGATATAATAGTATATTCATGTTCATCCAATATTTAACAAATAAGCTCAAACTCAGCAAACCTCAGAATAATCAAGTAACCACTAGTGCTTCTGTTGATGGAAGGGAAAAGTTGATATGTTTTGCCTTGACCCACAGCTTTACACACCAATGCTGAAATTATAATATAAATAGAAGTTACTGTTTCTCTGAAGCATCTGTGTCTTTGGTATCAACTGAAAAATCTCAGAGTCTGAGGTGGTGTGTGTAAGAATAGGATGCAGGATGTAGAGCCACAGCCTGACCTCAGATCTGCATGTCTTTGGCTAAGCACTGAACAGAGGGCCGCATCAGTCAGATGGTGATAAGTGCCTAAGAATGATATGACTTTTCTCAGTGACACCAAATGATTTATCCTCAATATGAGAACGATGACTTAGTTTCCATTGTTTTCATGTCTCTGCAGTGCTGCTCACCTGGAAAATCAGCTATTTAGTACCTGTGTTCTTTGACTCTATAACATATCATTGGATTGAATTTTAATTGTTAAGCTTTAAACCTGCATAATTCTCTATCAAGAAGATCACAGAATCATATGTTGAAATCTGTAATACAGTGTTAATTAGCTTGTTTTTTAAAGAAAAAAAATCTGTGATAAAATATGAGTGGGTTGGTTTTATTACAAATAGTTCTCAAAAGAAGCTTTGATAGCTAAACTATGGAACCAATTTAGATGCCCTTCAGCAGAAGAATGGATAAAGAAAATGTGGTACATATATACAATGGAATATTACTCAGCCTTAAAGAAGAATGAAATTATGGCATTTGCAGGTAAATGAATGGAACTAGAGGATATCATGCTAAGTTTAATAAGCCAATCCCCCAAATCCAAAGGCCTAATGCTTTATTTTAAGCTGATGCTGATCCATAGTGGGATGGGGGTAGGGAAGAATGGAGGAACTTTGGATTGTGCAGAGGGGAGTGAGGGGAAGGAGGAGCTGTGGGAATGGGATGATGGGAAGGATGGTAGAATGAGACAGACATTATTATCCTATATACATGTAGAATTACACTACTGGTGTGACTGCACCATGTACAGCCAGAGGAAGGAGAAGTTGTGCTCCATTTGTGTACAATGTGTCAAAATGCATTCTACTGTCATGCATAACTAACTAAAACAAATTTTAAAAAATTTTTAAAATTAGTTCAATACTCTTAGAGAAAATTCAGTTCCCTTTGTAATATATTCCTTATATAATAAGACAGGAGAGAGAGAGAGAGAGAGAGAGAGAGAGAGAGAGAGAGAGAGAAGAAACTTTGACCTGACAGAGATATCCCATTTACCCGATATAAGATTAATGGCAAATCATTTGCTTGCTAACATGGCAATTAAGTGGACCTTAAGTTCACTTCTTACTGAAAACTTGTATTTTTAAACTAGAAATGAACTTTTGAGGCAGACAAACTAATAAATCAGGCATGTAGTACCTTAGATATTTTTTAGCTTTGTGTAATGCCGAATGCTGTTAGTGGTCAACACTGCAAATATAGCCTAGAAACTCTCCAAGCCAGAGCCCCTCTGTTCACCCTGTGTAAAATTTGTTCTCAGCAGAAATACTGCTCCAGCCCATGCTCGGGTGCTAAGCCAAGCAATAAGAATAGCCAGCAAATGTTCCTCCCTTCATGGCTTTGTTAAAGGGAGAGTCGGGTAACATTTGCCAAGTATGGATCATGTATTAACCATTTTCACAAAATCTCACAAACTATCACAAAGATGAATGTAATAAATGTAATAAATAACAGTTAAGGAAGTGATTCTCTGAAGCTGTGCTTGTTCGTGTTCACTCATTGACTTATGCACAGAGCTAGATTGGAAGATGTCTCAGACACATGGTTAATCCCATGTTCTTTTTGTGAAGGAGTCTGCTGTTGCTTCAACAGACTAATTATAACTAATTAGAACAAATTGCTTCATCAGGTCAACTCAGAGATGGAGGGTGAGGCTGCTATTTTCAGCCATAGTGGCCCTAGCAAATTTGCCTTGCAAATTTCCCTTCAGTTCTTTCAAACCTAAGAACAGAGGCAATGCTGAGCTGTCCCAGCACTCAGGCATACTTTGCAGCTAGGAAAACCAGCTCATGTTCTGATATAATGGGACTAAGAGGATATCATGTGACCTTATTTCCAGTCCCCACATATTCTGTTTTGATCTCTAGTGCATTGTTCATAAGAGAAAATTGTGGCCATACAAAGTTAGTTTTCACAATCTGTGACAAGTGGAACATAGGCCATACAGAGTTTTATGTTCAATTATGTTTTCTATAATAAATGTTGAACATAGCAGAATAAAATATACAGACTTATAGCAAATACATCCTGAATCTGATTAACATAAAGACTATGAAAGAAAAATGGTAAAAAGTAAATTGCTTCGATTTTAGAATCACATGTAAACTCTGAAGCCACTGATGAATCGTCTCCTGAGAGGGCTCTTAGGAGTTGGAATGTTAGAAAGCCATTCCCTCCATCTTTTTAATACAGAGGCCTCTCCAGTTTTGTTTTGTATTTAAGTATCTCTGGTTTTGTTTGATCAAATATAGCATGTTTTTGAATAAAACCTAATTTCATTTGTAATATGGATACTTGCTTTTTCCTCAAATCCTTATAATAGTATCAAAGTTTGTTCAAATTTGAGGAACCTAAATTCTACTGTTGAGTGAAGGTTTCATGATTTTTATATCAAGTAAAAAATGAATTGTGCAATACAGGAGGAATAGAAATAGAAATCTTAATTTGAAGCAGCTTCCCTTGTAAAGCTATACTTGGACATTGGCTTTTGCCCAACTTACCAGGTAGCTATGTGACATAGAGTTTTCTGATCCATCATGAATACATTTGTGCTGGTTTGACCTCATCTCCAATTTCAGGGCATCTTTTGGAGAAGCTCTGATAATCACTCTGAGGATTATAGGACATAAGGGAAACTGGCCTTGCCATGTATTTGTGCCCAAAACCCAAAGAAAATGCAAGGGTTGCGTATCCCTGCCTGCGCAGTTGCTGTCTGTTTTCCCTTATGCCTTTCTCCCTTTCTTTCCCTGTTGTACCCATCTGGCTTCCCACCCATGTCTAGTCATTGGCAGCTTTTTTTGTAACCACAAATTTCTATATTCCCCCATAGCACATTGGAAAAAAGTATGATTTAGAGGCGCAAAATTGTAAACATGGACAATTAGACAATCTAGCTATCTTTGCAGCCCTGCCATATTGCAATGATTCTTGGCATAGTATAGCAAGAACAGCTGCAGCAGCCAGGTTTTGGAACACAGTTTAAGATTCTGCATGCCCAGTTGTCAGTGCCATGGAGCAAGGGTTTACTTCAAACCACAAGTTTATTTTAAACAAATGTAAAGTTTATTGTGTTCCAACATTTTTATTAACATTTGGCTCACAAGAAGCTCCCACAAACATTCTTTATTATTGAAGTCTCAGGACCACCCTGTGAAACAGGCAGCATCATTGCTTCCTTTTCTCAGGAGGGGAACTAGGGGTGGTGAGACTAGCTCAGCATTGCAGGGCTGGTACACAGGGTAGCCAGGGCTTGAGCTGGGCCGTCGTCGTCGTCGTCGTTTTCTTTTTGTAGTACTGGGGATTAGAACCCAGGGCCCTGTGCATGCAAGGCAAGCACTCTACTAACTGAGCTATATTCCCAGCTGAGCTGGGTCTTCTTATATGTAGTCTCGAGGATCAAACCCAGGGCCTCACGTGTGCTAGGCAAATGCTCTACTGCTGAGCTACAACCCCAGCCCTAAATAGAATATTTAAATGCCAGGAATGCGTAACAGTAACGTAGAAGATGAAAGGGATTGTACAGGTCATTTAATTAATTTAATTTCATGTATGTTTCTCTCTCTCTCTCTCTCTCTCTATATATATATATATATATATATATTTTTTTTTTTTTTTCTTTTAAACAGGAAAAGGAACTAAGGAGTAGAAAATTTAACTGCTTGCCAAAAGCCACGTAGTTATAAAAGTGGTAGGACCAGGTGTAACATCCAAGAATATCTGAGGAAAATAAATAGAAGCTTATTATAGCCTAAACTGTAAATGTGTGCATTGTAGACATGGAATTATTAGAGGAATAAAATTGTTTGCTCATCCAACCCTGGCCCACTTAATCAGGAGGTTGCTTTGCTGTTTTGACAAGAGTCCAGTTCTTCAGAGTTGGCAATAGCAATTGCAAATTGTCTTTCTTTGGATATATTTGGAGCTCAGGGTCAAGGTTGTTTTGTAGCAATTTTTCCCCCAGAATGTAAGATTTACAGTAGTATCCTTTTAAACTAAACGTCACCACATTTGGGCTGGAAATATTTCTGTTCACTCTAAGGTTCTGATAGGAGCAAAGTGTTGGGGCCTGTTACATGTTTCCAGCTTTGTGCATGATGGTTTCAGAGGCTAGGGTACATTTTTTTTTTTTTTTTTTTTTTTTTTTTTGGTACCAGGGATTGAACTCAGGGGAACTCGACCACTGGGCCACATCCCCGGCCCTTTTTTGTATTTTATTTAGAGACAGGGTCTCACTGAGTTGCTAAGTGCCTTTCCATTGCTGAGGCTGGCTTTGAACTCGCAATCCTCCTGCCTCAGCCTCCCAAAGTGCTGGGATTACAGGTGTGCGCCACCGTGCCCGGCTAGGGTACATTTTTTATTGATTGAAAATTGAATTGTATATTGGAAGAATTGCCCTATCTCAGTCTTCTTCACATTGCAACCAGATTAAAAGAGTTAGATTTAAATTTTTAATTTTGTTTTTGGCCTGGTGGCTAAATACTAGAGGTAAAGCTTACATTTACTTTCTCCCCTTTCCCCTTTCTTTTTGCTTTTCTTTGTTCCCTTCTTCATATAATTTGTTTTAGTTTGTTCTTCTGATTGTCAATTAGCTCTACAGAACATTTTGGTATTCTGAAGAATAAAAGCTAATACATTGCTTTTTATTAATATTTTCTGTTTTTCATTAAAAAATAGGCTTTTGAGAGTATTTATTTATAGTTTACTAATCTATTTACCCATTGTGATTCACTGTGTGTGAAGTATTTTATACACACATGCACACTGCACTGTCATACCCTTTATATACATTCCATGATTTTTTTTTTATTATGTCATCTAGAAACATTTCATTTCATTCATTCATTACCTTTCCAACAGACTTCCCCCAAATACATAAGGGTTATTTACTTCACACATACATTTCCTGATTCAACTCTCACAGTACCTTTTATGAGGGAAGCAGTGCCAATACTGGTTCTTCCATTAAGAACCTTGAGGTCCAAAGAGGTTTAACCTTGCTGCAGTGGCAGAAGTACTCTTAGAATAGACTTAGAGTAGATTTTTCAATTCTGTCACTATTTCTGTTCTTGTCTGTGCGTGTCTTCCTCTATTATAACTTGGCTGAACAGATTTAAGATTTGTTCACTTGACACATCCTCACTGAGTGCCTGTAGTGTGCCATGAATATTCTAGGTATGGAGATGCACTGGTGAGGGCAAGTATGGTTTCTCTCACAAAAATCAGTAAGGTAATTTTCAAATAGTGATATTTTCTTTGAAAACAAAATGAGTTGGAAGGTGATAGTGATAGGCAACTCTAGTTTGGGCAGTCAGGGACAGCCTCTGAGGAAGTGACTGTAGTAAGCATATTCTGTGTGTGAAGGGCTAATTTAATTAGGTACTTAGAAGACAAAAAATACAGCTTTCTGTTGTCCTTGGGAAGCTTATAACAGAAAGGCCAGTCAAGAGTTGAATTTTTATCCAACTTATTTTTATCTGATTTATTATATTAAAATCTGCATGTTGAAAATGAAAAATTCTTACATACTTTGCTGTAGGATCCAAGCATTGTTTGTTTGTTTGTTTTCCCAGATACTTTAACTACTTAACTTTTCTAAAAATATACTGGTATTGCTCAGTTCTCATGTAGTTGTTAAGTGAATGATTGGACATCTCTCTTTCATGTTTTCCCCACTTCCAGATTTTTTTCAATGGTGTCTATGCTTTTTATTTCTTTTCTAGCTTTTCTAACCTTGCATTTATTTCCCTTCAGATCTCAACATCTGCTGCAAATTGACTATTCAGGTTAGTGAAAATTTGCCCATTTTTCAGTTTTACACCATAGGCAGTATTCATCAGCATTCTCCTACTGAAATAAATAAGGATTTTTACTTTTTTAGCCACTTGTGACTCATTAATGGTGAAGTTAAATATTTACAGAACACTCTCATCAAAACAAGCTGTTATTTTTTTAAAGAAAAAATTTTAAAGTAATATGCTAGCATAGGAACATTGTAGGAAGAGAAAACATTATTAACAAATGAGAAATCTAGAAAACTTATCCCTTACAAATAAATTAAAGCAGAGCTACTGATTTTAGTGAGGAAGCAAGTTTGTCATGTGTTCCAAATTATAGTTAGCCAAAAACAAGTATTTATAGATAATTAAACAGTTTTTAGAAATGATGCACATTTTACTCAGGCATGAAAATTATCCCTGAAATGTAGGCCTGAACCTCTAAAAATTTTTAAATTGGTGGAGAAAGAAATCAATAAAATCTTTAAAATACTTAATTTTAGCTTAAATCAAGAAACTGCAATAATGTATGTTTGTTAGTCCCTTTATACTGTGTAATATATCCACTGGAAGTATGGGAAAAGGCTGGTGAAAACTGTGGGTTTATTTGCAAAATACACTGGGGAGTTTTGTGTGGAAGTGTCTGTATACCTCAGGAAATACTAAAGAAGAAACAGGTAAGGGAAAGTAGACCTCCACACGATTAGGGGCAGCATCTCCTCTTCATTGCTTCAGACCCAGTACCAAACATGAGCCTTGTGCTCAATGTATATGTGTATGTATGTATGTATATGTATAATTTATTTATTTATTTGGTACTGGGGATTTAACCCAGGGGTACTTAACCACTGAACCATATCCACAGCCCTTATTTATATTTTCTTTTGAGATAGGGTCTCATTAAGTTGCTTAGGGCCTCACCAAGTTGCTGCCTCAGCCTCCCAGCTTGCTAGAATCACAAACATGCACCACCCTGCCCAGCTCTGCATATTTTTTGACTGATTTCAGATTGGGCTTTTAGGCTGCTTGAGCTGCTAAAGTACAAGGTCTACTAATTGCTGTACTTGTGACTACTTTTACATTTTAACAGTACTTTAAGTTCTTCAAGTTCTTTTTCTTTTGCTCTTCAACATATAAAACCCCGAAGGCAACAAAATTTTTATCTCCATCTTACAGAGAAAGGAGTCACACAAATATAGTTAGGACAGGGTAAGATTTAAAAACTTATCAGAAATAAAAGAGACCTTAAAATGATATAGATTAGTTTCAGTGTGGAGTATATTTAACAATATGTAAATGGTGGCAAGAGGTACACAGTCCTGCTGAGGTGAAACAGTCCCCCTATTCATTGCACCTTCTCCTGGAAGAGTTGGGTACCTGAAGGTGACCATAGCCCAGCAAATAGCCTAACATTTGCCCAAACCCATCTTGACCCAAGAACACATCTGTAGAATTTAAAATGCTGCCATTTGTTAATAATCAAATTTATAATTTATTATAATATCCTCAACATAAATCAAGTGTCCTTGTCCCTACATAATCGTTACCTCAGTTTATGAACACGTGGTTTTCTTTAGTGTGCTCCTGTCTCTGGGGCTTTTCACAATTTTAAGGCTTGTCCTTGCCAGTTTTTCCTCAGAGGAAAGTTCTTAGCTTCCTATTGATGCCTCAAGCTTTAACTGTTGTTCTCTGCCAGGTATCTCCTTGTTCCCCTCTGTAACTCTCAGAGCCTGCTCTGAATCCTGGGATTGGAATTGCCCAGGATTAGGAGTTACCTAATGCCCTTTCTTCCCCTTCCAGATGAGGTGCTTTCTGAGCTCTACATTGACTTCACCTTCATAGCCACCCTGTAACGTTCCATCACCTCCTTTTCTCTTCTGGAAAACAAAATCCTAAATAAAAACAAAAACAACCTACCTATACACATGATCTTTTAAAAATCAGTAATGTTCTACCCCACTTGGAATGAGAATAAGAAAAGGAATAATTAGGGTAGATAGTCTCCGAGATATGTTGAAATGACAATAGTAGAAGGAAAACTGATCTAAGCCTAATCCTAACAATTTTTAATCCTTATTCAGGTAAAAAAAAAAAAAAAAAAAATTGAATTTGAGGATATACTAGGAAGAGATCCAGCAGTTGGTTGGCTCTTAGGATTAATAGAAAAGATTCAAAACTATGTGCCTGACTAAGGCTGGAGGGTAAAGATACTGGCAAAGTATCTTTCTAGCCAACAACACTACCTTGAATCTTAGGAGAGGTTAGAAAAAGGTAGAATTTTCATGAAGGATTCAGTTTTTCTTTACTTTGGAAGAAACACTAAACAATTCAGTGAGACCCTGCCTCTAAATAAAATAGAAATTATGGCTGGGGGTGTGGCTCAGTTGTTGAGAGCCCTGAGTTCAATCCCCAGTACCACCCCACCCTACCCCCCCCCATTTTTTTTTTTTTTTTTAATCAACTGGGCATGTTGATGTACTTCTATAATCCCAGCTGCTTAGGAGGCTGAGGCAGGAAGATTGCAAGTTTAAGGCCAGCTTCAGTAATAATGAGACACTGTCTCAAAAAAATAAAAAGGGATGGGGATGTGGCTCAGTGTGGTAAGCACCCCTCAGTTCAATCCCTAGTACCGAAAAAAAAGAAAAGTCAAGAGTAAGTTTAATGAGCATATTCTTCTCCTCCTCTCCTTTTAAATAAACACAAAATACAGAAACCCCTATTGTCTCAAAAGAGCATTAATCACAAACAGAAGTCATGTCTTCTAAGACTTTGCAACCACTTTGTATTTTCAAAGTTCCCTACTGATGTCTTGATGCTAGTTGCTTATGCAAGGAGCCTGCAGACCAAGGCTGAACCCTGGGGCCATCTTTAGAACGACTGAAGCAGCAGTCCTGTCCCACTTCTTCACAGACGGGCTCTGTCTTCATTCAAATCCATTGTGTTCTTATAAACTATCCGGAACCAGGGACCTGAGAGCCATGGATCTGGTGTGCCAAGAGTGAGATTCCAAGAAAAAACATTTCAGAATCAAATTCAGATTTAGGTGGAATGAATAAAATTTAAGCTGAATTTAAGGGGTTTAACAGGTTAAACACCTTTCATCACTCAGGAAGAAACAATATTCTTTTGATAATTTTAAAAATATATGGCACAGAAATTGACAGGGTCACTAAATGATTTCAAATTACCTAAAAGTTTTAGGGGTTTCTTTTCTTTCTTTCTTTATTTTTTATTTGTTCTTTTTAGTTATACCCTGACAGTAGAATAGGGATTTATTTTCTATTTTAAGATAAAGTCTACCCTAAAATTTTAACAGTCAGGGTTATTGAAACTGGCATCTAAATCCAAGTAGAGTTTGGTTGATAATTCCTCTAGAACATTTTGCTAAATTTGATCTTATCTAAAAGATGCAGTGTCAAGAATGTTTTACTTATTTATTTTAATCCATAGAAATTTATTTTAAGAAAGCAGAAAGGGGGAAAAATAACAAAGGCTTTTAAAGATTTTGGGGTTAGAAAATATTTTCAGCCAGGTGCGGTGGCGCACGCCTGTAATCCCAGCACTTTGGGAGGCTGAGGCAGGAGGATCGCGAGTTCAAAGCCAGCCTCAGCAATGGTGAGGCACTTAGCAACTCAGTGAGACCCTGTCTCTAAATAAAATACAAAAAAGGGCTGGGGATGTGACCCAGTGGACGAGTGCCCCTGAGTTCAGTCCCTGGTACCACAAAAAAAAAAAAAAAAAAAAAAAAATTCAAAATGTTATCAAGGCTTTTCAAATTATCCTCCATCTTTTCTGTGCTCTTCTTTTACTACTCCTTCTTGGCTGTTAAAATAATCTTTATTCCAGAAACTTTTTGTTTCTCAGTCCTGAACTTTTCATGTCTTAACACTATCATTGTCATTTTCAACACCATGGAAACCCATTTTAATGAAATCCAGTCTGGCTGTTTAAAAACCCAAAACAGAACCAGCTACTGTCTACTTCTAGATTCCTGTTAGACCAGAGGTCTGCTCTTCACTGTTGGCCATTGAGAAGGTAGCGCACACCTCTACCTCAACTTCAGTCACAAGACACTGGGCTGCCTAGAGATGCTGGTCCTTACAGATGTAGACAAGCAAAGAAATTTCTCCTTCAAGTGCATCTTAGAGATGTTTTAGTCTCAAAGCACAGTTGGTCAGATTTAACTAATTAAAATGACATTTTAGGTTTATCTGATCCATGATTATCTCTCAATGGTCACTGAAACATATTTCAATGTTTTGGTGTAAATGGTTTAATTTTACGTACCCAAATTTCTGGAGTCAGTTTTTATCGCCTCACTTGGCTTCTCGGTATACAATGCTTTTGCAAAATTTCTAAGGAGCTGGGCGTGGTGGCACATGCCTGTAATCCCAGCAAGTTGGGAGGCTTAGACAGGAGGATTGCAAGTTTGAGGCCAGCCTCAACAACTTAGTGAGGCCTAAGCATCTTAGTGAGACCCCGTCTCAAGAAATAAAAAGGGCCAGGGATGTGGCTCGGTTGATACAGTATTCGGGGGTTCAATCCCAGTACCAAAACAAAACCACAAAAACAAAAAAGAAAACCCTTCCTAATTAATAACCCACTTGTTTTAATTTACTTTCTTTTTATTTTTTTAAAAGCAAAAATAGAGGAAACAATAGTTGTTTTATAAAGAAAGAAAAAGCAAACCAGGTTCTCTCATTCCATTGAGAAGATTTGTTAGTCCAACTTTGAAGTCAAAGGGTAGTGTTGAGTTTTCATTTGTAACAAATTCTGAGATTATCCATTAACTACTCCAGCAGACTTTCTTCTCCCTTTCAAACATACATTTTTTTTTTAAAGAGGCCAGGCTCTTTTCTTTGAGTTTACCTTTTTTTTAAAAAAAATTACTATAAACCAGGCGCCGGTGGCTCACGCCTGTAATCCCAGCACTTTGGGAGGCTGAGGCAGGAGGACCGTGAGTTCAAAGCCAGCCTCAGCAATGGAAAGGCACTTAGCAACTCAGTGAGACCCTGTCTCTAAATAAAATACAAAAAAGGGCTGGGGATGTGGCCCAGTGGTTGAGTGCCCCTGAGTTCAATCTCTGGTACCAAAAAAAAAAAAAAAAAAAAAACTAAAAAAAAGAAGTACAATACAAAAAAAGACTAGAGATGCTGGTCCTTACAGATGTAGACAAGCAAAGAAATTTCTCCTTCAAGTGCATCTTAGAGATGTTTTAGTCTCAAAGCACAGTTGGTCAGATTTAACTAATTAAAATGACATTTTAGGTTTATCTGATCCATGATTATCTCTCAATGGTCACTGAAAAACATATTTCAATGTTTTGGTGTAAATGGTTTAATTTTACGTACCCAAATTTCTGGAGTCAGTTTTTATCGCCTCACTTGGCTTCTCGGTATACAATGCTTTTGCAAAATTTCTAAGGAGCTGGGCGTGGTGGCACATGCCTGTAATCCCAGCAAGTTGGGAGGCTTAGACAGGAGGATTGCAAGTTTGAGGCCAGCCTCAACAACTTAGTGAGGCCTAAGCATCTTAGTGAGACCCCGTCTCAAGAAATAAAAAGGGCCAGGGATGTGGCTCGGTTGATACAGTATTCGGGGGTTCAATCCCAGTACCAAAACAAAACCACAAAAACAAAAAAGAAAACCCTTCCTAATTAATAACCCACTTGTTTTAATTTACTTTCTTTTTATTTTTTTAAAAGCAAAAATAGAGGAAACAATAGTTGTTTTATAAAGAAAGAAAAAGCAAACCAGGTTCTCTCATTCCATTGAGAAGATTTGTTAGTCCAACTTTGAAGTCAAAGGGTAGTGTTGAGTTTTCATTTGTAACAAATTCTGAGATTATCCATTAACTACTCCAGCAGACTTTCTTCTCCCTTTCAAACATACATTTTTTTTAAAGAGGCCAGGCTCTTTTCTTTGAGTTTACCTTTTTTTAAAAAAAATTACTATAAACCAGGCGCCGGTGGCTCACGCCTGTAATCCCAGCACTTTGGGAGGCTGAGGCAGGAGGACCGTGAGTTCAAAGCCAGCCTCAGCAATGGAAAGGCACTTAGCAACTCAGTGAGACCCTGTCTCTAAATAAAATACAAAAAAGGGCTGGGGATGTGGCCCAGTGGTTGAGTGCCCCTGAGTTCAATCTCTGGTACCAAAAAAAAAAAAAAAAAAAAGTACTATAAAAAAGAGGAATACCACCATTTACATGAGTTGGAGATAGAGTTATGGAATAGCTTTTCAAATGTTGGATAAATATATTCTCAGAAACTACTCCATGCTACATGCAAATGAGGAGCAACAAGCTGAAGTTGATAATCTGATGTTGAACAGCAATGAGTAGAAGTGCTGTGAACTTCATATCCCTATTGGAAAGAAAAAGATGAAGAAATCTGTTCGAATACCTTAATCACAGAGCATATTATAGAGCACTTATTGGCACATGTTGGGTGTACCATGTAAACGTAAAAGATACAAATCTCCTCCCTCCCCCCAAGAGTTTATTCTCCTAGACACAAAGTAAGTGCACATGTCTACCCATCTTCCACCACCCCTCTCAACAGTATGAGGATGTCTACCTGAAGAGGAAGGGCAGACAGATAGTCAGGCAATCAGAATCATCACAAACAAGGACAGATGGGTAACTAAAATCTTTTTATCTTTCAAAGAGTGTAGTTAACAGCAGCAAAAGTGAATGATAAATACTGTAGGTTTTTTGTCTTTTGTTCAATTCTTCAAAGACACTCCTCACTCGTCTATAATGCTCCATTTCACCTGTCTTTGCCCTACTTTCCTGGTTGCCTAATGCTTCCTTTGTTAATGCTTTGTCCTGAATCAGTCAGCTATAACTTCATGTCCGCTGTCAGAAAACAAGTTATTTTTGTTGTAAGAGTCTCCAGGATTTCCCTTTTCTTCTTTAACTACATTCCCCCCAAGATGTGTAGTCTAACTTGTATATACCAAGGTTTTGTCATATTCCTTATGCAATAAATCACATAAGTATTACATAAAAGAGATAAAGCAAAAAGTACGCATTCCCTTACGTGAGGGTTGGAGGAATAGTTTGGCTAGTGACCATCATGCATGGCCAAATGACACAATCTTAGAAAACAGTATAGCAGGTAATATCAGACCTTTTGAAACAGTGATATCTTTGCTTTGCAATTGTGTACCACCACTGGGCTTTACTATACCACTAGGTTGTACTATGGTTACTAATTTAACCTCCTTCATGGTCTGAGTTCCAGAGGATCTCACCTTGGATTCCCAGTGGAAGAATACTATCTGATGTCTCCAACTGTCTTGCCTATGGCTTCTTTGTAGGAGAGTGGTGGAAAAGAGAGAAGCTAGGGTAGAGGCCATTCCAATGAGATGCTTTCATAGGCTCCTGCCTCTGACCTCTCAAAAATGGGATCTAGCTCAGGGCTCTAGTGAAGGAAGAGGAACTTAGCTTTTATTGCCTTGTCAGAAACACGTCATTTATACAGAAAGGTGTATCACCATTTACTTGAGTTGAAGATGTTAAATGAGGTGGAAATGTATGTAACTAGTTGGTCTTATCTTCTTTCCTGCGTGGGTATAGAATGAATATATATCCTTGATATGAGTTCTTGGTTATCTTTGGATAGCAAAAACCAAATAGGGTTTCACACAATCTGAAAATGGTTTCTGTGGTCAGCAAAAGCCATTGTTGCTTGAATGACAGAAGAATGTTTCAGGAGCAGGCAGTGTTGTCAGTCAGTTAGACTTTATTCATCCCTTAGAGGTGTGCAGTCCAGGATTAAACAAATGTTTAAGAACATAAATAAAAGACTAATTCCTGCCCTGAAGATACTTACACATTCAGATAAAGTTAACGTTATTGTTTACTTTTTGGTGTAGGGGGTTAAACCTAGGGCCTAGTGGATGCTACTCCTGAATTATACCCCCACCCTCCAATGTTAACTTTAAACAACTTCTCTAAAAAATATTCTCTCCTGCATAGAAAGTGGAAAGTATAAGTTTTGTATTAGTTTAAAATTTTAGGTTAAACAAACGAAAGTTAGATTAAATATAAAATAAACTGTTCAGTATTTTCATGTCTATACCCACGTGACTCTGTTGGAAATACCAGTTGTGCCTATTGTCATGTGTTCTGCTAAACATTGTGCATTCCAGGGTCCAGAGGATGAAAGATAGGCAGAAATTCTTAGAACAGACAACAGCAACCATGGGAAGTCCAGGCCACAAGTGGAACACTCCAGGCCTGGGTACAGCTGCCTTGGGGAGGAAGGATCTCTAGGACCCAGAGATCCAGCACCAGAAGAGTCTGCTCCTCTGTCCCCCCAGATTGCCTCACTTATTGACCAAAGAAATTTAGTTTATAGATTTTAATAAGGGGGTAGAGAGGGAGTACAAGTAGTTGAAGTTCTTGCTTGATTTAAATGACAATGACAAGAGCAACAAAATTTAATGAAGTAAGGTCCTTTGTAGTTGAAAAGCTAAGTTTCCACTTAAGCATAATTTGAATTTACTTAATTCACCCTTTTCCAAAAGATCCCAAACATTTCACCTTGTTTTTTTTTAAAGATTACAAAATAGAGTACAGGGTAGGGGTTAAAAGTAAATCACTAACAAAGAATAATAGCAATTTGGTATACACATGTTCTTATTTTCATCAAAAGAATGACTGGTAATTTTGGTCTATTGTGAGTACTAAAGGATGTCTCTTTAAAAGTTAAAAATATGAAAAGTACTTAAAGATAGGAAATCCAGGCACAGTGGTGCATGCCTATAATCCCAGCTACTTGAGGATCACAAGTTCAACGCCAGTGTGGGCAACTTAGGAAGACTCTGTCTCAAAATAGAAAGGACTGGGATGTAATACCATACATAGTAGAGCACTTGCGTGGCATGTGCAAGGTCCTGTATTTGAGCTCCACAAGCGCGCGCGCGCGCGCGCACACACACACACACACACACACACACACACACAAAGGTACAATATATTCTTTTGGTGCTACCTGACTTGGAGTAGTACACTAGAGTCTGGATTCAAATTCCAAGTAAAGCCAATCAGTACACAGTAATGCATGATCGGGTCACTCATTTTCCCTCAGAACTCAGTGGAAATCTGATCTCCTTCAACTTGTCTAAAAGTTTGAGGTCACCTTAGTCAGCAGCTCTTATCTTTACAGCTCAAGTGGATTTCTTTAAAAAAACCAATGTAAGTCATATTGTACTCTTAAGTTTTCTAGTAGCCACATTAAAAAAAAAGTGAAATTAGTGTTTATAACATATTTTACTTAACCATATAACCAAAACATTACAGGAAATCATTATTAAAAATTGAGACATTATGCATTTTTTTCCCTGCTGATGTCTAATTCCTCTATGTGTTTTGCACTTTAGCAGAGGAATTGGGAATAATTAAGGATGGTTGTCAGGTTTCTGCCATGGTTATGGGAACCAATAATAGTCAAGTTAAATACGGGGTGGGGGACAGTGAGCAGTATGACTCCAGGTGCCTTTGATACAAGCTGTTGGATGTATGTTAGCCTACTTTGACATAGAAGAGCTGTGTTGAGTGAAAAGCTACAAGGCTAGGTAGGAACACAGAATACCTATGGTGCCAAATGATAACTGTAAGCAATAGTGATGTTAGAAAGTCTTTTTTTTTTTTTTTTTCTTTCAAATCTCATGAATGATGTGACTGACTGATTGTGGTACTAGGAATCAAACCCAGGTAATCATGCATGTTAGGTAAGCACTTTACCACTGAGCTAGCTATCAGGGTAGAAGAGGCAGGAGAAAGGTAGAGAATTAAGAACATATTAGTATGTTTAAGCAACATTGTGAATAAACCTGTCCTGGGCCTGATGGGATTAGAGCTGGGATCAAAGCTGGCCTAATGCAGTTTGCAGACATGTTTTGTTTGGCTTTTATAGGGTTGGATCACACAGTGTTCTAAATTTAAGTTAGGTGCCAACATTTCCACAGAAAATCCAGATTTCTGACTTTTTAATAAAAGGGGGCTAGGAGGTAGACTTGGCAACATTGCTGGTAATAATCCACTGAAGCATATGCCTTTCCTCTCCAGTGAATCTGTTTTACTTCTTCATGTTTGTCTGGGACTTCTGGGCCAAGTATCAGTAGGTAATAAAGGTACACAGATAGATTAGTGGCAGATTATAGAGGGCTTTGAATACCAAACCAAGAAGTGTAAAATGTAGGCAGCAGGCAGCCTTTGAATAAGGGATTGACGAGATTAAACCTGTAATTAGGAGCATTTTTCTCGACAAGTGTGAAAATTGAGAGGTTAGAGAACTGTTACCAATTTTGAAAGGGAAAAAAAAAATGAGATGGTATGGGAATACACAAATGAACTTTAAAAACATGCAAAATGGGGTAGGAGGGGAATAAAAAGCAAAATAGAAGCATCTCAAGGAGGGCAACACCATCTAGAAAGGCTGCATTGGAGCTACATGGGTCATTGAGGCGGGTGGAATATTTGCTTGCAGAGTTCCAAAACTTAGGCCAGTGTTTGGTGTAAGGGACAGTGAATGCAGGGATATTCCAAATAGCCTTGCTGTCTATGGCACAGAAGTCACTGTAGTCACGCTGTTCTAAGTGGACTGTAATTGAGGGAAAATATCCTCCCCTTGCTACCTTTTTCCACTTTCAGACCAACTGCCCCCCAAAAGATCCTTTTTTCAAAAATGGGCTAAAATTGGGGCTGGAGTTATAACTCAGTGGTAGAAGACTTGCCTAGCATGCACAAGGCCCTGTGTTCAATCCCCAGTACTGCAAAAGAGAAAAAGACTAAAATTAATAATCTGATAACTATTAACCATGTGCCAGGCCGTCTTCTAAGTTGTTTGTTTACCGTACCTGGATTTGAACCCAGGGCTTCATGAATGCTGGGCAAGCACCCTGCCACTAAACTATACCCCTGGTCCTCTAAGTTCTTTTATAATCCTCATAACCACCTTTCAAATAGGTACTATTGCTATTTCCATTTTATACCCTAGGAAACTGGAAACTGAGACCCTAAAAGTTAAGAACTTACCCCAAACCACTCTGTTGAATGATGGGACCAGGACTTGAACCCATGATGCAGTCTGACTCTCCAGAGGCTTAAATGTTTTAACCACTCTGTGAAACTGTTCTTGTATCTGATCTGTTTTTTAGTGCTATACAAAAAGGCAACTAGGGAAACTTATGGTTTCATCCAGGAAGCTCTGTTGTAACTAATTTCAGGGTATCAGTTTGATTCATGTCCCCTACCAAAAATAAAATTCCAGAATTGACGGTCTTTCAGGGGACAGATAATATGCTGAGTCCTTGGGTAACCTTGAGAAAACAAGGATATGTGGTACATTCAAAGATCTGTTCTCTTCTTTGAATGGCTCAATACTAGCTTATAAGAGTGTGCTGGTAACCCTTAATAGGAAAAAAAAAAATTCTTACAAGAACTCATTTCTTTTTTGTGTAGGTGTTGTGGTGCTGGGGATTGAAGCCAGGATTTTTTTTTTTTTTTTTTTTGTATTTTTTTTTTTATTAGAGACAGGGTCTCACTGAGTTGCTAAGTGCCCTCGCCATTGCTGAGGCTAGCTTTGAATTCACAATCCTCCTGCCTCAGCCTCCCAAGTGCTGGGATTACAGGCGTGTGCCACCGCGCCCGGCCTGAAGCCAGGATTTTGTGCGCGTTAGGCAAGCACTTTGTACTGAACTACATCCCCAACTCTAATTTTTTTTTTAAATCAAGCTAAATCGTGCTAGATTTTCTTCATATATTTTTATGAATATTTATCACAGAATAAATATTTTAATTGGGAAGGGGGTGAGAATCCATAACATTGCAGAGAAGATATACGTTTGATGCAAAGCCTTGACCTGTGTCCACTGTTCCTACCATATTTAGTGTGGTTTCTTTCTCCTTGGTCATAGATGAAACACGTGAATGAAAGATTCCAAGATGAAAAAAATAAAGAGGTGGTTCTCATGTGCATTGGCATCACTTCTGGAGTTGGACGACTTCTCTTTGGCCGGATTGCAGATTATGTACCTGGTGTGAAGAAGGTTTATCTACAGGTACTTTCACCCCTAATTTATTCTTATTGCTTGGTAGCTCATTAAATGAATGTAAGTTTTTAAATTCTACAAAAAGAAAAAATAACTTTCTAGAACATAACTTCTACAATCAGTTTTTCAAGGACAATATCAGTCAAGATTGAGTTTGAACAACATGAGAAGTTGGCAATCAAACAATTTTCTTTGTTTTGTCAGGGAATTCCACCAAAATGTTTTTGCCCATGGCTTTTTGTAAGAAGAATTCTTTTGGCACAGTTCTCGTAATCATGTACAGATCCAGTACTTTTTACCATATCTTA
This sequence comes from Tamias sibiricus, assembly GCA_025594165.1. Taxonomy (NCBI): domain Eukaryota; kingdom Metazoa; phylum Chordata; class Mammalia; order Rodentia; family Sciuridae; genus Tamias; species Tamias sibiricus. The sequence goes on from CM046666.1 coordinate 96,795,432, forward strand.
TGAAATTTGGGGTGTGCATGACTTTTTGCCTGCTGAGTGTTGTGGGTGAGCATAAACAAATGCTAATTTTAGGATCATTCATGACACTTAGGTAACAGATATTTAAGTGACTCCTTCATGCCAAAAAGTGTGCTACATGCTGCAGATGATATGTAGTCTGTGATCCTTAGTAGCTGAAGTTCCCATGGGAAGACAGATAAGACAGTGTTACAGTACAGTGGAATAATGAGTATGTTACATGAGTCTCCTGGGAAAATCTGAATCACTAGTGAGGGTCGGAGCAGAGTTAAGAAATGAGTAGTAGTTAAAGGGCTGGGGTAAAGCTCAATGATAGAGCACTTGCCTAGCATGCATGAGGCCTTTGGTTCAATTCTCAGCACCATACACACATAACAGAGGTGAGTGGTAGTTATATATTGACTGGAGGCTTGCTGGCTGGCTGAATTGCACAATTAAGGAAGGTATGGGAGTGTATTCCAAGCAGAGGAAGCACATGGGTAAAGATGTGGAGATGTGACGTGGTATGTATGTCTAGGAAACTGAATGTTTGGATGGAATAAAGAGAATAGTAGATGTTTGGGCCAGGTTGGGAAGGACCTTAATGTGCATGAGAAAGGATAAATGTAATTCTGCAATCAGCAGTTGTTTAAGGATTTTAAGCAAGGGAGTGATGTGAGTTGTGTTTTATAAAGATTAATCTGGGTAGAGTGGAGTGAAGGAGGGGGCAAGAGTTGAGGATGTCAGAAAAGGCCACATATTGAATGATTCCATTTATATAAAATGTCTGTATTTGGCAGATCCATAGAGATAGAAGGTAGATTGGTTGTTGGCGCTGGGGGGAAGGAGGGATTGGTGAGTAATTTCTCATGGAGGATTTCATTTTGAGTGATGAAAATGTTCTAAAATTAAATGATTTTGGTGGTTGTGCAATGTTGTGAATATACTAAAAGGCACTGAATAGTACACTTTAAATGGATGAATTTTATATGTAAATGATATCTCATAGCTATTATATGAAAAGAAAAAAGGAGTGGAAGCACAGGGACTAGTTGGAGATTATTGAAGTAGTTTAGGCACGAGAAGCCAAGGCAAGCCAAGGCAGAGATCAGGGATATGAAAATGAATGTTTGGTGGAGCCACTTAAACTGGGTTTGAGATTTATCACCTGTGTAACAGAGTAGATGAATTTGTTCTCTTATCAGTGATTCAGTAATTCCAAGTGGGATGATGAATTCAATTTTGCCATGTCAAATGTGTGTTGCCTGTGAAAAAGCCAAGTTGAGCTTGGAGCTCCTGGAAGAATCTGGATAAGAGACCTATGGGATTTTGGTATCCATGGGCTTATGGAATGAGTGGAGGACTAGGGACCTGCAAGGAGACCAACAGGGAGTGGCCAGCTTGGAAAGAAAAATCCAAGAATAGAGTGTTTCTAAGGGCAGGAGAACCAGCACTGCATCAGTAGCTAGTGAGAAGGAGGCTAAAAGAACTTCACTGGATTTAGCAACAGAGAGGCCATTAGTGATCTTACAGAGAGCAGTTTTAGTGGAGTGGCAGATACAGAAGATTGGATATGATCAATTGAATAAATGGCTATATAGACAACTGTAGCAAAAAACTTGGCTGCAGAAGGAAGGTAAAGGAGAGCCAAAAGGGGATTTATGATTTGGGGATTAAGTATTTTGACTTATGCTATAGATCAGATGCAGTATAGATAAAGTAACTTGCATTAATTGACTGTAAGTAATAACAACCCCCATTCACTGAGCACTTTCACATTCAGATGATGAAGTAAGTGCTCTACATGCATTATCTCATCATCCTTGCTGATCCCTTTAAGGGTGGGACTGTCATTTCTTTTTACAGATGTGTCCACTGAGGAACAGAGAGGCTGCCTCACCATGGGTGTTTGTGTGCATGTAGGTTCAAAGGAAGTATAGACAGAGGTGGTGTGCAGGGCTGGGAATTAAGCCCAAGCTCTCATGCATATTTATGCACTACTTTAAAAAATGTATTTATTGAACAATGATCGTGCCTCTCTTTATCAATACCTTACTATGGATATCCTCACTTACGGTTGTGGAGTGAACACGTAGCTTCATGTTCAGATTGGTTCTCAAGTGTCAGGAGAGCCTTCTAATGGGCATTTATTGTACTACAGAGCTTCATTTTATTTTTTTCAAAAAATTCTGAGTGCCTTCTGTGCCCCAGACACCAACCCAGATACAAAAAAGAGAGATATGGTCCCTGAGTTCTTGGAGCAGGATTCAGGTGGGAAAATGCTGAGTGTGTTTGGGATTAAGAAGACAGGGAGCATCACAGAAGAGTTTGGAAAGCTGCGAGGGCCAGCAATCCAGGCCTTGAAAACCAAGACGAAGAGATCTTACTTTAAGTGAAGTGCGCCTTTGTTGGAGAATGTTGGTATGGTTTTACATTTTAAAACTTCTGAACTTGCTCTGTGTGTAAAAGGTAGATTATAGGGAGGGAAGCAAGAGTGCAGGAGGGAGGAAGAGCAGGTAGGAGCTGAGAAGTGGTCCAGGTGAGGGATGCTGGCCCATTCTAAGGTGCTCAGAGGATGAGGTCATGTTATATTTTATACATAAACATTCTTCAGAATAATTTCTGAAAGTTCTTTCCCTCTACAGATGGGACATACAGGTCATTTGCAACACTTTGGGGGTACATTTTAATACTTAGGTATTACGAGTAATTTACAAAAGAAAATAGAACCTTTCCTAACTTTTCCCATGTTTGGTCTGTAGTTAGATGGCAGTGAGTTTAAAAGTCAGTACTGTGGATCAGATATTTCATTTTCAGTGAAAAGGTTAGCTACAGACTGGCTTCTTTAAGCCCTTATGTAAATTTTTTTTCATCCAAATATAGGGCAGTAGTATGTGCTGAGTCACAGGTGGGATGACTGAATTTTAAAGAGGCTGGTGGAGGAGCAGGAAAGTCCTTAGTTGTGTCCTGGGACTGCTGGGGGCTACTGATGGGCTTCATCTTATAAACACAACAGCCCAAGAGACAGCACAGCCCAACCAACATAGAGCCCAAGGGTGCTCTACCACTAAGCTATATCCCCAACCCTTTTTAAATTTTTTATTTTGAGAAGATAGAATCTCACTACGTTGCCTAGGCTGGCCTTAAACTTGCCAACCTCCCACCTCAGCCTCCTGAATCACTGAGATTACACTTTCTTCTGTTTTTCTTGCCCCAAGATTTTTGTTTCTTTGCTTCTTCTTGGCTGCAACAGACTCCAGCTCTGCCTGTATGTACATTCCTTTTTCTTCCTCCCTCCTTCCCTGCTGTCTGCCTTTTGACCCAGCTTTTATGGGCTGGAACACTCTTCTGCTTATCTCCTCTTCATTTCTTTCATTGGTGGTGGGCTTTCTCAGACATACATGCTCCCTGCTTTTGTCTCTTCAGGGGGCTTTGACAGGTGTCATTCTTCCTTGTTCCCTTGAAGCCAGTTCTGAGTAGCTGCCATACTAGGTGACATAAACTGGGTGACATACTGCCAACACAGGGTGACATAAACACACTTCACAGCTCTCCCACGTGGTCAGATTTCAGGACACAGTCATCTCAGGTTTGGGAGGCTGCAGAGCAGAGGAGGATAGGCTCTGGAGTGAATGTCTCACTAGCAATTTGTCTTCAGAACCAGCAGCGGACAGTACTGAAGATTCTTGGTGTGACTACTTATGTAAAGTACTGGCCCAGAGTGGATGGTGAATAAATCCTTGCTTCTATTATATTTTAATAATCATGTTAAATACAGAAGGCAGATCCCAATTTGGAACAGTTCTCAAGAAAGGAGACCTTGCTTTCCCTGAATTAGAGATCTTTGCTTATAGACAATGAAGAGTTTAGGAATACACCTGATGCTTTTTGCTTAAAAGTTCTGAATTTAAACTTCCATCAAGCGCCTGAGTTCCAGGTATTTTTAACCTAACAATTCTAAAGGCTGAGCAAAGCCCACTGCTCCTGGTAGAAGAATACAACTGAATTGCATTATATAGAATGATAATGGTTAAAGGAAATCTTGCAAACTTCTGGAGTATGTCCTTCATTGGGAAAGGAAAGGCAGGCTGTGTTTACCCTGCTTTCTTTCTGCCACTTTTCTGAACCTCACAGGTCTGTCTTTCTAGTCATGATAAATGACTACAGATCTGTCTGTATCTTAAAGGTGTAATTTTGGAAGGGTGAAAGGTTTGAAGGCTATAATTGTGTATGAAAGGATTGAGCTGGGCGTGTTGGCACACCTCTAATCCCAGCTACTTGGGAGGCAGAGGCAGGTGGATCACCAACCTGGAAACTTAGTAAGACCCTGTTTCATAGGACTGGGGATGTAGCTCTATGGTAGAGGCTTCTGGGCTTGATTTGGAGCACTTCCATTGTGTCATTTCTGTGTGACGTGGACATACTGAATGTGGCCACCATGTCCATGTGTGTAAAGCAGACAACCCCAAACGTGTGTGTGCATAGGAATGATTTGGGAGGAGTGCAAACCAATCGTCAGGGGGTTATTCCTGAGGAGGAGAGAGCATGGGTTGAAGCCAGAAGCAGCGAGGGAAGCCTTTCATATATTACAGTGTTCATTTTTCTAAGGTTTGAATTGTTTAAAGAATGTATTTATGAGTTACATTTGTAATTTATAAAGAATTATGTATTTCATGTCCATTTTCCTCTGTCAATTTCTTCTTCCACTTCAGGTACAGTGGAGTGGTCAGTGTTGTCCAATTTTGTTTTTTATTCCACATTAGCATTTTACATTTTTCTCACGATAACCTTAGAATGAGAGTGAAGACTTTACCAAATAGAAGCTAATTCTAAAATAATATCTAAACACTTAACTATTCCCCAGTCTGAATACGAGTCAGAGGCTCTATAATCTTATCTAGGCTGTGGCACTGGTGTGCAGGGTCAGATGCAGCACAAGTGAACAGACTCCCTGCAAAGCACTTGGAAAGTATGGTGGCCATTGTGTGCTTCAAAAGCAGCCAGCCACCTGGCTATGCGATCCGAATAGTTCCCTTTAGTTCGTGAGATACCAACAGGACTTCTGCCAGCTGCTTTCTGCCCTGAGTGCCTAGCCAGAGGAACTGAAAGTCTGGAAATTTTATATTGAATAAACCTATTAGAAACAACACTTGAATCTAACTGTGGCCAATCATGTGTCTGCACAAATGCCTTCTGCTTATTCAGGTGTAGCTCATTTTTCCTCTTGAGTTATACTTAGATTCCCAAGTCAAACTTAAACTGACATGTCTCCCAAGAATGGTTATCTTTGGATAGAAATGGGGAAGGTGGCCTGGGGATGCAGTTCAGTGGTAGAGCAGTAGCCTAGCATGTACAAGGCCCTGGGTTCAACCCCCAAAACCACCACCACCCCCCAAAAAAAAAAAAAAAAAAAAGAAGGCTAAAAAAGAAATAGGGAGGTACTGGCAAAAACCCCTTTCAACTGTTGTAGGTACATAAACTAACTCAAATTTCACTTATTCTCCTAGAGCCTCTGATATTATGACCAAAAAAAAATGCTTCCTTGGACGCTTTTAAAAAACAAAAGCAATATACACATCTAAACAGTCACTCTCTTATTAAGTCAGTACAGGCCTAGAAGAGAAATAAGGACCTCTGAATCCCCTTTTAAAATTTAACCTGAACTGCTGTGTTTAAGAGAAAGAACAAAGATTGCATGTTAATGCTAAATTTATTCATCTTTCAAATTGTGTCCCAGTATCTACAGATCAGTATTTGAGTGTGAATCAATATTTATTTTGGGAGAAGATAAAGAGATATTGAGGCTCCTATATGGACAGTTTTTTAAACCCTGGCACGTGCGCCTTTGGCCCAGGTGTCCCTACACACACAAAGAATAGGTATTTATTTCTCACAGCAGGTATGTTCTCACCAGCTTGGCTACATTTTGGGTAGTAACATCTGCTGGGAAAGAACATTGTTTTCTACTATAACGCTACAAATAAGGGGAAAAAAAGAAAATTATGTTTTCTGAGAAATGCCTAAAGGATAAAATGTGCAAACATTTTATGAACTCAATTCTTAAAGGAAAACCTCAAATTTTACTTTTAAGTAACAAATTAATAAATCATTGTTAAATAATTAAAAATGAAAGAATGTGAGTTAATGTAGTTTAAATTGAGAAAAGAACAAAGAAGTTGCAGTCAGATAACAAATTAAATAATGTGCTGAAAATCTTAAGTGAATGACTTTTTACAAAATTGACCAAAGAACAAAATTTCAAAGGGAGCCAAAATGAAAAGAGACATCAGGAAAACTACCAAAGGTAAAGTACCTAGATCTCATGTTATATAAATTTTTCCATGAAAACATTTGTTATTAAGCAAAAATTGAGTTTGTGCCAAATCCTATATTAGTCTATTGTGACCATGTATAAAATTCCACAGGGTGGTTTTCTTATCTTGAAAGAAATTTGTACTGAATAAAGTAGGGAAAAAATATGAAGCACATTAAAATATATATATGTTTGTGTGTGTCTATATATACATATGTATGATCCTGAAAGTTAACCTAGTATAATTATAGTACCTAGTATAATTATAGTGGTGTGACTAAAAATGTTTGGTCTGTGGTTTTACAAATTAGATCCATTGCATCTGGCTTTTTTGCCTCTTCGAGTTTTATTCTAGATTCCCTGGAGTTAGTTTGATTATAGATTTTAAGATTCTCCATATTTATTGCCTTTCATGTTTGTAGATAGAGTGAAAATACCTATAATTAAGAACATTAGGGTTTGTCTGGTTAGTTTTACAGTAGAAATAACTCTGTAAGTCTTTACTATGTGTTGATTTCAAACCAGCTTCTCCATTTTATATTTAGACCTCTTTTGATCTTAATAGATGGGAAATATCAGGAAGTCCTTTTCTTAGTGAAGGTCACAGACAGCTAGAATCTGGTATCCTCCAAGTCTAGTTCTTTCCAGCCAATAAGGCTAAAAGTCCAATAATTACTCACTACTGAAAAATTATGTTTATATTTTCATGAAGGTTGGGTTAGGGGAAAGAATATTCCATTAGAAAATAAAAATCAGAAGAATGGGAAGATTTTTGTCCTTTCAGAATGCTAATGTGATGTGCCAAGCTTATTTTTTAAATAGCCCACTCAGATTCTTAAATGAATCATAATTTTACTGTAAAGCTATATCTATAGTAATGAAGAAAAATATACTCAGCTATTTGCTGTAATGGTGTCACAAAGAGAACTAACGTTTTAGTTCTCTTAGTATGACATTTTCTAAGAGCATGCTTTTGATTGTGGTGTCCATGGATCACTTGTGTTAAAGTTTGTGAAAGCTGCCATTCTTGTATCCTATCCTAAATTCACACATTGTGACTTCAGAGTCCTCAGGTTTTGAGTGGTGGCACTGACATGCATTACTAAGTGTGGGTTTCCAAGGGTGTGCCAGTGGTTTTTAGGAAAAACAGGAGATGAAGTTGTGATCCAGAAGGCTGCTTTATCTAGTCTCTCCATTATACCCAGCCCCACCACCACTAGAGACCATCTTCTGGGAATAGTTCTATCCACTCCTTGCTGCTATCCACACGAGCCACAGGTTCCAGACTAGCTCCCTCTTGTATGCTTTGGACATGTTACTTAACATCTCTCAGCATCACTAGCTTCATCTTTAGAATGGGGGTAACATTAGTACTCACTTCATAAAGCTGTTCTAAGGATCATAAGAGATATAATCCATCTAAAGTAATTAAAGTAATGCCTAGAATTTAATAGACATGAAATAAATGATAGTTGCTGTTCTATGCACATGCTTTTAAAAAACTTGATCCTTTTAAAAACACTTCTTCTAGCCAGGTATCTTGGGACACACCTATAATTCCAGCTATTTGTGAGACTGCGCCAGGAGGATTGCAAGTTCAAGGCCAACCTGGGCAGCTTAGTGAGGCCCTGTCTCAAAATAAACATTTTTTTTTTTAAAAAAAGGGCTGGGGATGTTGCTCAGTGTTAGAGTGCTTGCCTAGCATTTACAAGGACCTCGGTTCAATCCCCAGTATCTCTGAAACAAAACTAAAAAAGTATTTCTTTTCTTTTAAGATATTTATTTATTTATTTTAGTTGTAAACAATGCCTTTATTTTTACGTGATGCTGAGGATCGAACCTGGGCCGCACATGTGCTAGGCGAGCGCTCTACCGCTAAGCCACAACCCCAGCCCAAAAAAGTATTTCTTCTGTTAATTAGTAAATTGTCCTGTTTGAATTAGTTGTTTGCCTAGAAAAGTTAGTGTCTCTTTCCTTCCATTTTCATACCTACTATACTTTGAACTATGGCAGCATCTAGAACAATTCATTTGCATTTACTTATTTAAATGTCCATCTCTTTATAACCCAAGGATAAAAACCATCTCTTATTCATTGTTGAAATGTCTACATATAGCACAATGTCTACCAAATAGCTGGCAAAATCAGGAGTTTGATTCTGTTTGCTAACACTATAACAAAGGTGTTTGGTGGTTCCAAATAAATATTCTGAACCTTATCTATCTCAGGGATGATTCAACATATCTTTAATTTTTTTCAAGTATAATAGTTTCGAAGGATAAAAAATATCAGGTGTTTGATGAATGAATTTGAGCTGATTGAGCACTGACCAGGTGCAAGGTCCTTAAACCTCATAATCTCTAGTCCAAAGATGAATTTTTTACAGATTCTGACTTTAAAGAGTTTGCAGTAAATATATAAATAGTTCCTTTCTCCTTGTCCCTAATGGATATATTAAGAAAATTTGAATGGAACTCAGGGGATCTGGTTATGTATTTAAGGTTGAGGGGATGGGAAATAAGCAGTTATCACTTAGCGGGGTCACTTTTTCCAAAAACAGAGTTGACATACGGTCATCTATTCTAGGTACTTTCTTTTTTCTTCATTGGTCTGATGTCCATGATGATTCCCCTGTGCAGCGTCTTTGGGGCCCTCATTGCTGTCTGTCTCATCATGGGTCTCTTCGATGGATGCTTCATTTCTATCATGGCCCCCATTGCCTTTGAGTTAGTTGGTGCACAGGATGTATCCCAAGCAATTGGATTTCTGCTTGGATTCATGTCTATACCCATGACTGTGGGCCCACCCATCGCAGGTAAATATAATGATTCTACTGTATTATATTAATTCAGTGGCATTTTCTACTTTAGGTCCTAAGCCTCACTTATGTAAAATATATTGTAATTTATCAATTATGGTCCTTTTATTTTTTTGTGTGTTTGCCTTACCCATCACATTTTAAATAAATCTAGTTGCAAAAAAAACAAACAAACAAACAAACAAACAAAAAACTGTATTGAAAAAGTTTGCTGGGGAGTCTCTCTCATCCTTACTAACATCTAAAAGAATAAAATGTGTAAGAGTAAGCATCTAGGCTTTAAATTTCCACAATTTCTATATTTCACTTAGAGTAGGCTTTGGAGTAATTGGGAACATGATATTTAAAAAGATGAAGATTCTGAAATATTTCCAAACACACATGCTTTGTGTAAGGGATTGATTATACATATACGCCTCAGGAATAGTTCATAAAATAACATTTAGTGTAAACAATTCAAGTCTTTATCAGCAGATGAATAGAAAAACAAAATGCAGCATATCCACACAATGGAATATCATTAAGCAAATTTTCACTCTTTTATAGCATATAAGCTTAGTTTTGAGGTTTCCAAATCCACAGCATATTACAAGTAGTGCTTTAGTAGGAATGGTATTTGCTACCAGAAGTGACTACTAACAGACCAAGAATGAGGGAGCTAACAGGAACCTTCCAAAGTGAACAGAATAACCACACACAGCAACTGGTAGCAGAAAGCCCCTAACCAACCAGAGGTTCTGAGGGCATCATAGTCTTAAAGCAAAATCTGATTCAGAGGATAGAAAAGTTGTGTATTTAGAAATACTATGTATTTTATATTTATATCAGAATGAATATACACATTCATTTCTCTGTGATAGTACCGTTAGACAAATCCTCGCTATTTATTTAACAAAGTCAGAGAAATAGCCTGTGTAATATATTCCTTGGACATTTCAGATAACTGTGGTTATATAATGGAAGTTGTAAAAAATTAAGAAGACTTTTAAAATCCTGAGTTCTGAGTTTTGTTAGGGAAATTAGAATTAAGGAGTACTGTAAATAACATTTTTCAGAAGCAGAGCTCAAAGATCTATTAGAGTGACAAATATACATTCTTATATTTTCTCCCCAAGTATCAACAAGCTTTAGTATCTTCCAATACATGTTTAACTACCTAATTTTTAAATCTGGGCTCTTAGATCTACAATTTCTCATTCTTTGGAGTTTCATGTTATTTATTAAAGGAAAAAAAATGGCCCAATATTGGTTTGAAATGTAGATATTTGAGAAAAGTTTCAGCTGGATGCTCTGTCCACCTTGGGCTAAGTCAGGTGTTTATATCATGGGTTTGAATACCTTAAGAGGTCTCTGAGGGGCTTTCAGAAAGCTGAAGTTCAGTTGCAAATATTTCTCCCAAGTAATATCTTGGTATGAAAATTCAAAAGCCTGTACTCAATGATAAGATTAAAGATATGAGGTCTTTTCCTTCTTCATAACAGAAAAGGTTTATATCTCATATCTGTTTCCTAAAAATGTCTGATATTTGAGATGTTTGAGTCAGTCTTGCTGAGGTGAAGTTATAAGGCTGGGGCTAGGTCATCATTTTTGCCTGATCTGAGCCTCTTGAACTTCCCAGGAGTTCTCTCTTGATGACAGTTTTTTTCCCTTCACAGGGTTACTTCGTGACAAGCTGGGCTCCTATGACGTGGCATTCTATCTGGCTGGAATTCCTCCTCTTATTGGAGGTACTGTGCTTTGTTTTATCCCATGGATCCACAGTAAGAAGCAAAGAGAGATCAATAAAACTACTGGAGGAGAAAAGATGGAGAAAATGTTGGGCAACCAGAACTCTCTGCTGTCAAGCTCATCTGGAATCTTCAAAAAAGAATCTGACTCTATTATTTAATGTCTTATATACCTCCACCAGACTGGACTTGCTTTTGAATTTTAAGCAAGTTTTCCTTTTATATGAATTGCAAATTTCTTATTTTTTTAATCATATCCTCAGAATAGCACAATAATTGGGAAATATAACCCTTATTACTACAAGGACCATTTTCTGCCACTGGATAGCTGTCTGATATTTTCAGGAGTCTGAGGAAAGACTCAGTTGCAGGAAAACATGTCTGAAAGTTAAATATTGTGAACATTTGAAGTTATCTCAGTTCAAAGCAACTTTGGAAACTGTGACTGCTATTAGCTTGTACAAATATTTAAAAATACCTCAGGCTATACTGAAATGGTTGTGGTTTTGTTAGGTCTGAAAATATTGTGTTTGTTGTCTCATGGTATCTTCAGTTCTGGTACTCTGTTTTAATTTCTTCTGCTCTTTGGAAACTTTTTGCAAAATTTAAGCCTGCATTCTAGATAATACCAGAGCTACCTAAAATTCAAGTCTATGTTAAAGTTGCTTGCCTGTGAGGTAGCTGTGCGATTAGAACATGCTGACTTGCTCCTGCATCAAGGGACCTTCTGGAAGCAGATGCTAACAATGTATTCAGTATTGATATGTGAGATGAAAAGCATCTGCTTCAGAAGACAGAGCAGTTCAGGAGTAAGGCATTTCTTCTCATTACCATTGTTCCCTTTGGGTTTGCAGTGCATTTTACTCAAGTAGCCAGAAACATCCCAGATTTCTGATTTGTTTCGACAATAAAGTAAAATAGAATATAACAAAGATATTCTGGCACTTTTACCTTAGAGTTATGGATTTTTCTGACTTTTGGATTCTATTTTTTTTTTTTTTTTTGTATCAGGGGTTGAACTCTGGGGCACTCGACCACTGGGCCACATCCCAAGCCCTTTTTGTATTTTATTTAGAGATGGGGTCTCACTGAGTTGCTAAGTGCCTCACCATTGCTGAGGCCGTCTTTGAACTCGCAATCCTCCTGCCTCAGCCTCCCAAGTGCTGGGATTACAGGCGTGCGCCACTGTGCCTGGCTCTGACTTTTGGATTCTTTAGCACTGGTATTTAAACCAATTCTCACTGAGCAGGTCATCAAGTTGGAGTTACACGCACAAATGGGGAGGAACAAAATCTTTTTATTTATGAAGAAAATATCTTTCTGATAGAAACAATTGCTTAAATTGGTTTAATGAAATTAACCTATTTTATCCCATTGTCCCAAATGGAACACCTATAAAAATTAAATATAGTGTATAACATATAGTATAAGTATATAACATAAAATCTATTAACCAATTAAATCCCAAGTTTTCAATTATGTAACTATTTCAACAACATTGACATAGGTGTATTAAAATAGGCTAGAAATAATAACCTATTTAAATTATATGTTAATTATATATCATTATATTAGTTATACATAATATGTTAATAATATATAAGCTCTAGGTTATGATTTTCAACCCATTTTAATGTACCTGTGTCAATTTCATTGAACTCTTCACAGAATTGAAAACTTGGGACTTAAGGGGTCAATGCGCCTTAAAAAGTTAAAGTACTAATAACAGAGAATTCCTACATTTCTAATCTTTTTTTTTTTTTTTGTACCGGGGATTGAACTCAGGGGCACTCTACCACTGGGCCACCTCCCCAGCCCTTTTTTGTATTTTATTAGAGACAGGGTCTCACTGAGTTGCTTAGTGCCTCGCCATTGCTGAGGCTGGCTTTGAACTCTCGATTCGCCTGCCTCAGCCTCCCAAGAGCTGGGATTACAGGCGTGTACCACCTCACTTGGCCATTTCCAAAATTTTCTAGCAAAAATTTGAATTCATGTATATAGTCATACATCACTTAATAACCTGGGACAAATGTTAAGAAATGCATCATTAGCTGGTTGTGGTGCCATATGCCTATAATCCCAGCAATTTGTGAGATTGAAGGAAAAGGATCATAAGTTTGAAGCCAGACTCAGCAACTTAGACCCAATTTCAAGAAATGCATCTTTAGACAGTTTCATTGGGCAAACACAGATTGAACTTGCACCAAGATGGTTACAATTTTACTAGGCAATATAATCTTATGGGACCATCATCATATATATAGCCCAGCATTAACTGAAAGGTTGTTATATGGTGCTGTGTTTATCCTAGTGTTATCTCCATTAATATTTCTGTTATTTTTTATTTATATATGTTATCATAAGAAAACTATTAGTTTTGAGTACCTAAAATTAAAAAACAAGCCATGTTCTGACACATGATTCACTTATAAAAATCAGAACATTTCCTTATATGTTTGAAATTATTCTTCAGTACTTTAGACTTTTAAAAGTCAAAAACATGCAAAGTATATTTAAATCCTAAGTATAGATTAATATTAGACCTTTATTCATCTGTTTCTAAATTATCTGTAAGGTAAGAAAAAGCTCACTATTTTTCTTTTTATCTTCTATTATCTTTAAAAGGCAAAGTCCTACTCTTGCTCTAGCTAAGAATGGACTACCTGGAGAGCATATGGATTTGTAGTTGTTGGCTTGGGAGGGACCGGTAGGGGTGCTGGAGGGAATGTGAGGCTGTTAATTGAACAGCTGGAAAATCCATTGATTTTCAGTATAAGCTTTCTCACTTACCACTTTGAAAGTTCATAGTGTAAATGCTAAATGTGGAATTTATTTTTAATAGGATCTTCAATAATTTTGATCGTGAAGATATTCAGCAACTTACCAGCCCACACAAATAGTTACTACTTCCCCCTACCCTATACTAGAAATCCAAGGCACTCTAATCCTAGCCCTTTTTTTTAAATTATTTTTTAAATTTTTTATTCTAAGTTGTTAGAAATGACAGCAGAATGTATTACATTTCATATTATACTTATAGAGCACATTTTTATATATCTCTGGTTGTATACAAAGTATATCGACACCATTTGTGACTTCATACCTGCATTTAGGGTAATGATATCCATCTCATTCTACCATCTTTTTTTTTTCGTCACCCTTTTGCCCCCTCCCTTCCCCTCCTCCCTAGTGGCCATTCTAGTGTTCCCCTAATCCTCCAATGCACCCCATTCCAACCCAACTGTGAATTGGCCTCCTTATATCAGAGAAAACATTCGACATTTGGCTTTTTGGGATTGGCTGACTTCACTTAGCATTATATTCTCCAACTTCATCTATTTACCTGCGAATGCCATGATTTTATTCTCTCTTATTGCTGAGTAATACTCCATTGTGTATATATACGACATTTTCTGTATCCAATCATCTACTGAAGGGCATCTAGTTTGGTTCCACAGTTTACCTATTGTGAATTTGTGCTGCTATAAACATTGATGTGGCTGTGTCCCTGTAGTATGCGTTTTTTTTGTTTTTTGTTTGTTTTGTTTTGTTTTAGTACCAGGGATTGAACTCAGGGGCACTGGACCACTGGGCCACATCCCCAGCCCTTTTTTGTATTTTTATTTAGAGACAGGGTCTCATTGAGTTGCTAAGTGCCTCACCATTGCTGAGGCTGGCTTTGAACTCGTGATCCTTCTGCCTCAGCCTCCCAAGTGCTGGGATTTCAGGCATGCGCCACCGCGCCCGGCTTAGTATGCTGTTTTTAAGTCCTTTGGGTATAGACCGAGGAGTGGGATAGCTGGGTCATAAGGTGGTTCCATTCCAAGTTTTCCAAGGAATCTCCATACTGCTTTCCACATTGGCTGCACCATTTTGCAGTCCCACCAACAATGTATGAGCATGCTTTTTTCTCCACATCCTCGCCAACATTTATTGTTGTTTGTGTTCTTAATAGCTGCCATTCTGACTGGCGTGAGATGAAATCTTAGAGTGGTTTTGATTTGCATTTCTCTAATAGCCAGAGATGTTGAACATTTTTTCAAGTATTTGTTGATTGATTGTATCTTCTTCTGAGAAGTGTCTGTTCAGTTCCTTGGCCCATTTATTGATTGGGTTATTTGTTTTTTTGGTGTTAAGATTTTTGAGTTCTTTATATATTCCAGAGATTAGTGCTCTGACGTGCTTGTGGTAAAAATTTGTTCCTAATTAGTAGGCTCTGTATTTACCTCAGTGATTGTTTCTTTTGCTGAGAAGAAGCTTTGTAATTTGAATCTATCCCACTTATTGATTCTTGATATTAATTCTTGTGCTACAGGAGTCTTATTAAGGAACATGGGGCCTAATCCAACATGTTGGAGATTAGAGCTTACTTTTTCTTCTATTAGGTGTAGTGTCTCTGGTCTAATTCCTAGGTCCTTGATCCACTTTGAGTTGAATTTTGTGCATGGTGAGAGATAGAGGTTTAATTTCATTTTGTTGCATATGGATTTCCAGTTTTCCCAGCACCATTTGTTGAAGAGGCTATCTTTTCTCCAATGTATGTTTTTGGCGCCTTTGTCTAATATAAGATAACTGAAATTATATGTGTTAGTGTCTGTGTCCTTTATTCTGTACCATTGGTCTACTAGCCTATTTTGGTGCCAATACCATGCTGTTTTTGTTACTATTGCTCTGTAGTATAATTTAAGGTCTGGTATAGTGATGCCACCTGATTCACTCCTCTTACTAAGGATTGCTTTAGCTATTCTGGGTCTCTTATTTTTCCAGATGAATTTCATGACTGCTTTTTCTATTTCTATGAGGAATGTCACTGGGATTTTGATTGGCATTGCATTAAATCTGTATAGTGCTTTTGGTAGTATGGTCATTTTGACAATATTAGTTCTGCCTATCCAAGAATAGGGTAGATCTTTCCATCTTCTAAGGTCTGCCATAATTTCTTTCTTTAGTGTTCTGTAGTTTTCATTATAGAGCTCTGTCTTTCACGTCTTTGGTTAAGTTGATTCCCAAGTATTTTATTTTATTTTATTTTTTGATGCTATTGTAAATGGGGTAGTTTTCCTCATTTCCCTTTCAGAGGATTTGTCACTGATATATAGAAATGCCTTAGATTCATGGGTGTTGATTTTGTATCCTGCTACTTTGCTGAATTCATTTATGAGTTCTAGAAGTTTTCTGGTGGAATTTTTTGGGTCTTCTAGGTATAAAATCATATCATCAGCAAATAATGACAATTTGAGTTCTACTTTATCTATCTGTATCCCTTTAATTTCTTTCGTCTGTTTTATTGCTCTGCCTAACCCTTTTTTTTTTTTTTTTTTTTTTTTTTTTAATTTTGAAACAAGGTCATGCTAAGTTGCTGAGGCTGGCCTTGAAATTGCAATCCTCCTGCTTCACCCACCTGAGTAGCTGGGATTATAGGTATGCGCCACCATGCCCAGCTGCAACTTACTACTTGTAATAGTTTCATATTTCATATTCAGTGGTCTTTGATAATTTGTTTGTAAAAGATCCTGTGGCAGGAATTTTAAAAACTACATTTTGATTACACTGCCGTTTCATGATAATATAGTATATTAAATCCTTCATTTATTCACTTCCAGTTATTCAAGACATTACTTTCACAGCATTATTACATTTTTTTAAAGTTCAGTAAAAACATACACTTAAAACCAATCATCAAGCCGGGCGCGGTGGCGCACGCCTGTAATCCCAGCACTTTGGGAGGCTGAGTCAGGAGGATCGCGAGTTCAAAGCCAGCCTCAGCAATAGCGAGGCACTTAGCAACTCAGTGAGACCCTGTCTCTAATAAAATACAAAAAAGGGCTGGGGATGTGGCCCCAGTGGTCTAGTGCCGCTGAGTTCAATCCCCGGTACCAAAAAAAAAAAAAAAAAAAAAAAAAAAAAAAAAACAATCATCAAACCTGTCATAAAAATATTATTTTTTTTTTTAGTTATTTAGCAGAGATTCCCAAAGGAACACCCCCTACACACACACACACACACACACACACACACACACACACACACACACATACTTTACAGAAAGATTTAATTCTAAAATGGAAAAGACCTGTAAAGATCTCCAAATTGTTTTTTCTTTCAAAATTTGGCTAATTTTTGAGAGGGAAAAAAATAATATAGAACCTGAAAACTTGGTCTTGCTAGGTTAGTTTTCATATTCAAATAGCAAAGTGACTTAAGCATTTAGATAAAAACTTAGATCTCAGCATATTGTATTGTGTATGATAATGCATATAAGTAGTTTTCAGTTTAATGAAAAGAATCAAACTATCTGTAACACTGAACTGGGTTCACTGTAATAGAATTTCATGGAGAGTACCCTAAAGTTAGAATAAAGGGTAAGATGCCAAATTCCACTAAATAAACATTTTGGAATGTGTTATTTGATAAGAAAGTTCTAAAAGTCTAAAATATACAAACCAAGAAGATGAAAAATAAAGATTTGTGTCTTAGATTAAAAAAATACTGTTAGTCAAAGTAAATCTAATTTCTGAACAGAGTATCACTGTTGAATCATGTGACCTGGTGAGGTCTTTTTGTTCAATCCCAGACACTTCTCTGAGAGGAAGGGAGAATATAGTGTCAGAACTCAATCTGATAACACTCAGCACATTCTCAAGGTCAAGAGTAACATGAGAAAGGGAATAGCCATTTTTCTTTATAGAAATTTTGCGTCAGACTGTTGCAACAAATGTTCAAGGAGCTCCCAGAAAGGTTTTAGTTAAATTTTACTGTAGTAGAAGTTTAAAAATACACCACCCAGATTATTGATATTTCATTCAAAATTTGTAAATCTCTTTGATCACTGTCGCAACGCTTACTCTATAACCCTGTTACAAAATCTGTGATTTCCACTGAAAATTGCACAGTGCTTGTAGTAAGCTTCAAATTCTATTCATAAATAGAAACGAGGCTTCATTTACATTTCATGATCCATATGTCATCAGTGTATACATAAGTGCAGATGATCCCATGGGCTTGCCCAAGTATGCGGGAAACTTTTATGCTATTAGCTTCAGCTTTCCACACTTTTAAAGTAATTGTACACTTTGTTATAAAAAGTAAATGTGTTTACTTCTGATAACCATTATCCTTTTAACTGCATTTGTTTTCATTTATACCAGTGTTATTGTAAATGGTCCTATGTCAGGTGGAGTTTAATATTTAGTCAATAGAAAACTGCATAGAAAGTGTGATATAAGGTTAAGGGTAGGCAACCTATAGCATGGGTGGCCCTGAGGAGTTCCTGCCAGTGAACCCTTTTATCTGTACCTTATTTCTTACTCTGTTTTCCTCATCATTCTTTCCCTTTTCTTTACTTCCCTCCATCCTTCAAAAACCTCCTGAAGAGCCCACCAATGTCCTTGTTTAGTTGTTTAGCTGTACTACTTACTGGTCCCCATAGTTTCACAGAATGGATCCCAACCCAGTTTTGTGTAAAGTGGAGAATGGCTTGTTCATAGTGTTCAGCTTATAATTTTAATGGTCTACAATGAATTTTTAAATTATATGATTAAAATATTTAAGGGAACTGCTGTTTCATGTAATTGTCAACTTTTGTGCTAACTTCTAAAACTTTAAATATTTAAGGTAAATGCTTTGAAGGAAAAAAATTGCCAGTTCTTAGCATAAATATTTCAGAGAGTAGAGTTGCTTAATTTGATTTTCATATTCCTTTAAGGTTTTATTGAATCTTAGTCTTGAAAGCACACTGTGGAGGATGACTTGGAATGTAGTGGGCCTCAACAGAACCTGCCTAAGGAATCTGCCTAAGGTTGGATTAATTACATTTTATGCTGACTGGTCTCAAAGAAAAATCCCAGATTTTACAGATACAAATGGAAATGCATGAACTCATTAGCTTCAATTTTAAAATATGTAAGCAAGTACTTAAAACGCTTCAGGGAATTTCTAATACTGAAAACTGGCAAAACATTAAGGAGCAATTTTTGTATTAGGTTAAAGATTGTTGCTTTTCCAGTGGGTTGCCTTCAAAGGAGGAAGTGAAATGGTATTACTTTGTTTTTACATCTATTTTCCTTTTTTTTTATTTGAAAGACAAGTACTGTCTTTGCTAATAGAAAAAAAAAAAAAAAGCATTACAAAAATTTTAACTCTTCAACTTCTTTTGTTTTACAACTTTTTGTCACTTGTAAAACAAAAGCACAATTTGTCAGTCATACTAGCATAGCAATGTGGTAGCATGGGATAAGAACACATTACAGAGCCAGGTGCAGTGGTGCTTGCCTGTAATCCCAGCAGCTCAGGAGACTGAGGCAGGAGAATTACAAGTTCAAGGCTAGCCTCTACACTTAGCAAGACCCAAAATAAAAAAAATAAAAAAGGTTGGGGGTATAGCTAAGTGGTAAAGCACCTGTGGGTTCAGTCCCCAGTACACATACCATAGAGGAAAAACTTGCTACTTTACTGACTTATCAGTTCTGCTTCTATTATATTCACTGATTTTTGTTGATGCTTGAGATAAAAAGAGTCCCTGGAGCTGAATTTGAGAATGTTCAGGGGCAAATAAAAATAAGGTGGACAGACATTCCTGGCCTACTATAATTTCATAGTCACAGCCATGTTTATTATTTGTTAGCAAAGAATAATACTTTGTGTTATAAATAATCTCCAGCACTACAAATAATAATAATATGGAATTTGTCCTGGTCCCATGCTTCCTTCCCATTTAATGTATTGAGTAATAGGGTACAATTGCCCATAGCTAAATGTGAAACTGCATATACGTTAGAACCATGATTACTGAACCACCATCAGTATGGACTTAACAGATGACTTTTGCAACAGTAAAGACCCATGATAAAATTCATTGTCACATCTTTGAATCTCTCAGAGAAACACTGAAACTTAGGACATAGTAGTTTACTTAGCTTGTCCCTTTTATCAGATTTTAAATAGTAAATTTCAATCACCTTGACCTCTTCACACTTGAGGAGTTTTAAAGTTCAATGAGCCACACTAAATAGGTACAATCTTTGTTTCTGGGAGCAAAAAAGATCCCCCATATCTTGATAAATATCAAATAGTATAGGAGGCTACCTCATTCCAAAGCAGAAGATTCTAGTATTTTTACCAGTATGTTGGAAAGATACTGGGAATGAAATGGAACCTTTCTTACTAGGCATTTGATGACAGCCTTCACTCGATTATGACAGTGCACTACCTCAGCTTTCAATTCGCCTCATCAGAATGGAGCTAATCATGATTCTGGATTAAAAGGCAAGGGAAAGCAAGCCGTTAATGAGGTTAAAATGTCATTAAAATTTCTTCAGCGGCTTTTCCCCCATAATTAAGTATAAATGGAACAAACAAGGAATAACAATGAATGTGGCCCGTGAATCTGACAAAGGAAAAAAGTGAAGAAACTTATAATCCGGATAATAATAAACATTCGCTAATAAACGTTGCTTCACAAGTGGCTTTCCAAATTACACTGACAATGAAAAGGTCTGCTTTCGTTGGCAGGAGGACAGATGATCACTGGTGATAGATCCTGTAAGGCCTGAGCCTTACAACTTCCGTGTTAAACCCCTAGTAGATGTGCTCCTTTCCTAGCGGAACAAGGACCATGGAAATGAAGTTTTGTCTTACTGGAGCCTTTCAAAATGCTGTCATTGAGTTAACCAAGAGTGTAGAAGTTAGCCTACAAATATCCAATCTAGGGGCTGGGGATATAGCTCAGTTGATAGAGTGCTTGCCTTGCATGCACAAGGCCTTGGGTTCAATCCCTAGCACCATTAAAAATGTTTCTTGGCCTTTCATTATGAGTTTCTATGCCAGTGTGGTGATGTCCACCTGTAATCTCAGTGACTAGGGAGTCTGAGGCTGGGGGATCACAAGTTTAAGCCAGCCTAGGTAATTCACTGAGACCCTGTCTCAGAAGCACCCTTGGGTTCAAGTCCCGGGGGCAGGGGTGGGGAGGGAGGAAGGGGGATCTTGTAAGAACAGTATTTTGGAGTTGAATGTTACTAAGCATGTATGTGATAGGAACTAACAATATAACACTTAGAAATCAAGTTAGATCTATAATACCATTTTGAAGCCTGTGATATACGATTTATTCTTTACTTGATAACATTGTTCAGTATCTGACCGATACTAGAAGGATCAATTTATTAAATATTTTAAGTGTGGGTAATTACATAAACCTTTCTACTTTGATCTTCTCTAATGGGTCAAAGTGTCTTTCATAATTCGGACTGTACTGAAATATTATTTCATGGACTGAGGATTTGTTATTAGTGCTATTTTAACCCTTCACTATGAATGGATTGTGTAGTTTGTGCCTTTTTTTTTCCCCCTACCAAAGAAAGATGAGGTGAAGATTGGTGCTAAACTTCATATTCCTTTCAACATTACTTTTTCTTTTTAAACACATATAGCAATTGAAACTATGTAGAGCCAACAATATTATATGTTGCATTTTGTCCACATATCTAAGGGAAAGAAAAACTTCATCTATAAAGTGATTACCAAGTTCAAGTACCTGGAAGTACATAATTTTTGTTAATATTTAAATATTTAAATTATGAAACACAAAATCTTCCCCAAATGAAAACTTTCTAATGAACATGGCCTCCAAGGTAATAATTTAAATCAAAAAGTCCCTTGTTTATGTTTCTAGCACATATACAAAAAAAGTCTCTAGCTGAGGGAATATGAAAAAAAAGTGATACACATACATCCATGCATATATTCTACTTTGCTTACATAAGTAAATATTTGAACATCTGAAACTAACATTTTCAGGCTAAAATCAGTTTGGGGAGTTAATAGTCTTAAAACTTAAAGAATGAGTTATTTGCTCAGTTTTATGTTTATATTGTCCTAATCTCTCACTGGAAGTGTCATTGTTCATCTTTCAGACTTAACACAGAGACGTAAACTAGTAAGTACTGCATCTGGGTCACTGTCAGCAGATCTCAGATCCTTGATTTATCAAGGGCTCTCAGCACCATGATTATGGATGATTGTGTAATACCTAAAATTCCACCTGAAATTACCTGTAGGTCTCTGAATCCTCATGTTCTGTAAGTAGGGTTCAGGTAAATTGGGGATCACAGGTCTTCCTATAAGCCTGTTCTCCTTAGCGTCTTTGCCTTAACTATATTGTATGAGGATCTGATGAAACCAATTAGGAAAACAATGCTCATTATCATTTTTCCTAATTAGAAACACTTTGCATTCACAATGAAGTGTACTGGACTCACTGATGACTAATGGTTGCTCCTTTCTACTATTGACATGAGCTATGTGTGGAGGGGCAAATGGGGGCTTATTATCGGAAGTTACAACGTTCCTTTAATAATAACTTCTGATGTTAACTATGAATATATTTTGGTGGAGAAACAGAAGATTGTAAAGGCATTGCACAATGCTTGGTAAATTTATTTTATTCATTTGTTCTCCTACCGGTTTATTTTAGCCTGAAACTTAGAGCTACAACAAATTGAACCCTGCAGTATATTGAGAGCTTCTATGTTTTAAGTATCTCTTAGAATAATTGAACATTTTTTATTTTGACTCAATGTTTATCTGAAAATTTAAAAATTTTTTATTTTTTATTTTTGGTACCTGGGATTGAACTCAGGGGCACTCGACCACTGGGCCACATCCCCAGCCCTTTTTCGTATTTTATTAGAGACAGGGTCTCACTGAGTTGCTAAGTGCCTCGCAATTGCCGATGCTGGCTTTGAACTCACGATCCTCCTGCCTCAGCCTCCCAAGTGCTGGGATTATAGGCATGCGCCACCGCGCCCGGCCAAAAATTTATTTTATATATTTTTGGAAGTTAGAAAAAAACACTTTATCTTAGACATCAAAACCAAATATTCCAAGTGCATGCTGTGCCCCAAAGTGTGGCTTTGCTGCTTTCCTTCCTACATAGGATGCCATTTTTGGCTCAGTAGTTGTTTAAATATAGATCGCTATGTGAAATGATCATGCTGGATTTGACCAGTATGTGGCATTTTAATATTTGACTTAAAAATTTTATGTTTCTCTTTAAAGAGTATAATTTATAACTGAATTTTAAATAATATGCTACTTAGTACACATAACCAAAATGTTTTAAATGAAAAGAGCTTTGTAATCATTTGGAGAATAAGATCATTTGACTGTGGAAAAATGTTATATTCTTAGTAAATGCAATAAAATTTTTAGCAAATTCCTTTAAGGCTTTATGATTATATTTATGGAATTCCCTGGGTAGGGGGATTACTGAAATGAAGGAAACAGGCTGTATTGAATAAAAGGGAAATAAATTGGTGCTTTCAAAACTGAATATATGTATTCCAAGTGTGTTGGGTATTGTTTCTCAAAAGGAGGGAATGGAGAGAAATGATCCAAAAGCCCTGGATACTTTCTTTCTTTCTTTTTTCTTCTTTTTGTGGTGTCAGGGATCAAATGTAGTCCACGCTAGCCAAGTGCTCTACCACTAAGCCACATCCCCAGCTCCAAAACTATTTATATTTGACCCCCTCTTCATCCCTTTTAAAAATTGTATTTATTTATTGGTACTGGGATTGAACTCGGATGCTTTACTACTGAGCCACATTCCCAGACCTTTTAATTTTTTGTTTTTGAGACAGGATCTCTCTAAATTGCTTAGGGCCTCACTAAGTTGTTGAGGCTGGCCTTGAACTTGCAATTCTCCTGCCTCAGCTTCTTGAGTAGCTGGGATTACTGGTGTGCACCACCTTGTCAGGCTTGTTATTTGTATTGATGATTGCCTTTCTAACTGGAATGCAATCAAATCTCTGTGCTGTTTTGATCTGCATTTCCCTGATTGCTAAGGATGTTGAATATTTTTTCATATATTTTTTGGCCATTTGTATTATTTTGAGAATTGTCTGTTATTGATTGGGTTGATGTGTGTGTAAATTTTGGGGGCTCTTTATGTATTCTGTATATTAGTCCCAGAGAAAGTCATTATTTATGTTTAATGGTCCTAAAGAGATTTAGTACATTAAACTTAAGAACTTGTAATCTGTGATATGTCATTTAATCCAATAAATATTTAAATGCTGGAATCATGCAGGCAATGAGAGGGCCTTTGAGCAAATTTGGGGAAGACAATAGAAATGAAAAATGTTATTGATCCTAAGCAGTATAAAATTCTCTCCTGAGATGGGGGCTGGGATTGTAGCTCAGTGGTAGAGTGCTCCCTTGCATGCGGAAGGCACTGGGTTTGATCTTAGCACCACGTAAAAATAAAATAAAGGTACGGTGTCCATCTACAACTTAAAAAAAATATTTAAAACATTCTCTCCCAAGAAAATAGTTTTATTTAAAAAAATGAATTCTAATTTAAACAAACAAAAAAACAAAACTAATTTGCGAGGCCTAACTCAATTAGTTATCAGACTTAGAATTCCAAATTCTCTTCTTATGGTCTCCTATAGATGAACCTAAAACTTTCTAAATTCAGTGCTTTTTTTTTTTTTTTTTTTCCCTTAAGTCCTTAATTTAGAATCACCAGTGTCTTCTTGAATCCTTCTAGAGATGAGCAGCTCACCACCTCCCCCAGGACTTCTCTCCACACATGGGACCTCTGCCTCCCATGCTTACCTCATGCAGCTTTACCACATTTTATCTGTCATTGTCACAGTCATCCCTGGTCATCCCTGGACATCTATCAGTTATTCCAGCCAGTAGGTTTTGGTCCAAGGTTCAATATTCATGTGGAACTGACTTAACAGGGATATTTTGAAACCTTGTCATCTCTGGAAGTGTCTATCTTTGAAATCTTAAATTACAACATTCTTCTTATCACAACATTCCTCTTATCGCATGCCCTTAATTCCCTCTTCCTGGTTTCCATTGTACCTGCTCTTCAACTTTGAGCTCATCTCCCATGGATTCCCTCATTTTCTCTCCATCTCTATTTCCAATCTATCAGCTCCCATTAATCTTTCCTCAGTCAGTTCCCTCCCTAACTCTTCACTTGGGATCTGCAAAACCAGTTCAGTTCTCTCAGGTTCCACTTAGTAGGCGCCTCTGCATCTTTTCTTTTCCAAGTTAAAAACGTCCACTGTTTTCAACCAGCTCTTCTCTGTTATATTGTCAGTTTTCCTCCTCAACTGAATCATTTCCATTATCATAAGCACATGCTATTATTTCTTCCATCCTGACCAAAACCAGAACAACAACAGCAATAAAGACAAAACAAAACTCCCACATGCTGCTGGTCATGATGGTGCACACCTGTAATCCTAGCTACTCAAGAGGCTGAGCAAGAGTATTGCAAGTTCAAGGCTAACCGCAGCAATTTAGTGAGACCCTGTCTGAATGGGCTGGAGATTGTAGCTGAATGGTACAGTGCCCCCGGGTTCAATCCCCAGCACCATAAAACAAAACACAAACAACACAGGCCACCTTAGCTCTTGTCTCCCTCCCCCGCTTCCTTCCTCAGGGCCTCATTCATGGCAGGCAACTGCTTCTACTACTGAGCTATCTCCAGGGTGCTGCCTCATTGCTTTCTATTTACAAAAGACAGTCAAATTGGGCTGGGGTTGTGGCTCAGTGGTAGTGTGCCTGCCTAGTATGTGTGAGGCACTGGGTTTAATCCTCAGTGCCACATAAAAATAAATAAGTAAAATAAAGGTATTGTGTCCATCTATAACTAACTAACTAAATATATATTTAAAAAAGACAAATTGTTTTTTTGGGGGAAAAATGTGTATTCATTCTTATTGGAAAAAGCCACGCCGGAACGCCTTGTAGAAAAAGGGGGGTTATTAGGGGCCACGTGGAAGGGAAGGGGGGTAGGGAAAGGGCGGCATGGAGGGGCAGGGAAGGGACCAGGAAAGGAAGAACAAGGGGGAGAGAAGGGAAGGGGACGGGTTCTGGACTGGCCAAGGGCTTAAGTACAGAGGGGCGGGAGCGTGACTTGTATGGTCTGGATTGGCTCAGAAAGGGAGAGTCCGCCCTGGGGCAAATTCCCACGAGAGGCCGAGTATTCCCAGGATCAGGAGGTGTGGCTAGTCTTCAGGTATCCAGGGGGGTGTGGCCTGGTTAGGCTACCTGGGAAGTGTGGCCTCCCTGCCCGGAATCTAACAACTCTCTCCAATTTTATCTTCCTATTCTCTTTTGAATCCACTCCATCAGGATTTTGATCCTACCACACCCTTCTCATCATTAGGTTACCACCGACCTCCACAATCTCTAAATCCAAAATCTCTCTCTCTCTCTCTCTGCAAGCACTCTACCACTGAGCTGCATCCCCAGCTCCAATAGTTATTTTTCAGTCCTCATTTTATCTAAACCGAGGAGCATTTGGTATTGAGAATCAAGTCCTAATCTCTGAATCAGGCTTCCAGGATACCATACTTACCTGGTTCTCCTCCTATCTGTCTAGCCACTCCTTTCCTGGACCCTCTCATCTTCTAACCTCTAAGTACTGGGAGAATATTAGGCTTAGTTTCTGAACTCTGCCTTTATGCTCACTCTCTAACTTGAATTACTACCTAGATGCTGGTGAGACCCATACCTCTCCCTTGAATTCAAAGCCTTGTATCTGCCAGTATTGCCTGACTAACAACCTTTGGAGTCATCCTTCATCACCCTTTCTCACACCCACTTCAGACATGCCGGCAAACCGTAATGGCTCTACTCCAATATATGCCCTCCCCACGTCTCACTACCCCACCTGCACCACTCTGATTCACACAATCACATTTTTCTTTTGTTCTTTTGCTTCCCCTGAGTCTATTTTCTATCTTGCAACCAGCTTGAACTTGTCAAAACATGTCAGATGAGCCCTTGCTCTCTGCTCAAAATCATCCTGTGGCTCCCTATCTCTCTTGCAAAAGCTGAAATCCTTGCCATGACCTGAACAGTTTCACATATTACAGCTCCTGCTACTTCCTTGACCTTATCTCCTACTCTCTCTCTGGCTTCACTCTGGGATCCTTCAACTTCTGTCCTTCTACGGCTGCCCCCTGTGTGTGGGGTCCCATCCACCAGGTAGTCACCCGACTGCTCCCTCCCCTCCTTCTGGTCTTTATTCAGTCTCCTTTACTGTGAAGCCTTCCTTGGCCAGCTATAATTTAATTCCCTCCCCCGATACTTATATTCCTTCCCAACTTAATTTTTTCCTTTCTTACTAGTTAACACTAGCACACACTATATTTTATTTGTTTATTTGTCTCCCTCACTGTAAGTTCCATGAGGATAAGGCTTTATCTTGGAACCCAGTGCCAGTGTCAGGCCTACTGCAATGAGACCCAGCATCTGGAAGAAAGGGAATGCCCCATGACTAGGCCTGAGCCTCCAGGCAGAGCATCTCGACTGGCTCTAGAGTCAGGTGGAGACCTGTGCACTGAAGGACAGTCCCAAGCTTCGGCTGCATCATTTCTGGCCTTGGAGTGGGTCTGGGGAACACTCACCCTTCTCCCAAAGTTATGTGGGTCCCATGGTTGTGAGACTAAGGTGTCACCCAGCTTAGTGCCACTCTTGGTGACCAAGGGACTGTCTCCACTAGCCTCGGGCAGCACAGCTATCACCGGGCCAGTGTTCACAGATAGGACTCTACTAGAACTGCCCTGGCTTCAGGAAGGACCTGTGCTTCCAAGGGATGGACTCGTGTGCTAACCTCCATAGCTGACTCACCAGCTGCCACATATCACCAAGTCACACCTAAGACTATACGTGTCCTTGTGGTTGTGAGACTCTATCCCAAACAAGATTAGCATCAGCTTAGGTGGTTAAGGGGTGTGGGCTCAGGATGTGGCATAGCTTGGTGGCACTGGTGGCTATAGGTGTGACACAGGAACTGGACTGGACCATCCATAGTGACTCTGCCCAGAGCTGGACATAATTCTGCAGTCTGACCACAGGTGGGTAATTGGATGAGCCATCCCAGCCTACCCTGACAGGCTCGTGGGGACAGACTACCTTTTCTAAGGACTCTCTTCTTTCTGAACACCAATAACCTATTTAGGACAAATCTGGGTCTAAATCATCCTCTAATACAAAACAGTGATGACATACCAACAGCAGACTCCTGGCATATCTGGACTTGGGCGCCATCCAGTGTTGAAATAGTGGAACTGACCATAGGCTAAGAGAAAATAAACCTTCAGTTTTAGACTCTCTTCAAAGACAGGCACAAGCAAAACCCAATTAGGAAGACTTGAACAAATACCTAATCTCTCAATGACAGTGCATGCCAGTAAGCATCAAGAGCTTTAGGAAACCATGACCCCACCTAGTACTCTAAATAAGGTACCAGAAACTGACCAGGCAACAATCAGTATGGGTGGATTCTCAGAAAGACAACTTAAAACAGCTGTCTCAAAGAAACTCAGTGAGCTTGAAGAAAACAAAGACACATTTCAATACTCTAAAAGGGAAACTTAACCAAGAGATGGAATCCATTTTCTTTCTTTTTTTTTTGAATCAATTTTTTGAAATCAAACAAATTTTTTAGAACAAAAATACACTCAGTGAAATTTAAAATTTAAAAGGCATCAATAGCAGGATAGAACAAACAAAAGAAAGAATTAGCTCAAAGACAGGCAATTTTCAAATATACAGTATGGGAAAAAAAGAATAAAGAGAAATGAAGAACGCTCACATGAACTTTGGGACAGTATAAAAAGAGCAAATGTTTGGGTTATTTTGGTGTAAGGACTTGAAAATGTCAAAGGGGTAGAAAGCTCTTTCAAAGAAATCATAACAGAAAATTTCCCAAACCTAGAGAAGGATACAAATGTCCAGCTACTGGAATGTCAAATTGAACTCCACCAAGTCTACCCCAAAGCATCTAATGACTAATTCTCACAGGTGAAAGATAAAGATCCTCAAGACTTCAAGAGAAAAGAAATAGCACATAAGGGTGTCCTGATTCACCTGACAGCAGACTTTGCAGCAGAAACCTTACAGCCTAGAGAGAGTGACATGAAATTTTCTCAGTACTGAAAGAAAAAAAAAGTCAACTAAGAATCTGTACCCAGCAAAAATATATTTTAGAAATGAAGGTAGGATAAAGACATTCCCAGATAAACAACAGCTGAAAGTATCTCCACCAGAACTGTTCTGCAAGAAATGCTTAAGGAAGTTCTACAAAAGGAAAGAACAAGACATTAATAAGTAAGAAGAAAACATAGTAAGATCTGAACTTCACTGGTAAGATACAATACAGAATGCTCTAGTATTCTAAGCATGGTCTGCTTACATTCATATTTTAAGTATGAAGACAAAAAACCAGTTTAATATACTAATAACTATAATAACATGTTAGGTGATAGGTAATATAGAAATATGCCAAATGGGTTATCAAAACTTCTAAATGTGGGGAGGAATGGAGTGCCAATGGAGAGTTTTCCTAGTATATTTTCACTTGTTCTTTGTTTCTCTCCTTATCTTTACGATCATGTTGATATGCTGTCATTTCAAAATTGCTTGACATAATCAAAAGATGTTTTTGTAAGCCTCATAGTAACCATAAAACAAAAATCTATAATGGGAAAACCAAAAATAAAAAGCAAGGAACCAAAACACATGACTAGAGTAATCCTTTAACCACAAAGGATATAAGAGAGGAAGAAAAAGAAAGAAAGAAACTACAACCAAACAAGAAAATAAGTTACATAATGATACAGGAAGACCTTACCTATCAATAATCGAGTGTAAATGGATTAAATTTTCCAATTTAAATAGTGACTAAATGGATTTTTAAACAAACAAACAAACAAACAAACAAAACCCCCAAACCTGCACTCTTGCTTACAACAGATTCATTTAACCTCTATGGAAACATATAGACCTAAAGTATTAGGATGGAATAAGATATTCCGTGGAGCTGGGTGCAGTGGTGCACACTTGTAATCCCAACTATTTAGAAGGCCGAGTCAGGAGGATTATAAATTGGAGGTCAGCTCAGCAATTGAGCAAGGCCCTATGCATCTTCATGAGACCCTGTCTCAAATTAAAACAAATAAATAAATGAAAAGGACTGGGGATGTAGCACAGTGGTAAGGTGCCCTTGAGTTCAATCACCAGTATAAAAAATTCAATGAAATTACAATTAAATTTATCTTGATTCTAGGAGGTTGGTTATTAGAGGGTGATTTTTGTTTTCGATTGAGTGGGTTTTTTTTTTTTTTTTTTTCCAAGTGTAGCTTTTTCATGGATAAGTATTCCATGCAAATGGAATCCCAAAGAAAGTAAGAGTAGCCATACTTACATAAGATAAAAGAGATATTTTTGTGTGGCATTAGGGATTGAACTCAGGGGTGCTCTACCACTAAGCAACACTCCCAGGCCTTTTTAATTTTTATTTTGAGATAGGGTCTCCCTAAGTTGCAAAGGATGACCTTGAGTTTGTGATCCTCCTGTCTCAGCCTCCCACATCCCTGGGATTACAACACCATGCCCACCAAGATAAAGTAGACTTTAACTCAAAAGCAGTGAAAAGAGACAAGGAAGGTCAGTATAGAATGACAAAGTGGTCAATTCAGAAAGAGAAAATAACAATTCTAAATATATGGGAGTACCCAGATATATAAAGCAAATATTAAGACCTAAAGGGAGAGATAGACTCTAATATAATAAGCATCAGGGACTTTAATACACCACTTTCAGCAATGGGAAGATCATCCAAACAGAAAATCCATCCACAAAGAGTCTAGCAGAGCTAAATTGCAATGACCAAATTTCCTAGACCAAGTGGACTGAACAGACATATACAGAAACTTTAATTCAACAACAAATACACATTTTTCTCATCATCATATAGAACATTCTCCAGGATATATTGTAGGATAAGCCATATAACAAGTCTCAACTGTTGGTTCTAGGCAGAAGGCTGCGCCTCCCAGGCAGAAGGCCACACCTCCCCAGGTGCCTTGTGAAAAACTACAGCTCCCGGGATCCTCAGCGTGACCAAAAAACCTGACCAGCAAGTCCCTTGTCCACTACCACTACCTCCCCCCCATGACCTCTGCTGGCCTATAGGACAAGGACTCACTCCAAGTGGGTTTTATGGCCCCTACTCTATTTAAGCCAGCCCCGGACTGAAATCGTCCCTTGTTCCTGCTCTCTCTGTTCCTGCCGCTCTCTGTTCCCCGCTCTCCGCTCCCGCGTGCTCCAGCTCCCGTCCGTTCGGTTTGTCCCCATCCCCTTCACGTGTTTCTTTGGTAATTCAATAAACCCCTTTCCTTTTCCTATACGACAGTTCGAGCCTCCGTCCCTTCCTGCAAATTTCGCTAACATCAACAAATTTTTAAAAACAGAAATCATAATGAATATCTTTTCTGACTATAACGTAGAAATCAAAATAAAGAAAAACTCCAGGGGCTGGGGTTGTGGCTCAGTGGCAGAGCGCTCGCCTCGCAAGTGCGCGGCCCGGGTTCGATCCTCAGCACCACGTAAACATAAAAGCATTGCATTATGTACAACTGAAGTAAATAAATAAATATATATATATATAAAAAAAGAAAAACTCCAGAAAATATACAAATGCATGGGAAATCAACAACTTACTTTTGACTAACCAATGGATCAAGGAAGAAATCAAGAAATAAATGAAAATAAAAATTTCTCAAAACAAATGAAAATGGAGACACAACATACCAAAACCTACCAGATACAGCAAAAGCAGTACTAAAAGGTAAGTATATTGCAATCAATGCCCATATCAAAAAGGTAGAAAGATCTCAAATAAACAACCTATTACTTCATCTCAAGGAACTAAAAAACAAGAACAAACTAAACCCAAAATTAGTGGAAGGAAAGAAATGATGACGGTCAGAGCAGAAATAAATGGAGAATTTAAAAAAATACAAAAGATTAATGAAACAAAGCTGTTTCTTTTTTTCAAAAAGAGAAACAAAATACACAAATCCTTGGCTAGACTAAGGAGAAAGAAGACTTTAATAAATAAAATCAGATATGAATAGTAAGACATTACAACCAACACCACAGAAATACAGACGACCATTAGAAATTATTATGAGCAATTATATACCAATAAATTTGTTAATCTAGAAGAAATGGACAGATTCCTAGACACATACCCCTTACCAAGACTGAACAATGAAGAAACAGAAAACCAAACAGATCAATAACAAGCAGTGAGATGAAATCAGTAATAAAGAAGCCTCCCAGTATGGTTTGGATATGAAGTGACCCCAGAGGCTCAGGTGTTGAAGACTTGGTCCCCAATGCAACAATATTCAGAGATGGGACTTTGGGGAAGTGATTGGATCATGAGGGCTCTGATCCCATGAATGAATTAATTCTGATGTCATTATTGGGAGGTGGTGAATACTGCAGAAAGTAGGGTCTAGTTGGAGGAAGTGGATCACACAAGGCATATCTTAATCCTCATTCTGTCCCCCACTTCTACTCCCTGGATGCTGTGAGGTGAGCAGACTTCCTTTGCCATGCATTTCTGTCATGATGTTCTGCCTCACTTCTAACCCACAGCAATGGAGCCAGATGACCGTAGACTGAAACCTCTGAAATGGTGAGCCAAAATAAATCTATCCTTCTTAAATTGTTTTCTCCCAGGTGTTTTGTCATAGAGAGGAAAAAGTGACTAATACACCTATTAAAGAAAATCTCAGGACCAGAGAGTTTAATTGATGAGTTCTACCAAACATTTAAAGAAGACTGAATACCAGTTATCACAGGGTTTTCCATACAAAGACTAGTCTCTTCAGATATTGGAGAGCAAACACAGTTTTTGGCAAGTGAGGCTCTGCCACCTAACAATTGCCATCTGTCATCATTCCATGTCTAAGAATTTAAAAGGGTTTTGGAGCTTAAGAACAAAGAGAGTATTTCTGAATTTCCTATTATATCTGAACTTTTACCAAGAAGCCACTTAGAAGACTTTTATCTTAGTGCACACAACTGGAATACCACTCTCTTCTGTGGCACCTATCATTCAAGAAAATACTATTTGCAGAGCTTCAAGCAGATGCTTTATATCAGTGGTTATATCAGTCCTGCTGCCCTCAGAAGACACCTAGAAAAATGGGAAGGTGCCATGGTAACTGGGGGTTGCTACGAGCATTTAGTGGGCAGAACCAGAGATGCTAGGCAGCTATAATGTGTGGGATCATCCCACATGCTCTCCAACTTCTGAATGCTCTGCTAAATATTCACATGAATAGAAAAATTTGTTTTTAATGATCTGAGCCCAGAATTTCTCTTGAGTTGCTTAAGTCCAAGCTTTTTTTTATGGCATTCAAAGTTCTTTACAGTGTGGACCTAACCTATGTCTCTTACGTCATCTTCCATTCTTTGTTAGACACACTTTATGTCAACCACACCAAACTTTGCTCAAGACATCTTCCCAAGCCCCCTAAACTAAACTAAGTTATCTTAAACAACAGCCTCTATATTTTCCTTCATATTATCACCACACTTATTAAGCCACATAACTTTTGTGTAATGGTTTAATACTAGTCTACCCCACTAGTCTATGAACTGTATAAAGGCAGAAATTCTCTTCTGTGTGCACATTTTTCCAGCATTTATCAGAGCCTGCTTTATAAATGCTCCATGCCCTTGAATTTCTCTGTACATTTGTACTAAGAGTTGCTTATCACTCAAAATACCTTGTAGCAATTTCTACTTACTCTTCATAGACCCAGATGAAATGTCACCTTCTAAGTGGAACATCGAACAACTCTCCCAAGTGGAATTAATTCTTCCCTGCCACATGTTTCCATAGCCTCTTGTGCCTATTGTTTTCATTTCTATCTTAGCACAAATCCTGTAGTCAATAATTAACTTACACAGACCACTTACCGAGCATGTGTGAAAACCAGAGTTGGGTCCCAGTCTGAAAAAAAAATTTTTTTTACAAGTATTGCTTCACCTACAATAAAATCTCAAACTACTACCTCTACCCTAAGTGCCTGACTCTGCTTTTTCAGGTCTTGTTATCTATCATCACCTCGATATTCCAGAGGACCCCCACAGAAAATTTCCAGACATAAAATTTGGAAATCAACCAGAAACATTTTGCAATAGTCTAAGCAAGAAATGAGGAGGATGAGAACTAAGGTAGTGGAAAAGGAGAATTAGAAGCAGATTGAAAAGTCATTTCTGCAGTAAACTGGGAAGGATTTAATGACCCAAAGGATGAAGCTGTAAAGCTGGGTTCTGGGTTGCTAAGAGTAAGGTTTATAGTGTGGGAGACTCAGTGGATGGGGGCAGGGAGAAGAAGAAATCAGGTAGAATAGGGTATTTGAGATGTAAAGGAAAACATTTACTTCACATTTTGAGGCTGTGGTCATGTTGGTTAAAGAGCAAAAGAAAACAAAGCTGATATTGGATAAAGAAGATAAAGCCTTTTCTTCTCAGCAGGCATAACTTTACTCAGCCAGCAATCACAGCAAATCAATGCCCTGTTCACTTCCCTACAACACCAGAATTATCTTTAGGAACTGGGGCAGCTGTGTGCTTGAAACTGCAGCTTTGGATACGAATTTCTCTCTTCTCTCTCTCTCTCTCTTTCTCTCTCTCTCTCTCTCTCAAGATTTCTTAGTTGTAGTTGGAAACAATACCTTTATTTTATTTATTTATATTTATGTGGTGCTGAGGCTCGAACCCAGTGCCGCGCACGTGCTAGGTGAGGACTCTACGGCTGAGCCACAACCCCAGCCCCACGGATTTGTTTCTTGAGAGACTCTTAGACCGTAAATGACACTGTTGCACTGACTGACCAGGAACAAGTTGTTACTTACTCTCTGTGCCTTAATCCTCCTGTCTGTAAATCTGGCTAACGTGAAATTCTGAAATTCGGAGAGCGGTTGAACCCCAAATGCGAGATTCAACAAATATTTGTGGAATGAAAAACAAACAACAGATTGAGAAACCTCAGATAAAGAAGGCACAAGGGCAGGGATTTTGAAAAAAAATTAAGGGCAAGTTCTTTGGGGTCCCTCCGCTCCCCAGGACGTGAGGTTCCACTTTTCAGTTCTTGGGAAGGTACCTCCTCTAAAGGATGAGGCAACATATTTCCCCTTGATTCACCTGTTGGGAAACTGGAGCTCCAGCTCCCTAGGCCAGGAGGCACCAGTCCACTGATAAGTTCACCTAGGTGTATGCTGGGCCTGAGTCCTCCGGTCTCCTAGGCAACCAGAGCAACACGGGGCTTGAAGCTGGATCCTGGCTTGCAAAAAGCTGCCTTTCTGCTATGTGACCTGTACCGGAATGGTACGGGATGGCTGGCTAGCTTTCCTTGCCCGCACCAGGCGTGCTGTCCAAAGTCCGACTAGCCGAGGACCTGACCCGAGACGGACCCTGGAGGGAGGTGGCACCAGGAGGGACCTAGGGGCCTGGAGGGACTGGAGCTCAGACCCCAGGGTGCGCCTGTAAGCTCAGCGGCTGCAAAACCGCTTCTCCGGAGCCGCCTAGCTGGAGATGGAACTGGAGTTCTATGGGGCCGGGACCCCGGCCAGGAAAGAGCCGAAGATGGTGGGGGTGTCCGGGCGGAGCAGCCGGGCCACGAACGTGCTGCGCTGGTTCACCACCGTGATCGTGTTTGCGGTCTTCCTGGGGCTGGTGAGAGTTGGGGCTGCGACCCTCCCAGGCCCGGCGCGAGCAGGCGACCTGCAGAGAACGTGGCCTTCCCAGTGGAGTCTCAGCTTTGCCACCTGCGCACTGTGTGACCTTGGGCACTTTTTATTAGTCTGTCAGAGCCTCAGTTTAATTATCTAAAAGACGGGCACGTTTCTAATCATGGAGGGTTACTTTCAAATGCGAAATTGATTTCCTAACATGTTTGCCAACTGCAGCAAGCCTTGCTTTGTCTCCTCAGAGCATTACAAGACAGAAGGGGGTTGCCCAGGTCTTTGGCCACTGCCCTTCCCACCCCAAATTAATCTGGGATTTCCTCTCCTTGACGGACTGACCAAATTTAATCAATTCTGCAGAGAAGTAAATAGACCACAGAGGAAAGTCCTTTCCAGATCACACAGCTAGTTAAGTGGTAGAGCCAGGAACATGTGTCTTATTTTGCCTACAATCCTATAGAAACCAAGTCTCCAGATCCTCAAAAGTTTTTCTTGGAGCAAAGTGCAAGGCTGGAGGCACCTTTGGTCAAATTCCTGGGCAGCCCCTCAATTCACTATTTGTGGACACATCCTCTCATCATCCCTTGATCACTGAAATACTGGGGAGTTGGAGAGGGGAGTCCTCTGAGGAGTCACTTCCGGTCACTTGGCATCACAAAGACTCTGAGCCACAGTTGTTTTATGAAATGTTTTAAGGGGGGAGAGGGAGGAGTGAGAAAGAAATCACTGCAGGTGCATAGGAAGCCTCAGTATGTGTCAGGCTTGGAAGTCCTTTGAAGGCATGAAGTAGTTTGATTACAGCCAAAAGTCAGTCTTCATTTATTTATTGTACTGGAAGCTTTCTTTGGGCCTGTGCACACCCTGGTCCTCAGTCCTGCTTGGGTAGGACACAGTGCCTCTGTGTACAGCCAGGTCCTCATTGGGGGACTATTCCTGCTTGGGCTGGAGGCACACTGTCAATTTGCAGCAGAGTATTGCAGTAAGAATTATTCTTGAAATGTAAATGAATCAGAAATATTTTTTCCCTAAAGGCATCGAGGAATTTCTTCTGAAAGCCAACTATAACCCTTAGTTCTTGCTAAAACCTATTAAAAAGAAAATGTCAGACAAGCCTATTTAGCAGTTTCTTTTCAGAAAGGAATGATTCAGGAAGCAGGCACTACCTAAATCAGTAAAGGTTCACAAAGCTCCACCCAGGAAGGTGGGCAGGCAGTATCTATAGATACAATAAGAAAATGATATGAAGAAATAGCTTGAACGGTTACAGTTCATTAGACTGCCCTGGGTGTGCTTTTCTGAGCAGTTTGCAGCATGTGTCAGGCTGAATGCTTGCTGCTTGGCAACTTGTTCCAAGAATATACTCTCAAGTTCTAGTGTGGACATATTGAGGAATGTTACAGTTCCCTATACCCAGAGACAGCTTCAGGCCAAATTTAATTTTAAAATTCTTCCCTTTTGGTCAGCCTCTCAATTTTGAGAGATTGACTGAAACCTTGAACACAGACACTTTCTGTTACCATCCTAATTAACCAATTTGGTCTAAATGGTTTTAAATTGTAATTCTCAATTTTAAAGGACAAATTACCAGCTGGGTGTGGTGGCACATTCCTGTCATCCCAAAGACTTATGAGCCTGAGGCAAGAGAACTGCAAGTTGGAAACCAGCTGGGGTAACTTGGTCAGACTCTGTCTCAAAATAAAAAATAAAAAGGGCTGGGGATGTAGCTCAGCGGTAGAATACCCCTGGGTTTGATCTTAATAATGGAAAAAAGAAAGACAAATTGGTTGGATGATTCTTTATGCTTTCTTCACTTTTTTGTCGACTGTTTGATGTGCAGGGAATGGAAACATAGAAATAGTTGTAATTCTTGACAGCACCTCAGGGTGACTGTGATGATGGCTATCAGGAGGATAATAGGAAGAAACTTCAAAGTACTCTCCTTAACAGGTGTGACAGGTGTATCCAAGGACCAAAGACCAAACTGATCAAAAATCAAACAATCCAAAATTCACATAATAAAGGAATTCAATTGTGTTTGAATTCAACTGGTCACAGTCTTTGTTCAAAGCATGAAGGTGATTAAGGAGCATAGTTGATTGCAGAATGGCCTGACTTAAATAGGTATCCATATTTCCAAACAGAAAGACAAACTTGGAACAGCCAGGCTTGCCAACAACCATTCAGGATGGCTTCAAACAGCTGCTCCTGAGGTCACATCATATGCTTCTTTCTATTGAGAACTTTTCTTAAAATATCCTGTGGGCAGCGGTCTAAAGAAACAGCAGCATTATCATTAGTCTTTTTTTTTTTTTTTTTTTTCCATGCTGGGGTTTGAATCCAGCTTCATATATGCTAAGCACATACTTTAACCACCAAGCTACAGCCACAACCCTTTAGCCGCATTTTTAAAAAACTTTATATATTTCTGCTTTATGCAAACAAATATTATTCAAATTTAAATTAGTCCAAAATAAAAGGGTTAAAT
This sequence comes from Tamias sibiricus, assembly GCA_025594165.1. NCBI lineage: Eukaryota > Metazoa > Chordata > Mammalia > Rodentia > Sciuridae > Tamias > Tamias sibiricus. The sequence continues at coordinate 96,833,353 of CM046666.1, forward strand.
TAAAATATTATAAAATCATGTTCAAAAATAAAAGATAAGGTGTTGGGGATGTAGCTTAATGGTAGAGTACTTGCCTGCCATGTGTGAGTCCCTGGGTTTGGTCTCCAGTTCTTTAATTTCCCTGGGGGTGGGCGATGACTCTTTTTTTTTTTTTTTTTTCTTTTTTCAAGTTTAAATATTCATTTATTAGAACCTAGTAAGTGATGATTTTAAAAGCAGATCTTTCATCAAATTAACAATTCAGGGCAAAAATACATTTAAAAATCCCAAATCTTAAAACATAAGTAAAAGATTATAAAAACAGCATGTCTAATACAAACTATACAATGTCAGAATTTTAAGACATCCATATAGTATGTTATAGAACTAAAATGTTAATACACTCAGAAATATTATTAATTTGTCTAAGATTTCTTAGTTTATAAAACGGCTAGCATGTCAAGTGAAGAAATTTTGCTATGTAAGTAATAGTTACCATATAACCTGAAGGGCAGATGAACACAAGCTGGAACCTCCGTGGAAAAAGGGGGGTTTTATTAATCAGCCCAAGGGACACGTGGAGGGGGGAGGGAGAACCGGCGAGAGGAGACGGGTGGCGGGTGGCGAGAAGAGAAGAAGAAAAAAGGGAGGGGCTTCAGTCCGGAGAACACTTAAGTAGTGAACCGGTGGACTGAGGGGACCCCCCCAGAGGGAACTCCAGTTCCATAGGCTTCCCGGGTGGAAAGGAAAACCCGTGTGTCCTAATTGGCTCAGTATGGCACCTGCGGTGTGGCCATCAGGATGGCCAGCCTGAGGTGCTTGGGAGGTGTGTCTTGTCTTAAGGTGCCTGGGAGGTGTGGCCTCCCTGCCCCGGAATCTAACATAACCAAAGATTATTTTTATGACAAAGAAACTAAGATAATTTCATGATACTCATTGGCAAATATTATATAGTATTAAATATTAAACAGCATTAAGGGCTGGGATTGTGGCTCAGCGGTAGAGCGCCTGCCTAGCATGTGCGCGGCCAGGGGTTCGATCCTCAGCACCATGTAAAAATAAATAAAGGCATTGTGTACAACTAAGAACATTTTTAGGTTTATCTCCCAAAAGATGTACTTCACTTTCCTTTAACTCCCTTTTAAAAATTCTGTGGACCATCACACCTACTCATTATAGGCCTGACCTTGCTGATAGCAAAGGCATGAACTATGTACTTTGATAAGGTAAAAAAACAATTTTAGCAAATTATTGCATATTTTCCTGGTCAATAAATAATTTCAAACTGAAAGCTAAGAACTTTTAAACCTCCACTAGTGAACAATTTATTTTTTTACTTTGACAAGTTTGAATTTTGACAGGGAGAGGGTATTTCACATGTGACAGGAAACAGTGCAGGGGGAGGGTATTTTGTGGTTCTGGGGAGCAAACTCAGGACTTTATGCACACTAGCCAAGCACTCTATCGCTGAGCTACATCCCCAGCCTGATATTTCATGTTTATGTGCAATTAATGGTAGCCCTTTTGAAAAACAGGGTTAACAAACTTACATCCTAGTATAATAAAAGCTTTCTATTTTGGGGGACAGAGATAATATTTAAAAGTGCTCTGAATCAGAATAAGAGTTTTCTACCACATTCAACTGAATAATGTAAAAAAAAAAAGACAAAATACATTTACAAAAAATTTTGTAAATCTAGCAAATATGAGGTTGATGGTTTCTTTTTTTTTAATTTGTTCCAATTAGTTATACATGACCGCAGAATGCATTTCGACTCATTGTACACAAATGGAGCACAACTTTTCATTTTTTCTGGTTATATACCATGCAGAGTCACACCATTCATACAATCATACATGTACATAGGTTAATAATGTCCGTCTCATTCCACCACCATTCTCACCCCCATATCCACTCCCCTCCTCCCACTCCCCTCTGCCCAATCCAAAGTTCCTCCATTCTTCACTTGCTCCACCCCCCATTATGGATCAGCAGGTTGATGGGTTCTTAACTGAAATTAAGTAATTGCAAAGGTTCATTTTTATTACAAACTTTTAAGCTATTTTATTAAACCAGCTGTAGACCTCACTGTACATTTATTTAGCTGTGTGTTAATAAAAACGTGTTAAAGGGGCTGGGGTTGTGGCTCAGTGGTAGAGTGCTTGCCTAGCACACATGAGGCACTGGGTTTGATCCTCAGCACCACATAAAAATAAACAGATAAAATAACGGTATTGTATCCATCTACAACTGAAAATATATATTAAAAAACTCTTAAAATTCCTTATGTAGTAATTCTGAAAAAGTCTAGTCAAATAAGATCATTAAACAACTGAAAAAGCTTTGAAATATTGATTGCGGATTCCTTTTAGAGTTAATTATTTTCAGATTCTGCCATTCAAATCATCTTCAACCTGAATTCTGAAAAAAAAAAAAATTGTTTTAGCCAGTGCTGAATATAAAGAGTACTAGTATTACTTGAAAAAGTAAAAATCAAAAATATCACATCCATAATGCATTCCATAATTTCAAGAACTAAAGTAAAGAATAAGTCATATATATACATATATATAGTTGTTTTTGAAGCTTATCTCAGATTCCATCAGGCTTCAGCTAAAAGCTAACATGCCAAAACACATCAGCTCTGAGTAGGGAGGTGATTCTCTATACATATTCCCTAACGTTTGACATCCAGTTTCCTGTCTTTTACATAACTATTTTAGTCATAACTCCCAAAGAGCATGAAATGAGGGGTGATAGAACAGAACACCTGTTGGACTAACAAGAATATATTAGTGTATTTAAAAAAATTCCAGCTGAATAACTGTTCTTATTGTGGTTATGCTATGTGCAACATAAAACCTATGCCATTTTCTCATGTTTTTCTACTTGTAGAAAACAATTAGGCTGAATAAAATGTGACATATATATCTGTTGGCTTTAAATGCAAAAATAATTTGTTTTTGGCTTAACTGCTTCAAAATAAAAAGTCTGCTTTGATAATATCATATGAAAAAATTCACATATGTACATGGGTATATTTCTACATTAAAGTTTTTCTTAAATATTTCTCAGTGTATCTTTACAACTGAGACAATTGATCTTTACATCAGAAGTAAAAAATATCACAAAGTAGAAATGATTCTATTTTACAGCACTTTAGGTTTTCTGATGTTTCGTTTTAGGAGTTAGAGGACATTACTGATATGTTGCTTTCCATGGTTTGGAGGTTCCATTGGAAGCTTCTGTTCTTTATCATTTTGCTTCAATTTGTAGAACTTACTGACTCTTATCATTATTGGTCTGCTTTAATATTTTAAATTCTGGGTTCACTCTCTTAAGTTTGAGCCTGGAATTAAATGCTGAGGAGGACTGGAAGGGTTCCGTCTTGAAGTACTGGGGTTTCCATTGTGGTTTACATGTGAACCTGGAGCCATATTTGGAGAGAGAGGTTGTCCAGTTGGAAGATGGGAGATTGCTTGATAACTTTCATGCCAAGAAACTAAACAGTGAGCTTCTTTAAAGGATTACTGAGATTCAGTCCATGGTCCGCTGACTCTATAGCTCTGGGCGGGAGGTGATGCAGAACATTATGGCGGAAGGGCATGGCAGAACAGAGCAGCACAGGACGTGGCTACACAGAAGCAGAGAGAGTGTGATGCCTCTCTTTTACTTCTATCCAAGGAGTTGAGTCCCAAGTCAGGTAAACTGGTCAGCAAACCTTTAGGCAAATCTTGTTTAAAAGATTACTTGTTTCAGTATTTTTCTTTGGGCTCAAAGGACTTCCAATTCTTGGAGAATCTGGGGCACATTGTGTATGTGAGCAAAAAGTGTGGCCTGGTACGAACTCTGGACAATTGATCAGTTGAGAGAAGCCTGCTTGTGGCATATTTCTTGGAGGAGGGCCTGGGATTGATCATTTTTCTAGTTCTGTTTCCTCATTTTCTCATTCACAACTTCTACTTCTGTGTTGTCCTTCAGTGTCTCTAAATTCAGATTAAGGTTTTGTGGTGAGAGTCTGAACGTGGTAAAATTCAGCAGTGAGGGAAACAGGTAAGAAAACTTGTTCATCCATCTTTCTCCAAAGAAAGAAATCATGTTCCAAGTTTTCTATATATACTGAAGCTATATTCAATTTGATGCTTAACATGCTTTTTAAGCAATGCTTCTTCCACAGGCTGCTCCTGTACACTTGTGCTGTCATCATAGTAACACATCATTTTGATGTAAAGTTCTGTTTGAGATGGCTGATCCATCCTTTCACCATGTTCTCAGTAACCATATGACTAATCAAAGTTTATTATGTTTCATTTCCCCTGTTATTATTATGAGGTGATTGATTTGCTGCCGATTGACATCTTGACCCAGGTCTTTCTTGAGGGTCTGGTCTTACATTATCTAAGTGGAGTGGTACCGTACCACTTGTGCTTATTAGGTCTAGTGTTCACTAATTCTCCTGGTGTTGGCCAATTTGCCATATCACTGAAATCATTGGCCTTGTTGGATTTCTTTGTGTTGAGTTTTGCTGCTTTTATAGTTTTTGGGAGAAATGAGTGAGGCTGCTGCCTCGCCAGCTGCCTTAGCCACCTTTTAAATGACTATTTCTAGTGAACCAAAATCAAGGGAAATTTAAGCTCAGCGTTCAGTTTTGTTCAGTATCACACACAAGCCCCCTACATCAGTGAAAGGCAATCTAAAACTAAGATTTGTTCCATTAAGTGTTTTTTTGTTGAACATGTTATCATCTACCTTGCAGAGACTGGCTTGTATCCTCTGAACTCATGAGGTTTCATTGGCTTTAAGATCCAAAATTTCCAGCAACTTATGTAGTAGCTTCAAATTCCAAACAATCCATACCCCACTACTGCCAAGAATGAGCACCCAGGACCCTACTAGAAATTTTGATAGTAGAGATTAACATGTTTATCTCCTTTAAGGTTGGTATAATTTTGGATGTTGACTGGTTTGGCCTCTGATTATGGGAGAGGAGGTAGGCGTGAGCTGAGTGAATGGCAAGATCCAAAGCAGTGAGGAGTCCAAATAGAGTAGACAAATTCTCCACAGAGCCAATAAAGGCCCTTAGAGACTGGAAAAGAGGGCCAGCTAATGGCATCTGGCTAAATTTGTTAACTAGCTAAGTCTGCAAAGCTATGAACAGGACCAGTGGGAAATGTTTTTGTGCTCCCTTTATGGCACCATGTAAGTGTGCATGGCCTCAATTAGTAGAGAGGGACATTACTGGATTTAATGCAGTGACATCATACATGCAATGTCTTGTGCCTGCATAGGTAATCCTCAGGTGTTACATACTCAAAACATATTTTAAAAATATTTTGTTTTTTTAGTTGTCATTGGACACATCACCTTTATTTTATTTATTTTTACATGGTGTTAAGGATTGAAACCCAAGGCTGTGCAAGTGCTAGGTGAGCGCTCTCCCACTGAGCCACAACCCCAGCACCTCAAAATATATTTTGCAGACATCACCCCAATAAGTTATATATATTGGTAGAGATTATGTTATGAACTGGAAATATCAAGGTATTATTTCAAGCATGGAGTAGTGATGTCCAGAATATCAAGGAGCACTTCCACTCGTCCTTTGTGGCTTCATTTAGTCACTGAGAACATGGGGCAGCACTGGAATAATGGAATTGTTTCTTGATTTGGGGCCATTAGCCCACAACCCAATAACTGCTCTGAGTTTTTGCTAGAGCATTAGTCTTTGCTAAGGTCATCCACAGATTATGGTCTGATGTATATTCCTGTAAGCAAAGAGAAGGGATTAGTCCAGTAGGTAATAGAGGGAAAGGGGAGAATATAAGTCTTTCAGGATGGTGGAGAAGTCTTGATCCCTGGTCTTGGGAAAGCTGTCCACATCCAGGATGCCCTCTGCCTCTGAGGAGAAACTTCCTTGGTCAGCTTTACCTTAAGGTCCCCAACAGGTGTCAGAGTGGAGAGGTGCCACTGAGTTGAGAGATGCATGTTGCTGCCTGAAGCGATGGCCGCTTGGAGCAACGAAGCCACGGGAAGAAGTTCAGAGGCGAACTGGAAACAAACAGCTTTTTATTCTGATAACTTTTCTCTCTGGCTCTAACGACGACTAACATGCACCACACACACCACCAAAAAATGGCGCAGACCCGATCAGCAATCTTGGCTCAAGTCACTCGAGATCCTGGGCCAAGTCCCGCTGAGATCCTGGGCCAAGTCCCGTGAGACTACGGAAGGCGGCAATGTCCAAATCTCCATGGCCCATAGTCAACCGCAATTTAAGCCATCTCCCCAAACAGGGCTCCTGCAGATGCAGATTTCAAGACTCAAGGCCTTGAAGTTCTGCTGCAGAGAGGAGCATGGCATAGTCCCTTCCAATAGTCATTTCCAAAAACATTGTTGTCATTTCCAAACACTCACTCTCTAGGTTCTTGATCATGGAAGTTCCGGTTGTCGTCACTTGGTGGGACATGAAGGGAGATATGCTTTGACATAATGCATTAAGGCCTTGCACTGTGGAGTCATGTGAGAGTTTATAGAGTGGGAGGTATGTGAGGTTCTATCACTGGGGCATGGGCCTCAGCATCTGCTTCACAAGGGGTCAATGTATGTTTTCCAGTAGGAATGAATCCAATTGGCATCAACTGGATTTGACTAAAGCAATCCAGTCTATTCATTGAGTTTTGCCTAATGCCATTGTGTTTGTAGCAATTTAAAAAAAATATATGTACTTATTTGTTTTAGTTGTACACAATGCCTTTATATTTATGTGGTGCTGAGGATTGAACCCAGGCCGCGCATGTGCTAGGCGAGCGCTCTACCACTGAGCCACAACCCCAGTCCCTGTTTGTAGCAATTTTTTAAAAAAGCTGTTTGACATCTTGTGTAGATCGATGTGTTCTTCTCTCACTGGAGATTGCTCCAGGAATACCCTGTACAGAAAATGCATTTTCTCGTAACTGTAGCTACTGTTATAGCATCTGCCTTTCTCCAGGGGAAAGTTTCTATATAACCAGAAAATGTGCACTGAAGGTGACAAGTGAATGAAATCTATCTGTAGGTGTTCAAATCATTTCCAGCACATATCTCTTATGGCTTTTATTTTCTTTCTTTTTTTTTTTTTTTTGGTACCAGGGATTGAACTCAGGGGCCCTCGACCACTGGGCCCCATCCCCAGCCCTTTTTTGTATTTTTATTAGAGACAGGGTCTCACTGAGTTGCTAAGTGCCTCGCCATGGCTGAGGCTGGCTTTGAACTCGCAATCCTCCTGCCTCAGCCTCCCAAAGTGCTGGATTACAGGCGTGCACCACCGCGCCCGGCTGGCTTTTATTTTCTTACCAGAACTATGGACTGGATAAATCCAATATGGGTTATAAGCCATTTGGACAATTTTAGAATCATTACCCTACTGATGTTTTGTATAATTTGGATCACTTCATCTCTCCCATGATGAGTCTTGGAGTACAAAGCTTTTAATCATGGAAGCTGTGAAAACTCAGCAAGGACAAGGCAGCCATCCAACTGCTCCATAAGTACACACTTAGCAATGGATTCACATCCTCTTAAGCACCGATTTTGTTTCCACAGTCTAGGTGCTGTTTATTAAATAGGTTATGATGGGTAATAAGACTTGTGTCACTCTTAATGGAGTTCATTCAAATTGCACAACTTCACAACTTTAGTACTGGCTGAATTAGCAGAAAAATATGCCAAGACATTTCCTTACTATTTAATTAATTCTTACAGTGCTTGATTTTGGGTTAAACATCAGCTTGATGTTTATTAGCCAGTCAGTTTCTTTGCTATAATTCTGAGAATTTTTAACAAACAAAATCACTTTTCCTTCCTCCCTCCCTCCCCCTCCCTCCCTTCTTTCTTTCTTGTTTCTTTTTTCTTTTGGGGCTGGGGATTGAACTCAGGATTGAACTCAGGGGTGTTGTACCACTGAGTTATATTCCCAGCCATATTTAAAAATTTCTAAATTTGAGACAGGGTCTTGTTAAGTTGCTTAGGTTCTCACTAAGTTGCTGGGGCTGGCCCTGAACTTGTGATCCTCCTCCTCAGCCTCCCAGTTCACTGGGATTATAAGTGTGCCACTGTGCCTGACCGATCTTTTTTTTTTTTTTTTTTTTTTTTTTTTTTTTTGTGGTACCAGGGATTGAACTCAGGGGCACTCGTCCTCTGGGTCACATCCCCAGCCCTTTTTTTTTTTTGTATTTTATTTAGAGACAGGGTCTCACTGAGTTGCTAAGTGCCTCGCCATTGCTGAGGCTGGCTTTGAACTCGCGATCCTCCTGCCTTAGCCTCCCAAGTGCTGGGATTACAGGCGTGCGCCACCGCGCCCGGCCTGACCGATCTTTTTAAGGGGGAAAAATTCCAGAAATGTTACATTATAGAAATTAATGAATAAATGGATTTCACGTTATAACTTTCATACCTATGAAAAAACTATTTGTTCAATCTCTTGAAATTTATAGTGTACTCACTTGGCTAAAACCAAGTGTAGGTATTTTGCTGGAAATAAGGGTCATCTAGACATTTGACAAATATGATAGTTTGGGGGCCTGTATACGTTAACATTTTTCACTGAGGATTCTACAGTAATGTTGTATGTCCCAAGGATAGCAAAGTCCAACAGAAATTGAGTATCAAAGTAATCATTACGAGGTTTAACCCTCTGCTCCTTCTCGTGTGCATGTTGTTAACAGGTATCTTGTAGTCTTGTCCAGATTTACTTCATATTGTATGGAAAAATCCTTCAGAAACACTGAATTTTGTGAAAGAGTCCTGGTTTAGATCCATGCTGAACCACTCCTCCTTTCTTTAATGCCAGTTGCTGGTTATTTGGGACAACAATGAGCCCTGCAGTTTCTAGGGAGATGGTGACAGAACAAGCGTGATGTAGTTTCTGGAAAAAATATTTCTGAAATGAAAGGGTACTTTTTATCGGTTCTTTTTAGTGATACATGATAGTAGAATCCATTTTGATTTAATTATACAAGCATGGACTATATTTTATTCTAACAAAGGGGGTACTTTTGACAAGGCAATGATGGCACTGCAGAGGCATGCTGTGTGCATATAAGGAACACGTGTCTAATTCCGATTGTGATTCCACCTCTCCTCCAAGACACGATTACGCACAGACATCATTCTTCTCTCGTGTTCACTATCAGCATTGGCTGTTCCAGCAGATCCATATTCCTGGAAACTTGCTGATTCTGGATCCAAAATCATGGCCTCAGTGGCGTGAGATACCAGCAAACAGCTCTGCTGCTGTAGTTCTACATTCCTCAAAGTGGCTGTGTCAGATCAAAAGATGCCTGGCAAAGAGCCCCAGACTGGGAAACAAGCCTTTGGAGTTCTTCCATGGACTGTTTCATCTGATTGGAGATGCGACCACACCTCTGAAGGTCTTTTCCTAAGGTCATGGTAATTATGGCAGTTACGGGGGCAGGGTGGGGGGGGGCTTGTATTTAGGTTATTATAAGTGCAAGCAGGTTGAGAGAAAGCTTGTAGAAGATCAATTCTGAGTTTTACAAATTCACACTGAAAATGTAAAGAATTCAGTAGCATGCTGTCAGCTGTTAAGGAAGCAATCCTGTTGTGGTAGAATTTTCAAGACTCAGCAATGCAAGAAGTGCTGAACTGTGATTCTCCTGTTCCACCCTCGTGAGACACTGTTCTGCATGTGAGAATGCCCTCAAACTATTCAGCCAGAGCAGAAGTGTTCTGAGGCAACCTGAGTCATGCCATGATTACCCATTCTGGAAGCCTGTCTGGCAATACAGCACACAGTCCACCCACTGGAGACACTTTCAAGCTGCTGCTCAGTTATTGCCTTTACTTAAGCAGATAATGCTTTCTGCTGACTACAAAACTCAGTAGCCAAACTTACCAGCAGTTCCCATTGCTTATCTGTGTCTGTTCGTCTGATCACCGTATAGAGTTCCATGAGGTCCCCAAGCATTCTATTTCCCAGCAATGGCACATCACAGGATCCAGGAAGAATCCTGAACAGTGTTCAGCTGGGTCAGCAAGGTCTCAACCACTGACTGGCTAGGATGGAGGCTGCCGTTGGCCAACTCCACCACACAATTTAGAGCAATCTTTAAAGTGGTTGACCACCTCAACTATCATCCTGACTACAAAGCACCAGAAGGGATTCCAGGCCAAAGTCAGAATCTTACTTCAGTGCTCAAAGCTCCTTCTCTTGGCAAAAGACAGTTATATCAGTTAGGATTCTCACTCCATGAGCAGCAATGCCCCTGTTATTATGGTCATAGCATTCCTGGGCTAATTTGACTAGGTCAGAAAATCTGGGGGAAGAAGCCACATTTCCTGGAGCTATGCTGAGCAATGTCTGCTGGAGGTGTGGAAAGCACAGGAAACATCCCTAGCTTTAAGTCATCATGGGTCCGGAGAGCACATTCCTGGAATGGATGTTCTCCCTCCTTCAATTATGCAGAGTTTTATTGGCAAGGAATTTCAGATCTTAGATAGGGGGTCTCTTTACTGCTTTCCTGGGATCATTCTTCAGATACGGCATCAGAAGCTGAATTTGCTTAGGTGTGTCAACCAAGGTTGAAGATGCAAGCGGAGTAAAAGTGTGCAAGGGAACAGTCACCAATTCGGTGGAAGGACCAGCTATTGTAAAAGCCAAGGAGCCCTGGAGGCCAGAAGTACATGATGCTGCCTGTGCTGGAGGATGAGGATCAACTTCAGCTTCAAGTCTACTGGGGTAGCTGAACCTTGCGTCTTTTCATGGATTTTGTTACAGACTCCTGCAGCAAGATTCTTTGTGCAGATAAGATGGCAGCAGCAAAAGCAGCCGCTTAAATTTCTACATTATCATGTGAATCCAAACTCTGATGAAGACTGTGATGAACATTCTTCCCCTCAGGAATTATTGATGCCAGACTTCCCAGCAACAGGAGTGTTTTGGCTGTTGCCACAGGATCATTACTACGTATCACAGAGAACATTCTCTTCACAAATTAGTTTAGAATCTTCTCCATATGCTTCTCGCTTTGTTGTGTAACTTTAAGAACACAGAGCCTCAGGAAATTGCTTCCAACTCTGAAAACATCAGATAAATTTAGGAATGCAGCATGGATGAGACTAGGGAATGGAAACCTCCAAGAAGTCCTGAGAAAGCAAACAACTGCTTCACTCTGTCCACCAGGTTTGACACGTGTTAGACCTTTATCCAGTTTCATTAAGAGCAGGATTAGCGTCCAGTTCCTGTTCACCATAGCTGGCATCATCTGCCAGGGAAGACTGAGTTGAGTTTGACACTATGACCTGAATAAATAAATAAATAAATAAATAACTGATTTTTTTTTGTGTTTGTTTGTTTTGTTTTCATTTTTGATATTAGGATTGAACCCAGGGCCACTTAAACCCTGAACTGCAGTCTCAGACCCCCTTTTTGAAAAAAAAAATTTTTTTTTTGACACAGTTAAGTGGCTGTGGCTGGCCTTGTGGCTTTGAATTTGTGATCCTTCTGCCTCTGCCTCTTGAGTCACAGGCATGCTTACTGCATGTGGCTAAAACCTTGTTGTTTTGATAGTAAAGACCAGATTCTAGTTTTGCATTGTAATTTAGATATTAATACTCAATTTTTAGAAAAACTTCTAAATAATTCCTTTATTCTAATCTTAGCTTGGACACACATAGAATCCTTTCACACGATTCATCTTTCACAAACCTTCTACAATGTTAGTACTCATCCTATTAACTTTACTTTCATATGTTAATTGGAATTTACATTCCTTCATATCTACCAAACACTGGCAAGCAATCTCTTTTGTCAGATTTCTCGCTGCTCTAACTTAAAGACCTGACCAGAACAATTGCAGAGGAAGAAAAGTTTATTTGTAGGTTCTCATTTTCAGAGGTCTCAGTCCATGGACAGCAGGCTCCATTCCTTGGGGCTTGAGTTGAGGCTGAACATCTGGGTGCAGTGATTGGCAGAAAGGAAGCAGCTCACATGATGATCAGAAAGCAGAGAGAGAGAGAGAGAGAGAGAGAGAGAGAGACTCTACCCTCCAGATACTAAATGTACACCCCATAGCCACACCCTCAAGGAACCTCTGCCTTTAGTCACCACTCAGTTAATCCCATCAGGGATTAATCCACTGATTAGGTTAAAGCTATAACCCAATCCTTTCTCCTCCAAACCTTCTTGCATTGTCTCACATGTGAGCTTTTTGGGGACACCTCATAGCTAAACCATAACACAAACCATTGTGAACTCCACTCCAGCAATTGTACAATGGCAAGTCTGTAAACTGTAACTTCTAGAAGCACGTGCTGTCTCAGTGTAATTTGTCCTGGTGGCACAGAACATGTTAATAACAGTTCCAATATTTTTGGTCTCTGTATCAAAGAAATTGTAGAGGGAGCAAAAAGTTGTTGCTATCCCCTTAGCTTTGTTTTAAATCGCCCTGAGAATAAAACTCTTGTTTGTATGGATTTCTCTCACCCCAACTTTCCATTATTGTTTTTTGTTGGGGGAGCTTCCTGGGGGGAAAGGGCTGGGGAGGGAACAGGGCACCTCTCCCATGATAGGGAAATGCACTAGAACTGAGCTACATCCCCAGCCCCCAAGTGGTCATTCTTGATTTGAAGGGGGGGGGGGGAAGCAAAACATTACCCTACAGGAAGAACATCTTTTACATGAGAATGTTTTGTACATCTGTTTAACTCATTTATTATGAACAATTATGTTTGAATTGCTTGTAAATATGAGATAACAAACAGCTAACCATCATGTTATTTTTTGGCAGACAAATTTTGTACTATAGAGATCACATAACTCATTTTACTGGTAAACCTAAGTAGGAAAAGTTGTGTATCACTAGCATATCGAATGCTGAAGACCCTAACGACATGCCTGTTTTCACTAAACCAGCCATATTCTTTTTATATTCAAAGACTGCTCAAGTTACATAAAATTGAAAAAAATATGGATTAGTTCTTATTTTTCAAAGGAATACTTCATTTGTCTTAGAGTTTATTTTTCTTAAAGTCAATTAAAAGGAGCTCTTTTATGATTTAATTTGCTATTAAAGTATTATAATAGAAAATGTCACACATATATGTAAAGATCTACATCAACATCTAAACAAAACCAGATCTGAACATTTTTCATTTCAACATTTTGCCCACCCACCTGGTAAATAATAGAAAACTCAGGAATTTATTAAAGAATATCTGGATGCAAATTGTTTGGCCTATGTAACAAAATTTCCAGTCTTGATGGCTAAAGATTTTGTCTAGTATTTGTGAAAAACACTTCAGATTTTTCACATGCTGTCTGTAGGGAACTTTATAAAGAGGTGATCTTGGATGTATGCAACTTTTTAGATGCTTCTGTCTATCAATTAAAAAATGCATCCCATTGATTCTGTGGTGTTTTGGATCCTTCCTTTTCTAATCCACCTCTCAAATGAACAATTCCATCCAGGTGACAACTTCCCCACTGTGGCCATTATAATTCCAAGGTGTCCTTGGTAAGGCTAACCAATTTTCCCCAAAAAATACATGGGCTGTGGGCTCGATTTTTTTCTGAATAAAGTTAGCAGGTATCCTAGAAAATAGACTCCAAGGTTCCTGGAGTCCTGGACTCTTTAGATTCGGAGGAACCCACTTTCAAAAGGCACCTACCTAAGGTCTGTAACTGGCTATAATCCAGTTAACTATTAGATCCAATGTGATCATGGTTTTAGTCTAGCAAAAAATGCCCAAATAAAGTTAGAAAGCTTGATAACACAAATTTGTGGGGCTCGAATCATTGAGAAAACTTGCCCATGACCTCAGTTGCTCGGAGAGATCAATGGGCACAAGGGACCCTGGCTGGTCCATTCCCTTGATCACTTGGCGCTCCTAGAAGTCTACTTCAGATTCCATATCCCACATCAGTCTGTTAAAATGAAAAACTTTAGACAGGTTAAGTTTATCTGAGTTTGAGGAAAGAAACAATTCATAAATTAGGCAGTACCCTGAAACTATAAATGGTGAGAGAACTTCACCCAACAATGTAGGTAGGCAGTATTTATAGGCAGAGAAGGAAACTGAAACCTCATTGGTTAGCATGGTGCAGCTTAGCATTTGCCATACTTGAACATATCTGAAGAGTGTGCAGTCTGTGATTGGCTAAAATTGACTAATATGATTGGCCAAGGCTTAACTACTTGCTCTAAGAATATACGCTCAGTTAGGTTGTACTTTGTTACCATATTAAGTTAGGTTACAATTTGGTACACATGGAGACATCTTTGGGCCAAATTTAATTTATCACAGTATATTGCCTTTGAGTAATATTTTATTGTTGAAATCATTGTATGCATGTGTATGTATGTTCCTTTCTACACAGACTGTGCTCCTGGTGGCTTTGAAATTTCTTTGAACAAAAATGTGGATTTAGAAAATTTTATATGGTTTATCTCCTGAATATTGTATATGTGTAGTTCCGAGGGTAGACCCCCATGTGTACCAGCAATATTGCTGTTTTAGTAATATCAAGTATGAAAATAATATGTTGATAATTTAAATGTCTGATATGTGAATTCTCATGTTAATTCATGTAGTATATTTAAAAACACACAAGTCTATTTCAAGAAAACATGTTATATTTAATTAACTTAATACAGAGGTCTTTTATGTTTTTTGTTTCATTAGAAACTGCAAGGAATAAAAAAGCCAGATGAACTCAATCATTTTTAAAAATTGAGAATTGTGAATACAAGAAAAACCATGGGAATCTATAACTCTAATCCTAACAGTATTGTCATTGTACATTTTTACTGATTGTGGGTCTGAAAGTAATCTCTTCCATGACACTGTAATCCCTTGTTATGGTTTGGATGTGAAATGTCCCCCAAAGGTTATGTGCTAAAGTCTTGGTTGCCAACCTGTGAAGCTACTGGGAGGTGATGCAAGCTTAGGAGGTGGGGCCTAGTTGGAGCCTCTGAATGGTGTATTGTGTCAGTGGAGCCTTCCTTTCTCTCTGCTTCTGGGATACCATGAGGAGAGCAGCTTTGTTCCACCATGTGCTTTCTGCATAATGTTCTGTCCAGCCACAGGCCTAAATGCATGAAACCAGTGACTAAGGGCGTAAACCTCTGAAACTGTAGGCCCAAATGAATCTTCCCTTCCTTTAGTTGATTTCTGTCAGGTATTTTGTCACAGTGATGAAAAGCTGAATAACATCCCCCTCCCACTTTTTTTTTTTTTTTTTTTTTTAAAGCTGGAAAAAGCCACCACTTAGATAGACATGATTTTAATGATTGTAAGTAAAAAGAAAAAAATAAGAAGAAAATGCTTTTGTCTTTTTAAATTTTAGGGACTGGGTGTCGCTTTACTGGGACCCACCTTTCAAGATTTGGCAAGGAACGTAAACAGAAATATCAGCAGTCTTTCTCTAATTTTTGTGGGCCGTGCCTCTGGATTTCTGTGTGGCTCTATGATTGGTGGAGTTCTTTTTGACTGTATGAATAATTTTTTACTCATGGGTAAGTAAATACTGATTTCTGCTTCTTTGTTACTATCACTGAATTTACGACATGGCTCTACGTATGAAAACAGTAGCCTGCAGAGTGAAATGGGTGACACCTGAAATGGGTGGTGTTTTGGTGTCCTCCCGTGGAAGCTGGCTTTCCATGGTCCTCCTCTCACCTTGGCAGTTCAGGGGAATCTGTGCTGAGCGCTCTGGAAATTTAGATCAGCCCTCAGGTGTGTGTGTTAGCAATGCTTAGAATTCCTGACCTTCACTGTAATTTAGATACCACTGTAGGATCATGCACTGGTTCTCCAAAAGGCTCTGCTCATCAGGGTGTGGGGCAGATCTCCTAGGGCTACAGAGCTCAGAAGGAGCTCCTGGAACCTGCCCAGGCTCTATGGACTCTGGATTGGAAATGAGAGACAGGGGAGGGTGAGTGAACTGAGGTAGGCTACACTTTTGTCCCTGCTGCCTCATGTCAGTGATGGCTCCAGAATGTAAATAGATGGCAAAGTTTTTAACATCCTCTTTTTTGGATGACTTGACATATTTTAAAAAATCCAGATTAATGTGATAAAATTCCTTTGGAAGCAAGGAGAATAATTTATTGCTGATGAATATATAAAGAAGCTCTTTTAATTCCAAAGCAGTTGAAAAAAATGTATTTCTTATATTTCTCTCCATATTTCTCAAAATTATTAGTACATTCCTAATATATTGATTGGATTTTACTTTTGAATTTTTGCACTATTAACTTCTACTTAAAAATTCTTTAGTCTTTTATATGTGAAATATTTAAGTAAATAATTTTTGGTCTTTCTCTTTTGCTGTAAAACTTTGTAGTGAAATTTATAGTCTCATTACTATCAATGCTGAATTGTATTCACATCATAGAAATTTACATTTTGTAGTCTACAAGCCATACAAGGTTTAAATGAAATAATGTCTTGTAAGAGCTGCTGCAACCCATGATTCATGGGTTTCCATAGGTAAGTTTATGATTACATACTTTTTTTAAAAAATATTTTTTAGCTGTAGATGGACATAATATCTTTATTTTTATTTATTTTTATGTGGTGCTGAGGATTGAACCCAGTGCCTCACACATGTGATGCAAGTGCTCTACCACTGAGCTACAGCCCCAGCCTGTAATTACACACTTTTTTTTTTTTTTTTTTTTTGGTACTGGGGATTGAACTCAGGGGCACTCAACCACTGGGCCACATCCCCAGCCCTTTTTTTTTTTTTTTTTTTTTTTTTTTTTTTTTTTAAATATTTTTATTTATTTGCTTTTAGTTGTACAAAATGCGTTTTATTTGTACGTGGTGCTGAGGATCGAACCCGGGTCACCCACGTGCTAGGCGAGCGCTCTACCACTGAGCCATAATCCCAGCCCCCCCAGCCCTTTTTTGTATTTTATTAGAGACAGGGTCTCACTGAGTTGCCAAGTGCCTCACCATTGCTGAGGCTGGCTTTGAACTCGTGATCCTCCTGCCTCAGCCTCCCAAGTGCTGGGATTACAGGTGTGCGCCACCGCGCCCGGCCTAATTACACACTTTTAATTTGACCTTATTTTGCATTGGAAGTGATGACCATAATGCATACTCTTTTTCTATTCTTTCTTTCTTGTTTTTTTTTTTTTGTACCAAATGTGGAACCCAAGTGCATTTTACCACTGAGCCACATCTCCAGCCTTTTTTTTTTTTTTAAGTATTTATTTATTTGCTTTAGTTGTACACAATGCGTTTATTTACGTGGTGCTGGGGATCGAACCCAGGCCGCTCACATGCTAGGCGAGCGCTCTCTACCGCTGAGCCACAACCCCAGCCCCTCCAGCCCTTTTTATTTTTGTGGTTTGAGACAGGGACTTGCTAAGTTGCTGAGGTTGACTTTGAACTTGTGATCTTCCTGTTTCAGCCTCTGGCATTTCAGAAATTACAGGCATGTGCCACAGTGCCTGGCTTCATACTATTTCTAAATAGTTGCCTTTTAACTTTTCTTCTCAGGAACGGCAATGGTAACTACTACAGTCGGTCTTTACCTTATTCCTTTTTGCAAGAGAGCAGTATCACTGATAATCATGATGTCTTTCCTCGGTACTTCAATAGGTATTCTGGATACAGGTAAGTGAATTCTTCAGTGTCACCTCTGGGAGAGCAGATGTATTAAACTATCACTTGCTAATAGAAGGGAGATCAGTAGAGTAGAGCAAGTGAATCAGGAGAAGGGAGGAAGGGAAGGAAAGTGAAGGTACTGGGCAATGAGATTGATTAAATTATGTTATGTGCATGAATGTATATGCATAACAAATCCCACTACTATGTATAATTATAATGCACCAATAAAAATTTTTAAAAAATGTCACTTGAAATGCTCCTGAAATGACACGGGCTTTCTGAGTGGGTCATTCAGAATCATCTTTCTATCAATTATTCTTGCCAGTTAGGGCATCAATTTTTGAGCAGCCAATTATGAAGTGAACTTAAAGGATTTTTTTCTATGGGAGATTGTTGATTTATAGTGTCTAGACATGGAAGGCCCCCCTCCTGTGGATAATTACAGTACAGGGATGTAGGCTTACATTTTGTGATAGATTTTTGTTATTGTAGTATAAGGAATTGATGGTTTACTAGGATTAAACAAGTTTAGAACCCACATTTGGTGGTGAAATAAGAGAAGCAGCTATCCAATTTTAACTGTACCCTTGTTTTTGAGCTGAGAGAAACCCAAGTTGTATGCTACTTTGGTTTCCTTTCTTTTTCCCTCTCAAAGTTTCCTGCCCCAGTAGAGTTAATCCATGGGTCATCAAATGACACAGGTGATGTTTATTGAGGGCCAAATCCAACTGTGTAGGCCCACCTTCCCAATCTAATGTTATCAGATACAGCAAGGAGATATTTTATATGTCAGGCTTGGTTTGGTTGTTAAACTACAGGGTAGAATTATACATTTATCAGAAAATATCTGATCTTTAAAAAAGGAAGCCAAGCCGGGCGTGGTGGCGCACGCCTGTAATCCCAGCACTTTGGGAGGCTGAGACAGGAGGATCACGAGTTCAAAGCCAGCCTCAGCAATGGCGAGGCACTTAGCAACTCAGTGAGACCCTGTCTCTAAATAAAATACAAAAAAGGGCTGGGGATGTGGCCCAGTGGTTAAGTGCCCCTGAGTTCAATCACTGGTACCAAAAAAAAAAAAAAAAAAGGAAGCCAAACCATTGATGCTTCCAGCCTTTCACTTTGCAGGTGTCCAGAAAGGGTGAGTGTAGGTGCTGAAAGAGTTCTTGTTCCCTGTAACGGGCACACCAGAGTCCTATAGTATTTAGGTTCCTCAAAGTGTGTTTTGTATCTGGTTTATACATAGGTAAATCATGTTCTTGAAGTGGCTACCAATTCCAAGAATAGAAAGCTTTAGTAATTGGCTACTATCCAATGTTAATATTTGTCTGGTAGATACATATATATTTTAACTATTTAGAAATAAATAGGTGTATAAGTATGACTTCCCAGTAGAGTGTTAGCACTGTTTTATGAAAAGCTTTTGCTAATGTGCCTGGAGGTAGTGGTTTATCAGCTTGTAGAATTCCAGCATGCATTAGATGTCATAAGCTTAGCTCTCTGGTGGTATTGGGTTAGAGTTCCTCAGTCGGAGAACTGGGTCAGGTGTAATGTTTGATAACATGTTACAATGTGCATGCCACATAATACAGACTCAGCCTTCTTTTCTTAATTACCTCTTAAAAAGTTACTGTGTTTAACATAAATCATTTCCCGATCTTTTGCTGGCAGGTGGTAACGTCCTCATCTTGGCTCTTTGGGGGGATGAAGGAGCCCCACACATGCAGTCATTACACTTCAGTTTTGCCTTGGGTGCCTTTCTGGCTCCACTTCTGGCTAAATTGGCACTGGGTCCCTCAGTGTCTGCTGAAAACCACACAGAGCCTGCCGTTCAGCCTCCAGCCACCAATGGATCATCTGAAGCTGACTCAGCCCCTCTGTTTGGGTTGCCTGATGACATGAATCTACTCTGGGCTTATGCTTTTATCGGCACTTATATTTTCATAGTGTCTCTCTTCCTGTTTGCTCTGTTTTTTAAGAAAAGCTCAAGGCAGGAAAAATCAAAAGCATCTGCTCAGGAATTTCGAAGAGCTGAATATCACAAGGCCCTTCTCTGCCTCCTTTTCCTGTTCTTCTTTTTTTACGTTGGAGCAGAGATAACTTATGGCTCCTATATTTTCTCCTTTGCCACCACCTATGCTGGCATGGAAGAAAGTGAAGCAGCTGGGTTGAACTCCATCTTCTGGGGGACCTTTGCAGCCTGCAGGGGCCTGGCAATCTTCTTTGCTACATGTCTGCAGCCTGGCACGATGATTGTGTTGAGCAACATTGGCAGCCTGGTTTCATCTTTATTTCTGGTGCTTTTCAACAAGAATCCACTTTGTCTCTGGATTGCCACTGCAGTGTATGGGGCCTCAATGGCAACCACGTTTCCCAGTGGTATTTCCTGGATTGAGCAGTACACGACCATAAATGGGAAGTCTGCAGCCTTTTTGGTAATTGGTGCTGCCTTGGGAGACATGGCTATTCCTGCAGTAATTGGAATTGTTGAAGGACAATACCCAGATTTGCCCATAATTCTGTACACCTGTTTGGGGTCAGCAATATTCACTGCTGTTATATTTCCTGTGCTGTATAAATTAGCCACCTTGCCTCTGGATCGCCAGCCAAAAGCAAACAGAAAGAGTGAGGACAAGAGAGTTGTGCCCTCTAGTTCTAGGCTATAAAAACAGAATGAAGAGATGGATGCATAAAAATGGAATGAAATGGATTTTGAAGTGTTTTGGAATGAATGATACAATGGGTCATCCTGTAAAAGAGACGTGGAAATATTTTGATGTAGCCCATGGTCAAAGTCTCTAATCTCTTCCTCTCAAATGTGTTGACCTTTGCATCTTCTGCAGTTAATACTAGTATTTCCCCTATGAAGCACCTTGCCAGAAGTTAAGACAAAAAGGACAAACACTTAGCAAAGATGGATTATTTATTGACTGCCCTGAATAATTACCAGTTCCAAAGAAGCCAGTCACAGGAGAGCATTCACAGACTTTCAGCCTGCTTTCAGGATGCTGAAATAGGATGTCTATTCCATTTGAGGCAAATGCTAAAAAGTTATGAAACATTGCAAAATTCCCAGAGTCTTTCATAAACTACCAAGTCACCTTTCAGTAGTATCTTCACAGGAGACTAGTATTTGGCATAAAGCTTATTAAGTACTATTTTATGTTCTATACCTTTCAGAACATGCCAAGAAGCCATTCATTTGAAAACTTGGGTATTGTCCTAAAAGAGGAAAACCATGTAGGAATGGATTGAATTTGCTGTGCAAATTGTCATGCATCCATACTCTGCCTGGAAAGTTCAGTAGTTTCTTGAAAGAGAATCTTTGGAATAAATGCTTTTATTAATTGCTTTACCTTACCTATAGCATTAGACCAAAGAATGCTATGGACTCACTTGATTTTTGATTTCCATGAAGAGAACACAGCAGGGCCCAGGAGACCTGGCTTCAAAGTTCCTGCACCTTCTAGCTCTACACTGAGAGCCTTAACATAGGCCTTGTCTATGTCATGTCCTTATCTGTGATTCTAGGAATGAAAATGAAGTGATTGCCTAAGAAAATTCATACCTTTTAAAGTTCATACAAGATATCGCCTCAATTAACCCATGTGTCAGTCCATCCTTCATGAAAACAAAACAATTTAAGTATGTGCTACCAATAATGTGTATGTTGTGCCAATTTAATATACTTAATTTTAATACATTATTTAAATAAATTTTCTGAAGGATAACTTTTTGGTGCTGAATTTAATTGATCCTAAGATATTCACTTTTACCACACTTTTAACATCTCTGAAATCAGGATATACCTTCCAATCAATGATCATTAACATTGTGGCAAAGTTAGTTCCATTTTTCCCCTATACATATATAAGTATATAACAATGCTCTATTTTATAATTGCTATCTCAGATTCAGTGAAATACAGCAATTCTTTCAATTATGGATATTAAAGAGTTTTACAGAGTTTTTTTTTTTAAAAGTGTTTTTGTTTGTTTGTTTTTGCATTTCTGGGGATTAAACTCATGGCCTTGTGCATAGGAGGCAAGGACTCTACGACTCTGTCCTGAATTAAAGTTTTTTTTTTTTTTTTTTTTTTTTTTTTTGTACCAGGGATTGAACTCAGGGGCACTGGACCACTGGGCCTCATCCCCAGCCCTTTTTTGTATTTTATTAAAGACAGGGTCTCACTGAGTTGCTAAGTGCCTCACCATTGCTGAGGCTGGCTTTGAACTCATGATCCTCCTGCCTCAGCCTCCCAAGTGCTGGGATTACAGGCTTGGGCCATAGTGCCAGCTTTAAAGTTATTTTTAATTTTCTCTCCATTTATGTTAGGTGGGACATGGCAACATGGCTCTGCTTTCAGGAGCTGTTTTGCAGTTGGTTGCAGTAAAGCTACCCACAGGGTCTTTCGCGGCTTTTGCCTACCTCAGAGGCTGAGTCTGGGCTTGTTTCAGGATTGGATCTTCACTCATTTTGAGTAGAAATCACATAAAAGGCTCAGCAAACGAGCCAACAAGTTTGAATTACAGCGAGGCACAGTCTTTTCCAGGGATTGGACTACTTATGTCCCCTATCTAGGGCTCCCACTCTGTGAGTTTGAAATACCTGAGAAACCAGAATAAAGATGAGAAGGTGGCTTGGTGTCCAGGCAGCCAGATGAGAAAGGCATATCCCCACGAGTAGGACAAAATTGGTGTGTCTATCCAATACTCAATAACTCTCTTGTTCTGCTTGCCTGAAAAACCAGTACCATGTGCACAATGCCGAGGTCTATCACCACAGAGCCACCTGATGGGCCCACCTGAATCATGAGTGCAGTGGCCTCTGAGTGTTCCGCTAGCTGAACACAGGGAAACCAATCCATATGTATGTTAGGCACCAGAGTTCTTTCCACAAAGGAAAGTTTTTCAAAGAAATTTATACTTCTGCACTTTTGAGCCTGTGAAGCTTGGGGCGGCCTTGCAGATCTCTGAGATGCTCTCAAGTCCTCCTTCTTATAGTCCTGGTCCAAGCACTTGGATTCTTATCACCAGTGCTAACGATAACACTCTCTTTTCTGAAAGTTTTATGCATGCTCCTTATCTGGCCAAACTGTGAACTTAGTTTAACTTAATTTCACTTCACTTCGGATTTTATTTTGTTTTATTTTCAGTTTTGTTTAGTACTGCGGATTAAACATAGAGGTGTTTACCACCGAGTTATATCACCAGCCCTTTTTATTTTATTTTTTTGAGATAAGATCTTGCAAAATTGCTGAGTCTTGATAAGTTTTTGAGACTGACCTCAAACTGGCAATCCTCCTGCCTTGGCTCCCCAGTTGCTGGGATTACATGTTTGCACCACTGTGCCTGGCTCAAACTGTGAATTCTTAAAACCTTTCCGCTTTGTTCCTTTTTGAGTCAAAATGTAACTGTAAATTTAGGTATAAATAGCCTATATCACTACTTAAATGCCTTGCTGCTTTATAATATCCTCTACCTAGGAAACTAGCCCATCATTTTAAAGTTCAATTTCTCACATAGTTTCAGGGCCTGGGCAAAATGCTTCCATTTTTTTTTCCAACAGTGTAACAAGGACGGCCTTTAGCACTCTCCTCCTCCTCCTCCTCCTCCTTCTTCTTCCTCTCTTTTTTTTTTTTTTTTTTTTTTTGGTACTGGGGATTGAACTCAGGGGCACTTGACTACTGAGCCACCTCCCTAGTCCTATTTTGTATTTTATTTAGAGACAGGGTCTCATTAAATTGCTTAGCGCCTCACTGTTGCTGAGGCTGGTTTTGAACTCGTGATCCTCCTGCCTCAGCCTCTTGAGCCTCTGGGATTACAGGCGTGTGCTACTGCGCTTGGTAACACTATTCTTTTTTTTTTTTTTTTTTTGTGGTACCAGGGATTGAACTCAGGGGCACTCGACCACTGGGCCACATCCCCAGCCCTTTTTTGTATTTTTTTATTTAGAGACAGGGTCTCACTGAGTTGCTAAGTGCCTCGCCATTGCTGAGGCTGGCTTTGAACTCGCGATCCTCCTGCCTCAGCCTCCCAAAGTGCTGGGATTACAGGCGTGAGCCACCGCGCCCGGCGGTAACACTATTCTTAATAGAGTCCACATTTCCATTGAATATCTCAGCAGCTTCATCTTTACTATCTAAATTCTTCTCAGCTTTCTGGCTTTCTGAGCCTTCACCAGAGTCACCCATTAATCTCTGCTTCTAGCACTCTGGCTTTCTCTATTAAAAATTTTCAAAGACTCCTCTACATCCCCAGGTAATGACAAAGACCCAACTTCTTGGTACACATTTCCTGTGCTAAACAGTTTATATTGCTATAACCTGAAATAAGAAACTTATAAAGAGAAAAGGTTTCTTTTGGCTCACTGTTTTGGAGGTTCCAGTCCATGAATAGTTGGCCACATTTCATGTGGGCTTGTCACATATCAGGACATCATGGTGGGAGCTACTCAACTCCAAGACAGGAAACAAAAGGGTGTGAGAAGGGGGCTGGCATCCCACAATCCACTATTCAATGTGGCACTCCTAATGAAATGGCATAACTGGGACTCTGTTCCCATTAAACAATTACTCCCCACTTTACCCACTCACCTGCCTTTGGCAACCACCCTCCTCCTTTCTCTGTTTATGACCTGCTACTCTGAGTACCTCATACTGTCGGGCCTTAATGCTCTTGGGGGAGAGGATGGAAAGCTTTGGCTGCTTGCCACGCCCTGTTACAGACCTAGGCTAAGCAAGGGGCGTGGCTGTAACATATAGTGAGAACGGAAACCGCCCTACTGATTGGCTGATATCCACTATAAAGCATTGTCCACCTTTTCAATAAACGAGTTCCCACGCAGACCAATGACGGGGCTCCCGGTATGTTCCTGGGTCTTCTAAAGGCGGGGGAGGGAATATCAGTAGCCTGTACTCTCCCAATCTAGTCTCATCATTGAGGTAGGCCCCTCTGGCCCCTTTTGCTGGACAAAAGAGGTCCGTCCCCGGTACGTGGGGCTAAAGACCTCAACCCCTTATAATATCCCGACATCATACAAGTGTAATCATACAAGATTTGTCCTCTTATTACTAGCTCCTTTCACTTAGCACAATGTCTTCAAGATTCATCAATGTTGTAGCACATGTCACATTTCTTGTTCAGCCTGAATAATATTCCATTGTTTTCATATTCCACATTGTATTTATCCATTCATCTGTGGGCAGACACTTGGGTGTTTCCAACACTGTTTAGCTATTGTGAATAATGTTCCTGTGAATGTGGGTACAAAAATAGCCTCCAAGAACTGTTTCTAATTCTTCTGGGGTATATACCCATAAGTGGATCATATGGTAATCCTGTTTTTAATACTGTTATGGTTTAGATAAGAGATGTCCCCCAAAGCCCATGTGTGAGACAATGCAAAGAAGTTCAGAGGTCAAATGATTGGGTTATGAAAGCCTTAACCTAATCAGAGCATTAATCTACTGATAGGACTTAACTGGGTGGTAACTGTAGGCAGGTAGGGTATGGCTGGAGGAGGTGGATCATTGTGGGTGTGCCTTTGGAGTATAAATTTTGTTCCCTGGAAAGTGAACTCTTTCTCTACTTCTTGGTGTGATGTCCTGAACTGCTTTCCTCCACCACACAATTCTGCCATGCTGTTTTGCCTCACCTCAGTCCCTGGAGGAATAGAGCTGGCTGTCTATCGGCTGAGACCTCTGAAAGAGTGAGCCCCAAAATAAAATTTTCCTCTTCTAAAATTTTTGTAGGTCTTTTGGTCACAGTAGTGAAAAAGCTGACTGCAGCAAATATCACAGTGTATTTTTATTATTTGGTGGAGATTTTGTCCTAATTCAATATATGCTGAAGAGACAGGTTATAGGAAGAAGATAGAGAATATATACTTTTTAAAAGTATTACCCATTATTATCAGCTCAGCATCACCCAGGTAGTGAAGAAATTAATTTAAAAAAGGGTTTTGTCGAGAATCTCCCTAAACCTTTTGTCATCTCTCCTTCCCATTTTTGTTTTGTATTTTGGCAAGGGTTTGAGATTTTAGCAAGTGTGATGCACCATAGACTACTAATGAACTTCTTATCCTGTCCTAGGAGTACCAAGTATCATTATCATGTGTTTTGGGATTGTATCCAACTTTCTGATAACTTCCTGTGTCTTGTGTTCCTTAGTTTACAAACATGAAGATCCCTCCGGCTGCCTGGAAGCAGAGGGTGTGTGATCAGGGAACCATGGTCTGGCTGCTCTTTGCCTCTCTGAGCCCGTGTCTGCCCCTCTGTGGAACTGCTTCCTGTCCTTCTCTTTTCATGGCACAGAATGCAGAAGGAACCTTTGTGATCTGAGTCGTCACTATTGTTCTTATTGGGCCTAACCTCAGCGTTGCTGGTGGGTCCTCCATGGGTTCACCTTGGTTTGATGCTGCCACTCCTTTCCAGAGAGAGGCCTCCTCCCCATTTCTGCTTCCACTGCTCTGAGCCCAAGACTCCTTATAACTAAAAGGTAAATTCCCCTTTCAGCTCCATACCAGGGGCTGTACTAAGCTTAGGGAGTGTTGCTAATGGGTGCCTGAATGAGATTGGCAGGCCCTGGACTGATGACCTGGTTTATCCTTTTCATCAGAATGGAAAAACAAAATGCCAGCAAATTGCAGACATTTTTGCAGGGCTCAGTGGTGCATGTCTTGTAATCCCAGCTATTTGGGAGGCTGATGTTAGAGAATCACATGTTTGAGTCCAGCTTAGACAACCTAGTGAGATCCTTCTCAAAATAAAATAAAAAGGGCTGGGGATATAGTTCAGTGGTAGAATGTTTGCCTTGCATGTGCCAGGACCTACCCATGCTCTATTCCCATCAAAAAAACTGAAGATGATGTTGGAAGAGTCCATTAGATAAGGTTAGCAGACCGCTTGATTTTTACTAAGGCTGGGGAGAAAGGCATTGTCCTAGTAGGGCAGATTTATACTTGAGTGAGCTATAAGCTGATTCCCAGTTTTCAGGAGATATTAATACAACCTAATCTCTTTGGAACAGAAGTTTATAAGTCATTTAACAGTTATAGACTGTTTACCAAAATCAGTTATCAGGGTCCTCAGAATAAAACAGGAAAGGACAGAGATCTTTGTCTTCACTGAGCATATGTTTTATTATTTCAAGTAAAATTTTCTAGACTGAGGATCAGTAAAGATTATTGAAATTGTTCTTAGGCAGTTCCAAAAAAGGAAACTAGCTGAGTTCCTGGTTCCTGATGTGTTTAATTTGAACATTTTCAGTATTTTTCTGTCTTTGGAATCATACTTAAAAAAAATTTTTTTTTTTTGGTATTGGGGATTGAACTCAAGGGCACTTGACCACTGGGGCACATCCCCAGCCCTTTTTTGTATTTTATTAGAGACAGAATCTCACTGAGTTGCTAAGTGCCTCACCATTGCTGAGGTTGGCTTTGAACTTGCCATCCTCCTGCCTCAGTCTCCCAAGTGCTGGGATTACAGGTGCCTGGCATTTTGAGGTCATACTTGATTTGCAGTTTGGTAAGAATAATTTGGTGCAGTGCAGAAGAGATTAATGTTGCTCAAGCCTGCCTAAGAAGGCTCAAGCAGATGAGTCTGACACCAACACTGAGATTTGCTCAGTACAGTCAAGAGGACATGTTTCATGATTGAGCTGGATCTTGGGCTTCAGCTCCCAACTCCAGGGTAACTGAGCAGGTTCTCAAGTCTCAGCCATTTCCCTGGTCCTTGCAGAAAACTCTGCCCTTTGGAGGAGAGCATCCTGTTCAGATCCAAATACCCTTTGGACTTTGGCCTTGTTGAAGAATGAGCCAGACACAGAACATTTCAGAAAGAAGACATTTACCTGCAAAGGGAATAGGAGAAGGCCTTGCTTGGCAAGTAAAAAACACAAGTATTTGAAGGAAAAATTAAAAAACTGTGAAAGTTTCTGAATGTGCATTAGCATGTTCTTGGTGGAAAAACAGAAAGTGCCTTGTGTGATTGTCATTTTCACAAAAGTCACAGGGTTTCAGATGTAGTACAGCAAAAACCATGGACAAAGCTGCTTAGCTTGAGAGTCCAGGTTTATGGGACATGTTCAAGGCATTATTGTCTTTAGATCTGAACCAGTTAGATGACACTGTCATTTTTGTTTTCCCTTGAGTGCAAAGGCTTCTTTCTGGGCTGTGGTATGAGCAGCACTCAGTAATATTGAAGGCAAGGCAAAGCCATGTTTTGCTTCTGCACCCTCCAGAATCCATAAACTTCAGGAAGAAAAAAGAACCAAGTTTTGGAAAATCATGATTGCAGAATCTATCCTTGTCCCCATTGGAATGATAATTCTTGCACCAGTGGCTTTCAACTATGGCTGCTGTAAGAATCAATGAGTGGTATTTCACAATCACCAATGCCCAGCACTTTTACGTAAGAACCATTTTAATTGGTCTGCAGTGGAGCCTGAGTACAGATTTTTTTTTAAAAGATATTTATTTATTTTCTTTAGTTGTACACAATGCGTTTATTTTTATGTGGTGCTGAGGATCGAAACCGAGCCACAGCCCCAGGCCCCTGAGTACAGATATTTTGAAAGTTCCCCTGGTAAATGTGATGCTCAGCCAAGGCTGAGAACCGCTGCCTTTGACAATGCAGAGAACTGGATCCTCTGCTGGCCAGAGGGATTTTTTTAGGCTGGTTTATGGCTTGGTTAAGCCATGCTGCTGTGTAGAAGATTAACACTTTGTGCACTTCCTTTGAAAAACAAGCTGAGAGAAAGAGGTCTCCTGTTCTCTATTAGCTCCACTGCTGCATGGTCAAGTCATGGAAATAGTCAACACTGTTGTGTGAGGTTCTGCCAAAACCAAGACCAAGTGCAAATTCTATGCAGGTTGCTCTTATACACAGTTTTCATTAAGCAATTTTAAATTTCAGGCACTCAAAAATGTAGGTGTGATCTTTTGTATATATTACATCTAAATTTAAGTCAATTCACTGTTTATAATGGCTTTTAACAATATGATAGCTTGTTCTCATAAATTATTGATTTATATACTAATGTTAATTTAAGATAAGATTCATTGCCATTAATTGTTTCTTTGATTTTTTTTTTTTTTTTTTTTTTTGTACTGGGGATTGAACTCAGGGGCACTTGACCACTGGGCCACATCCCCAGCCCTATTTTGTATTTTATTTAGAGACAGGGTTTCACTGAGTTGCTTAGCACCTTGCTTTTGCTGAAGCTGGCTTTGAACTTGCGATCCTCCTGCCTCAGCCTCCCAAGTTTTGGGATTATAGGTGTGCGCCACTGCCCCCGGCTTAGTTGTTTCTTTGATTTTTTAAAAATGAAGTTGGCCAGGTGCAGAGGTGAATGTTGCTGGGGGTGGTCAAGGTAGGGAGATTACAAGTTGAAAGTCAACCTCAGCAATTCAGTGAGATCTTGTTTCAAAATAAAATAAAAAGGGCTGGGGTTCAGTTGTAGAGGGCCCCTGGGTTCAATCCCCAGTGCCACTAAAAGAGAGAGAGAGGCAGGTAGATTGATAGACGATAGATAGAAAGATATTTTGGCAATACTCCTTCAGAAATTAGTAAAGTATATTTTCAGATCTTAGATTTTGAGTGCCTCAAAATATATATGATGGCTGTAGTGGGTTCCTATGAATGGGAGAAGCATTTTCACTCTACACAGATGTTTTAAAAATGACATGCAACATCTTTGGCCTTTCAGCTTTCCTTAAGAAGTTTATTATAAAATTGTGAACTTGCCAATCCACCAAAGAAGCTGTTACTTGTAGCTGCCTGACGTACAGCCACAATACCGCGGGAGGAGATTCGGTGGCAGGAATCTATTATTCTTAGTCTTTGTCTTTCTTAGTCTCTGTCTTTCTCTTTATCATCTCTTTTCTCATTTCTTTCTCTAGCTTTTCTTTCTCTAGCTTCTCATTTCTTTCTCTAGTTTCTTCTGACCGAACTCTTAACCGCTCTGACTCTTATTTCTTCTTCTGACTATGTTCTGGCCGCTCTGACCCTTTTCTTCTTCTCCGACCTGAACTCTTCTTCCGACTGACCGACTGACTGAATGAATGCCTTCTGACCGCTTTCACCCGGTTATATACCTTTAGCTTTGCGGGTGCGTCACGTGCATTTACAGGTGCGTCACGTGCATACTTAATGTATGATTATTATCAGGTGGAACTTATGGCTTCTAGCTAACCGCAATAGCCGTCTCCCTGATTGGGGCTCCTTCAGTTACTTAGTATGTATATTGTTGATTAATAGTTTCTGAGTAGAGATGATTACAGAAGTCTCTAAATGGAGACACTGGGCAGAACCTTGGATCCTTCTCCTTGCTTCCTTTCTCTACAGGGTCTGGTGTCTGCAAGCCTGCTGTCAGTGCCCACGGTACTGTTTTTCACTTATTAAAATGAGCACAGTGAGAGCATAGTTCGCTACTCCTAACGTGGAGCATGATTCACGTGTATCACTCTCTCCCCATCCTTCTTGGCACTACGAGTCTTGGGGGAAAATATATATTTTTTTTAAATGGAAAAGTTGAAATTGAGAAAAACTGAATGACTAAACAGTTACAATAAATGATAACTACAGGTGTCCTTGACTGCCATCATCTCTGCTTTGAGTGACCTAAATTTATGGCCTTGAACTCTGTTCAGGACAGGGACCCTCCTTTAGCTTTGCCTCATGCCAGGGTAAAGTGTGGCCTTTTCTGGTTCCTCCTAGAAAACCTTGGACATGAGCAGGAGAGGAGAGGATTTATAGCTCTTAAGTATAATGGAGGGTGTGATACATAAGGGTCTCCAGGGATTTCCATGAGGAGAGGGCTCAGTTTATCATTGCACTCCTTCATCTTCATGGATTTGGTTGGACAGGAGGGTGAACCCAGTGGCCACCTTCTGATCACACTATTCACTGTGAGAGGCTCCATGGGGCTGGATGGGGAAATAGACAAACGATGCTTCACCAGGGCAGAGTTGAGTACTGGTTGTGGCCTCTCCACTACCACCCTAGAGAAAGGATAATGGTTTGGGGATGGTATTTTTTCTGTTGTTCACCATAGCAGTCATTTCAACCTCCCACTTTTGGAAACTTTAATGGATTCAGTATGATGAGAAGACTCATGTGTGGTGTAGTTATCAAGAGGTTGACATCTAGAGTCTGTCTGTTCACATTCTCATGTTATAAAAGTCATGTTAGAGTCATTCCACTGTCTTTTCTCCTCCTATCATCACTCCTTTCCCTTCATTCCCCTGGTCCAATCTACTGAACTTCTATTCTTTCCCCACCCCCTTGTTGTGTGTCAGCATCCACAAATCTGAGTGAACATTCAACCTTTGGTGTTTTGGGATTGGCTTATTTCACTTGGCATGATAGTCTCTAGAGCCACCCATTTACTGGTAAATGTCATAAAGTCATTTTTCTTTATGGATTAATAATATTCCATTGTGTATATATACCACATTTTAAAAAATCCATTCATCAGCTGAAGGGCACCTAGGTTGGTGCCATAGCTCAGCTATTGTGTGCTCAGCTCATCTTAACACCCATTATGTCTTACATAATGAGATGTTACCCAATCTGAGAATTTATTTTCCTCTTCCTTTTCCTCCCCTCTTCTTTCTTTCCTCCTCCCTTCTTTTATTTTTCATTTTCTCACTTTCTTTTTCTCTTTCTTCTCTCTCCTCCCCCTCCCTATTGGTACTGGGGATTGAACTCAGGAGTGCTTAACAACTAAACTACATCCTGAGCCCTTTCTTAAAATTTTTATTTTAATTTTTTTGGAGACAGTGTTTCACTAAGTTGCTGAGGTTGGCCTCAAAACTTTCAATTCTCTTGCCTTGGCCCCCTGAGTTGCTGGGATAACAAGTATGCAACTTTGTATCTGGCCCAATCTAATAAAAACCAGTAAGATCTTGAAAATAATTTGTTGCAATTTAGGCTTTTGACAGAGACAAAGCCTAATTTTGTGAATATTTAAGAAATATCTAGTCTAAGTAAAATATCTAATTCTAAATAAAATTAGAATGTTTAAGTGAAATTGATAAGACTTGGTGATAAATGGAGGGGACAGAAAGAAGGAGAATGCAGGCAGGATCTCAGATTCCTTACTGGGATAACCAGGCACATGGTGGCGGCTGCCTGGAATGCCAGACAATTTGGTGGTTCGATGAAGGATGGTGACATGGGTTCAGTTTTAGGTGATAAGGATGAATTATTGTGAAGCTTGATATTTAAAGAAAACATTTTTGGTTGTATTAAATCTCATTATACCCCAAAAATGAGTTGCTCAAGTCCAAAGTCTTTCCTATGGCATTCAAAGCTCTTTACAACGTGAACCTAACCTCCCACATCAGCTTCTGTTGTCTTTCTATACATTTTATGTCAACCACACCAAACTTCTCTCAAAGACATTCTCCCAAATACCCCAAAGTAAAATAGGTTATTAAACCATATAAATTTTGTGTAATGGTTGAATACCATTCTCCCCTAATACGCTATGAACTCTGCAAAGGTAGGAACTATCTCTTTTGTGGGCATGTTTCTCCAGCATTTAGCAGAACCTGCTTTATGAACACTCCATGCCCTAGGATTTCTCTGGCATTTGCACTTATGGTTGCTCTTTACTCAAAACTTCCCTTTCGCACACTCATACATTGCTAGTGGGACTGCAAAATGGTGCAGCCGTTATGGAAAGCAGTATGGAGATTCCTTGGGAAACTGGGAATGGAACCACCTTATGACCTAGCCATCCCACTCCTGGGTCTATTCCCAGAGGACTTAAAATCAGCATACTACAGGGACACAGCCACTTCAATGTTTATAGCAGCATGATTCACAATAGCTAGGTTGTGGAACCAACCTAGATGCCCCTCAGTAGATGAGTGGATAAAGAAAATGTGGCATATATACACAATGGAATTTTACTCAGTAATAAAAGAGAATAAAATAATGGTATTCGTAGGTAAATGGATGAAGTTGGAGAATATAATGCTAAGTGAAGTTAGTCAATCTCAAAAATCCAAATGCCGAATGTTTTCTCTGACAGAAGGAGGATGATACACAGTGGTGTTGGGTCGGGATACATAGGGGGATTAGAGGAACACTAGAAAGGTCAAAAGGGAGGGAGGGGAATGGAAGGAGAAAGGGGGTTTGGGGGGAAAAAACAAGAAGGTGGTAGAATAAGATGGATATCATTATCCTAAATGCATGACTAAAGACTTGAATAGTACAAATATACTTTGTATACAAACAGTGTTATGTAAAAAGATGCTCTATATGAGTATTATGAATTGTAATACATGCTACTGCTATAAATACAAACAACAACAACAACAACAACAACAACAAAACTTCCCTTTCCCTGTGGCAAATTCCATTTACCCTCCAAAAACCCAGATAAAATATCACCCTCTCTGTGGAACATTGTATAGCCCTCTTAAGTGGAGTTAATTCCTTCTTCCACATGTTCCCATAGCTGTTTCTCATATTGTTTTTCTTCTACCACAGCTAGAATCCTGTCATCAATATTTAATTTACAAGCATTGTTTCAACTAAATAAAAGATATCACAAACCACGACCTCCCTCTTGCTGGCCTGATTTTAATTTTTAAGGTTCTGTTATCTGTCATCACCTTGATTTTTAAAGATCTCACTGAAATTTTTAATACACACAGTGGAAATCAACTAGAAAGATTTTGTAAGAGTCTACACAAGAAATGAGGATGATAAGAACTAAAGTAGTGGGAACAGGCAGTTGGAAGCAGATTGAAGAGCCATTTATGAGGGAAAGTAGGAAGGATTTAATCATTCATACTTAATTTTTTTATGGTATCAGGGATTGAACCCAGTGGTGCTTAACCAGTGAGCCACATCCCCAATCCTTTTTAATATTTTATTTAGAGACAGGGTCTCACTAAGTTGCTTTAGGATCTCATTAAGTTGCTGAGGCTGGCTTTAAACTCCTGATCCTCCTGCCTCAGCCTCCCAAGCCACTGGGAGTATAAGCATGTGTCACTGTGTTGGGCTAGGATTTAATAATTCAGTGGATGAAACTGGAGAGCTGGGTTTCAAGGAATGGTAAGACTGAGCTTTGTGGTCTGGGAGCCACAGTGAATGAGATAGAGAGTAACTGGGTGGAAAAACACATTTCAGAGAAATGATGAAAAAAACATGTGTACCCCATTTTGATGCTGAGGTCTGGTTGGTTAAAAAGCAAAGGGAAACAAAGCTGGAGTTGGACAAAGAAGATAAGGTCTGTGGGTAAAGAACCAAGGCCTCACAGGCTAGTTGGTACACATGTGCAATCCCTGTTATGCAGCTACTCTGGAGGCTGAGGCAGGAGGATTGCAAGTTCAAGGCTGGCCTAAGAAACTTAGCCAGACCCTGTCTCAAAATAAAATAATAAAAAGGGCTGGAGATGTAGCTCAGTGGTAGAGTTCTTGCTTAGCCTGTGTGAAGTCCTGGGTTCAGTTCTCAGTCCTGTAAAAGCAAAACAAAAGACAAAAAAAAAAAAAAAAAAAAAAAAAAAAAAAAGGCAAGTAAAGCCTTTCCTTCTCGGATGGCATCATGCTACTCTCAGCAACTCTACAAACTGATGCTCTGGTCCACTTCCTTAAAACACTGGAATTATCTCCAGGATTTGGGGGCAGCATGTGTGCTTGGAACCACAGTGTTGGACTCAGAATTCTTTCTTTTCTTTTTTAATATATTTTTGTTTTAGTTGTACCTTTATTTTATTTATTTTTATGTGGTGCTGAGGATCGAACCCAGCGCCTTGCGCTCGTGCTAGGTGAGCACTCTACTGCTGAGCCACAACCCCAGCCCCAGATTTATTTCTTTAGCTACTATTATGCTGTTCATCTACAGCCACTGAATCTCTTCGGCAAGGTGTTACTTCCTCCCTATTCACCTATCTGTAAGTGGCACTAAAGTGGGATTCAGAGTGGTGTTGTGAGGATTGATTGAGATAGGATGTAGGAAAGCTAATGCATTTACATGTGAGGGTCAATAAATATTTGTGGATTGAAAGAAGAACCACAGACCAAGAAACCACAGATGTCTAAGGTGCAAAGGCAAGGATTTTGAACAACTTGTAAAGGTAAGAATGTTGGGCTATCCAACTATCCTCTGCTATCCAGAAGACCCAGGGAGTGGTCAAGGCCCTATTTTTGGTTGCATTTTTCTTGTAAGGTTTGGCTTCATCTCACCTTTTTAAATTAAAAAAAAATTTTAGTTGTAGATGGGTGATATATATATGTATATATATATATATGTGTGTGTATATATAGTGCTATATAGTGCTGAGGATCGAACCTAGTGCCTCACACATGCTAGGCAAGCGCTCTGTCACTGATTACAACCACAGTCCCTTTCAAAATTTTTTATTCTATTTTTTTTAAACTGGGGATTGAACCTAGGGGCATTCTACCACTGAGATACATAGCCAACCATTTTATTTTTTATTTCGAGAGAGAGAGTATCCCTAAATTTCTGAGGCTGTCCTCCAACTTGCCATCCTCTTGCCTCAGCCTCCTGAGTTGCTGGACTTACAAGCATGTGCCACCACACATGGCTGTGTGTGTGTGTGTGTGTGTGTGTGTGTGTGTGTGTGTGTCTGTGTGTGTACACACACATATGTATTATGTATATTTTTTATTTTATTTTATTTTTTGGTACAGGGGATTGAACTCAGGGGCACTCGACCACTGGGCCACATCCCCAGCCCTTTTTTTGTATTTTATTAGAGACAAGGTCTCACTGAGTTGCTAAGTGCCTCCCCACGGCTGAGGCTGGCTTTGAACTCGTGATCCTCCTGCCTCAGCCTCCCAAGTGCTGGGATTACAGGCGTGTGCCACCGCGCCCGGCTTATGTATATTTTTTAAAGTTTGCAAATCCTTTATTTTCACAGCCATTGAGACATTATTTTTGATGTACCTCCAGCAGTGAAACCAAACTAAGTTACAGAAACTGTACATTTGACAATTAAATTCATTTTTCTCCTTTTCCAGAAATTGCATATCTATTAGTCAGAAAGTCTGCTGGCTTAATGAAGCTAAATCTACAACACTCACATCACCTGACGTTCCTTCAGCTAGATGTATATTCGAAATGCCACAACCTGTCATGGTGAGGATAAGCGGCTGCAGCTGACACACCACCCAACAAAGCTCTTTCACACTTGTTTTTTCTTTTTGTCTTCTCACAATGGAGTCATTTCTGAACAGCTGTCCATTTGCTGGAACCGCACTTGCACTCTTAGAGCACCCTCTTTAAGGGCTGTCAACTGCAAGGAACACTTCATGTTAAGGGATTTTTAAAAAAATATATTTAATTTTATTTTGTATAGGCCACTATGAACTTGTACTTGAAATCCATTACAGGATTCATCATGTTGAGGTTTAATTCCAGAAATTCGAGTAGTCCTTCACTTGGCATAAGCACGCATGGTGGTGGTGATTCAGCACCAGGGGTTTAAGGGAAGTTGACTGAATAAGGTCAACATTTGCTGGTCTTGAACATGAAATGTCTTCATTGTTTCCTGCTACAAGGATCCTCTCCGGAATTTTCTTATCACACCAGCATGTGGACTTCCTTGGTATCCTTGCACCACGTCCTTTGGTGGCGCTACTTTTAATTTTCCCGGAACACTTACTGCTCACACATTCGGTGCGCTCCGTTCCACACGGAATGCTCCTAATTTCCACCATCTCAGCAGCAGTGAGATGCTGCCCTGCTCACCAGATGTGTCACGCCTACTGCTTGCTATTTGGAACTGCGGGCTTCTGTGCTAGGATGTTAAACCCTTTCACTTGCCTGGATGTGCACGTGCTGGATGTGGAGACGCTTTTGTTCTCCCGGGGCCGCCGGAGATCCCAGGAGAAGCCCGACTGGCGGGCGCTCGAGTGGGCGCTAGCGGAGGCCGCGGCCAGGAGCGAGCGCTGAGGCCCCGGGGCAGGCACCGTCCCACCTCCGGGGAGCCCGGAGCCTCGCAGCCGCGGGGGCCACCAGGACGCGCATCTGCCCTCCTGATTCGTCTGTTCCGAGGCTGCAGTTTCAGCTCTCTCCGCCACGGGGCGCGGGTCAGCTAGTCCCAGTGGGTTCCGGGAAGCCCGCTGCTGAATCTGGAGGGCGACGTCTGGTCTCCCAGGCAACCAAGACACGCCAGGTAGTGGCTACTTACTGGTTGGGTGGGAGGCCTCGTTTCTGCCGCGTGATCCACCCAGAAAGAGTGGGAGATGGAGCGCCTCGGTTCGCTACCCGCAGGGCAGCGCGTTCCAAAGTCCGACTTTCCCAGGAGGTGACCCGTGGCGGACCCCGGAGGAGGTGGCACAAGGAGGGATCTCCGGGCCTGGAGGGTTGGAGCTCAGAGCTCCAAGGATCCACCGAAAAGGTCAGCGGCATCAAGACCAGGTCTCAGGAGCCGCCAAGCTGGAGTTGGAACAGGAGTTTCGTGGTGCAGTGGCCATGGCTGCGGGGCAGCGGCTCCTCCAGGCCGAGGCCCCAGCGAAGAAAGAGACCAAGGCGGTGGGGGTCTCCAGGCGGAGAAGCTGGCATGAGACCCTGTTGCGCTGGTTCACCACTGTGATCCTGTATGCGTCCTTCCTGGGGATGGTGAGAACTGGGGAATCGACCCTCTGAGGCCTGGGCGCGAGCAGGTGCCTTCTTGCAGAGAAAGCAACCTTCCCAGTTGGAGTCTTGGCTTTGCCTCCTGCTCCCCCGCAAGTTTTGTGACCTTGGGGGCATTAGATATTGTGCCTGGGTCTTTTTTAGAAATCATTTTAAACCGTTACAGTTCTAATCATGGAGGGTTGTTGTCAAGTGGAAAATTAATTTTCCTAATGTGTTTTCAACTGAAGCAAACCCTCCTAGTGTCCCTGATGTGATGGGGAAACACAAAAGGTGTTGCACAGGTCTTTAGCCACTGCCATCGCTTCCGGAATTATGCCACACAGAAAACTCCTTTTTTTTTTTTTTTTAAAAAATTCCCTCTTCCTGCTGGTGTGACTAAATTCAACCAACTGCTTAATTTTGCTGATAGGAAATAGGCCACGAGAAAAGTGACTTTTCTGGATCACACAGCTGGTTGAGTGGTAGAGCCATCAACAGATCTCTTCCTCTGCCAGTGATCCTATTTAACCAAGCCATCGGATCCTTCAAAGTTTTTCTTGGAGCAAAGTGCAAGTCTAGAAGCACCAAATGCCTGGGCTGCCCCTCAGTTCACTATTTGTGGCAACTTCCCATCTGATAACAGGATAATTGTGATGGGCAAATGAGTCCAATGAGGAGAGTCACTTCTGGTCATTTTGCTCAGAGACTCAGCCTTGATTGTTTCTTAGAGTGGGAGGGGGGGGGGGTGTTGAGAAAGAAAGAAATCTCTGATGTTTGGTGAGCCCTTCCTTTGTGCCAGGTCTTGTTGTAAGTCCTTTGAAGGCATGAAGTAACCATTAGAGCCAGTATTCTGACTTTTCTCCTTTTATGAGGTGTTTGGTGTGCCACCTATGCACACCCTGGACTTGGACTGCTGCTGCTCACACAAGGGGCATACCCTGGGTAGGGAACAGAGCAGCACAGGTAGAGTCAATTATTTTTGAAATATAGTTGAATTAGAAATATTTTTTCTTAAAAGCATCAAGGAATTTCCTCCAATAGGCAACTATGACCCCTAGTTCTTGCTAACACCTATTAAAAAGAAAAGGTCAGATAAGTTAATTTTAGCAGTTTTATTTTATTTTTTTGCAGAAAGGAATGATTCAGGATCCAGGGACCACCTAAACCAGTAAAGGTTCAAAAAGCTCCAACCAGGAAGGTGGGCAGGCAGTATCTATAGACACAACAAGAAAGTTATAGAAATAAATAGCTTGAATAGTTAGTTACAGCTCATATGCTGTCGATGCACATTTCTGAGCAGTTTGCAGCATGTAATGGGCTGATTGCTTGGCTGCTAAGCAACTTGTTTCAAGAATATACTCTCAGGTGACATTATATATGTTGAGCTTCTCCCCATAGAAGACAGCATTAGGCCAAATTGAATTTAAAAATTCCCCCCTTTTGGTCAGCCTCTCATTTTTGAGAGATTGAAATCTGGAGCAGTGAGGACACCTTCTATCACCAACATAATTCACAGGTTTGGCGTAATTATGGAATTCACAATGTGCAATGACAAATGAGTTGGATGATTCTTTATGCCTTCTTTAAGTTTTTATTGCCATCTTTATGCATAAAAACGGGGAGGCTGCATAAAAACATTTGACTCTTGAGGGGCACAACACATCAAGGAGACTTACAGTGCCCACCAGGAGGACAGTACCAAGAGCTAAAGTACAAATGTCTCCATGAATCAAACTGATCAAAATCAAACAATGCAAGGTTTATGCAATAGCGTTCAATAGCACTGGAGTCCAGTGGTTAATTAGGAAGCGTAGTTGCCCTCAATCATCCAGGTTCCCTGCAAACCAACTATTAGTGGCTGCCACGAACAAACCATGTTTTGCTTTTTTCTGAGTTGTTCACTTAATGTATACAGTGGCAGTGTATAGAGAAACAGCAGTATCATCCCCCAACTTTTGTTGTTGTTGTTGTTTTGCTTTTGTTTTTGAGCTTTGGATTAAACCCAGGGCTTTATGTATACTAAGCAAACACTCTTCTATCAACTGAGCAATAAAACCCCAACCCAAGCTAATCAGCTATCTTTTAAATTGCTCTTTCTGTACTAATGAAATCAAGGGAATGTTAAACACAACATTGTTTGGTTTAGTACCATCAACAAGCTCTATACATGGACAAGAAGGAGATATGAAACTCAATTTTGTTCCACTAAGTACTTTGTTGAGCGCACAGATTCTCAGCATCCAGAGAGTGGCTTCTGCTGTTCTGAATTCCTAGGAAGTCTGATTGGTAGAATATCCAAAATTTCCCCCAACTAATGTGTTAGCTTCTAATTCTATGCCATGGCACTTAACTCCTGTTAAGAGTGAACACCCAGAACACTGTTAATTTTTTTTTTATCTTCTATGTTGGTATGAATTTTGGATATTGACTCTTTGTTTTATGATTAGGGGAGGAATGGGAACTTTTGGGGAAAGCTCTTCAGAAGGCAGGAGTGAGCCAGCAACATTTGAACCGATAGATGCAAAACAGGTAGACAAATTCTCCAGTCTCTTGGAGGCTGAAAAGAGTGCCATCTCATGGCCATCAAGCAGCACTCTGTGAAATTTATCACCCAAGTCTGCAAAGCTCTGAACAAGGTCCAATGGGAAGTTTTTTTCGTGTGATCCCTTTATAGCATGCTGTGAGGGTAGGGAACCTTGTTTATTGGAAAAGGATGTTCCTGGATATAATGTGACATAATACTAGTATTTGTAGCTACATAGGTAATCCTTGAGTCTTGTGTACACAATGCCTGGAAGCACAATGCACAATTTGCACACATCACCCAGATAAGTTTTCTATATTTGGTAGAGATTAGGTCATAAATTGGAAATGTCAGGGTACTATTTCAAGTAAGTTTGGAAATCAAGGAGCAGTGATGTCTAGAAAATCAAGGATTGCTTCCATTCTTCCTTTGGTGTTTTAAGGTGAATTGTTGGGGATGTGTGGGGCAGCATTGAAGTAGAGGAATTATTTCCTGATTTGGGACATTAGCCTGCAAACCCAGTAACTGCTCTGATTTTTTGCTAGAGCATTAGCCTTTGCTAAAGCCCTCCACAAATTTTGGACCCATGTATTTTTCTGTAAGCAAAGGGAAGGGATTTGTCCAGCAGGTAATAGAGGTAAAAAGGAAAACAAGATAAGCCTTTTTCATTGTAGAGGTCTTTCACCTCCTTTGTTAGATTTATTACTAGGGTTTTTTTTCTTTTGAGGCTATTGTGAAAGGGATTGTTTTCCTAATTTCTTTCTTAGCAGATTCTGTATTGGTGCATAGGAAAACTATTGATTTTTGTATGTTCATTTTGTAACCTACTATTTGCTGAGTTTGTTTATTAGCTCTAGTAGTCTTCTGGTGAAACTTTTTTAAATTTCAAAGTATAGGATTATATCACCTGCAAACAGTGATAATTTGACTTCTTCATTTTCATTTTCTCCCTTTTATTTTCTTCTTTTTCCTAATTTCTCTGGCTGGTACTATATTGAATAGGAGTGGTGAAAGCAGACATCCTTATATGTTGTGTCGCTGCCTGAAGCGATTGCCGCTTAGAGCAACGACGCCGTGGGAATAAGTTCAGAGGCAGACTGGAAACGAACAGGCTCTTTATTCTGCTAGCTTCTCTCTCCGGCTCCAACAACAACTCCAACAACAACTCCAACACCATCCATACTCCTCCAACCACCACACAATGGCACTGACCCGATCCGCAATGTCCCGGGCCAAGTCTCACGAGACCACATAAGTGGCGTCGACCCGATCCGCAATGTCCCAGGCCAAGTCTCACGAGACCATGGAAGGTGGTAATGCTTGAACATCTTTATGGTTCACAGCTAACCGCAATCTTAGCTATCTCCTTAATTAGGGCTCCTACATTTCCCCCCTTTTTGTTTTAAAAGAGGGGATGACCTAGGACATCCATGTGCAACCAACATTCTTACCCGTCATCGGATAATCAAGGCTGTGCCCTTGACTCCTGTCTTAGGTTGATATGTCGGCCACATGAGACTGTCCCATGCGACTGTGCCTGTCTTAGGTTGTCCCCCTCTGGGGATCTTACCCGTCATTGGCTACCAGCCATCCAATCGAGCCCTTCAGGATCGACTGTGTATGATGACTAACAGCCGTCCAATTGTGAGGAGATGCTGCGGCTTTAAGGCAATAAGCCTTCTGCTGATGAGCCAAGTTGCATAGCATATCAAATTCTTTAAACAAATCAGCTGCCCTGAGTTCTATCAAGTAACACACTGAGTTCTCTAGACAAATACCCACAAGGCATTTTCCCGTAAAGTCCCAAACAATGAAAGATCAAAATGTCCACTTGTTATAACACGTTGATCTAGGAGGCCCCATGCATGCAGGGCAGAGGCCACACTGCTGTTGAGGTTGTTTAATGCTTGAGCAGCAGGGATGCTTGCAGCGACCGTGATCCCTGCAGCTGTAGCAGCAGCTGTCTTTTTTATGTCTAGACAATGCCACCGGCAAATCTTCAGGGCCTGCTACCTAGAAACTCAAGCATCAATTATTAAAGGAAAGGCAGTGCTATTCCAGCACTGAGTCAAGAGGCGAGTTGTCAAACTAAAAAATAGAATTATTAGATTAGAAAATTAAAGTTGATTTCTGCTCACACACATTGCTGCTTGAGCTCTCACAAACATAAGCTGGCAAAATATCATATTCAGAACAAAACAAAGAAAGACTGAGGATATTTACTGTATTAAAGATAGAGTAAAGAAAAGCTAAAGGCACTTTGGAAAAATGATTTGTTAGCTGGAACCCTCAAGTCTCTGTAACCTTCCATGAAATTATCTGTTGAAATAACTCAGATTAATCAGCTATAAAACAAATAAAGTTAATTACAAATAAACATTCCTATGTCAAAACACCAAAATATCAGGTTATACAGCACTAGCCATATTGTTCGCTAAAGAGAAATCCCTGGGACACCTATAAATCAAAATTGAAGGTACCTTCACTTATTAAACTATTTGCTCAAATTGAATACTCTTAAACTTAAATGAATTAAAGTTATTTGGATCCATATATATATATATATATTTTTTTCATAAGTGCTTTGTTATTTGTGATGTCACACTGGACAGACACACAAACCTACAAACATATATTTGTGACTTCACATTTACATGAAATTTAGACAAATGCACAGACATAAAGACATATATAAAAAGAAAAAAAAATACAATTGTGTGCACACTAAAGAGAGATCTCCTCGTCCCGGCCGGGAGGAATGACACTTAAGTTGTGAGATATTTTGAAGGACTCTTTTAAAGGAATTATTCCATACCTTCATCTTGGTCCTCTTGATTTTGTACCTTTTTTATTAATCTTGATTCTTCAACAACCTCATTTTGATCCTTTTGATTTGATACCTGCTTTATTAATCTAGATGGTATCCATATTGGAGAGGATTCGTGCTTTGGAAAAACACAAACAGATCCTTTCCCCCAAATTAATACTGGATCTGGACCCTTCCATGTACCTGAAAGAACATCCTTCCAGTAAAACAAAGGTTTATGTTGTTGGTGTGGGTTCCAATGTCTGTCTCCAACAAAATAACCATTAGAGTCTAAAGTTAAAAAATTTAAGGTAAGCAGGGCAACTGCCAATCTGTCCCTAGGATTTTTCCAATTTCCTTCTTTTTGTTTTAATAACATAATTTTCAGTGTGTGGTTCGCTCTTTCAATAATGCCCTGACCCTGAGGATTGTATGGGATGACTGTTTTATGGGATATATTGAATTTTGCGCAAAACTGTTTGAAAGATGAGGACATATATGCAGGGCCACTATCTGTTTTAAGCATTTTGGGCATGCCCAATACAGCAAAAGCTTGCAAACAATGAGATGTAACATCTTTAACTTTTTCTCCAGAATGTAAGGAAGCAAAAATCATGCCTGACCATGTGTCTATGGTCACATGAATAAATCGCAATTTTCCAAAGCTTGGCTCATGAGTAACATCCATTTGCCATAAATGATTGGGCATTAATCCTCTAGGGTTAACACCATAATGAGGATTGGGCAAATGTGTCATACAAGATTTACAATCTTTTACAATTGTTCTACAG
This sequence comes from Tamias sibiricus, assembly GCA_025594165.1. NCBI lineage: Eukaryota > Metazoa > Chordata > Mammalia > Rodentia > Sciuridae > Tamias > Tamias sibiricus. The sequence goes on from CM046666.1 coordinate 96,876,670, forward strand.
GATTAGGAAGTCCAGGTTGAGTAGGATCCATGATTTGCATGGTTTTATTAATTTCTCTAAGATCATGTAACAATCGCCATTTTCCTGATTTTTTCTTGATCATAAATATGGGGGAATTCCAGGGAGAGGTGGAAGGTTCTATATGTCCTGCTTCTAGTTGTTCCTGAACTAGTAGGTGGGCCACTTGTAATTTCTCTTTAGATAGGGGCCACTGAGGGACCCAAACTGGCTTATCAGAAAGCCATGGTATTTTCAAAATTATTTTTACAGTGGCCCCGAAAAAAATATCTTTTTCCTTTATGATAATGATTTCTTTTAGGGTTAAGATTACCCTGTAAATTTTCACATTTAACATCTTCAGGCTTGGTTGCAGGTGTACTCCCATTTGTTGCAAAATATCTCTTCCCCATAAAGTAACCGGTAGGTTAGGTAAAACATAAGGCTGAAATGTTCCTTTATGCCCTTCATCATCCTTGCATTTTAAAATTACCGCACTTTTCTCTGGGAGGTTATTATATCCCAAGCCTCTTAAATTTGTTGAAGCTTTTTGCAGAGGCCAGTGCTTGGGCCATTGCTGTAGATTAATGATGGAAGAGTCAGCTCCAGTATCTATCAGTCCCTCCATCTCTATTCCTTGAATTTTTATTTTTTACAGATAGGCCTCCTTGAACAATCCCAAACCTAGCAAGCCATGGGTCTTGAGTCAGTGGAGTTAAATGAATTATGTAAATTTGGAAGGAGAAGTAGCTGAGCAATTCTATCTCCTTGATTAACAGAACTTATACTTTGGGGTGAGCTAAGCATTATTTTCATTTCCCCTTTGTAGTCTGAGTTTATTACACCTGGGGTCACTTGCAAACCTAATAAGCTTTTAGGACTTCTCCCGAGAATAAGTCCTACAATCCCTGAGGGAAGAGGTCCCCTGACCCTGTGGGAATCAGTTGAACCCCCATTTCAGGTGTTAACACTATTTGGGCGGTGGAACAGGGGTCTAGTCCTGCATTTCCTCCTGTTCCTCTGGCGAGGGAGTGGATGGGTAGTAGGGATTGTGTCGGGTAAGCATCTGAGTGGATGCTTGAGGATACTTCTCCTCCAATGCCTCGTAGATTTGTGGGCCCCGGGGCATTGGGCCCCGTGTCCTGTTTTTTTTTGAATTCCTGGACAAATAATTTCCATAGATGTCAAATTTTGAATGGCATTTATTGGCCCAATGATTACCCTTTTTACACCTGGGGCAGCAGCGTGGGGTACGGTATGAGCTTGGTCTTATTTCTCTTTGGGGATTTTGCCCAGAATAGCCTGATTGATTATGATAATTTTGCCTGGAATATCCTGATTGATTATAATGTCTAGGTTGAGCCCTTGTGAAATTTTGAGGGGGAAGCACCTCTCATTGCAGCTGCAATCACATTTCCTGTGACAAAGGCGTCATTTATATCTTTACATAGTTGTATATATATGGAAAGATCCTTTTTATTTCTCCATGGCCTGATGGCTTCCTGGCAGTATTTATTAGCATTTTCGTATGCTAATTGAACAACTAATGGCATAGCTTGATCAATGTCTCCAAACACTCTACCTGCAGTTCTTAAATGTCGATCAGCAAAGTCAGCATATGGCTCATTAGGTCCTTGAATCACTTTTGACAAGCTACCTTGTAGATCCCCAGGTCCTTGTAAAGTTTTCCATGCCTTTAAGGCAGCTGTGTATATCTGAGCATATACACCTGGGTCATAATATTTTTGAGCCTGTAAGTCTGCAAACTGCCCTTCTCCTGTGAGCATTTCTATATTAATGGTCTCCAAAACCGTACAGCTACATTTCTTTTAGCCGTTTCTATACAAAGGTCTTGAAATTGCGATCGCCAAACCAAGTATTGCCCCCCACTTAATGCTGCTTTACATAGACTTTTCCAGTCTGAGGGGGTTAAGTTAAAGGTGTTAAGGGACTCCAGCATACTCAACGTGAAAGGAGCTTGGGGCCCATACGTCATTACTGCCTCTTTGAGATTTTTTATTGTTTTGAAGTCTACTGACTGGTGGATCCTCTGTCCATTTTCATTTTCAAATATTGGCAGTTCCCAATGTATCTGTGAGTTACCCTTGAGAGCGCATAATCGCTCAGGAAGACTTTTTATTTCTGTTTCTAGGGTATGCAAACGCCTAGTGATACCCTTCATGTTTTCTGTAATGGATTCCACCCATGGGGGAGTAGAGGACACAAGTGGTTCCTCTACTTGATGGTCCTTTTTCCTTTTTAATTTCTTTTTGTTCTTTTTACTGGAGACTGTGCTCCCAGAATCACCTTTTGATTCCCCTTCACTACTAGTTTCATAATTCCTAACTGGCTTAGTGGAGGAGACTGTACTTTCATGGTTTGTCTCCTTCTTACTACTATCACTTTTACTGGTATCCTGAATTTCAGCTTCTAAGGAGAGTACATATTCTTCAGCTAATTTCAATAAGTTTCTGATGGCTTTTGCAGCTCTTACTTTTGAATTTACACCACTACCCTTCTCACTGGTATTAACTGACTTAGAGGCTATGCTTTCTTGATCACTTTCCTCACTATCCACTGAGTCCGCAATATCGAAAAATTCATCCATGGCTTTTATTATCTGACCTTTTGTTATTTTCGCTCCCATTTTTTAAATTTTCTTATTTATTACCTGTTGACCGAAGTCCCCATACAGGCCACCACTTGTCGCTGCCTGAAGCGATTGCCGCTTAGAGCAAACGACGCCGTGGGAATAAGTTCAGAGGCAGACTGGAAATGAACAGGCTCTTTATTCTGCTAGCTTCTCTCTCCGGCTCCAACAACAACTCCAACAACAACTCCAACACCATCCACACTCCTCCAACCACCACACAATGGGCCTGACCCACTCCGCAATGTCCCGGCCAAGTCTCGCAAGACCACAAATGGCATCGACCTGAGCCGCAATGTCCCGGGCCACGTCTCGCGAGACCATGGAAGGTGGTAATGCTTGAACATCTTTATGGCTCACAGCTAACCGCAATCTTAGCTATCTCCTTAATTAGGGCTCCTACATTTCCCCCCTTTTTGTTTTAAAAGAGGGGATGACCTAGGACATCCATGTGCAACCAACATTCTTTTACCCGTCATCGGATAATCAAGGCTGTGTACCCTTGACTCCTGTCTTAGGTTGATATGTCGGCCACATGAGACTGTCCCATGCGACTGTGCCTGTCTTAGGTTGTCCCCCTCTGGGGATCTTACCCGTCATTGGCTACCAGCCATCCAATCGAGCCCTTCAGGATCGACTGTGTATGATGACTAACAGCCGTCCAATTGTGAGGAGATGCTGCGGCTTTAAGGCAATAAGCCTTCTGCTGATGAGCCAAGGTTGCATAGCATATCAAATTCTTTAAACAAATCAGCTGCCCTGAGTTCTATCAAGTAACACACTGAGTTCTCTAGACAAATACCCACAAGGCATTTTCCCGTAAAGTCCCAAACAATGAAAGATCAAAATGTCCACTTGTTTATAACACGTTGATCTAGGAGGCCCATGCATGCAGGGCAGAGGCCACACTGCTGTTGAGGTTGTTTAATGCTTGAGCAGCAGGGATGCTTGCAGCGACCGTGATCCCTGCAGCTGTAGCAGCAGCTGTCTTTTTTATGTCTAGACAATGCCACCGGGCAAAATCTTCAGGGCCTGCTACCTAGAAACTCAAGCATCAATTATTAAAGGAAAGGCAGTGCTATTCCAGCACTGAGTCAAGAGGCGAGTTGTCAAACTAAAAAATAGAATTATTAGATTAGAAAATTAAAGTTGATTTCTGCTCACACACATTGCTGCTTGAGCTCTCACAAACATAAGCTGGCAAAATATCATATTCAGAACAAAACAAAGAAAGACTGAGGATATTATACTGTATTAAAGATAGAGTAAAGAAAAGCTAAAGGCACTTTGGAAAAATGATTTGTTAGCTGGAACCCTCAAGTCTCTGTAACCTTCCATGAAATTATCTGTTGAAATAACTCAGATTAATCAGCTATAAAACAAATAAAGTTAATTACAAATAAACATTCCTATGTCAAAACACCAAAATATCAGGTTATACAGCACTAGCCATATTGTTCGCTAAAGAGAAATCCCTGGGACACTATAAATCAAAAATTGAAGGTACCTTCACTTATTAAACTATTTGCTCAAATTGAATACTCTTAAACTTAAATGAATTAAAGTTATTTGGATCCATATATATATATATATTTTTTTTTTCATAAGTGCTTTGTTATTTGTGATGTCACACTGGACAGACACACAAACCTACAAACATATATTTGTGACTTCACATTTACATGAAATTTAGACAAATGCACAGACATAAAGACATATATAAAAAGAAAAAAAAATACAATTGTGTGCACACTAAAGAGAGATCTCCTCGTCCCGGCCGGGAGGAATGACACTTAAGTTGTGAGATATATTTGAAGGACTCTTTTAAAGGAATTATTCCATACCTTCATCTTGGTCCTCTTGATTTTGTACCTTTTTTATTAATCTTGATTCTTCAACAACCTCATTTTGATCCTTTTGATTTGATACCTGCTTTATTAATCTAGATGGTATCCATATTGGAGAGGATTCGTGCTTTGGAAAAACACAAACAGATCCTTTCCCCCAAATTAATACTGGATCTGGACCCTTCCATGTACCTGAAAGAACATCCTTCCAGTAAAACAAAGGTTTATGTTGTTGGTGTGGGGGTTCCAATGTCTGTCCTCCAACAAAATAACCATTAGAGTCTAAAGTTAAAAAATTTAAGGTAAGCAGGGCAAACTGCCAATCTGTCCCTAGGATTTTTCCAATTTCCTTCTTTTTGTTTTAATAACATAATTTTTCAGTGTGTGGTTCGCTCTTTCAATAATGCCCTGACCCTGAGGATTGTATGGGATGACTGTTTTATGGGATATATTGAATTTTGCGCAAAACTGTTTGAAAGATGAGGACATATATGCAGGGCCACTATCTGTTTTAAGCATTTTGGGCATGCCCAATACAGCAAAAGCTTGCAAACAATGAGATGTAACATCTTTAACTTTTTCTCCAGAATGTAAGGAAGCAAAAATCATGCCTGACCATGTGTCTATGGTCACATGAATAAATCGCAATTTTCCAAAGCTTGGCTCATGAGTAACATCCATTTGCCATAAATGATTGGGCATTAATCCTCTAGGGTTAACACCATAATGAGGATTGGGCAAAATGTGTCATACAAGATTTACAATCTTTTACAATTGTTCTGGCTTGCTCCTTTGTGATTTTAAACCTACGCTGCAAGGTGGTGCTATTGACGTGAAACTGGGGAGTGAAATAAAGTAGATTGCTGGAGCGCAGAAAGTATAAAGATTGTTTGGGTAAGGCATCAGCCTTTGATTACCTTCATGGAGGGGACCAGGCAAGTTGGTATGTGCTCTAATATACCCTATGAATAAAGGTTCTTTTCATGCCCACAAAAGTTTTTGTATTTGATAAAACAATTTAAAGGCTGGAGTATGAGGTGCTATTGGTCCTGCTAGCTCTAATTTTGGACAGCATGTACAATATAGTGGCTATCTGAAAAAAATGTTCATGGGCTGATCTCTAAAATTTTCCAGAGCTCTTACCACAGCTTCCAGTTCCACTAGTTGAGCTGATTTGTGTGCAGTTATGTACACAAATATTTTATGTAAGTCATATTTTCTTTTGTAGTGACTATTGCAGCAGTACCATTTGAGGACCCATCTGTGAATACATTTAATGCCTTAGGAATAGGTTGATTTTTTATTACCTGTGGAAATATAATAGGATGATTAATACAAAGAGATAATATAGGAGACTTAGGAAGATGATTATCAAAATTTGCAGAAGTAGAGCATTTAGCTATAGCCCAATCATTATCATTGAAGCATAAATAGTCAATCTGTGATGATGAATAGGGAGTAATAATAGTAGCAGGGTGAATGCCAAATATTTTGGTAGAAGTCTTAAGTCCTTGAAGAATAAGTTTAGCCACCATGGAGGTATAAGACTCAATTATACTTTTAGGAGAGACAGGCAAATGTATCCATAATAAAGGCCCTTATTGCCAAAATACTCCTGTGGGTGTATATTGTGAAGAAATAATAATCAATATCAGTGGTTGAGTTAAATCAAACCTATCACAATGAGCTCCTTCGATGGCTTTTTCTACTAACTTTAAAGCTTTCCTAGCATCAGGAGTCAATGTTTGCGGTGAAGATGGATCAGGGTCCCCGCGGAGGATGTCAAATAAAGGTTTTAGTTGGCCAGTAGTGAGGTTTAGTGTAGGGCGAAGCCAATTAATATCTCCTAGCAATTTTTGAAAGTCATTGAGAGTGGCCAAATGCTCCTTATTAATTAATATTTTTTGAGGCCTAATAAAAGTGTCCATAATTTAGAATCCTAGATATAATATTGGAGAGCTAATTTGAACCTTTTCCTTAGCAATGTTTAGTCCATATCGTTTCAAGTTTTCTGATATATCGCTAAATATGGTGAATAAGACTTCTTGAATAGGATGAGCAAGCAAAACATCATCCATATATGGAGGCACATAAGCTCTGGGTATTTACTTTTGATAGGCTGAATAACTTTATCTACATAGATTTGGCACATAGTGGGGCTATTAGCCATTCCCTGCGGCAAAACTTTCCATTGATATCTCTGATCAGGGCCATTATTGTTAATAGAAGGAACTGAAAAAGCAAACCTGGGGGTATCCAGAGGGTGTAGAGGAATAGAAAAGAAACAATCCTTTATATCAAGAGTAATAAGATGAAAATTTTTTGGAATAGCTACAGGATTAGGAAGTCCAGGTTGAGTAGGATCCATGATTTGCATGGTTTTATTAATTTCTCTAAGATCATGTAACAATCGCCATTTTCCTGATTTTTTCTTGATCATAAATATGGGGGAATTCCAGGGAGAGGTGGAAGGTTCTATATGTCCTGCTTCTAGTTGTTCCTGAACTAGTAGGTGGGCCACTTGTAATTTCTCTTTAGATAGGGGCCACTGAGGGACCCAAACTGGCTTATCAGAAAGCCATGGTATTTTCAAAATTATTTTTACAGTGGCCCCGAAAAAAATATCTTTTTCCTTTATGATAATGATTTCTTTTAGGGTTAAGATTACCCTGTAAATTTTCACATTTAACATCTTCAGGCTTGGTTGCAGGTGTACTCCCATTTGTTGCAAAATATCTCTTCCCCATAAAGTAACCGGTAGGTTAGGTAAAACATAAGGCTGAAATGTTCCTTTATGCCCTTCATCATCCTTGCATTTTAAAATTACCGCACTTTTCTCTGGGAGGTTATTATATCCCAAGCCTCTTAAATTTGTTGAAGCTTTTTGCAGAGGCCAGTGCTTGGGCCATTGCTGTAGATTAATGATGGAAGAGTCAGCTCCAGTATCTATCAGTCCCTCCATCTCTATTCCTTGAATTTTTATTTTACAGATAGGCCTCCTTGAACAATCCCAAACCTAGCAAGCCATGGGTCTTGAGTCAGTGGAGTTAAATGAATTATGTAAATTTGGAAGGAGAAGTAGCTGAGCAATTCTATCTCCTTGATTAACAGAACTTATACTTTGGGGTGAGCTAAGCATTATTTTCATTTCCCCTTTGTAGTCTGAGTTTATTACACCTGGGTTCACTTGCAAACCTAATAAGCTTTTAGGACTTCTCCCGAGAATAAGTCCTACAATCCCTGAGGGAAGAGGTCCCCTGACCCTGTGGGAATCAGTTGAACCCCCATTTCAGGTGTTAACACTATTTGGGCGGTGGAACAGGGGTCTAGTCCTGCATTTCCTCCTGTTCCTCTGGCGAGGGAGTGGATGGGTAGTAGGGATTGTGTCGGGTAAGCATCTGAGTGGATGCTTGAGGATACTTCTCCTCCAATGCCTCGTAGATTTGTGGGCCCCGGGGCATTGGGCCCCGTGTCCTGTTTTTTGAATTCCTGGACAAATAATTTCCATAGATGTCAAATTTTGAATGGCATTTATTGGCCCAATGATTACCCTTTTTACACCTGGGCAGCAGCGTGGGTACGGTATGAGCTTGGTCTTATTTCTCTTTGGGGATTTTGCCCAGAATAGCCTGATTGATTATGATAATTTTGCCTGGAATATCCTGATTGATTATAATGTCTAGGTTGAGCCCTTGTGAAATTTTGAGGGGAAGCACCTCTCATTGCAGCTGCAATCACATTTCCTGTGACAAAGGCGTCATTTATATCTTTACATAGTTGTATATATATGGAAAGATCCTTTTTATTTCTCCATGGCCTGATGGCTTCCTGGCAGTATTTATTAGCATTTTCGTATGCTAATTGAACAACTAATGGCATAGCTTGATCAATGTCTCCAAACACTCTACCTGCAGTTCTTAAATGTCGATCAGCAAAGTCAGCATATGGCTCATTAGGTCCTTGAATCACTTTTGACAAGCTACCTTGTAGATCCCCAGGTCCTTGTAAAGTTTTCCATGCCTTTAAGGCAGCTGTGTATATCTGAGCATATACACCTGGGTCATAATATTTTTGAGCCTGTAAGTCTGCAAACTGCCCTTCTCCTGTGAGCATTTCTATATTATGGTCTCCAAACCGTACAGCTACATTTCTTTTAGCCGTTTCTATACAAAGGTCTTGAAATTGCGATCGCCAAACCAAGTATTGCCCCCCACTTAATGCTGCTTTACATAGACTTTTCCAGTCTGAGGGGGTTAAGTTAAAGGTGTTAAGGGACTCCAGCATACTCAACGTGAAAGGAGCTTGGGGCCCATACGTCATTACTGCCTCTTTGAGATTTTTTATTGTTTTGAAGTCTACTGACTGGTGGATCCTCTGTCCATTTTCATTTTCAAATATTGGCAGTTCCCAATGTATCTGTGAGTTACCCTTGAGAGCGCATAATCGCTCAGGAAGACTTTTTATTTCTGTTTCTAGGGTATGCAAACGCCTAGTGATACCCTTCATGTTTTCTGTAATGGATTCCACCCATGGGGGAGTAGAGGACACAAGTGGTTCCTCTACTTGATGGTCCTTTTTCCTTTTTAATTTCTTTTTGTTCTTTTTACTGGAGACTGTGCTCCCAGAATCACCTTTTGATTCCCCTTCACTACTAGTTTCATAATTCCTATGTTGTATCCCTGTTCTTGTTTGATTCTAAGAATCTTAAAATTTCTCCTATCCTTCAAATCTCATCTGAGGAGTTATCGTCATTCAAAAAGTATATAGTTCAATCTCCATGTGTTTATGTAGTTTCTCTAGTATTTTTTGGGTGGAGGTGATGATTTCTAATTTCATTTTGTTATGATCTGAGAAGTTTCAAGGGACTCTATTAATTTACTTTGTATTTGCTAAGAGTTGCTTTGTGGCCTAACTTATGGGCTATTTTGGAGAAGTTTTCAGGAACAGCTAAGAAGAAAGTGAATTTGGCTGCTGTTGGATGAAATAATCTACAGATTTCTGTTAAGTCCATTTGATTTATTTTTAGGTCTAAAGAGTGTTTACTGACTTTATGTCTGGATGACCTACTATTGGTGGGAGAGATGTGCTGAAATCCCCCAGTATTTTTGTACTGGGGTCTGTGATATGAGATAAGCTACTCCTGCTTGCTTTGGGGCTCTATTGGCATGGTATACAAATTTCTATACTTTGACTTTGAGCCTGTGGCTATATTTGCCTGTAAAGTGAGTTTCCTGAAACAGCATATAGTTGGATCTTATTTTAAATCTATCTGCCAGCCTATGTCTTGTGATTGGAAAGTTGAGACCATTTACATTCAGTGTTATATAGAAAGATGTTTAGGAATTCCTGCCAATTTGATTTATTTCTAATATTTAATTTTTTCCTATTTCACCTTTGCTTGGATATTCTACAAATAAGATTTTTCCATTTGTGACTTTTTGAGTTTGTTTTTTTGATTTCTTCCATGTGTAGTATTTCTTTAGCATTTTATATAGTGCTGGCTTAGTACTCAGGAATTCTTTTAGTTCTGCTTGTCCTGGGAAGGATTTTATTTCTTTGTCAATTCTAAAGGATAGCTCTGCTGGAGACAGTAATCTTGGTTAACAGTTATTTTCTTTTGGGGTTTGGAACACATCATTCCAACCTTTCCTGAATTTTAGAGTTTGTGCTGAGAAATCACATGTTATTTTGATTGGTTTACTCTAAATTTGACCTCACATTTTATTCTTGAGGCTTTTAAAATTCTATCCTTGTCCTGTGTGCTAGGAATTTTAATTATAATATGCCATGGAGAAGTTCTTTTTTCTTTTTCTTCCTTTCTTGTTCTTGTTCTTTTCTTTTTTTCCCCTCCCTTGGACTGAAGATTGAACCCAGAGTATTTTACCACTGAGCTACATCCTGATACTTTTTTTTTTTTTTTTTTTTTTTGAGACAAGGTTTCAGTAAGTTGCCGAGGATCTTGCTAAGTTGCTGAGGCTTGTCTCACACTTATGATCCTCCTGCCTCAGCCCCTTGAGTTGCTGGGGTTACACACATGCAACACCGTGCATGGCCAGGTTCTTTTTAAACCTTTTCTATTGGGAGTTCTGAGTGCATTCTGTATCTGACTTCATCTTATTCTCAAGGCCTGGAAAATTTTATTTCCTTGAAGAGGTTACCATGCCATTAATCTTCATCTCACAATGCTCTTTGATTCCAATTATTCTTAACTTTGTTCTATTGGTGTTGCCCCACAATTTTGTATATTCTGGTCATGGTTACTTATTTTCTTTTCTTTAATACTGTCAGATAGTTCATAGGGTAGCCACTTGTCTTCCATCTCTGAGATTCTATTTTATGCCTGCTCTACCCTATTAGAGAGACTTTGAACATTTTATTTTATTTATTGTGTCTTTCATTTCCAAGATTTACATCTGGTTGTTTTTCAATATCAATCTCTACCTTCTTATTGAATTTCTCATTCATATCTTGAACTGACTTCCTAAATTCATTGAGTTGTTTTTCATGTTCTCTTTGGAATTCATTGATCATTTTAATAATTATTCTTTTGAATTCTTTTTAAAAATATTCACATCTTAATTATTTACATAAACATTAGTCCAATAATATAAAAACAGAGAACACCATCTGGGCATTTATCCCTTCTCAAAGTTCAGTGACAAAAGGGTTAAACTTTTTTCCCAGTATTTCCTACAGATAAGTCTTGTTCACACTGCAATCATCAGTCAGTTAAATTCTGGCATTTTCCCAAGCTATTGTATGAAAAGGATGCTGAAGGCCACTACTATACAGCATACTGTAATATAAGGACTCTCTTGTTCAATTCTGGCACGCTTCTGAAATATCTGCAACATTTCCATTTTGTTTCTGTCCAAGAGGCTGGGTACCAGGGATAGTATTTAAACACAAGTACATATAAATATCAAGAATGCTGCCAACAAGCTCTGCAAATTGAAAATGACAGGCATAGTGAATCTTTTGATTTTTTTTTTCTTTTTTGGTACCAGGGATTCAAACCAGGGGTGATTAACCACTGAGCTACATCCCTAGCCCTTTTTAATATATTGTTTAGTAACAGGTTCTTGCTGAGTTGCTTAGGGCCTCCATTAGTTGCTGAGCCTGGCTTTGAAATTGCAATCCTCCTGGATCAGCCTCCCAAGCCACTGGGATTATAGATGTGCACTACTGCATCTGGCTTCTTTTGAATTCTTTATTTGATATTTCATTCACTTTGATACTTTGGAGTCACTTGCTGATGAATTATGACATTTAGGAGGTGACCTCTACTCCTGTGTTGGATTTTGTGCATCTGTTGGGAGGGATTTCTTTTTCACTCTTATGTGTGGGCACAGCCTTCTCTTGAAAAGTATTCTGGAATAGCGTGTTTTTGCTAATTTTTCAATATATTTCTAAGTGGTTTTTTTTCTATAATTTTCCTGACTAGTTCTTTGGTGATGAATAGTGTGTTTGGCACAGTGTATATAGTGTGGATCCCACTTGAGGATCCCACTTTCCCTGTAAGTCTCACAAGAGTGGGATCCTCCTTGTATATCCAGCAATTGTATTGTGTATAGCAGCAATATGTGGGCTACACCTTTCTGGGTTGTTCCTCTTCACAACTTTATATTCTAAAGGGGCATGGGAGTGATCTAGATTGAGACCCCTCATAGGGGTGGTGTCCACAGTACTTGTTAATTGTCTCTGTTATTGCTGTAGGAGTGGAGGTCCATGAGTGAGACCTGAGGGCTCCCCTAGCTGTTCCTGCTGTGGAGTTGTTGTTGGTTTGAGGGTTTTTTTTTTTTTTTTTTGTCTCCCCCATTCTTTGCATTCAAAGTACCATTGAAGTTTGGGTATGGTTAGTTGGTGTATGTAGTGACAACATGTGTTGTCTCTTGGGTGGGATTTGAGTGTAGCTCAGCTGCAGAGTCTTTACCCTACAAACTTGTAGTGTTCAGTAGATTCCCAGAACCCCACAGAAAGGGGAAGAAGCAAAAAACTAACAATAGCAACAAACAATATGCAGCACTAAAATAAATACCTGGTGCCTACTGTGACATCTAAAGCATCAATTACCACAAAACAGGAAATTTCTGGTGGCATCAGAAACTGTCAACAGTAGCAAAAATAAGTGGCCATGAATTAGACCTGGCATTAAAGGAAACAGCACATATGAGATATCCCATCCACAGTCGTCATAGCTGCGGCAACATGGTTGGGGGGGCAGGAAGTATATAAACCAATAGTTCTAAGAGATGGTAAAATTGCTATTTATTAAGAAGGGAAAAAATGTAATACACGGGTAAAAGAAATTATGGAATATTTAAAATGTGAACAGAGAGATAGGAAAAGAGCTGTAGCAAGTGTTGTTATAAAGAAGGAGGATAAACAAGAACCAAAATAAATAGAGAATTTAGCTCTTAGTAAAAAAGAAAGAAAAGCAACACCAACACACACACACAAAATCACCAAATAAATGAAACCCCCAATCCTCAAAAGACAAAACAGGAAATACAAAAAACATTTTTAAAATCATGAAAAGGAGGGAAAATAAACAATTATGTTTATGTATGTATGTTCATCAGAAATCAGCAGAGCAGTTACATGAGAGAGAGAGAGAGAGAGAGAGAGAGAGAGAGAGAGAGAAATCTTAATGAAAAATGAAAATTGTCTTTACTAAAGGTGTCAAAACTGTTGACAACTTGGATGGTCATTGCCTATGCCAGACTGACCTTCTTTCCATTGTTCTTGGGCTGTATATGCCTTAGAGAAAGTACTGAAGTTTGGTAAACCTTTCCTCTTTTTGTATTTACTCACCGAGCTGCCAGCTGGAGTGGCTGGAAACTGAAGCTGGTTGAAATAGCTCTCTGCTTCCTCTCTCACCAACATAAGTTAAGACAGAATGGAAGTACTGTTAATTGGAGTTTTATATGGACAGACTAAATTCATGTGTTCCCAGGCTGGAGCTGCCACAGACTCCAAAATGTGCCATTGCAACAGCTAGGGTTTAGCTCTAATCATGCCTTTGGGACTTTGTCAAGTGACATCTGCTCTGGAGAGATTAGATCAACATACCCATAGGGCCAGGCAGATGCTGAGCATCTGGATTTTAAGAGTCTACCAAGAATTCTACTTTTAGGGTAGGAGAGCCAACAGCCCTCCACAGGTCTCACACACTTCATTGCCCATGAATGTGGCCTTCCTAGGTTCAGCCTACAAGTATAATCACTGAGTGTAATCATGGCAGCCTGTTCAATTTTCCCATCCTCTTAGGCTAATCATATGAGCCCCCAGACTCGAAGGGCAGGCTAGATGCACTCCTCTCCTTATCAATGACTTGAAACAAAAACCTCTAATCTCAAAAGACTTGAATGTCCCTGGGTACAATTTTTTTCTGTCAGGTACATGTTCTGCTAGGTACACCATAGGCCACAGGATAGGAGGCTTCTGGAACAGTATAGCAATATTTGCTTTGATCTCCTGGGCTCCTGCAGCAGCAAGCTACAGGATGGTCTCTTCAAGATGGCTCCCCACCTCAGCTCTCTACTTACCAGATGAAAAACACAGAGCACTCTTTAAACATCATCTCACTCTGCATCTTCTGGTTCGGTTAAGTTCAGACTGCTTTTCTGTTCTATAGGTTTTCTGTGCCAAATTTGTCCATCGTGTTTCTCTTTCTGTTTGCGTTATCCCTCTCCTCTGTGGTAAAACAATGGTACTGCTGCTGCTACACTGGCTTGGCCCCGATGTACTTTTTCTTGTCCTTTGTTCAATGCACTCAAATTTTTGGACTCCTCAGTGTCTCTGACTGTGCAATATTGAATTTCAGTGAATTCCTTCTTTCACCCACCTCACTGAGAAGTGGCACTCCCACTGAGATATGGAGAGACTGGAAATGCAGCCTTTCTTGAATCCACTGTCTTGAATCTCATCCAGAGTACAGAACTTTTAATCATGGAAACTGTAAAGACTCAACAAGGATAAGGCAGCCATCAATCACTCCATGACTACACACTGCGCAATGGATTTACATCCACTTAAATAGTAATTTTGTTTCTTCAGATGAGGTTTATAGCACTGTTTATTAAATTGGTTATGATAGGTAATTAAATTTGAGTCCTTCTTTAATGGACTTCATTCAAACAGCATGTCCACAATTTCAGCATTTCCTGAGTTAACACAAAAATATGCCAAATTATTTCCTTAGTATTCAATTAATTCTTATTGTGCTTAATGTAGGATTAAACATCAGCTTGATTTTATGAGCCATTTGTTTTTTTCATTTTAGTTCTAAGAATTCTTACCTAGTGCAATGAAATGATGTTAAAGTTATCAGAAGTCTGTATTTGACAGAACACTTTCCATGAATATCCTAAAAATGGCTAAGGAAAGTAGCACACTAAAAAATTAACTTTGAGTGACGAAACTTAAAATGGCCATATTTTTTTTTTCACAATAGTGATGGAATGGACAAGAATTTTTGGCTACTTGGTTGCAAAAAAGATTCTTATGATAAAACTAGAATTATGGCTAGTGGTGTTATCTTTGAAATATTAGATGTCTATGAACTTCATAGTTCTGAAATATGTATTGCTAATACATCCATACAACTATAACTCAAATAAATTTTAGCATTACTTATTTAATAACAATGATTCCCACATAATGTAATGTCAAACAAGCTCAATAAGTTTACTGTATCTCTTTCCTACAGAGACAGATATCCTTTTGAGATATTCTAGGGACACACTTGGAAAGTCCCCAAATTAATTCAAAATCAAGAAAAAGACAATTTAGAATAAGTTATTTTTCTTGATGACAAATTTTACACTGTAAGGATAACATAAGCTTATTATATCTTCAATGTAGGTAGGGAAAGTTGTGTGAATATATTATATTTAATGCTGACAATTGAAAGACATGTCTATTTTATATAAGCCACAACACTTTATGAACCAAAGACTATCCAATTTACACAAACCTGAAGATAATGTGGATTAGTTCTTATTTTTTTTAGAGATTCTTTTATAAAACTAATTATTTTTCTTAAAGCAAAGTAAGTAGAGGTCAGTATCATAAGGACATAAAATATTACATACACATCATACATAGAAACATACATCAACGTATAAATAGAAACAGATCTTGCATCTTTCATTTAAAAAAATCTGGCCATGCATCAGATAAAACAATACAAAACTCATGTAATTATTAAGGAATATCTGAGTCCAAAATTTTTTTCTGGCCAGTGTTATAAAGTTTCCTTCCCAATTATCTAAAGCCTTTGACTAACATTTTTTTTAAAAAATATTTTTTTAGTTGTAGATGGACATAATACTTTTATTTAATTTGTTTATGTGGTGCTGGTGATCGAACCCAGTGCCTCACATGTTCTGAGCCCACGATTTTGAAAATAAACTTAGTGGATGTTCCATGAAGTAGATTTTGAAACTCCTGTGTCTCAGATACTTAGATTTAGAGAAACCCATTTTCAAAAGTTACCTACTTCAGTTCTCCAACTGTATAGAGCCCAGTTAATTTTCAGATACAATGTGATCCTGTTAATAGTCAGCTAGATGTTCTTTTGTTCCACTCAGAAATTATAAATGGGCAAAGTGAAGCTCCCTTAGTGTTAGCAGCTCTCAGTTTCCAATATTAGTGACTCTCCTTGCTGCTCTCCTAGCTGTAGGAGCCAACAGCTAGTGGAAGCTCTCTGGAACTCCTCCAGCAGACAGAATTCGTGGCACTCTGTCACTCTCCACCATTTCCTGACTTTTAGCATTATCATCCCCATTTCCTGACTCATTTCAGGGCCAGGAGCCTTTGGTGTTACTAGTTCTTAATGTATCTGGTTCAGCTTGCTCTACTAGAGAAAGAAATCATGCACAAGCAAGATTTAAACAAAAACAAAAACAAAGAGGTTTTATTAGGACTTGTGCTACAGCCTAGGGGAAGGCTACTTATGTAGGGGAAAAAGGCATGATCATGCATTTTGCAGTGTCCTGCTGGCTAATTTAGACTTTTGTTTGGTCATGGGTAGGGAAAGAGCTCTTCATTGACCTGATTGTGGACTGCTGATGTAAAGGCGTAGAGTCATCCAGAGAGGCTGTGGGACTATGTCATGTTGAATGGCCCTGCAACCAAAGCTGCAGCAACCAAAGAAAAAGCTTCCATTCAGCCTTGAGGTGTTTGGGTAAGCCATGGCTATCAAAAATGGAAGAAAGAAAAATTCAAAATACTCCCTGGGAAGCACTGAGCCCTGGGCCCTTCTCTTCTGTCTCATTCCCTCTGAGAGATTTTATCCTCTTTAATCTTTTTTAATAAAAAAATTATATGTGTGTGTGTGTGTGTGTGTGTGTGTGTGTGTGTGTATACACATGTCTATGGGCTTTATTTTATTTATGTGGTGAT
Source organism: Tamias sibiricus (assembly GCA_025594165.1). Lineage (NCBI taxonomy): Eukaryota > Metazoa > Chordata > Mammalia > Rodentia > Sciuridae > Tamias > Tamias sibiricus. The sequence goes on from CM046666.1 coordinate 96,893,572, forward strand.
AAAATTGAACCAAGTGCCTCACACATGCTAGGAAAGCACTCTAACACTGAGCCACAACCCTAGCCCCTATCCTTCTTAATCTTAAGGAGTCACAAGGGAAGTTCTCTATCTTCTGTAATTTATTCCTGCTGACCAGAGGCAGTGACCCTGTGGTTTCCCAGAATCATAAAAATCTCTCATTGACCACTCTACTGATTTGTATGGGCCTGACTCTTCTCCCAAGGTCTCTGGTTGGAAGCCTTGCATTGTAATTAACTTGACATGGATCTGCTATAGCCCAAAAAAGAAGTCAGCTGTTTAATCCTGGAGTAAGAAGAATCATTGTAAATTGTAGGGCAGATCACAGAAGGGAAACAGCCTGACTGAAGCCAAATGAAAATATCCATGCTCCTTTGTGACCTCTAAGCCACCATTAAACTGCACAGACATTTAGTAAATTTTAGGCCCAGAGAATTTAGTATCAGCATTTTTGCTCACATCATAGTGCGGTCATGTTCTCAGATCATTTATCTTACCTCAGATTGTACTCTTCCCACAAATGGATGATTTGATCATTATTGCTAATCTCCTCAGAGGATAAACTGCATGGCAGGTCTGGGAGTACCCTGGAGTTCATCCTGTGAACAGCCTATCTAGCTGAACCCAAGATCATGTGTTCTTCCTGGCCTGAGAGTCAAAAATCATGCCCCTCTCATCACTTACCACTTGAACTAAGTGAACGTTTAGATTGTGTTGCTCAGGGGAGAGCTCTCCCTGCTTTTATGTTGGTGATTGGAGATGGTGGTCAGGGGCTACCATTTTAGTCCCTTCTCTAGCCATTTATTTTGAGTCACTGCATTTAATTGCAACCAGGAGATATGGGGGAGGGGTAGAGGTCTTACCAATAAGACTAAGAGGCAAACAAAGCTCAACAAAAACAAACAAAAAAAAGCAGTTTTATTAGATAAGTGCCCTTAGGCATGGATATATGGTAGTTTTCTGGTGTTAAAATAGCTGATGAAATGCCCAGAGCCCCTTCTCAGGTCCAGTCTAACTCTCTCTACTTAGTTTTACCACCAAGTACTCCATTCTTTTATTTATTTATTTTTGGTTGTAGTTGGACACAATACCTTTATTTTATTTATTTATTTTTATGTGGCGCTGAAGATCGAACCCAGCGCCTAGCATGTACTAGTGAGTGCTCTACCGCTGAACCACAACCCCAGCCCCATGTACTCCATTCTTGGGTGATACATTTCTCTCCCCGAAATGACCCCTGGAATGGAAAGGGCATAACTAAGACCACTGAATAATATCATGATAAGATATGATGGAAAAACTTGCTGTACCTGCCAAACTATCAAAATAACGGCAATCCTTGTTCATCCTGGAGGCTTGGGAACAGGTAGATGAGCTCCAATTTAATTCTCTCTCTCTCTCTCTCTTTTATCTCCCTCCTCCTCCCTTTAGTGCTTTCCCCTAATCCACCTCTATCTTAACTGCTCTTGCTGTCTTCCTATAAACAGAACTCAGGTCTCTGTTATTTATTTATTTTATTTTTTTTATCTTCTCAGCTGTTTCCTGCATCCCAAAGTTTTAGAATGAATAACTTAAAACTGTTATGGGTATGTTGTTGTCCATTTTTATACTCATGCCATCTGATTTTCTTTACATTTTAATTTAAATCTCTCCCACCAAATTGAGTTGAGAGTCTCTGTAGCTTTTGACATGTTACTAGTTTTCATTTTTAAATTCTCCTCTTTTTTAGATTTTAAAACACGCCAATTTTTTAGTGTCTATGCTTTTTGGTCATCTCTTATTTATTGATTGTATGTCTTCCCTTTGTCCCCTACATACAGGTGGTTTTTCAAGGTTTGCCCCTAGCCTTTTGTCCTTCCTCTGTGGATAGTAGGCCATCATTAACTTTTCTTAAATTTCAAGCATCCTTCATAACCACCTGCTGTCAACCCTACCTGCACTCTGTTTCTCCCAATAAAGCTCTACAGCTTAGTTTTTCCTTTCTCACATCCAACCAAAACTTATCTTACTCACTTTTTAAAGCAGAACTACCATTTTCCCATTTGAAAAAATTTTAAATCTTAAATCTATATATGAACAACTGGAAAGTCTTACAGATTTCCCATCTACAATACTTTCTACATTTGCCTTTGTTTCCATTTTTATTAACCTAAAAGCTAGTTCAGGACCTTGAAATTTCTGGCATAATTTTTCTAAATTGGCCTTACCCTAATCCTTGTCATTTTCACTTTTCACAATTTCTCTACATGCATCTATAACTTAAAGACTTTTGCCTGGTGGGAGCTTAGATACACTGGGGTGTTTCTGAAATGATAGACAAGGCCTATTCCCAGAGTTTTAACAAGACTGGGGAAGTAGAGGTCTAGGCAGGGGCTCTTATTCATTGTTAGCACTGGTGCCTTATATACTCACGCTATTTTAACATACAGTATAATTTATGCTAAGAACCATTGTTAGTCAAATTAGTACTGTTTTTTTAAACATATACCTAGTTTGACTATATCACTTTCCTTAGCTAGTTTTTGTCTTGTTCTTTTCCTACATCACTTATTAATATCCATTGTGTTTTAATAAAATTTGTTAATTTTATTGCTTATAAATTAACCTGCAACTCTTCATGTCTCCTAGTCAAACTTCCCAAGCCACTTCTAGCCATTTGCTATATGTACTTTATTTTTACAACTAGATCACAACATTAGGCAAGTAACTTCTCTGAATCTGAACTTCTCATCCCTAAAATAAGAAGGCTAGTTTATATGACTTCTACATTTTTGTTTACATAAAACTTAGAATTTTATTTAAATAAGTAATCTTACTACTTGTGAATAATGCTTTCAGTATACTTTATCTAAATACCAGTTTAAAACAATTTTAATTCTCTGATAGTTTTTGTAATTAGATTATTGCTGTATCAATTCATCCAATGAAAACATGATTAGGAACACCAAAAGATAAGACCACTGTCTTTTCCTTATAATTGTTCATAATGATTATTCTTGGATTTTTTCCCCACTCCTCATAAAAATACATCTGTTTTCAGTTATAGTTCCCTGCCAGGTGTTCAAGACCCCTATATTGACCAAAAATCAAGTTTTATTCTTCTACCTTTAAAGACAGTTCAGGCTTCCTGGGGGTTATTTGAAGGCTTTATGAAAAGCATCTTGACTCTCAGTCCTTTCCTATACCAATTGTGTCATCTGCCTGGATGAGCCAGTCTAACTGACAGTGTGACTTTTCTTGAAAGCACTGGGGATATTACACTCTCCAAAGACTCTCTTGCAGAATGGCACCTCTAGGATTCTAGTCTCTAGGGTCCTCGCAATGGCTCTGAATGGGAGGCTGGGTGTCTCCCTGGATTTTCAGGGCCCTTTTAGAGGGGTCTTGTCATCCTTTGGGTCATACTAACCTTGGATAGTGAGGACCAAAATCCTGGCTTAGTTCTTTTATCTTCCTTGGCTTTAGCCTCCATGTCTTGTTTGTTGAACATCCAGAATGCCTGTACTACCAACCTGTGGTCCATTGTTAATTTGGATCCTATCTTTCCTGTAGGTGATGGTTAGCATCCAATATGTTACAATAAACCCAATTTCAAATTGCTGAAGAAAACCCAATTTGTCTACAAAAAAAAAAGTCTAGTCTTATCACAAAGCTGCATCTGAGAGTAATTGTTAGTGACCTTCCATGACCCTGATTACAAATAGTTTAGGGAAGTGTCAAAACTGTGGATGACAAAGAACTTAGAACAGCTATGGTAAGAAATTTGACAAGAACGTTCAGCAGCTTGACAAGACAATTTAGTTATTTCCATTGTATTTATCATTTTAGGATAGCAATTATGATGGACAGCATTATGCCATGACCATTAGATTTCTGGTGGATTAAAATCTGTAAATAGAACTGGGGTCATAGCTCCGTAGTAAAGCTCTTGCCTAGCATGTGTGAGGTACTGGGTTTGATTCTCAGCACCACATAAAAATAAATAAAGATCCATCAATAACTTAAAAAAAAAAAAACTGTAAATAACCGATGATGCATGCCTGTAATCCCAGCAATTCAGGAGGCTGAGGCAGGCGGAGCACGAGTTCAAAGCCAGCCTCAGCAGTTTAGCGAGGCACTTAGCAACTCAGTGAGACTCTGTCTGTAAATAAAATATAAAAACGTTCTTCAGATGTGGCTCAATAGTAAAGCATCCCTGGGTTCAATCGCAGATTCAAAAAAAAAAAAAAGAATACCTGTAAATAATTTTCCTTAGTTATTGCCAGCTTCATCACATATGCAGTTTTTTTTTTCCATAAGATTAAAGCTTTACAAACCTCCTGTGACTTGTTTAGACCCTCTACATTTTTCTCAACTCTTGATTTTTGCCCTCATCATTCAAATATCCTTTCTCACCCATATGCATTCCCTTTCCTTTTGGACCTTTGTAATAGAAAATATAAACCCATGCCTATAACTTTTTAATATCTTTTTTTAAAACTTACTTTTTCTTACTGCCTTATTTTTTCATGTTTTGATAATAATCCTTACAAATATTCCAAAATTACTCTTTTTCCCAATAAGGTGAGACACTTGACCTTTTTCTAGTTTCTTCATCCAAAACACAGCTGAAGCTGCTCTTTTGTGTTCTTCACACATGGGATTACTCATGACAATTAGAATTTTAACACATTTAGCAGAACCAAATATGTTGTCTTCTTACACATTGTAAGAAGGCCACAGGCTGGGATTGTGGCTTAGTGGTGGAGTGCTTGCCTAGCATGTGGACGGCCCAGGTTCAATCCTCAGTACCACGTAAAAATAAAGGCATTGTGTACAACTAAAGTAAATAAATAAATATTTTAAAAAAAGAAGCCCAGAGTACTTTGAATTCGTTTTACCAGTTCATAGTTCAGCATTTTGGCTTACTTAAGAATGACCCAGATGTTTTATATATATTACCTATATTTATCTCATTTATATTTCATTATATTCACCTAACTGATCCATTTTTAATTGTAAAATTTGAAGCTTAAAGAGGCTATCTACTCTTTACAGAACTATTTTATAGCATGTGGCTGTTATGCAATTTTTACTTAATCAAGAGCTCTGTAAAGTTAAATACAGGGATACTTGGTCAATCAAAAGATATAGTTGCCAATAATAAACACATTTACCTACTATTTCTCCAAGTTACATGAACCTTGGAAAGCATTTGTGTTCATTTTTACTTTGACAAATAAGCATTTATTTCTAAGCCAATCTGGTACCATATATACAATACAATATTCAAACATGCACAGATAGACATACAATATGTATCTGCACATAAAACCATTTAGAATTAGCAGTTAATAAAGATTTATGACCCCTATAACATGAGATATCAGATGAACTTTATTACCCAGGATTCCACTGATATGATGCTGATGTCTCCTTGGACTCCTTAACCCAGGGGCCGATCTTCCCTAGGCTTCTGCTTGAGGTGGGTTGTTGCCCAGCTGGCCTTCCTTGGGGAAGTCAGGGCAGTCCCTCTTCCAATGACCTTACTTCCAACAATATGGTTTTTGAAACAGGTGCTTTTTTGGTATATTTTGGGTTACCCTGAAGTAGTGGTTGCATTAGGACAGCCACAAGCTGTGTTTGTTTCTATACTCTCCTATCCTTTCTAGCTTCCTCTATCCATGTAAAAAAAGTAGCAACTGGAGTCCTGACTCAAATGTTTATGACTCCTTCATATGTTTGGGTTGTAGGCCTAGGGGTCTTGAAGACTGTCACACAGACCCAACAGAAGTTGCTTAGGCTAGGCTCCTGGCACAATTTCATAAAAGCCCAAGTGGAGGAAATTTCTCCTCATTTTTCTTTCCTTTTCCAGAATGGAGAATTATTTTAGTCAGCTTTGCATCACTGTGACCAAAAGACCCAACAGGAACAAATTAGAGGAGAAAAAGTTTATTCTGGCTCATAGTTTTAGAGGTTCAGACAATGGTTGGCCAGCTCCATAGCTCTGGGCTTGTTGTGAGACAAACCATCATGGAGGAAGTGTATGGTGGAAAAATAGCCGCTTGATTCAAGACATCCAGGAAGCATAGAAACAAAATATAACACCAAAAACCAGAAACAAAATATAAACCCCCAAAACATGCCAGTGACCTACTTCTTCAAGGCATATCCTACCTGCCTATAGTTACCACTTTGTTAATCTACTCAAGTGGATTCATCCACTGAAAAGGTTACAGCTCTCATAGTCTAAACATTTCACCTCTGATCATTCTTGCATCATTCACACTTGTGCTTTTGTGGGACACCTCATGACCAAACCAGAACAAGAATGATGCTGTAATTCATAGACCTATTCTCTGGGCAATACTCTTGGTCTTCTAGTTTGTGTTGAGGCAAGGCTTTATCACAAAAGAAAGTAAGTCTGTTTTAGTAAGTCTCTCAGACTTGACCCCAGTTAGTAGTTAGACACCTGAGGGTTGAGTGTTTTGGAACACCAGGAGTGTTTCCCTTGTCTTCCCCTTTACTGATAGACAGAAATTATCTCACAGGAGAACAAAAGGAGAGGAAGAAGAAGGAAATCTCAGGGTTTTCAAGAGCTAGTTTCTTGGTATACACAGATGAAATATCAGATCCTCACAGGTAGGGAGACAAGAGAGTTATGGGTGCTCACCAAACAGGGTGTGTTCCAGAGTCAGAGTTCCAGAAAGCAAACAGAGCTGAGGAATTCAGAAAGCAAAACAAAGAACACTGCAGTGGTACCACTAGTATGCAATCCAAGAGAGAGCTTCTGAAACCAAGTTAGAGCCTGCCACAGAGTGTGCTGGAGTGGTGCGACCAGTCTGCAGCACAAACTGGGTGGTCGAGTCAGGGCCACCACAGATATCTGCAGTGTGACAAAATTATCACCAGTGAGCAAAAGGGATGAAAGAAAGACTGAAGAACATGGACATGGAGGTGGGGTGCGTCTTTCACATGAAGAGGATGGGGAGGCTCACACAGCTGTACCAGCACTTGAGGCTGACCACTTGTCATCCACAGGCAGATCTGTGCTGGCCTTCACACTTGTCAGTCATCTTTTTCTGTGCCTTCTCAAGGGGAAGGCCTCTTTATAGGTCACCAAGATGTGACCAGTCAGCTGAGGGTTCTTTTGCCCAATTCAGGTAGAAATCATGAATAGGCAAAGTGAAGCTCCTTAGTGTTAGCAACTTTCCTTGTTGCTCTCCTGGCAGTAGGAGCCAGCAGCTAGTGGGACCTCTCTGGAACTCCTCCAGCAGTCAGAGGTAGTGGCTCTCTGTTGCACTCTGTCACTCTCCACCACTCCCTGACTGCTAGCTGCCCTTAGCATTTTCAGTCCCATCTTCTGGCTCCTTTTAGATCCAGGCCCTTTGGGACATTACCAGCTCTTAGTGTACCCAGTTTAGTTTGCTCTACTTGAGATAGAAACCATGCATAAAAAAGATACAATACCATCCTAAAGAGGTTTCATTAGGACATTTGCTGCAGCATAAGGAGAGGAAGCACATGATAAGGTCCTTGCTTAGCATCTGGACAACCATCTTAAGTGACAGCATCCATTTTAAGGAAAGTTTGGCTTTCCCACCCAAGGGCCTTTCTGAGAAAGGCTCACCACTCCCTCATGTCTACCCAAGCTTTAACTGCCTGCATTAAGGCCCACGTGGCTCTAAGTCCTGAGATTCCCCCACAAAAGTCCCAAAACCCAAGCCTGTTTTGCCTCTCTCTCCTACACAGAGATGGCCTTTATTTGTCCGCTGTAATAAACTCTCGTATATATATCTCTGCCTGGTCTCCATCTTTCATTTCTTGCTTACCCGTCTCTAGTTCCTCACTTTTCCTTCACACAAGAACTACTCCAATAAGGGTAAGGGAAAGTGTGGGCTAACTGTAGTTTCTGCTTAGTCATGTGCAGGAAGCCATCTGTGAACTCTGTGTTAACTGAGCTATGTTGGAGGCATTATGCAGGAAAGCCTGGTTTTGGGAACTCCCAGACAGAATCCACTGGTGTGAAAATGCCCAATTCACACTTAAGCCCTGTTCTAGCTCATCACTCAAGTTCAAGCACAGCCCTGGAGATGGGAGTGACCTGCTAAGAACCAGCCTGCCCACCCATTCTGTGTTTTTGTGAAGAAGCTCCTATCAATCCCTTTTTGCCTCTCTGTGACTTGCCAAATACCAGTCAACCTGTTTACCCCAAGACCCCTGCTACACAGAGAAGCAAGCACCCAAACAAGACTCCTCCCACTGAAACCTTATCCCTGCCTTTGATGTACTCACTCTTAAATAATCAGGGACTTTTTCAGTTATTCAGTTCCAGTTCCTATCAAGACTGGAAGAACTATCAGGTGCTCTGCATTTTAAATCTAATCTTTGGCTTTGTCTTATTTCTTACTGATTATTTCAGGCTTTTTTTTTTCCCAGGTGGCTCACACCTCCTGAGGAGGAACCTGCTCTGTTAAGTTGCTGGTCACCCTGTCAGCCAGGGACAAGAGAGGGGCTCCTCATGACTCAAATGGGGATAGTTAAAGTAGCTTGAGAGGGGCAGGGTCTGTGGGGAAAGTGCCTTGTGGAATGGACCAGCAACTGAAGCTAATGCAGCCACAGCAAAATTCTCCAAGAAGCCTTGAAGTGTTTGGAACAACCACAGCTATCAAAAATGGAAGAGAAAAAGTAAAACATACTTCTTGGAGAATGTTATGATTTGGTATAAAGTATTCCCCTATACCTCCTCTGTCAATATAGGAGTATTAGGAGGCAAAATTATTAGATTATGAGAGCTATAACCTAATCAGTTCATTAGGATTGTGATAACCAGGCAGGTAGGACATGGCTGAAGGTGGTAGATTACTAGGTGTGTACCTTGGAAGTGTTCTTCTTCTCTATGGCCTTTTTCCCTCTCTGTTTTTTTTTTTTTTTTTTGTTGTTGTTGTTTTTTGACCCCCATTGATAGACAGCACTCAATCATACACCCTTCTGCCATGATATTTTGTCTTGTCTTAAGATCAGTGCAATGGATTTGGTCCACCATGAACTAACCACCTAGACCATGAGCAGTAATAAACTTTTCCTCCTCGAAGTTGTTCTTGTTGGATATTTTGTTCACAGCAATGAAAAGTTGACTAATACAGAAAATGGAACCAATAAGTGGAGTTGTTGCTGGGACTAACTTGACCATATGGTTCAGATGTTTTTGGAACTTGTTTGTGGGTATAGTGTGGAAAAATCTGAAGATGCAGGAAAAAGAAGGCTTAGAATGTTGTAAGCAGATCTTAGTGGGTGATTCTGATAGGACCTCAGATGACCAGAATACTGATAGGAATGCAGACAGTTGAGATTGTGCTCATAGAGGAATGAGATTCAAGCATTTCAGTTTCAGAGGGGAATAAGGATTCAGCTGGGAGTTTGACTAGAGGCCACTCATGATATATTCTGGCAAAGAACTTGTCTACATTTTGCCCATGTCTTGAGACTGTGTGAGCCTGAATTTAAAGGTGATGTGTTAATTAATCTGGTGGAAGAAATTTCAAGGTAGCACAGTATTCAGGAAGTGACATGGATAAAGAGATTACACCTCCTAAAAAGATTCTAAGTACTTTGCACAAAGACAATCAAAAGGATGGCTTGAGAGAATCTCAAGAATTACAAGACCATACCCTTGGCTGGCTGGAGACTGTAGCAGAGAAAACTTATTTGAAAAGAGACCATGGAGGCATGCTTCTCATAGAGAAAGTCCTAGGAAGTTGTTTCACCATGCTCAGTCACCCAGGCATTCAAAGACTGCAGCAGCTGTTATTGTTTGAACTGGTGACAGGCCTTGACATTGTCTACATGGTGCTGGTTCTGCAGGAATGCAGGGTGCTGGATTCCTTAGGGGATCATTAAAGTTTCCACTGAGACTTCAAAGAAAACTTGGAAGGCCAGAAAAAATGTAGCTGGATCAGAATTCCTGCAGGATGTCCCTAAAAGAGTGATGTGTGAAGGTGTGAATGTGACACCAGAGCTGGAGTGAACACTGTTGCATTAGGAGATGCCAGTAACATGGATCATCTGCCAAGAAAAGCTGCTGGCTTTGGACAGAACCAGACTAAAAGAGAAGTCATATGGGTTGCAACTGGCAATGCCAGGTGAGTGGGGCTGCCTAAGCCCTTTGGAGATCACATCTCACTGCCATGTGCCCCAGATACTAGATGTGGAGCTACAGGACTTATTTGCTCAGCTCAGTTTTTGTATTGCTTTGGTTTCACCCCTATTTTTCCCTTTTGGAGTGGAAATGTTTACTTTGACTTTACATATTGGAAGAATATAACTTGCTTTTGATCTTACAGAGCTCACAGCCAGGAGTTTGCCTTGAGTCTCAGAAGAGACTTTGGACCTGGACATTTGGGCAATGTTGGAAATGCTAGGACTATGGACATTCTTGGAGATGGACTAAATGCATTTTTCATTGTGAGATGGACATGAGTTTGGGGGGATGTTGGGTGAAATGTTATGGTTTGGATGTGATATATCCCCCAAAAGCTTTTGTGTTAATGCAGGAATATTCAGAGGTGAAATGGTTAGATTACAAGAGCTTTAACTTAGTTGGCCCATCCAAGTTTGAATGGACTAACTGGGTGGTAACTGCAGGCTGGCAGAGTATGGCTGGAGGAGGTAGGTCCCTGGATACATGCTCAGGAAATGTTCATATTCCCTGTGGCCCCTTCCCCACTCAATATGCTGTCTAACTGCCATAAATGGAGCAGTGCTCCTCCCCCATGCCCTTTCACCATGATGGGATCTGCCTTACCATGGGCCCAGTGCAATGGCGTTGGTCCACCAATGGCTAAATTTCTGTAACTCTGAGCCAAAATAAACTTTTCAAAGTTGTTCCTGTTGGGTATTTTGGTCCTAGCAATGAAAATATGACTGACACAGAGAACATGTGGCCCTTCTCTTCTTTCTCAATTCTGGTCTCAATTCAGTAAAATGTGCTCAAATTAAGTCAGAGAACTCCAAAGAAATTTATGGAGCTTGCATAAAATAGAAAACTCACACTAGACCCCAATTCCTTTGAGAGATCAGGCATAAGGTGATTGATTCAATCAACCAGTGATATATATATATATATTTATATATATATATAATATTATTTATAAATAATATAATATTTATATATATATATTTATATTTATATATAAATATATATATATATTTTTTTTTACCTTAAATTCTCATGTTAGTGCAGGAATTCATTTCAGAGAATGGCTATTGCTATACTGGGACACTGGTCATTGGACTTCTACTTTGGATACTCATCTGATGCCATTCTATTAAAGGAAGAAATTTAGACCTATTAAATTTAGCAGTTTCTTTGAGCAAAGAACAATTCAGGAATTGAGGAACATCCTGAACCAATAAAGTTTCATAAAACTCCACTCAGCAATACAGGCAGGCAATACTTACAGACAAAAAGAGGAAGTTACATAGAGAAATAGCTTAGCATTTACCTTGTTTGGACATATTTGAACATTGTGCAATGTGTGATTGGCCATTTATTTAAAAAATACACTCTCAGGTTAAAGTTTGTTGACGTATGAGGTTAGGTTATACTTTGTGACTGTTTTAATCTGCTTTTGCATCACTGTGACCAAAATACCTGACAAGAACAATTTAGAGGAGGAAAAGTTTATTTGGTGCTTACAGTTTCAGAAGTCTTAGTCTATAGATGGCTGGCTCCATTGCTCTGGGCCCAGGGTGATGCAACACATCATGGGGGAAGAGTCCAGCAGAGGAAAACTGCTCAGCTCATAGCAGGGCCAGGAAGCACAGAAAGAGGAGGGAAGGGGCCACAGGGAAGATGCACCCTTCCAGAGCACTGCCCTAGCAATCGAGCTCCTCCAGCTGTGCCTCACCTGCTTAGTTACCACCTAGTTAGTACATCCAAAATAGGATGGACTGATTAGGTTACAACTCTCACAACTGAATTCTTTCACCTCTGAACATTCTGGCATTAACATAAGCCTCTGGGGAACCTCACATTCAAACCATAATAGTTACATATAGAGACTGTTTAAGAACAAATTTAATTTTTTTCTTTTATTCTAAGTTGTTACATATGACAGCAGAATGCATTACAGTTCATAGTACACATATAAAGCATAATTTTTACATCTCAGTTGTATACAAAGTATATTCACACCATTCGTGTCTTCATACATGCACTTAGGGTAATGATATCCATCTCTTTCTACCATCATATTTTAACCCTTTTGCCCCCTCCCTTTCCTTCTCACCCCATTGGCCTTTCTAGTGTTCCTCTAATTCTTCTGTGCTCCCTGTCCCTACCCCACTGTGAATCAGCCTACTTATATCAGAGAAAACATTTGGCATTTGGATTTTTGGGATTGGATAACTTCACTTAGCATATATTCTCCGACTCCATCCAGGTACCTGCGAATGCCATTATTTTATTCTCTTTTATTGCTGAGTAATATTCCATTGTGTATATATGCCACATTTTCTTTATCCATTTGTCTACTGAAGGGCATCTAGGTTGGTTCCACAGTTTAGGTATTGTGAATTGTGCTGCTATAAACATTGATGTGGCTGTGTCCCTGTAGTATGCTGTTTTTAAGTCCTTTGGGTATAGACCAAGGAGTGGGATAGCTGGGTCAAATGGTGGTTCCATTCCTAGCTTTCCAAGGAACCTCCATACTGCTTTCCATATTGGCTGCACCATTTTGCAGTCCCATCAACAATGTATGAGTGTGCCTTTTCCCCACATCCTCTCCAACATTTATTATTGTTTGAGTTTTTTCTCTCCTTCTCTTCGTTAGCATGGCTAAGGGTCTGTCAAGTTTATTTATCTTTTCAAAGAACCAACTTTTTGTTTTGTCAATTTCCCCAATTGTTTCTTTTGTTTCAATTTCATTAATTTCAGCTCTGATTTTAATTATTTCCTATCTTCTACTGCGTTTGGTGTTGATTCTTTCTTCTTTTTCTAGGGTTTTGAGATGTAATGTTAGGTAATTTATTTGTTGACTTTTCTTCTTTTAAGGAATGAACTCCATGCAATGAACTTTCCTCTTAGTACTGCCTGTATAGTGTCCCAGAGATTTTGATATGTTGTATCTGTGTTCTCATTCACCTCTAAGAATTTTTTAATCTCCTCCTTAATGTCTTTTTGCAACCCCTTGTTCATTCAGTAGCATATTATTTAGTCTCCAGGTGTTGGAGTAAATATTTTTATTTTTTATTTTATCATTGATTTCTAATTTCATTCTATTACGATCTAATAGAATGTAGAGTAGTATCTCTACTTTTTTGTATTTGTTAAGAGTTGCTTTGTGGCATAATATGTGGTCTATTTTCGAGAAGGATTCATGTGCTGCTGAGAAGAAAGTGTATTCATTTATTGAGGATAAAATATTCTATATACATCTGTTAAGTCTAAGTTATTAATTGTATTAATGAGGTATAAAGTTTCTTTATTTAGCTTTTGTTTGGAAAATCTATCCAGTGGTGAAAGAGGTGTGTTGAAGTCTCCCAGAATTATTGTGTTGTGGTCTATTTGACTCTTGAACTTGAGAAGAGTTTGTTTGATGAATGTAGGCACTCCATTATTTGGGTCATACAAATTTATTATTGTTATGTTTTGTTGATGAATGGTTCCCTTAAGCAGTATGAAATATCCTTCTTTGTCCCTTTTGATTAACTTTGGCTTGAAGTCTACCTTATTTGATATGAGGATGGAAACCCCTACTTTCTTCCGCAGTCCATGTGACTGGTATGACTTTTTGCAATCTTTCACCTTCAATCTGTGTATGTTTTTTCCTATCAGATGAGTCTCCTGGAAGCAGCATATTGTTGGGTCTTTTTTTTTTTTTTTTTTTTTTTAATCCAGTCTGCTAGTCTATGTCTTTGATTGGTGAGTTTAGGCCATTAACATTCAGGGTTATTATTAAGACATGATTTGTATTCCCAGGATTTTTGTTTATTTTTGGGATTTAACTTGACTTTGTTTCTCCTTTGATTAGTTTTTTCTTTAATTTAATACTTCCCTCTGCTGACTTTCATTGTTCTTTTTCATTCCCTCTTTGTGGAATATTTTGCCAAGGATATTTTGTAATGCAGGTTTTTCTAGCTGTGAATTCTTTCAACTGTTGTTTATCATGGAAGGTTTTTATTTCATCATCAAATCTAAAGCTTAATTTTGCTGGGTACAAGATTCTTGTTTTGTATCCATTTTCTTTCAGAGCTTGATATATGTTGTTCCAGATTTTCTAGCTTTCAGGGTCTGGGTTGAAAAATCTTCAGTTATCCTTATTGTTTTCCCCCTAAATGTAATCTGATTCTTTTCTATCATGGCTTTTAATATTCTCTCCTTATTCTGTGTATTAGGCTTTTTCAGTATAATGTGCCTTAGTGTGGATCTGTTGTAATTTTGTACATTTGGCATCCAGTAAGCCTCTTGAATTTGTTTTTTTTTATTCATTCTTCATTTTTGGAAATTTTTCTGATATTATTTCATTGAATAAATTACTCATTCCTTCAGTTTGGAACTCTATGCCTTCCCAATAACTCTTAAATTTGGTCTTTTTATGCTATCTCATATTTCTTGAATATTCTGCTCATGATTTCTTACCATTTCACTGTGTGGTCTACATCCTTTTCAAGATTATATATTTTGTCTTCATTGTCTAAGGTCCTGTCTTCCAAGTGTTCTAATCTGTTGGTGATGCTTTCAATTGAACATTTAATTTGGTTTATTGCTTCTTTCATTTCTAGAATTTTTGTTTGGTTTCTTTTTAGAACCTCTATCTCCCTATTGAAGTAATCTTTTGCTTCTTATATTTGTTTATGTAGTTCTTTGTCAAAATGATCTTTTACTGCCTGTATTTGCTCTCTTATATCATTGTTTTCTTCCCTTGTCTTTTCATATTGCTTGTGTGTCTTCTCTTCTAGCACTGTGGATTCACAGCTTTTTCATTTTTACCCTATAGCTTTATAGAGCCGCTGTAGGACAATGTTAACAGATTCCCATATGAAAAATTTACACACTAAAACAGGACATTTGCTATTAAGATGTTCACAGTTTGTCCACAATATACAGAAGTAGTGATTTCAATTATTATCCCCAATATACTCTGCAGTTTTTTAAAGGGGTTTATAGTTTCTGGTGTTGGACAAAGATATGATATGCTGAGGAGGTAGGAGGTGAGGATATTGAGTTATTATTTCTTAGGAAGTGTGAAATAGAAATCTAAAGAGGTAGTTTAGTAGCAGTAGAAGAGAGAGGAAGTAATTTGGGGTAGACAAGTTAGTGGGAAGATAGAGATGTTCATAAAACAAATACACGTATATATTGAGAGAAATAAAAATGTCAAAATAGTAAAAATTGGTGGAAAGAGAAAGAAAAAGAAAATTAAAAAAAAGAAAAATAATATATAACACAACTTTGATATACTATTCAAATGCCCCAGTTCTCAAAATCCTAATTGATGCATAATACTTGGCTTCACATATAATGGGGGTGTGAAGGTGGGGGAATAGAGAGGGAGAAGAAAAAAAGAAAAAGAAAAACAAACTAACACACAAACAAAGAAAAAAACAAAACATCTTGAAGAAAGATTTCCTGCTTCCCTTCACATCCAATAGGTGGGGTTGTCTGTTGTCAGTTGGTATCTCCTCCCTTTGCATGGTGAAGGTAACCGTGGAGTCAGTGTACCAGTGTAGCAGCTGCTGAGGAGAGGGGGTGGTGTTACAAACCGTCTACCTGGTCAGCCGAGTTCCAAGCTGGGAATTGTCCCCCCTGGGAAACTGCCAAAACTTTGAAAAGCCCTTCCTCTGGCTCACTAGAAAGCTCGTTGGAGACCCTAACTTGGAGTTTGTTGCCATGCCTGCTCTTGCCCCACCAGAGGTTGTCATGGACCCAGCATTGGCAGCGCAGGATGAGCATGATTTAGAGGTTGCTCAGGCAACTGCTCTACCAGACAAGGACGGTGACCTGTGAGAAGATGAAGCTGGAGCCTGGCATCAGAATTCTAGTTTTATAGGCAAGTGTCCTGTGACGTCAGTGGTGCCACGTGTGGGCCACTTTACTAAAATCTAGCTAAGCAGACATGTGCTTCATTTGTGAAATGTTGAAGGAGGTTAAATGGGCTTCGGAGCAAATGTGGCAGTTAAAAAAATACCTTAATTTTTTGGACATGCAGTTATCTCCTTCTTGAGTTTCGAATATGACTGCTACAGTCACATCACAATATTCAGTGGTGAATCTTGTTTGTTACTGTCATTCCCATTCCTTTTCGTTTAGAATCAGAATAAAGTTGTATTTCAAATATCTAAAAAAAAAAAAAAAAGGTATAAGGGTCTACAACTAAGGGGTGTACGGGGACTGCGGCTTCATTAACAAGTCTCAGGTCTCCTTAGGTATTAGGATGGGCAAATTGGGGCATTACAGGGGATTGGCAAGGTTTAAGAAGCTCATCTATAATAGGTTGTAATCCCTTTTTGCCTTTTCTTTTAAAGGATATTGTTTCTTATTTGGGTAATGTCTGCAATGTTTTAGGGTTGTATGTACTGGGTGAGCATAAATAGCTTTTCTTGGCTTTCCCATGTACCAAGCCAAAGGATTTATTGAGAAGTAATGTCTTCAGGTATGGAGTCACCAACGACCACAGGGAGTGTTTGGGGTCTGTGTCTCCAGTGGAGGGAATGCCCCCAGTTTGGCCATTATGTCTCATCATGCCAGTGGAAGAGGAGAGTTGGGGATTGTTAGAAAATCATCAGTAAAAAACAGGCAAGGTATGGAAGGGGTAAAGTACCTTTTTCTGTTTCTCCCTCTAAGGCTGACCACAAAAGTGGACCTGGAAGAAGATTTCCTGGATAAGTGGTCAGAGCAGAGTAACTAGCCCCATATGGACAAGGAATGGGATTTTCTTATCCATAACATCCAAGGCTTCTATGGACACCCCAGGCATCCTCAGTCAGCATTTTCTCTATCCAGGAGGACCTGTGCTGTTAGGGTCTTGATTGACACAGTCCCTCTTTTGGAATGGGGGAAGTCAATCCCCCAGTGCCAAGGGTCTTCTGAGGTGTTTTTATACTATTTGCAGGGACCTGATAGGGGGCATTGGAAATCTCTTGCCCAATACCCTGTGCTGTTATACTTAAAGCAGGAAGTCTTTCCCGGAGGTCCTTATATTTTTTCTGGACAGTTTGTTGGTCTCAAGGGCATAACCAATTATGGCAGCCATAAGTCTGGCTTGCTGTCTATCTTTATTCTGATTCTTTCTACTTTCCTCCAAATTCCTGTTGTTGAAGACTATGAAGGCAGAGTCTCGTAATTGGCTTCTATTGGTCTGTGGCCCTACGTGGCATTATTGTAATTTTCTCCTAATGTCTGAGGCAGACTGGCTAATGAAATGTTGGCCCAATAAGGCAATGTCTTCTATAAAGGAGGGGTTTATATTGGTATATTTCTGGAAGGCCTTATCTAACCTGTCATAGAATGCTGCAGGGTTTTCATTGTTTCCTTGGGTAATATTCTTAATTTATCAGTTTTTGTATGCCATTTTCCATCCCTGGCAAGAGGGTTTCTATCATCTGGGTCATTCCTGTAGGAGTATTATAATCCCAATAGGGTCATTTGTTGGAATTGTCTCTTCTACAGGGTGGTTTCCCTCTGGAGTACAGGCAAAGATTTCATCAGCTTCCCTGCCTTGATGGTTTGTTCCCTCTCCAGTAGGGTGCAGAATACTGTTAAGATAAACTGAATGTCTCTCCAGGACAAATAAAAGCCCATGGTTAAGGTCTGAAACCCATCAGAAAATCTGTCTAGGTCTTCTGAATATTTATCTATTCTTGACTTACGCTGTTGAATGTCTGTAACAGAGAAGGGGACTTGAACCTTTATGGTCCCTTTGCTCCAGCTGCCTCCCTGAGTGGTAGCATAAGGGCATTGGGGTCATAGGGACCATAATGACTCCACTTTTGATATGTTGCTGGTTTAGATGCTTTGGAGAAGGGAGTGGCTTGTGGGGTTCCTCCCTGGGAGGATCATATGGAAGTGCCCTGAGAGACAGGAGGGCAGGTTAATAACAGGTCATCTAGGATATTGGGATTTGGGGCAGTTTCCTTGGGGGTCCCCTCATGGGATCTTGTCATGGCATAGTGGATTTTGGTATAGGGCCATGAAGGCTTGGACATAGGGGACTTCCAAGTACTTGCCTGCAAGAGCCCTGTTTGGAGAGATGGCTTAAATTACGGTTGACTATGGGCCATGGAGTTTTGGGCATTGCTGTCTTTCGTAGTCTCACGGGACTTGGCCTGGGATCTCGAGTGACTTGAGCCGTTTTTATACAAAGTTCTTGGAATTGCAATCGCCAAACCAAGAATTGTTCCCCACTTAATGCTGCTTTACATAGACTTTTCCAGTCTGAGGGGGTTAAGCTAAAGGTGTAAAGGGACTCCAGCATACTCAACGTGAAAGGAGCTTGGGGCCCATAAGTCATTACTGCCTCTTTGAGATTTTTTATTGTTTTGAAATCTACTGACTGATGGACCCTCTGTCCATTTTTCTTTTCAAATGTTGGCGGTTCCCAATGTATCTGTGTGTTACCCTCGAGAGCGCATAAGCGATCAGAAAGACTTTTTATTTCTGTTTCTAGGGTATACAAATACCTAGTAATACCCTTCATATTTTCTGTAATGGATTCCACCCATGGGGGAGTAGAGGACACAAGTGGTTCCTCTACTTGACAGTCCTTTTTTTTGGTCTTTTTTAGTTTCTTTTTCCTCATTTTCTCAGGATCACTTTTACTAGATTCCTCACCACTGCTAATTTCACTGACAGCAATATCTTGAGGCCCAGGTTTCATTAAGAGCAAGTATCCTTCAGCTATCTCCAATAACTCCCAAATAGCTCTAATAGCTTAGATTTTTGTCATTTTTGGGACTCTTCTAATACTCTCTTTACTGGTCTTAGTTGGCCCAGTGGAAGCTATGCTTTTTTGATCACTTTCACTTTTTTTCTATATCCTCCTCACTGAGAACAGAGTCAGGTATATCAAGGAGTCTTTGCATAGCCTCTATCACTTGCGATTCAGTTATATTCGAACCCATCTTTAGAGACCTTTTAGTTCTTACCTGTCCGCTCTGAAGTCCCCATACAGGCCACCACCTGTTGCTGCCTGAAGCGATGGCCGCTTGGAGCAACAAAGCCGCGGGAAGAAGTTCAGAGGCGAACTGGAAACAAACAGCTTTTTATTTTGATAACTTTTCTCTCTGGTTCTAACAACGACTAACACACACACACACCACACACCACCAAAAAATGGCACTGACCCGATCAGCAATCTCGGCTCAAGTCACTCGAGATCCCGTGCTAAGTCCCGCGAGATCCCAGGCCAAGTCCCGTGAGACTACGGAAGACAGCAATGCCCAAAACTCCACGGCCCATAGTCAACCGTAATTTAAGCCATCTCTCCAAACAGGGCTCTTACACTTGCCTTGTTTTTGCAATAAAGGTCCAATTGCAAGATGGTATTACAATTTTGGCTTCCACTAAGAGGCAATTGTCCTGAATTCCCTAGCTCATATTGGGGCCAACAATAAAGAATTAGGTGTCAGGGTGAAAGCATTTCCAGTGATGGAGGATACATCCATGAGGGGAGTCCTATGAAATGGAGGTGGAGAAGAGAGTTTTTAGATCTTGTAACTAGAGCCCTGAATTTCAACCAAGGCATCCCTCTGGGGAATTAGGCACCTTGGGATTGGGTATTTACTGAGCATCCCCATAGAAATCCCATAATAACCTTTGTAGCCAGACATCTCTGGCCCTTGTGTTGGGTGAACACCACTTTTTTTTTTTCTTTTCTTTTTTGGTACTGAAGATTGAACCCAGGGGCACTTAACCACTGAGCCATATCCCCAGCCCTTTTTTTATATTTATTTAGAGACAGTGTCTCACTAAGTTGCTTAGGGCCTTGCTAAAATTCTGAGGCTGGCTTTGACTTGCTTTCCTCCTGCCTCAACCTCCCAAGCCACTAGGATTACAGGCATGCACCATAGCACCCAGAAACACCACTTATTTTGAGTTCCTATGATCAGGACCATGAGCTCCCTGTCTACCAATTTGGTACACAATTTTCCTCATTCTCTTTGAATATGGACTCTCCTTTTGTTCTTTTCAGGGGCTATGTAACTCCCTGGTGTTTTCCTTTGCTCCTAAAAACTTGGTAACTATTATTTTTTTTACAGTGGTGTTTAGTCTCCCTACTCATAAGACCAAAAAGAACCCATGTGGTCCTATTTATGAGGGACTGCTAAATGGCATCCCAACTTGTCCCTATCCTATCTTTTGTAATCTTATTAAGCCCAGAAAATGGGGGAGTGACCCAGTTTTATTTTGGCCTTCTTTATTTTCATTGATGGTTAAAGATATGGGTAATAACTACAGCTAATAGCTCCCATCCCTCTTAGGGAATTTCAGGAAAATATTTAAAGAAAAGACAATAGGCGTTTTGGAGGAGGTGATGCCCAAAATCAGGGGAAAGTGATTGACAGAGAAGGAGCAACAATCCACAGGAGAAAGAAAAAGGCTGAGAACTGAGAAGAAGGGGAGACAGTGCTACATTGAGCTCTGATTCAGCCAATTTCCTTCTGGAGAAGCCACAGGCTTGAAGTAATTGGATGAGTGTACAATGTGCCTGCATTGGTGAGCTTTGTCTTGTGTCCAGCACGGATTGAGTCTAACTGCAGTTCACTACTGGATTATCCTGTAATGGGAGTCTTTAAGCAGTGGGCACCCTAGTGACTTTTTTTTAACTGCCTGACCCGTGCCCCCTGAGACTGTGGCAAAGAACTAAAAGCTCTGACATGACATTATGAGCAAGCAAAGTTGTTGAGAAGTGGAGGGAGAGCACACAGGCTCATGAGGAGATAGAAAGCACAAACAATGAAACCAAAAGCCCAACAAGCCAGGTTAAAAACGTAGTGGGGAGACTAAGCAACTCTGTAGAGTTCCATAAGTTCTCAGGATCTCCACCCTTCCAAGTTATAGATTTCCTAATGTTCTGAACAGAGGTGACTTCTGATCACCCAAGGGATGCCCTGGGGGACCATGTCAGTTGCTCCTCAGTCTGCACATGTACTGTTGGAGAGCCTGATAGAAAAGAGAGGTGGACTTATGCAGGTGTGATGGGGTGTTCCTGGAAAGTGGCCTATATCCTGGCTGATTCACCAGACAGGAGATAGGAATTGATATCACCAGAAGTAACAGAGTACAGATTTATTGAAGGTGAAGATAGTACTCTGTTTGGTAGAACACAGTAGGCTAAGTGAGAGAGAATGTGTCTCAAGGCCCCGATGTCTGGAAATTAGGGTCTTATATCAAACTGTGAGGTGTTCTTTTCCCTACACAGACCGGCTTGAAGACCTTATCCCATTTTTTCCCATTGGTTATCTTATGATACCTGATTAGAATATTTTCCCCCATGGTTACTTTAGAAAACCTAATTAGAATACTGCCAACTTTATTTCCATTGTTCATTTTAAAATTTGAACCTGTGTTGGGAGTTGTCATGGTGATAAATCCTCAGTGGCAGAAGTTGTCCTGTTAATGAGATTTGCTGTGAACACGGACAGGACTTGTCTCCTTGTCTTGTCCTCCAGCAGTTTCTTTTAAATTCCTATCTTCACCATCAGGGTGTCCTGAACTCCGACTTAACACTATAACTCATAGAAAATTGAGCTATACTTTAAACTTAGACTTTAAATTTATGACTCCAAAACTCATCAGACTTTAAAATCTTGAGGACAGAGATCAATCTGATTTGCTCCCCAGCATATCCCAGAATGAGAATTCTAAAGCCCACACTCCTTTCATAATGTTGTTCTACCCCTTTATTGAGAAGAGAATGAAGGGGAGAAGCACAAAAATGAAATGGAATGGAATTTGAAGTGGTTGAAATGAA
This sequence comes from Tamias sibiricus, assembly GCA_025594165.1. Taxonomy (NCBI): domain Eukaryota; kingdom Metazoa; phylum Chordata; class Mammalia; order Rodentia; family Sciuridae; genus Tamias; species Tamias sibiricus. The sequence goes on from CM046666.1 coordinate 96,915,540, forward strand.
TGACACAATGAAGTATATTTTCATAGAGACATCTGGAAATATTTTGGTGGAATCCACAGTTGATGTCTGCAACCCATTCCTCTCAAATACACTGTGACCTGACCTCTTGAATGAGGTGGGTGATTCATCTTCCTCATTTACAATTGGTCCATTTGAATCTGGCTTCAAACTCTATCTGTCTACAGAACTGTTCCAACTCTCCTGGAATAATGTTCCCCTAAGTCTGGGTGCAATGTAGGGGAACATTATTAGTCCTTTAATTCACCAGTTGTGTATCAGTAATTTGAGTGACCTCCATGTGTTAGCTGGTGCCCTCATTCTGGGATATGCTAAAAGACTAAATTAGGTTCTCTTAAATCAAAGCTTCTATACTGGGGCTGGGGTTGTGGCTCAGCGGTAGCGCGCTCGCCTCGCACGTGCGCGGCCCGGGTTCGAGCCTCAGCACCACGTAAACACAGATGCATTCCATTGTTTACAACTAAAGTAAATAAATAAATATTTTTTAAAAAAGCTTCTATACTTGCCTTTATATCATTAGCACAATTATGAAGCTATAACTTTTGTGTAAGTTTACTTAATATTAATCACCCCAATGCTCTATGAAGTTTATAAATGCAGGACTGTGACTCTTTTGTGTGCAAATTTTCCCAGCATCTAGTAGATACTGCCTCACAAACATGTCCTAGGATTTCTGACACTTGTACTTACAGTAGTTTTACACTTGAAACACCCCTTTCCATGTAGCAAATTCTACTTATCCTTCAAACCCAGATGAAATGCCACCTGCTTTGTGGGACGTTGTACAATGCTTCCAAGTGGAATAATTTCTCCCTTTCACATGTTCCCATAGCCCTTTGTTTGGTTTGGACTGTTTTCACTTTGCACTAGCTAAAATCCTGCCTTTAATAATCATTTTGTTAGCATCGCTTCTACTAAACAGAAGCTAAAACAGACCACCAATTCCTTCCTGCTCAGCTGACTTTAATTTTTAAGGTTCTGTTATTTGTCATTACCTTGATTTCCAGAGGCTCACCACTGAAAATTTTAAGGAAAAAGGGAATGAAGGGAATAGGGGGACAGGAATAGGAAGACAGTGGAATGAATCCTACTTAACTTTTCTATGTATCTATATAAATATACCACAATGAATCTCCACATTGTATACAACCATAAGACTGGGATCCTAATTAGAATTAGATATACTCCATGTTTGTATAAATATGTCAACATATATCCTACTGTCATTTATAACTAAAAAGAATGAGTAAAAAAAAAGGATACACACTTTAGAAATCAACTAATAAGCTTTTGTGATAGTCAAAGAAATAAGGAGGATAGCCAGATGTGGTGGTGCACACCTGTACTCCCAACAACTCTGAAGATTGAAGAAGAAGAATTATGAGTTTGAGGCCATCCTACACAATTTTGCAAGATGCTATCTCAAAATGAAAAAATAAAGGACTGGGAATGTAGCTTTGTGGTCAAGTACACCTGCATTCAATTCCCACTACAAAAAGGAAAAAAGGAAACAGGAAAAAAGAAAAGAAAGAAAACTAAAAAGAAAAAGAAATGAGGATAAGAACTAGGTCAGTAGGGGGAGCAGTAAGGGGGAGTTGGAAGCAGGGTGAAGAGGTATTTCTGAGGGAAAGTGAGAGGATTTAATGACCAAAGGGTTGGAGCTGGAGAGCTGGGCTGCAAGGAATGACTAGACTAAGGTGTTTAGTCTTGGAACCTAGAGGATGAGCAAATAATTGGGTGGAAAATGATTTTGTCAGAGAGATGTTAAGGAAATCTTTCACATCAAACTTTGATACTGCAGTTGGCTTAGTTACAGAGCAGAAACACACAAAGCTGGAGAGAGATGAAGATATGGTCTTCTGAAGAAGAAGAGGACATGCCCTGCTTGTCTGGGTGGGTGGGATACACCTGCAATCCCAAGATAGTCAGCTATTCTGTAGTCTCAGGCAAGAGGATTTGAAGTTTGAGGCCAGCCTAGGCAACTTATGAAGATCCTGTCTCAAAATAAAAAGGATCGGGGATGTGGCTCAGTGGTAGAGCACCCATGGGTTAAATTCCCAGCCCCCAAAATAAATAAACAAACAAATAAATAAATAAGAGCCATGGATTTAGCTCAGTGACAAGGAGCTTGCCTAACCTGTGGGAGGCCCTGGTTCAATCCACAGTATCACAAAAACAAAACACAACAAAACAAAAGAACATAAGGCCTTTCCTTCTCAGTTGATATAACATTCCTTGGCAATCCTACCAAACCATACCCTGATCTACTTCCTAACAGTATTGGAATTACCAGCAAGAATTGTATCTTCTTGGGTTATCCCTATACTGTTCATGTTCTGCCACTGATTGGCTGACTGACCCTGGCCAATTGCTACTAACCAGTATGCCTTAACCTTCCTATGTATGAATGAAACTAAAGAGAACTTCAGAGTATTGTGAAAATTGAGAGAGCAGGAGTGAAAGCTAACACACTTACACAAGGTTCAACAAATACTTGTGGACTGAAAGATGAACCCTAGAGCAAGAAACCTCAGTTGTCCAAGGAGCAAGGGCAGGCATTTTTGGAAAGTTTATAAAAACAAGACCTTTGGGCTCCCTGCACCATCCAGGAGACCTGGGAAGTGGTTGAAGTCCTACGTTGTAGTTCTTGGTCTGAATTTTTTCCCTAAAGTTTGACCTCATCTTATATTTTTATTTTTTTTTTAAGTTTGCAAATCCTTTGTATTTCCAGCTGGTGAGAATTTGTTTGTTTATTTTTGGTACTAAGAATTGAAACTAGAAACACTCTACTGCTGAGTTATATACCCAGACCATTTTACTTTTTAATTTTGAGAAAGAGTTTCTCTAAGTTGCTTAGGGCCTTGCTAAGTTGCTGAGGCTGACCTCCATCATGCAATCCTCCTGCCTCAGCTGCCTGTGTCGCTAGGAATATAGATCAGAGCCATTGTGCCTGGCTGAGAAATTATTTTTGAGAGCTGAGGTTACCTCTAGAGGTGAAACCAGAACAAGTTACAGAAACTGAACACGTGACCATTAAATTCATTTTTCTCCTCTTCTAGAAATTACATTTTGATTACTTTGAACTCAATGAATCTAAATTATAAGTCACTGTCATCTGACATTCCAGCTGTCCATTTGGTTGAAAGGCACTTGCACTCTTAGAGATTTAAGGGCTGCCACCTGCAAGGAATCCATCATGTTAAGGTCTAATTCCAGAAATTCGAGTAGTCCTAAACTTGGCATAAGCATGCATAGTGGTGATGATTTAGCTGAATAAGGTCAACATCTATCTGTTGGTCTTGATCCTGAAATGTCTTCTTTGTTTCCTGCTACAAGAATCCTCTCCGAAAGTTGCTTTCACACCAGCATTTGGACCTCCTTGGTATTCTTGCTCCAGGTCTGCCTTTGGAGGGACTACTTTAAATTTTTCCGGACTCTCTCATACGTTTGGTGTGTTCCATTTCACACGGAATGATCCTAATTTCAGCAGCAGTGAGAGACAGGCATGTTCCCCTACTCACCAGATGTGTCACGCCTACTTTGGCACTAGGGGCTTGTGTGTTTGGATGAGAAATCCTTTCACTTGCCTGGATGTGCACGTGCTGCATGTGGAGACGCTTTTGTCCCCCCCCGCCCGCCAGAGAGTCCCAGGATTAGACCACCGGGCGACGTTGGCGGGCGCTCTGGTGGGCGCTCGCGGAGGTCGCGGCCAGGCTCGCTGAGGCGCCGAGGCAGGCACAGCCCCGTCCCTGGGACCCCGGGAGTCCCCAGGACGCGCATTTTCCCTCCTGATTCGTCTGTTCGAAGGCTGCAGTTCAGCTCTCTCCGCCGTGGGGCGCGGGTCCGCTGGTCCCAGGGGGTTCAGCGAAGCCTGCAGCTGTAGACGGAGGGCGGTGTCCTTTCTCCCAGGTAAACACGACACCTCCGGTGGAGGCACATCCTGGTTGGCTAGAGGCCTCGTTTCTGTCACTTGATCCGCCCAGATTTGTGCAAGATGTTGAGCCTAGGTTCGAACAGCGGCGCGTTCCAAAGTCCGACTTCCTCATACCTTACATTGAGAAGGATCCTCGGGAGAGGGGGCACAAGGAGGGACCTTTTGGCCAGGAGGGACGAGGGCACAGAGCGCCAAGCTGGACCACGTCTCCGGAGCCGCCAAGCTGGAGCTGGAACTGGAGTTCCGTGATGCCGGGGCCGCGGCTGCTGGGCAGCGGCTCCTCCAGGCCGAGGACCCCGCGAAAGATGAAGTGGAGACGGCGGCGGTCTCCCGGCCAAGCGGCCGGGCCCCGAGCGTGCTGCGCTGGTTCACCACCGTGATCGTGTATGCGGCCTTCCTGGGGCTGGTGAGAGCTGGGGCTGCGACCCTCCCAGGCCTGGCGAGCAGGTGCCTTGCAGAGAACGTGGCCTTCTCAATTGGAGTCTGTCCTTGGTTCCCTGCATACTGTGTAACCCTGGGAACATTTGAGTTAATCTGCCTGAGTCTAAAAAGAAGGGCACAGATCTAACTTGTGGAGGGTTATTGTCAAATGCGAAATAGATTTTTCCTAACATGTCTTCAACCGCAGCAAATCTTCCTAGTCTCCTCGTTGCGATGAGAGGCCGCAAAAGGGATTGCTCAGGTCTTTAGCCACTGCCATGGACACCCGGAATTATGACACAGAAAAACTGCTTTTCTGGGAGTCCCTATCCTGATGGCTTGACCAATTTCAGCCAACTGCTTAGTTTTGCAGATAGGGAATACACCCAGGGAGGAAAGTGACTTTCATGGACGCACAGCTGATTAAGGGGCAGAGTTGGGAATATTACTTACTCTGGCCTTGGTCGTATTTAAAATCAAGCTTTCAGATCCCAAAATGGTTTTCTTGGAGCCAAGTGCAGGCTAGAAGCCCCTTTTGCCAAACTCCTGAGCTGCCCCTCATTCACTGATTTTGGAAACTTTCTTCTTATCCATCTTGGGAAATACAGAGGTTGAGCCCCCTGAGGAGAGCCACTTGTGGCAACCTAGTATCTTAGAGACACAGAGCTACAATTATTTGTTAGAGTTTTTAAAAAATATTTATTTATTTGCTTTAGTTGTACACAATGCATTTATTTTTACGTGGTGCTGAGGATAGAACCCGGGCTGCGCACATGCTAGGCCAGCGCCCTACCGCTGAGCCACATCCCAGCCCCATTTGTTTTGTTTTTTATTGGGGTTCGTAGGGGTGGGATGTGAGAAAGATATCACTGCAGATGATTGGTGAGCTCTCATTGTGTGCCGTGTCTTGCAAATCTTGTGAAGGCATGAAATAATTTGATTACAGCAGTGCTCTGGCTTTTCTCCATGCACTAGGTCCTTGCTTTGCACCTGTGCTTACCCTGGTTGTTCTCAGTCTTGGACTGCTGCTTGCTCAGACAATGGGCACACCTTGAGTTTAGAACAGAGCAGTACAATTAGAGTCAAGTATTCCTGAAATGTAGATGAATTAGATTTTTTTTTTAAATTAACTGGTCCAAGGAATTTCTTCTGAGAACTAACAGTTGTTTAAAAAGAAAAGGTTACGCCTGTAATCCCAGCACTTTGGGAGGCTGAGGCAGAAGGATTGTGAGTTCAAAGCCAGCCTCAGCAATGGCGAGGCACTTAGCAACTCAGTGAGACCCTGTCTCTAAATAAAATACAAAAAAGGGCTGGGGATGTGACCCAGTGGACAAGTGCCCCTGAGTTCAATCCCTGGCACCACAAAAAAAAAAAAAAAAAAAAAAAGAAAAAAGAAAAAAGAAAAGGTTAAGCCGGTGTGTGGTGGCGCACGCCTGTAATCCCAGTACTTTGGGAGGCTGAGGCAGGAGGATCGCGAGTTCAAAGCCAGCCTCAGCAATAGCGAGGCACTTAGCAACTCAGTGAGACCCTGTCTCTAAATAAAAAATACAAAAAAAAGGGCTGGGGATGTGGCCCAGTGGTCGAGTGCCCCTGAGTTCAATCCCCGGTACCACAAAAAAAAAAAAAAAAAAAAAAAAAGAAAAGGTTAGACAACTTAATTTTAGTTTCTTTGCACAGAGGAATGATTCAGGAACCTGGCAACACCTGAACCAATAAAGGTTCAAATAGCTCCACCCACTAAAGTGGGCAGGCAGTATTTATTGTCAGAACAAGAAAGTGACATATAGAAATAACTTGAATGGTTACAGCTCATTTGCCCTGTGTGCACATTTCTGAGCAGTTTGCAGTATGTAATGGGATAACCCTTGGCTGCTCAGCAACTCGTTCCAAGAATATACTCTCAGGTGTAATTTGTTTTCTTACTAAGGTATGTTAAGGTTCCCCATATACACAAGCAGCTTTAGGTCCAATATGACAATTCTAACCTTCTGGTCAGCTACTCAATTTTGAGAAATTGCCTGAAACTTTGAGCCCTGACAGTATTTTGTGCCACCGACATAATTGACAGTTTTGGCATAATTATGGAACTCACAATATACACTGGCTAATGAGTTGGGTGATAATGCCTTCTTGATGTTTTTCTTTCCAGTTTGATGTACAAAGAATGGCTACATAGAAACATTTTTAAAAATATATTTATTTATTTGTTTTTGTTGTACACAATGTCTTTATCTTTACGTGGTGCTGAGGATCGAACCCGGGCCGTGCACGTGCTAGGCGAGCGCTCTACCGCTGAGCCACAACCCCAGCCCTAGAAACATTTTTGACTCTTGAGGGGATGCAACACATTAGAGAGACATGATTGCTATCAGGAGGATAATATCAAGAAACTAAAGTACATTCCTTAAACAAAATCAGAGAATCCAAAACTCACACAATGAAGAGTGTTCAGTGAAGTCCAGTTGGTCATAGTCTCTGGAACATGATGGTGATCAAGGAACAATAAATGGGCTGATATATAAAGGTGTCTACTTTTGTAGCTGGCCTGGTACACAAGTCATAGGAACCTGGAGACCCACTAACCATGAAGATTGGAAAAACCTGGAACAGCCACTTTGCCATCCTCCATTCCATTCAAGTTGCCACCAAGCCAACTGTTAGCAGCTCTCACAAACGCATTGTGTTTCTTTCCCTGAGAAATTTTCTTAATGTATGCAGTGGCCGTATGTAGAGAAGCAGCAGTATCACCAGCCAGACTCTGTGTGTGTGTATGTGTGTGTGCGTGCGCGTGCTGTGCATAGAACCCAGGGCCTCATGAGTGCTAAGCACATGCTCTAGCAACTGAGCTACACCCCAGCTGATCTGCCATCTTTTAAACTGCTCTTTTTGACTAATGAAATCAAGGGAATGTTAAGCATACATTCAGTTTTGTTTAACACCACACGCAAGCCCTCTACATGAGCAGTGAGGAAATCTAAAGCTAAATGTTTCACTAATTGTTATTGTTGAACATTAATATTCTCACTGTAGTCAGTTTTTAACCCCTTTGAGGTCTGATTGGCTACAAGATCCAAAATTGTCCCAATTTACCAGTTAGCTTCAAATTTTGTAGACTTGGCACTCACTCCTGCCAAGAACCCTACTAGAGACTTTCCTCAATGGAAACTGACTTATTTTTATTTTCTCAAGGTTGGTTCTAATTTTGGATATTGACCTCTTTGACCTCTGATTATAGGAGGTATGGGAATTGACACAATGGCCTCACACATGCTAGACAAGCACTCCACCACTGAGCTTCATCCCCAGCCCAGGGAAAGCTCTTGAGAAGGCAGGAGTGAGCAGGTGAGAGAGTAAGATCTGAACCAGGGTAGATGCAGAACAGAGTAGACAGATTATCTACAAACCCTTAGAGTCTGGAAAACAGTGCCATCTAGTGGCTTTTGGGAAGAGATCAGTTAAATTTATTAATCGTAAATCTGCAGTTATGAACAAGGTCCAATGGGGAACTTATTTTTTGTGATTCCTTTATATCATGTTGGAAGGGTATATAATCTTGTTTATTGGAAAGGGACATTGCTGGATTTAATAAGACATCATACAAGTATTCATAGCTACACAGGTAATCCTCAGGTCTTGTGCATGCAATATCTGGAATCACAATGCACCTTTTGCAGACATCACTAAGCTTGTACCTACCTATTTAAATCCCAGCGCTATAGACACACAAATTTTTAAAAAAAATTTTTGTAGTTGTAGATGGACAACATTCCTTTATTTTATTTGTTTATTTTTATGTGGTGCTAAGGATCAAACCCAGTGCCTCACACATGCAAGCAAGCGTTCTGCCACCGAGCTACAGCCCCAGCCCATAGACACACAACTTTTTTTTTTAGAGATAACTATAAAATGTTTTATTCATTTAAGCTTTTTTAAATTCTAAGTTGTTGTATATATAACAGTAGCATGCATTACAATTCATAGTACATATATAGAGCATCTTTTTACATAACACTGTTTGTATACAGAGTATATTCATACTATTCATGTCTTGAATCATGCATTTAGGATATAGATATCCATCTCATTCTACCATCTTCTTTTTTTCCCCCTTCATACCCCCTTGCTCCCTCCCTTACCCTCCCTCCCCACTGACCTTTCTAGTGTTCCTCTAATCCTCCTATGTTCCCGACCTAACCCCACTGTGAATCAGCCTACTTATATCAGAGAAAACATTTGGCATTTGGATTTTTGAGATTGACTAACTTCACTTAGCATTATATTCTCCAAATTCATCCATTTACCTGCGAATGCCATGATTTTATTCTCTTTAATTGCTGAGTAATATTCCATTGTGTATATATACCACATTTTCTTTATCCACTCATCTACTGAGGGGCATCTAGGTTGGTTCCACAACCTAGCTATTGTGAATTCTGCTGCAATAAACATTGATATGGCTGTATCCCTGTACTATGCTGCTTTTAATTCCTTTGGGAATAGACCCAGGAGTGGGATGGCTGGGTCATAAGGTGGATCCATTCCCAGTTTTCCAAGGAATCTCCATACTTCTTTCCATAATGACTGTACCATTTTGCAGTCCCACCAGCAATGTATGAGTGTGCCTTTTTCCCCACATCCTCTCCAACATTTATTATTGTTTGTGTTCTTTTTTAAAAAATATTTATTTATTTGCTTTTAGTGGTACGCAAAGCCTTTATTTTTACATGGTGCTGAGGATCGAACCTGGGCCGCGCACGTCCTAGGCGAGCGATCTACCACTGAGCCACAACCTCAGCCGTTTGTGTTCTTAATAGCTGCCATTCTGACTAGAGTGAAATGAAATCTTAGAGTAGTTTTGATTTGCATTTATCTTAATTGCCGGAGATGTTGAACATTTTTTCATGTATTTGTTGATTGATTGTGTATCTTCTTCTGAGAAGTGTCTTTTCAGTTCCTTGGCCAAGTTATTGATTGGGTTATTTGTTTTTTGTTTTGTTTTGTTTTGTTTTTTTGGTGTTAAGATTGTTTGAGATCTTTATATATTCTAGAGATTAGTGCACTATCTGATGTGCATGTGGTAAAAATTTGTTCCCAAGTAGTTGGTTCTCTATTCACCTCACTGATTGTTTCTTTTGCTGAGAAGAAGCTTTTTAGTTTGAATCTATCCCATTTATTGATTCTTGATATTAATTATTGTGCTACAGGAGTCTTATTAAGGAACTTGAGGCCTAATCCGACATGTTGGAGATTAGAGCTTACTTTTTCTTCTATTAGGCGTATTGTCTCTGGTCTAATTCCTAGGTCCTTGATCTACTTTGAGTTGAGTTTTGTGCATGGTGAGAGATAAAGGTTTAATTTCATTTTGTTACATGTGGATTTCCAGTTTTCCCAGCACCATTTGTTGAAGAGGCTATCTTTTCTCCAATGTACATTTTTGGCACCTTAGACACACAACTTTTGCAGACATCACTTACAGGATTTCTATATTTGGAAGTGATTAGGTTATTAATTGGTAATATCAGCATCCTATTTCAAGCAAGTGTAGGAAAGCAAGGAGCAGTGATGTCTAGAATATCAAGAAGCACTTCTACTCTCCTTTTGGGGTTTCAAGGTGAGTCATTGGGAACAGGGGGCAGCATTGGCATAAATGGAATTACTTTCTGACTTGGGGGCATTAGCCCACAAACCAAATAATTGCTCTGATGTTTTGCTAGATCTTCCTGCCTCAGCCTCCCTAGCCACTGGGATTACAAGTGTGAGCCACCGAGAATGGCACAGTTTTTTTTTTTTTGTTTGTTTGCTTGCTTGTTTTGTTTTCCTTTTGTGCAGTGAAACAAGTACCTCTATTGCTGGAGATTTTATTCCTGAATGCCCCATGTGGAAAACACATTTTCTAATAGACTTAGCTACTGTTATGGTCTCAGTCTTTCTGCATGGGAAAGTTTCTATACAACCAGAAAATGTGTACTGAAGGTGGCAAATGAATGAAATCCATCTGTAGGTGTTCAAGTCATCCAGCAATTTCTGGATACCTATCTTTTGAGTGGTTTTTTTTTTTTTTTTTTTCATTGTCTTAACAGAATTTTGTGTCTGGCAAACCAAATATTGATTATAAGCTTATCATCCAATTTTAAAGTTACTCCTTTGATGTTTTTTCATAATTTGAATCTTTTTCTCTGTTCTATGATATGTTCTAAGAGTCTTTTAATCATGGAAACTGGGAAGACTAAATGATGACAAGGCAGTCATTCAAGTGCTCCATAGTACATGCAATTTACATCCTTTTTTTTTCAACTGGGGATTGAACCCAGAGGCACTGTACTACTGAACTTCATACCCACCCCTTTTATCTTTTATTTGGAGATAGGGTCTTGCCAATTGCCCAGGCTGACCTCAAACTTGTAATCCTGCTTCAGGGATTGTAGGCATGCTCCACTCACTGGGTAATTTGGTTAAATGAATGACTGTCGTATAAAGCTGATTAAATATCAGCTTGATGTTTATAAGCCATTCAGTTTCTTCATTACGGTTCTGAGAATTCTTACTCAACCCAGTGGAATTAGCTTTAAGTTTTCAAAAACCTGAACACGACAGTCCTTTTCTTGAATGTCCTTCAATACTAAATTGATAATGGCCCAGGAACATACCAGATTAAACAATTAACTGTTTGTGAATGAAAAAGTTTTTTTTTAAATATTTATTTATTTGCTTTAGCTGTACACAATGCATTTATTTGTACATGGTGCTGAGGATCGAACCCTGGCCGCGCGCGTGCTAGGCGAGTGCTCCACCGCTGAGCCACAAACCCAGCCCCGAATGAAAAAGTTTTAAATGGCCATGGTTAAAGATATGATGAGAGTTCATTACAATAGTGATGCACTGATAAGAAAAATTTGTTTATTCCTATTGTATACATTATATTTTATGAGACTGAGTCTTGCTATGTTGTCCATGCTGTCCCAAACTCCTGGGCTCATGTGATCCTCCTGCCTTGGCCTTCACAGTAGCTGGGTCTACAGGTGCATTCTACTGTGCCAGGCTCCTGTATACAACATTTAAACATAATAATCAGAATTATGACTGACGGTATAATCCGAGGACTATTAGATTTCTAGGAAGTTCATAAATTTCTGAAACATATTAATAACAAATCCATACAAATATAACTCAAAGAAATTTTAGCATTACTTATTAGGTGACAATACTTCCCTTATAATTTGATGCATCAAATAAGCCCAATTATTTTTTTGTCTCTTTTTGTAAAGAGATCTGTCCTTTTGACAGTTCCTAGGGTTCCAAGGGTTCATCAGGAAAATCCCCAAACCTAATTTAAGATCAATAAAAATACAATTTAGAATTATTTTGGAAAGTTAAAGAAAAACATGAACGATTTAAGGCATTTCATTAAAATTAAACCACAAGTCATTTTATACTATAGTCATTCACTAAATCAAATTGATGGTAACACTTCAAAGGTACATACCAAAAATAACATAATTTTAGTTAACTCTTTTAAGAGAGAGGGCTTGGATTCTGTGAGGGATTAAAAACATTTAAAGAGAACATGGAGCACAGGAATCTTGGTAAGATGTAATTGTCATTTTCTAGGCCATAACCTCAAATGTGGTTAAGAACTGACCAATACTCTAAGAAAACTTTGTTGTTTTAAAAGAGAGAACCAAAATCTTGGTTTGCCATGTACATTAGATATTAATGCTCCATTTTTAGTAAAACTTCTACGTAGGGCCAGGGTTGTGGCTCAGTGGTAGAGTGCTTACATAGCATGTGTGAGGCACTGGGTTCAATTCTGAGCACCACATAAAATGAATAAATTAAAATAAAGGTTCACCCACAATTAAAAAATATATATATATATATATATATATATATATATATATATATATATTTAAAAAAAACTTCTAAGTAATTTCCTTCTAATTGTAACCAGCTTGGTCACATACAAAATTCTTTTCATAAGATTCCTCTTTCACAAACCTTCTATTACTTCCTTATCCATTCAGTTTTTGTCTTGAAGTTTTCCTCTTATCATTTTAGAACAAGTCATTCTACTTTATGACAAAAATTACTCCATTTTTCCCTCAAAAGAACAAAATATCTTCACTACAGCTTTTCCTTACCAAAAACATATCTTATCTTCCTTATACAATTGCATACAGGCTTTCCACCTTCTTATTTGTATGAATTTTAGTTTTATATATTAATTAAAATTCTTAACCTTTAGTGACCTTAATTTGCAATGAACACTAGGAAGCAAGCCGTTGTGAATGGCACACCAGTCATGTGTAGATTGGCAAATCTATGAATCATGACTTCTAAAAGCATGTGTTCTCTCAAAGTATAACTTGTCAGTGTGAACATGTTTACTAACAGTTCCAAATATCTTCAGTCTCTCTGTCACAAGAAACTATAGAGGAGGCAAACTTTTATTGCTACTCTCTTAGGTTTTGCTAGCCTTAACAATTAAATTGTTATTTACAAAAATTCCCTTCAGCCCCAACTTTCCAATCTTTATAATAAGAATGGTACACTGGGCTGGTGATATAACTCAGTTGGTAGAGTGCTTACCTTGAATGCATAATCCCCTTAGCACCACCAAAAAGAAAAGAAAAAAAAAGTTACACCATTTCTGGCATAGGAAAAATATCTTTTACCTGGGTGTCTTATCTTACATAAATTTATTTCATTTATTTTTAACAACTTGTTCTAGTTCTTTATAAAAATGAGATGTTAAACAGTTATCCCTCATAAATTGTTTTTCTTGCTAACAAATTTTGTGCTATAGGGATCACACAATGTTGATGCCTCCTATTGATTTTTTTTTTTTTTTTTAGTGTTTTATATCCTTTCTTATTCCTCTCTCAAGTGAGAAATTTCATCTAGGTGGAAACTTTCCCAAAGTGGCCATTATAACTCTGTGGTGTCCTTAGTAAGTTTCACTCATTTTATCCAAAAATACACAGCTGTGAGCCCATATTTTTTTTTTGTGTGTGTGTGTGAATAAAGTTAGTGGGTATCCCAGGAAGTGGACTCCCTGACTCCTGGAATCCCAGACTCTTTAGATTTGGAGAAACCCATTCTCATAAGGCAACTACTGCAAGCCTGTAACTGGATACAATTCAGTGAATCATCAGATTCAATGTGGTCATGAACTCAAATATAGTTTAAAAAGCTCAAATATAGTTAGCTTTTTACTCAAATTATTGGAGCTCAACATGAAAAGAAAACTTGCTAGTGAGCTCAGTCACTGTGTGACATCAATGGGCACAAGAGACCTTGACTTGTAAATTTCTTTGATCTCTCAGCATTCCTGGAGGTTACTGGAATTCTATTTCATATTACACATCTGATGCCTACCAGCTAAAAGAAAAATTTTAGACAAATTTCACAGAGTTTATTTGAGCAATAACAGGATTAATGAACTGGGCAGCAATGTGAACAAATAAAGGCTGAGACAACTCCAACCAGCAATGTGGGCAGTCTGTATTTTTAGTAAGAAAAAGGAAGTTATGGTACACAAGTTGTAGCTTGCATTTGCCTCATTTGGACAATCTGAACAGGGTACAGCTTATAGATTGGTCAAAATGTGGGCATTAGTTTTAAGAATATGCTCTTACGTCACAGTTTTCTGACATATTAGGCTACAGTTTGTAACATATGGAGGCTTGTTTATGTCAAATTTAATTTTTCATAATATATTGTTTTTGAGTAAAAAATTTATTGTTAAAATCATTCTGTATATTAGTATGTTAAAATTTCTCAGAAAGCTTGACAGGTTATATTCCTCATGGCTGGGGATTTCTTTGAAGAAAATTATAGATTTAAAAATAGTTATATTGCCATTATCTGCTGCTTATTGTCTCCGTGTCATTAAATGGAAGGCTCTTGTATGCACTATAAACATTGCTATTTTAACAATATCAAAAATGAGAAGGTTTTGATAGTTTGAATTGTTAACATCTAAACTTGCATGATGGTGCATGTAGTATATTACAAAACATAGACAACGGTTTCAAGAACAGATTTATATTACATTTTCTCCCTTTCTTTGTTCCATCCTTCCTTCCTTACTTCCTTCCCTCCTTCCCTTGTAATGCTAGAGATCAAATCCTGGGCTAGGCAAGCACTTTACCACTGAGTTCATCCCTAGATCCTATTAACTCTTACTACACCATAGTCTTTTAGGGCATTATTCAAATAGGAAACAGATTGCAACAAAGAACCAAAAGAATTTCAGACTTTTTTTTTAATTGAGAGCTTTGAAAAGAACATATAGGAGCTATCTATCACTCTCATAATATTAGTACTGTCATTGTACATTTTTTCTTTACTGTGGACTTTCAAGTAATTTTCTTTTTTGCATTGTATCCTCCTCCCCACTTATAAATACATACAAATTAAAAACATATTTTCTTTGTAAGGAAAAACTGTTTGTCTTTATAAATTTCAGGGAATGACTATTGCTATACTGGGACCCACGTTTCAAGATTTGGCAAGAAATGTGAACCAAAATATCAGCAGTCTTTCTGAAATATTTGTGGGTCGTGCTTTTGGATATTTGAGTGGCTCTGTGCTTGGTGGCATTCTTTTTGACTGTATGAATCATTTTTTACTTTTGGGTAAGTAGACACCGATTTTCTCTTCTTTGTAATTTTCAAAGAGTTTTCAACTTGCCTTTAAATATGAAAACTGTAGCCTGCAGAGAGGTTGACACCTGAAATGGGTGGTGTTTCAGTGTCCTTCATGGAAGTGGGTTTCATGGTCCTGCTCTCACCTTGGCAGTCCAGGGGAATCTGTCCTGGGCCCTCTGGAAACTCAGATCAGCCCTCAGGTGTGTGTGTGTGTGTGTGTTAGCAGTGCTTAGACTTCCTGACCTTGACTTTAATTTAGGCATCACTCCAGGGTCACACAATGATTGTCCAGAAGGCTCTGCTCATCAGGTGTAGGGCAGATCTCCCAGGGCCACACTGCTCAGAAGGAGCTCCTGGAATCTGCCCAGGCTCTATGGACTATGGGTTGAAAGTGAAGGGGCGGGAGATGGTGAGTGAACTGAGGGAGGGTACATTTTTGTCCCTGCTGCCCCATGTCAGTGATGACCCCAGATTGTTCTACCTCACCTGGAAATAGATGGCAAAGCTTTAACATACTCTGTTTTGAATAAATTGACATGTTAAAGAAAATTTATTGTGATAAGGATCTTTTGGAAACAAGGAGAATAATTTATTATTGATGAATAAGTAAATAATTTCTCTTATTTCCAAAGTGGTGTGTGTGTGTGCAAGTACACTTAATTGTTTTTGATTCTTTGTGGTCCTGGGGAGTGAACCAATGCCTCTCAAATGCCATGTTTGCATTCCACCAGTAACCTACATGACAGCCCAAATATATATGTCTTGTATTTCCTTCCCTACTCCCTAAACTAATTTATTTATAGTTTTGTTGCAAGTTACTGATTATATTTTGTTTGTTTGTTTGGTTGGTTTTGGTACCAGGAGTTGAACCCAGGGGCATTTAACCACTGAGCCACATCCCTAGCCTCTTTTTATATTTAATTAGAGAGAGGTCTTACTGGGTTACTTAAGGCCTCGCTAAATTGCTGAAGCTGGCTTTGAACTCGCTATCCTCCTGCTCAGCTTCCTAAGCCACTGGGATTACAGGCATGCACCACTGCACCCGGCTCTGATTGCAATTTTTTTTTTCCTTTCAAATTTGTTACCTCATATCTCAAACTCCCTTTCAGTTCTTCAGTGTGAAACATTTAAGAACTCTGCCTTCTGATGACAATTGCCTTTTGGGCAATGATTTGTGTGACCCTGGAGTGATGCCTAAATTACAGTGAAGGTCTACAAGTCTAAGCATTGCTAACACACACACACCTGAGGGTTGATCTGACTTTCCAGAGGGCCCAGCACAGATTCCCCTAGACTGCCAAGGTGAGAGCAGAAGCATGGAATTCCCCTCCCCCCCCTTAGTTTGCTCTAGCTTCCACATATGAAAGAAAACATTCAACCCTTGAATTTCTAATGACTCCTATTTTTTGTAGCTAATTTTATTACTTTCTCCTCAGGGGTGTCACTGTTGGCCACCACAGTGGGTCTTTTTATAATTCCTTTTTGCAAGAGAGCAGTGTTACTGATTGCCATGATGTCTGTCTTTGGTGTCTCATTTGGCATGCTGGATACAGGTTAGTGAGCCCTTCAGTATCATCTCTGGGACTGGGACACTACTGCTAGGAGGGAGGAGAGCAGATGGTATTAAACTGTCCCTTGAAATGCTCTTGAAATGACATGGACTTACTGAGTGAATCATGGGTTCTCCCCATCAGAACACCCTTCCTGCGGCTCTTCTTTCCAGTTAGGGCTCTGATTTTTCAGCAGCCAAATATAAAGTGAAATTAAAGGGTTTTGTTCTATGAGAGATTGTTGAATTACAGTATCCAAACAGGGAAAAACCCTCTCCTATGGCTCATTACATTAGAGGTGAGGAGGTTTTCATGTCACGATAGAATTCGATCATTTTAACATAAGAGGATTTGATGGTTAATAGGATAAAACAAATGTGGAACCATTATTGGACTGAAGAAGCACCAAGGCAATCTCCAATTTAAAACGTACCCTGGCTTTTGAGCACAGAGAAATCTGTAGCATGTACTATTTTCCTTATTTTTCCTTCCTGTTATTTTCTTCAGAAGTTCCTGTTCTCTCGCACTAGAGTTTTTACATCTGTAATTATGTCTTTGAAAACCTGTTAAATAACATACATGATACTTATTTAGCACCAAATACAACTTTCTATGCCTCCCTTCCCTGCTTTAGTATTATCGATTGAGTGTGGAAATGTTTTATTCTTCAGGCTTTGGTTGTAAAATTCAGTATAGAATCATACTTTTTTTGAATATATCTGATTTAAAAAAAAAAAAAAAAAAAAAAGACAGCCGAAGACTTGATGCTTCTGGCCTTTCACCTTGCAGGTGTTCAGTCAGGGTGAGTGCAGATGCTGAAAGGTGTTCTTGTTCCCTAGACAGGACACCAGAGTCCTGGAGTATTCCGTTCCTCAATGTATGTTTTGCATCTGGTTTATACATAGGTTAATAAGGTTCTTAAAGTGGCTACCAATTCCAAGAAAAGAAAGCTTCAGTAATTTGGCTAATATATGATAAGATTTGCCTCGTAAATATATATGTTTAAACTACTTAGAAATAAATAGGGGTATAAGTATCACTCCCCAATATGGTGTTAGCCCTGTTTTTTATAAAAACCCTTTGTTCATGTGCCTGGCAATGGGAGGAGGTGGTTTCCCAATTTGTAGAATTCCAAGTATGCAGATGGCATGTTATAAGCTCTCTGGTGGTAGTGGGTGAGAGTTTCTTAATCAGAGAACTGACTCAGGGGCAATACTTGATAACTTTGTTACAATGTGCATGCCATGTAATACAGATGCATCCTCTACCTAATAGTAATGACCTATTTTTTAATGGGGTAATTGTGTTTAACATAAATCATTTCCCCATCTTTCATTGGCAGGTGGTAACGTCCTCATCTTGGATATCTGGGGGGATGAAGGAGCCCCACACATGCAGGCCTTACACTTCAGTTTCGCCTTGGGTGCCTTTCTGGCTCCACTTCTGGCTAAATTGGCACTGGGTCCCTCAGTGTCTGCTGAAAACCACACAGAGCCTGCCGTTCAGCCTCCAGCCACCAATGGATCATCTGAAGCTGACTCAGCCCCTCTGTTTGGGTTGCCTGATGACATGAATCTACTCTGGGCTTATGCTTTTATCGGCACTTATATTTTCATAATGTCTCTGTTTCTGTTTGCTCTGTTTTTCAAGAACAGCTCAAGGCAAAAAAAATCAAAAGCATCTGCTCAGGAACGTCGAAGAGCTGAATATCACAAGACCCTTCTCTGCCTCCTTTTCCTGTTCTTCTTTTTTTACGTTGGAGCAGAGGTAACTTATGGCTCCTATATTTTCTCCTTTGCCACCACCTATGCTGGCATGGAAGAAAGCCAAGCAGCTGGGTTGAACTCCATCTTCTGGGGAACCTTTGCAGCCTGCAGGGGCCTGGCAATCTTCTTTGCTGCATGTCTGCAGCCTGGTACCATGATTGTGTTGAGCAACATTGGCAGCCTGGTTTCATCTTTATTTCTGGTGTTATTTGACAAGAGACCACTTTGTCTCTGGATTGCCACTTCAGTGTATGGGGCCTCAATGGCAACCACGTTTCCCAGTGGTGTTTCCTGGATTGAGCAGTACACGACCATAAGTGGGAAGTCTGCAGCCTTTTTTGTAATTGGAGGTGCCCTGGGTGAAATGGCTATTCCTGCAGTAATTGGAATTGTTCAGGGGCAATACCCAGATTTGCCCATAGTTCTGTACACCTGTTTGGGGTCGGCAATATTCACTGCTGTTATATTTCCTGTGCTGTATAAAGTAGCCACCTTGCCTCTGGATCGCCAGCAAAAAGGAAATCGAAACAGGGAGTAGCAGAAACCTTTGCCCTCTAGTTCTGGGATATGAGGAAGCAAATGAAGGGAAGAGAGCAAAAATGGAATGAAATGGATATTGAAGTGGTAGAAATGACTGGTACAATGAGGCATATTGTATAGAGATATCTAAAAATAGTTTAACAGAGCCCACAGCTGAAGACTCTGATTCTTCTCAAATAATTCTTCAGTTAATATTGGAGATTCTCCTATGAAGCATCTTACCCGAAAACTGGACAAAAGGGACGAACACTAAAAGAAGATGGATAATTCACTGACTTCCTTGAATAATCTCCAGTTCTAAAGAAGGCACAGCAGCATTAGCAGAGTTTAGTATTCTTTGGACATCAAAGCTGCCAGATCTATTTATAGCAAATGCTAAAAAGTGTTGAAATATTCTCTTCATTCCCAGAGTCTTTCACAAACTGCCATTTAACACTGTGACAAATTTTCATCGATGAGTTTTTTGAAGGTTCTATTTTATAAGCAATGCCTTAAATTCAATGATGTATAGTAATTCATTCAATTATGGCTATTATACTATACTCACTGATGTTCTACAAGTTATTTTATATACTTATTTAGTCTCCAGTGATGTACAAATGGGATTTGGAGATATTATGTTCTGATATTAGAAACTGTTTGAGTTAGTACCTTAGTAGTGGAGGTATAGATGGGTCTTTTGAGGCCCCTGGCCTACCTCAGTAACAGAGGCTGGGTCTAGGTCTTTCTGTTTCAAGACTTGACCCTCATTGGGTTTGGGTGATAATCCCACCATAAGTACTGTGAACCAGCCTAGAAGTTCAGTTTAGAGTGAGGCACAGGCTTTTTCCAGGGTTTGGGATTCTTGTGTCACCCATCCAGGGCTCCTCCTCCCTGAGTTTGAATACCTGGGAAACTAAAGTATAGATGAGATGACTTGGTGGCCAGGCATCAGGGACAAGAAAGGGAACTTCATACAAATATGGCCAAACTGGTGTGGCTATTCTTTAATAAATGACTAGAATTGATGAGATATTATGTTTACTTTTCCCAAATTTTTATGCTGAGTGACTTCAAATTTTTACTGGAATACAGTATGTTTGCTATCTATTATCTAATTTCTATAGTTTATTTTTTTGAAAAAAAATTTTGGTTTGCCTTACTGAAATATGCCACATTTTTTATCTCTGCCCATTCGCTTTGCATTCCCATCACAATATTGGCTCCTATTAAGAATCTAACAACGTCCAGAGGGCTAGTGGAGAAATTAACAAAAAAGAGCCTGCATCTCTTTTTATACTGTACTTTCTCTTTAGCCAGCGCTTGAAAATTACCTGTGCTCCCTTAACTGCCCTTTCTCAGGCTGTTGGGACTTAGGAGCAGCAGTTGTCTGTATGCTGGGAGGCTCCTTACTACAGGGATTCCACTGTCAGCTTCTACTTCTAGAGAGTAGGAGATAGAGCCATGCAGCACAGGGGAGCATGCTTGTAATCCCAGCAGCTTGGGTGACTGAAGCAGGAGGATCACAAGTTCAAAGCCAGTCTCAGCAATTTATAGAGACCCTGTCTCAAAATTAAAAAATAAAATAAAATAAAAAGGGCTAGGGATGTGGCTGAGTGGCTAAGCACTCCTAGGTTCAATCCTCAGTACTAAAATAAATAAATAAGAAAGAAAGAAAAAGAAAAAAAAGATGGAGCTAGGTAAGAGCCATAATAAGGAGATAGCTGTGATGGCGGCTGAGAGCCATAAGAGGTGTTTCAGTATTTTCACCTGATATTCATGCATTTATCTAAGAATCTTTCTATGCCCGTGAACACTATGTGACGCACCTGTAAGTTTGAGCTGTTGACACATGTATACTTGTTAAGGCAAAAAGTATTAAACTGGGTGAGGTTGGCTAGAGAGGGTGGTTGGAGTTGGAGAGGTTGTTGGAGCCGGAGAGAGAAGTTAGAAGAAGCAAGAATAAAGGGCCTATTCATTTTCCAGTCTGCTTCTGAATTCTTTCCTGCGGTATCGTTGCTGCAGGCGATGATAGCTGCAGGCGATGATAGCTGCAGGCGGCAACAAGTGGTGGCCCGTACGGAGAATTCGGAATCGGCAGGTAAGAACTGAGAAGTCTCTAAAGATGGGTGTGAAAATAACTAAAACCCAAGTGATAAAGGCTATGGAAGAATTCTTTGATATAGCTGATAATGAGGAGGAAAGTGATCATGAAAGCATAGCCTCCGCTGAGACAGATAGGAACAGTAAGGATAGTATTGGTATGAACTCAAAAATGATGAAGATCCAAGCTGCTAAAGCTATCCAAGATTTATTAGAGATAGCCGAGGAATACGTGCTCTCAATTGAACCTGGAACTCAGGATGTTACTACTAATGAAAATAATAGTAGTGAGGAGGAGTCAAATAACCATGAAAGCACAGCCTTCTCTGCTGAGTCAGTTAGGAAGGACTGTCAAGTGGAGGAACCCTTTGTGCCCTCATGGGTTGACTCAATTACAGAAACTATGAACGGTCTTTCTAGGCACTTGTGTGCCCTTGAAACAGAGATTAACGGTCTTTCTGAGCGCTTATACGCCCTCGAACATCAAAACCTGCAGGGACATTGGGATCTGCCAGTATTTGAAAATGAAAATGGGCAGAGGTACCACCAATCCCTAGACTTCAAACAATAAAAAATTTCAAAGAAGCAATAATGACCTATGGGCCCCAATCTCCTTTCACGTTGAGCACTTTGGAGTCCCTTAACACTTTAACTTTAACCGTCTCAGACTGGAAAGGCTTATGTAAGGCAGTATTGAGCGGGGGACAATACTTGATTTGGAAGTCACAGCTCCAGGAGTTTTGTGTGGAAACAGCTAGAAGAAATGTGACTGCAGGATTTCCAAACTGTAACGTAGACATGTTAACTGGAGAAGGGCAGTTTGCTGACTTACAGATTCAAATTCAGTATGATCCTGGAGTTTACACTCAACTATACGCCGCAGCTGTTAGGGCATGGAAAACTTTACAAGGAACCGGTGACTTACAGGGTAGCTTGTCTAAAGTAATTCAGGGACCTAATGAGCCATATGCTGACTTTGCTGATAGACTTTTGCGAACTGCAGGTAGAGTGTTTGGAGACGTTGATCAAGCTATGCCATTAGTCGTTCAGCTGGCATATGAAAATGCCAACAAATATTGTCAAGACGCTATCAGACCTTGGAAATCTAAAAGGGACCTTTCTGTATATATAAGATTATGTAAAGATATAAATGACGCCTTTGTCACAGGAAATGTGATTGCAGCAGCAATGAGAGGTACTTCCCCTCAAAATTTCACAAAAAGGGCTCAACCTAAAAATTATTATAATCAATCAAGTTATTCTAGACAATATCCCCAAAGAGAAATAAGACCAAGCTCATATCATGCCCCAGGCCACTGCCCCAGGTGTAAAAAAGGAAACCATTGGGCTAATAAGTGCAGATCTAAATTCGATATTTATGGAAACATTTTGTCTAGGAATTCAAAAAACAGGACACGGGGCCCAATGCCCCGGGGCCCACAAATGTACAAGGCATTAGAGGAAGAGTATCCTCAAACATCCATCCAGATGATTCCTCAACACAATCCCTCTTACCCATTTACTCCCTAGTTAGAGGAACAAGAGTAAGTGCAGGACTAGACCTCTGTTCCACTGCCCGGATAGTGCTAACACCTGAAATGGGGGGTCCCACGGGAGTCAGGGGACCTCTTCCCTCAGGAACTGTAGGAATTATCCTTGGGAAAAGCTCTAAAAGCTTATCAGGTTTTCAAGTGACTCCAGGTGTAATAGACTCAGACTACCAAGGAGAAATTAAGATTATGCTTAGTTCACCTCGAGGCATTAGCTCTGTTAACCAAGGTGATAGAATTGCTCAGCTGCTTCTCCTTCCCCAGTTTACATGACTCATTTAAGAGTGTGCCTCAAAATAGGAACAATAGAGGATTTGGTTCCACTGGCTCAGGACCTATGGCTTGCTGGGTTCAGGATTGTTCACGGAGGCCTATGTGCAAAATAAAAATTCAAGGTATAGAGATGGAGGGATTGATTGACACTGGGGCTGACTCTTCCATTATCAACATACAACAATGGCCCAAGCACTGGCCTCTGCAGAAGGCTTCAAATAGTTTGAGAAGCTTGGGATATTCTAATACCCCAGAACAAAGTGCAACAGTTTTAAAATGGGAGGATGATGAAGGGCATCAAGGAACATTTCAGCCTTATGTTTTGTCCAGCTTGCCAGTTACCTTATGGGGAAGAGATGTTTTACAACAAATGGGAGTACATCTCACAACCAAGCCCGCAGGTGTTACAAAAGGATATCATCACTGAAAAGGTAAAGGATTTTTTTTTTTTTAGGGGCCACTGAGAAAACAATTTTGAAAATACCATGGCTTTCTGATAAGCCAGTGTGGGTCCCTCAGTGGCCCCTATCTAGAGAGAAATTACAAGCGGCCCACCTACTAGTTCAAGAACAACTAGAAGCAGGACATATAGAACCTTCCACCTCTCCCTGGAATTCCCCCATATTCGTGATCAGGAAAATGGCGATTGTTACATGATCTTAGAGAAATCAATAAAACCATGCAAATTATGGGCCCTACCCAACCTGGACTTCCTAATCCTGTAGCTATTCCATCATTTTTTTTTTTTTTTTTTTTTGTGGTACCGGGGCTTGAACTCAGGAGCACTCGACCACTGGGTCACATCCCCAGACCTTTTTTGTATTTTATTTGGAGACAGGGTCTCACTGAGTTACTAAGTGCCTCGCCATTGCTGAGGCTGGCTTTGAACTCGCGATCCTCCTGCCTCAGCCTCCCAAAGTGCTGGGATTACAGGCGTGCGCCACCGCGCCCGGCCATCTTATAACTCTTGATATAAAGGATTTTTTTTTCTATTCGTCTACATCCTCTGGATGCCCCCAGGTTTGCTTTTTCAGTTCCTTCTATTAATAATAATGGACCTGATCAAAGATTTCAGTGGAAAGTTTTACCCCATGGAATGGCTAATAGCCCCACTATATGTCAAATCTATGTAGATAAAGTTATTCAGCTTATCAAGAACAAATACCCAGAGCTTATGTGCCTCCATTATATGGATGATGTTTCGCTTGCTCATCCTAATCAAGAAGACTTATTCACCATATTTAGCGATATATCAGAAAACTTGAAACGATATGGACTAAACATTGCTGAAGAAAACATTCAAACTAGATCTCCAATATTATATCTAGGATTCCAAATTATGGATACTTTTAATAGGCCTCAAAAAATTTTAATAAATAAGGAACATTTGGCCACTCTTAACAATTTCCAAAAATTGCTGGGAGACATTAATTGGCTTCACCCTACACTAAGCCTCACCACTGGCCAATTAAAACCCTTATTTGATATCCTTCGCGGGAACCCTGATCCATCTTCACCACGAACATTGACTCCTGATGCTAGGGAAGCTTTAAAGTTGGTATAAAAGGCCATTGAAGGATTCCATTGTGATAGAATTGATTTTGCTCGACCGCTGATATTGATCATTATTTCTTCACAATATACACCCACAGGAGTATTTTGGCAACAGGGGCCTTTATTATGGATACATTTGCCCGTCTCTCCTAAAAGTACAATTGAGTCTTATACCTCCATGGTGGCTAAACTTATTCTTCAAGGACTCAAGACTTCTACTAAAATATTTGGCATTCACCCCGCTACTATTATTACTCCCTATTCATCGTCACAGTTTGAATATTTGTGATTCAATAATAATGATTGGGCTATAGCTAGATGCTCTACTTCTGCAAATTTTGATAACAATCTTCCAAAGTCTCCTATACTATCTTTTTTTATCAATCATCCCATTACATTTCCACAGGTAATAAAAAATCAACCTATTCCTAAGGCATTAAATGTATTTATAGATGGGTCCTCTAATGGTACTGCTGCAGTAGTCACTCAAAAAGAAAATATGATTCATATTATTGCCCATAAATCAGCTCAATTAGTTGAACTTGAAGCTATTATTATAGCTTTTGAAAGTTTTAAAGAACAGCCCATAAATATTTTTTCAGACAGCCACTATATTGTACATGCTGTCCCTAAATTGGAGCTAGCAGGTCCAATAGCACCTCATACTCCAGCCTTTAAATTGTTTTTTCAAATTCAAAACCTTCTATGGGATGGGAACGTAAAGAACCTTTGTTTATTGGACATATCAGAGCTCATACTAATTTGCCTGGTCCTCTCCATGAAGGTAATCAAAAGGCCGATGCCCTCACTCAAACAATCTTTATATTTTCGGCAGTCCAACAAGCTACCTCGTTCCATTCTCAATTTCATGTTAATAGTACTACTTTACAACAAAGTTTCAAAATAACTAAAGATCAAGATCGAACAATTGTGAAGGCTTGTCAATCTTGTGTGACACATTTGCCCAATCCACATTATGGGGTTAACCCAAGAGGATTAATGCCCGATCATTAGTGGCAGATGGATGTCACTCATGAGCCAAGTTTTGGAAAATTGCGATTTATTCATGTGACCATAGATACATGCTCAGGCATGATTTTTGCTTCCTTACATGCTGGAGAAAAAGTTAAAGATGTTACATCTCGGGGCTGGGGTTGTGCCTCAGCGGCAGAGCGCTCGCCTCGCACGTGCATGGCCCGAGTTCGATCCTCAGCACCACGTAAACATAAATGCATTGCATTGCGTACAACTAAAGTAAATAAATAAATATTTTTAAAAAAATTAAAATAAAAAAAAAGATGTTACATCTCATTGTCTACAAGCTTTGGCTGCATTGGGCATTCCCAAAATGCTTAAAACAGACAATGGCCCTGCATATACGTCCTCATCTTTCAAACAGTTTTGCACAAAATTCAGTATACTCCATAAGACAGGTATTCCGTATAATCCTCAAGGCCAAGGTATAATTGAACGAGCTAATCGCACACTCAAAATTATGCTTTTGAAACAAAAAGAAGGAAACTGGACAAATCCTAGGGACAGATTGGCCGTTGCCCTTTTTACTTTAAATTTGTTAACTTTGGATTCTAAAGGATATTCGGCTGGAGACAGACACTGGAATCCACACCAACAACATAAACCTTTGGTTTACTGGAAGGATGTTCTTTCAGGCACATGGAAGGGCCCAGATCCAGTATTATTTTGGGGGAGAGGATCTGTTTGTGTTTTTCCACAGCACGAATCCTCCCCAGTATGGATACCATCAAGATTAATAAAACAGGTACCAAATCAAAAGGACCAAGATGAAGTTGTTGTGTAATGATTCCCTTAAAAGAGTCCTTCAATAAATTCACAACTTAAGTCTCATTCCTCCCGGCCTGGACGAGAAGATCTCTCTTTAGTGTGCACACAATTGTATTTTTTCTTTTTTATATATGTCTTTATGTCTGTGTGCTTGTCTAGATTTCATGTAAATGTGACGTCACAAATATGTTTTTATGTTTGTGCATCTGTCCAATGTGATGTCACAAATAACAAAAACCGAGCGCTCATGAAAATATTAATATATACGGATCCAAATAACTTTAATTCATTTAAGTTAAGAGTATTCAAATTGGGTAAACAATTAAAAAGTGAAGGTACCTTCAATCTTAATTTATAGGTGTCTCTAGGACTTCTCTTCAGCAAAGAATATGACTAATACTATATAGCCTGATATTTTGGTATTTGACATGGGATTGTTTATTTGTAATTAACTTTATTTGTTAAATAGCTGATTAATTTAAATTGTTTCAACAGGTATATTCATGGAAGGTTGCTGTGTATGCAGAGGCTCAGGGGTTCCAGCTAACAAATTATTTTTCTAAAATGCTCTTTGCTTTTCTTTAATTTATCTTAAATATAATATTTTGTCAGCTAAATACCCTCAGTCTTTTGTTAATCTGTTCTGAATGTGATATTTTGCCAGCTTATATTTGTGGGAGCTCAAGCAGCAATGTGTGTGAGCAGAGATCAACTTCAATTACCTGATCTAATAATTCTATTTTTTAGTTTGACAATTTGCTTCTTGACTCAGTGCTGGAATGGCACTGTCTTTCCTATAATGATTGATGCTTGAGTTTCTAGGCAGCGGGCCCTGAAGATTTGCCAGTGGCATTGTCTAGACATAAAAAAGAGGGCTGCTGCTACAGCTGCGGGGATCACAATCGCTACAAGCATCCCTGCTGCTCAAGCATCACAACTTCACCAGCAGTGTGGCTTCTGCTCTGCATGCACGAGGCCTCCTAGATCAACGTGTTAGCAAATGGACATTTTGATAAATCTTTCTATGTTTGGGACATTACGGGACAATGCCTTGCGGGTATTTGTCTAGAGAACTCAGTGCGTTACTTAATGGAACTTAGGGCAGCTGATTTCTTTAAAAAAAAAAAAAAAAAAAAAAAAACTTGATACACTATATAACTTGGCTCGTCGGCACAAAGCTTGCTGCCTTAGAACCGAAGCATCTCCTCATGTTTGGTTGGCTCGATTGGACGGCTGGTAGTCAATGACGGGTAAGATCCCCAGAGGGGGACAACCTAAGACAGGCACAGTCGATCCGGATGTGGTGAGGGTCGTCACCCATCCACGGGAAAGTCCCATGTGGAAGACATATCAACCTAAGACAGGAATCAAGGGCACAGCCTTGATTATCTGATGATGGGTAAGAATGTTGGTTGCACATGTAGATGCCCTAGAGCTATCCCTCTTTTAAAATAAAAGTGGGGAAATGTAAGAGCCCTAATAAGGAGATAGCTAAGATGGCGGCTAGCTGAGAGCCATAAGAGGTGTTTCAGTATTTTCACCTGATATTCATGCATTTATCTAAGAATCTTTCTATGCCCATGAACACTATGTGACGCACCTGTAAGTTTGAGCTGTTGACACGTGTATACTTGTTAAGGCAAAAAGTATTTAACTGGGTGAGGTTGGCTAGAGAGGGTGGTTGGAGTTGGAGAGGTTGTTGGAGCCGGAGAGAGAAGTTAGAAGAAGCAAGAATAAAGAGCCTATTCATTTTCCAGTCTGCTTCTGAATTCTTTCCCGTGGTATCGTTGCTGCAGGCGGCGATAGCTGCAGGTGGCAACAGAGCTGACGGAGAAAAGCATGGTAATGAGGACATGGCATAAAAAATTAGAAATGTGCACTGGGACATCATGCAAATTCCATAAATTAAAAACTGAATGGCTTTTGTGTTATGTTTGCAACAAGCTCCTAGATGAGGCTCTATTGCTGGCCCACGGACCACACTTAAGTTAGGAAGGACCACATTTTAGGGGGGTTGAATGAACACTTTGCCATTTATGGAAATTTTGTCTGTTTATTTTTTTATTTTTTATTTTATTTTATTTGGTACCAGGGATTGAACTCAGGGACACTTGACCACTGGACCACATCACCAGCCCTTTTTTGTATTTTATTAAAGACAGGGTCTCACTGAGTTGCTAAGTGCCTCGCCATTGCTGAGGCTGGCTTCGAACTTGCAATCCTCCTGTCTCAGCCTCCCAAGTGCTGGGATTACAGGCGTGCACCACTGCACCCGGCTGTTTTGTTTTAAATCTGGCTTTTTTTATCCTTAGGAATTTGTAGTCCCTGTGTACCCTCTACACACAGACAAGACACACACACACACACACACACACACACACACACCACACTAAAACAATTATCTTTAGTCTTCTCCCATTACCTCATTGACTGTTGGTAATGTATTCCACATATTTGTGGAGTCCCTCCTATTTTGCCATCTGTGTGAGAAAAGCCTGGTATACTCTAGTTAAAGATCAGAGGTTCCTGCCCTTGTGGAGCTTTCTCTCTAATGGACTATGCAGCAGAAGTTTCTGGGATCATGGACAAGGTCTCTATCTGCACTTCCTAGTAGTAGTACTGGCAACATTTGGGGTGAATTTAGCTTTCAAAATATTGGATGATACCAAATGTATTTTTAATTTAATTTAAATTCAAGTATTAGAGGCCTAATGTGAGAAATAAAGCATCAAATAATTGACCACAAAGGGTGTTTCCAGGAAAGATTTGTTTGCTGTTGTCTTGGAAGTTAACAAGTATATGAGATGAGAAGGATTGTGTAGATACCTTGTTAAATGGCATAATGTGAATTGTCATGGCCTTTCAGAATGCCCTGATCTTAACAAATCAGGATGCTAGATAATGGCACTTAGTGGCCCAAAAATAGATTTTCCCCTCTCTTTGTTTCTTTTAGACATTTCAAAGATGATTGTTTCTGCACCAAATACCAATTCTTTTATATTTTCTTGTTTTCTAATTTGGTTTAGGGTTTTCTTGTTTTGTTTTGTTTTGTTTTGTTTGCAGCACTATGGATTGAACCCAGGACCTTACATGTTCCAGGCAAGACTCTACTACTGAGCTACATTCCAAGCCTTTGGTTTAGGTTTTTAATTTCAAAATGCATTCAGCATCTGCTCTAAATTTATTGCAGTTTGCCTTTGATGCATTTGGTTTTGGGTTACTAGGTGGGCTGGAGAAAGGTTTTGAAATTGTCTGATGACATGAGCAGCACAAGAGACTGGGCCTTTTAGCTTTTGAACAACTTGTTGAGAGTATGAGGTGCTTTTACAAAAAACATGTTTTTGATGGTGTGATGTATACAAAAGAAATCTTACTACATTATCCATTTTCAAGTGTGCAGTTTAGTGGCAAGAAGAAAATTCACACTGTTGTGCAACCATCACCACTGTCCATCTGTCATCTTACAAAAGTGAAACTCTGTACCCATCAAGTAATAA
Organism: Tamias sibiricus; assembly: GCA_025594165.1. NCBI lineage: Eukaryota > Metazoa > Chordata > Mammalia > Rodentia > Sciuridae > Tamias > Tamias sibiricus. The sequence continues at coordinate 96,945,176 of CM046666.1, forward strand.
CTCCCTGTTCTACACACCCACCAGCCCCTGGGAACCACCTTCTACTGTCTCTTTGATTTGTCTACTGAAAGGACCTCATACAAGTGAAATCATACAGCATTTGTCCTTCCATTATTAGCTTCTTTGACTTAGCACAATGTCTTCAAGGTTCATCAGTGTTGTAGCACATGTCAGAATTTCTTTCCCATTTCAGCCTGGACAATATTCCAGTGTGTGGGGTTGGGGTTGTGGCTCAGCGGTAGATTTCGGGTTCGATCCTCAGCACCACGTACAAATATTGTGTACAACTAAAGCAAATAAATAAATATTTTTTAAAAATATTCCAATGTGTATAGGTTCCACATTGTGTTTATCCATTCAGCTGTGCAAGGACATTTCGGTGCTTCTATCTTTGGCTATTGTGCATAATGTTATAATAAATGTGAATATATAAATTTCTAGACCCTGTTTTCAATCCTTTTAGGGCATATACAATAAGTTGGTCACTTATGTGGGATAATTCTATTTTGAATATTTTGGTGTGTTTTTATTGTTTTGCTTCATTATTTTGGGTTAATCTTAATCCAATACACTAACTATAAGAAGAGCATAGGGAAACACATGCTTGTTTATAGCTTCAAACCATAGGAGGACTTTTGGCCTATTATAATCACTTTAGCATCACTCATGTAGTGGGGGAATGTGAACTCAAAGAAAGGTTATGTCCAGCATCTACCTCATGCTTTTGATAAAAACTTCTTCCAGTTTTGGTCTGTATTGGAGCAAGTGTTTGAGATCTTACCATGTGCTAGGCACCAGAGACAAAGCATTAATGAACTTCCTCTCTTATCTTGTCTAAGCCCTCTCATGTGACTTGGGGCTTCGATCACATTTTTCTGCTAATTGAATTGTCCTGTGTCTTGGGCTCCTTTGTTTACAGACATGGAGATCCCTCTGCCTGTCTGGTAGCAGATGGTCTGTGGTCAGGGAACCATGGGTGAGGCTGCTCTCTGCCTCTCTCACAGCAGCTCTGCCCCTCCTGGGGACTCTTCCCTCCTCCTTCACCTTCTGGATCATCCTCTGTATATTTCTGGTCCAGAATCAGAAGGATTTGTCTGACCTGAGTAGATGTCATTGTCCTTATAGGCCTAGCCCTAGAATTTCTTGGTCAGCCTAAGGATGGGTTGATCTTGGCTTGACATGCCACTGCTTCCTTGACTGACCGTCCACCTCTACATTCCATTCTGAATACAGAACCTAAACCTAAAGGGAAGTTCCACTCTCTCTCTCTGTAATGGTAGGACTCAGCTCAGTAAAGATTGCTAATGGGTCCCTAAGTGCCAGTGATGGGCCCTAGAAGCGATGGCCTGGTACCTCTTTTCAACTGGAATGAACAAACAAAATCAAAGCAAATGGAAGACTTTTGTGGAAGAGTCTATCATATAAGGCTTGTGCACTATGACTTTTATGAAGTAAAATAAGCACTGTCCTAATGGGATATCATTTATACTTGAGTGAACTGTAAGCATATTCACAGTTTGCAGGAGATTACTATTAAAACCCCAATCCACGAGGATCAGGAAGTTTCCAAGTTCATACAGTCATTTAACAGTACTGACTCAGCATTTTCCATTTTTGGAAACCAGAACCCTGTGGACAAAACAGGAGAAAACAGGTGGAATTCCTGTTTCACAAAGCTTTTGTTTTACATTTTTTTTTTTTTTTGTACCGGGGATTGAACTCAGGGGCACTCAACCATGGGCCACATTCCCAGCCTGTTTTTTGTATTTTATTAGGACAGGGTTTCACTGAGTTGCTAAGTCCTCGCCATTGATGAGGGTTTGAACTCGTGATCATCCTGCCTCAGCCTCCCAAGTGCTGGGATTATAGGCCTGTGCCACTGTGCTGGCTTTGTTTTACTATTTAAAGTAAGATTTTCTGGACACCATTTTTATTAGCTGAAGAGCCAGTAAATGCTTATTGCAATTGTTTTCACACAGTTCTGAAAAGCAACTTAGCTGAGCTCTCAGTCCTGGTATGTGTTTGTGTTTGTACATTTCTAGTATTTTTATATCTTTGGGGAGTCCTACTTGATTTGGAGTTTGGTAAAAATACTTTGCACAGTGCAGATGAGATTAATATAGCTCAAGCTGCTTAAGAAGTCTGACACCAATGTTGGGATTTGCTAAGTGCACAAAGAAGACACATTTATGGTTGAGCTGGATTGTGGGATTCAGCTCCCAAAACCTGGGGTAACTGAGCAGGTTCTCAGCTCTCAGATGTTTCCCTGATCCCTTGCAGAAAATCTTACCCTTAGGGGAGAATACCCTGATCCAATCCAAACACCCTTTGGTCTTTTTCCTTGTTGAAGAATGACTCTGAGATGGAGCATTTCAGAAAGGAAATACTCACCTGCAAAAGGAGCAAGGGAAGTCTAGCCTTGATAAATAAAAAATAAAGGTTTGTGAAAGAAAAAAACTCAAGCTTCCAAGGTTTCCAAGCATTCATTAGTGTGTTCAAGATAGAAAAACAGCAAGTGCCTTGCATGGTTATGTTCACAAAGGTCACAAAATACCTCTGGACATGTTACAGCAAAAACCATGGTGAAAAGTGCTTTGTCAGAGAGTATGGGTTTGTGGCAAACATTCAAGGTTCTATAATCAGAACCAGTTAGATGACAGTATCAGTTTGGTCTTATCTCTGTTTTTTTTTTTTTTTTTTCCTTTCCTGGACTGTGATATGGCAAGTGCTTACTGATACTGAAGGAGAGCAAAGTGACATTATGCTTCTGCAACCCTCCAGAATCCATAAACCCCAAGAGGAAAAAATACCCAAGGAAAACCATGATTACAGAATGTATTTTTGTTCCCAGTCCAAGTGATAAGCCCTTGATCCAGCGGTTTTTTTTGCCCTGGCTGCTATTAGAACCAGTGGCAGTGTTCTAACACTGCCAATGCCCAGCACTTTTACTTAAATAGCAATTTAATTAGACTGCAGTAGAGCCTGAGTACTGATATTCTAAATGTTCTCCTGTAAGTGTAATGCTCAGCCAAGGTTGAGAACCACTGCCTTTGATAATTCAGAGAATCTGAAAACTCTGCTGGTCAGAGGGATTTTTTAAAGACTAATTTACAGCTTGGTTAGGTCATGTTTGTTTGGTTTTTTTAACAATGCCTTTATTTTATTTATTCATTTTTATGTGGTGCTGAGGATTAAACCCAGTGTCTCACCAATGCTAGGCAAGTGCTCTACCCCTGAGCTACAGCCCCAGCCCAAGTCATGCTTTTTTGACTGACACCCTGCACTTTCTCTGAAGAACAAGCAGAGAGGAACAAATCTGTTTTCTATTACTTCTGCTGCTGCTTGGTCTAGTAAAGGGAATAGTCAATACTTTTGTTTGAAGTCCTTCCTAAAATACCCATCCCCAACCTGCTGGTTGCCTTTCTATGTAGTTTTCACTAATTAATTTTGACTTGGGGGATGAGAAAAGATAGGGGTGACCATGTATATTTATTGTATCTCAGTATAAACTGTATTCATTACTTACATGGTTTTGTACAAAAAATCTGTTTGAATAAAGTATTGTTATAAATAAATACGGATGTTGGTGTAAATAAGATTAATGTGTCAGTTGTTTCTTTGAAATTTAAAAATAAGCTTGGCATCACCATTTCAGAAACTGGTTACTTTCATATTTTAGATTTTAAGTGCCCCCCACCCCAACATGTGATGGTTGTGTTGAGTTCCTGAACTGGGGAGTAGTATTTTTACTTCACATAGATATTTTGGAAATTATATGTAACATCTTTGACCTTTCAGCTTCACTGATGAAGTTTTTGATCAAATTCTTAAATTTACCAGTCCACTGAAAAAGCTGGTACTAGCTGAATATTTTAGTTTGCATTTTACTTGAATAAAAATTTCCTAATGGGGATGATTACAGATATCTCTGCACCAGACTGGGGTCCATTTTCTAAATGGCACATCAGGATAAACTGGGATCTGTCCTCTTTCTTCCCTTCACTAGAGGGTCCAGCAGCTGAAAGCCTGCTGTCAGGATTCTTAAGAATAGTGAGAAAGTAGTTTGATGCTTCTAACCTTGAGCATGATTCAGAATACAACTATCTCCTCTGCCCTCTTCTTCCTTTATGAGCCTTGGGAAAACAAAATGTTTGTAAAGTGGGAAAGTTGAAGCCGAGAGAAAACCAATGGCCACACTTTTCTTGTCTTACACAGACAGTTTCAGGAAGGGATACTCCAGGTGTCCTTGACTGCCACCATCTCTGCTTTAAGTGACCTGAGTTTACAGCTGTGTACTCTGCTCAGGGCAGGGACCTTCTTTGACTCCTGCCAGGGCCTCTGGGCAAAGCTTGGCCTTTTCTGGCTCCTCCTAGAAATCCTTGGCACTGGGAGGAGAGTAGAGGATTCCACACTCTAAAGTGTAATGGAGTGTGGTATACGAGGGTCCCCAGGCTTTCCATGAGGAAGTGGGCTCAGCTTATCATCACACTCCTACTTAAAGTAGTTTCCATGGATTTGACTGGACATGGGGGAGGACCTAGTGGTCAAGTTCTGACCTCACCACTCACTGCCAGAGGCTTCGTGTGGCCAAAAGATGGGACTACAGACTGTGGTCACAAGGATAGACTTGAGTACTGGAAGGGTCCCTCTACTACCTCCCTCTGGAAAGGATAATGACTGGGGGGTGGGGGTGTCTTTCTATTTTTTCATTCTAAGAGCAGATGATTTAAAAACCTGTTTTAATTTGGATATTATCTTTAGGGTATCATCCCTAGTTTCCTGTGAACTAAATTTTTTGACCTACCCACAGTAGTTTCAGTTATCTCTGGGGACTGAAAAAAGAACTGTAGTTTGGGGTAAGAGGAAGGAGTATGAAAATAATGTGTTAGCTGGAATCAGCTTCATGATAACAGTAACTCTACACACACATGTATCGCCATCTAGGTGTCTTTCATCATCTCTTTAAACCCTCAAGCACCAATGAGGGAGGTGGCTTTATTCTTATTTTGTAAAGGAAGAGAGAGGCTTAGAAGCTTTTATCTCCATAGTCCTACATTCAATAGAAATTGAACTCCAATTCAAAAAAAAAGCCCACGTTCTTTTCACTAAGCTTTTCTAATTCTTTATAGCAGGCCCCGTATGTAAACCAGCCTCTTCACTAAGGTGGGTAATTTCACCCCCTCCTTTACAGTTGGCCCATTGTAAGCTGGCTTCAAACCCCACCTGTCTACAGAACTGCTGAAGCTTCAGGAACAACTCTGGTGCCAGACCTGGAGGGCACTTTAAATTTTAATTGTTAATCCTTTGATTCAGGCACTGATGTATCAGTAATCTGAGTGCCCTCCACATGCCCAGATTACTGCTCACGCTGGCACATGTTGGGGAGCAAATGAGACATGATCTCTGACCTCATGATTTCAGAGTCTGAAGGCAACAACCAATCAGAACACAGCAGCCAATCAGAAGGGGCTCCATATTCCTGAGCAGGCATGATAAGGAAGTCTCTCTCCTAACCCTCTCAGAAAAGTCATTTTTGAAGGACCCATCCACTCTTGTTCCTGCTTCTTTTTTCATCACTTTTCTGCATATAAAGACAAGCACCTCTGCTCAGTTCATCCAAATCCCCATTCTATCTGATAGAATGTTGCTCAATGCTAGAATCCAAAATAAAAGCCAGTTAAATCTTAAAGGAGTAAATAGATCTTAAATAAATCAATTTATCTAGAAAGAAGGAAGCATCAGGGCAGGATCTCGAATTCCTCATAGAGATGGCCAGGTGCATGGTGGTGGCTACATGCAATAAATACCACAGAAGTGGGCCGGGTTTATAGAGCATAGTAGCATGAGTTGTGTTAGTAGATAAAGCTTAAATATTGTGAAGCTTGATATTCTGAGAAAAAAAAAAAAAAACTTTGGCTTATATTAGATCTCATTGTGAAAACAAAATTGAATTGCTCCAGTCCAAACTCCTTTGTACAGCCTTCAAAAAAATGTGCACCTAACCTTTGTCTCCCACATCACCTTCTATTCTCTTTCTCTCTTCCTCTCTTTTGGGTGCTGGGGATTGAAACCAGGAACTCTCTACCACTGAGCTACATCTGCAGTCCTTTTCAATTTTTTATTTTTTTATTTTTTTGGAGGAGACAGGGTCTCCCTAAATTGCCCAGGTCGCCCTCAAATTTGAGATCCTCTTGCCTCAGCCTACCCAGTAGCTGAGATTACAGGTGTGTGCCACCATGCCCATTGATTCAGTTATCTTTTTTTTATAGCTTTTATTTCTACCACACCAAACCTTTCTCAAAAATACCCTTCCAAACATCTAAAACTAAAATAAAAAAATAGATTATGTCACATCCTCTATTTTCTTCATATTACTAACTCAATTATTAAACTCCATAACTTTTGTGTAATGGTTTGTTTAATACTAGGTCACCCTAGTAATCTATGAACTCTATGCCAGTAGTAACCATGTCTCTTTTAGTGCACGTATTACCAGAATTTAACAAAGCCTGCCTTATAAACACTCCATGCCCTCTGATTTCTCTGCACATTAGGACTATGTTTCTTTATTTGAAACACCACTTTCCCGATGGCAAATTTTACTATTCTTCAAAGATCTACATTAAATGTAGATTTCATCTGTGCAACTTTCTACAATTCCCTAAGTGGAATTGGTTCCTCCCTCCCACATGGTCCCATAGCCTTTTGCTCATATTATTTTCCTTCTACTGTAGCTGAAATCCTGCAGTTAATATTCAACTAAACAGAAGATATGTTTCAACTAAACAGAAGATATGTCTCAAAGCACTACCTCTCTCCTGATTGACTGACTCTTTAATTTTTGAAGTTCTGTTTTCTGTCATGTATTTGTGTCCCTGACAACCCCACTGAAATTTTCAAGCTTTAGACTTTGCAATCAACCAGAAAGCTTTTGTACTAGCCTAAGCAAGAAAGGAGGAGAAAAGGAACTAAGGTAACAGGAATGGGGAGTTGGAGGGAGATTGAAGAGCCATTTCTCAGATTAAATTGAGAGGGATTTAATGAAGGAAAGGATGAAGCTGGAGAGATGAATTACAATGAATGATGAAGCTGAGGTTCGTAGTATGGGAGCCACAGTGGATTATAGAGAGACAGACAGACAGACATCAGGTGAAAAAACATTTCAGAGAGATGATAAAGACAAACATTTATACCACATTTTGAGATGCGGTCCGATTGGATAAAGAGCAGAAGAAAACAAAAAACAAAGCTGGTATCGAATAAACTTCTCTCTTTCTCATCAGGCATAACTTTACTCAGCAATCCCCCAAACCAATGCCCTTCCTCATTTCTTTACAACACCGGAAATGACTGCAGGAATTAAGCAGATGTGGGATTGAGACCTCACCTTTAGACCCTGATTTCTTTCTTGACCTCCTTTTGGTCTGTTCACGTGTCTCCACTGATTCGAGGACTGACCTCGAACACATTGTCACTTATTCCTTACGTCTTAATCCTCCAATCCGTACTCTGGGGGCTAAGGTGGATTTCAGAGTGTTATTGTGAGTGTTAAATTTTTAAATTAACTGAGATAGTACAATGTAAAAGCTTACAGAGGAGGTTCAACCAGAATTTATGGAGTAAAAGGCGAAAGGTAGCCCTAGAAACCTCATATCTCGAAATGAGTAAGAGCAGGGATTTTGAAAAGTTTATAAGGCAAGATCCTCCTATTCCCTCAGCTCCCCGGCTGGGGGAGCCGCCACGAGGTTCCAGCTTGCAGCCCTTGGCCCATATTTCCTCCTAAAGGTTTGGCGGCATCTCACCCCATAATTTGTTGTTCCGAGGCTGCAGCTTGGGTGCCTCCCCCGCGGCGCGCGTGTCCCCTGGCCTCAGTGGTCTCACCTAAAGTGCGATCCAGAGGGCGAGCGCCCGCTGCGCGTCACACCTGAGCATCCCAAAGTCCGACTTTCTTTGGGGCGGGCCTAAGGAAGGCGGCGACTTTGCAAACAGTCGGGACGCAAGGGATAGGACCGTGGCTCGCCTTGGAACACCTGAAACTAGGGTGGAAAGAGAAGCGCAGCAAGACCATTTCGGAGCCACCAAGCTGGAGCTGGAGCTGGAGTGCCGGGGTGCCGGGGCTGCGGCTGCTGGGCAGGGTCTCCTCCAGGCCGACGCCCAGGCGAAGGATGAACTGGAGAAGGTGGCGGTCTCCTGGCCAAGCGGCCGGGCCGCGAGTGTGCTGCGCTGGTTCACCACCGCGATCCTGTATGCGGCCTTCTTGGGGCTGGTGAGAGCTGGGTCTATGACCCTTCCAGGCCCTGGTCAGCAGGCGCCCTGCAGAGCCAGTGGCGCAATTGCAGTCGGGGCTTTGCCACCTGCGCACTGGGTGACCTTGGGAGCTTTAGTTTGTCAGCCTGGGCATCAGTTTGGTCATCTAGAAAATGGGCACAATTGGAATCGTGGAGGGTTATTGTCAAGTGCGAAATTAATTTTCCTAATGTGTTTTCCAACTGTAATCTCCTCTTCCAACCTGTGTCTCCTCGTTGAGAGGAGAGAGATAGGAGAGAGGTCGCCCAGGTCGTTAGCTGCTGCCCTCCACATCTACCCATTCAAGCCCAAAATTATAACGCAGAAACGCTCCTTTTCTAAAAGGGATATCCTCTTCTAGGTGTCCTGCTCAGAATTAGCCAACCTCTTAATTTTGTAGGTAGGGAAATAGGTCAAGAGGAAGGAGGAAAGTGACTTTTTCCTTATCAAATAGCAGGTAAGCGGTAGAGCCAAGAACTCAGGAACATGTCTCTCTCCCTTCCTCTCTTTCTCTCTCTCTCTCATTCCTGTGTGTATGTGTGTGTGTGTGTGTGTGTGTGTGTGTGTGTGTGTTCACTTTACCGGGGATTGAACCCAGGAGCGCTCTACCACTAAGCTACTTCCCCAGCCCTTTTTGAATTTTTTTTGAAACAGGGTCTCACCTACATTACTCAGGCTGGCCTCCAACTTGTGATCCTCCTGCCTTTGCCTCCTAGTTACTGTAATCATAGGCCTGTAACAACTTTGCCTCGCTGGCTAGGAACATCTCTTATTCTGCTCACAATCCTATTGACATTAATCCTTCAGATCCTTACATGTTTTTCTTCAACAAAGTACAAGTCTAGAAGTGCCTTTTGCCAAACTTGATAATTTCCCATTCTGGGCTGTTAGGTGGTTCAGTCCTTTGAGGAAAGTTACTTCTGACCACTTAGGTTTTCAGAGAATCTAAACCACACTTGTTTCTTAGAATTTTTTTGATGTGGAAGGAAATAAGAAAGAAATCACTACAGATGCTTGGTGAGCCCTCACTATGTGCCAGGTCTCATTCTAAATCCTTTGAAGAACAGAAGTGATATGATTAGAACCAGTATTCTGGCTTTTTTCCTTCAACCTGATCCTTGCTGTGGGCCTGTGCACAGCCTGGTTCTCAACCTGGATGGCTTCTGTGGGACAACAGATACACCCTGCATTTCAAGCAGAGCAATGTAATTAGAATCAATTCTTCTTGGAATGTAGATAAAGGAAAAACATTTTTTTTCTTGGAGCAGCTGACAAATATCCTATGGAAATGAACAGTAATCCTTAGTTCTTTGATAGCACATTGTCCAAGTAACATTTGTTTTTGTTAAAGTCATTCTATACATGTGTATGTGATATTTGCTAAGATAGCATTACACATTGTACTCCTTCCTGGTGGCTTTGGGTTTTCCTTGAAGAAAAATGTGTATTTGGAAATATTCATGTTGTTTATCTCCTGCATTCTGTATATGTGTAGTTCTGAGGAAAGACCCTATCAGAAATATTGTGTGTTTTAACATAAAACCAACAACAATATTTTGATGTCTGGATAATTTAAAATTTTAATATCTATAGTCTAATGTTACCTGGGCATGTAGAATATTTCAGAATATACCAAAGTAGTCTAAGAATAGTTTTATTAAACTTATTAACAATTCAAGAATACTCTTTGAAGGTATTCAAAAACTAAACAAAATTGCAATGAAAAGTCAGAAGAATTAAAATTATTTTTATTGATGCATTATAATTGTATATACTGATGGAATTTGTTGTTAGTTATTTGTACATGCACACAATATAACAATATAAATTGGTCAATATTATTATCCTCCTGCCCTGACTTTCACTCCTTGGTCCTTCCTTTCCTTCCTTGGATTTTCAAGAGAATTTTTTTTTTTTTTTTTTTTTTCTTGAGCTTTCCACATATGAGAGGAAACATATGTCAATTGACCTTCTGCATTTGACTTATTTTGCTTAACACAATGGTCTCTAGTTCCATTAATTTTCCTTCAATGACATAATTTCATAATTTCATTTTTGTTTATGGCTGAATAAAACTCCATTGGGTATGTATGTCACATTTTCGTTATCCATTCATTGTCGATGGACACCTAGGCTGGTTCTGTAGTTTGGCTATTGTGAATTGTGCACCTATAAACATGAGTATGCATGTATCACTGTAGTATAATAACTTTAATTCTTTAGCATAAATACTGAGGAGTGGTAGAGCTAGGTCATATGGTGGTTCTGTGCCTAGTCTTTTGAGGAGCCTCCATCCTGATTCTCCATGGTGGTTGTACAAATTTATATTCTCACCAATAGTGTAAAAGTGTTCACTTTTCTCCACATCCTCTCCAGCACTTATTATTGTTTGTATTCTTCATGATTGCCATTCTGACAAGTGTGAGATGAAATCCCAGTGTAGTTTTGATTGGCATTTCCCTGATTGCTAAAGATGTTGAACATTTGTTTCATGTATTTATTGGCCATTTGTGTTTCTGCTTTTGAGAAGTGTCTGATTAATTCATTTGCTCATTTATTAATTGGTTTATGTGGGTTTTGATGTAAAGTTTTTTGAGTTCTTTATATATGTTAGATATTAATCTTCAATCAGAACCCGTTATATAGGTTCTTTCTTCCCATTCCAAATTGTTTTCTTTGCTGTGCAAAAGCTTTTTAATTTGATGCCATCCCATTTTAATAAATATTTTAATAACTATTTTAATAACATCCCATTTTTAATAACTCTTGGCATTTTTTCCCCTGAGCTTTAGGGCCCCGTACTAAGAAAGTTGCTGCCTTTGCCTCTATGCTGGAGTATTGACCCTCCATTTTCTTCTAGGACTTGCTTAGTTTCTGTTCTAATTCCTAGATCTTTGATCCATTTTCAGTTGATCTTTGTGCAGTGTGAGAGATAAGGGTCTAGTCTCATTCTTCTGCATATGGATAACCAGTTTTCCCAGCACCATTTGTTTAAAAAGGCTGTCTTTTCTTCAATGTATGTTTTTAGCACCTTTGTCAAGGATCAGATTACTGTAGATGTGTAGTTCTATCTCTGTGTCTTCTATTATGTACCATTCGTCTACGTATCTGCTTTTTATGCCAGTACCATGCAGTTGTTGTTAGTATAGCTTTGAAGTATAATGTGAAGTCAGGTATTGTGATGCCTCCAGTATTGCTTCTTTGGCTTAGAATTGCTTTGGCTATTTTGGCTATATTGCTTTTATTCCTACAAATGAATTTCAGGACTATTTTTTCTAATTCTTTGAGGAATGCCATTTGTATTTTGATGGGGATTGCGTTGAATCTGTGGATTGTTTTTGGTAGTATGGCATTTTAATTCTGTTTATCCATGAACATGGGAGGTCTTTCCATCTTCTGGGTCTTCTGAAATTTCTTTCTTCAATGTTCTATGATTTTCATTGTAGAGGTCTTTCACCTCCATGTTAATATTGTAACCTGCTACTTTGTTAAATTTATTAGCTCTAGAAGTCTTCGTGTGGAGTTTTTTGATCTTCTAGGTAAAAGATCATATAAACTGCCAATGGTGATATTTTTTGCTTTTTCCTTTTTAATTACTATCCCTTTCATTTCTTTCTCTTGCCTAATAGCTCTGGCTAGAATTTCTAGCATTATATTAAATAGGAATGGTGAGAGTGTTCTAGCAGTATATTAAATAGGAATGGTGAGAGTGGACATCTTTATCTTGTCCCAGATTTTAAAGGAAATGTTTTTAGTTTTTCCCCATTTACTATGTGGTTGGCTTTGGGTTTTTCATATATGACCTTTATTATGTTGAGATAGGGTTCTTCTATTCCTAATTTCTTCAGTGTTTTTATCACTGAGTTTTGTCAAAGTTCTTCTCTGGATCTATTGAGATGACTAAGTGATTTTTGTCCTTAATTCTATGGATGTGATGAATTACATTTATTGATTTGTATTAAACCTTCCTTACATCTCTGGAATAAAACCAACTTGACTGTGGTGTACAATCTTCTTAATATGTTGTTGAATGGAACTTGTTAATATTTTGTTAAGTATTTATGTATTAAGTTCATCAGGCATATTGGTCTGTAATTTTACTTCCTTGACATTTCCTTATCTGATTTTGGTACAAGGGTGATGCTGGCTTCATGGAATTAATTTTGGAGGTGTTCCGTCTCTTTTTATTTCATGGAATAATTCAAGGAGTACTGGCATTAATTGTTCCCTGAAGGTCTGGTAGAATTCAGCTGAGTATCCATCTGGTCCTGGGATTTTCTTTGTTGGAAGGTGTTTTTTCCCCCCCTGCTTCTACCTCATTAGTTATTTTTTAAAAATATTTTTTAGTTGTAGATGGACATAATATTTTTATTTATTTGTATATTTTTATGTGGTGCTAAGTATCGAACCCCAGTACCTTCCGCATGCTAGGAAAGCACTCTACCACTGAGCCACAACCCCAGCACCACATTACAGTTATTGATCTGTTTAGATTTTCTACGTCCTCTTGATTCAATTTTGGCAGATTATGCCTAGGATGTATCCATCTCCTTTAGGTTTTCTAATTTACTGGAGTATAAGTTTTCTAAATAGTCCCTATAATCTGCTGGGTTTCTGTAATGTCCATCGTGACTTTTCCTGTTTCATCTCTAATTTTATTAATGTGTGGTTTTGTCTTTTGGTTAGTTTGGCTAAGTACTTATCTTTTCAAAGAACCAACTCTTTGTATCATTGATCCTTTGTTTTGTTTTTATTCTCAATTTCATTGATTTCAGCTTTGATCCTAATTTTTTCCTGCCTTCTGCTGGTTTTGGAATTGGTTGTTCCTCTTTTCAGGGGCTTTGAGATGTATCAGTAGGTTGTTTATTTGGATATTTCTGTAAGCACTCACAGCTATAAACTTTCCTCTTAGATCTGCCTTCATAGTGACCCAGAAGTTCTCATGTATTGTATCACTATTCTCATTTGAGTCTAAGAATTTTTTAATTCCTCCCTTGATTTCTTCTATTGCCCATTCATCATTCAAAAGTGTATTGTTCAAGGTTGGGTTTGTGGCTCAGTGGTAGAGCACTTGCCTAGCACATGTGAGTCACTGGGTTCAATCCTCTGCACCATGTAAAAATAAATAAATAAAGGTATTGTGTTCATCTATAACTAAAAATATATTTTTAAAAAAGTTTATTGTTCAATCTCCATGTATTTATATAGTTTTATTAGGATTTTGTCATGCTGATTTTTAAACTTCATTCAATTATGACCTAATAAGATGTAAAGAATTATATCAATTTTTTTTGGTATTGGCTAAGAGTTGTTTTGTGGACTTAAATGGTCTATTTTGGAGAATGTTCCATGAGATGTTGAGAAAAAAGTGTGCTCATTCCTTTTCAGATAAAATATTCTGAATAGGTCCAATAAGTCCATTTGATTTTAATATTTTTCAGGTCCAAAAAGTCTTTGCGGGGGGCACTGGGTATTGAACCCAGGGGTGCTCAACCACTGAGCCACATCTCCAACCCCCACTTTTAAAATATTTTTATTTAGAAACAGGGCTCACTGAGTTGCTTAGGTCCTTGGTATGTTGCTAAGGCTGGCTTTGAACCTGTGATCCTCCTGCATCAGCCTCCCAAACTTTGGGATTAGAGGTATGCACCATTGTACCCAGCCAAAGAGTCTTTAGTGAGTTTATGTCTGGATAGCCTATTGTAATGGTGAGAGAAATATGTTGAAATTACCCAGTATTATCATACTGGGGTGTATCTGAGGCTGCAATTTGAGGAGTGTCTCTTTCATGACACTAGTTGCATCTATGTTTGCGACATGTTTATTATTGGTATGTCTTCTTGTTGGATTGCTCCCTGTACCAGTATGAAGTGACCTTCTTTGTCTCTTCTGATTAATTTTGGTTTGAAGTCTGCCTTGACAGATATAAGAGTAGCTACCCCTGCTTATTTTAGGGCTCTATTCACATGGTATATCGATTTCCATCTTTTCACATTGAGCCTGTGGTTGTCTTTGACTGTGAAGTATATTTCTTGCAAACAACATATAGTTGGGTGTCGTTTTTAATCCATTCCATCAGCTTATGTCTTTGAATTGGAGAGTGGAGACCATTTGCATTCAATGTTATTATAGAGATGTTTATTAATGCCTGCCATTTTGATTTATTTATAATGTTAAATTTGGCCCTACTTCTCATTTGCTTAGCTACTCTTCATATGATATTTGTTCATTTGTGAGCTCTGGGGTTTGTGTTGTTATTTCTTCTGTGTGGAGCATTCCTTTAATTAAGTTCTATCATGTCAGTTTAGCAGTTATGAATTCCTTTAGTTTCTGCCTATCTTGCAAGGTTTTTATTTATTTTTGATTTTGAAGTATAGCTTTGCTGGAAATAGTAATCATGGTTGACAATTGTTTTCTTTCAGGACTTGAAACACATCATTCTAAGCCCTTTTGGCTTTTAGAGGTTGTACTGAGAAATCAGAAGTGTTCTGAGTGACTTGCCTTTAAATATGACCTGCTGTTTTTCTCCTGAGGCTTTTAAAATTCTATCCTTGCTTTGTTTGTAAGGCATTTTAGTTATAATGTGTCATTGAGAGGGTCTTTCTTGATCTTATCTATTTGGGGTTCTGAATGCCTCCTGTATAAGGATGTCCATGACATTCTTAAGGTTTGGAGTTTTTTCTGTTATTTCCCTGAAGATATTATCCAGGTTTTTCCTAACTGAATCTGAGTTTCTTTCTGTGTTCTTCCTCCCTCTGTGGTGAACCAGAGTTGGTGTCACTACTGTTGCTGCTGTCATTGCCACTGCCACCAATGGTTCAGCTCCAATGTACTCTTTCTTCCTTGATTAATGTACCCAAATTTCTGAGTATCTAAGACATTCTGATTATTGAATTTTAGTGAAATCCTTCATTTTCTCACCTCACTGCAGAGCAGTACTCCCACCACTTGAATCCCAAGCCATGGAGTCACTAGGAAGGCAGACTTCCTCTGAACTGTCATCTTGAATCCTCTAAAATAATTTTGTAACATTGAAAGTTGCAAATACAAGAAAATACAGAGGAGTTTATTATAACTAATGGTATTTTCATAGTACAATTTTCCTCACTGTGCAACTTAGTAATTCCCTGCATTACACTGTAATCCTCCCTCTCACTTTTTATTCTAGAAAAAGCTACCACTCAGAGATTATTTTAATGATTGTAAGTAAAAACACTTTTGTCTTTTAAAATTTTAGGGAATGTGTATTGGTATACTGGGGCCCACATTCCAAGATTTGGCAAAGAATGTTAACAGAAACATCAGCAGTCTTTCTCTCATTTTTGTGGGCCGTGCCTCTGGATATTTGTGTGGCTCTATGATTGGTGGAGTTCTTTTTGACTATATGAATCATTTTTTACTTTTGGGTAAGTAAACACTGCTTTGTGTTTCTTTGTGACTGTGAATGATTTTACAACTTGGCTCTAAGTATGGAAATAGTAGCCTGAAGAGTGGTTGACAACTGAAATAGATATTGTTTGGGTGTCCTCGTTGGAAGCTGGGTTTCTGTGGTGCTGCTCGCACCTTCACAGTTCGGGGGAATCTGTGCTGGGCCCTCTGGAAACTTAGATAAGCCCCCTAGTATATGTGTGTTAACAATGCTTGGCCTTCTAGACCTTTACTGGAATTTAGGTACCACTGTAGGATCACCCACTGGTTATCCAAAAAGCTCGGCTCATCAGGTTTTAGAACAGATCTTCTAGGACCACAGAGATTAGAATGAGCCCCTAGAATCTACCCAGGATCTATGGGCTCTGGACTGAAGTGAAGGGGGGAGGGGATGGTGTATAACTGAGATAGGCTTCATATTTATCCCTACTGTCCCATGTCAGCGATGACCCTGGACTGCTCTAATTCACCCTGGAAATTAATGGGAAAGCTTTTAACATATTCTCTTTTGAATAAATTGACATACTTAAAGAAAATTTAGATTAATGCAATAAAACTCCTTTGGA
This sequence comes from Tamias sibiricus, assembly GCA_025594165.1. Taxonomy (NCBI): domain Eukaryota; kingdom Metazoa; phylum Chordata; class Mammalia; order Rodentia; family Sciuridae; genus Tamias; species Tamias sibiricus. The sequence continues at coordinate 96,961,456 of CM046666.1, forward strand.
AGCAAGGAAAATAACTTGTTGCTGAAGAATCAATAAAGAAGCTCCTTTATTTGCAATGTGAGTTGAAAGTATATATTTCTTTTTTTCCTCCTTTTTCCCAAGACTAGTTTAGTTAGTTTTACTACAAAATGCCATACTTATTGCATTTTATTTTTGCTTTTTTACACTGTTAACACACATCTAAGCATACCATTAGTTTCTTAAATGCTCAACATTAATTTTGGCAAGTCTTTTATAATAAAATTTTTCTTTGTATCATAATTTATGGTTCAATTAATAGTAAGTGAATTATAATCATGTCATAGTAATTTATATTTTAGAGTCTATAAAGCTTATAAAAGATTTAAATGACATAACCACTTGTAGAAGCTGCAATTCACTTACACACAATTACCAAATTTAAATCTCACTTTATTTTGCATTTTTAAGTTGTTATGATATTGACTTGACCCATGAGCCTGCCTAAATTCTGTTTTGAATAGCTGACTTTAAATTTTTTCTTCTCAGGGTTTTCAATGTTAGCTACCACAGTTGGTCTTTATCTTATTCCTTTATATAAGAGAGCAGTATTACTGATCATCATGATGTCTGTCTTTGGTGCTACAGGGAGCATTGTGGGTATAGGTAAGTGAATCCTTCAGTGTTATCTCTGGGAGTGGGGACTTTCTACTAGGGGGTATAGCAGATGATATTAGCCTGTTACTTGCAATGATCTTGAAATGACATGGACTTACTGAGTGGATCATGGGTTCACCCCATCAGAAACACCTGTCTATCAGATCCTCTTCTTGCCAGTTAGGGCACCAATTTTTGAGCAGCCAACTCTTATTAAAGGAATATAAACAATTTTGTTTTCAGGGAGATTGTTGATTTATAGTATCCAAGCAGAGAAGGACCCTCATCTGTAGCTAATTATAGTACAGGTGAGTGGACTTTATTTTGGGAGAGAATTTTATCATTGATGATTTAATAGGATAAAACAACTGTCAAAACTTAACTCGGCTCCACAAGCACAGAAGCAGCTATCCAATTTAAAAACACACCTGTTTTTGAGCTAAAGAGAAATGCATGTAGTGTACTACTACTTTCCCTTCCTTTTTCTCCCCTCTCTCAAATGCTTCTGTTGCCCAGCATTAGAGCTAATATGTCATCACGTCTCTGAAAACCTGCTGAATAACATGCATATTTATTTTGTTCCATATCCAGCCTTTTTGCCTCCCTTCCCTATCCTTATATTCTTTGATAGGTCATGAAAGTGTTTTATACTTTAGCCTTGGTTTGGTTGTAAAATACATGGTGTAAATATGTATTAATATAAAAATATCTGATTAAAAAAATAGGGCCTGGGCTGGGGTTGTGGCTTAGCGGCAATGCACTCGCCTCGCATGTGCGCGGCCCGGGTTCGATCCTCAGCACCACGTAAAACATAAATGCATTGCATTGTGTACAACTAAGGTAAATAAATAAATATTTTTAAAAATAGGGCCTTTCACTTTGTGGCAGTTCAAAGAGTGAATATCTGGGAGGAGCTCTATTTCCTGTAAGGAACACAGAAGAATCCTGGGGTTTTAGGTGCCCGAATGAGTGGTGTGTGTGTGTGTGTGTGTGTGTGTGTGTGTATTTTTTTTCCTCAAGTGACTACCTGCCGGGGTCCAGCCCTAGCAGGGTTGGGGGTCTTCCTGGTCAAGGGATTCTAACTGCGAGACAGCGTCGGCGATGGATGGGTCAGCAACCACACAGGCACACAGGCTAGTGTAGAATGCTGCCAAGTTTATTGAATTCACACACAGTTTTTATACATTTTTTAAAGTTTAACATGCCAATAATGTGGTTAGCATAAGATGCATAGAATTCTTTGTACAGAACAGGCTTACTGGAAAAAAGGGATTGTATGAGATAATAACACCCCCACCACATCCCTTGCTATTGTTCTAATTTAATGACTAAATTAGCCTAAGTTAAACTTTAAGTTCGGGCTAGCAAGAGGGCAGTGGTTTCAGTAGTTCTTATGGTCAATTTCTTTGTAGAAATCTGTTATATTGTTTAGCAAAGCTAATCTTACTAGAGCAGGATTGCAGGCACCAAAAGAACTTTTCCCCATGGGGTCTCAATAGTAGGAAGCACTATAATTTTATTCTGTTTCTGATTACTAACAGTGAGACTATGTGCTTTTTGCATACTCATGACTGGAGAAACAGGTGGCTCTGTGACTGTTCTCACATATAACAATACATGTTTATAACAATCACCCCAGAAAAAGACACATCACACGGTGGCAGAAGATTATTTACTGTTTGTGGTAGGGAAAGGGGTTATAGTTTCTAATGTTTTATTAATATTCTTAGAAAAGGCCATAGCATTCCTTTCACCCTCAGTGATCAACACCAGAGAATAGTATGAGTAATATATTATTAGGAAAATAGTGCAAAAAAGGCACCAGAGCCCAGAGGCATACATCTGGCATTTTCCCGAGATGATGAGTCCTTGCAAACATCATTCTCCCAGTGGATCCTTGTCAAACACTGGTTGGGTTGCCAGGCGCCCCGGCAACTACCAATTGCAAGTACAGTACACTTTGATATTGTGTCCAGGATCTGATGGTAAAAGTTTGCATAGTAAATATGTATGTATTTAAAATATTTACAAATAAATATTAGGTGTAAAAAATACTCTTAAGTTTGGTGTTAAGCATTTCTTTTTAAAAATGTGTTTGCTAATGCGATTGTCTATACAAGGGAGTAGTTTGACAGTTGTAAAATTCCATGTATGCAGATGTAATGTGATGAGACATCACTTTCTGGTCTAGTGGATTAGAGCTCCTTAATCTGAACTGACTCAGGTGCTGTATTTTATAACTTAGAACATCATAATGTTCATGCCACGAAATAAATATTTATTCTAATAGTAATGACCTATATTTTTAACAGGGTAACTGTGTTTAACATATACCATTTCCCCATCTTTCATTGGCAGGTGGTAACATCCTCATCTTGGATATCTGGGGGGACAAAGGAGCCCCACACATGCAGGCCTTACACTTCAGTTTTGCCTTGGGTGCCTTTCTGGCTCCACTTCTGGCTAAATTGGCACTGGGTCCCTCAGTGTCTGCTGAAAACCACACAGAGCCTGCCGTTCAGCCTCCAGCCACCAATGGATCATCTGAAGCTGACTCAGCCCCTCTGTTTGGGTTGCCTGATGACATGAATCTACTCTGGGCTTATGCTTTTATCGGCACGTATATTTTCATAGTGTCTCTCTTCCCATTTGCTTTGTTTTTCAAGAAAAGCTCAAGGCAGGAAAAATCAAAAACATCTGCTCAGGAATGTCGAAGAGCTGAATATCACAAGACCCTTCTCTGCCTCCTTTTCTTCTTCTTCTTCTTTTATGTTGGCGCAGAGACAACATATGGCTCTTATGTTTTCTCCTTTGCTACCAGCTATGCTGGCATGGAAGAACGTGAAGCAGCTGGGTTGAACTCCATCTTCTGGGGAACCTTTGCAGCCTGCAGGGGCCTGGCAATCTTCTTTGCTGCATGTCTGCAGCCTGGCACCATGATTGTGTTGAGCAACATTGGCAGCCTGGCTTCATCTTTATTTCTGGTGTTATTTGACAAGAGTCCACTTTGTCTCTGGATTGCCACTTCAGTGTATGGGGCCTCAATGGCAACCACGTTTCCCAGTGGTGTTTCCTGGATTGAGCAGTACACGACCATAAGTGGGAAGTCTGCAGCCTTTTTTGTAATTGGAGGTGTCCTGGGTGAAATGGCTATTCCTGCAGTAATTGGAATTGTTCAAGGACAGTACCCAGATTTGCCCATAGTTCTGTACACCTGTTTGGGGTCAGCAATATTCACTGCTGTATTATTTCCTGTGCTGTATAAATTAGCCACCTTGCCTCTGGATCGCCAACGAAAAGCAACCAGAAGGAGTGAGGACTAAAAGGCTTTGCTTTCTCTGAGCTAAATGACTATGAGGAGGAGAATGAAGGGTAGGATGCAGAAAAATGGAATGAAATAAATTTTGAAGTGGTTGAAATAAATGATAAAGTAAGATATTCTTTCATAGAGACATCTAGAGATAATTCAATGGAGCCCAGAGCTGATATCTTAACAACCAATCATTCTCAAATATATTGATGTTTGAATCTTCTCCAGTTAATCTAACAATTCCACTCTGAAGCATCTTGCCAGTAACCAGGAGAAAAGGGACTAACACTTAAAGAAAATGGACTGCTTACTGACTGCCTTGAATAAATGCCACTTCTAACAAGGCCAATCAGAGGAGAGCATTAGCAGGTTTTCATCATGTTTTTGGGGATCCATTTTTAGGTCCATTTATAGCAAATGCTGAAAAGTTTTGAAACGTTCTATAAAAGCCAGAATCTTACAGAAACTACCAAGTGGTATGATACAGTACAAGAGGATCTTGTTATGAGACTGGGGTTTGGCAAGAGGCTGATTAGAAATACTTTATGGTCTTCACCTTTCAGAGAATGTAGTGAAACCATTTGTGTTTGAGAACTTGGATAGTGTTCTAATAGAGCAAACCTACAGAGGAGTGCAACAGATTTCCTGAGTAAATTATCATCTTCTTCCTGGGAAGTTGGGGAGAGTAGTTTCTTTTAAAAGCATCTTTGGAATCAACAAATGTTTTAATTAATTGTTTTATCTGTATGGTTAGACCAAAGAATGCTAATGACTCATTTGTTTTTTGATTTCTATAAAGAGGAAACAGAACAGGGCCGTGAAACCTGGATTCAAGGTGTTTCTCAGCCTTGTAGCTCTACACTGAGGCTTGGTTTATATCCTGTACTGATTTGTGATTCTTTTTTTTTTAAAATATTTATTTATTTGCTTTAGCTGTACACAATGGGTTTATTTGTACGTGGTTCTGAGGATCGAACCCGGGCCGCGCACGTGCCAGGCAAGCGCTCTACCGCTGAGCCACAACCCCAGCCCTGACTTGTGATTCTTGAAATGAAAATGAGATAGTATCCAAATTAAAAAACTCATAGGTTTAGTTTGTGCAAGATTTCTGGAAGAATAGTCCATACATTATTACAAACTGGAATTGAAACAAAAATGATAAATAGCTTTAAGTATGTGGCTACTGATTATGAATTCATATGTTCAGTGCTTAATACGTTATTGAACAATTTTCTGCAAAATGCATTTTTAGTGCTGCATTTTGTTTATCCTAAGACATACCTTTTCCCCAAACTTTTTAACATTTCCAATCAGGATATGTCTTAATCAATGATCACTGAACATAGTGACAGAATTTAATTCACATTATTTTACTATAAGCATATATAAAATATGGTTGTGTTTTGTAACCAATGTCTTAGATTCAATGATATATAGTAATGCATTCAATTATGGAAATTATACTATGTTTGCTTATATTTTAAAAGAAAACATTTTTAAATGCTAGTTTAATCTCTATTTATGTACAGATGGGATTTTAGATAATATGTTCCAATGTTAGAAACTATCTCAGAGTTACAACATTAGAAATAGATTGTTCTTTTGAGACCTTCTGCTTATCTTAGTAAGAGACTGGGTCTTCCTGTTTCAAGACTCTATCCTCACTGGGTTTGGGTGTGGTTCCCACTCTAAATACTTTAGTTTACAATAAAGTTCAGTTTACAATAAGTCACAGTCTTTTCCACGGTTTGGAATTCTTGTGTCACCCATCCAGGGCTCCTCCTCCCTGAGTTTGAAATACCTAGGGAACCAAAGTAATGATAAAAGGTAGCTTTGTGGCCCAGGCATCAGGGATAACAAATGGAACTTCATATGAGTATGGTCAAACTGGTGTCTATCCTTCAAGAAATAACTAAAATCAATAAGAAATTTTATATATTTTCCCCTAAGTTTTATGCTGAGTGATCTCAAATTTCTACTGGAATGCAATATGTGTGCTTTCTCTTATCTAATGTCTGTAAATTTGTTTTTGAAAAACAATTGCTTTGGTTTGTCTTACGTGAAATGCAGTACCTTCCTTAACAGCTTTCATTCATGTTGAGAAGGAACAACTTTGGAGAGGGCTAATGGAGAAATTGATGGAAAATGCCTGTCGCTTTTTTTATACTGTACTTCTCCCCTGGCTAGTGTTGTAAGTCGCCTTTGCTCCACACTCTCTTTTTGCAGAAAATTGTTCAATAACACATTAAGCACTGAACATATGAACTCATAATCAGTAGCCACATACTTAAAGCTATTTATCCTTTTGTTTCAATTCCCTGGTTAGTGTTGTAAATCGCCTCTGCTCCACACTCAGCTCTTCCTCAGGCTGCTAGGCCTTAGGCAGTAGCAGTTGTTTGGCTGATGAGAGGCTCATTACTACAGGGATTCTCCCCTCAGCTTCCTCTTTCAGAGGGTAGGAGATGGGGCCATGGGAAAGATGCATGGTAATGAGAACATGACATACATTTTGGAAATCCATACAGAAAAATCACTAAGATTCCACAATCCAAAATGTGGATGTCACTGTTAGGTTGTGCTACACTCTTTACTGGAGCTTGGACAGCTTTTCCAGGGCACATGGTTGCTGGCAGTATTCAGTTGATTGCTGTTGTCAGAAATCCTGCCAACTGATACCCTGGCTCCACTTCCTAACAACAATGTAATTATCTGAAGGAATTGAAGCAGCTTTATGCTGTGGGCAGCTTTAAACCCAGCTTGCTTTATCGAGCTACTGTTGCACTATTCATATAGGACCAGTGATTCATTGACTACTCTGGGCAAGTTGTTTCGTTGTTACTCTCTGTGCCTCAATAACCCTATCTGTAAATGGGGTCCAAGTGGAACCGAAAGCTTACACGTGAGTTTCAACAAATATTGGTGGAGTGGAAGATGTACAATACACTGAAAAACCTCAGATATAAAAGGAGCAAGGGCAGTGATTTTGGAAAGTTATATGAGGGTAAGACTTTTGGTTTCCCTATTTTCTTTGGTCGTGTGTGTGTGTGTGTGTGTGTGTTAGTTACTGGGGACTGAGTCCGGGGATGCTTTACCACTGAGCTACACCCCAAATCTATTTACTTATTTTAATTTTGAGACAGGATCTCACTATCTCGCTAAGTTGCTGAGGCTAGCCTTGAACTTACGATAGTCCTGCCTTGGCCTCCTGTGTGGGTAGGATTACAGGCGTGCACCACCGCGCCTGGCAGTTTCCCAATTTTTCCTAGTAGATCCGGGGAGCTGGATCGAGGTTCCACCTTGCAGTTCTTGGCCAATAGTTGTCAGCAGTTCTGCCACTTTGTGTTCCTTAGTGGCATTTCATTTCGGGATTTGTTCAGAGGCTGCAGCTTCAGTTTGCTCCGCCACGGGGCGCCAGTCCCCTGGCGTCAGGAAGTGCAACCAAGTGTGATGCCTGTGAGAGATCCGGTCTCCTAGGCAACTAGATTAACTTCCGGTTTGAAGCGCGGTTCTGGTTGGCTGGAGGCTTCATTTCCCTCAAGAAACTCGCGCGAGCGCAGCGTGATGTGGAGGGCGAATGCCCGCCGCGTGTCAACACCTGCGCGTGCCGGAGTCCGACTTCTCAGGCTTCTCTCCGGGTGGGCGGAGGGGAGGCGTCACTTTGGGAGACCGTCGGGCCGCGGGGGGTGGGTCCGTGGTTCACCTCGGAATCCCTGAAGCTCGGGTGAAAAGAGAACCTCAGCAAGACCATTTGGAACCTCCAAGCTGGAGCTGGAACTGGAGTTCCGTGGTGCCGGGGCTGCGGCTGCCGGGCAGCGGCTCCTACAGGCTGACGTCCAGGCGAATGAACCCGAGACGGTGTCCGTCTCCCGGCCGAGCAGCCGGACCCAGATCGTGCTGCGCTGGTTCACCACCGCGATCCTGTATGCGGCCTTCCTGGGGCTGGTGAGAGCAGGGGGAGCGACCCTCCCTGGCTGGGCGCTAGCGGGCACCGTGCAGAGCAAGTGGCCTTCATGGTTGGAGTCTTGGCTTCTCCTGCCCCGGCACTGTGTGACCTTGGACACATTAGTTAATCTGCCTCGGCCTCAGTTTAGTTATCTGGAAAATGGGCACAATTCCAACAGCGGGGGTGGTGGTGGTGGTGGTGGTTATTGTCAAGTGTGAAACTGTTTTTCCTAATGTGTTTAACAACTGCAACAAACTTTCTTACCTCTCGGCGTTGCAGAGATTGCCCAGATCTTTAGCTGCCCTTCGCACCCCACCCATTCAATCCTGAAATTATTATACTGAAAAGCTGATTTTCTGGGATATCCTCTTACTAGTGTCCTGATCAGATTAAGCCAACCGCTGAATTTTGCAGACAGGGAAATAATTTTGCAAAGAGAGGAAAGTGACTTACGTGTCACAGACGAATAAGGCATAGAGCCAGTCTTACTCCACTCACAGTCGTATTTATATCAAGCGTTTAGATCCTTAAATGTTTTTCTTGGAGCAAAGCGCAAGGCTAGATGCAGCTTTGCCAAACCCCTTTTGCCTTTTGGAAGCTGAACAGTTGTAACCCTTCATTCTTGTTAACACATTATCCTTTGAGGAGAGTGACTTCTGGTCATTTAGCATATCAGAGAGTCTGAGCCACAGTATTCTTAGAATATTTTGATGGAGGAGGAGAAAGAAATCACTGGATTGTTGGTGAGCCCTCACTGTGTGCCAGTTTTGTAAATCCTTTGAAAACATGAAGTAATTCCATTAGAGCCAGTGCTCAGGCTTCTTTCCTCATACCTGGTGCTTGCTGTGGGCCTGTGCATACCCAGGTCCTTAGTCTGGGAGTAGTACTGCTTGGACAATGGGTACACCCTGCATATACAGCAGAAAAGTGCAGATAGAATCAGTTATTCTTGAAATGTAGATAAATTAGAAAAAGCTTTTTGTTTTTGTTTTTCTTGGAGATGGGTTTCACTATTTTGCCCCAGGGAGACCCTGAACTGGTGATCTTCATACCTTAGCTGTCCCAGTAAGTGGGATTACACCCACTCCACACACACCCTTAGGCTCAAAAACTTCAAAAAGGGTCCAGTGAACTTCAGTTCTTGTTAACACATGGTCCAAGTGACATTTTATTGCTAATGTCATTCTGTACACATGTATGTGATATCTTCTAAGAAAGTCTTAACTGTATTCCTGATGGCTCTGGGTTTTCTTTGAAGGAAAATGTACGTTAGAAACATTCAAAGTGTTTAATCTCCTGCACATTTTGCACATAAGTAATTCAGAGGATGGCAGAAATATTGCTGTTTTGACATTAAAAACGGGAGTATATTTTGATGTGTTGATAATTTAAAAATTTAGCAACTAAATTCTTACGCTATTCATACATGTAGTACACGAAATAGCATCTTGAGAATAGTTTTGTTATGTCTTATTAACTATTAATGCAGAATAGTTTTTTTAAGGTATTGTCCAAAAAACTAAACAGAATTGCCTCAAAGAACTGAATAATTTATTTAAAAAATTGAGAATTGGAATAGAAGAAAACCCATGGAGCTATAGCTAGCTATAATAGTAGTATTGTTTATTCTTCTTGACTGTGGGTCTTAAAGTATTCTCCATTACATTGTAATTGCATTCACACTGTTTTTATAGTGGAAAAAACTACTACTTAGACATTGTTTTTAATGATTATAAGTACAAAAAAAACCCTTTTGTCATTTTATATATTTTTATATTATAGGGAATGAGTATTGGTATACTGGGACCCACATTTCAAGATTTGGCAAAGAATGTAAACAAAAACATAAGCAGTCTTTCTCTCATTTTTGTGGGCCGTGCCTCTGGATATTTGTTTGGCTCTGTGATTGGTGGAGTTCTTTTTGACTGTATGAATCATTTTTTACTTTTGGGTAAGTAAACACTACTTTGCACTTCTGTGTGGCTGTCAGTGAATTTAGAACATTACTCTAAATGTGAAAAATAGTAGCTACAGGGTGGTTAATAACTGAAATGGGTGGTGTTTGGGTCTTGTCCATGGAAACTGGGTTTTCATGTTTTCTGTTCTGACATTGACAGAGGAAACCTGTATTGGGTCCTCTGGAAAGAGATCAGCCTTCTGGTGTGTGTGTGAGCAATTCTTAGACTTCCTGACTTTCATAGTAATTTGGGTACCACTGTAGGATCATACACTGGTTGTTCAAAAGGCTCTCTCTGCTCGTGAAGGTGTAGGGCAGATCTCCTAGGGCCACAGAGCTCAGAATGAGCAAGGAGAATAATTTATTGCTGATGAATAAAGAATTCCCTTTTTTTTTGCAATGAAAGTTGAAAGAATATATTTCTTATGTTTCCTATTTCCTAGTTTATTTAGTAAGGTTTTATTAAAAACTGCCATACTTATTGTATTTTTTTTTTTGCTTTTATACACTGTTAATTCCTATCTAGATATATCTTTAGGTTCTTAAATGTGAAGTATGTAAGTAAATAATTTTGTCCTGTCTATTTTGCTGTAAAATTTTTTTGTTCTGGTATAATTTTTAGTTTGATTATTAACAGTACTTGAATTATAATCATGTCATAGTAATTTATATTTTATCATCCATAAAGTTATAATAAATATTTAAATGGCAAAACCACTGGTAGTAGCAGCTGGTAACACTCATCTACTTACAATTACCAAATTCGAATTTGACCTTACTTTTTCATTTTCAGAAGTTTTTGTGATGTTTCCTTGACCAAGTTTCTGCATGACTCCTGCTTCTTATAAATGGCTTTTAACTTTTCTTCTCAGGGGTTTCACTGTTGGCTACCACAGTTGGTCTTTATGTTATTCCTTTTTGCAAGGCAGCAGCGTTACTGATTCTCATGATGTCTATCATTGGTGTTTCAATGGGCATTCTGGATACAGGTTAGTGAGCCTTTAAGTGTCTTCTACAGGAGTGGGGACTTCCTACTAGAAAAGTAGATCAAATGATATTAAACTGTCACTTGCACTATTCTGGAAATGACATGGACTGTGCTGCATGTGGTGGCACATGCCTATAATCCCAGAGACTCAGGTGGCTGAAGCAGGAGAATCACAAGTTCAAGGCCAGCCTCAGCAACTGACTGAGACCCTTTCTTAAAATTAAAAAGGGCTGGGAATGTAGCTCAGTAGTAAAGTGTCCCTGGGGTTCAATCCCTAGTACTAGGAAAGAAGAAAAAAAAAAAACAAAAGACATGGACTTACTGAGTGGGTCATGGGTTCACTTCATCAGATCTACCCATCCAACAGCTACTGTTCTTACCAGTTAGGGCACCAGTTTTTGAACAGCCAACTATGAATTTAACTTAAAGGATTTTTGTTCTGTGGGCGATACTGATTACTGTATCCAAACAGGGAAAGAACCTCTCCTGGGCTAATACTGTGCAGGTGAGTGGATTTTATTTTGGGAGAGAACTTTAACATTGTAGTATAAGAGGATTTGATGGTTTACTAGGATAAAACAACTGTGGAACCATTATTTGGCTGATGAAATATAGAAGCAGCCTCCAGTTTAAAATACACATTGGTTTTTGAGTTACGAAAAAACCCATGTTATGTACTAGTTTGCTTGTTTTACAAGTTTAAGGCCAACTTCAGCAACTGACTGAGACCCTTTCTTAAAATTAAAAAGGACTGGGAATGTAGCTCAGGGGTAGAGTGTCCCCGAGTTCAATCCCTAGCACTAGGAAAGAAAAGAAGAAAAAAAAAAAAAAAAAAAAAAAAGACATGGACTTACTGAGTGGGTTATAGGTTCACTTCATCAGTGAAGTGAACTTTTCTCTCTCAAAAGTTCCTGTTCTCCCACAGTAGAGCTTCTCTGTGGGTCATCATGTCCTTGAAAACCTGCTAAGTAACATGTGATATGTGTTTACCACTAGATCCAGATGCCTCCCTTCCTAAGGTTATCTATAGATTGGAGAAATATTTTATACTTCTGGCTTAGTTTGCTTGCAAATTACGGGAAGGAATTATATGTTTATCTGAAACTGTCTGATTAAAAAAAAGATAGTCAAAGACGAATGCTTCTGGCCTTTCACCTTGCAGGTGTTCAGATGGGTGTAGGAACAGATGCTAAAAGGTGTTCTCATTTCCTATAACAGGCACACCAGAGGCCTGGCGTATTCAGGTTCCTGAATGTGTGTTTTGCATCTGTTTAATTAATAAATAATATTTAATATTAATAATTAATTAATGTTAATTAATTAATTAATATTTAATTGATAAATAATATTTCTCAAGTGACAACAATTCCAAGTACAGAAAGCTTTGGTAATTGGCCACTCTCTGGTGGTAAAATTTTTCCAACTAAATATATAAATTTAAAATAGTTACAAATAAGTAGGCCTATGAATGTACTCTCCAGTATGATGCTGGCACTCTAAGTAGCCTTTGCTAATATGCCCGACTCTAGGACTCAGTGATTTATCAGTTTGTAGAATTCCATGTATGCAGATGAGATGTTATAAGACATAGCTCTCTGGTGGGAATGGGTTAGAGTTCCTTAATCAGAGAATTGACTCAAGCACAATGTTTGATAACTTTGTTAAAATGCTGGTGCCATGTAATACAGACTTATTCTCTTTCTGACAGTAAAGACCTGTTTTGTTTTGTTTTGTTTTTAAACAGGATAACTGTGATTAACGTAATTGATTTCTCATTGGCAGGTGGTAACGTCCTCATCTTGGATATCTGGGGGGATGAAGGAGCCCCACACATGCAGGCCTTACACTTTGGTTTTGCCTTGGGTGCCTTTCTGGCTCCAATTTTGGCTAAATTGGCACTGGGTCCCTCAGTGTCTGCTGAAAACCACACAGAGCCTGCCGTTCAGCCTCCAGCCACCAATGGATCATCTGAAGCTGACTCAGCCCCTCTTTTGGGTTGCCTGATGACATGAATCTACTCTGGGCTTATGCTTTTACCGGCACTTATATTTTCATAGTGTCTCTGTTCCTGTTTGCTCTGTTTTTCAAGAAAAGCTCAAGGCAGGAAAAGTCAAAAACATCTGCTCAGGGATATCGAAGAGCTGAATATCACAAGACCCTTCTCTGCCTCCTTTTCCTGTTCTTCTTTTTTTACGTTGGAGCAGAGGTAACTTATGGCTCCTATATTTTCTCCTTTGCCACCACCTATGCTGGCATGGAAGAAAGCCAAGCAGCTGGGTTGAACTCCATCTTCTGGGGAACCTTTGCAGCCTGCAGGGCCTGGCAATCTTCTTTGCTGCATGTCTGCAGCCTGGTACCATGATTGTGTTGAGCAACATTGGCAGCCTGGCTTCATCTTTATTTCTGGTGTTATTTGACAAGAGTCCACTTTGTCTCTGGATTGCCACTTCAGTGTATGGGGCCTCAATGGCAGCCACGTTTCCCAGTGGTGTTTCCTGGATTGAGCAGTACACGACCATAAGTGGGAAGTCTGCAGCCTTTTTTGTAGTTGGTGCAGCAATGGGAGAAATGGCTATTCCTGCAGTAATTGGAATTGTTCAAGGACAATACCCAGATTTGCCCATAGTTCTATACACCTGTTTGGGGTCAGCAATATTCACTGCTGTTATATTTCCTGTGCTGTATAAATTAGCCACCTTGCCTCTGGATCGCCAACGAAAAGCAACCAGAAGGAATGAGGACCAAAAGGCTTTGCTTTCTAACTCTGAGCTAAATGACTATGAGGAGGAGAATGAAGGGGAGGATGCAGAAAAATGGAATGAAATGGATTTTGAAGTAGTAGAAATGAATGATACAATGAGACATATTGTCATAGAACATTCTGGGAACATTTTGATGGAGCCCACAGCTGATGTCTCCACCCAGTTCCTATCAAATGCATTAATAGTTGAGTCTTCCCCAGTTAATACTGGTGATTCCCCTTTGAAACACCTTGTCAGAAGCCTGGACAAAAGGGACTAACACTTAAAGAAGATGAATTATTTACTGACTGCCATGAATAAATGCCACTTCTAAAGAGGGCAGAGCAGCATTAGCAGATTTCAGCATGCTTTGGAGATCAAAGTTTCAAAACCCACTTAAAGCAAATGCTGAAGATTTGAAGTGTTCTAATTTCCAGTGTTTCCCACAAGGTATCAATTGCTGTGGTACAGTAGGACCTTGTTATGAGACTATTGTGTGTCATAGGCTGATTAGGTAATATTTTCTAGTCTCTACCTTTCAGAGCACACAAACTTCCCCCTCCTCCCTTTTCTTTTGAGAAGCTGAGTAGTGTTCTTCTAGAACAGAAGCCGTATGCGTGGGATGGATATTCCATTTAAGTATCAGGCATATTCTTCCTGGGGTGTTGGGCAGAGAAATTTCATGAAAGATCATCTCTGGAAACAAATAGTTGTTTTTGTTAATTGCTTTACCTTATCTATATTGTTGGATGAAAGATTGTTAAGGACTCATTTGATATTTGATTTCTAGGCAGAGAACTCAAAGCGGGACCCAAGAGACCTGGGTTCAAGACATGAGTCTGGCTTAGGGCTCTCAGTGTAGGTCTTGTTTATGTTATCACTTGATCTGTGGCTAGAAATGGAAGTGAGATGAGATCCAAACTGAGAAACTTCTAGGTTTTAAAGTTTGTGCAGGATGACAGCTAGAGCAGCGCATTCTTCATTTGAAACAAAAATGATAAATGGCTTTAAGTATGAGCTATTGTTTATGAATTCATTCCAATTTCATATGCTCTATATTAAATATGTTCTTTGGAAAATATTCTAAAGAGCACTTTTTTTGGGGGAGGGGAGGGTACTAAAATTGAACCCAGTAATGGTTTTCCACTGAGCTATACCTGCAACTTTTTTTTCCCCCCATTTTGAGACAGACTCTTAAGTTGTTGAGGCTGGCCTAGAACTTGGTGATCTTCCTGCATCAGCCTCTCCATTGACTGGGATTACAAGTGTGCATCATTGCACCAGGCAGGAATACATTTTTAATGCTGCATTTCATTGATCCTAAGATATAACTTTTCCCCATACTTTAATGTCTTTAAAACTGCATATACTTATAATCAATGATCTTTTAATATTATGTGAAATCTTGTTTGATTTTTTTTTTTTACTATATGTATATACAAAATAACATTGTATTTTACAATCAGTGTCTTAGGTTCAGTGATATATAGTAAATATAATTATGGAAATTATATTTGCAGATATTTTTTAAAGAAAATTTATTTTTATATGCTAATTTAATCTCTAGTGATGTACAAATGGGATTTGGAGATACTGTGTTCTGATATTAGAAACTGTTTGATGTAGTAGAAGTATAGACGGGTCTTTTGAGGCCCCTGACCTACCTCAGTAACAGAGGCTGGGTTTAGGTTTTCCTGTTTCAAGACTTTGACCCTCACTGGATTTGGGTGATAATCCCATTATAAGTACTGTGAACCAGACTAGAAGTAGAGTTTACAAGGAGGCACAGACTTTTCCAGGGTTTGGAATTCTTGTGTCACCCACCCATTGTCTTCCCTGAGTTTTAAATACCTGGGAAACCAAAGTAAAGATGAGAATATGGAGGGCTGGAAATGTAGCTCAGTGGTAGAGCACTTGCCTAGCATGCTAAAGGCCTGGGTTCAATCACATGCTCTAGGATTGGAGGGGTGTCAGACAGCAGGTGGCTTAGTGGTCCAGGCATCAAGGATGAGAAAGGGAACTTCATATGAGTATGGTCAAACTGATAGTCGTCTATCCTTCAAGTAATGACTAGAATCAATAAGAAATTTTGTATACTTTTCCCTAAGTTTTATGCTGAGTGACCTCAAATTTCTACCGGAATGCAATATGTTTGCTTTCTTTTATCTAATGTCTATAAATTTGTTTTTGAAAAACAATTGCTTTGGTTTGTCTTACGTGAAATGCAGTACCTTTTTTAACAGCTTTCATTCATGTTGAGAAGGTAACAACTTTGGAGAGGGCTACTGGAGAAATTGATGGTAAAATGCCTGTTGCTCTTTTTATACTGTACTTCTCCCCTGGCTAGTGTTGTAAATCGCCTCTGCTCCACACACTCTCTGCTCTTCCTCAGGCTGCTGGGCCTTAGGCAGTAGCAATTGTTTGGCTGATGAGAGGCTCATAACTACAGGGATTCTCCCCTCAGCTTCTACTTTTAGAGGATAGGAGATGGGGCCATGGGAGAGATGCATGGTGTAATGAGAACATGGCATACATTTTGGAACTCCATATAGAAAAATCACTAAGATTCCACAAACCAAAATGTGGATGTCCATGAGATCATTGAAATTATAAAATTTTGAAAATGTGTTTTTATATTGGAAGAAATAGACTTAGCATTAGCACTCATTTGAATGATCAGTTCTTAGGTCAGTGTTGACTGACACACAAAAACCAATAGCCAACTTTTCTATTACTGACTAATAAATGACCACAAAAGAATAGCAATTTAAGGGCTGGCATTGTGGCTCAGTGGCAGACTGCTTGCCTTGAACATGTGAGGCACTGAGTTTGATCCTCAGCACCAATAAAAAATAAACAAACAAAATAAAGATATTGTGTCTCTCTAAAACTAAAAAACAATTTTAAAATAGCAGTTTAAAGCCACATAAATTTATCATCTCACATTTCTGTGACTCAGCAATGTACACATGACTTAACTGTGTTCTCTGCTATGGGTCTTACAGGTCTGAGACCCAAATCCCTGTTGGGTAGCACTTTCTTCTTTGTTGGAAGATGAGTCCTCCTCCAGGGCATTGGGCTGCTTTCAGTATTTAGTTCCTAGCTTGTTGACTGGGTTCCCTGTTTCCTGCTCATAGTCAGCTGGTCACTACTCTTAGGTCCTCCAGGACTCCACGGTTCCCTGCTATGTGACCTTCTCATAGATCCTCCCACAACATGGCAGCCTCTTCAAAGCCAACCGGGGATTCTCTTGCCCTAGTGAATCTCTGCTAATCTAGAGTCATATATCACATGATGTGATTATAGGGATTACCTCTTATCACCTATGCCATCCTTGTTTGTCTTGAAGCAAGTTGTAGGTTCTGCCTAGACTCAAAGGGAGTCTAGTCTGAACAGGAATTTATTGGGGTTCATTGTAGTGTCTGCCATCTTTAGGTATCTGTATAATTGTGGTTTTCAAAAAGACTAAAAACTGGGCCAAGGTTGTGGCTCAGCAATAGAGTGCTTGCCTAGCACATACGAGGTGCTGGGTTCAATCCTTAGCACCACATAAAAATAAATAAAATAAAGGTATTGTGTCTAACTACAACTAAAAAAAAAAGATTATGGTAGAAATTAGGGAAATATCTGAAAACATGATAATTATGCAGAACATATAATTCTAAGCACATAAAGAAATTCTTACATTTCTCATCAACCTCACTTTGTGAATAAAGAATAAGGGAGCAAAAACTCCTCCTACCAGGGAAAGCACTGGAAATAACCAATTTGAGTCTAAACTGCATTGATGTTACAGTTAGTGACCTGGTCATTTGTTTGAAGAATTGTAATTTGCTTATATCAAAGGAAAACAAAGGGGCTAGGCATGTAGCTGAGGGGTAAGAGGTAGAATATATGCATAAGGCTATGGTTTAATCTCCAGCACCACCACAAAAAATAAAATAAAAAATTACCAGTGTTGCAACACACTCCTGCAAGAAGTGTGAGATCCACAATATTCCTAAAATTGTTTTGTTTCACATGGATTCAGTGTGTAGTCAGGATAGCTTTCTTATAACCACCACTTTAGAACCATAGCAATGTATCACTTAATCCTGCCACTTACACATATTAGTAAAAGATACTTAGAAATTCTTCATGTAGTCTCCCCTTTGTGTAAAGGAGAGAAGCAGGCTGATGATCTTGATTGTGAGGAGGAAGATTTCAGCTCCAATTCTGAAAGGCACTTTGGCCAGTTTATTTTAGCTAGGTTGAACTTGAGTTGGATATTCATATATGTGTAAGTAGCTTCACATTTAATGATTTAAAATTTTATAAATGTGAATGTTTATAATGATTTTTTTTTTTTCTTGTCTGTAATCCCAGTTACTTGGGAGACTGAGACTGGAGGATCACAAGTTTGAGTCCAACCTTGACAACGTACTGAGACTCCTCTCTCAAAATATAAAATGGGCCGGGGAGTGGTAGCACGCCCTTGGATTCAATACCCAGTCCTGCAAAAAAAAAAAAAATTATTTTTAACTCTTTTTATCTTCATTTCACAACATTCATCCAGTGGTTATTTCTATTATGTCTTCTCTTCTCTTCCTCTTCTGTCTTATTTCTTTTAGATCTTTCAGAGATGATTGGTTCTTATACCAAGTATTCTTATGTATTTTCTTACTTCAGCTTAGGAATTTCAGAATACATTTGTTATCCATCTCTAATTTTATTGCAGCTTGAGTTTGATGCATTTATGAGCTAGTTACTGGGTGGGCTGGAGAAAGGTTTTGAAATTGCCTGATGACATGAGTAGCATGAGAGATTGGGCTTTTTAGCTTCTGAACAACTCATTGAGAATATAAGGTACCTTTATAAAACTGTTGTATTTTTAATGGTGTACGATGTACAAAAATATAACTTGTACTATATTATCCATTTTCAAGTGTGCAGTGCAGTGGCAGGAAGTATACTGTCATTGTTGTGCAGCCATCACCGCTATCCATCCGCAGAACTCTTCACCTGGCATAATCAGAACTCTGTGCCCATTAACCAGTAACTCCCTGTTCTACTCACCCCCTCTGGCAACCACCCTTCCTCTATGATTTTCCTTGTCATGCAAATGTAATCATGCAGCATTTGTCTTGTTGTTACTAGCTCCTTTCACTTGGCAAATATCTACAAGCTTCAGCACGTGTCAGAATTTCTTTTCTGGAAACATCATTCAGCCTGAATAATATTCCATTGTATGTATATTCCACATTGTGTTTATTCATGCATGTATGGTTAGACATTCGTGTTTTTTTCCGTTCTTCAGCTAACGTGTATAATGTTGCTGTGAATATGGGCACACAGATATCTTTTTGAGAGCCTGTTTTCAGTTATTTTGTGTATATACCATATGTGGATCATATGTAGTTCTATTTTTAAGCGCTGGTGTGTTTTTATTATTTGGCCTTATTATTTGGCTTAGGTCCCAATCCAGTTTATCCATAAGGCACCAGCTATGAGAACAGAGAGACAATACTTTTTAAAGTATTGCTTCAAATTCTACATGAACTTTTGTCCCATTAGAATCAGCTCAGAATCACCCATGTAGTGAGGAAATGATCTACCTCAAACTTTTCTCATCTCTGCTCCAATTTTCTCTGTGTTTGAGCCAGTGCTTGATATATTCCTATGCTGGTCACTGCAGACCAAATATTAATAAACTTCTCTCCTTGGAGACTACCAAGTATCATTATGTGTTTCGTGGCTTATGTCATAGTTTTCTGCACTTGAATGGTCCTGTGTTTTGTACTCCTTTGTTAAGATACATAGAAATCCTTGTGAACTGGGAGGCAGATGGTATGTGTTCAGGGAACCATGGACTGGGCTGCTTTCTGCCTCTCACAGAAGCTCCGTGGGACTACTTCCTGCTCTTTCCCTCTCTTGGTCCATCCTCTTGATATTTCTAGTCCTGATTCCAAAAAGAACCTGTGTGATGTGAGTAGATCCCATTACCACTATTGGGCCTAGGAGTCGATGGTCTGCCTTATGCCTTGGGTCATTTCTGTTGCTTCCTTCCAGAGAGTGGCCACCTTCCCACTCCTGCTGCCGTTGTTCAGAATTCAGTAACCTTACACCGAATGAGAAATTCCATTGTCTACTTCATATCAGGGTAATGCTAGGCTTTGTGAATATTGCTAACAGGTGCCTGAAAGGGACTGGCAGGCCCTTCCAATTATTTTTTGAATTGAAATTGAAAACGTAATTCCAGCAAATTGTAGGATTTGGGGG
The DNA here is from genome assembly GCA_025594165.1 of Tamias sibiricus. Classification (NCBI taxonomy): domain Eukaryota; kingdom Metazoa; phylum Chordata; class Mammalia; order Rodentia; family Sciuridae; genus Tamias; species Tamias sibiricus. The sequence continues at coordinate 96,981,268 of CM046666.1, forward strand.
AAGGAAGAGTAGTAGGCAAGGCTAGTGGACTCTGATTCTTACCCAGAAAAATGAAGGCACTATCTTAATAGGGCAGCATTTATGCTTGAGTGACCTGTAAACAGATTCCTGCTTTCAGAAGGTAATATTATAGTTCTAAACTCTATGGACTAGACAGTTTCAAGCTCATACAGTTCAGTCATTTAGCAGATATTGACTCAGCATTTACCATTTTTGGAAACCAGGGCCCTGTGGACAAAACAGGAGAAGACAGGTGGGAGTCCTGTTTCATGGAGCTTATGTTTTACTATTTCAAGTAAGGTTTCTGGACACCATTTCTATTAGCTGAAGAGCCAATAAAGCTTATTGCAATTGTTTTCAACAGTTCTGGGAAAGCAAAGTAGCTAAGCTCTTGGTCCCTGTCTTTGGGGTCATGCTTGATTTGCAGTTTGGTAAGAATACTTGGCACAGTGCAGGAGAAGTTAATGCAGCTTAAGCCTGCCTAAGCAGGCCCTAGCAGAGGAGTCTGACACAACATGGGGATGTGCTCAAACAGGCAAGAGGACATGTTCATGGTTGAGCTGGATTGTGGGTTTCCGCTCCCAACACCAGGGTAACTGAGCAGGTTCTCAGCTCTCAGCCATTTCCCTGGTACTTTGCAGAAAACTCTGTCCTTAGGAGGAGAGCATCCTGTTCTGATCCTAAAGCCCTTTGGTCCTTTGCCTTGTTGAAGAATGAGCCAGATACAGAATCATTTCAGAAAAGACATTTTCCTGCAACAAGAGCAAGAGAGAGCCTCACTTGCCAAGTAAAAAACGCAATATTTGAAGGAAAAGTTTAAAACTGCTAAGAATTCTGAGTCTGCCTATATCTATTCATGACAGAAAAATAGCAAAGGCTTCACTGTTACCATGTTTACAAAACATCACAACAAATCTTCTGATGTAGTACAGCAAAAACCGTGGGCAAAATTGCTTTTGCTGGAGATTCCAGGTTTTTTTTTTTTTTTTTTTTTTTTTTTTTTTTTAATATTTGTTTTCTAAAAGTTAATGGACACAATAACTTTTATTTTATTTTTAATGTGGTGCCAAGGTTCGAACCCAGTGCCTCAAACATGCTAGGCAAACAGTCTACCTCTGAGCCACAACCCCAGCCCAAGATTCCAGTTTTATGGGAAACATTCAAGATTTTATTGTTTTTGATTAAAACCAGTTAGAGGACCCTACCATTTCTGTTTTATCTCAGGATGGAATGTGTTTAACCCCTGTGAAATGGGAAATGCTTAGTGATATTTTGCTTCTGTAGCTCTCCCGAATTTATAAACTCTAGGAAGAAAAATATGACCTGAAGGAAAAACACGATTGCAGAATGTATTCTTCATTCTTGGATTGTGCCCAATCCAAGTGATAAGTCTTTGCTCCAGTGATTTTTAGTCCTGGTTGCTGTAAGAATCACCTGGCATTGTTTCAAAACTTCCAATGCCTAGCACATTTACTTAAATTCCAATTTAATTGGTCTGTTGTGGAGCCTGAGTTGTGATATTTTGAAAGTTCCCTGGTAAGTGTGATGCTTAGCCAAGGCTGAGAACCACTGCCTTTGACAATGCAGAGAACTGGATCTTCCTCTGCCAGTCAGAGGGATTTTTTTTTTTTTTTAGGCTCATTTACACCTTGGTTAAGTCATGCTGCTTTGTAGATTAATGCTCTGTGCACTTTTTTGAAAGACAAGCTGAGAGGAAGAGGTCTCCTGTTTTCTATTACCTCCACTGCTATATGGTCAAGTCATGGGAACAGTCAATGCTGTTAATTGAAGTTTTGCCAAGAGTAAAAGCAATCAGAGATTTTCTGCATGTTGCTCTTCCACACAGGTTTTCACTTGTCAGTTTTGATCTTGGGGCTTAAGCGGGTAGGAATGGTCTTAAGATTCACTCCATCTGAATATCAGTGCATTCACTGTTTACATGCCTTTGTATAATACAAGAGCATGTTTGAGAAATATGTTAATGTAAAAAAATAAACACTGATGTTGGTTTAAGATAAAATTCGGTCTCTTCAGTTTTGTTTTGTTTTGTTTTGTTTTGGGTGCTGGGGATTGAACCCAGGGCCTTGTGCATGCAAGGCAAACACTCTGCCAATTGAGCTATATCCCCAGCCCCTCTTTAGTTTTTTATTTAATATTTAACAATGAGCTTGGCATCACTCTTTCAGAAATGAGTCAAGAATATGTTCAGATTTTAGATTTTGAGTGCCCCCCCCCCCCTAAAAAAAATGTGGTTGTGTTGGGTTCTGAGAACTGCAGAAATAGTTTCACCTCACATGCATGTTTTTTGGAAATGACATGTAACATCTTGACACTTCAGTGTTTCTCATGTTTATGATCAGTTTTCTAAACTTGCCAGTCCACTGAAAAAGCTGTTAGCAGCTTGTTATCTTAATGTGTCTATTGTTGAAGCATAGTTTCCAAATGGAGATGTTAGAGATATGTCTCTGTTTCAGAACAGAATGGAGGTTTTCTAAATGGCACATCAGGCAGAACTTGGGATCCTTCTCTTCACTTCTCTACACAGCCCCGCAACTGAACCTTGCTGCCAGTGACCACAGCCCTATTTGTTCACTTACTTAAAACAAGCATAGTGATAAAGGAGTTCAGTGCTGCTAGGTTGGAGCAGATTCGGGTGTACATCTGTCCCCACCTTCTCAACACTTTATGAGTCTTAGGAAAAGATAGTTTAAAAATAGCAAAGTTGAGGCTGAAAGAAACTAAATGTCTACACTGTCCTCATCTAAACAGTTAAGTAAAAGATAAAGTGAATTTAACTCCAGGTGTCCTTGACTGCCACCATCTCTGCTTTAAGTGACCTGAGTTTACAGCTGTGTACTCTGCTCAGGGCAGGGACCTTCTTTGACTCCTGCCAGGGCCTCTGGGCAAAGCTTGGCCTTTTCTGGCTCCTCCTAGAAATCCTTGGCACTGGGAGGAGAGTAGAGGATTCCACACTCTAAAGTGTAATGGTGTGTGGTATACGAGGGTCCCCAGGCTTTCCATGAGGAAGTGGACTCAGCTTATCATCACATTCCTACTTAAAGTAGTTTTCATGATTTGACTGGACATGAGGGTGACCTAGTAGTCAAGTTCTGACCTTACCACTTGCTGCCAGAGGCCCCATGGGGCCAGAAAGATGGGACTATATAGACTGTAGTTCATAAGGACAGAGTTGGGAACTGGCTGGGACCCTTCTGCTACCTCTGTCTGGAAAGAGTAATGGTTTGGAAATGTCATTTTTCTTGTTTTTCTTCTGTGGTACTGGGAATTGAATTCAGGGACACTTATGCCACTGAGCTATATCACTAATTACAGGCAGTGGTGCATATCTTGTAATTCTAGTGATTTGGGAGGCTGAGGGAGGAGGATTGCAAGTTCAAGGCCAGTCTCTTGGTGAGACCCTGTCACAAAAATAAAAATGACTGGGGATGTACTCAGTGGCAAAATATTCCTGGGTTCAATCCGTAGCACATGTGTGTGCTCAAAAACACACACACACACACACACACACACACACACACACACACACACAATTTTTTTAAAATAAAAAATAAATTAGGGTCCTCCCCCCTCAGCATCCCAAACTGCTGGGATCACAAGTGTGCACCACCACACCCAGTAAGGGATGGTAGTTTTCAACTGTTCACTACAACAGCTATTTCATTCTCCCTCCTCTGGGAATCTTTAATGCATCTGGGAGGTAGAATGTCTGAAAAAAAAACCTCATACGTACTCTAGAGGTGAAGAGAGTAAAATCTGGTGTCTGTGTGGATTCACATTCTCCCTCTACCACCTATTTTTACCTTAATCTCATTACTTAGTCCCAATGTTCCTCATTTGTCTTTCCTGGACTTGCTGGAGATCTAAGTAAGATTGTATTTGTAAAGCACTTAAATATTACCTTATTCATATTGTTATGGGCTGAATTAATCCTCCCCTTACCCATTTATGTATTGAACCTTAACCCCTAGTAACCCTGAGTGTGACTGTATTTGGAGATGGGTCTTTGAAGAGACAATGAAGTTAAAATGAGGTCACTGGTGTGGCCTCTAATCCAATAGGACTGGTGTTCCTACAAGAGGAGGAAATTTGGACACAAACAGGCACAGAAGGAAGACCATGGGGAGACACTGGGAGAACAAGGCTCTTATAAGCCAAGGAGAGAGGTCTCAGGAGAAACCAGTGCTACCAGTGCCTTGAAGACAGATTTCTGTTGTTTAAGTTACCCACCTGGGATAGGTAACTTATTATGGCAGTCCCACCAAATATGAATATATACTAAGCACAAAGCAAATGTTAGTTATTATTATTTATTATTATTGTTTTGTAGGCCAAAGGGAGTAAAATGCCAGAAAAGAGGGAATTTGAACTAGAAGATAATTCTATTGTAGTAAAGGAGACCACCTACAAAAGGGAAATACTAAAAATTTTAATAATTATTATGTCTGGGAAGATGAGATGTGACACTCTTAACTTAGCTGATGAGGTTATGGACTGTAAAGACACTTCAGTTGCTCTGGGAAGTCAGTCAGATGTGTGGCTGGGAGCTCTCTGCTCAGGCACTATGCAAAATGTGGACCCCCCCCCCCCCCCCCAGATCCCTCAACTGGAGGCCATTGGCAATGGAAAAGTGAGATTGAGAGAGCACACACTTAAAAAAAAAAAGGGGGGGGGGTAATGAATGCATGTAATAATAAAACCCAACAGAACAAAGGTGAATTAAAAAGTAATTTATTTATTACTCTCTTAACCCCAAACCCCAGCAATGGAGGCAACTACTATTATATTTTGTGTATCTTCTAGACATAGCTGTCTAGAAGCAAACAAACAAAACCAAAAAACAAAACTCCTCTGCTTTATTTTTAAATTGAAAAAAGTTGTATACATTGATTGTGTACATACTTTCAAAATATGTATACCTTGTGGAATGATTAGAACTAACTGACATACATTTAACTCGGCTTTATATATTTTTCAGTGCTGGAGATCAAATTGTCTTCTAGTATACTAGGCAAGCACTCAGCCTTATTTTTTAGCATAGATTATTGGAATGTGTATGAATGAAAGTGGCATGTAGGTTTTAAAAAATAATATTTTATTTAGATACAATTCCAAAGATATCATCCCTAAGCTTCTCTTTAACCACATTCTTGACCTATCCAAGGTATATATATAAAGTTTCAGTTATATAGGGGCTTGAAATCTGGAACAGTGCTGTTATAGGTAGGAGAAAGAGCCAAAAAATGCATGTGAGCCAGAACCTGCTTTGCTGTAATAGTTAACTCTGTGCACAGTTACAGTACCATCTGGGTGTCTTTCATCAAGCACCAATGAGGCGTTAGTCTTATTTTTAGATGGAGACATAGGCTTAGTTGCTTTTTTCTCTGTAGTCCTACAGCTAACTGAAATGGAGCTTGAATGCAATTTAGGTTTCTTTTGACTCCAAAGCTCATGCTGTTTTCACAAAGCTATTCTTTCTACTTCTTCATTGAAGGTAGCCATATGTAAACTGACTTCTTGACTAGGGTGGGTAATTCAAATCCCTCATTTATAGGTGACCACTTTAATCAGGTTTCAACTGCCACCAGTCTAGAAAACTGCTCTAGATCCAGTGATAACTCTGCGTGCTAAACCTGGGGGACATTTTTAATTCTTTAACTCACCAGTCATATATGTAGCAATAATTTGAGTGACTTCCACTTGCCAGGCAGTGTGCTTGTGTTGGGATGTGTTGGGGAGCAAATTCTGATCTCTGTCCTTATGATTTTGGAGTCTGTTGAGAAACTGACATCAAATGTTGGCAAAATAATCCACTCTCGTTTGTCATGAGTCAGAGCAGCCAGCATATAGCAGGTGGGCATAGTGGCACATACCTGTAGTCTATTCAGGAGGCTGAGGCAGGAAGATCTCAAGGCCAGCTTGGGTGAGTTTGAGGCCAGCCTGGGTGAATTAAAAAAAAAAGGGAGGGGGGCTGGGGTTGTGGCTTAGCGGCGGAGCGCTCACCTCGCACGTGTGCGGCCCGGGTTCGATCCTCAGCACCACGTAAACATAAATTCATTGCATTGTGTACAACTAAAGTAAATAAATAAATATTTTAAAAAAGGGGAGGGGGCTGGGAATAAAGCTTAGAGATAGGGTTCCCCTGGCACTGTCTAGTCCTTCCCACCCAGGCAAATTCAGCACACAGTGATATGGGAGCTTACACCTGTTTTAGGCCTTTTGTACCTTGATAAAAAGGTGGGCTAGAAGGTTTTACTTACCTCTGGTGAGGATGCAGACTTCCAGTGACCTCCCTATTCTCAGTACTGTACCTCATAATGTTCAAGGTCATCAAGGTTTGTGTATCTCTGATTCTCTCTTAAGGCTGGAGTCAACTGTGTGTGGGGACAGCAGGTGTGGTCACTCCAGTATGTGGAGTCAGTGTGGCCTGTGTTCCTTTTATTTAAACATTTCCTTCCTGGAGCCTTGCTATCCTAAGCTTTTCCTTGAATTCTCTAATAACGATCAGTTATGGCTTTCTCTTTCTCACTCCCTGGGCTCCTCCAACAGAGGAGGAGGTAAAAAAAAACATCTTCACTCCATAATTTTGAAACCAGTATCAATTTTACTTATGTTTCTCTCCCAAGTGAAATATTTGCAGACAGGGGATTACTTTGGTATCTCTTTCCAGATAAGAAAAATGCCAGGCACATCTCCGTAAATATTTATCGAATGGCTGATACTTAAGATTTGTCTCAGTGGCTCCAGAGGCTGAGGCAGGAGAATCTCTAGTTTAAAGCCAGCCTCAGCAACAGCAAAGTGCTAAGCAACTCAGTGAGAACCTGTCTCTAAATAAAATACAAAATTGGGCTGGGGACATGGCTCAGTGGTTGAGTGCCCCTGAGTTCAATACCCGCCCCATAAAGATTTGTGTAAACTTTAGTATTTCACCTTCACATTTCTATTCATAAATCTGTTATTAGGTAATCATGGGCAGGTGATGTCCTCGGTTTTCAAAGAATGTGAATATTTTTTAAACCAAATGATTGTTTTTCAAATCATATTTTTATTTGAAAAGACCAAATCATTTGTTTTTTTTCAAAGGGCTGTATTCTTATTAGTGATCATGAGAAAGCCCAGACCTTAGAGGTTCCTTAATCTACCCCATTCTTTCCCTGAAAATTTCTGTCCTTCCCTCCAACAAAAGGTGGCATCAGTAGAGTAAGACAGGTAAAGATTCTTGAGTAATAAAATGGTATGTTGATTTAAAAATGCTTTTGTCTTCCTGATTATATTCTCTTCTTCCCAAACATACACAGAAATCTGATGGTATGAATCTGAGAGTACCTCTTAAATAAGATGCTTTTCTTTGTAAGCCACTCTTAGAGATTGGCTAAGTCCTGAAATTAAGCTATGAGGGTGAGGAAATGAGAGAAGCCATGGATTAGTGGTATGTCTTGTGACTTCATCCTTAGATCCCAGATCCATGACTGTTTTCCCATACAAAGCTGTTTAACCAGAACTGGGGCATTAATGGTGCTGGATTTTATATCATAAAACCTAAGTGGGTAGAGGTAACAATGTTCCTCATATCCGCTGAAAGAGGCAAGGCACAAAGGGGATAACAATAAGCAGAGAGGTGTGTGCTGTCTTCTGAGAGGTGCAAGGCTAAGAGTGATCTGAAATATCCATCCTAAAAACAGCGACTTGTGCACTGCCACCTTTCCCTACTACTCTTCCCTCTTTTGACGGCAGATCCTATCAATGTTATTTATAGCTAGGTTTCTGTTTGCTTCATAAAATTAAATATGTGAAGGAATGATATTCTGAAATTGATGTCAATTAAAAAACTTTTTCAATAGGTCATAAATAAATACCCTTATGGTTCAGCTGTTATAAAAAGAAGGGGAGGAAAGGGGGGGGAATAGATCAAGACTATACAGCTAAAAATGTTAGTGTAAAATACAGTTCTGGAGCCAGATGCAATTGTTCCCAAGATGAGAAAGAGATGGTGTAAGTGGAAGTTCTGACAGTATAGAACTTAGAAGTAGAGAAAGCTTTATCAGTGTCAACCTACACATGAGTTAAGAAAACCCTAATTCTAAGGACTATCCTCAGTTTTCCACACAAAAACAACAAAGATCCTCAGAAATGAGGCTTTATTATGTTTTAACAGGTCTTGAGAGATACACATTTAAAAATATGATTTGTAGCTCTTTTTTTTATTTCATATTTATCATGGCATTCTCAGAAAATGAAATCATACCAGAGCTTGGACATACACATTCTGGCAATGGAAGATACATTTCTGATGAGTAAGCAAATGAACAATCTATGTTAAGAACTTATTTTTTTTCTATTGAAAAAAACTGGCATATGTTAGAAATTGGCTAAAACTCTTAAAAAGTAATAATAATGTAGTTTTTGCTTTCCATCAGCAAAATTCTGGCCTCAAGAATAAATCATTGTAGCCAATGAAAGTAAACAACTGAAGATCTACCAAGCAGTACGTGCCTTTCTAAAAGGGTGAGTGCTAAATTCTTCTTAGACTGTTTTTGTTGCCTTTTTGTTTGTTGTTTAAATCTTATAGTTTTGTAAGGGAATTGCAATATTAATCAGTATCTAAGAAAGATATAGTCCATGCTTGTATAATTATATCAAAATGGATTCTACTACATGTATAACTGAAAAGAACAACAAAAAAAATCAGATGTCTAGCAAAATAAAAATAAAATAAATAAAAAAGAATGAGTTTCATTTATCTCATTAAAATTCAGGAAAGCACTAGGTAATATGTAGCTGATAATTTCATTTATAGCAAGATAAAAACCATACTTCCATATTTCATATTTTATTCAATTTTAATATGGTTTCCATTAACTCTTAAAACAATGATTTCCAGTTTAAAAAAACAATGCACTGACCACATAATTCCTTTTTCATTTTATACAGTTATACAAATATTCTAAATACACATTTTGTGTTCAAGATGGTGGCAAATAAGATTAACTGTACAGTACATAAGAAAAGAAAATATTTTAAGCATATTTAGAAGCAATAGAAATGTCTATACAAAACAAGCAAAAATGGAATAAAATTTTTTATTTTTAAAGTATTGCAACAGGCCCACAGGTTTGTAACAAAAATGTCTTTGCACAGTTCCTCACAATGCCCCATTAATAGCTAAAGCAAGACAGCGGTTTTTAGAAAATAATGTTTCAAAATGCTACACATGGTACTATTGTTTGCACATTTTGATCAAAATAACAAATCTACTTTGAGTCAAGCAAAACCTAGAGGAAATATACCAAACAACTTCAAAATCATTTGTATAAAATTCATTGCACATTATTTTACTCAGTTGTTTGAAAAGTAAAAAAGTGTATTTACAAAATATTTTGCAGTCAAAATTATAAAGTGAATGATATCTCTAACACGTCTTGATACAGACAGTTCAAGGAAAACACACAAATGGTTTTTTTTTTAAGAGGTTTTCAGTGTTCCTTCCACAGGGAAGTAAACATGATCTACTCAAATGCTTTAAAAGATGGTACACATACTGGAGCAAATCCAACAACTGCATTATAAAACAATGTTAAAAAGGTGAAAGAATGAGGAATTTGTACATTGTAAGAAGTGAGCTATTTAGAGATCAACACGTAATTTTTAATTCAGTTAGCATAAAAGTCTTCATAGTCTTCAGATAACAGAAAATGAACATCTTTGACTTGATGGAAGTTGAGAAAGCACCATGCATAACAGTTTAGCGGTAAACACTGAACAGAATAGCACCTGGAATTCTGTGATACTGACAATTTAAAACTGGTCTAGTAATTGCCGAAGATATGGTGCCTTGGATAATTCTCTATTTACTCGGGAGAGTTTGAAAAGTACTGGGCAGTTCAGAGAAACACATGGGATATGTCGGTCAAAGGAACTTGTACAGTTCTTGCATATCTGAAAGTATAAGAGAAACACATAAAACAATAGGGAAGTTTTATAAATATTTGTAAATACCAAATTTTTATAATCCCTCCTTTCTGACCCATCACAGATTACTGGCAAATGTAAAACATATAATACATTACAGAAAATTTATTAGTTTTCCTCACTTAGAAGCCTAGCCTGCCCTATGGGTGAGACATTTCTACAGGATGTTATTTCATAAAAAACAGACCACAAAATTCTCTTATGAATTCATTTAATGCCTGAGATCACATTTCATTTATAATATAATTCTGTTATATTAAAAATCATATAGATTGGCAACTTCCAGCAAGATGGCTGACTAGAGGTAGCTGATGTACCTTCCCTACCACAAAGAATAAACAATTGTTCAACCAGAGTGTTGGACTGAAAACAGTGGAGTATGGTGGGCATGTAGCAGAGATGCAAAAAAACATGGAGGCTCAAGATGGCTTATATAAAGAAGGGAAGAAAGAAGCTTCCATTTACCACTCCATCTCCCTCATAGGGATCAGTACGGACCTTCCCAACATGGAGAAAAGGTAAGAAGGAGGTCCCCAGCACCTCCTGCAGGCCTGGAGCCTAGTTTAGAGAGCTTCTAGGGAATTTACACTACTGAGAAAGTCCAGTTCATTTAGGCCCTTCTCATCCAAATTGTGCTGCATAGGGCAATCTTAAGACCATACCCATGTGTTTCCAGCTGTGCAAAGATTTGGGTGACCAATTCCTGCAGCTCTGTGCACCCCACTTAAGTTAGAGGTGTGGTACTGTCTGCCTGAGTTCAGGGAAACAGCTGGGTGACTCACACTTGCCCACAGACTACAGAGCCTGGAACCACCACCAAACCTGCTTGGCCTAGGAGAGCAGCATGTCTACACATGGATCAGACCCACAAACTCCTACAGCCTAGGCTCCTGAGACACTTTCAAGCATTACTAACATTCATTATGGCTAAGAAAGCTATAGAGAATACAATACTACACCCACCCAGAAGCAAAGCCAACCTATCCGACCAAACCTACATTCTAGGAGGAAGTCTTTCACTATTAAAACCACTATACAAAATTAGCATAATTTCACCAGATGTATAAATATCAATGCAGGGACAAAAGAAATATGAAAAAGCAAGCTAATATAAGACCTCCAAAAGAACACACCAATTCTCCACTAATGGACCCCAAAGAACAGCAGCAAATCTATGAAATGCCTGGAAATGAATTAAAAATAATAATCTTAAAAAAACTCAGTAGACTGCAAGAGGAAATAGGTCAGTGAAATTATAAAAATCAGTAAATGATGTGAAAGAGATATTTATTAGGGAAAGAGATCATATAAAAAGACCAAACAGAAATAAATCTTGGAGCTGAATTGAAAAAAAAAAAAATACAATCAAGAGCTTCAAAACCAGATGAGAGCAAGTAGAAGAATTTCTGAACTTGAAGATAGATCTTATGAAGTAACTCAGTCAGGGGGATGAGGAGGAATGGGAGTGGGAAAGGAGGAGGAGGCAAAGATGGAGGAAGCCTAGGAAACCTATGGAATACAAGTAAGCAAACAAGATTTGTATTTTAAGTGTTGCAAGAGATGGGAAAAGCCATTCAAACATTATTTAATAAAGACATAAAAGTTCAAAACTTCCTAAATCTTGGGACCGAAGAGATCAAGGAAGCTCAAAGGTCCACAAAATAGATTTAACCCAATAAAAACAGCAAAAAGGATCAAGTCACACATAAGGGAATTCTGATTAGACTAAGCAAATTTCTCAGTAGGAACCTTACAAACCAGAAGAGAATGGGATACATTCCAAGTCCTGAAAGAAAAAACTTTTTCCAACTGAGAATACTAGACCCAGCAAAGCTGTCCTTCAGAAATGAAGTCTTTCTCAGACAAGTAAAAGCTGAGGGAATTCATTACCACTAGACCAGCCTTACAAGAAACACTTAAGGAAGTCCTACATCTAGAAGTGAAAAGATAGTAACTACCATCATGAAAACACATAAAAGTATAGAGCTTACTAGTAAAACAGACACAGAAAAGAGAGAAAATAATATCCTCAGTAGATAAAACCACCAAACCACAAAGACAATGAGAGGAAGAAAAGAATAAAGAGTATACAGAATAACTAGAAAACAATGAATAAAATGATAAGAGTAAGTTCTTACCTATCAATAATAGCCTTGAATGTAAACGAATTGAATTCTCCAATTAAAAGATACAGACTGGATAAAAAGCAAGACTCAACTATATGCTGCCTAAAAGAAATCCACTGATAAAGATGCACAGACTGAAAGTGAAGGGATGGAAAAAGATAAATCATACCAATGGGAACCAAAAGTGAACATAAGTAATTGTACTTACCAGATTAAACAGAATTTAAACAAAAAACTATAAAAAGAGGCAAGGAAAGTCATTATATAAAGTGATCAAACAGGTATATAGCAATTATAAATATATATGTATCCCATACTGGAGTATACAAAGGCATAGACTCTAATTAATAATAGCTGTGGACTTTAGCAGCCCATTTTCATCAATGGACAAAGAAAATATTATTCTTAAAGTATACTATATAGACCAAATGTTACAGAACATTTCATCCAAGAGCTAAAGAATACATTCCTCTCATCAGCACATGGAACGTTGTCCAGGACTGATCACAAAAACCAAAATCATATGTATCTTTTCTGATCACAATAGAAAAAACTAGAAATCAACAAGAAGAACTTTAGAAATTGTAAAAATACATGAAAATTAAATAACATACTCCTGAAAAACTTATGGGTCAATGAAGAAATCAAAAGTGAAAGTAAAAAGCTTCTTAAAAATAAAAAATAAAAACACAACATATCGAAACTTAGAGGGAGCAAAAAAAAGCTGAAAGCATTTCTTCTAAGCTATGGAATAAGACAAGGATGTCCACCTTCACCATTCTTATTCAACATAGTACCGAACATCTTAGAGCAATTAGGGAATGAGATAAGGGCATTGAAAATTGGAAAGATGTCCCTTTTGGTAGATGACATGATCTTAAATACAAACATATCTAAAGACTCCACAAAAAACTGTTAGAACTGATAAATAAATTCAGTAAAGATGCAGGATTAAAAAAATCTGCAGCAGGGCTGGGATTGTGGCTCAGCGGTAGAGCGCTTGCCTAGCATGTGCATGGCCCGGGTTCGATCCTCAGCACCACGTAAAGATAAAGGCATTGTGTACAACTAAGGCAAATAAATAAATATAAAAAAAAAAAACAAAAAAAAATCTGCAGCATTTCTACACACCAATAACAAACTTGGAAATCAAGACAGTAATCATATTCACAATAGCTACAAAAATAAAACCAAAATACAAACACTCCCCCTCTTTAATAAATTTAAAGAAATGAAAGATCTCTATAATAAAAATTATAAAACACTGAAGAAAGAAATTAAAGATGACAAAACAAATGAAAAAAATCCCATATTCATGTGCTGTAAGAATTAATATTGTTAAAATGTCCATACTACCTAAAGCAATCTACATATTCAATGTAATCCCACCCAAAATACTAATGATATTCTTCACAGAAATAGAAAAAACATTCCTAAAATTCACATGGAACCACAAAAGACCCCAAATAGCCAAAGCAATCCTGAGCAAAAAGAAAAAAACTGGAGGCATCACAATGCTTGTCTACAAAGGTATAGTAACCCAAAAAGCATGGTATGGGCATAAAAAACTGACACACAGACCAATGGGACAGAATAGAGAACCAGAAATAAATCTATGTACTTACAGCCGACTGATTTTCAACAAAGGTGCCAAGAACATACATTGGAGAATTGATAGTCTCTTCAATAAATGGTGCTGGGAAAACTGGATATCCATATGCAGAATGACTCATGTTTCACCATATACAAAAATCACCTCAAAAATGGATCAAAGACCTAAATGTCAGACCTGAAACTAGGAAACTACTAGAAGAAAACACTTCAAAGATATCAGTATGGGCAATTTTTTTTGGAGGGGGGAGAATACTTCAAAAGCTTCTGTATAGCAAAGGAAACAATCAACATAATGAAGAGACAATCAGTAGAATGGGAGAAAATATTAGCAAACTATTTATCTGACAAGAAATTGAGATCCAGAATACAGAAGGAACTCCAAAACTTAAGAGCAAAACTCACAAATAACCTGATTAAGACAGGCAACAGACCTAAATAACATTTCTCAAATGAACACATACAAACGGCCAACAGGTAGATGAAAAAAATGATTAACATTACTAATCATCAAGGAAATGCAAATCAAAACCATAGCAAGATATTTCTTTTCCCAGTTACAATGGCTATTATTAAAAAGATAAAAAAAAAATAATGAATCCTGGAGAGGAAGCAGAGGAAGGGGAGCTCTCATACATGCTGGGTGGGAATGTAAATTAATATAGCCACAATGGAAAGTAGTATGGAATTTCCTTAAAAAACTAGAAAATGAAACTACCATATGACCCAGCAATTCCACAGCTGGGTATATATCCAAAGGACATGAAATCACTATAGCAAAGAGACACCTACTACCATGTTTATTATAGCACTATTTACGATAGTCAAGATATGGAATCCACTGGGGTGAATGGAAAAAGGAAATGTATATGTACACAATGGAATATTATTCAGCCACAAAAAGGAAATCCTGTCATTTGCAGCAACATGGATGGGATAGGAGAACATTATGTTAAGCAAAATAAATCAGGCACAGAAAGACAAATACTGCATATTTTCACTAGTATGGAAAAGCTAAAAATGTTGATCTCATAGAAGCAAAGAGTAGAATAGTGGTCATGAGAGGCTAGGAAGGGGAGGGGGACAGAGAGGTTGTATAACAGGTACCAAATTATAGTTAGGAAGAATCAGTTCTAGTGTTCTTTAACACATTAGGGTGATGAATAAGTTATCATGTATCTCAAAGTAGCTAGAGGAGAGGAGAGGTGTTTGAAAGTTCCCAACATAAAGAAAGGCTAATTACTCTGATTTCATCATTGTACATTGTATCCATGTATTGATTACATTGTACTCCATAAATAGTACATTATGTGTCAATTAAAAAAAATCCACACAATATACTATCCAACTACCAAAGAATGTCTCTCAAATGAAGTATAAGCACCCCTTTTCCCCCCAAATTATACAGACTTGTTTTTTTATATGCCAATCATAAAATAACTTATCCATTTTCTTATTTCAGAAGACACCAATAGGAAAAAGTCAAATCATGTGAATTTTAAAGTAGTCTAGAACACTAGTTCTTAGCCCTGACTAACAATGAACTTAAAAGAACTTAAAAATATTAACTAATGCCCTACTCCATAACAATGAATTAGAATCTCTGGGCAGGAAGGCCTAAAAAGCCATACTTTTCTAGGCTTTTGTATGATTCTGATATATGATTTTTTTTAAAAAAATATTTATTTATTTACTTTAGTTGTACACAATGGAATGCATTTATGTATACGTGGTGCTGAGGATCGAACCCAGGCCGCGCATGTGCGAGGCGAGCGCTCTGCCGCTGAGCCACAACCCCAGCCCTGATATATGATTTTAAGGAAAAAAGAAATCACAGTGCAACTTTTTAAAAAAAGCATTAAAATGTTTTACACGATGAACAGATTTTATGATATTTAAAGTTTAAAGTCATGCATACAGTTAAAAAGATTATAAAACATGAAAAACATCAAAAAATCAAACATAAAGTAATATGAGTGGGAACTCTAAGGGTCAAGAAAATAAAGTATATTCAAATGATTAAAAAAAAAATGGAAACCTAAGCTGGCTGGTGGTACACATCTGTAGTCCCAGCTCTTTGGGAGGCTAAGGTGAGAGGATGGATGCCTTGGACTGAGGAGTTCAAGGCCAGCTGGACAACATACCAACATACCAAGACCCCATTTCAAAAAAAAGGGGAATTTAAATTGCTATTTAAACTACTCTAGAATGTGTTTTAGGAGAGATAATTTAAATACACTATAATGAATTATCATCATATTTATCAAAGGGGTTCTAATTTAGAGATGGCTCACAGGGTAATGAATTTTTGTTTCTTGACCCATTATTTTCTAATCAATTGATGAGCACATTTTTCTGAGTATGTTGGTTGGTGTGTGTGATATTATGTTGTTACTGATACAAGCCAACTGCTTAGAAACAAGCTTTAATATGCTCTATGGAGACTGAGTAGGCTATTCTTCTAGGAAGTCTTTCACTAATTAGATTTCTGCCAAAAAAATCACGTCTATTCCCTCATACAGAATTTCTATACTATAGTTTATGTACTATGGCTACACTAAGGTGGCCAGCACAAACTGATACATATTTAAGAACTTTCTGTGTTTGTCTGATAAATAATCCAGGATGGAATTATTCTTCTAAAGTTAACTCAAATGTTCAGTTTCAAGATCCTTTACTGGTTGATTTAAATTCTGAGCATTATAGCTTGATTCAGGCTTATACTTAAAACTTTAAATAACACAACCTGGACAAGAAGGCACTCATTTAAAAAATATTTCCTTTAATTTTTATAGATTCATTCTTTCTGTTATTCTTTGGCCTTATTTTTTCCAAAAATCGTTAGATGCTTAATGCATTTATTTTCATTTTTTCATGACCATTATTAAAAATGTTTAAAGGTGGTAATTTTTCTGAGCTCTACTATGGCTATCTAGAATCTGATATGTAGTAGTTTCATTTTGTCTAACAGGAAGTGTTAAAGTTTTCAAGTGGAGAAATCATTTTGATTTCTGAGTTTACAATTAATTGCTAGTTTTATAGCACTGTGTTGATAAAAATGCCATTTCTTTCTTTCTTTTTTTGTGGTGCTGGGGATTGAACCCAGGGCTTTGTATATGCAAGGCAAGCACTCTACCAACTGAGCTATATATCCCCAGTCCCCTAAAAATACCAGTTCTAATATTTCAACTTTTTGAAGTTATTTAGTCTTTAATTTTTTTTTTTTTTTAGTTGTAGATGAACACAAAACCTTTATTTTATTTATTTATTTTTATGTGGTGCTGAGGATTGAACCCAGTGCTGCACACTTGCTAGGCAAGTGCTCCACCACTGAGCCACAACCCCAGTCCCCCATTTAGTCTTTTTTAAATGAGGAATTTAGTTTTTAAATTGTATTTTTTATTGGTTCTTTTTAGTTATACATGACAATAGAATCCATTTTGACATAATTATAAAAACATGGAATATATCTTGTTTTAATTCAATTCCTAGTACCTCTTCTTCCCCTTCCCTGATGCCAACCCCTTATTTAGTCTTTCCTTAAAGACTAAGATATGGTCAATTTAAAAATATTCCATAAAAGTGTTATCTAATTTTTGAGTTACAGAGTTCCACATATACTCATAAGTATTACCACCTTACGATGGTGTTTAGATCTTCCATAGTTTTACTTATTTGTGTTCACTTGATTGGTCTTGGACTGAGAGAAATGTTATCAAAATCTGTTGTTAATGTTTCTATTTCTTATTACATGTCCTGTAATTTCTATTTTATAAAAAGTTCTACAGATTAGTGTGTGAAACTTTAACCGTTTTAAAAAAATACCTAAAGTTTTAATATCTTTTGAAAGGTGACAAATTATTATAAAACAGCATCATTTCTTTTAAACTATATATATATATTTTTTAAATATTTATTTATTTGCTTTAGTTGTACATGATGTGTTTATTTGTATGTGGTGCTGAGGATCGAACCCGGGCCGCGCACGTGCTAGGCGAGCGCTCCACCGCTGAGCCACAACCCCAGCCCCTAAACTATATTTTAATAAGAAACAAGACATAATGGTGAAAGAGGGTTCTGGTTAAATTGATGGCACTAACTAGTACGGTGTTTGTCACTGAGGGCAGAAGATGAAAAGGTCCAGGAAGAGAACACTCAGAGTGTGACCTTTGTAGAGGTGTGAAGTTCCTGCTCTCGTTAGTGCATTATACTAGGATCCAATGAGGGAATTTTCTGAGTTGGTTGCTGCTATAATGACAGCAGCCTATAAAATAAACATAAGCTAGGAGCACCCAGTGACTTCAGTAATTGTATTGACTAGAATCACAAAACTAGTACAAAATAGCTGAAAGCTGGTTGGTAATAACTGTAGTGATATATTGCTCCTTTAATCATGAATTAAGCAGAAAATTGTTCATTTGTTCAATAATTATTTTCAGACCATCACCAGGGACTGAAATCTCACAGTGGCACAGCTGGCTCAACAGTGAGAGAAGGCAGGGATTCTGTCCCCACTGGCTTACTTGCTGTTACAGAAGACAGACACATACATAATTACAGTAAAGCATAGGAGGTTATGGCAGGAGCCCACTGTAGGGAAGGCTTCATCTGGTCTAGGTTAAACTGATTCCTCTCTGGTGATTAGCAGGGGATGAGGAAAACATTCTGGGCAGAGGGAAGAGGGTATTTAAAGGCCAGAAGGTGGGAGAGATTAAGATATATCATCAACATAAAAGAAGTTCAGTATAAAAGAGACAGAGGGTGAAGTATGACAGGGAGAATGACAAGAACTGGTGACAGAGGTAGCAGGAAGGGTCAGCATGGAGAAAGACTTATAAATGAAGCTAAAAAGCTTTTAATTTTACCCAGAGAGGGGGCAAGGTGGGGGATGAGGGAAAAGAGAAACACAGAAACAAGTTTTGTTTAGGTCTTATTTTCAAGAGATATTTTTTGTTTATTCCTACTAGAATCCCCACATTTGAAATTTTATTAATTCCCATCTTAGAATTTTGTGGCTACATCCCAGTTCAGTCATTCAGAAGTATAACATGCAAATTACTCAACCTCTCTGTTCAGTTTTATTGATCTGAACAATCTCTGGCAGGAAGACTCAATCATGTTAATTACTGCTTTTAACATAAATGTTCTGTCTGGATTCTCCGAATTGCAAACTTTTCAAGTTTATTAGCAATTCTCTAAGAATACTGGATTAAGAAAGGCAAGTGTTGATAGAGTAATTGGAACTTTTGTTATTATTATTGCTTTAATACTATTATGAAAGAAACTGGGTAGATGGCCATTGTAGTTCTAGGCTTTAATAATCACAATACACTATTCCATTAAGAACAAAAATAAGTTATAAAACAAACTAAGTCATTTTTTAAAAATATTTTTTGAAGTTGTCAATGCACCTTTATTTTATTTATTTACATGCAGTGCTCAGAATTGAACCCAGAGCCTCATACATGCTAGGCAAGTGTTCTGCCACTGAGCCACAACCCTAGCCCAACAAACTAAGTCATTTTTAATAGTTTAGGTCAACAATACGAACTAGATTTTGAGAAGTTTATCATTTACTTTTTATTCCAATTTCATATCTCATACTAGAATTCAAGAGTTGATGGTATCTCCCTGAAGAATCAGATTGCTTGGAATTTTGTGTCCAGTGAATAAGGCCATACCTTTACAAGTTGCTCCTGTTTGCGTTCCAGCTCTCGGATTTCTTGGTTGAGGATGACAGCAACATGTTGAGGTTGGTTCCGACATTTGCTACAGATGCCGTGCTGAGTCAGGTCATCACATACAGGACAGTGTAAAGTAGTGAAATATTGTGAAATAGTGCCTTTCCGCCCTTCAGGTTCACTTCGAGAGGAGCTGGTGGCTTTCTGGATCTACAATATCATCAATTCAGAAATAAGTCTGAGCCAGCTTCATAGCAGACCTGCTATCCTCATGCTAGTTTCAGATTTACTCAGGCATTATTTTATTCACTGAGTCATTCAAAAAATGCTGAGTAGCTACCACATGCCAGGTGCTATAATAGACACTGGGGTTAGAGAAATGAACAAACCCACACTGTCTTGGAACTTACATCTTTTTTCTTTTTTGATACCAGGGATTGAACTCAGGGGCGTTTAACTACTGAGCCTCCCCAGCCCTTTTTTATATTTTATTTTGAGACAGGGTCTCACTAAGTTGCTTAGGGCCTCACTGAGTTGTTGATGCTGGCTTTGAACTTGAGATCCTCCTGCCTTAGCCTCCTGAGCAACTGGGATTATAGGCGTGTGCCAATGTACCCAGTAGAGCTTACATCTTCATATCAAATACACTGTTTTTTTTTTTTTTTTTTTTCCATTGGGGAAAAAAATTAGTCTCCAGCCACTCAATTTTTTTGGTTGACATACGCAAATGTACCAGATTATAATTATACAGGGCACTGGGGATCATAGAGGACAATGGAAAAGATCCAAGTTGAGAGTAAATACTGTTTTAATGCTGCACAAGTTGGGTCATGGAAACAAACAAAATGGAAGAGTAAAACAACTTGTCAGGCAGTAGGGTCCAAAACTGAAGCAAAAGTAAATCTGGAGCATTTCAAATGTAATAAAACACAAGTCACCTAAAAATTCTTCATTTAAAGTTAATACAGGTTTCAGAGATCTCTTTCTCGGTGCTGTTTTTACAATAAAATAATATTATACCCTTGGCATATTTTCCTGGTATCTTATAAATTACTTTGCATAAATTATCAGGTTAGATTCTTACATATGCTATTGATTTCACATTCTTGCTGGTGATAAAATGAAAAACTGTAACAACAACAACAACAAATCAGTTTCCTGGCTTAGGGCCAGGAATATAGCATTATAAATGTCAGGTAGCACAAATTCTCAGAAACACAGATTCAAACTCAGTTTCCTAGGTTATATTTTCCCTTTCCTTTAAAAGTGTTTACTAAGAAGTAAATATAACTTAAATATCAACTTTTCCTCATCAGTTTGCCTAAATACTATCTGCCTTTCATAGTCTGAGATGATAGCAAATGATCGAGCAGATCTGAAGTAAATTCTTACCAACGGATAAAAAAATACTACTGTCTTAGGAAAATGTGTCCCAGATTATTACAAATTCACATATCACTCCTTCATGTTTCTAATGAGTTAACTAAGTAAGAGGCAAAGTAACTAAGCAAAGCTCCTGTGCTGAGATTCCACCCTACATGTTTTACTTTAGTGTAATGCTATTTTAACATTTCTTTCTTCTTGATTATTCAGGACTATGTCTAGGACTATACATCTTTCAATACTATTTTGAAGTAATTTTTGTTCTTTACTTATTATTAGTTGGTTTGCTCTGCATTATTTTGTAGTTAAATGATTACCACTGAAATTCTTCAGGATTCATTTTGATACTTCTGTAATTTGGGCAACCTGACAGAAGTTAGGAATATATTTACAGAGAATTTAAAAAAATTATCTTTTCAGAAACCAGAAAGGTTGGCGTCTTTACCAGGTTAGGATCTATCTGTTTTGCCTCTCACAGCACATAAATAAAATCTTTAGTTCTATTGGAAATCTGAAGTGAAGTAGTTATAGTCCGTACTATTTAGTAAACTTACTCTTGGTAATTCATGATACCAGCTGAAGACATCAATACCAATAAGTGAGAAGATTCTTGCCAGGGGTGGAAGGATTTGCTTGGTGATATAGTAAGTGGCATTCAGTCTCAGAGATGGATCCTGTAGGACTTCTGCTGGGCGCCGTACCAGCTGGATAAGTGGTACTCCAGGGGTCCCATAAATAATGACATATGGCACCCGCTCCCCAACTCGAGGCTCAGAGCGCCGGTCATAAGTAAGCATTTTCCTATTCAAATCCAAATAAAATACACACTCAAAAGACTGTCATATAAAGCATCTGTCTAGCACATTAAGTCAGAATTAAGCAATGAAACCAAGAAAAATCTACTACTTCTTTAAGAACTTTGCTATAGATGTCTAAAACTTATCCTGTACATCATTGCTACCTGGAGAATAATATAACTCTAAAAAGTAAAAACTATCATAAACCTAACAATGAAAGATTAAGAGGAAATTTAGCTAAACAATTTGATTCCAGAATGATTCTATGTAAGTGCTTTGATAAATCACTAGGACTGCCTAGTGATTTTCACATGGGAAAAACAAATAGATCAGATCACAATTTACTGAATTTAGTTTCCTAAGGAAAGCCCAGAAGAAAAGTTCTTCTTTAGATCTTACAAAACATAAGGGAGCATATGTGAGGTTTCATGCAGTAAGGTGGAGAAACAACTGTCTGCCTGTGCCCGTAGATTAGATGTCTTTTCATTTACTCTAAGTCTGTGCAGACCCTCAAGAATACACTGGCTAGGTACAAGGGGCTGTGATATTGTGTCCATCAATCATTACCTTGTAAGTTCAAGGGCTGGCACACAAGCTCCAGGTTTATAAGAAAAACTTCCTCTATATTCCTTGGCAAAGATAAAATCTTGTATGCTGGCCTTTCCTTCCAGAAGCTTTATACATTGTCGCTGAACATACTGTTTAATTAGACTTATATCTCTTGTTTCAAATAGTAGCTTCAGGGAACGTTCAAGTATCTTAAAACAAAAGAGATATGCATGTGAATATAAAATATCCTCCAGAATCTTCATCATTGCTGTTACAATTTTATTATAAAACTACCGGGAAACCTGCTGATCTACTTGAATAACTTCACAATGATTGGATAATCAAAATTATCAGAAATTGAAAAATATTTTGGAAACTTTCTGTAGCTTGCTATGTCTAAGACCAGAATATAATATAGTTTGAGAAAAATCATGTTGCAATGATATCCAGAAGAAAAATTTGCTGTGATAAGGACTTAAGTTTTTCTTAAATAGAGCACTCTAGGCATAAGAAACTAGACATGATCTTACATACAGATTTTTATTTATTATTATTACAGACAGGACAAAAAGAAATTTAAACATCACCAAGCAGTCAATTAAGAATCAGCCTTTTCTGTAGATACCAAACAATTAATAACAATTATACCAAATAATTAATCAAGATCACTCCAGAACGTTTTGGCAATTGAAGGTTGTACTCTAAATAGGCACATAAGAGTAGAAGAGAAATCTATCCCAACACATGCATAAAACCCAACATAGGGACACAAGAACTATGAAAAAACAAGGTAACATGGCATCTCCTAAAGTTCACAGTTAACCAGCAACTGACATCCCAAATATTGAAGTGGATGAAATATCAGATAAAGAATTAAAAAAAAAAACACCTAAAAATAATGAATTCCAAGGGAACACAGAAAAATAACTTGAGTGAATTGAGGAAGTAAGTACAGGATTATACATGAGAAATTCAATAAGGATATAGAAATATTGAAAAAGACACAAACAGAAACCTTAGAATTGAAAGACACAATAAATCAAATACAATGTTCAGCTTACAGTCTCTGTAACAGAGTAGACCAAGCTGAAGACAGAATCTCAGAGCTAGAAGTAAAAGTGGCCAGCCTTGAACTCTCAGAGAGCATTAAGTAAAAGAAGTATGTGTCCATGATCAGAATATGCAAGAATTCTGGAATAACATTAAGAGACCAAATTCAAGAATCACTGGAACTGAGGAGGGTTGTGAGATGCAGGTTAATGGAATGGATGACCTCTTCAGGGAAATAATAACAGAAAAATTTCCAAGCCTTGAGAATGACATGGACATCTATATACAGGAGGCATTCAGAAGCCCAAATAGATAAGATCAAGAAAGACCCTCTCCATGACACATTATAATTAAAATGTCTTACATAGAAAGCAAGGATAGAATTTTTAAAAGCCTAAAGAGAAAAACATCAGGTCATATTAAAGGCAAGCCATTCAGAATCACTTCTGATTTCTCAATACAGAAGGGCTTAGAATGATGTGTTTCAAGTCTTGAAAGAAAACAACTGTCAACCAAGACTGGCATTTCCAGCAAAGCTATACTTCAAAATCAAAAAGGAAATAAAAATCTCCCAAGATAACCAGAAACTAAAAGAATTCATAACTGCTAAATTGGCATTATGGAACTTACTTAAATACTCCACAAAGAAGTAAAAAAAAAATGATTCTTTACATCTTATCAAATCATAATGGAATAGAAATCAACATGACAAAACCCTACAGAAAATATATAAACACATGGAGATTGAATAATACACTTTTGAATGATGAATGGGTGATAGAAGAAATCAGGAGAGAAATTTAAAAATTCATATGTGAAAATGAGAATAGTGATATGAGAACTTCTGGGATACTATGAAGGCAGTTCCAAGAGGGACGCTTATAGCTATGAGTGACTACATTAAAAAAAAAAAAAAAATCAGAAAAGATCCCAAATAAACAACTTACTGATGCATCTCAAAGCCCTTGAAAAGAACAACCAATTCCAAAACCAGCAGAAGGAAGGAAAAATTAAGATCAGAGCTGAAATCAATGGAAATGAGAATAAAAACAATATAAAGGATCAATGATACAAAGAGTTGGTTCTTTGAAAAGATAAGTGCTTAGCCAAACTAACCAAAAGAAAAAAACACAAATTAATAAACTTAGAGATGAAAAAGGAGAAATCACCACAGATATCACAGAAATCCAGATCATAGGGACTTACAAGACTTATACTCCAATAAATTTGAAAACCTAGAGGAAATGGATATATTTCCAGGCATATACAATCTGACAAAAATGAATCAAAAGGGCACAGAAAACATAAACGGACCAATAACCGTAATGAGGTAGAAGAAATAATAAAAAGCCTTCCAACAAAGAAAAGCCCAAGACCAGATGGATACTCAGCTGAATTCTACCAGACCTTCAGGGAGCAACTAATGTCAATACTCCTTGAATTATTCCATGAAATAAAAAGGGATGAAACATCTCCAAATTAATTCCATGAAGCCAGCATCACCCTTGTACCAAAATCAGATAAGGAAATGTCAAGGGAGGAAAATTACAGACCAATATCCCTGATGAACTTAGATGCATAAATACTTAACAAAATATTAACAAGTTCAACAACATATTAAGAAGATTGTACACCATAGTCAAGTTGGTTTTATTCCAGAGATGTAAGGAAGTTTTAATTCACACAAGTCAATAAATGTAATTCATCACATCAATAGAATTAAGGACAAAAATCACTTAGTCATCTCAGTAAACTCAGAGAAGAGCTTTGACAAAACTCAGTGATAAAAACAGTGAAGAAACTAGGGATAGAAGGAACCTATCTCAACATAATAAAGGTCATATATGAAAAACCCAACGCCTACCCCTTAGTAAGCAGGGGAAAAACTAAAAACATTTCTTTTAATATCTGGGACAAGATAAAGATGTCCTCTCTCACCATTCCTATTTAATATACTGCTGGAAATTCTAGCCAGAGCTATTAGGCAAGAGAAAGAAATGAAAGGGATAAAAACTAAAAAGGAAGAAGCAAAAATATCACCATTGGCAGATTATATGATCTTTTACCTAGAAGATCAAAAAACTCCACCAGAAGAGCTAATAAATTTGACAAAGTAGCAGGTTACAAAATCAACATAAAACATACATATATACCAATGATGAACCTGCTGAGAAAGAAATCAGGAAAACAATTCAATTCACAATAGCCTCAAAAAAAAAAAAAAAAAAAAAAAAAAAAAAAAAAAAAAAAAAAAAAAAACTACAAAGAAGAAAAACAAACTAACCTAAGAATAAATCTAACCAAGGAGGTGAAAGACCTCTACAATAAAAATCATAGAACATTTAAGAAAGAAATTTAAGAAGACCCCAGAAGATGGAAAAACCTCCCATGTTCATGAAGAAACAGAATTAAAATGCCATGCCATACTACCAAAAGCAATCCACAGATTCAATGCAATCCCCATCAAAATACAAATGGCATTCTTCAAAGAATTAGAAAAAACAGTCCTGAAATTCATTTGTAGAAAGAAAAGCAATATAGCCAAAATAGCCAAAGTAATTCTAAGCCAAAGAAGCAATACTGGAGGCATCACAATACCTGACTTCAAATTATACTTCAAAGCTATAGTAAGAAAAACTGCATGGTACTGGCATAAAAACAGACATGTAGACGAATGGTACATAATAGAAGACACAGAGATAGAACTACACATCTACAGTAATCTGATCCTTGACAAAGGTGCTAAAAACATACATTGAAGAAAAGACAGCCTTTTAAACAAATGGTGCTGGGAAAACTGGTTATC
The DNA here is from genome assembly GCA_025594165.1 of Tamias sibiricus. NCBI lineage: Eukaryota > Metazoa > Chordata > Mammalia > Rodentia > Sciuridae > Tamias > Tamias sibiricus. Next base: position 97,007,258 of record CM046666.1, read on the forward strand.
CATATGCAGAAGAATGAGACTAGACCGTTATCTCTCACACTGCACAAAGATCAACTAAAAATGGATCAAAGATCTAGGAATTAGAACAGAAACTAAGCAAGTCCTAGGAGAAAATGGAGGGTCAATACTCCAGCATAGAGGCACAGGCAGTAACTTTCTCAGTAGGAGCCCTAAAGCTCAGGAAAAAATGCCAAGAGTTAATAAATAGGATGGCATCAAATTAAAATGCTTCTGCTGAGCAAAGGAATCAATTAGGAAGGGGAAGAGAGAACCTATATAATAGTAGAAAATCTTTGTTAGCTACTCTTCTGATAGAAGATTAACATCTAAAATATATAAAGAACTCAAAAAAAACTTTACATAAAAAACCCAATTAACAAATGGGTAAATGAATTAATCAGACACTTCTCAAAAGCAGAAAACACAAATGGCCAATAAATACATGAAAAGATCATCAGCATCTTTAGCAATTAAGGAAATGCAAATCAAAACTACCCTGAGATTTCACCTCACACCAGTCAGAACGTCAGTCATGAAGAATACAAACAATAATAAATGCTGGAGAAGATGTGGAGAAAAAGGAACACTTCTACACCATTTGTAGGAATGTACATTAGTACAACCACTATAGAAATCAGTATGAAGGTTTCTCAAAGACTAGGCATGCAACCACTGGTATGACCCAGCTATACCATTCCTTGGTATATATCCTGAAGAATTATAAAGTCATTATACTATAGTGATACATGCATACTCATGTTTATAGCTGCACAATTCACAACAGCCAAACTATGGAACAAGCCTAGATGTCAAATCAATGGATGAATAGATAAAGTAAATCACACACACACACACACACACACACACACACACACACACACAAAAAGTTGTATTTAGCCATAAAGAAAAATGAAATTTGCAGGAAAACCAAAAGCACTTAAGGTCATTATGTTAAATGAAATAAGCCAAACTCAAGAAGGTCAAGGGTAGTATGTTCTGTCCCATATGTGGAAGCTAAAAAGGAAAAAGGAAAAGAAAAGTGTGGAGATCTCTTGAAAATCAGTGGGAGATCAATCAGTAGAAGAGAGGCACCAGGTTGTAAAAGATCTTAGGAGGGAGCGGGGAAATGGAGGGGAGTGATACTGGCCCAATTATATTATATTATGTGCACGTACAAATATGCAACAAAAAAATCCCATCATTATGTACAACTATAATGCATCAATAAAAAATGTGGAAAGAGAAAACAGCCTTTTGTCTTTATAGTATTGATAAATAACTGTGACAGAATTTTCTTTGTTGGAAATACTTCTATGAGGAAATGGCCAACATGTCGTGGATTTATGTAGTGGATTAAATCTAAATTAATTCCAGGTGAAAATTCTATATTTTATTCTGAATCCCAGAAACTGTATGTATTTATATAATAAGCTTGTTAATTTAGCTTAAGTACAATTCTGCTGACAGGGAAAGAGTGAACTGATGACATCTCTTACAGAAATTACTGTAGAGTAATACCCCAATATATATGGCATTTAATGATCTCATTAAACTCAGTATATAGAGAGCTATTCCCATCTATGCTACTTATTTTTGGTTTGCTAAAGGAGTCTGAGTAAAGAAAAAAAATACTATGATAAAAATTATTATAGTAGAGAAATTTAGGTAATTTATAGTAGCACTATTCTTAAATCATCCTATTCTGTAATTCATAACTAAAGTAGATGAAATTTCAGTTTACCTGGAATGGACTGTGTTAGTTATGAAATCCCTTTGGGAGCCGTTATGACAATACATTCTACTATCATTTCTAGGTGATAGGCAATAACTCTTACCAGTTCATGTGGTGTTGCTTTTTTTTTTTTTTTTTTCTCTTGAGTAGCTGAAACTATAGACACAACACCACTGTGCCTGATTTACATTTTGTTTTTCAACAATTTTGATAAAACATAAAATATGAGAAGAAGTCAGATATCAAGGACTAAAATAAAATCATAGTATTTTCCTAGAGTTATATATGTGTTATGTAGGATATAGTTCCTTCACCTCAATGTGTGCTTAAGTATACTTATATTTTCATCAGAGTCTTTAGCCACTTATTTTTTATACATACAAGACAGATAGAACTTACCTTAGAAACAGCAGGGCAAGAATCTCTTCTAACAGTTTCTATTCCTTTTGCATCAAATACAGGGTCCTTTTGATCCAGTGTTTCATACATGTAACCTACATACCTCTTTTTTGTTTGTAAAACACAGGGCAAATATACCTATAATGAAATTAAATAAATGTCTCTTGGTAACCATTTTTTTTCCACCATGACTTTTATTTTTATGTCTTTCTGTTCCCTCTTCTCAAATATCAATTAATAAAAAATTCACAATATGACTTATGGTACAATGAATTAATGTATAAAAATCTTCATAAGAAAGTACTCAAAATGAATTATCTTTACTTCTTTACCACTCACTACTTTTCTGGCACTACCAATTTTGCTCCTACCTCAATTAACACTGCTTTATCAGAAGTAATCAATCAGGGGCTGGGTTTGTGGCTCAGTGGTAGAGTGCTTGCCTAGCATGCGTGAAGCACTGGGTTCAATCCTCAGCACCACATAAAAATAAAATAAAGGTATTGTGTTCACCTATAACTAAAAAATAAATATTAAAAAAGTAATCAATCATATCTTCTTCAACAATTTAAAAATTAATTTATATCTACATATGGCACAAATTTTACAAAGTTGTGAGAATATACAGTGAGAAGCCTCTTAGCTTCCACTTCTTCTTCCTTAAAGGCTTCCTATTATTGGTCTCCTGTGTATCTTTACAGAGATAGTTTGAGCAAATGTATGTACAGATATGCTCTTCTTCTCCATACAATGGTAGCTTACCATATACCACCATTCTTCACCATGCTTACTTATTTTGGAGAACATTCAATCCTAGTATAAAAAGCTCATTTTAAATATTTTTTGTAGTTACAAAGCAGTCTATCTACTGTATTGGTTATTTAGAATGTGTTTTCTTTCTTTCTTTTTTTGGGGGGGGTGTTGGGGTTGAACATAGGCCTTGTGCATATTAGGCAGGTATTGTACTACTGAGCTACATTCTCAGCCCCTTTAGGATGTTTTCAATCTTTAGGAATTATAAATAGTGTTCTAGTAAACTACCGTGCATGAATTAATCTGTAGGATAAATTCCTTCAAGTAGAATTCCAGGATCAACGGTGTATTCCTTTTTGTTGTTAAGTATTAAGAATTTAGTTATTTCTCTTGTACCCAACCTTTTTTTTTTTCCTTTTAAAAATATTTAAATATTTCTCTTTTGAGACAGGGTCTTACTATATTACCCAGGCTGGCCTTGAACACTGATGTTCAACTGATGCTCCTGCCTCAGCCTCCTGAGTATCTGGGACTACAAGTACATTTGCTTTTTCTTAATTGACAAAGATTTTATGTAGTTATCATTTCATATATTTATCATATTTTAAATATGTATACATTGTGGAATGTCCAAGATTGATCTATAATCACATTAACTGTAAATGACCCAACTATCCAAAGTAAAAGGCAGAAATGATTGGACTAAATGAAACAGTAAGAGTCTACTGTAAACTATTAGAAATCCACTTTAAACATAAGACATAGATTAAAAATAGAAATAGTTATACATATTAATGCTAATCAAAAGAAAACCAGAGCAACTACAATAATATTAGAAATATTCCTTCAGTAGAAGGAATATTATCAAAGATAAAAGTATCAATTAATCAGATGATACATAATCCTCAATGTGCATGCACCTAATATAGAAATCTTGAAATACATGAGATCAAAACTGATAACACTAAAAGGAACAGACAGGCAAATAATCCATGATTATAGTGGAGACTTTAGCCTCTCTTAGTAACTGAAAGAAAATCAGTGAGAATATAGAAAGCTTCAAAAATACTATGAGTTATGTTCTTTGACTAAAATGTAACCAAATTAAATAATAACAAAAAGATTTCTGGAAAAATCCCTAATAACTGGAATTTAACACACTTCTAAGTAACTTATAGATCATTATCACCGAAGCAAATGAATAATGATGACAAAGATATCAAAATTTGTAGCTAAACCAAGGTTTAGAGGGAAATATCTTTCAGAACTTATCAACAAAGATTTATCTAAAAATAAATGTACCAAATTCCCAAATTAAGAAGACAAGAAATATAAACCAAACCCATAGAAAGTAGAAGGAAGGAAGGAAAAAACAGAGTGGAAATTAATGAATAGTTCTTCAAAAAGTTCAATAAATGAATAAACCTTTAGCTAGAATGAACAGTAAAAAAAGAAAAAAAATACCAATATCATAAATAAAAGGAAAGTGTCACTAAAGATCGTATAGATGTTAAAATATGAAAAATTCATGTCAATAAATTTGACAACTTAAGAGAAACAGTCAATTCCTTGACAACTGACATGAGAAGAAAATATGAATAATGTAGTATGTATTAAAGATGTTTAATTTATAATTAAAAACCTTCCTCCAAATAAAATTCTGACTTCCAGATGACTTCACTGGTGAATTTCATCAACCATTTAAGGAAGAAATAATTGTATCAATCTTATACTTTGTACTCTTCAGGGAAGATGTGAGTATTCTTTGAATCTCTTGGCACAATTCTTGCTTCACAGTAGGTAAATGACAAGGATTTGAGTCATCTTTGATTCTTTTCTCCCTCTTTCCACATCTGCCCTCTTAAATCAATTACTTCTAAGTATTGCCCATAATCTTTCTCAGTATCTCTTGAATTATCCTTTTTTAAAAATATTTACTTTTTAGTTGTAGTTGGACACAATACCTTTATTTTATTTATTTTTTTATGTGGTGCTGAGGATCAAACCCAGGGCCATGCACGTGCTAGGTGAGTGCTCTATGCTGAGCCATAACCCCAGCCCAGAATTATCCTTTCTTTATTTCCCCTACCATTATTTCACTAGTTCAGGCTATTAGTTACAAGAGGCATTTCTGTCTTGGGATTCCCTTCTTCCCAATCTGTCTGATACACCACTGTGAAGCCAACCCTAATCAGATAGCTCTGATCATGTCATTCTCTTGTTTGATAACTACCGTGGTTTAAATGTGTCCCCTCAGTGGACAAAATTCAGATGTTGCAAATGTGATGGTTTTCAGAGGTGGAGCCTTTGAGAAGTAATTACATCACGAGGGCTCCTTCCCTCATGATGGGATTAGGTGCCCTTACAGAAGATGGAGATTGTCCTGTTTTGGGCCTTCTGTTTTCCACCATATGTGGATGTAGCAAAAAAGACCTTTACCAACTACCAGATGCTGGTTCCTTGATCTTGGATATCCCAGCCTTCAGAGCTGTGAGAAACAAATTTCTGTTCTTTATAAATTATTCAGTGTGTGGTTATTATGTTATGGCAATATAAGTAGACTAAGATAATAATCTCTGTTGAATAAAATTTAAACACTTTAGTTTGGCATTCAAGATATTCTTCAAGGGAGGGGACGGGGCAAGGGGATAGGAATAATGGTAGAATGAGTTAGCCAACATTACCCTAAGTACATGTATGAAGACACAATTGTAAAAATACTTTATATAAAACCAGCAACTTGAAAAATCGTGCTCTTTATATGTAATATGAAATGAATTGCACTCTGCAAACATGTATAACAATTTAGAATAAAAAGATATTCTTCAAGATATTCTGGTCTCAATTTCATTTTTCCAAATTCATCTCCTGCTACTCTATATTTCCTTATTATATTTCTCAATCCCATATCCTTCTACCTGCCATTTTCTTCTGTGTAGAACAACTGCAGTCCCATGTAGCCTACTGAAATTCTAAACTTCTTTTATTTGTATGTGATGCTGGGGATTGAACCCAGGTCCTTGCACATGCTAGGCAAACACTGTACCATTGAACCAAACCTCCACTCCCTAATCATTTTTCACAGTTCAACATTATCCCCATATCAGGAAGACACAACTGATCGGAAGACACAATTCTTCCTTTATTGTGGGTGCTCTTTTCCTTTTCCTTTAGTACTGGGGATTGACCCCAGGGGTGCCTTACCACCTAGCCACATCTCCAGTCCTTTTTTAATTTATTTTTTCAAATTTGAGACAAGGTTTCACTAAGTTGTTGAGGCTGGCCTTGAACTTGCGATCCTCCTGTCTCAACCTCTCAAATCTCAGAGATTACAGGTGTGTGCCACCATGACCAGTTTTTGTGTTCTTTATATAGCTTATATTGATTACTCTCACAAAAATTGTTAGTTGACAAGAGATTACACCCATTATGTATATAAAGATTATAAAGATATATATAAAGATTATAAATTATCAATGTATATATAAAATCTTTTCATTTACTATCTTTAAGGAGGCAGGGCTGTGTGTTATAATTCTTTTTATTTGACACAAAAATACTAAGGCTAAATATGTTTTATAGAAAGAACTAAATACATATTTGACATTTAAAGGGTAGTAAAAAGAATCAAAAGTCCCTGTGGCAGACTATATTTTGCAAAGAGATTATCTTCCATACCACATGGTCTTCTTATGATGTTGCTGTTCTTCCTATTAATAGAAGAGGTCCCTTATGTCTAGAGAGGCTTGTGACATGGTGTGATTATGCAACTGTGTTGTAAAAAGCAAAACAGTTTTGGTCTACTTCTCTTTGGATGTTCACTCCTAGAACCCAGCCATCATGCTGTGAGGAAGAACAAGCAGGTCTGGGAAAAGGCCATGTACTGTTAGTTCTAGCTGATGTCCCTACCGGCAGCCAGCATCAACAACCAGACATGAGGGTAAGCAACCTTCAGATGATTTCAGCCCTTAGCTGTTGACTGGATTATCCTCAGATATTGGTTAGGTTATATTTAGCCTTTAATTCTTCCCAGCTGAGGACCTAGACATGGTAGATCAGAGACAAGCCAACCTTCCTGCTCCTTTTCTGAATTCTTGAGTCATAAAATCTGTAAGGTTATTTTACACCATTAAGTTTGAGATGCCCTGTTTTATAGCAATAATAACCGATACAAATGTACTAAAAACTCAAAAGTCTCTAAAAGGTATGTAAATTTTATGTGATTATTATTATATTCCTCTTACCTTTTCAAACTTTAGTTTCACTGGTTTAGGATTGGTAGCAGTTACAGCTTCGGCAATTTCTTGACCAATCTTAAAAGACTGCTCCTTCGTGGCTCCTTTCAGTAGCACAAACATACTAAGGGAATTAAAAACAAAATAGGTAATGAGGAAGTCATTGTAAAAAATTTTTTATCAAGAATAACCTTCCTGGCTAATACTGTCTAAACCAAAGAAAACATCCCTGACCCTTTACTCTTTCTTACTAAATTGCTTTCTAAGCTTTCCTGTTTTATCATACTTTCCTGGTGTTTCATGGTATACTTTGTTACAGAGCTTTAAGATATCCAGTATTTCTAACTTAGCTCCCTAGAGACTAGCTTAGATATCACAGCTGCTAAAAAGGTCCTGAATCAAACAGTGGAAAATTTGGGCTGGGGATGTAGCTCACTGTGAAGAGAGCTTGCCTAGTACATGTGTGAGACCCTGGGTTCAATCCTTAATAATGCATTAAAACAAAACAAAACAAAAACAAAACACACACATGCACAAGAAAAAGGAAAATTTACTTGTGTGATGGTAGGAAATTTCCTTCTATTACTATCCAATTAAAAAGTCACACATATATCTTGTAATCTATGTTCACCAAAGAGTAGTTAGAAAGTGCCTAAAGGCACGAAGAACACAGCCATCTGTAATTCTACCATTCAGAAAAAAGGCACTATAAATATTTTGTGTTCTGTAAATTCTTTTCTTATTTGTTTTTACAGATCATATAGTCTGGTAACTTTCTCCTTACATTTAATGAGATATTGTGAATATTTTCCACATCACTTAGTTCTTTAACATTATTTTTACAGTAGCACTGTATTTTTACAATTAATCAAACTCCCACCACTGAAACTTTTAGGTTGTTGTTTATTTATTTATGCCAAAATTTCATGTAAAAATTACTTTACACACTTGTGATTCTTAGAACAAATTTCCAAAAATGAAATTTCTGGGCAAATGATGTATACTAAAAATATTTTTTTGAAAAATATCATCAATTCCAGAAAGGTATTTCTGATGTACAATTTCATAAGCAATGTATATAAATCAAGGGGGAAGGATTTGTAATACAGATTAAGGAATATTTTAAAAGAATTGCTAAAATAAAATTTATATTTTTTCTAATTTAATCCAGCTAACTTTATATTTCAGCACATACTGAAATATAATATATTGCAATTTGAGCACCAACAGAAATAATAGCCAATAAATGTAGTATTTAAGCGAGAGAGATTATAAAGTTTATCTCCACTCATTTTGGTGGAAAGACATTAAATATCAGAAACAGAGAACAGATAATACCTTAAAACATTACTTTAAGATTCTTGTTTCCGAGGCTGGGGAGTACTTGCTTATTAACATGTGTAAGGCCCTGGGTTTAATCCACAGCATTAAAAAAAAAAAAAAAAAAAAAAAAAGAACAAAATTCTTGTTTCTAGCCACATAAACTAATCTTATGTCTGATGTAAATGTTTTTATATTAAACTTAATTCCCGTTTGGATGATTTCTTTGGAAAATCCCTTTCCCCGCCAATACTGGAGACAGTACTTGTCTTAGAGCCGGCAGAGTTTGCAAAATGGGATAATTTATTTAGATTTGCTTAAGTTCCTTAAAATAAATAATGTTTTAATTTGAATTAATTTTAACATTCACTAAGGTAGGAAAAAAAGCCTTGAATAGCTAATTATTACCTTTAAGCTAGGCTGTGCTCTGAAATGCTTGAAGCTTTTTGTATTTTCTTTTTAGGCACATCTGAGGTTCATTATACCACTACAGACTTATATTTTACTAGATTTATATATATATATAATATTATATACATATATAATATATTATATATATATTATATACTATATATATTGTAAAGTTTCCTTTTGAGTAGTTTTTTTTTTGAGGTGCTAGGCAGTGACAATGCCGAGCCCTAAAATTTCATTTTGGAACATTATTTTTAAAGTCAACTTTATTGAGATATAATTAGTTTGTAATAAAATAAAAACATTTGAAATGTACAGTTCCATGAATCTGATATTTTATTATGGGCAAGCAAACTTCTACTACCATAAGAATATGTATAAGTACCATAAAAATGAAGATATAGAACATTTTTATCACCCCCAAAAGTTCCTTTACATACTTTCATAATTTTAACACTACTCCTGGCCTCAAGAATAACATGACTTGCTTCCTGTTACTATATATTAGTTTTACTTTTTTCAAGAATTTTATATAAATGGAACAATTTGGTATATTCTCTTTTATATCTGGCTTCTTTCACCAGCACAACTTTGAGATTCATTCATGGTGTTGAAGTAACAGTAACTGATTCCTTATTTTATTGTTGAGTAATATTCCATTGTATACATTGGAATTAATACATTATATTCCATTGTAAACAAGTGTATATACCACCATTTGTTTATCCATTTAACCTTTGATGGACATGTGAACTGTTGGCAGTTTTGGACTAATATTAATAAAATACCAATATAGATTTGTATATAAGTTTCTGCACTGACTTATGTTTTTACTTCTCGTAGAATATCGAGAAATGGAATTGCTGGGTCATAGGTGAAGGGTATGTTTAATTTCATACGTGACTGCAGAACAGTTTTTATGAAAAATAAGTGTTCAGATGCAATGATGAATACAAACATATTAAAATTAAAGTGCACATACATATGTTTCTATAAGGTTCTAGAACAGGCAAAATTATGTGTTAGCTTTGCATCACTGTGACCAAAATAACTGACAAAAACAACTTAAAGGAGGAAAAGCTCATTTTGGTTCACAGTTTCAGACTCTGATCAGACAGCTCAATTGCTCTGGGCCTGAGATGAGTCAGGAAAACTGCTCAGCTCATGGCAGCCAGGAAGCAGAGGAAAAGAGAAGAAAATGCCAAAGACAAAATAGAGTCCCAAAGGCAAACTCACAGAGACCTATTTCTGTTTTTCAATCATGCCCCATCTGTCTACAGTTTTCACCACCTCTCAGTAGTCCATTCAAATCAATCATGGATTAATCCACTGATGAGGTCAGAGCCTTCATGATCCAAACATTTCACCTCTGAACACTGTTACATTGCCTAACACAAAAGCTTCTGATCCAGAGATAAGTGGTTGTATGTGGTGGTGAAGTGAGGGTGAGGTACTGATTACACACAATTAGGCTGTCCAAGCATACTTCACTCTTCAATTTACCAGATGGACTGAGTGACCACAGCATCATATACATACTTCTAGAATAGCTCTGACTACTATATTTTCTAATTTTCCTCCCCTTTCTCTCTCCTGATTATGTTTGCTCTTCAGGGAAAGATAGATATAAGAGAATATATACCATAGTTTTATTTAAATAAAATTCTTGAAAAACAATTTATTTACATACACATACATATCTTTTAAGTTATTATTAAAGGGAATATATTTGAAATTTTACCCAGTAGTATTAGTGGGTTTTTTAGTAGCTATGCTTTTTTTGGACAATTTGATTTGGCATCAAGCTTCAAGAGAGCTGGGCCACGATCAGTCAAAGTTTTGCGTCTCTTAAAAGAATAAAGAAGACTAGCCTAAAAAGGGAAAGAATGTTTTAAGCTTGTTGTAGTGGCACATGTTTGTAATCCCATCTACTTGGGATGCTGAGGCAGGAGAATCTCAAGTTCCAGGCCAGTCTCAGAAACTCAGTGAGAACCTGTCTTAAAATAAAAAATAAAAGGGCTAGGGATGTAGTTCAGTGGTCAAGTGTCCCTGGATTCAATCCCCAGTACAGAAAGAAAACAAAAAGTTTTAAAATATGCTTCTATTTGTCACTGGAGCTTTAAAATTACTGAAATAACACACTTGTCTTTGAGTTAAGAAGTTGAAATAAACATTTTTTTTTTTTTTTTTTTTTTTTTTTTGGTACTGGGGAATTGAACTCAGGGGCACTCAACCACTGGTCCACATCCCCAGCCCCCTTTTTTTTTTTTGAATTTTTTTATTAGAGACAGGGTCTCACTGAGTTGCTAAGTGCCTTGCCATTGCTGAGGCTGGCTTTGAACTCGCGATCCTCCTGCCTCAGCCTCCCAAGTGCTGGTATTACAGGCGTGTGCCACCACACCTGGCTGAAATAAACATTTTAAGCAATGATTTTCATGATACAGGAGCAATGAGTGGGGACATGAGAATCACCTAGGAGGTTTTTCTCAATTATACTCAGGTGAATTTCCCAAGAGATTCTGATTCAAGCTCCCTACCTTGGTGATACGTCTTGTCAAAAGTCCTTTGCTATCCTGCCTAAGAATCACTATTATACAGAGCTTCATTCACTGTTGGGAGTAGGTTATATTCCATTGGATGGGATAAATATGATTGAGAACCATTATTATATGTAATAATTGAGCTACTATAATATTAATGCAAGGTGCTTATTTATTACACTTTTTAAATGGACAGTAAAGAATAATTGCTTTAGAATAAAAGTACCCTTGAATCCTCCTGCTGCTTTAACTGATCCCCCTTATCAAGACACCCAAATTGTTTATGAATCCTAATTATTGAAAGTGGAGGAAGACAGCAGTCATTCACCATCACCTATCAAATTTCCTGCATTCTGATGAGGCAACTGAGTCTCAGAGGAGATAAGTGACTTAGTAATTGTCATGCACTCAGCTAGCAATATAGCTAGACAGAGAATCCATGTCTTCTCTTTTAGTTGAGAACTTTTTTCACCCTATCAAGCATTACTTATTATCCTTAGAATAATTTTCTCAACCTTCTGTCCTCACACACACAAAAATTAAATTTAACAGGAGAACAGTAATTACTAAGGAATAAAATATTGTTGGATAGGTTCGAATTCTATAGGACCAAAAACAGCCAGAACTTTTGTCATTTCTTTTTTTTTTAAATATTTTTTTTTTTTAGTTGTAGGTGGACACAATACCTTTATTTTATTTATGTGGTGCTGAGGGTGGAACCCAGGGCCTCACACATGCGAGATGAGCGCTCTACCGCTGAGCCATAGCCCCAGCCCCCAGATTTTTTTTAGCATTTCTAATAACCTATTTGTACTCTGCTATGGTGATGTTACTGTTAAGTGAGTGGCCCTTACACAAATTTCAAAAACATTTGTTGAATGGATCAGATAGTGAATAATGATCAAAAGTTCTAATAACACTGCAAATAATTTCATTGATTTAAGTCATAAAATACCTGTAAAATCTGATACACAGAGAAAGCACCAGTGAAGAAACAAAACACTAGGTACCAATTTATGGCTCCATTACTGACTAGTTGGGTGATCTTGGGAAATTTTTTTACTTAAGGAAAATTTTTCTTAAGCATCACCTCAGGCACATTTTAAGGCCTCCTAAGGTTCCATCCAACAGCACATAAACTGCTGGTCTAAAAAAAAGTATCAAAGTCCTCCTCCATTTCTGACATTCTGTAAGGCTCTGAATTCTTAAAGATCTTAAAGGGTACATATCATAATTTACCCTTTATATTAATTTACTCTTTATAATAATAATTATTTCAAGATATAAATTCAATTTCAGAGAGCTTCAGCTATATTAGAGGAATTTTTCACATCAAAAGCAGTTTATATAGACCAGATGCCTGTGTATATGGTTTGTTTACATATCATTATCTCTTGACCAATCAGAATGACATTAACTTCTGATTCTGTGTCAACAATTGGCATATAAAGACCCTGAATTAAAACATATAATTTAAATGTTTAATTTTCTGCTCTTCCCAAAATATTTTTTGAGGAATTCCACAAGGTAAAGAATTTTATTTTAGGGGCTGGGGTTGTGGCTCAGCGGTAGAGCGCTTGCCTAGCACGTGTGCAGCCCGGGTTTGATCCTCAGAACCATGTAAAAATAAAAGGCATTGTGTACAACTAAAAGCAAATAAATAAATATTAAAAAAGAGAATTTTATTTTAATAGTTTTTTATTTTTCTAGAACATGCAGCAAAAGTAGTTTAATTGAGCAGAGAACTACACAAAGCCAAACTACAGAATGGCTTTCAATGAGGAACATTAAGGAATATGAATCATTATGGGTTTGATAATTTGAAACTATCCCCACTGCTTGTAATGAAACAGGCACTATATTAAATAAGGTCTTATTCAGCATTAATATGATAATGCTGACTCTATGTACATTTTAAAGAACTGGAGAAGATTAAATGCTGTTTATAGATTACTTATAAACTATTTTTAATGATTAGGAGCATTATCACCTATTACTCTGTTGCAGTATAAAGTGATCAGAGGTGCTCTGGCAAGTGCTCTTAGCATAATCACACTGTTCTAAGTCCTCAATACTGAAAAAAAAATTCAGACTTAAAAATTTGCATATTACCTTTATTCTAAGAAGAATTTTAATAGGTCATATAAATGTTACATAAATAAGTGTGCCCTGAAAATTCTCAGCAAGAAAAGAAGCAGTCTGGTGTTAGTAATTCACAATTTAAAAAGTCTTATTTTTTTGGTCAATCCATGAATAATGGGCTTGTGGAAGTCTGTGCACACTTTGGAATCAAATTGAAAACTGTATTTTTCTATGTGCACTTCTCCTAGAAGAAGGTCAACACATTTTTAAGCCTAATAAAAAGTTAATTGTTGTCACAGCTTTGGACACTAAATAGTTTCAATTATTTTAAGATACACAATTAAATTGAGAGCTTCAGCTATATAAGAGGAATTACATTAAAAACAAGTTTTTTAAAAAAGTAGATTAGACTCCTATGTATGTGTTTTGTTTACAGATCACTATCTACTTGGCTAAGAGCTGCCTGGAGGAATGCTACTAGAATCTTAACAGTCTGAGCTCAGGAAGCTTACCCTTTCTGTCTCTTAAGACTATATCTGTAAATCAGGACCTGTATTAACGCTGATCAGGAAAGCATAACAACTGGCAATCACTTAAGTAGAACTTTATTTTTAGGTATAGTCACCAGTAAGCCATTTCAAACACTGAAACAAAGACATGAAAAGATGCAAAAAGACAAATACAAAACCCAAAATCCATTACCTGTCAGTATCGCCATATACAACCCTAGCACCCCATTTCTTGGTATCATTCACCAGTTTAATTGCTCGTTCCAAGGTCTCTCTGGCTTTGTGAACAATACTATCGCCAACCTATTTGTATAAACACATTGGACATAATTTGTTAAAACAGCTTAGAATAAGCCAAAGGACTTTAACATTTAAACACTTTAATTACCAAATATTTCTAGATATGAAACAAAAAGAAAACAAAATAGCCACAAATGTCATCATTCTTTCTAAAATATTCAATCAAATGAGATGAATTTAAAAGGACCAATCAACATGAAGACTTTCCTTTGAGTGTTGGTGAGAACTGCTATTAAAAATTCTGTTTATTCTAAGGTCAAATGTTTATATATTTTAAGAGAAGTATTATTTCTTGTTATGGTTTAAATATGTCCCCCCAAATTCGTATATTGGAAACATAATTCCCAATCCAACATTGTTGAGAGGTGAGATCATTTTTTTTTTTTTTTTTTTTTTTTTTTTTGGTACTGGGTATTGAACTAAGGGGCCACTGGGCCACATCCTCAGCCCTTTTTTGTATTTTATTAGAGACAGGGTCTCACTGAGTTGCTAAGTGCCTCACCATTGCTGAGGCTGGCTTAGAACTCATGATCCTCCTGCCTCAGCCTCCCAAGTGCTGGGAGAGGTGAGATCTTTAAGAGGAAATTAGGTCATAAGAACTAAGTCCTCATCCATGGGCTATTGTCATTACTATGGGAGTGGGGTTAGTTATTGTAGGAGTTCCTGATAAAAGCATGAGTTTGGCCTCCTTTCCTCTCACTTGTTCTTGCATGTGCTCTCTTGCCTTTCTGACTTCCACCATGGCATGATTGAGCAAGAAGACTCTTGCCAAATGTATCCTTTGATTTTGGACTTCCCAGTCTCAGGTATTCTGTTATAGTAGCACACAATGAATATTTCTGCATTATTTTGTTATAAAAATGCATTAATAAAAACTTTCAAAATTGAGAGGTAGGGAATTAATTAGGAAATATGGAAATGGCCCAAAAATTTGATATTTTTGTTCTGCATTAGTAGTATAATCATTTCCATTTTTTTGTACCAGATCATATAGATCAGTGTTTTTCAAATGTAATAATATAAACTCCTAGGACTGATAAAAGTATTTTTATATTTTTAAACCTATAGAAACATAAAACTTGATACAAACTTCTTACTGCTTATAGACTTTACAGTATAATTACAAAACCAAAAGATTTATCTAGTACAAACAAAATCATTACCAAAAAGTTCAAGTAAACAGCATTATATTTTGTATTATGGATAGTATTTTGCTATTTTCAATGTGAATATTCCACTGTCTTGCATAGGTTTTTGGAGTTTACTTTGCCTACTATGAGCTGTGTGGGGATTCATTCTTCCCTGATTTTCTCCTATCTAACCACTGTAAATTTGGTATATCACTATATCTTCTGGCCTTCTTTTGGCATAAGAAGGTCATTAACATAATGAATTTACACTGTTCTTTTCTCTCATTAGTAAATTATTATTCACTGCATTGTGTTCATATCAAATAAACATTTAAAGAAATTTGTCTTATTCTATGAAAAGTGTCTTTTGATTTTCACTGATCACTATAAAAGAAAGGTTTTACCTCACACATCTACTGGTATGCTAGTAAATATGGAATAATTTTTATTTATTATGATATTCACATAAGCCAACCCATCTATAATGAGATCTCTATTTAGCGTATGTGCAGGAATTATTTAGTTTCATCATAGTTGTGGTAAACAACATTATATAAAACTGGCACTGCAACCTAATGCTAATAAATGGATCCAGATTATGTAGAAATATTTGATGCTAATTTTTAAGACTACTGACACATAAATTCTCAATAATATTAATGTTTATAAGAACTAGCTTGAGGAAAAAACTGATCCTAATATTATGGAATAAAGCCCCTTAATCCAAAGTTTCAAAATAAAATGAAATGCTTCAATTAACATTCATTCATTTGATGATGCTTCAGTCTCTTTTGAAGATACTAGAGATAGGTATCACTTACCTCAATACATGGCATTCTTCCAGAAAAATTAGCAGCTGTATAACCGAATGTGACATTTGCTATCAGCTTTAGTCCTAGCTGACGTGCATTGAGCATTCGTGACAGGGCTCTGTCTTGCTTGTACGCCTTCATTGACTGTTTTACCATGAATCTAGTCTTCAATATTTCTTCAAGCATTCTTGGCAGCACACCCTTTCTTACTGAAGGCTATCATGAAGAAAAAAAGAATGTGTAAAATCCCTCAAACAGTATAGATTTAGACAACTAAGAAGGAAACACAAAGTAAAATAATTGCCAACTTTCATGAATTATAACATGCTAACAATAGAATGGCTGTAGGACTAGTGGCCATCAATACAAAATCATCACATTCTATTTCTTTTGAAGAGGATTTTTCTCCTAAAAGATTCCTATAATGTTTATAAATCTAATGTATCACTTCTATGTGAGCTGAGAAGCCTCCAGGAAGGAGGATGTCCACTAGGGCATAAGTGACCACACAATAAGTTCAGAGGGCAATGCTGTTCAAAACTTTGATAAAAACCCCCATCCTTCCAGAAAGACACATGGAACTTGTATCACTCATAAACAACCTCAGTTTTTAAAGATCTCATCCTATGACCCCACACAGTAATCTGCATGGAACTCCATTTATCTACCTTGGAAGAATGATGAGCTGGGTTGACTCTGCTGACATTCAAACCTGCAGTTCCAGGGACTCTAGGTATTTCAAATCTGATGCTTAGACCACTAAGCCATCCCCTCCGGCCTATATTTATTAGCAATCTGGAAGAGGGGATGAATAGTGAAGTGATAAAATTTGTTGTTGCCAAAAAAAAAAAAAAAAAGAAAAAAAAAAAAACCATTTGTATTAATCAAGACTAGGGAGAATTTATGAGAACTCCAGTAGGAATGTAAACCACAAAACAGTATTAACTTTGATGATTCACAGACACGTGCAAGATTATATATGTTGAAATGAACAATTAAAACCTCAGGTATGGGATAATCACACTCTTGAATATTGTAAAATGTTTTCATTAAGCTTTACACATTGGGTCAAATGTAGATGTAAATTTTTAAAATGGTGTTAAAAGGAGATAATAAGCATATATATATGTATATATATGACATGTTGTCATATAAATATATATATATATAACAATGAAAACATATTCTAACCTCTAATTCATTCAGTGTACCTCTTGAAGCAGCCATAATATTTTAAGATGTAATATAAAAATAACAGGGACCAAATAAGCAGAAATGTGCGTGATATGATAACTGATTTCTATATGGGGAGAAATTTAATTAAAAAAATCTATTTCCATGTCTCTGAGTAGATCTCATTTTCTATATCAGACCCTGGAAATACCACGCTTAAAAAATTTCCCCAGATTATACCATAAACTCTCCGGTAAAACAAATTTCCTCTTATCTAAATTACTAACTGCAGTTTAGCATTACCTCTAACTAACAGAAAATGATACTTTTGATATAGTACACCAGAATAAATGTGAGGGTTGGTGGGGTCTACTCTGCCATCAATCACCCTGCTTCACAATTCTAGTGCAGACTCTCAGCAAAGGAAATAGGAATGAATGAAGTGGGATATCAGAGGCAATATAATCTTTCTCTATTTGTCTTTAATTATTCATTTAGGAGGAGTTCCTTAGTTTCTTTTGAGGGAAAATAAAGGACAGGAAAAGGGTCCCTATTATTTGTTTGCATACTTCTTAAGAATGTAAACAAGAAACATTAGAGTGTCATTATATCTAAGGTGGTCTCTATTTGATTTAAAATAATGTAGAAAAACAGTAGAATGTATATGGTAAAGCAACTTAAGTTTTTGTAGGTACCATCTTTTGATCATCAAATTGCTATTGAAGTTTGCTAGATTCTTATAAAGGGCAGATACTATGTATGTATATAAATTTATTTATTGCAATATTGTATTTAGTTAATGCAATTTAACAATTAAGAGATTGTAAACCTAAATTCAAGTAAAACAAGAAGACTGGTTTTTTTTCTGAAGTGATTTCTTAGATGATTCCTTTACCTTTGACTTAATGAGATAAAATATTGAAGCAAACTTAGTTTGTTTTCTATTGTATGCCAACAATATTTAAACTTAGCTCTCAATAGTTTTAAAAAAAAGTTAAGCCATAGTTGATTTCTTTCATTTACAAAAGAGTATTACCTTGACAAAAGCTATTCCATTGGGGGACACTGTGATATCATGCCTAATTTGGTAAAGTAAATCTGGAGGTACTTTTAGAGAGGCACAGCCAAATTTGAACTCATCATACCTGTTAAGAAAGAAAATATTAAGCAAATACTTTCTCAAATAATAGAATAATTTTTAGGCAATTTTAGGAATCTTTCTAATTCCATTACAAATGCATTTGCAAACATCTATTTAAATATCAATTAGTGAACATATGTTTGCTTGCCTCATTACAAAAAGCAGTTCTTTAAGTATTCATAATTTATTAAAATGACATTTCTTAAATGGCTATGGCTAAATCTATACTGAAAAAACAGATTTCAACTCAGCCTATTCACCTTATATTAAGTCCTTTAAAGAAAAATTTAAACAAAAAGACTATAAATTACTTCTCCAAATTCCTTTAATGAAAAGACAGGATTACCAATACAGTTTTCACAAACTTTCTTTATAAAAAAGCGAGTGTACCATAAACCACACTTGGTCTCAAATATACAAAAGTCATTATAAAGGAAGACTGTATTTCTTGAAATCCAAGAATAATATGTACACCTTTGAGAATTTAAAATGTTCTTCTCATTTAGTCCATAAAATTTCATTTATATTAATTAATAAAGTCCATAGTTAATTTAACTTTTTAAAAAATCAAAGACTCTTTCTAAGAAAAGTTAAGAGGATGTGATAGCTAGAATTATAAAATCATAATCCTCAAAGTGTTCTAATGAAAGGTGATTTATATCAAGAATTAAAAATAACTTGCATTTTAAAAGAAACCATAGATATTCATATAGATAAAAAGAAAGGTGGGGCTGGAGTTGTGGCTCAGTTGTAAGAACACTTGTTTAGCATGTGTGAGGCCCTGGGTTCAATTCTCAGCACCACATATAAATAAATGAATAAAAATAAAAGTCCATCAACATCTAAAAAAAATTAAAAAAAAAAAATGCAAACTGATCTATCTATTCATGATCTTCTTCACATACACATCCTCCCAGAAAGCTGAATTAATCAAATCATGATCCATGTCAGTTAGTAAAGGCAACTGTAATGAATGGATGTGTTGTGCTACAGTCCATTCATTTTGCTCACAGGACAATGTGAAGCACAAGAAGACACTCAAAGAAATTTTAGTAAGAAGTATAAAGCGCAACAATATAACTGCAAATATGAAAAAGTCTTACTTTCCCAAGTTCTCCACATGGCCAAGGCAGGTTGAAAAACAGTAGTTGTATGCAATCACAATAGAAGGATATAGTGACTGGAAATCCAAAACAAGAACAGAGTTGCTATAGAAGCGTGACTCAGGCTCCATAATTAGGGGAACACACTGTGGGGCTCTCATTTGGGATCTTTGTTGAACACTAGGTGTCACAGGAATATAGTTCATAGGTTTAGCAATACGCAGCATCATTGATTCCACACGGTACTGCAAACAGGGAGAGGTGAGAATTCAGTTTAAATATGAATATATTAGTCATTTGAATATGTGATAATCATTTGGGGATGTTTTGTCCTTCAGTATAAGATTGCATGATTTTTTTTTTTTATAACTTTACAACAATTATAAAGTATTACCTAGCATTCAGGTGCCCCGGAATTTTCCTAATCCTATAATTTCAACAAAAACTGCAAAATAAGTAAATAATTTACAAAAAAAAAAAAAAAAGAGTCAATTTTGGAAAGACAGATAAAATTAGATTTATTTTTGTTTTAAAATACAGCTATCCTAAATAAGCAGACACAGAGACAGCTGTATAATTTGACAATTTCATTTAAGAAACTGGTCAATAGGGCTGGGGATTGTGGCTCTGTGGTAGAGTGCTTGCCTAGCATGTGTGAAGCAATGGGTTTGCTCCTCAGCACCATATAAAAATAAATTAAAAAAAAACCACAATTATTGACTTCTTTAAAAAAGAAAAAGAAACTGGTCAATAATCTTTGGTAAGTTTATTTGGAAAAATTAGAGAATATGAGTTGTTAGGAAACTTGAGATAGATACATGTTTCTCAAGAAGAAAATGCAAGGATTTCTGAATTGATCCCTAGCAAAATTAAACCAAGCAATTACTGATTGTAATAACCACTATTAAAGTAGAGAGTTTGAGGTATTAGAAAAAGAAAACAACTTAAAAAACAATATGGATCTACTGAAATATTCTCATGTGGTTTTAAGGTATCTTTGCCTTTTATTAAAAGTCAGCTTATATAATTTCTAAAACTTGTAGGGGAATAAATAAATAAAACAGTTTATAACCAATGAATAAACAGGTAATGCTAAAGTAGTTAAAACTCTATTTTTGCTGTATTTACTGACTTGGTGAATTGGAGAATATCAAAGGTAATTAAAATAATTAAACTTAAGGATTTTATAAGATAAAGGAACTGTCTTATTAATGTAGTATTTCTGATGCTTAGCAAAGTGTTTAACAAGCCACAGACAAATAGGCATTTGTTAAATGTAAGTGTGACCTTGTTTTCAGTAAAGTATTTAACAAAATATCTCATTATATCCTTGGGAAATTAGTTACAAAAATATGTATTAAATTGCTTCTAAGATCATATTTTTCTTTAACATTTTAAAAACTTTATATAGACCATTTAGATTGATATTAAAAATATCAATTTTATTTTCAAATTTATTTTTTATTCTAAGTAGTTAGAAATGACAGCAGAATGTATTACATTTCTTATTATACTCGTAGAGCACATTTTTACATATCTCTGGTTGTATGAGAAGTATATTCACACCATTCATGACTTCATACATGCACTTTATTTTTACATTAAAAATTTCTATTGAGATTTGGAACAAGCTGAAATTAAGAAATGTAAACAAGAGGTAAACTTTCTTTGCTGATTCCCCAGTTCTAAGGGACATTTCTTATCACACTACTAAGATTTGATGATCTAGACATTGATTAGTTGGTATTAGATAGTTTTTAAAAAAATGAAATCACTTCAAACACCTCAAAAGTGAGCATATAACTTATACAGAACTTTCAAGTGTACCAGAAAAACTGATTACCTACCTGTGAACCCCTTGTCAGCACATGTAAAAACTGAATACCAAAAAGTCTAGCCATTTCACTGGTTTTCCCAATCAGGTCCAGCTGTTCTAACATCTGGAGATTTCCACGAACACGGCTAACATAATGATCAACCATTTTCCATCTGTTAAAAAAGAATTCATGGTATAAATATCAAGGAAAAAGTTGGACACTTGAAACTAGAACTATTTTCTACCCTAAATGTACGTATTAAAAGTGAGGTCACTCCAGGGGAGAGAGGGTCAAGATATGAGCTTTTAAGCAAAGTATAAAATTTCGGTATTTCAGGCTGGGATTATAGCTCAGTGGTAAAGTGTTTGCCTGGCTAATTGCTAGGCCCTAGATTCAACCTCCAACACTGTAAAAAAAAAAAAAAGAAAGAAAAGAAAAGAAAGAAAATTCCAAGCATTTTAAGAGCCTAAAACCTAGTAACAATTTACAAAATTTATACTAGTACTTGTTTAGGGGGTACCACCAAGGATAATTATTTTTAATATTTTGCTTGATGTTGCTCTATTTTTATTATAAAAATTAGTGTTCCCTTTTAGGTAGCATAGCTGATTATACAATAATTATTTATCATATATATAGGTTTTTAAGAACATAAAGGCTTTGTGTTCAGTGTAAACACAAGTTTAAAACAGCAAACTACTGTTTAGTTTAAATCAGACAGTAATTTGGTGCTAAGTTAGAAAAATCAGGAAAGTAACTTTTTTTTTTTTTGGTACCAGGGATTGAATTCAGGGGTACCACTGGGCCACATCCCCAGCCCTTTTTTGTATTTTATTAGAGACAGGGTCTCACTGAGTTGCTAAGTGCCTCGCCATTGCTGAGGCTGGCTTTGAACTCGTGATCCTCCTGCTTCAGCCTCCCAAGTGCTGGGATTACAGGCATGCGCCACCGTGCCCGGCACAGGAAAGATAATACATAGGGTAAATATATTTCAAATCAGTATTTTCTGTGAAGATATAAAAGTTCTATTTTTGGCTTAAATGTTTTTAAAAAATTAAACTCTTTGCCTTACCTTTTTAAAATTTTATTTTTTATTGCTGCATTATAATTACACATAATAGTGGGATTCATTATACCACACTTGTACATACACGTAATATAATTTGATCAATCTCATTCCATAGTACCTACCCTCCCCCTCCTCCATGATCTGTTTGTTCTTCACTACTGATCTCCCTTTTATTATTATTTATTTATTGAATTATTATAATTATACATTTGTGGAATTCATTGTAGTATATTTGTACATGGGTATAGCTTAATTTGGTAGATTTCATTCCCCCATACCTGCCCATGTTCTCCCTTCCTCCCTCCTTTTTTTTTTTAAAAAAATATTTATTTATTTGCTTTTAGTTGTACACAATGCCTTTATTTTTACATGGTGCTGAGGATCGAACCTGGGCCGCGCACGTGCTAGGCGAGCGCTCTACGACTGAGCCACAACCTCAGCCCCTCCTCCCTCCTTTTTGATACCCTTTCACTATTCTATTGGTTTCCCTTGTTTTTGAGAGATCTCCTTTTTTATTCCTTCTTTCTCTCTGACTTCCATATAGAAAACACTTGACCCTTGACTCTTTGAGTCTGGCTTATTTCACTTAGCATGATGTTCTCTAGTTTTATCCACTTACCAGCAAACAACATAATGTCATTCTTTTTTGTAATGGCAGAGTAATACTCCATTGTGTACATGTACCACATTTTCTTTATCCATTCGTCTGTTGATGGGCACTTACACTGGTTCCGTAACTGGCTATTATTTATTTATTTTTGTAGTTACAGAATATACTAGTGTATAATTATAACATAATTTATTACTGAATCGTTGTTACTAAATACCTTTTATTACCACAAGCGATGTTGTAAGGAATATTTTTATAGATAAATTTTGAACAAATGCTTGTTTTCAAGACAAATTCCTAAATTTGGTCAATGTTTTCAATACATAAGAACATAATGCTTTCCAGAAAGAATTTAAAAATTTAGATTCATATTAGTAATGATAAAGTGCTTGTTTCCTTGCATCTCTGTCAACACTGAGGGTTATGATTTTTAGTTATTACTAGTTTGTAGGCAAAAAATGGTATCACATATTAATCTGCATTTTTTGTTGTAGATTAATGTTACTCCTCAACAAAACAGATTTGCCAAATGTAAATATGGTATAATGCATTATGTATAGATTGGTTCCATCCCTTTAAAATTAAATGGATTTAATGGCTCACCTCTTCCATAAAGAAATTAGTAGAACTATGGGATAGTTCAGAAAAGCAGATACATTTACACTTTGCCCTCTCTCTGGACA
Organism: Tamias sibiricus; assembly: GCA_025594165.1. Classification (NCBI taxonomy): domain Eukaryota; kingdom Metazoa; phylum Chordata; class Mammalia; order Rodentia; family Sciuridae; genus Tamias; species Tamias sibiricus. Next base: position 97,031,077 of record CM046666.1, read on the forward strand.
GAGAGTAGGTAGACCTAGAGAAAAATGTCAAATGAGACACCAAAATAATGAGACACTAATATTATTTGTGAAAAGGTCAGGTAGCACACAAGCATTTTGCTGAGATTTAAGTGTAAATCAAAACTAGCAAGGCTTATTAGAAAATTTAAGAACTATAAGCATAAAACAAAACATGTAAGAGCCTGTCTTACTTAACAGATAATGATGCTGAACATGAATGTTCTTTGAAAACCAAAGGTAGTGATTCAAGAGAATTACCTATTAGAGTACATTGATAAAAACTGGAATATGTTGGTAAATAAGTTGGTAAATAAATTTATTTAATTCTATCTGCATTGTTTCCCACACCCTAAAGTTCTACTAGTTTTTATAAGATATTGATATTGCCATTGTTTCTGTAATTCATGATAAACTTAAGAAACATAATCAGCATATTAGAAATAAATTACTTTAATAAGGTAGATGATTGTATACTTATTAAGGTTAGCCATTTGTGTGCCATATATATAAGGTAGACACTGAATATTTCAGCCGTTTGGATGTTTTCTCTTGAGATTTATTGTTCAGGTCTTTTACCCATATTTTTCCTATTCCTTTAAAAGTGTGTAATATAGTTAGCATATAATCATTATGTTGAAAATTATTTTCCCAGATTGTTAGCCCTTTAAATTTGTTAATGTTTGTTTACTGAGGTACCAAAGTTACTTTATGCACATAGTAAATACTACGTATATAAAACTGATTAGCTGGGCACGGTGGCACACACCTGTAACTCCAGCAGCTTAGGAGGCTGAGGCAGGAAGATCATGAGTTCAAAGCGAGCTTCAGTAATTTAGTGAGGCCCTACACAACTTAGCAAGACCCTGTCTCAAAATTAAACATAAGAATGGTCTATTATTAGAACTCAAATAAATTTTCAAAAAGTACTTTTACTATACTACATAAAATAATGATGTACACACATACATATACTCATCCTAATAGATTTTTTCATATTGGTTGAGAGTGTCGACTTTGGAGTTAGTCCTAGATTCTAACTATGGCTCCATTAGAAGTCACTAGGTGACTACAGGAAAATCATTTAACCCATTGTCCCCAGTTTTAATGTATAAAACAGGGATGTTCTGAAGAGTTAGGAAAAAAAGAATGTAATAGTATTTACTATTAGTATTTGTATTATATTACTAATAGTATTTACTATTATCATAATTATAGTAACTACTATTTCCCCATTTCATTTGTAATCTCTCTATCCTGAAAAGAAAGTTATACCAATGAATTAACGTTTAGTGGGAAACTTGTATGTGCTAAAGATTTTATATGCACTATCACATTTCTCATTTCACTTTATGAGGTAGAATGTTTTAACATCTTTGCATTACAGATTAAGACATTAAGGATTACTGTGAGGTTTATTGTTACAAACCTACTACACCAAGGTTATGAACCTATTATACCAGAACCTGAGCTATCAAACAAATTATGACTGAGATTAAGGTGAGACAACATGATACAAAGAAAGCAAGATGACAAGATTATGAATAACTGCCCTAATGAATTTCTAATATCACAGAAAATTAATTATTTCTTCACTAAGCCAAAAGTAGACCCACTATTTGTTCATTTCATCCTATATTAATGTATTCCTTTCCAATGACTGGTGACCAGGTAATATTACCAATTTAAACATTGCAGGAGCCCTGTTTGGGGATTGGCTTGAATTGCAGTTGACTATGAGCCGTGGAGATTTGGCCATTGTCGCCACCCGTAGTCTCACGGGATTTTGTTGCGGGATCTGGAGTGACTTGGCCGAAATTGCTGATCGGGTCAGCGCCATTTTAGTGGTGTGTTTGGCGTGAGTTAGTTGTTAGAACCAGAGAAAAAAGTCATCAGAATAAAAAGCTGTTTGTCTCCAGTTTGCTTCTGAAGTTCTTCCCGCGGCTCCGGTGCTCCGAGCGCTTCAGGCGGCAACAAAACATATTTTATCTTATATAAGTAAAAGTTATTTTAACAGGGGACAATTTAGTTTATATAATTTATCAAATAACTGTCACTTTCTAATCTATATTTATTCTCATATAGGTATGAATATAAAAACTCTTTGACTAATTTTTTTAAGTATTTGAGCTTTTTAAATTAAAGAGTGTTCTGAAATTTCGTATAAATTTCATTCCTACTTTCTAGTTATATCTACTAGTCACATGGTATACATAAAAAAAAAAAAAAAGAATGGATTATTGTGGCCCTTAAAAAATTACAACAGGGACTGGGGCTGTAGCTCAGTGGTAGAGCGCTTGCCTAGCATGTGTGAGGCATTGGGTTTGATCCTAAGCACCACATAAAAATAAACAAATAAAGGCATTCTGTCCATTTACAACTACAAAAAAAAATAAAAAATAAAAAAATTACAACATAGCTGGGCATATGCCTGTAATCCCAGTGGCTCGGGAAGCTGTGACAGGAGGACTGAGTTCAAAGCCAATCTCAGCAATGGCAAGGTGCTAAGCAACTCAGTGAGATTCTGTCTTTAAATAAAATACAAAATAGGGCTAGGGATGTGGTACAAAAATAGCAAAGCTAAATTTTGTTAGTTTTTTTCATTGTTATTAAATTATTCAATTTTTCATTGTTATTAAATTATTATGCCATCATCTTAACATTTTGTCTGAGTCTATTGTAATGAGCAAATATAGGTTCTTTTTTTGTGTGTGCTGGGGATTGAACCCAGGGCTTTGTGATTGCCCTGAGAGTCTCCCAAAATCAGTGTATGGTCTTTCCATATAACATAATCCATTTAATGTGAACAGTCCAATGTTTAATCCAATTCCTTTATGTAGAATATTAGGTCCATTTTTTTTATTTTCCTTGGCAAAAACAGAATTACTTATCCTACAAAATAACTAATTAGAAGTAGCAGAACATACACTCAGAGCATTCTAGGACTTACAAACAACTGAATGTAGTTTTTAATGTTAAGTTTAATATGTATCATTTTATTTATTAGAATACAACTCTCCTAAGCTTCTTTTGCTATTATGTTTTTTTTGGGGGGGTTGTGGGGGTGGACACCAGGGAGTGTATTCAGGGGCACTTGACCACTGAGTCATATGCCCAGCCCTATTTTGTATTTTATTTAGAGACAGAGTCTCACTGAGTTGCTTAGCGCCTTGCTTTTGCTGAAGCTGGCTTTGAACTTGCTATCCTCCTGCCTCAGCCTCCCAAGCCACTGGGATTACGGGCGTGTACCAACAGCTTCTATTATGTTTTGATCATAAGCTCAGTGCTTTCTGTAATTTCAGCTCACTTCCATGAGATTCCTCAAAAGGCATTGGAAGATGAGATGAAATGCTTGGAAATAGTTCCCCCACATGTGTATCAAATTGTTTTTAAGGCTTTAGCTTTTTTTATCCCCAACACCATGTAGCCTTATAATTCAATAAACCAAGACTCACTCATTTTAATTATCAAACACATTAATTACTGGACTTTGTTCTTTATACTACTATTTTTTCAGCTTATTACTGTCATTTTTACTTTTAATTTATAGAAAGTAGAAGTAAAAACTTTCATTTTTTTACTATAGTGGAGTAACTGATCCTAGACTAATTCTCCTGCCTGGATAAAAGTCAAGTTAACTGTTTTTGGACAACAAACAATAAGAAATGTAAGACTGCTTTTTTAGAAGAGGGGAACTCATGAGATGAACTTCAGTTCAGCATGGAGATAATTCTTTTTTTTTTTTTAATATTTATTTATTTGCTTTAGTTGTACACAATGAGTTTTTATTTTTACGTGGTGCTGAGGATCGAACCCAGGCCGCGCACGTGCTAAGCGAGTGCTCCACCGCTGAGCCACAATCCCAGCCCTGGAGATAATTCTTAAATACAGTGCGGTACATTAGAGTTTAAGCCAAAGAGGCAGAGCTCAGAGTTCAGGTAGCTCACAGTTGGGATCTGTGGGATGGGGCACCAGAAATAAGGAACCTGTGTAAAGGGCAGAAACTGGGGTTCAAAGTGTACCATTGTTGTGGTTTGGATCTATAATGTCTTCCAAAAGCTTGTGTGTTGAAGACTGGGTCCCCAATGTCTAGAGGGGAGGTTTTTGGAAAATGATTGCATCAAGAGGGCTCTAAACTCATCAGAGGCTCTAACCCATCCATCTGATGGGTTAATAATCTGAAAGGACTACTAGGAGGAAGCAGAACCTATGGGTAGGGTAGGGCATGGTGGGCTAATGGAAGTAGGTCAATGGGGGTATGACCTTGAAGATTATATATTCTCCCTACTCTCTTCCTTCTTTTACTTCTGCTTCCTGGTTGGCATGAACTGAGAAGTGTTCCTTTGCCAAGCCCTTCTATCAGGATGTTCTGCCTCACCCCAGGTCCAGAGCAATGGAGGCAGGCCAGTGCAATGGAGTAGGTCAACCTCGGACTGAAACCTCTGAAAGTGAGCCAAAATAAACAAGTTGTTTCTTGTTAGGCATTTTGGTCACAGAAACAAACAAACAAACAAACACAACTACTCTAGATGAAATTTAAAACCAAGCCTTGACAATATGCACAGGGCACAGTTTGGAGATTGAGTCCTGTTCAAGCTTGGAGGGGCTTAGGAAACATTGGAGTCTGATATGTTCTCCTATTCCATTCACAGTCTTGGCACTGAACAATAAACAACTATCACTGGGAAAGGGCAGAAATCGTTTCCATCCTAGACCTCAGGTAAAGGGACACTGCTACTGAGGAAGGAGCAGAGGTTGTCTCTGGAGAAGGGTCAGGAAAACTGCTGATAGGGCCCAAGACCTATCAATGGTACAGAGCAGAGGTCAAATGACACTGTGGGAAGAGCAGGAATGCTGAGAAACCTTCATCCTTGAGCTCTAGAAGAACAGGAACTTCCAAAGATTAAGGGTAGATCAGGAAAATTGAGAAATGAGTAAAAATAACAGCAGTTAAATCTGACTTTGAAAAGAAAACAAAGTACATAACACTAGAAAAGTGAGAGTGACTGTTGACGTCTCATCAAAAACAATGGAGGCCAGAAGAAAAGGGAATGAAATCTTTAGAGTGGTAAAAGAAAAACAAAACAAAAATCCAACTGTTGAATGAGACACAGTAAAAATCTTTCAAAAATAAGGGTGAAATAAAGACATTTCCAGGTAAATAAGGGCTGAGAAAATTTGTTTCCTGCAGATTTGCAATAGATAAAATGCCAAAGAAAACAGTGGCAGTTTCTTAAAATATTAAAATAACAATATGACTCAGCAATTCTACTCCTTGAGAAATGAAGGCATGTCATACAAAGACTTGCATACAAATATTTATTCGAACTATATTTACTGCAGCCTTAAATAAGAAACCACACAAATGTCCACACAAAACAATTAGGTGAGTGGATAAACTGTGGCATATTCTTATAACTAAATACAATTTAATAATAAAATAATTAACATGAAACATGTTGAATCTCAACATGGGTTGTACAACATGATTGAATCTCGAAAAACATTTTGCTGAGTTTCTTTAAAGAAGTCAAACACAAGGGACAAATTAAAAAAAAAAAAAAAAAAAAAAAAAAAGACTGGGGATTGAACCCAGAGGCTCTTTACAATCTGAGCTATATCATCAGTCCTTTTTTTTTTTTTTAAATTTTGTGACAAGATATCTTTAAGTTGCTGAGGGTCTTGTTAAGTTGCTGAGTATAGCCTTGAACTTGTGGTCCTCATGCCTAAGCCCTGATTTCCTGGGATTACAGCTATGTGCCACTGCACATGGCAGAGGTAGATTATTTCAATTTATATGAAGTTCTGGAACAGGCAAAAGTAATCAAGTAATAGAAACCTATTTAGTACTTACTTGGATGGTTAGGTTTTGGGTAGGCTGAGTACAAATTTGTTCAAGGGAATTCTGTGGATGTTATGTTCCTTTTCATGACTGGGATTGTGGTTATAGAGGGAATATATTTTTCAAAGTCACTGAACAATACACTTTAAATATGTGCATTTATATGCCATATACCTCAATAAGGCTGATTTTAAGAAAGAGATATTATCCTCTTCAGAGTTGTAAACATTACCTGTATAGATCAGTCTTGTTATCAAACCAATCTGACAAGACCCGAAAGGTAAAGAGGGGAAATCGCTGATGAAGAACATGAAAGCTCACATTTTCAAAGGTGTAATTAGTTAGAGCCACCTAAAGAAAAGAATAAGACACCATTATAGTAATGCTCATATTTAATATAGCAAATTTTGTTCTAAAAGATTCTAACATCACTTTAAGCTTTTCATAGTAGACATGAAAGCTATTTGTAAAAATTTGTTATAACTGAACCATAATCAATTCAAAACTATATATAGCTTACTAGACAAAACTGTTCCTTAATAAATTAAAGGCAGACATTCATCATCCTCCCAAGAATTACATCAGTACTAGTACCTAATATACAGACATTTCATAGCCACTTAATTTCATTCTAAAAGTAAAAGATGAAAAAAAATAATGTCAGTCGTATTTACCATCTTCAGAATGTATAGATAAAAGCTGTATTAATGAGAAAATACTGAAAAAATGGCCCAAATTAATAAAATGTGCCTCTTAGCTAGGTCATCTCTCAGAAATACCTACAAGACAAAAGCCATATAGACAATGGCAAGTATTTTAATGCAAAATGGAAATTAAAGAATCAGTAGTCACCATTCTTAGGTCAGCCTGAGATTCTGAGGAATAGTTCAAATAGCACATCACATTTTTACACTATATTATAATTTTAAAATATTTACTTTCTACTTCTATAACCCAGGAGATACAAAATAAGATTAGATGTTAATCTTATCCCAGGGCAGTGACCCAAATTGGTCTTATTTTACCTACAACTTCTGCCAAACTCCAGAATAAACAGTATTGTAATGCAGTATACTTCATAACATATACATACGCACAAACACATACACACTTTGAAAGCCTGCAAAAAGGAAGAAAAGGCAATAGGATGGAGTAAAAAATACAACAAAATTAAATGAGGATTGTAAAATTGCTAATAGCAGTAGAATGAAAACATTGAAAGTAGTAAATGGCAGAACAGATTCTACTATAATTTAAGTCAGTGATGTGGAGCACAAACCCAAATAGCTTTCTCAGAACCCAGATAAAGAGGACAAAGAGATGAAAATGATGAAAGAAAATATATGGGGAAGATACACACAGAAAACAGTATAAAGGGAAAATATACAGAGAATGGAGAGTTAACATATGTAGACAATTAAGTTCTTGAAGGAAATGGAAAAATTTAAATGGTCATATCTAACCCTCTTTATTTTGCATTTCTGTCTTTAAATCTGAACATAGCTGGTAGGTATAACTTTAATTTCCTGATACAAATCTCAAATTTATATTTTCTTAATTATTCACTGTTGAATTCTCCTAGATGGCTATTATACATTCTTCAAAAAGCTTCTCCAAGCTGGGCATAGTGGTACACACCTGTAATCCCAGCAACTAGGGAGGTTGAGGCAGGAGGACTGCAAGCAAGGCCAGTCTCAGCAACTTAGTGAGACCCTGTTTCAAAATATATAATAAAAAGAGCTGGGGGGGGGGGGCGTGTAGCTCGGTGGTAGAAGAGTCCCTAGGTTTAATCCACAGTATCACCAAAAAAAAAAAATTTAAAAAATTCTCCACAATCCTCATCTTTATTACAGTAGTGATCCCTAATTTACTGTGAAAATTGAAGCAATCAAAAGAGAATATCCACAGATTCTCATTATCACATCTGTTTGTCTACCAGTATCTACACCTATATGTTCTGCCTTCTTCCCTATTATGGTAAAGGAACCAGCTATGCTACATTTCCTACAACCAGGTGTCCATCTTGGATTGAAGATGGCACTCCATATTTATTGAATGGAATCAAGTTTGTTTCCAACCCACTTGGCAAATTCTTGAAAAGCCAAGATTAAGTAGATAATCCAGAAGGCCTTTAAAGTATAATCTTCTGGGCAAGAGTCATTTATTCTTTCATTAAAGTAGCTAAGTAGTTCTTTAAGAGGCAGTGTGTTTGTCACTTAGGAACAACAGAAATTCTATGTTCAAAGTTTCAAGACAAGTGATAACTGATATATTAATTTTTTTTCAGCCATAAAGAATGAAATTATGTCCTCTGCAGGAAAATCGATGAAACTTGAAAGCATTATTCTAATTGAAAGAAGCCAAACTCATAAACTCAAGTGTCATGTTTTCTCTCAGAGAGAAAGACAGAAAGGGGTAGGGTGGGGGGGGGGGGATAGAAAAAAATGAGAGACAGAGAGAGAGAAGAGAAAGAAAAGGATGTTGGTTAGATCTGAAGAGTAGAGAAAGGAAACCAGAGGAAGGGAGGCAGGGAGGGAAAGGGAAGGTATAGGGTGAAACTGACCAAATTCTATTGTTCTGTTGTGTGTGTGCATATACAAACATGTAACAATGAATAATGAATCCCACTACTATGTATAATTATAAGGCACTAATAAAAAACAAAACAAAACTCCAGAATTTATTTTCCATTTAACTCTAAACTGTATTTGGTAGTACAACTGCTGAGTAGATGTCTTAGAGAAAACAAAAGGGTTTTACTTTCATTTAATATACTTTTCTGCATTTAAGTTGTTTGATATGATGACTATATTTATTTATTTATTATTTACGTATTTTTGGTGCTAGGGATTGAATTCAGGGACTTGTACATGCTAGGTAAAGTGCTCTACTGCTAAGCTACATCCCCTGCCCCTATATGGATTTTTAAATAAAGAACAAAGAGAAATTTGTAAAAAGAAAAACAAAGAAACAATAATAGAAGTTAGAAACTCCTAAGTGTCATGATGGAGATACAGATAAAAGATGTAAAATAAAAAGGAACCTCTGCAACTATTCAAATGCAGAAAACATAGTTTGACGGCCTCTATTATGAAGAAAAATTCTCAAGGCCAGCTTCTGTCCAAAGTCATAGCCCTGGATTTTATGAAAATCACCAAATTATCAGGAATACTCTGATTAGGAAAAACAACAACAACAAAACCTAAACAAGATAATTTTCCACAATAAGGAAGGGAGAGAGGGAGATAAATATCCAACTCATAACTTTCTCACATTTTATAAAGATCAGAAATGTGTATATTCAGCCTAGATTAAAAGAAAACCTTTCTCCCTGAATATTCAGTTAGGACCAGAGAAGGCCCTGAACTTAAAGATGAAAAGACCCCTGAAACTAATGTTTAGTAATTTATTTGTGTTTATATACTTATGTGTCCATCTCAGGCAATATGAGACTGCAGTTTGAAATATATAATAGAATATTTACGCCAAATACATTATCATCTCTGTTATCATCCACATCCTATGCTATATCACTAGGAATTATTTTGAAGTCATTAGGTACTCTTGTGCTCTGAGAATACTTTACTTTAAGAACAATTCAATAGGGCTGGGATTGTGGTTTAGCATTAGAGCGCTCGCCTACTAGCACGTGCGCGGCCCGGGTTCGATCCTCAGCACCACATACAAATAAAAATGCATTGTGTACAACTAAAGCAAATTAAAAAAAAAAAAAAAAAAAAAAAACAATTCAATAGAAGAAACCAGGCAACTTCAAGGATGTAAACATTATCTAGAAAATTATATGATTTAGACTTTCACCTGGCTTTAAGTGCAAAAAGTGATTAAATCATTCAATACATAACACAGTATTTTATTATAGCTGTAGACTTTTTAGTTGTTGTCTTAGACACAAATAGAAAAAATTAAAATGAAAAAATTAAGTCTATAACGTTTGTAGTTTTGCATGTTAGAAAGTAGTTATTTGTAAATCTACCAAAGCATAATAAAGATAATTTGCAAAAAGCGTAAATTGCATAGTAGGCTGTACTAATACTCTATAATGATTAACTTTCTATACTGATACAATTTCATAATTCCAAAAATTTTAGATAAAACACTTTACCTCATTTCTCATGATTCTCCAGAGATTCAGTGTAATTCGGCCAACAATATTTATCTCAGTCATTGTATCTGATCCATAGTCATCTCTTTCAGCTGCAAATCTGTTTTCTATTTTGTCTTCTATAGAAATGAATATAGATTGTATTAGGACCCACAGAAAACAAACTTTCAAGCAAATTATGCCAAAGTAAATGAGAATGATAAAAATTAAAGATGAGGATTAAGGGCGAAATGAAACTCAGGAGTCTACACCATATTGAATTAAAAATAATCATATTTTGACTAATAAAAACAAGTTTTCCTCCTTCAATTATGAAGGAATTTTGTGAAATAAGTACATTGAAAAATACCACTCTCCCTTCCTCTTTCTATAGATGTTGTCCCTCAGTATCGGTGGGGGACTGGTTCCAGGATCCTCTGCAGATACCCAAGTTTGTGGAGCTCAAATACCTTATATAAAATGATTTAGTATTTGCATAAACCTATTGATAGCAATATACTTTAAATCATCTCTAGATTATTTAGAACATTTAATAAAATAATAGTTGTTATATTGTGTTGTTTAGGGGGATAATAGCAAGAAAAGCAGTACATGTTCACTACAGATGAATTTGAAAAGATATATATATATATATATATTTTAAAATATTTATTTATTTGCTTTTGAGTTGTACACAATGCAATGCATTTTATGTTTACGTGGTGCTGAGGATTGAACCCGGGCTGCACACGTGCTAGGCGAGCGCTCTACCGCTGAGCCACAACCCCAGCCCTGAAAAGATATATTTTTGATCTACGGCTGGTTGAATCCATGGACGCAGAACACTTGCATAGAGACCATTGATACCAAGGGATGACTGTATATTTAAATAACAAGCCCCTTCCTCTTTAAATTTAGTAATTTCTGCTGCTACTTTTTATAAATACCTAATGCTACTGCACTTATTTGGTTTTAGTATAAAAAACACCCACTGATCAATTGCTCATTTCTTAGAAGAAATGATAGTTTTTAAACTAAACAATTATCTGAAAATAGTTGACATCAATTAGTGATGTTCATATTCAGCATGAAATTCTCAACTGTATATGGAGATGCAGAGTTCCTCCTAGAAAACAGAGTTCTGAGCCCAGTTTCTTAGGTGATTATTTTACCTAGAAAAAAAATTAATGTTTTTCTTATATAATACTAGGTAGAGGTGAATGTTGTTGATTAAAGGCAATGGGATAACAAAAAATATTTATCACATATTGTATGTCTATTATATTCTGTAAATTTATCAATGTTTCTTTTTCTTAATACAAGTTTCATTTGGCCTTATAGAAAATTCTACTCAGAAATATTATATATTGCCCCAGATTATACAATAAGAGAAATAATATTCTAAACCAGGATTACCCACCCCAAAGGCCATGGTATACTCACCCACCCAACTCTATTTCTTCCATTATGTTAAAGTTTAAAAGTTGCTTTATTTTTTCCCCATTTAGCAAAAACACTTTTATGAAGACCTCCACTTGAGTGCAGCCAGGCTCAGGTCAGTCCTGCCAACCTCTGCCCAAGAGCAGGCGGGCCCAGGTCAGCCCAGCCGAAACCTGCAGAGCTCAGGCAGGCCTAGGACAGCTACACTGACTTCCGCTCAGAGGACTGCCTCTTCCAACCAGCAGACCACCGGAGAAGCTCAGATTCAATGAGTTCAGCCCACACCAACCTGCGTGGGATCCAGCACTAGGGTAGGTCCAGAGTCCATTACCCCACCCCCACCTGGGAGCACAAGCCTAACCCACTTCCATCTTAAGACACTGCAGACATAGCCATAGCCTTCCCCACACAGTAGGCCCTACCTTTTGACAACAGACAGGGCTTAAAAGCAGCCACATCTCAGAGCAGGCATCCCAAAGACATCATATGGCCAACCTTTCTGCCCCATCTCTGGAAGATGTTGCATTCATTTTGGGACACCTTCACTGTTACCTCAAGTTACCTCCGTTACTGCTGACACCACCTTTAGTTGCAGTAGCATACATCAGAACCTGCAGGTTCTGAAAGCCCAACATTAAGGTGAGGCACAGACAATTTGCATGGATATTACAAGAATATAGGGTAGAAACTGTAATATCTCAGATCTACACTGCAAAAAAGGAAGGCAAATAGACAACATGAAAAAACAAGAGAGGAAAGTATCCCAAACAAACTAGGATACTACAATAACAGAACCCATGCTCAGAGAAGTTAATGAAATGTCAGAGAAGGATTTCAGATGGTTCATAATTAAAATGATCTGTGAATTAAAGAATGACCTCAATGAGCAAATACAGTCAAAAATTGATCACTACAATAAAAATATAAGAGAGCAAATACAGGTAGCAAAAGACTACTTCAAAAAATATATAGAAACTCTGAAAAAAAAAAAAAAAAAAAACAAGTCAGAAATCCTTGAAATGAAGGAAACAATTAACCAAATAAAAAACACAATAGAAAGCATCACCAACAGACTAGATCAACTGGAAGAAAGAACTTCAGATAATGAAGACAAAAGTATATAATCTTGAAAATAAAGTTGACCACACAGTGAAGATAGTAAGGAACCATGAATAGAACATCCAAGAATTATGGGACAGCAGTAAAATACCAAATCTAAGACTAATTGGGATAGAGGAAAGCACAGAGTTTCAGACCAAAGGAATGCATAATCTCTTCAATGAGATAATATCAGAAAATTTCCCAAGCATGAAGAATGAACTGCAAAACCAAATAGAAGAGGTTTTACAGGACACCAAATTTCAACAGATCTACACCAAGACACAGTATAATGAAAATGCGAAGCATACAAAGTAAGGATAGAATCTTAAAGGCTGCAAGAGAGAGGAATCAAATCACATATAGGGGGAGACTGATTCATATCACAGCAGATTTTTCAACTGAGACACTCAAAGCCAGGAGATCATAGAACAACATATACCAAGCTCTGAAAGAAAAGGGATGCCAACCAAGAATCTTATATCCAGCAAAATTAAGTTTTAGATTTGAGGATGAAATAAAAACGTTCCATGGTAAACAAAAATTAAAAGAATTTACAACTAGAAAGCCAAAACTACAGAACATCCTCGGCAAAATATTCCATAAAGAGGAAATGAAAAACGATGATGAAAATCAGCAGAGGGAGGTATTACAAGAAAGGAAAAACCAATCAGAGGACAAACCATGTCAAGTTAAATACCAAAAATAACAAAAAATGGCTGGGAATACAAATAATGTCTCAATAATAACTCTGAATGTTAATGGCCTAAACTCACCAATCAAAAGACATAGACTAGCAGATTGGATCAAAAAACAAAACAAAACAAAACAAAACAAAAGACCCAACAATATGCTGCCTCCAAGAGACTCATCTCATAGGAAAAAAACATCCACAGGCTGAAGGTAAATGGTCTGGAGAAATCCTCTCACATGAACTGAGGAAACAAGCAGGGGTTTCCATCCTTATATCAAATAAAGTGGACTTCAAGCTAAAGTCAATTAAAAGGGATAAAGAAGGACACTATATACTGCTCAAGGGAACCATACACCAATAAGACTTAACAATTATAAATATATATGCCCCAAATAATGGAGCATCCATGTTCATCAAACAAACTCTTCTCAAGTTCAAGAGTCAAATTTACCATAACACAATAATTCTTGGAGACTTTAACACACCCCTTTCACCACTGGATAGATCTTCCAAACAAAGAAACTATAGAACGCAAAAATATAATAAACAACTTAAAATGAACTGACTTATATAGAATATTTCATCCTTCACAGCACTTTGGGAGGCTGAAGCAGGAGGATTGCGAGTTCAAAGCCAGCCTCAGCAATGGCAAGGCACTCAGCAACTCAGTGAGACCCTGTCTCTAAATAAAATACAAAAAAGGGCTGGGGATGTGACCCAGTGGTTGAGTGCTCCTGAGTTCAATCCCCGGTACCACCAAAATAAATAAATAAATAAATAAATAATAATATTTCCTCCTTCAAAGAGGGAATACACTTTCTTCTCAGTAGCACATGGAGCCTTCTCTAAAATAGACCATATCCTATGCCACAAAACAACTCTTAGCAAATATAAAAAAATAGAGATACCACCCTGCATTCTATCAGACCATAATGGAATGAAATTAGAAATCAATGATAAAATAAAAAATAAAAGCTACTCCAACACCTGGAGACTAAATAACATGCTACTGAATGAACAAGGAGTTGTAGATGACATCGAAGAGGAGATTAAAAATTTCTTAGAGGTGAATGAGAACACAGACACAACATATCGAAATCTCTGGGAAACTATGAAGGCAGTACACTAAGAGGAAAGTTCATTGTATTGAGTTCATTCCTCAAAAGATGAAAAAGTCAACAAATAAATGACTTAACATTACATCTCAAAGCTCTAGATAAAGAAGAACAATCTAACACCCAAAGTGGTAAACACAGGAAATAATTAAAATCAGAGCTGAAATCAATCAAACTGAAACAAAAGAAACAATTGAAAAACTGACAAAACAAAAAGTTGGTTCTTTGAAAAAAATAAATAAAATCGACAGATCCTTAGCCAGGCTAACAAAGAGAGGGAGAGAGAAAACTTAAATTACTAACATACGTGATAAAAAAGGAAATATCACAACAGACTCAGGAGATAATCACAACAGACACAGGAGATAATACAGGAGATAATTCAAAATTATTTTGAAAACTTGTACTCCAATAAAATACAAAACATCGAAGGCATTGACAAATTTCTAGAGTCGTATGATTTGCCCAAATTGAAGCAGGATGATATACACAATTTAAACAGACCAGTTCAAGCAATGAAATAGAAGATACCATCAGAAGCCAACCAACCAAGAAAAAAAGCCCAGGACCAGATGGATACAGAGCTGAGTTCTATAAGACCTTTAAAAAAGAACTAATACCAATACTCTTCAATTTATTTCGGAAATAGAAAAAGAGGGAGAACTTCTAAACTCATTCTATGAGGCCAATTCACCCTGATTCCAAAACCAGTCAAAGATACATCAAAGAAAGAAAACTTCAGACCAATATCTCTAATGAACATAAATGCAAAAATTCTCAATAAAATTCTGGCAAAATGGATACAAAAACATCAAAAATATAGTACACCATGATCAAGTGGAGTTCATTCCAGGGATTCAAGGATGGTTCAACATACGGAAATCAATAAATGTAATTCATTACATCAATAGAGTTAAGGATAAGAACCATATTATTATCTCAATAGATGCTGAAAAAGCATTTGACAAAATGTAGCACCCCTTCATATTCAAAACACTAGAAAAACTAGGGATAACAGGAACATATATCAACATTGTAAAAGCTATCTATGCTAAGCCCCAGGCCAACATCATTCTAAATGGAGAAAAATTGAAAGCATTCCCTCTGAAAACTAGAACAAGCCAGGGATGTCCTCTTTCACTTGAAATGCTGGCCAGAGCAATAAGACAGATACAAAAAATTAAAGGGATACAGATAGGTAAAGTAGAACTCAAATTATCACTATTCACTGACGATATGATTTATATCTACAAGACCCAAAAAATTCCATCAGAAAACTTTTAGAACTCATAAATGAATTCAGCAAAGTAGCAGGATACAAAATCAACACCCATAAATCTAAGGCATTTCTATGTATCAGTGACAAATCCTCTGAAAGGGAAATGAGGAAAACTACCCTGTTTACAATAGCATCAAAAAAAAAACAACAACAACAACAACAACAACAAAAACTTGGGAATCAACTTAACCAAAGACATGAAAGATCTCTATAACGAAAACTACAGAACACCAAAGAAAGAAATTATACAAGACCTTAGAAGATGGAAAGATCTACCTTGCTCTTGGATAGGCAGAATTAATATTGTCAAAATGACCATACTACCAAAAGCACTATACAGATTTAATGGAATGCCAATCAAAATCCCAATGACTTTCCTCATAGAAATAGAAAAAGCAGTCATGAAATTCATCTGGAAAAATAGAGACCCAGAATAGTTAAAGCAATCCTTAGCAAGAAGAGTGAAGCAGGTGGCATCACTATACCAGACCTTAAATTATACTACAGAGCAACAGTAACAAAAACAGCATGGTATTGGCACCAAAATTGGCTGGTAGACCAATGGTACAGAATAAAGGACACAGAGACTAATGCATATAATTTCAGTTATCTTATATTAGACAAAGGTGCCAAAAATGTACATTGGAGAAAATATAGCCTCTTCAACAAATGGTGCTGGGAAAACTGGAAATCCATATGCAACAAAATGAAATTAACCACCTCTCTCTCACCATGCACAAAACTCAACTCAAAGTGGATCAAGGACCTAGGAATTAGACCAGAGACAAGATGCCTAATAGAAGAAAAAGTAAGCTCTAATCTCCAACATGTTGGATTATGCCCCAAGTTCCTTAATAAGACCCCTGTAGTGCAAGAATTAATAAAAAGAATCAATAAATGGGATAGATTCAAACTAAAAAGCTTCTTCTCAGCAAAAAGAAACAATCAGTGAGGTGAATAGAGAGTCTATAAATTGGGAACAAATTTTTTACCACATGCACATCGGATAGAGCACTAATCTCTAGAATATATAAAGAACTCAAAAATCTTAACACCAAAGAAACAAATAGCCCAATCAATAAATGGGCCAAGGAACTGAAAAGACACTTCTCAGAAGAAGATATACAATCAATCAACAAATACATGAAAAAATGTTCAACATCTCTGGCTATTAGAGAAATGCAAATCAAAACCACTCTATGATTTCATCTCACACCAGTGAGAATGGCAGCTATAAATGTTGGAGAGGATGTGGGGAAAAAGGCACACTCATACATTGCTGGTGGGACTACAAAATGGTGCAGCAATATGGAAAGCAGTACGGAGACTCCTTGGAAAACTGGGAATGGAACCACCTTATGACCCAGCTATCCCACTCCTCAGTCTATACCCAAAGGACTTAAAAACAGCATACTACAGGGAACAGCCACATCAATGTTTATAGCGGCACAATTCACAATAGCTAAACTGTGGAACCAACCTCGATGCCCTTCAGTAGATGAATGGGTAAAGAATTAGTGGTATATTTACACAATGGAGTATTACCCAGCAATAAAAGAGAATAAAATCATGGCATTCGCAGGTAAATGGATGATGTTGGAGAATATAATGCTAAGTGAAGTTAGCCAAGCCCAAAAAGACAAATGCCAAATGTTTTCTCTGATATAAGGAAGCTGATTCACAGTGGGGTTGGAATGGGGAGCATAGGCGGATTAGAGGAACACTAGAATGGCCAACGGGAAGAGAGGGGAAGGGAAGGGGCAAAAGGGTGAAGGAAAAAAAACAAAGAAGGAGAAAAAGATGGTAGAATGCGATGGATATCATTACCCTAAATGCATGTATGAAGACACGAATGGTGTGAATATACTTTGTGTACAACCAAAGATATGTGAAAATGTGCTCTATAAGTACAATATGAAATGTAATGCATTCTGCTGTCATTTGTAACAACTTAGAATAATAAATAAATAAATATATAAAAACACTTTTATAATGTTTACTCTGATCTTAGGCACTGCCCTAAGTATTTCATAGTCATTCTGTTAGTTCTATTATTTCCAGTTTAGAAATAAATGAAGTGAGGCATGGATTGGTAAGTAACTTTCTGACATCATATAGCTAGACAGTGGCCTACCTAGCAAGGATTTCTCCAGACATTCTCTAGACTTTGTATTTTATACCATTACTATGCTACCTCCCTAATTGTACTCTTTTTTATTCTACCCTGTTGCCTGATAAAAATGGTTTCAGCAATCTGAAAGGACACAAACACTCCCCTGACCCCATCTCTCTCTCTCTCTTTTTTTTTCTTGGTGTAGGGGATAGAACCCAGAGCCTCATGCATACTAGGCAAGCACTCTAACACTGACCAAAATCCCTGGCCTAGTACTTAACTTTAGTTACTCTTCTGATCCAAGTTATATGCCTTACATGTTAGAACTAATTAATTAAAAGGCCCACCTGAACACTAGTTCTATTTATCCTATTCTAACAGATGTTTTAAAAAGTATGTATTCCTGAAATGCAAAAGACATAGAAGCTACAAAAAGTTTACACAATGAAAAACTAAAAGCATCTCTGCCTTTTCATTCTAAGCTTTTGGAAGCTCAAAATAATTACTGTCCTTAAATCCTCCAGCTTTCAAACTTTTCATTTAAATTTATCAACATTAAGATATTTTACTGGGGCTGGGGTTGTGGCTCAGTGGTAGAGTGCTCACCTAGCACGTGCACGGCCCGTGTTCGATCCTCAGCACCATGTAAACATAAATGCATTGCATTGTGTACAACTAAAGCAAATAAATAAATATTTAAAAAAAAAGATATTTTACTGAAGTCATATCCTCTGGGAGGATAATTAATTTTATCAATTTTATATTTCGTCATTTAGCCCCTAACGTATATGTTATTTTGTTTGAGTAAGACTTGTGGGAAGCCTAAAACAAATGCATTAAAAATTCTGTAGTTCTAAAGAAAATGAAAATATAAAAAGTGATTTATAAACTGTAAGTAATTTGGTATGAATATTATTACCCCTTCTTCTTCAGTTAGAACCAAACCTTTGGAAACAGCCTTCAAAATTCATGCAATTTTTTAGACTAATACTTGAAAAAATAATGATAAATAGGTTAACTATTAATATCTTTACTCTTTTTGTCCCTCCTTAACCAATTGAATGAAGAAAAATTAACCAGACAAGTAGAATAAATTATGGTAAGAGAGTAAAATAAGTCAAAGATATATCAGGTAGCTTCAGCATGATCATGAAGACTATCTCATAAATACAGGAAAATACTTATGACAGGATGCTAGATGAAGGAAGCATAATAAAAATGCAACCTTTGGTATGATTCAAGTTATATTAAAAATATTTGCACATGAAAAATGACTGAAAAAGAAAAAACAAAAACCCAAATACATTAACAACATATAGAGCTGAGACTGGGAATTTTTTAAAAATCTTTCTTGATTTTCAAATTTTTCTGTAATAAAGTTGTATCTAGAACTTAACAAAATTTAGTATTTGAGCCAGAACAAACAATAGCACTTTTTAATATCTTGCCTTTGTCTACTTTGTGACAGCTAAACCACAAAACATTCACAACTCTACATACCTGGTACTCGAGAGATCATTTGACATAAGTCAACACTTAAAGCAGCAGCTCTTTGTAAGAGGTAGCCCCAGGAATGCATCTGAATCTCATATCCTAGCAGAATATCAGGGTCATACCTAAAGAAGAAAGGAAAAAATGAAACAAGGACCATACAATTAGACATTTAACTAAAACAACTCATTTCTTCATGATAGAGGGTATGAAAATAAAAATCTATATTCTGTAATATATTGCAGATGGGGAAGGGATGACAGAGTGGATACTACAGAAATTTTACACAAGAAGAAATGGATGGGTAAAATACCTGAACTGAAGTTAACTTTTGTAAAATGAGCATAGTTTTTCTAGGACTGGGTATTTGATGTGACTTGGGAAATAGGCTGATAGAAATTGGGATGGAAAGCTGACCACTACCACCAATGTATATGAGTGATGGCACAACTGAGAATGTGATATATGCAGGGGAGGGTGAAATCTGAAGGCATTTGTGCATGTGGTATTTGGAAAAAGATCCTCTAGGTCATTCTGTTGCCAATTCTCTCCTAATCCATACTGCTTTTAAATAGTTTTAATGCAGAGAATGAAAAAGTAAAAACCTTACTTTTCTCACTTAATTTTAATAATGACTTATTTCTTACATAATGTAAGGCCAAAGTAATAACAAGTTTATCCTCTCAACTTAAGAGGAAGATGACTGCTAATGGTACACTGAAATATTAACTGAGATTAATGAGAGTAAGGTAAGCATAAGAACCTAGAAAAATGTGCTCACTGTGGTTATACAGCTTGGTAAAGTTAAACTAATAACCCGGCCCTAACTCAGGAGTCTCTTTGTGGCTCCTCTTAGAACATCTATGTTGTGATCATTATGAAGAAATATTTGGTTACAGAAAGGAAAATAAACCTGAAGATTTACTTCAAAGGGAAAATTGCAGGGGGAAGAGAGGAACTAATTGTAGTTATGAGTTTTGAAAGCAAAAACTACATAGTAGTCCTATGGAGAACCTTAAAATTACTCCACTTATTCTTCATAATAGCCAAAAAACAGAGTGAAATGTTAAAAAAAAAATTTTGAAAGTTGGATTTTAAAGCCAGGTGCGGTGGTGCCTGCCTATAATCCCAGCGGCTCAGGAGGTTGATGCAGGAGAATCATGAGTTCAAAGCCAGCCTCAGCAAAAGCAAGGTGCTAAGTGACTCAGTGAGACGCTGTCTCAAAATAAAATACAAAATAGGGCTGGGTATGTGGCTAAGTGGTTGAGTGCCCCTGGGTTCAATCCCTGGTACCCCTCCCTCCTACACAAAAAAAGTTGGATCTTACATAACTAGTCACAAAGCCATTCTGAATTGTGGGATGTGTGACTTGTATGTCATCTAATACCCTAAACCTTAGTCATTGTCTACAGTATTATACTAATTTATTGCTCTAAGCCATCTATAGCACTCTGTAAGTCTGTGGTATATAACAAGGAGCATAAGCAGATCACCACATATTTAGAACTGGTTTGCTAATATTTTATTAGACTTCCATAGATGCTTTTAAAAATTGAGTGTTGAGGGTTGGGGTTGTAGCTCAATGGTTAAGCACTTGCCTTGCATGAATGAGGCACTGGGTTTGATCTTCAGCACCACATACTAAACGAACAAACAAACAAACAAATAAATAAATAAAACAAGGATATTGTGTCCATCTACAACTAAAAAAAAAATTTTTTTTTTAAAGTGAGTGTTGAAATCAGTGAGGTGAATAGAGAGCCAACTAACTGGGAACAAATATTTAATACATGCACATTGGATAGAGCACTAATTTCTAGAATACATAAAGAACTCAAAAAACTTGACACCAAAAAAAACAAATAATCCAATCGATAAATGGGCTAAGGAATTGAAAAGACACTTCTCAGAAGAAGATACACGATTAATCAACAAATACATGAAAAAGTGCTCAACATCACTGGCAATTAGAGAAATGCAAATCAAAACTACTCTAAGATTTCATTTCACTCCAGTCAGAATGGCAGCTATCAAGAACACAAACAACAATAAATGTTGGCGAGGATGTGGGGAAAAAGGCACACTCATACATTGCTGGTGGGACTGCAAAATGGTACAACCGTTATGGAAAGCAGTATGGAGATTTCTTGGGAAAATGGGAATGGAACCACCTTATGATCCAGCCATCCCACTCCTGGGTCTATTCCCAAAGGACTTAAAAACAGCATATTACAGTGACACAGCCACTTCAATGTTTATAGCAGCACAATTCACAATAGCTAGGTTGTGGAACCAACCTAGATGTCCCTCAGTAGATGAATGGATAAAGAAAATGTGGTATATATACACAATGGAATTTTACTCAGCAATAAAAAAGAATAAAATAATGACATTCGCAGGTAAATGGATGAAGTTGGAGAATACAATGCTAAGTGAAATCAATCAATCTCAAAAATCCAAATACCAAATGTTTCCTCTAATATAAGGAAGCCAGTTCACAGTATTGTTGGGTCGGGGTACATAGGAAGATTAGAAGAACACTATAATGGTCAAAGAGAAGGGAGGGGAAGGGAGCAAGCAAAGGGGGAAGAGGGGAAAATAGTGGTTGAATAAGACGGATATCATATTCTAAATGCATGATTGAAGACTTGAATGCTGCGAATATACTTTGTATACAAACTGTTTTGTGTAAAAAGATGCTATATATGTATAGTATGAACTTTAATACATACTACTATAAATAAAAATTTTTTAAAAAGTGAGTGTTGAACTGCTTTAGTTTTATTGGTCAATAGAAATTATGTTACAAAAATGTCCTAGTTTTAATTCTGGAGTATTTAAGTGGCTGACGTCAAAAGAACTAGGTATAAACTTCTCCATAGTATCCTTTTTTTTTTTTTTTTCCTATTCCTTAAAGGCCCCATGAAAGTGTATTAGATGATATAAATTTTAATATCTAGTGATCAGCTCATTATCCATTGTTACACTACCGATTTGCAGATTTGTTAGGAAAAAAGATAATGTACGTATTATGCATGTGTTTTTCTCCATACAAATATGGTGGAAAATTTATCAGAAAATGGCTTAATTTAATAAACTTATTAATGTAATAAAACAGTCAAATAGTTCATCAACCTATATAAAATGTCCTCTTGTAGAGTGCCACATGCATGGTATTTCTAGAACAAAGAATGAGATTGTGGTATGATCATGAAAAAGCAAGGCAATAAGCCACAATGAAATAAATATCCAGAAAGGGAACCTGGAAAGATCCCAGTGTACTCAAGAGAAGTATCCCAACACCCTTCCTTGCTTAGTCTTCCAACATAACACTCAACAGTATACCACATCTTTGTTGAAATTGACTTTATCATCTTGTACATTAAAAATCTTTTCTTAGGCATTCACAGATGTACTACATTTAGTACAGTGCAACTCTTTGTAAGGCTCTTTAATGGCTAAATTTGAGAAACTGGCTCTGAGGATCATTAGTCATAGGAGAATTTGAAGGATTCTCACATACATACAACAAAAAACCCTATTGTTAATGGCTTCTTAAGAACTAAGAGAGAATCAGAACAAACATTCACAATGTGGTCATGGTTGACTTTGATCTTAAGAGACTGGAAGATTCTTGGAGTTCTCATCACATGCATTTCTAAGCATCATTGGAACATGAAGAAGATGCCAGATTATTATAAGCCCTTCCCTTTTAGCTCCTTTCACAGACAGTTATTCTAATTCATCTAAACCTCTCAATTCATGAAACATTTTGTTATTTCAAGAATTATTATTCCTATCAGCTATTTATTCTGCTGTGGTATAAATACTCAGTTTTTGATAATGTTTTGAAAGATTTCAATTAAAAAGTTGTCTATTTTTGTAAACTACTACTGCTCAGGAATGACTGCTGAAAACCAAAACAAAAAAGGGACCCTATGCTTCTCTCGCTCTCTTTTTTTTTGGGCTGGGGGTTAGGGGGGTGGTGTACCAGGGACTGAACTCAGGAGCACTGGACCACTGAGCCACATCCCCAGCCCTATTTTGTTTTTTATTTAGAGACAGGGTCTCACTGAGTTTTTAACTGCCTTGCTTTTGCTGAAGCTGGCTTTGAACTTGTGATTCTCCTGCCTCAGCCTCCTGAGCTATTGGGATTATAGGTGTGTGCCACCATGCCTGGCTCACAGATTTTGTTCCCTTAGAATAATGTGGGAGTTGTTTCAATATTTTTCAGATATACTACGTATATTTTGACCTGGAAGTTCATTAGTCTTTCTAAAAAAAAATGTGTGTTCTTTTTGGATATATATGACAGTAGAGGGTATTTTGGCATATATTATACATACATGGACTATAACTTCTTCTAATTAGGATCCAATTCTTGTGGTGGTACATGATGTGGAATTTCACTGGTCGTGTATTCATATATAAACATAGTCTTAATAGACTAGAGCTGAGAAAACACCTATTTCAATTTTCTTTTGTGAAAAAATTGGTGACAATAACAAAGCCACGGCTGAGGTTGTGGCTCAGCGGCAGAGCGCTCGCCTCACACGTGTGCAGCCCAGGTTCGATCCTCAGCACCACGTAAACATAAATGCATTGCATTGTGTACAACTAAAGTAAATAAATAAATATTAAAAAAAAAAAAAGCCATATTGATTTGTCCTTTAATTTCTACTGAGTTTCAATCACTCTATCAGGTTTCTAAGTTACAAAAAGAACAAGATTGGGTAGATGGGATTAGTAGTGAATAAAAAACAAAACAAAACAAACAAACAAAAAACAAAAAAACCTGTGGAGAACACCAAAACAGCAGAAATAAGGAAATGATTTTATTTCTTTAGGTAGAGAAAAGCTACTTCATAGTTAATATTTTAAATAACTCACTAGCATCTGTACAGATGAGATCAGTATGGTTAACTAGGGTAGTAATAATGGGTAGAAAGGGAAATAAACCTGAAAAATAATTCTGAGGTTAAATAGAACGCAATGTACAGATGGATACAGGAAAAAGAGAAGAACCATAGTTTCTAAATCTAAGTTAGGGAGACAAGGGAAAATATAAAATTATTAATAGTCAAAGGAAATATGAAAAGAAAAAAAATTATTGACAAGAAAATAATGGATTTGATTTTATTTCATATCACTTTAGAGTCCTTTTTATATTTGCCACCTAAGGAAATAAATATTAATGATGGAAAAAATATACTGGAGAATGATACTGGCTAAATTATATTGTTATATTGTGTGCCTGTACAAATATGTAATGATGAATTTCACCATTATGTACAACTATAATGCACCAATTAAAAAAAGAAAAACAATAAAAATCTCTACAAGTATGCAACTACATTTTATTCATTTTTATATTTAGCAGCAGCACTATATTTACACAATTAACATTTAAATACTATGTACCAAACACCAAGCTAAGAGTTTTATGTGCATTAATTTATCTAATTCCCATACATATTAGTAATTTTACAGATAAGGAAAACAAAAGGTGAGAGAGCATATAACTTGCTCAAGACAAAAATATGGGGCTAGCTAATACCAAAGCCTGTTTTGAGATAAGTACTCAACAAATGGGTGAAAGAATAGAATAATTATTTTGGAGAGTTGCTTGGACTAACATAAAGGATATTACAGAACTAAAATGTTGACTTTTTTTTTTTCTAATAGGTTTGTTCACTTTACTCCAGTTTCCTTAATGATTAGTATAATTCACTTCATGGACATTTAAGAAATTTACCACACTTGCAAATGACCAATAAAATTCTCAGTGTTGGCAATGACAAGTAATCCTGATGTTGGGATATACCAACAAGGAGAAAATAAGCATACAAAGTATAGGAACTTATTGGATGTGTGCTAGTGCAGAAGATGGTACTGATCAAAATTCTCATGTGTTCCTTTTACTAGTTTTTTGCAGAATTAAATGTGGGCACTAAAGCATCTGACATGTTGATGGCAACTTCTGTGAGAAGATAAAAGGTACTGATAATGGCAAGATGCAAAAGGACAGGAATCTATTCAGTCATCAGTGCTATAAGTAATACAAATGATTTCTCTTTTTTCCTTCCTAGAATGATGGGTAGAGCACAACATTTTTGATACTCTGTCATTTAACTTGATTTTGTTTTACAGAAAACATATTTTCTAGTTTTCTAATTTTCAAAATGGTTTACGTTAACCTGTTTGGGATTCAATCAGATGGACTCTATAGAATATTACCTTGATCTTTAAAGAATATTATTTCAGTCTTTATATGAAAAATAATTCAACTTTTTTGAACTCTGAGGGCAAAACACAAAGAGTTAAGTCTAACAAATACTCAAGGACAGCTTTTATCTGTACATCAGGCTCCAAAGAATATTTTCTAGCCCAATCCTAGCAATGGGCAGAAAGCTTAATTGAAAGCATTTAATAAGGTAAGTCCATAACTACCAAAATCTACATTTAACAAAATACAAAAGAGCCATTTGTTTTATTTTTAAATTAAAATGATTTTGGTTAAAAGTCCTTTTCATAAATCCTGAAAAGATTTTACTATCAATCATCTAGACCAACTGCAAATGGTCAGAACAAAAAGCAAAACAAAACAAAAACAACAGTAACCAATACCAACACTACTGATATGGTGGCTGGCTCCCAAAGTAAAAACTTACTTTCAGGGGCTATAGAAGGGGACTCCTGGGGGAGATCCAAGATGGTGGATTAGAGGAAGCCACACTTCAGGGCAGCTCCATGGAAAGAATCCAACAAAGCAGATAAAACTGCCCTTCATCATATATATATAGGCTGAAAATACACATCTCCTGGATGGTTTGAATACCACGACCCAGGAGAGAGAGAGACGCACACACGCTGTCTGCAGCAGCTGGAGCCTTGTGGCTTCTGCTACACCGCCCGGCGGAGCAAAGGCAGTGAGGAACAAAGCCAGAGCCCGCGCCGGGACTGCATTCCCCAGCCACACTCTTAGCACGCCAGCGTGTAACCAGCGAAAACAGCCGGCGGAATTAGTGCTGGGAGACCTCCGGAGACCGCAGGACAACACCAGTTCAAATCCACACTAGGCCTGACGCGACCCTCACCAGTAAAGCCCCAGAGAAAGCGGCGCGGAGACCAGCGAACAGGCAAGGAGGAACCTGAGACTGGGAGGACCTTCAACAGACAGCAGGGGAAACGCAAGTCCAGTGTGACGACCCTCTGTGACCCTTCAAAAGAGGAAGAGCACGGAAGTAGACTCCACACAAAGAACCATCTCCAGCATCACTCCTCACCACCCAGGTACGCAGACTTGACCCCGCCCACAAATTCTCCGCATCAGCCAGAGCAGATCTGCTGAACAGCTAATTTAACAAACTGGGAGAGGAGAATAAGCTGCCTATTTGAGACTTGTGAATTCAACTTTGTGGGTTTTTTTTTTTTTTTTAATGTCATTGTAGTATTGTGGTGTTTTTTTTCTTTCTTTTTATTGCTCTTCATTTTTTCCTCTCTCCCATTTTCATTCTCTCTTGCCTCTCATTCCTTATATCCTCATCTTCCCTATCTACACCCTGCCCCTATATTCTCAACAGAGAAGAAAACAAGTTGTGTACAGGAATTTGGAATCTTAAAACTGGGGCAACTGAACAGTACATCGAATGGGTGTTTTATATAGTCTCCTCTCTCTCTTTTGACTCACCCTGTCTTCTCTCTTTCATTAATTCTTACTACCTGGCCATTTTCTAATTTCTCTCAATGTTTACATAAGCCTAGCTGAAATACACATCGGTCTTCACACTTAACTGTACACTCCAATTCCTTTCCGCCCCCTTCTGCTATTAAACTACTTCTATAGATTTTCAGTATTACACTCCCAAAGGGGGGGAAAGCAATACCCTTCCCTCCTTCCTCCTAAGCATATCACCTTTGTACCCAATTTCTGAAACTATAAACCCCATTATAATCACTCAGAATATATTGGAGGTAATATCTAATCTAAATTCTCTAACTTTGTAAATTGTGAACAAACTGTGGTTAGCTGAATATAAAATGTCTGGTTTTAAGGTGTAAAGTATATATAAGGGGAGCTGATAGAATCCTACAACAGGAGCATGATTAGGCCTTAAGGTAAAAACAAAAAAAGTAAAGGTTCCACAGTGCTAAAAGAAAAGACACATAAGCAATATGAAAAAAAACAAGGGAAGAAAATGTCCCAAACAAATCAACATACCTCCTTAGCAGATTCCTTGGCAAGCACAGTAGATCTAATGACAGAACAGGAATTCAGGAAATACATAATCCAAATGATTATGGAGCTCAAGGACGAATTCAAGAAGGAGGTGAGAAAGCAAATACAGGTAGTAAAAGACCACTTTGACAAAGATCTTCATAAACAAATACAAGAAGCAAAAGACTACTTCAATAGAGAGATAGAGGTTCTAAAGAGAAACCAAACAGAAATTCTGGAAATGAAAGAAGCAATAAACCAAATTAAATGCTCTATTAAAAACATCACCAATAGATTAGACCACCTGGAAGAAATACCTCAGATAATGAAGACAAAATATACAAACTAGAAAAAAATGCAGAGAACACAGTAAAAATGGTCAAAAATCAAGAACAAAACATCCAAGAAATTTGGGACAACATAAAAAGACAAAAATTTTTTAAAAATTTTTATTTATTTGCTTTAGTTGTACACAACGCGTTTTTATTTTGTATGTGGTGCTGAGGATCGAACCTGGGCCGCGCATGTGCTAGGCGAGCGCTCTACCGCTGAGCCACAATCCCAGCCCCTAAAAAGACCAAATTTAAGAGTGATTGGAGTAGAAGAAGGAGCAGAATTCCAAGCCAAAGGAATGAATAATTTATTCAATGAAATAATAGCAGAAAACTTTCCAAACTTTGCAGAAGCCCTGATTAAAGTGTTGACTGAGACCGCGTTTGTTTACATGGAATTGCCCTGGAGAATTGCTGCCTTCCGGGATCTCTCTAGTGGGACCTGACCTGAGACCTTGCGGGACTTAACACGAGACCTAGAGAGATTCAGACCAGAGGAAAAAGCCTGCCGGCGCCATTCTCCTGCCGGACCACGTGAGAGTGGGACCTTGCCCAGGAGAATTAAAATATTTTTCTATTTTGTCTCTGAGTTCTTTCTACAGCACCGCTGCTTTGAACAGCAGCTTGCCCGAGGGCAGTTACAGTTGGTGGCCCGGACAGGGAAGCAGGCAGCAAGTAACACAGAGGCACGGCTTGCCACAGCCCGGCGGCGGCGGCGGCGCGGGCGAGCGGTGCGTGGATTAGCTGCAGCGCGAGGAGACCAGGCTCCTGCGGACCAAAACGCAGAGGTGCGGCCTGGCACAGCCCGGCGGCAGTGGCAAGCGGCCTGGGCAAGCAGTGCGGGGATTAGCTGCAGCGTGCAGAGACCAGGCTCCTGCGGACGGGCAGCAGTTAGGAGGAGGTGTCCTCGGCAGGTAAGAACTGACTGAAAATGGGAGCAAATGTGACTAAAAGTCATGTAATAAAAGCCATGGATGCGTTTTTCGATATAGCGGATTCAATATATGGCGAGGAAAGCGATCAGGAAAGCACAGCCTCTGAGTCAATTAATACCAGGGAGAAAAATAATGATATAAATTCAAAGGCAAAAACTGCAAAAGCCATCAGGAAATTATTGAAGTTAGCCGAAGATTATGTACTTTCCTTAGAAGCTGAAATTCAGGATTCCAGTAAAGGTGATGAGAGTGAAGGACAATCCAGTGATTCTGAGAGTACAGTCTCCAATAAAAACACCAAAAGAAATTAAAAAAGAAAAAAAAGACCCTCAAAGAGAGGAAACACCCGTGTCCTCTACTCCCCCATGGGTGGAATCCATTACAGAAAATATGAAGGGAATTACTAGGCGTTTGCATAACCTAGAAACAGAAATAAAAGGTCTTTCTGAGCGCTGATGTGCTCTCGAGGGTAACTCACAGATAAACTGGGAACTGCCAGTATTTGATAATAGTGGACAGAGGGTCCACTACTCAATAGATTCCATAACAATAAAAAATATCAAAGAGGCAGTAATGACATATGGACCACAAGCTCCTTTCATGCTGAGCATGATAGAGGCCCTTAACACCTTTAATTTAACCCCCTCAGACTGGAAAAGTCTATGTAAGGCTGTATTGAGTGGGGGACAATACTTGGTTTGGCGATCACAATTTCAAGAACTATGTATAGAAACAGCTAGAAGAAATGCAGCTGCAGGGTTTGGAGATCATAATGTAGACATGCTCACAGGAGAAGGGCAATTCGAAGACTCACAGGCTCAAAAATATTATGTGCCAGGCATATATGCCCAAATCTATGCAGCTGCATGGAAAACTTTACAAGGACCTGGAGATCTGCAAGGTAGCCTGTTTAAGGTGATTCAGGGACCTAATGAACCATATGCTGACTTTGCTGATTGACTTCTAAGAACTGCAACTAGAGTGTTTGGAGACACAGAGCAAGCTATGCCATTAGTTGTTCAATTAGCATACGAAAATGCTAATAAATACTGCAAAGAAGCAATCAGGCCATGGAGAAATAAAAAGGATCTTTCCATATATATACAATTATGTAAAGATATAAATGATGCCTTTGTCACAGGGAATATGATTGCAGCAGCTGTTAGAGACACTGCCCCTCACAATTTCACAAGGGCTTAACCTAGACATTATAATCAATCAGGATATTCCAGGCAAAATTATCATAATCAATCAGGCTATTCTAGGCAAAATCCCAAAAGAGAAATAAGACCAAATTCATACTGTGCTCCAGGTTGCTGCCCCAGGTGTAAAAAGGGAAATCATTGGGCCAATAAATGCTATTCAAAATTTGACATATATGGAAATCACTTATCCAGAAATTCAAAAAACGGGGCACGGGGCCCAATGTCCCGGGGCCCACAAATGTATGAGGCATTGGAGGAAGAATATCCTCAAGCATCCATTCAGATGCTTCCCCGACACAATCCCTATTACCCATCAACTCCCTCGCCAGAGGAATAGGAGGAAATGCAGGATTAGATCTCTGTTCCACCGCCCGAATAGTGTTAACACCGGAAATGGGGGTTCAACTGATTCCTACAGGAGTCAGGGGGCCTCTTCCCTCAGGGACAGTAGGACTTATTCTCCGGCGAAGTCCTGAAAGCTTAGTAGGTTTGCAAGTGACCTCAGGTGTAATAAACTCAGACTACAAAGGGGAAATAAAAATAATGCTTAGCTCACCCCAAAGGATAAGTTCTGTTAATCAAGGAGATAAAATTGCTAAGCTGCTTCTCCTTCCAAATTTACATAATTCATTTAAAATGAATATGCCTCAATATAGGAACAATAGAAGATTTTGTTCCACTGATTCGAGACCCATGGCTTGCTGGGTTCGAGACTGTACAAAGAGGCCTATGTGTAAAATAAGGATCCAAGGAATAGAAATGGAGGGACTTATAGATATTGGAACTGATTCTTCCATCATTAATTTACGTCAATGGCCCAAGCACTGGCCTCTACAAAAAGCTTCAACCAGTTTAAGAGGCTTAGGATATAATAACCTTCCAGAAAAAAGTGTGGTAATTCTAAAATGGGAGGATGATGAAGGACATAAAGGTACATTTCAGCCTTATGTTTTACCTAACATACCTGTTACCTTATGGGGAAGAGATATTTTACAACAAATGGGAGTACACCTTGCAACCAAGCCTGCAGGTGTTAAATGTGAAAATCTACATGGTAATCTTAACTCTAAAAGAAATCATTATCAAAAAACACAAGGTAAACTTAACCCTAAAAGAAAACATTATCATAAAGGAAAAAGACATTTTTCTTCGGGGCCACTGAGAAAATAGTTTTAAAAATACCATGGCTTTCTGATAAGCCAGTGTGGGTCCCTCAGTGGCCCCTATCTAAAGAAAAATTACCAGCGGCCCACCTATTAGTTAAAGAACAATTAGAAGCAGGACATATAGAACCTTCCACCTCTCCCTGGAATTCCCCCATATTTGTGATCAAGAAAAAAATCAGGAAAATGGCGATTATTACATGATCTTAGACAAATTAACAAAACCATGCAAATCATGGGCCCTACTCAGCCTGGACTTCCTAATCCTGTAGCTATTCCAAAAAATTTCCATCTCATTACTCTTGATATAAAGGATTGCTTCTTTTCTATTCCTTTATATCCTCTGGATGCCCCCAGGTTTGCCTTTTCAGTTCCTTCTATTAACAATAATGGCCCTGATCAGAGATATCAATGGAAGGTTTTGCCACAGGGAATGGCTAATAGCCCCACCATATGCCAAATATATGTGGACAAGGTTATCCAACCCATTAAAAATAAATATCCAAACCTCATGTGTCTACATTACATGGATGAGGTTTTACTGGCCCACCCTAATCAAAAAATCTTACTTAATATAGCCGGGCGCGGTGGCGCACGCCTGTAATCCCAGCACTTTGGGAGGCTGAGGCAGGAGGATCGCGAGTTCAAAGCCAGCCTCAGCAATGGTGAGGCACTTAGCAACTCAGTGAGATCCTGTCTCTAATAAAATACAAAAAAAAAAAAAAAAAAAAGGGCTGGGGATGTGGCCCAGTGGTCTAGTGCCGCTGAGTTCAATTCCCGGTACCATAAAAAAAAAAAAAAAAAAAAAAAAAAAATCTTATTTAATATATTCAGTGACGTGGTAGAAAATTTAAAAAAATATGGATTATATATAGCAACAGAAAAAGTTCAAACCAGATCTCCCATATTATATTTAGGATTTAAAATTATGGATACCTTTGTTAGACCCCCCCAAAATTTTAATAAATAAAGAACATTTGACCACCCTCAATGATTTCCAAAAACTACTGGGAGACATTAATTGGCTTCGCCCTACATTAAACCTCACTACTGGCCAACTAAAACCTTTATTTGATATTATTCGAGGGGACCCTGATCCATCCTCACCGCGAACTTTGACTCCTGATGCTAGGAAAGCTTTAAAGTTAGTAGAAAAAGCCATCGAAGGAGCTCATTGTGACAGATTTGATTTAACTCAACTGCTGATATTGATTATTATTTCTTCACAATATACACCCACAGGAGTATTTTGGCAACAAGGGCCTTTATTATGATACATTTGCCTGTCTCTCCTAAGAGTATAATTGAGTCTTATACCTCCATGGTGGCTAAACTTATTCTTCAAGGACTTAAGACTTCTACTAAAATATTTGGCATTTACCCTGCTACTATTATTACTCCTTATTCATCGTCACAGATTGAATATTTATGCTCCAATGATAATGATTGGGCTATAGCTAGATGCTCTACTTCTGCAAATTTTGATAATCATCTTCCTAAGTCTCCTATATTATCTTTTTGTATTAATCATCCTATTATATTTCCACAGGTAATAAAAAAATCAACCTATTCCTACGGCATTTAATGTATTTACAGATGGGTCCTCAAATGGTACTGCTGCAGTAGTCACTACAAAAGAAAATATGACTTACATAACTGCACACAAATCAGCTCAACCAGTGGAATTGGAAGCTGTGGTAAGAGCTCTGGAAAATTTTAGAGACCAGCCCATAAACATTTTTTCAGATAGCCACTATATTGTACATGCTGTCCCAAAATTAGAGTTAGCAGGACCAATAGTACCTCATACTCCAGCCTTTAAATTGTTTTATCAAATACAAAAAACCTTTGTGGGCAAGAAAAGAACCTCTATTCGTAGGCCATATCAGAGCACATACTAACTTGCCTGGTCCCCTCCATGAAGGTAATCAAAAGGCAGATGATCTTACAAAAACTATATTTATACTTTCAGCGCTACAACAAGCTACTTTATTTCACTCCCAGTTTCACGTCAACAGCACCACCTTGCAACGTAGGTTTAAAATCACAAAGGAGCAAGCCAGAACAATTGTAAAAGATTGTAAATCTTGTATGACACATTTGCCCAATCCTCATTTTGGTGTTAACCCTAGAGGATTAATGCCCAATCATTTTGTGGCAGACGGATGTTACTCATGAACCAAGTTTTGGAAAATTACGATTTATTCATGTGACCATAGATACATGCTCAGGCATAATTTTTGCTTCCCTACATTCTGGAGAAAAAGTTAAAGATGTTACACCTCATTGTTTACAAGCTTTTGCTGCATTGGGCATCCCCAAAATGCTTAAAAGAGATAATGGCCCTGCATATACGTCCTCATCTTTCAAACAGTTTTGCACAAAATTCAATATATCCCATAAAACAGGCATCCCATACAATCCTCAGGGTCAGGGCATAATTGAAAGAGCAAACCGCACACTAAAAGGTATGTTATTAAAACGAAAAGAAGGAAACGGGAAAAAATCCTAAGGACAGATTGTCAGTTGCCCTCTTTACTTTAAAATTTTTAACTTTAGACTCTGATGGTTATTCTGCTGGAGATAGACATTGGAACCCACATCAACAACATAAACCTTAGGTTTACTGGAAAGATGTTCTTTCAGGTACATGGAAGGGTCCTGATCCAGTATTAATTTGGGGAAGAGGATCTGTTTGTGTTTTGCCAAAACACGAATTTTCTCCAATATGGATACCATCTAGATTAACAAAACAGGTACAAAATCTAAAGGACAAAAATGAAGTTGTTAAACAATCAAGATTAATAAAAAAGACACAAAACCAAGAGGACCAAAATGAAGAAATGGAATGATTTCCTTATAAGAGTCCTTCAAAATATTTCACAACTTAAGTGTCATTCCTCCCGGCCGAAGGCAAAAAAAAAAAAAAAAAAAAAGAGAGAGATCTCTCTCTAGTGTGTATACAATTATATTTTTTCTCTTTTTAAATATATGTCTTTATGTCTGTACATTTGTCTAAATTTCATGTAATTGTGATGTCAAAAATATATGTTTGTAGCCGGGCGCGGTGGTGCACGCCTGTAATCCCAGTACTTGGGAGGCTGAGGAAGGAGAATCACGAGTTCAAAGCCAGCCTCAGCAATGGTGAGGCACTTAGCAACTCAGTGAGACCCTGTCTCTAATAAAATACAAAGAAGGGCTGGGGATGTGGCCTAGTGGTCGAGTGCCCCTGAGTTCAATTCCCGGTACCAAAAAAAAAAAAAAAAAAAAAAAAAAAAAAATAATATATATATATATATATATGTGTGTGTGTGTGTGTGTGTGTGTGTGTTTGTAAGCTTGTGTGTCTGTCTCAAATAACTAAGCGCTTATAAAAAAATATATATCTATGGATCCAAAAAACTTTAATTCATTTAAGTTTAAGAGTATTTAATTTAGGTAAATAATTTAATAAGTAAAGGTACCTTCAATTTTGATTTATAAGTGTCCCAGTGATTTCTTTTTACCAAAAAATAAGACTAACGCTATATAGCCTGATGTTTTGGTGTTTTGACATACAGATGTTTATTTGTAATTAACTTTATTTGTTTTATAACTGATTAATTTAAGTTCTTTCAACAGATAATCTCATACAAGGTCACAGAGACTCGAGGGTCCCAGCTAACAAATTATTTTTCCAAAGTGCCTTTAACTTTTCTTTACTCTATCTTTAATGCAATAAATACCCTCAGTCTTTATTTGTTTTGTCCTAAATATGATATTTTGCCAGCTTATGCCTCCAAGAGCCAAAACAACAATGTGTGTAAACACATATCAACTTTTATTTCCTAATTTAATAGTTCTGTTTTTCAGCTTGACAACTCGCCTCTTGACTCAGTACAAAAATACTACTACTTTTCCTTCAATGATAAAACCTTAAGTTTCTAGGTAGTGGGCCCTGAAGATTTGCCAGCGGTATTGTCCAGACATAAAAAACACGGCTCCTCCTACACCTACAGAGATCACGATCGCTCAGACATTGGATAACTTCACCAACACTGTGTCCTCTGCCC
Source organism: Tamias sibiricus (assembly GCA_025594165.1). Taxonomy (NCBI): domain Eukaryota; kingdom Metazoa; phylum Chordata; class Mammalia; order Rodentia; family Sciuridae; genus Tamias; species Tamias sibiricus. Next base: position 97,066,153 of record CM046666.1, read on the forward strand.
TACATACATGGGGCCTCCTGCATCAACGTGTTGTGAAGACTGGACATTTTCGTCTTTCATTTTGTTTGTGACTTTGCGGGACAATGTCTTACAGATATTTGCCTACAAGACTCAGTGTGTTGCTTGATAAAACTCAAGACAGCTGATTTGTACTATACAATTTGGCTCGCCAACAAAAGGCTTGTCGCCTTATAGCCACAACATCCCCTCTTTTAAAACTAAAAGGGGGAAATGCAGAAGCCCTGATTAAAGTGTTGACTGAGACCGCGTTTGTTTACATGGAATTGCCCAGGAGAATTGCTGCCTTCCGGGATCACTCTCTCGGGACCTGACCTGAGACCTCGCGGGACTTAACACGAGACCTAGAGAGATTCAGACCAGAGGAAAAAGCCTGCTGGTAGCCGGGTGCGGTGGCGCACGCCTGTAATCCCAGCACTTTGGGAGGCTGAGGCAGGAGGGTCGCGAGTTCAAAGCCAGCCTCAGCAATGGCGAGGCACTTAGCAACTCAGTGAGACCCTGTCTCTAAATAAAATACAAAAAAGGTCTGGGGGTGTGACCCAGTGGTTGAGTGCCCCTGAGTTCAATCCCCGGTACCACACACACACACAAAAAAAAAAAAAAAAAAAAAAAGCCTGCTGGCGCCATTCTCCTGCCGGACCGCATGAGAGTGGGACCTTGCCTGGGAGAATTAAAATAACCTTTTCTTTTCTATTTTGTCTCTGAGTTCTTTCTATAGCTCTGCTGCTTTGAACAGCAGCTTGCCCGCGGCAGTTACAAAACTTAGGAATGAATGGGAAAACCAAGTCCAAGAGGCTTACCGAACACCAAATGTACAAAATCATAACAGATCCACACCAAGGCACGTCATAATGATAATGCCTACTATACTGAACAAAGAGAGAATATTAAAAGCCACAAGAGAAAGGAAGCAGATTACATATAGGGGGAAACCAATTAGACTATGTTCAGATTTTTCAGTCCAGACCTTAAAAGCTAGAAGATTCTGGAATAACATATTTCAAGCCCTGAAAGAAAAGGATGTCAACCGAGAATCCTATACCCAGCAAAATTAAGCTTTAGATTTGAAGATGAAATAAAAACCTTCCACAACAAACACAAGTTAAAGAGTTCGCATCTTGAAAGCCAGCACTTCTGAACATCCTGGGCAAAATATTCCATGAAGAAGAAAAGAAAAATAGCAATGAAAATCAACAAAGGGAGATATTAAACTAAAGGAATCACCAACCAGAGGAGAAACCAAATCAAGGTAAATACCATAAACAAATAAAAATGGATGGAAATACAAATCACATCTCAATAATAATCTTGAATGTTAATGACCTAAATTCACCATTCAAAAGACACAGATTATCAGACTGGATTAAAAGAAACGACCCAACAATATGCTGTCTCCAAGAAACCCACCTCATAGAAAAAGACATCAATAGACTGAAGGTGAAAGGCTGGGAAAAATCTTACCACTCACATGGGCCAAGGAAGCAAGCAGGGGTTTCCATTCTCATATCAAACAAGGCAGACTTCAAGCCAAAGCTAATCAAAAGGGACAAAGATGGATATTTCTTACTGATTAAGGGAACTATTCATCAACAGGATATAACAATTATAAATCTATATGCCCCAAATAATGGAGCACCTACATCATCAAACAAACCCTTCTCAAGTTCAAGAAAAAATAGATCACAACACAGTTATTCTAGGGGACTTCAACACACCTCTATCACCACTGGATAGATCATCCAAACAAAAGCTAAATAAAAAAACTTTAGGCCTCATTAAAACAATTAATAACTTAGACCTAACAGACATATATAGAATATTTCATCCCTCAGGAAGTGAATACACCTTCTTCTCAGCAGCACATGGCTCCTTCTCCAAAATAGACCATATATTATGCCACAAGGCAACCCTCAGCAAATATAAAAAAGCAGAGATAACTCCCTGCATTCTATCAGACCATAATGGGATGAAATTGGAAATCAATGATAAAACAAGAAATAAAAACAATTACTCCAACAACTGGAAGCTAAACAACATCTTACTGAACGAACAAGGGGTTGAAGAAGACATCAAGGAGGAGATTAAAAAATGCCGAGAGGTAAATGAGAACACAGATACATCGTATAGAAATCTCTGGGACACTATGAAGGCAGTATTAAGAGGAAAATTCATTGCACTGAGTTCATTCCTCAAAAGGAAAAAAAAAAAAAAAAAAAAATGACTTAACATCGCACCTCAAAGCACTAGAAAAAGAAGAACAGACCAACACCAAGAGCAGTAGAAGACAGGAAATAATTAAAATTAGAGCTGAAATTAATGAAATTGAGTCTAAAGAAACAATTCAAAGAATTGACAAAACTAAAAGTTGGTTCTTTGAAAAAATAAATAAAATTGACAGACCCTTAGCGATGGTAATGAAAAGGAGAGAAAAAACTCAAATCACTAACATCCGTGATGAAAAAGGAAATATCACAACAAACACCTCAGATATACAGAGAATAATTAAAAATTACTTTGAAAACTTGTACTCTAATAAAATAGAAAATACTAAAGACATTGACAGATTCCTAGAGTCATACGAATTGCCCAAACTGGATCTGGAGGATATACGCAATTTAAATAGATCAATTTCAAGTGAGGAAATAGAAGACGCCATCAAAAAACTATCAGCTAGAAAAAGCCCAGGGCCTGATGGCTTTACAGCCGAGTTATACAAGACCTTCAAAGAAGAACTAATATCATTGCTCTTCAACTTATTTCAAGAAATAGAAAAAGAGGGAGCTATCCCAGACTCTTTCTATGAGGCCAATATTACACTGATTCCAAAGCCAGGCAAAGACACAGCCAAAAAGGAAAACTTCAGGCCAATATCTTTAATGAACATAGATGCAAAAATTCTCAACAAAATACTGGCAAATCGAATACAAAAACATATAAAAAAGTACACCACGATCAAGTGGGGTTTATCCCAGGGATGCAAGGTTGCTTCAACATACGGAAATCAATTAACATAATACATCACATTAATAGACTCAAAGATAAAAACCATATGATCATCTCAATAGATGCAGAGAAAGCATTCGACAAAATACAACACCCCTTTATGTTCAAAACACTAGAAAAACTAGGAATAACAGGAATATATCTCAACATCATAAAAGCTATTTATGCAAAACCTCATGCTAACATTATCTTAAATGGAGAAAAATTGAAAGCATTCCCTCTAAAAACTGGAACAAGACAGGGGTGCCCCCTTTCACTGCTGTTATTTAACATAGTACTTGAAACTCTGGCCTAAGCAATTAGACAGATGAAAGAAATTAAAGGGATCCATATAGGAAAGGAAGAGCTCAAATTAGCACTATTTGCTGATGACATTATATCAGAAGACCCAAAAAAACTCTACCAGAAAACTTTTACAACTAGTAAATGAATTTGGCAAAGTGGCAGGATACAAAATCAATACCCATAAGTCAAAGGCATTTTTGTACATCAGTGACAAAGCTTCTGAAAGGGAAATGATGAAAACTACCCCATTTACAATAGCATCAAAAAAAAAAAAAAATACCTAGGAATCAACTTAACCAAAGAAGTGAATTTTCTCTTTAAAGAAAATTATAGAACACTCAAGAAAGAAATTATAGAAGACCTCAGAAGATGGAAAGACCTTCCTTGTTCCTGGATAGGCAGAATAAATATTGTCAAAATGTCCATACTACCAAAAGCATTATACAGATTTAATGCAATTCCAATCAAAATCCCAATGACATTCCTCGAAGAAATAGATAAAGCAGTCATGAAATTCATCTGGAAAAATAAGAGACCCAGAATAGCTAAAGAAATCCTGAGCAAGAAAAGTGAAGCAGGTGGCATCACCATACCAGATTTTAAATTATACTATAAAGCAATAGTAACAAAAACAGCATGGTACTGGCACCAAAACAGAAGGGTAGACCAATGGTACAGAATTGAGAACACTGAGACTAATACATATAATTTCAGCTATCTTATATTGGACAAAGGCGCCAAAAATGTACAGTGAAGAAAGGATAGCCTCTTCAACAAATGGTGCTGGGAAAACTGGAAATCCTATGCAACAAAATGAAATTAAACCCCTATCTCTCACCATGCACAAAATTCAATTCAAAGTGGATCAAGGACCAAGGAATTAGACCAGACACAATAAGCCTAATAGAAGAAAAAGTAAGCTCCAATTTCCAACATGTCGGATTAGGCCCCAAGTTCCTTAATAAGAATCCTGTAGCAAGAGAATTAGTATCAAGAATTAATGAATGGGATAGATTCAAACTAAAAAGCTTCTTCTCAGGAAAAGAAACAATCAGTGAGGTGAATACAGAGCCAACTAACTGGGAACAAATATTTAATACATGCACATCAGACAGCACTAATTTCTAGAATGTATAAAGAACTCAAAAAACTCAACACCAAAAAAACAAATATCCCAATAAATAAATGGGCCAACAAAATGAACAGATACTTCTCAGAAGAAGATATACAATCAATCAACAAATACATGAAAAAAATGCTCAACATCACTGGCAATTAGAGAGATGCAAATCAAAACTACCCTAAGATATCATTTCACACCAGTCAGAATGGCAGCTATTAAGAACACAAACAACAATAAATGTTGGAGAGGATGTGGGGGAAAAGGCACGCTCATGCATTGCTGGTGGAATTGGGAATGGAATCACCCTATGACCCAGCCATCCCACTCCTGGGTCTATTCCCAAAGGACTTAAAAACAGCATATTACAGTGACACAGCTATCTCAATGTTTGTAGCTGCACAATTCACAATAGCTAGGTTGTGGAACCAACCTAGATGTCCCTCAGTAGATGAGTGGATTAAGAAAATGTGGTATATACGTACAATGGAATTTTATTCAGCAATAAAAGAAAATAAAATAATGGCATTCGCAGGTAAATGGATGAAGTTGGAGGACATAATGCTAAGTGAAGTTAGTCTCAAAAATCCAAGTACCAAATGTTTTCTCTGATGAGGAGTCAGAGTCACAGTGGTGTTGGGTGTCGGGGTACTTAGGAAGATTAGAGGAGCACTAGAGTGGTCAAAGGGGAGGGAGATAGGGGGTATGGGGTGGTGAAAAAAAAAAAGGGGGGTAGGTATAATAAGATGGATATCGTTATCCCAAATGCATGATTGAAGACTTGAATAGTATGAATATACTTTGTATACAAACAGTGTTATGTGAAAAGAGGCTCTATATGTGTATTATGAACCGTAACGCATTCTACTAGAATGGCCAATGGGGAGGGAGGGAAAGGAGGGGGCAAAAGGGTGAAGGAAAAAAAAAAAAAAAAGATGGTAGAATGAGATGGATATCATTACCCTATGAAGTCACAAATGGTGTGAATATACTTTGCATACAACCAGAGATTTGTAAAAAAAAGTGCTCTATATGTGTAATATGAAATGTAATGCATTCTGCTGTCATTTATAACATCTTAGAATAAAAAATTAAAAAATAAAAAGGGGACTCTCTTTCATACCCTCATCTATATTATTTGTAATAGCATGAAAACACCAAACTAGAAAAGACAAGAAAAATCAAAAAAAAACCAAAATAATACCTCTTTATTATATTTGTAATTTCTTGAAAAAGTGCCTTCTCATCAGCAGCATATGTAACTTCTAATCCTGTAATTCCAGATCTGATAAGTAACGGGCTCTGATATCTGATATCTTTAAAGAAAAGAAATAAAATGCTTATTATATATAACACTGTTATACTATGTAACAGTATTATTTTATATAATATAATCAGAATATTATCCCTTACTTTTGAGTGAAGGTGTGCTATGGAAATATTTCAAATTAAGAACATAGTCCCCAAAGTAAAAATATAATTAACCCAATTTCTTGAAAAATTTCTTAAAAGGTTTTCTAACTTTTATAATTAAAATTTCAAATTTCATAATTTCAGTTATTCTCCTAAAAAGTCTACATTCACAAAGTCCTGCAGATAATAATATCACCTGCAAAGAAATTTTATTACATTGTTTCTGTTTTATTTCAAAGCTAAGAGCTTTGCTTAGCAGATAATATTTTAATCACTAGTGTGCTAGAAAATGTTAGAAAATGTTTAATTACCACCTCTTCAAGACAAAAAGAAGGTCCTTTTTGTCCTGATGTGCAGGCCTATTTCAAAGATGTTAAGACTTCCCATCATGGCTGATTACAAAATATAAAAGTGACATCAACTATTTTGAAAATTCAATAATTGGCTTTTCAGTTGGTATGAGCCAGCACACCTACATAGAGCACTGATTAAACTTCAAATTCTTATATGGTTTTGCTCTGTGCTAAAACTTCTTCCTCAGTGGACTAAATTCACTTCTAATTCACTTCTCTGCATTTAAAATTGCAAAGAAGTACTTGAAATTTATAAAATGCTTATATGGCATACTTCATAAAGGAACCTTTGAACCAAAATTATATGTATTTTGAAAGAGATATAAACAAAGTTGTAAATTACTTAAAAGTCTCTTTTTCACTTACAGTACTAACTTAACTTCTTAAAGCAAAGAGAAATAATATGTTAGCAGCAAAATACCTACAAATGCATATACAAGAAAGACTGTCTACTCAAACTAGAGATACATAATCATTTGGATTCTATATGAATAATTAGTATTTTATAAAATAATATTTAGAATAAATCAGATATGTTAATTAGAAATGTCATTAAAATCTTTATATCATATTGCTTCTGATTTTTTTCCTGCAGTGCTGAGAATGGAAACTAGGACCTCAATTATGCAAGCGGAATGCATGATTTTTGATAATAATTCAAGCAAGAATAATGAATCTAGGACAAAGTTACCCACAGCTTCCTATCCCCTACCTGAACAAACATTCTAGAAATGAGTCTTTATGCTTGCTTGGATTAGATCTCTAGCATAGAAATTCTCTGTTAAAAGGGTCATCCTAGAGTGGGCAGATATATTATTTATAAAATGAACAATACCTTGACTAGAGACTGTCTTATCTTTATCAATCACTATTACACCTGTGAGTTCTGTTTTTTCAGTGTCCGGTAGTGGAGTGTCAGATGAGATGCAGTAGAACAGAGCACAGATCGGGTCAAATTCAGGATCTGGTTCTAAGTCTCGTCTAGTTCGAGCATGTAACTCCACACTGATTAGGGTAAGATTCTGTATCTATGAAAGAAAATAAAAATAATATTTTAAAAAGTTTTTGATAAATGCATGCTCAAAGAAGTATGTTTCACTAAGATTCTAAGGAGATATTTGTAAAATTATAGAAAAATTGCCAATAATAGACAATTTAACACTCCACAGATTCACTACAAGATTTTTACTTTCAAGATTAGTTTAAATCAATTCATGTATTTATTTTAGAAAATTTGTCCTATAATTTCTCAATGAAAATACTTAAAACTATTTGTCTTGATATATGCAATGCCTCTCAACTCCTGTGTGAGAAAGAGAATGACTAGTCAAGTGGTTGTACATTTGAAACAGAGTTTGTCACATTTTATTCTTTACAGTCATCTAATCTATAGCTTTATCTCTAATTTGAACTAAAAAGTGAGATTCTCTCTTTAAAAAATTCCTACTTATTAATTGCTATTAATAAAGAAAAAAGTAAAATGGGGAGCTAAGAAAAATGACTGCTTTTAACAATTAGAATGCCTCAAATTAAAAAAAATTTTAGTTGTATATGGACACAATATTTTATTTATTTTTATGTGGTGCTGAGGATTGAACCCAGTGCCTCACACATGCTAGGCAAGCACTATACCACTGACCTACAACTCCAGCCCCACATGCATTAAATTTGATAAATAAAAAAAATTTAAATGGAAAACCACTCTCTCAAACCCAAACAGAACAAAGCAACCAGTCTAATTAGAAAAGAATGAACATGTAGAAAGACTATGGAGAACACTGGGAAGAGAACTTCAGGTCACAAGTGTCTTGGAGGTTGATTTTATTACTAGACCAACTTTCACACTTTAGGGGTATTATTTTAAGCAAACAGAATAAAAAAGATGGCAAGAGAGATTTAGTGAGTGTGATTAGACAAGAGGTAGGTGAAAAGGGGAACAAAGATCCTTTTTCTTCTGCGTTGAGTATTGATATGCAGAAGAAGAGATTAGCCTAGGTTGATAGCAAGAAAATGAGAAGCTCTGGACAGTTTCCTAGAGAAAATAAGAGCATAGATTTCTTCAGTTCATTTCCTGTTTTGACCACCAGGTGGCTGTTAGGACTGTGTATCTGTCAGGAGTATTAGTGACCAACCAGATATCCTAAGTGGCTTTAACTTGAAGAGGACCAATCGCTCTGAAATGGGATTGCATAGAACAAAGTAACATATACCTATAACAAGTAAATAGAAAATTATGACTTTCAAATAATTAGAGAATAAACAAATATAACAAGTCTTCTTGCTAAGGTCTGTCAATTTTGCTTTAATAAATACTTTTTGACAAATTATTTAATTTTTAATTGTGGGTGTACACTTTATAGATAAATATTTCCCAATTTATTCCCTAATTTATCTGGACTTCAGGGGCTAAAATACAATCAGGAAAAAAACAGGAACTACATGAATGCTACTGAATGAAAAAAATGCACAAATGAATAAATGAGGGTACAAGGCTATGCTCTAATCTTATTCTAATAAAAACAAATTGCCACTATGGGTGGTTACTAATTTTGACTTAAGAGCCAAGACATAAAATAGCTATATAAACCAACACTGTCCAATAGGATATCATAGACGCCTCATGTAATTAAAATTTTTCTAGTAGCTACACAGAAAAAAGGAAACATAAGTTTAATTAATATAAAAAATTTTAAAAATATAACCAAATACAGGGACTGGCAATGTTTTGACATATCTGCACACATATAATGAGACAGCTACCTTAGGGATGGGATATAAGTCTAAACACAAAATTCATCTGTGTATCTTGTACACCTCATACCCCCTAACCTGAAGGTTAATTTTATACAATATTTTTAGTGCATTTGTGCTTTGACTGCAACCCATCATATGAAGTCAGGCGTGGTATTTCCCACTTACAGCACCATGTCAGTGCTCAAAATTTAGGACTCTTCATTTGTTGATTAGGGATGCTCAATCTGTACATCTAAAATATTATTATTTTAATGTGTAACCAATATAAAAAATTACTAATGAGATACTTTATATTCTTTTACCTATTGAAATCAATATGCATTTTACATTTATACCACACATCTCAATGTGGATGCTGATTTTTTTTTTTTTTTTTTTTTTTTTTGATGCTGGGGATTGAACGCAGGGTCTTGTGCATGCAAGGCAAGCACTCTACCAACTGAGCGACATCCCCAGACCTGGAAGCTGAATCTTTTTATGGAAACACTTGATCTATATTTAGATTTCATAAAATTTACAGTTGAAAGCTTGTTTTACATGCCTAAGTTGTTTTAAACATCCTTAAAACATTTTCCAATAAATGATTGTCAGTTTTTAAATCTAAATTAATTAAAATTAAATAAAATTTAAAATTTAGTTCTTCAGTTGTATAGGCTGAATTTTAAGTTCTCAATAGCCATGTTGCTAGTGGTTGCCATACTGAAAGCACAATACAAAAATACACTCAAATTTCCATCTTCTTGCCAGTCAGATACATGCTTTGAGCCTTCTGTAACATGAATAAATTTAGAGTAAAGATAAATTTTCATATTCTTTCCAATCCATATTGTATTGATACACATTTTTATAAGACACTGTCCTAGTCTTCAGCATATGGTCTGTAACATTAAAATAAGTAGATTACATAGAAATTATGTGAATAAATGAATTTATCCACTTTTAGAGTAAGTTTTAATCTACTGAGCCAACCAAACAGAAAATAGAAGTAAATATCACAATTGAGATGTGACATAACATCCTAGTATAATACCAAAATAAAAGGTTTTGTAACACATGATTCTAATATTTCAAAAGCTTTTCTAATTTTTAGCTTCTATAAACTAAATTCTAGTTATCAGATTTGCGAAAGTTGTGAAACCATAAAACTGTCTCAGTAAGTAATGGATGCTTCAAAAGGTTTTCTACTTTATATAAATAAAATAAAAAGAAAATAATGAAGATTAACAAAGACAGAATTCAATGTGTACTTCCCTCACTAAAAAATTCCCACACTTGTTCTATAGAATAAAATCTAATAGATAAAAACAGTGTATGTGTCCTTACTGTTGCAGTTTTACCTCATGTAAAGCTTTTGCCTCCTGTAAGTTTTGTATGCTGACTTTGAAACCATAAGTATTATTTAAAGATGGTCCATCAACCTGAGAAGTTTCTTTCTTTGAGGTATTCACTGCTGCAAATTGATTCTATTAAAAAAAAAAAAAAAAGCCAGAAAAAGATCATGAGTAATCATTTTTTTTCTTTTGATAACTTATTCACACTTAGATAGTATGCTTCAGGTATTTAATAATGCTCAAATAATATCATCTCTTTAAGTTCAAGATTAGATAGTATGCTTCAGGTACTTAGTAATGCTCAAATAATATCATCTCTTTAAGTTCAAGAAAAACCTATTTTATTATTTTTTTTCATTCTAATAACTGCATATATGTATATGAAATATCTGCTATACCCTATAAGCAACCCATATGTTGATGTTTGAGTTTACAAGCCCCAAACACTGAAAGTAACAGTTTTGTAGAGAGCTAACATTTATACCACATGGACATTTATCTTGACCTTTCCTGAAAGTAAGACAAGTAAGTCGTTTATTTACAATTACACTAGCTAAAGTTTTTGAAATATTTTAAATTCTGATACATGTAGTACTGTAGTAATACAATAAAATATTGTAAATATTCTTCAAGTATGTAGAAAAAATAACGTCTTTGCATCTTTTTATTTTGTAAAATATTTTTCCTGCTTTCTAAATCCATTAACCATTTTTCCCCAAATGTTGATTTATGTTTACAAATAAGTGGTATTTGTTTTTAATATATATAGTTTATAATTCAACAATTTTATAAATAAATGTTTAACAAGTATGACTTCAGGACATTAATACTAAAATATATTTTATGTAGTTAATAATATTTATAAGTGGCCATCATGGAAGTGATTTCCATCATGTATTTCCAAGTATACATGTCTAATGTATGCTTTTTTTCACATAACCATATATTTCTAGGTTACTATGATATTTTTAGTAACTGGATAAAGACAGTTTTAACTTTTCAGTTTCAGTAGTAAATAACGTTGCTCTCCTTTGCTATTTAGTGAAATAAATTTAAAAAATTAAGTTATATTTGAGAAAAAAGTAATAAACCAAGAAAAAGGATATATTTTTGGTGGGATCAAAAATCACTTACTTGAGCTCTGTTGTCATTGGATTGTTCTGATTTTGCCAGTAATCAGTTAATGTATTTGTATCCTCATAATCCACATTTTGGCTATCATATTCACTTTCTCTGTAATATGTGTATTTACATATAAGAATCTTTTAGATCCCAGCAACAAAAAATAAACTAAAAAATAGGCAATTTCTTGTTGTCTCAAAGATACGTATATACTGATGCAAAAATATAAGTAAGAAAAATCTTTAATTGAGACATGAAATTAATTATCTAACTGAAATCTAAAAATAAGACTGGATCTTCCACTGATCTGTAAATATGTTTAGTATAGTTACCTTCACTTGTGTTGTTAAGAGTACTCTTCTAAGAGTGTCAGTATTACTTCCTTTCTTATTACTCAACTTCTGGGTTTTGGGTTCTGTAGAAAGAAATTTCATTTTTAACTTGAACATTGAAATTACCTGCTTCTGTTTTTTTTTTTTTTTTTAAAAACGTTTGTTTTTCCAAATATTTAGGGTACCATTGAGTAATGCCCTATAAATTCCCCCAAAGATTTCATATTAAAAATGAAACTAATTCAAATCTCTGATCCCCTCCAAAATAACTTTAAAATTTTGCATCTTTACATATACTTAGGATTTGTTTATTGAGGTTTTTTAAAATTTAAGGCATTATTCTTGGGAGTCAATTAATCACTTATTTATCAAGTATTTATGATGAATAGACATATTCCTTGCTTTCATGGGAACTGGAGAGAATCAGAAATTCACCATACATATAGAAAAGTAAAATTAAAGTAATCCTCTTTATCTGCAGAGGATGCATTTCAAGAACCCTGTGGAGGTGCAAAACCACCAATAGTACTGAACCCTATGTCATTTCCAATACATACAAACCTATAACAAAGTTTTATTTATGAAGCAGCATAGTTAGAGATAGGTAATAATAAAGTAGAACAATTATAACAATATACTATAATGACAGTTCAATGAATGTGGTCCCATTCTCAAAATAACTTCTTGTACCTTCACTTTCTTCCTTCAAGGAAGTACTTTATGGCATATTTGAATTCCCAGCATTGCCCTTCTTGCCCTTGGGGCCATTATTAAATAAGGATTAGTTAAACATAAGAACTGCTATTCTGTAACAGCTGATCTGATAACTAAGATGGCTACTAAGTGACTAATGAGAGGGCAACATATAGAGCATGAATGTGCTAGGTAAAAGGATGATTCACATCCCGAAAAGGAAAGTGTGAGATTTAATCATGCTACTCGGAATCATACAACTTATTTATGTAATTTTCTATTTAATATTTTTGGACCATAGTTGTCTATAACTGAAAGTGCTGAAAGTAAAACTGTGGGTAAGGAGAAACCACTACATAACTGGGATAAGCACAACAAAGGGGAACACAATTGGGAACTTTTTTCTGGTCAAGGTAGTAAGGCTGAAAACAACAATAATTAACTAGGAGTGGATTAGGTATTTTTCCAAATTACTGGGCAAAAAAACTAGAGATTGGTAAGAATGGGCAAGAAGGATAGTAAAGAAGCCCAGGAAAGAGATAATGACAATTATGAAGTAGATCAATTTAAGTTATTTAGGAGTTAAGTAAGTGATAAAACTATTTAATTTTAATAAATACTAACATTAAATAACTTTTAACATTTAGATAATAACTGAGAATAATGAAATAAGTTTCAAAGGAAAGCTATAATTCATCTAGAAGGTAAGAAGACAGGATGGAAGCAGATAGAAGTAATTTCACAGCAAAAAGATGAAAAAAGTTTAAATATAACGATTGTAAGACATGATAATAATAATCTATTTGCCAAGCTACAATTTCATTCAAACAGCTTTCATTACATAATCTAATGTTATCTTCATTTCTAACCATGAAATCATTTTTTAGCCTTTCCATTATTTATACACTTACCTGTTGATGAAGGACTAAAACAAGTTGCTTCAGGAAGCTTTTCCAGATGTTTTCTCTGTATAACTGGTGTACTATGGAGGCAAAGCGATTCACATTTTGCACTTCTTGCCCTAGCATTAATCGGAGAGATCACCAGAGGTTCCTGAGACTCACTGCAGGGGCTTTTCTGTGTACTATCTTTTATTGGCTTTATGAAATTTTCAACATCCAGGGAATGTAGCTCATCTACTGGTGTTGAAGGGCTATTGTTTCCATTTAATGCTTTGGAATCTGGGGGTGTTGCTTGTTGCCAAGGGGGAATTACTGGGGAATCAGGAGAGCCATAACTAATATAATGGTTTTCATCATCTTCATCTTTCTCAGGATTATTTGCAGAGGCAATGGGTAGCAGTAACTGACTTTCACTTGCAGTTCGACTGCATCCTGTGGTTGATGCTTGTAAAACAATCCGAGAGTTATCAATATCTTCCTTAGTATGTACTGTAGTAGGAAGTGTATGTGAGCTTGCATCCGATTGTGGAGGCACTACAGGTTTGTCATCTGGGTTAACTAAAGGGCTGAAGTTCTCAACGGATTTTACAACTCCAGTTGGCTCAGTTTTAGGCAGCTTCTTAGAACGTTCATATTCTTCTTTGGCTTGAAGCCAGGCTTGAACCAGTTGTCGACTTGGGGCACATTTGCAAGGCATAATCACGATTTTTTTATCTTCAACCATTTTATGGTTATTATTGAACCCTTTATTGACAACTGCTTGGCCATTACGAAGGGGTGACCCTGGTCTTGGATTCTGAGTCATTGCTGAGAATGCTGTTTTCCATAGACGAAGTCCTTCCAAGGAAAAGTCTCCCTCGAACTCAGCCAGATCATTTGGAAGTCGAGTTTCTACTGTGAGGAGCCGTCCACCAATCTCCCTATAAACAACATTTTTAGAAAAAAATGATCTGTTTCAAAAAATCATTTACCAAAATATTTAATTTTTGAAAAAAATTAAAACCCCTTTTGGAGTCTTAAACATGCCCATTTCTTTCTTCCCATTCAACCATCCTCCACATTTTAAGAAGGAACAATCTATATTTAGTTTCAATATGCTTTTCCTCACAAGTATATGACTAGCAAAGTAATTTCCTTTGAAAAGTATCATTAACAAAAAAGAGAGAAAGTATACTTTGTTTTAGTGCCCCACAAAACCTTTTTTCCTTCAAAGAGATGACACAAAGTAAGTAAGAAGTAAGATTCCTTACTTCTACTAATCTTAAGTAACTTTTCTTTTCTTTGGCACCAGGGATTGAACTCAGGGGCACTCGACCACTGGGCCACATCTCCAGCCCTTTTTTGTATTTTATTAGAGACAGGGTCTCACTGAGTTGCTAAGTGCCTTGCCATCGCTGAGGCTGGCTTTGAACTCGTGATCTTCCTGCCTTAGCCTCCCAAGTGCTGGGATTACAGGCGTGCGCCACCGCGCCTGGCCTTTAAGTAACTTTTCAAAGTATAAAAAATCATGGGAGTCATTTATCATTTAGACCCTATATCTCTTAAATTTTGTCTATAGCCTCTTTCTTTCTTCTTCTTTTTTTTTTCCTCCTTAATGGTACTGGGGATTGAACTCAGGGGCACTTGACCACTGGGCCACATCCCCAGCCATTTTTTGTATTTTATTAGAGACAGGGTCTCACTGAGTTGCTAAGTGCCTCACCACTGCTGAGGCTGGCTTTGAACTCGCGATCCTCCTGCCTCAGCCTCCCAAGTGCTGGGTTACAGGCGTCTATAGCCTCTTTCTATATTCTCTAAGTACCTATGATAGCTCAGCAGAACCAGTCAATTCAAACACATCTTAAGAGTTCTCTTCAAATCCTCTCAATCATTAAAAAATAAAATCACATGCTGGCAGTATAGCTCTGTGGTAAAGTGTGCACTTAAGCATGTGTGAGGCCCTAGGTTCAGCCCATTGTGCACACATGCAGACACATGTGCACACACGCACACACATGTGCACACACACAATCATACACAATTGAGGTAAGTTACTGTAATTCTTTCTTCTTTTAAATTTCAGGAATTAACACTAACGTAAGAACTTAAGAATTGGCAGGGACAGGTGTGGTGGTGCACGCTTGTAATCCCAGTGGCTCGGGAGGCTGAGGTAGGAGGATCATTGAGTTCAAAGTCAGCAAAATCTAGGCGTTAAGCAACTCAGTGAGACACCCCTGTCTCTAAATAAAATATAAAACAGGGCTGGGTAGTAGGTCAGTAGTTGAGTGCCCCTGAGTTCAATCCCTGGTTCTCAAAGAAAAAAAAAAAAAAAAGAGTTGGCAGCGCCCAAGCTCCGTGTGGAGGCTGAGGCAGGAGGATTACAAGTTTGAGGCCCACCTCAACAACTTAGTGAGGCTCTAAGCAACTGAGCAAGACCCTGTCTCAAAATAAAAAATAAAGAGGACTGGGGATGTAGCTCAGTGGTAAAGTGCCCCGGGTTCAATTCCCAGTACCAAACAAAAACAAAGACTTCACAAGGTCTACAAAATACATAGCTTAAATGCTACTAATGTATGTGTATGTGAAGAAATTAAAAGATAGCCCATTTAGTTTCTGATAGTTATGAGTGTTAAGCGAAACCTGTTTTTCTGTAATGTATTGATACTATTTCTGCTTACTATAGCAACATAAAGTAAGTCTACTCTTGTTGCTGCCTGAAGTGATTGCCACTTGGAGCAACAACGCTGCGGGAGAAAATTCGGAGGCAGGATGGAAATGAAAAAGTTCTTTTATTCTTCTCTCTCCGGCTCCAGCAACCTCCAACACCATACACACTCCTCCAAACACCACCACACCACACCACACAATGGCGTTGACCCCGTCCGCGGTGTCCAGGGCAAAGTCTTGCGAGACCATGCAAATGGCGCCGACCCGATCCACAATGTCCCAGGCCAAGTCTCACGAGACCATGGAAGGTGGTAATGCTTATGGCTCACAGCCATCCACAATCTTAGCTATCTCCTTAATTAGGGCTCCTGCATACTCTTTCTTTCTCATGATAACTTTTTTTCATGGATATGAAGATAGTTCTTAATTAAGCATGATTCCCCAAAACTCCTGGTCTCTAAAACTTAACTGGATTCATATTTTCTAATTTAGAGCTAAAGGAGGAGCAATGGGGTTACTTGTTCCCTTCATAAAGTTCTTTGTCCCCTTTTTAAAGACCTTGGCCTCTACTAGTCCACTCTGTAACCAGCATTTAGCACCCTCCCTAAACTTTCTCTCCACCTATGTGAAAAATCAGAAACAGAATTATTGCTACTGAAGGAAGTTAGTGCACACACTATGTGACCATAACCCAATGATAATACTGACACAGAGGTAAAAATGAAGTACAGAATAAGAAGCACTGGCAAGGTGCAGTGAGTTTGCTTTCTTTTATATTTTCAGTCGCATGGTAAAAATTTCACAATATATATCAAGAGTCTTAAACTAATGTTTTAAGAAACTCATAAATTTGGAAATACAAGTATTAAGTCTGGACATAATACTGTGACTACAGTAAGAGCACATTTCATAAAACAAAACAAATTAAAAACAACATTTCCAAAAAGGAAGAAGTACGTCAAAATATAATGGTGGCTAACACCAGGCAGAGAAATGGGATGACTTCTTTTATACTTCCCACATTTTCTACATTGAATATATAGGTTTTTATTTAAAATACTACTTCTTGAAAATAATGGTCATTATACTTTTATTTTAGTTAGAGGACAAGTTTCTAAGTTGGACAATAACTAATGGCAATACAAAGTTAGTAATTATCACATGGCAAGTTTTGTTAACTCAAAATTAGAATTCCATATATGGCTAAGATAGAAAAAATAGTTTAACTGAAAAATATACCATAATTACTATTAATAAAGTCAAAGCTCCCAAATAATGGAAACTAATGTTTAAGGAACATAGATTCATATATTCTAGCAGTGAAATAGAGAGAGTACCATGGGGGTACTAAATAAAACTGTTGGCAAAAAAAGAAATGTTTCTGCCTTATACTTCAAATCATCGGGAAGGAAGGAAACTTCTTTATATTACTGATCACCTATTTAAATTTCTGAAAGAATTTTTATGGTGCTAGAGATTGAACCAAGGTCTTCACAAGTGATGGGCAAGGGCTCTCCATAAGTGAACCAACCACATCTCCAGCCTTCAACCCTTTCTTAAATAGAACCTTCAACCCTTTCTTAAATAGAACCCTAGAGGAATTATTGGTTATTTATTTGCTGGCATTCACTGTATAAAATAAAAATAAAAAAAAGACATTCTGAAGTAATTTTACAGTGGTTTATTTCAATTCATAGCAAAATTGAAAGAAATATGCAGAGAATTTCCATATGTCCCCTGAAACCCCCACAAAGCATAGCCTCCTATATTATTAGTGTGGTACAAGTATTGCTACTGATGAACCTACATTGACACACCAAAATAACCAAACTCCATAGTTTACATTTGGATTTATTCTTGTCCTTATATATCTCATATATCCTTTCGGTTTGGACAAATACATAATGACATGAGTACATGCTGTGTATTTGTGTGTGTGTGTGTGTGTAACTAGGGTTAGGAATATAGTACTGCTAAAGGTCAGTACATATATTTAGTGTGGGCTCTGCCTTATTTGGCTCTTCACAACTATTTTTATCATTTAAACTAAGCAGGGCTTGCTTTAATCATCTCCACCAATGAATTGCCTCTCTGCAAATGGTTAAGTATAGCTGCTGAGGCAGGAACAAGAACTATCATTTAAACCTCCTGGATTAAGTCATTTTCTCCAATTTAGCTCTTATTAGATATACCCTAACTTAGTGATGAAGGTGGTAGAGGATATATCTGCAACCACTGATAAATAACCAATACTGTTATTCTATTTTGCTATTGGTTATATATTCCTTTTTATCTATCACTTCCCTGAAAAGTCTTAAAAGAAAGAGATAAGGGGAACCAATGCCCATCTACACTTATAATTGTATAAACTAACAATAAAAATGAAGATAGTGAGGGGAAAAAAGATGGCGGACAGCAGAGAAGCACTCTCGGGAGACCTGCACTAAAAGAGGCTTACCGGGAAGACTGAACGCATTCCTAGCAACACCCCGGCAACTGGAAGGGAGCTGAGACATCTGCGCACATCTAGATGGTGAAATACAACGAACTCCAGACCGCCGACGCACGGAGTCCAGTGCCAGTGGCCCACAAACCAAACCAGCATTAACGGCGCAGCTGCCGTGGTAGCATTGCAGTATGGGAAGTACAGACCACGGCCTCGAAGAGCGCAGAATAAAACGAAAGCCAGACGCGAGCAGCGGCCTCACAGACTTCTTTCACGTAAATCTCCGAACAGGACCTGCACGCCTCGGACTGACACACAGGTCCCGGGTAGTGTGTCCGGGGTACTGCTGTTGGGACCGGGGAAGGCACCGCCATTTTGGAGGAGGGCTGCGGCTGACTGCAGACATCCAAGGACCGGTCCAAAGCCCGGACAACAGCACACACCTGGGTGAGATGCGCGCAGGCAGCCCGCAGGGAAGGGCCTGCTGAGGCCAGCGCAGCAACCACAAGAGCTATAACTGGTGGCAGGCGTGGGGAATGCGTGCCTTTTGGATGAACACTTTCTTTGTGCTATTCACGTACTGAGACCCCCCCCACCACCCAGCCATTATTCCTCTGTGCCAATCTGCCAAAGCTGCAGACTAGACTCCACTGTGACTGTCTGAGCGTGGTCCAGGACAACTGGCTTAAACTGGAAGGGCTTCCCAGGGTCCTGTTTATTTGAGACTTGTTCCTGGGTTCGACTCTGGTTTTTTTTGTTTGTTTGTTTGTTTTTGATCTGTTTGATAGTGATTATTTGTGTCTGTGTTCCTCTTTCTTTTCTTCCCTTCTCACTTTAGTCTCTTCTGCCCTCATCTTATCTATTTACACCCTGTCATTGTGTACTCATCAAAGGTGAAAACAAGGTATACGCAGAATTGGGACTTCTAGGCCTGGGGCAATTGAAATATACAGAAAAGCGGTGTTATATATAGTTTACTCTCTATTTTTCTTGACTCAGTTTCTCTCTCCTCTCTCTTACACTAATTATTACTTCTTTGTTATCTCTCATTGTTCCTTTTTTTTCTTTTCCATCTTTATTTTTCTTCTCTCAAAGGCTAAATAAGTTAGTTTTATATATAAATCGGTCTTTCCTCTAAATTGCTCACTCCATTCTCTTTCCTCTCCTGTCTGCTGATATTAAACCACTTTCATAGAATTCTATTTTTATACTTCCTAAGAAAGAACATCTCAGTAACCTCACTTGCTTCTTCCTACACATATCATCTCTGTGTCCAATACTGAAACTGTAAACCCCAACACAAGCATACAGAGTAAATTGGAAATAATACCTGAGTTAACTAAATCTGTATATTGTGATCAAACTGGGATGTGCTGTAAAGAAAGTTAGAGCTTAAATTGTAAGGTATTTATAAGGGGACCTGACAGCATTGTACCACAGGAGAAACATAAGGCTATAGGGTGAAATCGAAATAGGCAAGGTCCCACAGTGCTAGGAGAATAGACACACAAGCATTATGAGGAAGCAAGGGAAGAAAGTGGCTGAAACCAACCAACATACCCCCTCAGTAGATTCCATGGCAAGCACAGTTGGTCAAATGCCAGAGATGGAATTTAGAAAATACATATTCCAAATGTTTATGGATCTTAAGTATGAACTCAAAAATGAGATGAGAGAGCAAATAGAGGTAGTAAAAGAACATTTTGACAAAGAACTCCAAAAACAAATACAAGAAGCAAAAGATTACTTCAATAGGGATATAGAGATTCTAAAGAAAAACCAAACAGACATTCTGGAAATGAAAGAAGAA
This sequence comes from Tamias sibiricus, assembly GCA_025594165.1. NCBI lineage: Eukaryota > Metazoa > Chordata > Mammalia > Rodentia > Sciuridae > Tamias > Tamias sibiricus. Next base: position 97,086,381 of record CM046666.1, read on the forward strand.
ATAAACCAAACTAAATGCTCAATTGAAAGTATCACCAACTGATTAGATCACCTGGAAGAAAGGACCTCAGATAATGAAGACAAAATATATATCCTGGGGAAAAATCTAGAGGACACAGCAAAAGTAGTAAGAAAACAAGAACAGAGCATTAAGGAATTATGGGACAGCATAAAAAGACCAAACTTAAGAGTGATTGGTGTTGAAGAAGGTGCAGAGTTTCAAACCAAAGGAATGAGTAATTTATTCAATGAAATAATAGCAGAAAATTTTCCAAACATGAGGAATGAATGGCAAAACCAAGTTCAAGAGGCTTACCGAACACCAAACGTACAAAACCACAAAAGATCCACACAAAGACACGTTATAATGAAATTGCCTAATATACTAGGCAAGGAGAGAATACTAAAAGCCACAAGAGAAAGGAAGCAGATTACATATAGGGGGTAACCGATCGGACTATGCTCAGATTTTTCAACCCAGACCATAAAAGCTAGAAGATCCTGGAATAGCATATTTCAACCTCTGAAAGAAAAGGGATGTCAACCAAGAATATTATATCCAGCAAAATTGAGCTTTAGATTCAAAGATGAAATAAAAACCTTCCATGACAAACAAAAGTTAAAAGAGTTCACAACTCGAAAGCCAGCACTTCTGACCATCTTGGGCAAAATTTTACACGAAGAAGAAGCGAAGAATAACAATGAAAATCAACAAAGGGAGATAGTAAACTAAAGGAATTACCAAACAGAGGAGAATCCAAATCAAGCTAAATACCATAATACATTTAAAAATGGATGGAAATAAGAATCATATCTCAACAATAACCCTGAATGTTAATGGCCTAAACTCACCATTCAAAAGACACAGACTGTCGGATTAAAAGAAACAACCCAACAATTTGCTGTCTACAAGAAACACGCCTCATAGAAAAAGACATCAAGCAATTAAAGGTGAAAGGCTGGGAAAAGTCTTATCACACACATGGGCTGCGGAAGCAAGCAGGGGTTTCCATTCTCATATCAAATAACGTAGACTGCAAGCCAAAGCTAATCAAAAGGGACAAAGATGGATATTTCTTACTACTTAAGGGAACCATTCATCAACAAGATATAACAATTATAAATCTATATGCCCCAAATAATGGAGCACCTACATTCATCAAACAAACCCTTCTCAAGTTCAAGAGTAAAATAGACCACAACACAGTTATTCCAGGGGACTTCAACACACCTCTCTCACCAATGGATAGATCATCCAAACAAAAGCTAAATAAAGAAACTTTAGGCCTCATTAAAACAATTAATAACTTAGACCTAACGGACATATTTAGAATATTTCATCCCTCAGTAAGCGAATATACTTTCTTCTCAGCAGCACATGGCTCCTTCTCCAAAACTGACCATATATTATGTCACAAGGCAACTCTCAGCAAATATAAAAAAAATAGAAATACTACCTTGAATTCCATCAGACCATAATGGGATGAAATTAGAAATCAATGATAATACAAGAAAAAAAAAAAAAAAAAAAAAAAACTACTCCAAGAGCTGGAAGCTAAACAACATGCTACTGAATGAACAAGGGGTTGAAGAAGACATCAAAGAGGAGATTAAAAAATTCCTAGAGGTAAATGAGAACACAGATACATCCTATAGAAATCTCTGAGACACTATGAAGGCAGTAGTAAGAGGAAAATTCATTGCACTGAATTCCTTCATTAAAAAAAAAAAAAAAAAACAAATAAATGACTTAACATCACACCTCAAAGCACTAGTAAAAGAGGAACAGATCAACACTAAGAGCAGTAGAAGACAGCAAATAATTAAAATCAGAGCTGAAATTAATGAAATTGAGACTAAAGAAACAATTCAAAGAATTGACAAAAGCAAAAGTTGGTTCTTTGAAAAAAATAAATAAAATTGACAGATCCCTAGCAATGCTAACAAAAAAAAGAAGAGAAAAAACTCAAATTACTAGCATCCATGATGAAAAAGGAAATATCACAACAAACACCTCAGATATACAGAAGATAATTAGAAATTACTTCAAAAACTTGTACTCTAATAAAATAGAAAATACTGAAAGTATAGACAGATTTCTAGAGTCATATGAATTGCCCAAACTGGAACAGGAGGCTATACACAATTTAAATAAATCAATTTCAAGTGAAGAAATAGAAGACGCTATCAAAAAACTACCAACAAGAAAAAGTCCAGGTCCTGATGGGTTTACAGCCGAGTTCTACAAGACCTTCAAAGAAGAACTAATACCGATGCTCTTCAAATTATTTCAAGAAATAGAAAAAGAGGGAGCTCTTCCAGACACTTTCTATGAGGCCAATATCACATTAATTCCAAAGCCAGGCAAATACACAGCCAAAAAAGAAAACTTCAAGCCAATATCTTTAATGAACATAGATGCAAAAATCCCCAACAAAATTCTGGCAAATCGAATTCAAAAACATATCAAAAAGATAGTTCATCATGATCAAGTGGGGTTTATCCCAAGGATGCAAGGCTGGTTCAACATTTGGAAATCAATAAACATAATACATCACATCAATAGACTTAAAGACAAAAATCATATGATTCATCTCACTAGACGCAGCAAAAGCATTTGACAAAATACAACACTCCTGTATGTTCAAAGCTCTAGAAAAATTAAGAATAACAGGAACATATCTCAACATTATAAAAGCTATCTATGCAAAACCTCAAGCTAACATTATCTTAAATGGAGAAAAAATTGAAAGCATTCCCTCTAAAAACTGGAACAAGACAGGGATGCTCCCTCTCACAGCTGTACTTGAACATAGTACTTGAAACTCTGGCCAGAGCAATTAGACGAAAGAAATTAAAGGGATCCAGATAGGAAAAGAAGAGCTCAAATTAGTACTATTTGCTCATGACATGATAATATATCTAGAAGACCCAAAAAAACTCTAACAGAAAACTTTTACAACTAGTAAATGAATTCAGCAAAGTAGCAGGATACAAAATCAATACCCATAAGTCAAAGGCATTTTTGTACATCAGTGACAAAGCCTCTGAAAGGGAAATGATGAAAACTACTCCATTTACAATAGCATCAAAAAAAATAAAACACCTGGGAATCAACTTAATGAAAGAGGTGAAGGACCTCTATAACGAAAACTATAGAACACTAAAGAGAGAAATCGTAGAAGACCTCAGAAGATGGAAAGACTTTACCTTGTTCTTGGATAGGTAGAATTAATATTGTCAAAATGTCCATACTACCAAAAGCATTATACAGATTTAATGCAATTCCAATCAAAATCCAAATGACATTTCTCAAAGAAATAGAAAAAGCAGTCATGAAATTCATCTGGAAAAATAAGAGACCCAGAATAGCTAAAGAAATCCTGAGCAAGAAAAGTGAAGCAGGTGACATCACCATACCAGACTTTACTATAGAGCAATAGTAACAAAAACAGCATGGTATTGGCACCAAAACAGACTAGTAGACCAATGGTACAGAAGAGGACAAGACTAATACATATAATTTCAGCTATCTTATATTAGACAAAGGTGCCAAAAATGTACAGTGGAGAAAGGATAGCCTCTTCAACAAATGGTGCTGGGAAAACTGGAAATCCATATGCAACAAATTGAAATTAAACCCTTTTCTCTCACCATGCACAAAACTCAATTCAAAGTGGATCAAGGACCTAGGAATTAGACCAGAGACAATACGCCTAATAGAAGAAAAAGTAAGCTACAATTTCCAACATGTCAGATTAGGCTCCAAGTTCCTTAACAAGAATCCGGTAGAGCAAGAATTAATACCAAGAATTAATGAATGGGATAGATTTAAGCTAAAAAGCTTCTTCTCAGCAAAAGAAACAATCAGTGAGGTGAATACAGAGCCAACTAACTGGGAACAAATATTTAATACATGCAGATCGGATAGAGCACTAATTTCTAGAATATATAAAGAACTCAAAAAACTTGACACCAAAAAAGCAAATAATCCAATCAATAAATGGGCTAAGGAATTGAAAAGACACTTCTCAGAAGAAGATACACAATTAATCAACAAATACTTGAAAAAATGCTCAACATCGCTGGCAATTAGAGAAATGCAAATCAAAACTACTCTAAGATTTTATTTCACTCCAGTCAGAATGGCATCTATCAAGAACACAAACAACAATAAATGTTGGAGAGGATGTGGGGAAAAGGCACACTCATACATTGCTGGTGGGACTGCAATATGGTGCAACCATTATGGAAAGCAGTATGGAGATTTCTTGGGAAAATGGGAATGGAACCACCCTACGACCCAGCATCCCACTCTTGAGTCTATTCCCAAAGGACTTAAAAACAGCATATTACAGTGACACAGCTACCTCAATGTTTATAGCAGCACAATTCACAATAGCTAGGTTGTGGAACCAACCTAGATGTCCCTCAGTAGATGAATGGATAAAGAAAATGTGGTATATATACACAATGGAATTTTACTCAGCAATAAAAGAGAATAAAATAATGACATTTGCAGGTAAACGGATGAAGTTGGAGAATATAATGCTAAGTGAAATCAGTCAATCTCAAAAATCCAAATACCAAATGTTTCCTCTGATATAAGGAGGCCGGTTCACAGTATTGTTGGGTCGGGGTACATAGGAGGATTAGAGGAACACTATAATGGTCAAAGGGAAGGGAGGGGAAGGGAGGGAGTAAGGGGGGAAGGGGGAAAAAAGTGGTTGAATAAGACAGATATCATTATTCTAAATGCATGATTGAAGACTTGAATGCTGCGAATATACTTTGTATACAAACTGTTTTGTGTAAAAAGATGCTATATATGTGTAGTATGAACTGTAATACATATTACTATAAATAAAAAATTAAAAAAAAAAGACTGAAGATAGTGGAACCACATGGAAAGGAAGTGGTGTATAACAGATATAATTTAAAATAATCTTTAATTATCATAAGAATACTTATGTAATAATATGTATGTTAAATATGAGTACTTATTAACAAAATGTATGTTCACTGCTATGATTTGGATCTTTAGATATACCAAAGAGCTTGGCAATACTGGGAGGTGGTGGAAACTTTATTAAGTGGGACCTAGTCAGAGGTCTTTAGGTCTCTAGGGGGTGTACTCTTGAAGGGGGTTGTGGGGCCACAGTTTATTCCTCTTTCCCTCTTTTCCTTCCTGGTCATGAGGTAAGCAATTCTGCTCTGGCATGTCCTTCCACCATAATATGCCTTCTAGCCCCGGGCCCAAAGTAACAGGATCAATCACTCATGGAATAAAACCGCTAAAACTGTAAGCCAAAATAATCCTTTTCTCTTTATAACTTGATTATCTCAGGTATTTGTTAGTGACAGAAAGCTAACACCCATTTCCAAAAACTTTCTAAAAAATGAAGTTATTTTTTAAAAGTACAGAAGTTTAACGTTAAAAACAAATACCATTTAAGCCAGGTGTGGTGGTGCACACCCGAAATCCCAGCAGCTCGGTAGGCTGAGGTAGGAGGGATTGCAAGTTCAAAGCCATCCTCAGCAACTTAGTGAGACCCTGACTTAAAAGGAACTGGGAATGTAGCTCAATGCTAAAGTACCCCTAGGTTCAACCCCCCATACTCAAAACAATAACTAAATAAAATAAAAATGATTATTGTCAGGTATACCTGTGTAGTACAGTGCTCACCTAGTATCACCTAGTATTCCTGGCAATAGGAAAAACAAAGATCATTATAATGCTTTTAAAGTATTATGACACATTTTAAAATTTTGCATCATGTCATGGTGACCCTCTGTTCCTCTAATCCTTAAGGGAGACAGTGTTAAAATAATAATAGCTCCAAGTTTAATCAACTTAAATATATTTTCAAGGTGCAACCATTAAGTTAGTTTGCAAATTTTTAACATAAGTGTATGACTAATTTCCAAAATGATACTTATTAATACAGTATCAGAGACAGAAAACTAGCAACCAGGTATAAAATATTCTCTATATAATAATTATTTGGAGTGACCCAAGGAGGAAAAAATTCTGATTACCTGGGTTTTTCTGGTACATCAGAAGGATTACTGCAAAATGGTTCCTGGTAAATAGTTTCTGAAAGATCATGATCCAACAAAGTTGCCACAATTTCTTCTCTACTTGGTGGGGACATAAGTGGTTTCAGAATGTGAGCAGTTCGAGGGGTGAAAGTACCATTTTTAGATTGTAAGAGAGAACTGGTAGACCTTGGTGAACTATCAGGTGTTGGTGTCAACATTTCGTTGTTTCTTGAAACATACAATTCTAAATCTTCAGAGGCTGCATCCATAAGTTCACCATCAGGGGAGGATAGTATTGTAGTGAAAGAGGTATTAACCGAATCAAGAGACTGTCTAATTTCTTTTCTAGTGTGACCTTGAATCCAGTCTGAATTGCTTGGTTGTGGGAGGCTGAGAAACACTTCTTTGCTTACCGAACTCCTATTCAATCTGGATTTTTCATTTAGGCAGTCCTCTGCTTTCTGGACACAGAAAGATTCCATTATTGAATTAGCCCGAGTTGTTAGAGGATGAAAACTGTTTTTCCACTGGTTGTGGCGATGATTTTCATTGCTATCTATGGGTGATTTCTCAAAAAGTTCAGGACTTAAAGTACCAGATCTCATCCACGAGGCTGAGTCCGAGGCATGATGCTTGTCTTCATCACACTTCTGGTTGTCATGACTTAAAAACTCACTTTTTTTCTATAGCTTGTCCTGGAAAAAGATCCTGAACCGCATCACTAAGAAATTTCTGAGGCAAATTCTGATCAGCTGGGACAAACTGACTTCCGGAATAAAAGCTACAGAATCCAGTCTGACCTATTGTGTTAATATCAAAATTATAATTATGTTCAGGAGACAAGCTATCTTCAAGGGAGTAGCAACTTTCAAAACCTGGATCTGAGAAAAAGATGGGACTATCATCTGATAGGGAATTATCCAATTGGCCACAGTTTTGTAAGTTTAGAGAGTCAACTTTTAGAAGTCTGGGAGTTTTTTCTTTAGGTTTTGTACTCCTGGGAGTTCGAGGTTTTCTTGGAGATGTTACTGATCGTGTCCGTTTATTTGATTTGTTTTGTTCAAGAGAACTAGAAATATTTTTGTTTGGTTGATGTTTAGCAGGTAATGGGTCCTGTGTAGTATTTGCATTTTGTGCTTTCTGTTGTCTTTTTTGTAACAATTCTTTTAAAACTGCCAGCCCAGACTGACCTTCACCAAATGCTGAAGGTGTTGAAACATTTTGACTTTTACACTGAGAAAGTGCTTTGGTTTGTGAAATTGCTTCTGACAATGACCTCTGTTTTACCCTTTCAGGTTTAAAATTTGACATGTCTAAAATAAAGCCCCTTTGTTTCTGCTCCCATGCTATTTGTTTGACTGGACTTCTCAATGAAGTTACAAAACAATTAGTAGGCATTTGGCTTTCCTCTGAAGCCATATTTCCTGGAGAACAAGTTTCACTGTGCTTTGATTGTTCTGCCATACACAGGATCTGCTGCTGACTGTCTTTACAATGCAAAAAATTAGGGGCATAGACCTGGTCTGGTTTTGATTCTAGGGAATTACGATATTCATTTAACTTTCCAAAAGACGACAAGTAGTTTTTCTGTATATTTGTATTTTCTTCTGTCTTTGGAGACATTATACCTGAAGGTATCTGTGTACTCTGTGCTACCTGAGACAAATGATTGGAAAGGTCAAAGATATTTTTTTGAATCAAGGCTGATTCCTTTAGAGTAAACATAGCATTTTGATTATGAGACCTCTGAATATTAATTTTTGAGATTCCAGGTCCTATAGAACTACAAACTGGTGAGTGCAAATCATCTCGTGAACTGGGGAATGTTTGGACATCTGTAGACTTCTTGCTCTCTAAGAAAGAAGAAAAGCAGCTAGATATCTTCTGTTGTGCATTGATTCCAGTGGGTTGGGGAAGAGAAAGGGGATGATCTATAACAGAGCCTATTAGTGACACCTCTTTCTGTTTAAAAAGTACTTGAGAGTCTCCAGAACTATTTGTGAGCTCTGATGTATTCTGGTGTTTCAACACAAACTTAACTTCAGAACCAGGCTGAGATTTGATCTTTTCATCCTTAAGTGTTATGTGCTTTCTTGATGTACCTTTTTCATTTGTTTTTTGTTTCTGTTTTGCTCTTGGTTTCTTTTTTCCATCATCTACTAGTTTATTTGTCTGATTTCGTTTGTTCCTTTTCTTAGTAACAGAAGGATTAACAAGCTTTGCTTTTGATTTCTTAACCTGTGCTCTTGCTCGACTGTTTTTTCCTACACGAGAATTAACAGTCTTACCATTACATGCATTAGGACCCTTAAAAAGCATTGCTTCTTTTTCTGCAGCAGCCATCATTTCTTCAGCTCTTGGATCTGTGGGAGACCAGCAGCGAGGTGGAGAAGAATTTATAGGACTTGTGCTTCTCTCAGAAAGAAAACCTAGTTTAGACATAACATCACTGTAATGCAAGTCACAGTCTTCGGTTTCAGCATTGTAAGATGGTGAGGGAGGAGAAAGTATAGTATGTGACCGTTTTTTCCTGAAAGACAAAGTTCTTTTAATATTTTCACTTTCTGTCCTTTGTTGCTTACCAGCTTTTTTCTTAGCAGACTTATGTTTTGACTTTCTTCTGTGACTTTTCTTTGGTGTGAGTGGATAAATGGGATATTTGGTTGCAGGGGAGTCAGGAACTTTTGGCCAAAAATCCTTCAAAGGTGCAAGCTTCTTATACAGTTCCATTTTTTCCTCTGTTAATATTACTTGTTTTTCCTTAGAGTCTATTTTTCCTAGCTTCACAAGCATATTTTTTCTCCCTCTAAATCTATTAATAATAATATACTTTATGATGACGGGGGGCAGCTTTTTAGACATTTTTCTTCTTTTTCGAGATTTGAGAGTTCTATCTAAACTTTCACCAATTTCCATGGTATGAGGTAGGCTAATTTTTGAGTTGTGTGTTACAAAACTTGACTCACTATCTTCAGTTTCATAATTTACTTTGCGTTTGGCTCTAAGTGTGTATTTATTTCCATATAGTCCAAAGGACTGCTCATTTTCTAAGGATCCATCTCCAAAGTGACAGTCAATAAAACTGCCTGTAGGTGCTTTATTTTCAAAAGCTCCACGAGTACCTTTAACTAAATCATTGGCCAATACATTATCCTTCCCAGGACTACTATTATAAGGATTATTTTGTATACAACTATCTTTTGTGGATCCAATCTCACTACATTTGGTAGAATTCTCTTGATGACCAACAAGTTTCTTTTTATTCAATTTTAACCGGGATGGTTTATTGCCAGGTTGTAGTTTATACGTGACAGGAGACAGTTTCTGTGGTCTAGAGAGACAATTAGAAAGAACAACACTGGGAAAAAACATATAATGTGCTGCTTGCTGGCTGAGACTTGGCTTTTCTGTTTTATGCTCTTGAAATTCTTCATATCTGATTTTAAGTTTATTTAATCCACTCTCATCAGCAATGCTGTCAAGAGAATGCACCATAGTTCTATTCTCCCCTGAGCATGATAGCAGTTCACAATTTTCAGTTAATGATGAAGGGAATAAACTATTCAGAGCTGTGTTGTTTCCCTTTTCATTTCCTTCAGAACATAATTTATTTTTTGAATGACTTAAGTCAGAAAAGTTGAAAGTGTTTTTGCCCAATGTATTCTCGCTGGTATGGCGGTTTATATGCATAAAAGGTGCATCCTTTTCAATTTTTCTAATGTTTGTATACTTTCTACTTGGTACTTGTCTTGTAACAGATGGTATATCTTCTTCATAATCAAAAATACTACTTTCACAGGAAGAGACTGGGAGAATATCTTTCTTACTACTCTCTTTATGAGAATTTTCTAAATGGACAGTACTGCTTAATGATCCAGGGTATTTCACAGAATAAGTACTTTCATTTGTAAAAGAAGTGACTGAATTATCTAGGCCTTTTTCTATGTTGCTTGGCTGTGAAAGGTCTTCAATTAAATCCTCCTTGTTCAAAACATGGGAAGAAAGGGCACTTGTGTGTTTACACTGAAAGGTAATCTTAGCAGAAGTTGGGGGTTCTAATGTAGCAGCATCTTTGTGAAAGATGGAGGGTTTTACTGATAGCTTGCTTGTTGCAATCACAGAGGAATGGGCTCTAGAATTTTCATTGTTCAAAGGATTGTCTAGAATGAGAGAAAATAACAATTTATTTTATTCTCACTCTCTTAATTTTTAAAATATTATCTGATATCAAGATACTATCACCAACAAAGAAATCACATGAAATTTGGTTTGTATGTTTAAAATGGTTACAAGAAAAAGATCATTCCTATAATTAAGATAACTCAACTTAATCAACAGTTAGCTAAAATTATTAGTCATTATTTTAAACACACTCTTTTGATCAGAAAAACATTAGCATTTGGTGTCTTGAGAGAATAAGGAAAAATAATGTTACATTTAAAAATTTTCATAAAATAATATGTGTATTTGCATTATCACTTCAAATAAGCTGAGCATATATCTTAGTTTATTTTTGCTACTTAAATATTAACATAATTAACTCATTCATGTTTATAAAATTTGGAATTCATAATTAACAGATGTTACATCTTCCTAAAAATGAGATGGAATTATGTATCTATATTTCTCCCAGAGAAAAAAATTCTGGAGAAGGACAAAACAGAATAGAGGGCTGGGGTTGTGGCTCAGCGGTAGAGCGCTCGCCTGGCATGTGCGCGGCCCGGGTTCGATCCTCAGCACCACGTACTTATAAATAAACCCATTGTGTACAGCTAAAGCAAACAAATAAATGCTTAAAAAAAAAACATAATAGAGTCACTATAGTTTCCCTTAATCAACCAGATAGGAAATGTGATTATAGTTCAAAACATATAAGATATATCTTTGTTCCTAAATAGCCAAACGTTCACAACAGACTTGATTACTTACCACTATTTTCATCTGCAGTTCCATCCAACTGAGGTATAGAAAGATTGGCAAGAAGCAAACTGTTATCGCTCCATTCCATTTCTTCTTCTGAAGACGAATCATCCTCTTCGGTTGAGCTTCTGTGGGTATTTCTGCACAGTGACCTAAAGAATATGAAAATACACTGGTGGGCGTGTCATTAGAAAAGAGTATTTTAGATACAAAAAAATTGTCTAAAATTTGACTAAATAAATATTTTAAAACAACAGTAAAAAAATAAAAAAGTATTTTAGATCAAAAAAAAAATTGTAACTTACAAATAAAAGTAGAGTAGATTCACTTTGCTTTATTAACATGTCCCACTGCATACCTGCCAAAAAGTTATTGTGACAGATTTTATAATCCCTTTCCTGTGAACTAGAAGACACCATAATTCCTGGATTCACAGCTCCACATATCATGGATTATCATAGGTAATCATATTCTTCTTTATATTCTCCCTTTCATCCTATCCTTAGATATATCCTTATAACAGCCTAGGTGAGAACCCAGGAATTTCTAAAAAGGGGACATTCTGGTGTATTTTAAATTTCCATAAACATACAATTTCTACATTCTGAAATGGAAAACATAAGGCTGAAGGAAGGGCAAGAAAGCAGTAAAAGGAACTGAGTCAATCCGGCAGAAGCAACAAAGTAGGGTTCATGAAAAATTTTAGATGGACCCTGAAGTGCAGATTGATAGTCTCCTGAAACTTCATTTCACATTGATACTAACACCTGGTACTTTCTTTTTTATATAGACGGGCAAACATTTTTTTCTATCTATACCCAAATTTTCCTTTCTATGGTCCCAAAAGTTTGAAAATAATATCTCTTTATAATACATGGAATAGTTTTACCTTTAAGCTTTTTTTCAAACTACCATTAGTCAAAAAATCACTCCTTTACGAGCCGAGAGATATTAGAGACTCTCAAATATTTCCAGTCCAACTTTTTACCCTATATAAAAATACATTTTTAACAAATCTGATATAATTTCTGCTTTTACATTTTCTGAATAAGGTGTTTGCTGTCTCATAAGACAATCTTTCTATCATGGTTAGTAACTGCCTTCCTATATTACACAAAATCTTTCTTCTCAACTCTGTTGGTAATTATATTCCTATACTGTACAAAATCTTCCTTTCCAACTTCCATACATTATTTCTGCTTTTTGTACTCTGTAGCCATATGAAGTTAGACTATATCATTTTCCACATGATGACTATCAAAATATATGAATGTATTGATTGCTTGTCCCATAATTCTTCTCTAATTATATCAAATATTCTTTATTCAAATGTTCTTCAAATGCATTCACGAATCCTTCTAGTTTTCTTCCCTTTCTCACTCTTTACTTTTACAGCGTTCTTAACTATGAAACTTGGGCAGAATATAACATCCAATATATAGAGCAAAAATTATTTCCTTTTTTAGACACTATGCTTTATTATTTGATTTCTTTCTAACATACATTTATAAAATGTTGGATTTGTTTTTCCAAAGTTAAAGTGGGCATGGTTTTTACAGAATTGGTCCAATTAACACACAAGCATGAACTCAATTATGGGATAAACCAGGGCTATTATGACAGCAGAGACTACATGAGAGAGGAGAATATAATATTTTATGTACAGATTTCAATACCTTAATTTATTAGGTAGAAAAATAAATACTTATGTTATATACAAATAAACTAAATATTTGGATGAACTTTCTCCCCTTTCAGTAATGGATCTGGGTTGAAAATTTCAAACACAGACTTTAGTATAATCCATAGAAACTTAGAAGCATTTTCAGTCTTTCAGGCTCAGAGGCCTAATTTTTCTACACACAGATCGTACAATTTAGGGGGCAGGTTGAAACAATCAAGCTCAAGCTCTGGTTTAGAAAAGTGCAGTGCCATCTTACTTATCTTGAGAAACAAAATAATACCACTGTTTTCTTCTGAGACTTTTCTCATTTTTAAATTTTCTTTATTTAACTCCTTCAGTCTAATCAGATTTGGAAACCAATACTTGTCTTCAAGCTGACTCCATATGTTGTTGTTTATATTCAAAACAGTTCAACTCTCAGAAGGCATGTATACACAAATAGAAGATTTTTTAAAAGTTAAAATCATTTTTTAAAATATAGCAAAACATTATTTTGCTTGGAAAAAAAGAGTTAAAGGCTTTAAAAGAAGTCAATTTAGTTCATAAGGCATTTGATATTATGAATAACAGTAAGAAATAATTTCTGATTAAAGAAATGATGACAAAGGGAAATTGTTAAAATAACTGAAAAATTACCTCTTTTTGGTACAATGTTCTTCAATATTGCTGTCCCATCTCTGAGACATCACCAAACTGAGCTCCATTTCCTCTTTTTCAATTTGTGGTTCATTTTCTTCATCATCACTATTTTGGGGAATTTTAGTGTCTCCAAAGGAGTGAGATGGTGATAGCACCCTATTTCTTTCCCCCCGATACCCATCACTTTCCAAACCAGCAAGAAGATGTACCAGAGCCTCATCAGGACTACTGTCCACTGTAAAACAAATGAAACAACTATCAACAAAAACTTCAAAATTATAAATTATCCAATAATTGAGATCAATTATAAAACAACAATAGCATCATAGATGCTGGCACATGCTAAAAGAATATAACTGGGACAAAGGCTTAGGTATTTATAAAGCTTTCCTATCAAAGTGTGATCCTTAGGTCATTAGTATTAGAATAATTTAGTGACCTTATTAGAAAGAAGATTCTCAGACACCATCCCTCATTTACTGACAATTTTGGGGATAGAGAACAGGAATTTGCATTTTAACAAGCTTCTCAGGCTCTTACTTAAGCCTGAAGAATGCTAAACTAAACGGTCATAAATGATCAAAGTAAACATATGGTAAAAATATAAATTAGAATGCTAAAAAGTTCCTTAAAGTTATGTAGTTAAACACTTTTATCCTTCACTCAACCTTTATTTAGCTCACAAAATAGTCAAAGGAAATCTGTAGTTGAAAAATACCAAAGAGCTTTAAAAATAATTAATGATATTATTTGTAAAATTATATCATATGGGGCTGGGGTTGTGGCTCAGCGGCAGAGTGCTCGCCTCGCAAGTGCGTGGCCCGGGTTCGATCCTCAGCACCACGTAAACATAAATGCATTGCATTGTGTACAACTAAAGTAAATAAATAAATATTAAAAAAAATTATATCATATACATTAGGATTGCTAAAACAAAAAATAAAGATATATAACAGCAAGCATTGGCAAGGCTGTGAACAAACTGGAACCCTCATACACTGATGGTCAGACTGTAAAATGATAAAGCCATTGGTGGTTCTTCAAAATGTTAAACATAAAGTTACCATATGTGATACTGTGAGATATATATTTGGTCTTTGCTCCCATTTCCACTTCTAAAATCCTTGTAATCTTCAAAGTGATAAATGTCTTTTTTATGCTCTGGTGAGTTAACAAATAGCTGGCAGTAACAAGGTAGCTTCAGGATGAAGGCTCATCACCAGAAAAACCAAGGCAGGATTAGAGTAGAGACTTTGAGTATCATCCTTCAACCTCCAGGGGCGTGTGGAGGAGGTGAAGATTGAGCTGATCAACAGAGGGCAATGATTCAATCAGTCATGGAACAAAATGTCCATAAAAACCCAAAGAGACAAGTTCTGAGAGCTTCTGGATAGTCAAACATGCAGAAGTTCCTAGAGAGCGGCACATACAAGAGGCATGGGATTTCTATGGCTTTCCTTCATACCTTGCATCACCCATCTCTTCATCTTGTATTCATCAATATCTTTTATAAAATCCTTTATAATGACCCAGAAACCAAAGTGTTTCCTTGAGTTCTATGAACTGCTCTAGCAAATCAATTGATGAATGTACAAACACAATGTGGTATTATCTATACAATGAAACATTATTCAGCAGGAAAAATGAATTAAATACTCATATATGCTAAAATATGGATGAACTTTGAAAACATATTAAATGAAGCAGCAAGATACAAAAGACCATATATATAATCCCATTTGTATGAAATGCCTCAATGAGATAAATCTAGCACAAAAGACCATAGATTAATAGTTGCCAGGGGCTGAAAGGAAGGAATGGAGCGTAAATGCTAATGGGTACAGGGATTTTTCTGAGGGTGATAAAAATGTTCTGGAATTGTATAGTGGTAATGGTCATACAACTCCATAAATGTATTAAAAACCACAACACTGTACATTTGAGAGGGTGAATACATCTCAATAAAGTTATTGAAGAAAAAATAAAAGACCATAAAGCAGAGGTTTGTTCCAATGTATTACATTACCCTTTTCTCTGTAAAAAAATAAAAAGGTAATACAATAAGGAAATTTAAATACAAAGGAAATTTAAAACATGATATTTTAGTTAATGAATACATTAGTAGATATTTACAAAATGGGTTCAATCATGCTACCAACTACAATTATTTGCACATAAAAGCCATTTTGGCAATGATCCAAAGAATTCTAATTAGTTTTATTTTTTTCTACCCCTATCCTCAGATCTTTGGTAACACTGAGATTGCATTTTTGTAACCTTAGGCAAGGTAGAATCATATCCACTAATGATACAATATCTTTGACTAATGTAATGAAATATGGATATGCCTCTCTTTTTTTTATTTAACTTTTTCTATGTTCTTCCGGTTTTTAAAATAACTAGAATATAATTTAAAATACCTCGGTGTATATACATTAATTTATTCGGATACACAATTATAACATTTTAAATTATAAACCTCAAATTAATTTTTAATGTGGTTATAGGATGATTTCCTCATACATGTAACCACTCGTTTAAAACATAAAAAGAAAATAGTTCCCTGTTTAAAATTTTTGAATTGTGAGTATGTACAAAAACTTTGGTATTATTCATAATCAATTTATGTTTCATTCAGATGAAAATGTAAATAGCAAAGAGGGCATTTAAGCTGGAATCACATTTGATACTATAAAATTTTAAAATGGAAAGTGAAAAAGGAAAGAAGCATAAAATTAACTACATCAAATAAAAGACATGAAGTATAATATCTCATTCTAAGCAACAAAATGTTAAGTAAATTTCCTCAAAAGATTTCAGTAAGTTAGACTAAATTATCAATAAGAAATTGTGTAAATGGATTATGATACTAACAAAAAATGCATTTAGTGTAATGCAAAGACACTCAGAAAGAACTGCTCTGTGCTATGGTAGCTCCAAAAGCTTGAAAGGAATTTCAAGTCAGATATCCAATAGTAAGAAAGAACACTGTTTTAGTAATGTACTTCTCTTTGGAGAACATTAACTAAAAATAAGTGCATTTTCCCCTTGAAGTAATATGGTTTCTTCCAATCAAAGAACAATTATTTGGGTCTTTTTTGGTACCATGGGTTGAACCCAGGGGTGTTTAACCACTGAAGAACATCCCTAACCCTTTTAAAATTTTTATTTTGAGATAGGGTCTCACTAAATTGCTGAGGCTAGCTCTGAACTTGCAATCCGCCTGCCTCAGCCTCCTGAACCTCTGGGATTATAAAACCACACCCAGCTAAAGAACACTTTTTTCTTCCTTTCTTTCTTTCTTTCTTTCTTTCTTTCTTTCTTTCTTTCTTTCTTTCTTCCTTTCTTTCTAGTATTTCCTTTCATAACAGTTTTTTAAAAAATCTATTTAGAAAACAAAAAAATAAAGCTACTTGATTTAATACAAAATTTCATTTTTATACTTAGTAGAAATATAAAATTACTGAATATAAAACATTAATTTATTCAAATCAAAGAAAAAAACACCTCTACAAAATCACTTTCACTGATTTAAAATAATGAATATTTATGAGAGCATTATTACTTACTGAAAACTGGTGACTCACTCAGTCTTTGGGTCAAAGGCTGAAAAGTCTGACTATTTTCCATGAGGTTCAAAATTGCTTCTTCATTAATAAGTGCTTCTTCAACTTTATTTCTAGTGTGACCTTAAGATGACAGAATACAAAAACATTAACACATAGGCCTAACTCTAAAAATCCATTTATAGTTTGTTTAAATTGGAAAGTATTACAATGTGTACCTAATTAAAATTTTAAGTATTAATGATACATGCTAAACATAATAAAACTTCATAAAAAGTCACAGGAGGGCTGGGGATATAGCTCAGTTGGTAAAGTGCTTGCCTCGAATGCATAAAGCCCTGGGTTCAATCTCCAGCACCACAAAACAACAACAACAAAAAGCCATGAGTATCTAACCAGTCACATGGTTTTTATATAAAAACAAAGTGGCATAACCCCTGAATCTATGGATCATCAAATATTTATAATCTCTTTATCCGTTCTGATTCTATTTAAGTGTATATTTTTATGAAAATCACTGTATATTAAAACATACAAAGGAGGGTAGAGTAAAACTGTCTTATTTGATAATAAAAGTTTTAATCTATACAGCTAAAAAACAACTACTAAGCTCATTTTATATTTTTCAGAAAATTTTAAATCATATAAATAGTTTTTCAATATTTACAGAGGGTCTAATGCACAGAGGACTCAAAAATTTTAAGAACAAAGGTAAAAATGAATCCTGTATTATAATGTAGTTGAAGAGAAAGAATAAAAAGCATATACTAATAATAAGTACACACCAAAAAGAAATTTAAAAAAAAGCAGGCAGTTGTATGACAGCTAACTGAAAAACAGTTCTGTTTCCCTGCTTTAAGTATTTAATCAGACTTAAAACTAAGTGCTTTGAGACTTCAAAAGCTTTCAGTTTAAAATCTTCAGGAAGAAATATTTTGAGGGTAAATATTTAGCCTTAGGATATAGGTGGAATAATAATGAATGCTTAATAAAAACAAATAAATAGAAAAATGAAAAACAACTCATTAAGAAAAATAACTTGAGAAGACCAATAAAAGTAAAAGATGGCTAGGCAAGGTGGGCACATGTCTTGTAATCCCTTGGGAGGATTTGGGAGGTTGAGGCAGGAGGATCACAAGTTCAAGGCCAAAGCCTCAGCAACTTAGCAAGACCCTGTCTAAAAAATAAAAAAGGGACCAGGGATGTAGCTCAGTAATAAAGTGCCACTGGGTTCAATCCCCAGTACCCTCTCTTCAACCAAAAAATCCAAACCCAAAGCAAAAATAAAAGTTGGTTCTCTATAATTAATAATAATATAGACAGACAACAAATAATGATCAAAGCAAATTACAGGAGGCAATGTAAATTATATTAGGAATAAAAAGGGAGAGTGCTAACCAGTGTGATTCTACATCATATACAACCACAAGAATGTGAAGTTGACCCAGCCACCAGTTTGCCTGGCCTCCAGGGCCCAGAGTGGCAGCTCCCTGCTGCTGCATGCAGGGCCAGAACTGGGGAGGGCTTCCTCCACTCATGGTGGGAGTGAGACCTGCCCAGCTGCGACCAGAGCAAGAGGTAGGCACCCGCCAGCTGGAAGGAGAGACCCAGCCACCAGTTTGCCTGGCCTCCAGGGCCCACAGTAGCATCTCCCTACTGCTACACACAGGGCCAGACCTAGGGAAGGGCTTCCTCCACTCCTGGGGAAAGTGAGACCTGCCCAGCTGCGACCAGAGCAAGAGGTAGGTACCCGCCTGCCGGGAACAAGAGACCCAGCCGCCAGTTTGTCTGGCCTCCAGGGCCCAGAGTGGCAGCTCCCTGCTGCTGCATGCAGGGCCAAACCTGGGGAAGGGCCTCCTCCACTCCCAGGAGGAGTGCGACCTGCCCAGCTGCGACCAGAGCAAGAGGTAGGCACGCGCCCACAGGAAGGAGAGACCCAGCCACCAGTTTGCCTGGCCTCCAGGGCCCAGAGTAGCATCTCCCTGCTGCTGCACGCAGGGCCCAACCTGAGGATAAGCCCCCTCCACTCTTCCACTGTAACTGGCCAAAGGTGCAGCCTTGACTCCACTAACAGGATTGCTGACTGGACATGTTCCGGGTCAATTGGCTTAAACTGGAAGGGAAAAAAGAAGGGCTTCCAAGGGTCCATTTTGTCTGAGACTTGTTTTTGGGTTCAACATTTTTCTTTTTGTTTTTGTTCGGTTTGTTGTTTCGTATGTTTTTTTGTTTGTTTTTGCTTTGTTTTTGTTTTGATTGACAGTGTGTGTGTTTGCTTCTGCTCCTCTTTTCTTTCTTCTCACTTTTGTATTTTTTCTTCTTTCTTCATCTTCCCTATTTATACCCTGCCATTGCATACTCAACAGAGGCAAAAACAAGTTATACACAGAAATTGGGATTTTTAGAACAGGTACAACTGAAATATATAGCAAAGTGGTGTTATATATAGTTTATTCCCTATTTTCTAGACTCACTCTCTCTCTCCGCTCTCTTACACTAATTTCTATTCCTTGGTCATTTTTTTTTCTTTTCCATCTTTCTTTATTTCTTCTCTCAACCGCTGCATAAGTTAGGTTTATATATAAATCGTTCTTTCCAAATAATCATTCACTCCATTCTCTTTCCTCTCACGTCTGCTGATACTAAACCACTTCCATAGAACTCTCTTTTCATACTTTCTAAGAAAGAACAAGTCAATACACTCACTTCCTTCTTCCTAAACATATCACCTCTGTGTCCATTACTTGAAACTATAAAACCACATCAGAAACATACAGAGTAAATTGGAAACAATATCTGGGTTAACTAAATCTGTACATTGTGATCAAACTGGGATTCTCTGAATAGAAAGTGTTTGATTTTAAAGTGTAAAGGAAATATAAGGGGATCTGATAGCATTGTACTACAGGAGCAATGTAAGGTTTTAAGGTAAAATCAAAATAGTCAAGGTCCCACAGTGCAGGAAGAATAGACGCACAAGCAATATGAAGAAACAAGGGAAGAAAGTGACACAAACAAATCAATATAGTAGATTCTATGGCATGCACAGTTGGTGAAATGCCAGAGATGGAATTTAGAAATTACATATTCCAAATGTTTGCGAAACTTAAGAATGAACTAAAAAATGAGATGAGGGAGCAAATACAGGTGGCAAAAGATCATTTTGACAAAGAACTCCATAAACAAATACAGGAAGTAAAAGATTACTTCAATAGGGAGATAGAGGCTCTAAAGAGAAACCAAACAGAAATTCCAGAAATGAAAGAAGCAATAAACCAAAATAAAAGCTCAATCGAAAGTATCACCAACAGAGTAGATCACTTGGAAGAAAGAACCTCAGACAATGAAGACAAAAATATATATCCTAGAGAAAAATCTAGATTACAAAGCAAAAATGGTAAGAAACCAAGAACAAAACATTCAAGAATTATGGGACAACATAAAAAGACCAAACTTAAGAGTGATTGGGGTAGAGGAGGGGGCAGAGTTTCAAGCCAAAGGAATGAGTAATTTATTTAATGAAATAATTACAGAAAATTTTCCAAACTTGAGGAATGAATGGGAAAACCAAGTTCAAGAGGCTTACTGAACACCAAACATACAAAATCACAACAAATCCACACCAAGACATATTATAATGAAAATGCCTAATATACTGAGCAAGGAGAGAATATTTAAAGCCACAAGAGAAAAAAAGCAGATTACATATAGGGCGAAACCAATCAGACTATGTACAGATTTTTGTACCCAGACCTTAAAAGCAAGAAGATCCTGGAATAGCATATTTCAAGCTCTGAAAGAAAAGGGATGTCAACCAAGAATCTTATATCCAGCAAAACTGAGCTTTAGATTCGAAGATGAAATAAAAACCTTCCACGACAAGCAAAAGTTAAAAGATTTCGCATCTCGAAAGCCAGCACTTTTGAACATCCTGGGCAAAATTTTTCATGAAGAAGAAGAAGAAGAGAAAAATAACAACGAAAATCAACAAAGGGAGATATTAAACTAAGGGAAATACCAACCACAAGAGAAACCAAATCAAGCTAAAGATCATAATACAAATAAAAATGGATGGGAATAAAAATCACATCTCAATAATAACCCTGAATGTTAACAGCCTAAACTGGCCATTCAAAAGACACAGATTATCTGAATGGATTAAAAGAAATGACCCAACAATTTGCTGTCTCCAAGAAACACACCTCATAGAAAAAAACACATCAACAGACTGAAGGTGAAAGGCTGGAAAAAGCCTTATCACTCACATGGCCTGCGGAAGCAAGCAGGGGTTTCCATTCTCATTTCAAATAAGGTAGACTTCAAGCCAAAGCTAATCAAAAGGGACAAAGATGGATATTTCTTACTACTTAAGGGAACCAGTCATCAACAGGATATAACAATCATAAATCTATATGCCCCAAATAATGGAGCACCTACATTCAAACAAACTCTTCTCAAGTTCAAGAGTAAAATTGACCACATCACAGTTATTCTAGGGGATTTCAACACACCTCTCTCACCAATGGATAGATCATCCAAACAAAAGCTAAACAAAGAAAGCTTAGGCCTCCTTAAAACAATTAATAACTTAGATCTAATGGATATATATAGAATATTTCATCCCTCAGTAAAAGAATACACTTTTTTCTCAGCAGCACATGGCTCCTTCTCCAAAATTGACCATATATTATGTCACGAGGCAACTCTCAGCAAATATAAAAAAATAGAGATACTACCCTGCATTCTATCAGACCATGAAGGGATGAAATTGGAAATCAACAACAAAACAAGGAATAAGAAAAACTACTCCAACAATTGGAAGCTAAACAACATGCTACTGAATGAACAAGGGGTTGAAGAAGACATCAAAGAGGAGATTAAAAATTCCTAGAGGTAAATGAGAACACAGATACATCCTATAGAAATTCTCTGAGACACTATGAAGGCAGTAGTAAGAGGAAAATTCATTGCACTGAATTCCTTCATTAAAAGAAAAAAAAAAAAAAACAAATAAATGACTTAACATCACACCTCAAAGCACTAGTAAAAGAGGAACAGATCAACACTAAGAGCAGTAGAAGACAGCAAATAATTAAAATCAGAGCTGAAATTAATGAAATTGAGACTAAAGAAACAATTCAAAGAATTGACAAAAGCAAAAGTTGGTTCTTTGAAAAAATAAATAAAATTGACAGATCCCTAGCAATGCTAACAAAAAAAAAGAAGAGAAAAAACTCAAATTACTAGCATCCATGATGAAAAAGGAAATATCACAACAAACACCTCAGATATACAGAAGATAATTAGAAATTACTTCAAAAACTTGTACTCTAATAAAATAGAAAATACTGAAAGTATAGACAGATTTCTAGAGTCATATGAATTGCCCAAACTGGAACAGGAGGCTATACACAATTTAAATAAATCAATTTCAAGTGAAGAAATAGAAGACGCTATCAAAAAACTACCAACAAGAAAAAGTCCAGGTCCTGATGGGTTTACAGCCGAGTTCTACAAGACCTTCAAAGAAGAACTAATACCGATGCTCTTCAAATTATTTCAAGAAATAGAAAAAGAGGGAGCTCTTCCAGACACTTTCTATGAGGCCAATATCACATTAATTCCAAAGCCAGGCAAATACACAGCCAAAAAAGAAAACTTCAAGCCAATATCTTTAATGAACATAGATGCAAAAATCCCCAACAAAATTCTGGCAAATCGAATTCAAAAACATATCAAAAAGATAGTGCATTATGATCAAGTGGGGTTTATCCCAAGGATGCAAGGCTGGTTCAACATTCGGAAATCAATAAACATAATACATCACATCAATAGACTTAAAAGATAAAAAACCATATGATTACCTCAATAGACGCGGCAAAAGCATTTGACAAAATACAACACTCCTGTATGTTCAAAGCTCTAGAAAAATTAAGAATAACAGGAACATATCTCAACATTATAAAAGCTATCTATGCAAAACCTCAAGCTAACATTATCTTAAATGGAGAAAAATTGAAAGCATTCCCTCTAAAAACTGGAACAAGACAGGGATGCTCCCTCTCACAGCTGTACTTGAACATAGTACTTGAAACTCTGGCCAGAGCAATTAGACGAAAGAAATTAAAGGGATCCAGATAGGAAAAGAAGAGCTCAAATTAGTACTATTTGCTCATGACATGATAATATATCTAGAAGACCCAAAAAAACTCTAACAGAAAACTTTTACAACTAGTAAATGAATTCAGCAAAGTAGCAGGATACAAAATCAATACCCATAAGTCAAAGGCATTTTTGTACATCAGTGACAAAGCCTCTGAAAGGGAAATGATGAAAACTACTCCATTTACAATAGCATCAAAAAAAATAAAACACCTGGGAATCAACTTAACGAAAGAGGTGAAGGACTTCTATAACGAAAACTATAGAACACTAAAGAGAGAAATCGTAGAAGACCTCAGAAGATGGAAAGACTTTCCTTGTTCTTGGATAGGTAGAATTAATATTGTCAAAATGTCCATACTACCAAAAGCATTATACAGATTTAATGCAATTCCAATCAAAATCCCAATGACATTTCTCAAAGAAATAGAAAAAGCAGTCATGAAATTCATCTGGAAAAATAAGAGACCCAGAATAGCTAAAGAAATCCTGAGCAAGAAAAGTGAAGCAGGTGGCATCACCATACCAGACTTTACTATAGAGCAATAGTAACAAAAACAGCATGGTATTGGCACCAAAACAGACTAGTAGACCAATGGTACAGAATTGAGGACACAAGACTAATACATATAATTTCAGCTATCTTATATTAGACAAAGGCGCCAAAAATGTACAGTGGAGAAAGGATAGCCTCTTCAACAAATGGTGCTGGGAAAACTGGAAAGCCATATGCAACAAAATGAAATTAAACCTGTATCTCTAACTATGCACAAAATTCAATTCAAAGTGGATCAAGGACTTAGGAATTAGATCAGACACAATACACCTAATAGAAGAAAAAGTAAGCTACAATTTCCAACATGTCGGATTAGGCCCCAAGTTCCTTAATAAGAATCCTGTAGCGCAAGAACTATTACCAAGAATTAATGAATGGGATAGATTTAAACTAAAAAGCTTCTTCTCAGCAAAAGAAACAATCAGTGAGGTGAATACAGAGCCAACTAATTGGGAACAAATATTTAATTCATGCACATCAGATAGAGCACTAATTTCTAGAATATATAAAGAACTCAAAAAACTTAACACCAAAAAAAGCAAATAATCCAATCAATAAATGGGCTAAGGAATTGAAAAGACACTTCTCAGAAGAAGATACACATTTAATCAACAAATACATGAAAAAATGTTCAACATCGCTGGCAATTAGAGAAATACAAATCAAAACTACTCTAAGATTTCATTTCACTCCAGTCAGAATGGCATCTATCAAGAACACAAACAACAATAAATGTTGGAGAGGATGTGGGGGAAAAGGCACACTCACACATTGCTGGTGGGACTGCAAAATGGTGCAACCGCTATGGAAAGCAGTATGGAAATTTCTTGGGAAAATGGGAATGGAACCACCCTATGGAACCATCCCACTCCTGGGTCTATTCCCAAAGTATTTAAAAACATCATATTGCAGTGACACAGCCACTTCAATGTTTATAGCAGCACAATTCACAATAGGTAGGTTGGGGAACCAACCTAGATGTCCCTCAGTAGATGAATGGATAAAGAAAATGTGCTATATATACAAAATGGAATTTTACTCAGCAATAAGAGAGAATAAAATAATGGCACTTGCAGGTAAATAAATGAAGTTGGGGAATATAATGCTAAGTGAAATTAGCCAATCTCAAAAATCCAAATACCGAATGTTTTCTCTGATATAAGGAGGCTAGTTCACAGTGTTGTTGGATGGGGGTACATAGGATTAGAGGAACACTAGAATGGTCAAAGGAAAGGGAGAGGAAGGGAGGGAACAAGGGGGGAGGGGAGGAAGGGAAAAAATTGGTGGTTGAATGAGATGGATATCATTATCCTAAATGCATGATTGAAGATCTGAATGGTACTTATATACTTTGTATACAAGCAGTTGTATGTAAAAAGATGCTATACTTGTGCATTATGAATAAGTAAATAAATAATTAAATAAACAAACAAAAAAAGAATGGGAAGTTATACTGCATTTACGTACAATATGTCAAAATACATTCTACTGTTATGTACAACTAGAAAGAACAAATTAAGAAATAAAAAGCAAAAAAGGAAGAGTGCTAAATGAAATGTTAACACCATAAACAAGTTTATAACAAAAACATTTTAAAAATCAGAAAAAATGGATAATTTCTTAGAAAAAATATGACTTAAAAACTGATTAGAAGACTGGGACTATAGCTCAGTGGCAGAGAGCTTGCCTAGCATGTGTGAGGCACTGGGTTCGATCCTCAGCACCACATGAAAATAAACAAATAAAATAAAGGCATTCTGTTCATCTACAACTACAAAAAAAAATTAGAAAAAAACCCTGATTTGGGCAGAAATATAAAGCTTGAGTAGATCTATAACAATTATGGAAACTAAATAAGTAGTTAGTAAATCTATCCTCCTTACCTCTCACCCCTTAATACACAAAAATCTACCCACAAAAAATAATACTGTACAAAGTATGAATGGTTTTACAGAATAAATGTATTAAATCTTCAAGAAACAGATTGTTTCAATCTAATAAAAATTCTCAAGAAGAGAGTTTAAAAAGCAGAAAAACTCCACAATACAATGAGGCAAAGTACAGATCTTTCTCAATTATTAAAAAATTTTAAAGTCTAAACAAAATTAGAAAAAAAGGTATATCTATGTTTACAAAAACATACCACATTGTGACCATAAAAGGTTTATTTCAGGAGTATGAGGGTAGTTAGATCATTAGAAAATTATAAATTATTTTAATGTAATTGACAACACTAACAGAATAAAAGAGAAAAACTGCTTATTTAAATAAATTCAGAAAAGAATACTTGGTAAAACTTAATATCAACTTGTGACTTAAAATACAACAAAGTTCTAAGCAAACAAGAATTCTTAAAAATATTAACCTGATCAAGGCATATCTACCAAAACCCTTTAGTAAATTTCATACTTAATGAAATATAAATGCATTCAGCTTAAAGTCAGGAAAAGAGCATTAAAATTTCCACTCAACATGAAGGATGAAATCTGAGCATGGGAAGGAGAGTAAATAAAAAGTTACTTGCAGATGATGACTCTATGCACTGAAAATTCAAGAGAAAACATATCAAAACTATTA
This sequence comes from Tamias sibiricus, assembly GCA_025594165.1. Lineage (NCBI taxonomy): Eukaryota > Metazoa > Chordata > Mammalia > Rodentia > Sciuridae > Tamias > Tamias sibiricus. Next base: position 97,112,523 of record CM046666.1, read on the forward strand.
GCACTAATACCAGTTGCTGGATAGAAGATTAATATACAAAGGTTGCTGGCATTCCCAAATATCAACAATTAAGACAATATAATTTTTGAAAGACAAAATTTACAACTACAACAATGCAAAGACATGAATGAATACAGAATAACATGAAAAATACATCATTTGTAGATAAGTTGATATAAAAAATTAAAAATTTTTTTAAACTAGTTGATAAATTCAATATAATCCCAAAGTAATTCTTCACAGAAACAAGATAATGTGATTCTAAAATTAACAAAGGGGGACTTCTCTAAAGGATCAGAAGACAATTCTGAAGCTAGATAAGAAAGATTTCCCCTGACAAAGAGTTTATTAAAAAAATCCTAATTAAAAGAGTACAATATTAACAACATAGAAGAATACAACAGAGGGGGAAGGGAATCCAGAGGGACACAAGAACTCTGTTGAGGCCCCCCTTATCTCGAAAAATTGCATATGAAACAAAATGACTACTGAGTAAAACTTTCATTATTCTGTTATTTATCAATTACATATAAAGTAAATGCAATTCAGAACCACTGTTAGAACAAATGCTATATGGGTAGAGAACAGTGAGAACATCCTAGCATCCAGCAAAGTACATTTCCATGTGTTCTGTAGAGAAACTCTTACATATGGCCATAGGAGATACAGCACTGCAAAGCACAAACCACTTAATAATTGTAGAGAATCTGATAAACTGTTAAGTTTTAAAATAGAACACTAATAAATAGCTAAAATGAATGAAAAAGGATAAAATTTCAAAGCATAATGTTGACATAAAAAGATGCTCAACATCATTAGTAATGTGGGAAATGAAAATTAAAACCACAATAAAATACCATTTCACTCACTCTATATGATGGCTACATTAAAAAAGACAGATAACACCAAATGTTTGTTAGGACACACAGCCACACAGAACCTCAAGTATTGCTGGTGGGAATGTAAAGTAGTGCAGCCACTTTGGAAAATAGCTTGGCAGTTTACTTAAAAGCTAAACACAAATTTATTATATGTTCTACCAATTCTATTCACTGGTATCAACTCAAGAGAAATGAAAACATATTCACACGCAGACTTATACTCAAATATTCATAGGAACATTATTCTTTTTCCTCTCTGGAAATGTAATCTTTGTAGTGAAGTTTATTCTCAAACTGATTTCATTTGCTACTGTTCCATTATTTTACAACTCTTTTCATGATATTTTATTCTACATTTTGTGTTTTACTGTTTGTAGCAGTATTAGTATCATCAATCAAAAGTGAAAACAGTTCAACAAATATTCATCAAATGATAAAAGGAAACAAAATATGGTATGTCTACATAATGGAATACTATTTGACAACAAAAAGGAATAAATACAAGTAGATACTACAACACGGATAAACCTTGAAAGCACTACCCTAAAAGAAGGCATAAACAACTACATATTGTATGATTTCACTTAGATGACATATCTAAAAAGGACAAAGGTAGAGACTTGGGTTAGGGGTGGGAAGGGTCCTACCTGCAAATGAACACAAGGGATCCTTTGAGTTGATGGAAATGTTCTAAAACTGGATTGTGGAGATAGTTGTACTATTCTGTAAATTTACTATATTTCAATTAAGTTGCTTAAAAATAGATTATATTGAATGAAAAAAAGCAAGGTGTTTTATATATGCCATGCAGGATACCATTTATATAAAATTAAAAATCTAAAACAACAGTTTACATTGTTGATGTAGATAAAAACACAAAATACAAAATCATATATGGCAACAGTTCACACCAACTTTAGGACAGTACTTACCTCTGAAGATATTAAAAGGGAGAAAGGATTTTTACTACATCCATGTTTATCTCATAGGGGAAAAAACCCCTAGCAAACCAAATCAAATATTACTATGTCATTGTTAAATACACAGATGTCTGTTGGACTATGTTCTGTATGTTTGAAAAGATAATCTCACCTTTGCTCAATTCTGTGTCTTTGTGGACTTCTATCATATTGGCTGGTGTACACTGAAGCATTTCAGGAGACAGAACCTCAGAATGCAATGTTAACTCAGCAGAGAACTCCTGGGATATATCGCTGTAGTCCACAGATCCTGATAATGTTCTGCTTAATTAAAACATATCCTTTATAACAAACTAGACAACAAAGCAATAAAATTAGTTCTGAGATTATAATAAACAACCACTTACACAGAGAAATCATTCTGTTTGAGAATTTCCTGAAGTCTCTTCTGAAATTTTTTTTCGCTTTCTGTTGCTGGCAAAAACCTGCGATCTTTGAATTTTAAAAGAGCATTAAAAAATGTAGATAGAAAATGAATAAAATATTTTTCATTTCTTCTATAGCAGCTTGAATTTTTTTATAGTAATTTCCTACCTTTCTCTTGACACACAAAATACCTATACATAGCCATAGGAGATATATTTTAATTAAATATTTAGTTTAAGGGACTAGGATTGTGGCTCAGTAGTAGAGCTCTTGCTTCGCATGTACAAGGTCCTGGGGGTTCAATCCTCAGTACCACAAAAAAAAAAAATTTTAAAACATTCAAGATATTGTGTCCATCTACAACTTAAAAAGTATTTAATATTACAGAATCAAACAAAAGAGAAATGCTTGTTATTGAAGTTATAAATTAATTCAATAATTATAACTTAAATCTAAGAGAAAAACATTGCTCTCTATCTATAAATGTATCATAGATCCAGAAACCAGAAATTTTCCCTTTGTGGATATAATCTTTCTATTCTAAAGTGCACAAAAATTTTATCAGAACATATTTTAATGCCATAAACATTAAAAAAATTTACAATTTTACTGGATTTCAATATAGGCTTACTACTATATTTTAAATAGATTTGCCATTTGTATTTTCTTATTCTTTGACCTTCATTTTAAAACTTTTGTTGTATTCATGGTGTTTACTTGAGCCCTCTCAAATTCTTTTTGAATGTTACAATATTTAATAGTAAATGAGTATTTCCTCAGAATTGTATGTGATGATTAAAGAGAGAGTTGATATGACATTCCCAGAAAATAATTTGGGGCAGCATTTCATGTCGTCTTATCAAAGCTTCGTAAACTAAACAGTGTTTCTATGTTGAGATTCATGGTTGGTAACACAGAAAGCTGGAACACACTAGAAGAGGGAAAAGGAACAGAAAGAGGAGCAATATGATAAAATACAGTGAGAATCAAAGACAGTAGAGATGTCAAATTCTCATGGAGAAATTGCCACTGTAGATACAGCTGTAAAGGAAGAATTACTGGTTATATGGCAATGACAATAGGAAAAATCCATAAAAAATTTTAAAGATAATTTGAAAAGTAAAATCTAGTGTTAAGGGAAAAACTCAATGGCTACATTTTCCCATTAAAATATTTAGTTTAAGGGGCTGGGGTTGTGGCTCAGTAGTAGAGCGCGAGGCCCTGGGTTCAATTCTCAGTACCACATAAAAATAAATTTAAAAACATTGAAGATATTGTGTCCATCTACAACTTAAAAAAAATTTTAGTTTAAAACATCATTAGAAATGATGCATTCTACTGTGATGTATAACTAATTAGAACAAATTAAGAAATTAAAAATAAAACATCATTAGAGTATTATTAGGTATATACCTTGTGATTCAGGTTGGCTAATTTGAGAAGTTTCGTTTCTGTTTCTTCGCCGTTGTTTTTCATCTTCCCATATGGCCTGTAAACCAGGGTTTCCACCAATTTGAGCTGTAATCACAATAATACTTCAATATTACAAGGGTCACTGTGAACAATTCTTGTTTAAAAAAACTACTATTTCTATAATAAACATGGCCTATTAAGAAAAAGAATTATCTACTTTGTGTAATAATGGATAAGCTATCCCAACTTGTATTTTAAAAATTTGTTCTTTTTAGATATACATTGCCAGTAAAGTATATTTTGACATATTATACATATATGGAATATAACTCATTCTAATTCCATTCTTGGGATTGAACATGATGTGGAGTTTCACTGGTTGTATATTCATATATGAACATGGGAAAATTATGTCTGATTCCTTCTACTGTCTTTTATTCCCACCCTTCCTCCCTTCCCTTCATTCCCCTTTGCCAACCTGTATTTATTATGTTACTCCTTTGCTCCTTTGTTAGTTTTCTTTCTATGGGTTCCCCCAAACCCAGCAAGGAAATAAAATTCAAACATCTGACCATAATTTATAAATCTTAGGGTTTCCTCCCTGGTATATTATCTGAAGATAAAACAATTAAAAATCAGAGTATATTAAATTATTTTACATTGGCTTCTTTTATTTAATGTCATACTTATTTTAGTTTCATACTCATGTGAATGAAACTGAATGAAAAATAATGATTATCCCTTCGGAAATACAGAAGCATCTTAAAAATATGTTGCATTATTTTTCTATAGTATCTTAGTTCTCTAATAATTTTCCACTCTACTTTAGTCATTAAGTTTTACAAAAGTAAATATATATTAAAAGTAATTGGATATGTACCTTCAATATCCAGCCGATTTAAAATGTCAGCAGCTACAGCATCCACTTCTAATTCACAAGTACTCTGTGGTTCAACACCTTCCAGTATTAAAGAGCTGTAATGAAGAGACAACAAATGCCATGTGGTATAAAAAAGAAATCCCTTAGTTCTATATAGATAAAGCTACTAATATATAATTTAGGTACTGATTACAGACCAAAGTTATTACGGATTAATTTTGACAGGTGCCAATTTCATGTCTGCCTTATGGCGGAAGTTGCTGTCCCCAGAGCCTGTTCCTCCACACAGAACCTCCCTGCCAGCTGAGCTGCTGGGAGCGAAATGAAAACAGCCCCTGGGAAGAACACCACAGTCACACTTCCAAAATTGATGATGTTTATCTTTTATTTTCTGACTTCCCTTTCCCCAATTTCCTTAACAAGTCAAATGGAAAGAAATAGTTGGCCTTTTCTTTGCTACCAAGTTGTAGAAGAAATCATATTAACCTAGGGAAATCTAAACATTTGGAGTATACTATCTCAGAAAAAATCAATAAGATAGTTGAAAGAAACCACAATTATATTATTCATTAACACAGCATGTCAATGCATTTATTTTCATAAGCACTTAATATTTAGAAATTTGTGGGGTTTTTATTAAAATATTTGCTATTTCAGTTTTAAGTTGCTATTTTATTATAAACATGATTATTTTTTACTTTATGATAAGCCATAAGATCTCAGTTTAGAATGCATAATGAAGATGAATGCTAGAAAAAATAGAACAATCTACACCAGATTTATTAGTTAGGTACATTTTCATGATCTGATTTTTAAATCTACAATTCCATGTAACATATTGAGATTTGCTTTATTGTTAAACTCATCAATTAAAAAGGCCCAAAATATGGTAACACTGATTTATCATCACAATTGGGATACACATAAAACATTTAGTTCCTTTACCACATTAACTAACCTTGGTATTTCACCTTCTTCCCACCAAAATAAAGAACCAGGAAGGGTATTTCCTGATAACCGATCCTTGCATGATCCATTTGCATGTGATGTATCATCTAGATGTAGAAAGGTAAATTTTATGATTTTTGCTGGCACATGGATGAATCTGGAGGCTATCATGCTAAGTGAAATAAGCCAATCCCCAAAAAACCAAAGGCAGAACATTCTCTCTGATATGTGGATACTAACACACAATAAGTGGAGGAGGGAAGAATAGAAGTTCAGTGGGTTAGACAAAGGGGAATGAAGGGAAGGGAGAAGGGATGAAAATAGGAAAGACAGTAGAATGAATTTCACATAATTCTGCCTTTAAATTAGTAAACATTTTCCATGTTTTTTAAAAAAATTCATTTTTAATTACCATTCCAATATTATAGTTTTGTGAAAAACAAAACAGTTTACCTCTTATGTAAATACACAATACATATTTATTTGCCATAAGAGCTTTATTCTTTTTTTAAAATATTTATTTGCTTTAGTTGTACACAATGTGTTTATTTGAATGTGGTGCTGAGGATCTAACCCGGGCTGCACACGCGCTAGGCGAGCACTTTACCGCTGAGCCACAACCCCAGCCCAAGAGCTTTATTCTTAATCGTAATGTTTGTAAAATGACAAAGTAAAATACAAAAGATTACTTACCTAATCTACCTACTCTTTCTATGACTGTAGAATAACCATTTGCTTTTTTTTTTTTTTCTTCCCAGTACTGGAGGTTGAATCAAGGCATGTTTTACCATCAAGTTGTATCGCCAGCCCTTTTTATTTTGTATTTTGAGACATGGTCTTGCTAAGTTGCCCAGGCTGGACTTGAACTTGTGATCCTCCTGCCTTAGTCTCTCAGTGGCTGAGATTACAGGCATATGCTATGATACCCAGATGCAGTATAACATTTTATCTTATACCAAAGAAAACCATAATATTCATATGATGAATTTAGATGTAAATTTTATTTTATCAATTTGCAACTTTCCCTAGTTTTAAAAATTTCTTCTAATTTCACATAATTCTGCCTTTAAGTTAGTAAACATTTTCCATGTTTTTTTAAAAAAATCATTTCTAATTACCATTCCAATATTATAGTTTTGTGAAAAACAAAACAGTTTACCTAAATTTGCTAATTCAAATTTCTCTTGTGCTTTTTCATTTATTTGGGGGGGGGGGAGGACTTCTACTGTACATACTCTACAAACTTTAATTCCTCAATCTTTTTTTTTTTTAATTTATTTATTTGCTTTAGTTGTACACAATGCCTTTATTTTTATGTGGTGCTGAGGATCGAACCTGGGCCACGCACATGCTAGGCGAGCACGCTACCGCTGAGCCACAACCCCAGCCCAATTCCTCAATCTTTAAATCAGCTAAACTTGGCACAAGACGCCAACTTGTTGCCCCCACACCCCCATTACTTTTTAAATTTTAGAATAATTTTGGATATACAGGCAAGCCTCAAGAATAGTACAGAATTCTGGACATAGGTTACCTAGTTTATCTTATTTTAAACACATTTATTACCATGGTACAACGCAGAAACCGACACAAGAAGATTGCTATTAATTAAACTATACTTTTTATTTGAATTTCACTAGTTTTTCCATTAATGTACTCTTCTGTAACAAAATCCAGTCTAGGGCACCGTGTCACATGTAGTTGCCATGTCTTCCTAGATCCTTCTGGTCTATTTCTCAGTTTTTCCTTATGTTTCATGTCTTGACAGACATGAGCATTGATAAAGAAACCCATAGAAGGACCTCCAGTCTAAAGTCTGTCTGATGTTTTTCTCACGATGAAAATGGGGCTATGGGTTTCTCGAAAGCACATCAGAGATGAAATGCACCTCCTATTTCATCATATGAGAGGGTAGACAATATCCACATGCACTGGAGACATTAACCTTAATCATGTGATTAAGTAAAGTTCAGTTCTATGGGTTTGAGGAATGAGTCATACTCTTCCACCAAAGTATTATACAGAATAATTCCTTCACCCTAAAAGTTCCCCTGAACTTCAACGCTCCCCTTTCTGCTAATAACTGGCAACCAATGTTTTTTGCTTCTACAGTTTTGCCTTTTCTAGAAGATCATATGAATGGAATTGTACCATTTGGGTCTGGCTTTTATTACTTAGTAAAATGCTTTAAAGTTTCATCCATGTTGTGTGAATCCAAAGTTTGTTCCTTTTTCTAAGTAGTATCACAGTTTATCCAATTCCTTGTTCACTGGACATCTTAGTTGCTTTACATTTTTAGCAATTAGGATAAAGTTGCTATAAACATTTGTGTTCAGATTTGGGTGGAACTAAATTTTAAGTCACTTGGGTAAATATCTAAGAGTACAAGTGTTGGGTCATATATGTCTGTATTTAATGAAACGAGAAATTACGAACTATCTTTACAAACTGCTATTTTTGCACTCTCATCAGCAATGAATAAGATTTGCTATGGTTTCACATATTGGCCACTATTTGTTATCCTTATATATTTTGAATTATAGCCATTCAAACAGGTATATTGTGGTAAATCTTTGTAGTTTGAATTTGCATTTCCCTAATAACATATAAATTGAATAGCATCTTTTCATGTGTTTGCCATCCTAATATCATCTTCTTTAGTTAAAGTATCCATTTGGGCCTTTTGGTCATTTTTAATTTGGTTGTTTGCTTTCTATACTGTTGATTTTTAGGAATCATTTATGCATTTTAGTCATAATTATCAGCTATACAATTTGCAAATATTTATTCTGCTCTGTGACTTCTGTTTTCATTCTTTTAACAGTTTTTTTTTCACAGAGAAAGACTTTTTAATTTTGATAAAATCCAAATTACTGATTTTTTCTTTCATGGATCATTTTTGTTTTTGGTGTTTGTTATTTCTAAAATCTCAAGGTCAAACTCAAAATTGGGAAGACTTTCCCTTTGTTTTCTTCTAAAAGTCTTATAGTTTACTTGTACATCTCAGTCTATAAATCATTTTTAAGTTAATTTTTTAAGAAATGTGTAAAGTATATGTCTGAGTTTTATTTTCTGGCACATGAACATCCAATTATCTACTATTATTTACTGAAAATACTATTCTTTCTCCATTGAATTACCACTGTACCTTTGTCAAAATTAAGATGACTATATGAGCCAGTTATGAGCTGTTTCATATATGGGCGTATTTCTGGGCTCTATCTAATCTGCTCCATTATTATACATATCTATCTTTTCACCAATGCCATGTTGCCTTGATTACCATAGCTTCTGTAGTTTTGTAATAAGTCTTGAAATTGAGTGATGTGACACTTTCCATTTTTACTTTGAAAACATCTCTACACTGCAAAAAAGGAGTATCTCCTGGGTATAAAATAACACAGCTTTCACAAAGATGCGGAATGGGGAGACTAAGGGGCTACAATTCCTGTAGGGAAGAAAGGCAATAATCAGTCATCTCTTACTCTTCCTGCATCCCTCTTCATTCCTTTAGGTTTCTTTCTCTACATAGAAGAAGACAGCAACTAGGCAGCGAAGTCAACCTCATCCTGCTTTAGAGGATTTCTTTAATGGTAACCTTAATAACCAAGGGAGAGCTATTCAATCACACAATCAGGATTACTCTGAAGATTTTATACTATTCTCAGATAGTAAGATGATGAGAAAAACTAGTATTTAATAATCTATAACTGTCATCTAAATTTGAGGTTTTTCTATTGAATAGAATTAGTTATTTTTGTTTATACTTTAAAAGGCAGTAACTTGCTAGTTTCAAAGATTTAACATTTATGTATTTAAAAATGCAATATTTGTAATATTAAATATGTTGTCAGCCACAAAATATTTCCTATTTAAAAGAAGTTTTATTGTATCAAAATTGTTCCACCTCAAGATACTACTAGCATGTTGGAGAGGTAAAACAAATAAAACTATTAATAAATATAACATTATATATATGTATATATATATACACACACACACACACACACACACACACACATATGTTAGAACTTTACAAATAGCATCCTTACTTGATAAGGATTCTGAATTTCAGCTTTTCAATCTGTATCTAATAATTCCAATATCTGAATTCTCTAAGTCTGGAGTATATATGTTTGTATATTTGCTAGGTTTTACTCATGAAGACTAGTTTTCTGATATGACTAGTATAGTCTAAACTTTGTGCTGAACATATTATACTTGAAATTTTTGAAATTTGAGATCTATAGTTAAAATAATTTCCTCTAAGAAGAATCTGCATTTGCTTTTCCAGCTAGATCTGAGAATTCTCCCAGACCAGCACCACCTTAGATCAAGTATAGATTTGGGAATCTCTTTTTGTTTTGGGAGTTTCAAACTGGAGTGATGAAATGTCTCAAAGGTGTTCCACTTCCCAGTCTGTGCTTGACTTAAGGGCATATCTATTAGAAGTCCTCTTATTCTGTGGAGAGTTCAACCTGACAGATAGCCCTGTGTTTTGGTTTCTGTCTCTCACATCTGATAAGGTTATTTCAAAGAAGATTCTAAATTTTCAAGGATTTACAAATGTCCTCAGGGCAACAGTTGCTCTCAGCACTATATTTCTCTTTTTTTCTTTCTTTTGTTCTTTTTAGTTATACATAACATATTATTTATACAAATATGAATTATATCTTATTCTAATTAGGATCCCAGTCTTGTGGTTGTACATGATGTGGAGATTCACTATGGTATATTCATATGTGTACACAGGAAAATTATGTCAGATTCATTCCTCTGTCTTTCCTATTCCTGTCCCCACTTCCTTCCCTTATTCCCCCCTTTGTCTAATCCTTTTGGGCCTACAAGTCTTCATGTTTGCAAACTCATTGATACATTTAAAATTTTATTCTTTCAATTTTATGCAGTCTTTAAATGGTGTTTTAGCGGAAGGAATTGATCCCCTATTACCTAGCCTCACTATTAAAGGAAACCAAAAATCCTCCCTTGCTACTTTTCAAAGCATACTTGGTGTGATAACAGGGGAAATTAAACCAAAAGAGAATAGGTGGTAAACTAAGAAACAAAAATGCTAATCTCTGATTTAATAAGTTTGGCAGAGAGAAAAAAAGGAAAAATAAGTGGCAGTTAGAATGTTAGGGCTGGAAGAAAAATGTTAGTTTTGTTTTACAAGAAGTAGAAGGGAGAGAATTTGATGAGAATGAAAGGATGTTAGACCATTTGACCCAGAAATTCTGCTCCTAGGTATAGGACCAAGAGAAGTAAAAATACACAACTATACAAAAACTTGTAAATGAATGTTCATAAAGGCATTGTTCGTAGTAATCAAAAGGTAAAAACAATCCAAGAAGTCCATCCACTGATGAAGAGATAAACAAATATAGTATTATCCACATACATATTATTGGGTCATAAAAAGGAATGAAGTATTAATACACACTACAAAACAGATGAACCTTAAGAATATTATGCTAAACGAAAACATTACATGAATCCACTTATATAAAATACACAGGATAGGCAGAGACAGAAAATAGATTAGTGGTTCCTTAGTGGTGGTAGGTATGAGAAGCTTGTTAAATAGTACAGGTTTCTTTCATAGATGATCAAAATGTTCTAAATTTGTGGTGATAGATGGGCAAATCTGAATATACTGAAAACCTCAAATTATCATGTGAATTTTATCTCTATAAATCTTTCAGAATTAAATTTTCTTTTGAGATGCTTTCTCTAATAATCTCAAATCTCATTTTACATATTTTAAAATTCTTTTTCCACTTAGCATTTATTTTCTAAAAATATGTTATTTTATAAATTGTTAATTATATAACATTAGTTTCAAAGCCTTAATTTGAACTTGAAAATTAACCTTACTTTTCCTTCTTGCTTTTCGGAACTTGACAGCAGCCAGATTTATTAAATTCATTCCATAAAGATTGTAGTCAATGAAGAGCTGTAGAAGGTAGGGAATATGTGCTTCATGTGGCTGGTAAAATTTATTCATTATGGCTCCACTTTGCAAAAGTTCACATATCCTAAATTAGGAAAAAAAGTTATAAAATTATGTTCTCTAAAATGTTAAGCAAAACAATTATACATACATGGAAGTCTGGGCTAAACAGAAACTTGTATATGAATGTTCATAAATGCACTGTTCATAGTAGTCAAAAAGTGGAAACAACCCAAAATGTCTATCAACTGACGAAGACATAAACAAAATGTAGTATTATCCATATATAAGACTATTACTTGATCATGGAAAGGCATGTTCTTTGTACAGAGAGAACAAAACACCTTTCCCTACACAAAATTTTCATTTCAATTTTATTAAATATTTGTATTCTGTTAAAAATTAAAAGCTTAAGCCAAGTTTTAAAGTAAATGTGCATGTTCTGAACAAAATGAAATCATGGATGTAGAATATTTTTACTTTAAGCAATTTAATAACTAATGAAACAATCAAAATGTCAAAAAAGGTTTTTAAAGTATACTTTCCTAAGACTACATAAAAATTCTAGAAAGAAATATTACTCTTAATCCCATCAATCAGAAGTGCTACCATTTTAGGGCTGGGGTTGTGGCTCAGCGGTAGAGCGCTCGCCTAGCGCGTGCGCGGTCCGGGTTCGATCCTCAGCACCACGTAAAAGTAAAGGCATTGTGTACAACTAAAACAAACAAATAAATACTTTAAAAAAAAGAAGTGCTACCATTTTTAATATTTTTCTTCCATAGGGTTTTCTCCTTCATGATGGGGAAATACAAACAATAAACAATTATAATAGCATAATAAGTACTACTCAGAGGAAGTATATTAGAAGGATATCTAAGCAGAAGATTAAATGATTTTAACTAGAGGTTTATCTCTCTCTGAAGAGAGGAAATAGTATTTCATGTAAATAAAATAAAACAGATTTAGACATAATGGGGTTTAGATACAATGACAATTCAAGCAGATTTTTATGTAACTTTCGAGATTAATGACAATGAAGATTAAGAGTAATTTTATTAACACTGCAGAAGCAGCTAACATATTTTTGAGCACTACATACTAAATACTGTGCTAAGTGGTTTAAATGTTTAATCTCAATCCTTACTACAAGCTTATGGTACTATCACCCCATTTTATAAGAAATGGGAAAAGTTGTCAAAAATCATACAAATTAAAAATAGGACTGAAGTTCAAATTAGCATTTCTCTGACTTGTGAGCTCTCACTCTTATTCATAGTGCTATTTCATTTATCCAGCAGATGGTTTGATACATTGATCAGGAATGCTTGAGGAAAATTTGGTTTGTTAATACACATTTGGAAGTTAAATGAATAAAGATTAAGAAAACAAAGTATATAAGGCTGCAGAGAAAAGAAAGTATAGAGGGAAACAACAAGCCTAAGGCAAGCCCTAAGGAATAACAACAAATATTTTAAAAGGAACCAGTGAAATGGCAGATATATGAATGATCAGACATGTATGAGGAAATAAAGTTCATATTACAGAAGCCCACATTTGGGATTGTTTGAAGATTTCATTATTATTACCACAAGGTCAAAAAGTAAAAACAAAAAACTGGATTTCACAATTTGAGAGAGCAAATTCAGAAGTTTGGCTGGGTAAGTAAGAACCATATTGGAGTAAAGTAAAAAACTAATGGGAGGTAAAAACTGGATTGAGTCATCAGAATAATGCACACTAACACCAACCCTATTTAAAGATGAGGAAGCTAAGGAATAAAGAGATTAAACATCTTGCCTAAAGTCACCAAGCTAGTAAGCAGCAGATCCAGGTTATGAACACAGGCAATCTAGTTTCACATTTGAAACTCTTTACCACCTCAATATGTGTTAGTTAAATATTATAATGTAAATGATTAACATATAATGTTATAATAAAAAGTAACAAAAAAGAAAAATGTTTTCTTTCATTAACATTGTATCCTTTTCCTTCACAGTATTTATAATGATTTTTGCTTATATGTTTGGGTTACTAATTTATTGTCTCCCTGTTCTGCTGTAAATTCCCTAAAGGCAGGAGCCATTCAACCATTGTTCATTACTGTTTACCCAGAAGCTTCCACAGTGCATCAAATAATGTAGACACCTTACAAATATTTATTTTTAAAAGAATAATAAACAAATCCATTAATAAACCAGAGGTTTCAGATAGGTATTGTGATAAGCTGACTATATAAAGTGAAGCAAACTTATTGATAATAATTTAGTAAGAATTCAACTACTACAGGTACAAGGAAGAAAAATGGATTATATTTATACTTTACTTAAGTAAAATTATACTTTGTAGATGATTTACTTAAGTAAAATTATACTTTGTAGATGATTTATAAAAGATTTATATATTATTCACGATTCCCATCAGAAAGCACCTTATGAATGAGAAAAGGAAAAATGAATAAGGTTTACTTTCTTACTACTGAATTTGTGAGAGATGGTAAGAATCTATAGTGATTGTTCTTTTGTACTTCTGGATATAAGAAAGTAAGTAAAGGGGAACTGGTACAAAAAACAAACAAAAAAACCCTTACTGTGTTTATGTGACTATTCTGTAAATTTATTTTGGTACCTTACATAAACATAAGCTATTTTGCAGGCCGTTAGAAAACTAGTTTTCACTGGTTATGTAGAGAAAAGAATAACAATTGGGAGTAGTACTAAAATTCAGTGAATTACTCAACTGATTTAATTCAGAATAAACCTCACATCCTTGGTAGTTGTGCCTATCATAGTACCTTGGTTCATTTTAGGAAAACATTCAATTTGTGTCTTACCAAAAGGTTAACTTTTGGAACCCAGTACCTACTGGTAGAGAGAATCTCCTGAAAAAACAATACTCAGCATTTCTCCAAATCTACACTAATCTTAGCTTATTATCATATACAATGAAAACTCTTTGTCATGAATCTGAAAGGATAATAAAATTTATATATGTGCCTTTCCTGCTCTCAATAATTTGGGCTCCAGGATAAGTGAGAGAATAAGCTAGAGGCAGACACACTAATTAACAGGTAGGGGAAGAGGAGGAAGAGGAGGAGAACAACAACCAAAAATAACAAAAAAAGTTCAGTATATAAAATTTTACTAACAGATAGTAAGGACTCAACAGGAAGCCTCTGTACATTGGTCTCTCTTTCACAAATTTCTCTTTGCTTTGAAATTAAAGATGAAGCTTGTCTTTAGTATTAAATATCTGACCTTGCCAGCAGGGCACTAATATCATATGAGGCAGCTGTCATCTTTCCTTATCTACTTTTACAAACTCTCTACATCTAAGACAGGAATGAAGCAGATGGGGGGGCCATAAACCAAGGTCCCTATACCTTTAAAATACCCATCCTATAGTCCTAGCCATGGGTCTCTATGTTTACACATATATATACATTTTAGGGTCTCTTCTTCAATCATGTTACAAACTATATAGGCCTTTCTTCTAGTCTTTCTTTTTATTTTCAATGATAAAAATAATAAATCTTAGTTATTTTATGTTTTGGTTTATCTTTGTACCTTTTCACCATTGCAGGATTGTAAAGATAGATCTTCATAAAATGTCTTTCCTTCTCATGATAACCATAAAAAGGCCTGAAATATAAGAAAGAGATATGTTAAATTACTTCCATCATTCATAAAAGAAGTAATACAACTTATTGCTCTAATCAGGTTCAGCCTAATTTGGTCTTATTTCAATATTATTCAAAAAACAAACAACTAAAAAAAAAAATCCAAGACCTTCCAGATAAACCTATCAGAGGTTAACATATAAAATATTGAGGTTTTTAAAATACAACTTTGAGAAAACTAGGGACAAAAATGAGAAGTGAACCATTTTTGTCTTATTCTCAATCAACATGACTCTATTAAATAATAAAGTTACTCTTGACCATCCACCCATAACCCCTGGAAGCAGCCTTTCCTGAGTGGTTCACCTGCTGAGACCCCCAAGAAGCAACCAGGCAGCCTCAGTGATACTTCTGTGATCTGAAGAAGTAGATAAGCAACCTATTCTCAGAAGCTCAGCCCACTGAGGTCCTGAGGAACAGATGCTCAGCTTCAACCATCCATTCTAGCTCAAGGACACAGCTAGGTAGACCTTCCTGGGTAAATCATCCTGCAGTGGACCTACAAAAATATCAGTATAGCTCTCAGGCACTGACAGGAGTAGCATCTAAGCCCATTAGTAAAGCCTGGGTCCTCTGTAGCCCTTAGACACTAACAAGCACCCCACTCTACTACCTGGGGTACCACATATAGCTGGAACTACCAAGGTAGCTCCACACTAACATGACACACAGAAAGTGATGGGTGCAATATACTCAGCTGGGAGCACTATATCCAGGAGTGCCAGCAAACTGGCCCTGCCTAAGGGAGCTGCCTCCCATTTGGCAGTGCAATCCCACAATCCCTGTAGCCTAGACCACTGAGACTCTTGCAGACATTGCCAGCACTGACTAGGGCTGAAGAAGCTACACAGACATTAACATGACCACGTGTAACCAAAGCCATCACAACATATCCAACCCAAACCCTAAGACACATGGCTAGCAAAAAGTCTTACTATAAATTGGTATAGAAACTGATCTACCAGATGCACAAATATTAACATAGGGAAGGATGAAAAAACAAGGTAATATGATGCTTCCAAAGAAATACAATAACTCTCTAGCAATAAACTCCAAAGAAAAGGAAATAAATGAATTGCTCTACAAAAAAAAAACCAAAAGAATGACTTTTAAGGAAATTTAGTAAGATGGAAGAGAATACAGACAATTCTTTGAAATTAGGAAAACAATTCATGATATAAAGGAGAAATTCAGCAAAGAGAAATAGGTTATAAAAAAGAACTAATCAGGGCTGAGGTTGTGGCTCAGTGGTTGAGCGCTTGCCTAGCATGCGTGAGGCACTGGGTTCGATTCTCAGCACCACATATAAACAAATGAATAAAATAAAGGAAAAAAAAAAAAAAAAGAACTAATCAGAAATCTTGGTGTCCCCTCTGAAAATCATGCTGAAATTTAATCCTCATTATGAAGAGGTGACTAAGGCTCTGCCCTAATGGGTAATTAGCAGATTAATAGGTTAATGGGTTACCTTGAGAGTGGGTCTGCTATGACACGTTTGGCTAGATCACTTTAGCTTCCTGTCTTTCTCAATGTAGTACTCTGTATCATCTCTGGACTCTGCCAGTGAGAAGGCCATCCCCAAGTGAGATCTCTTAACCTTGTACCAGAACTATGAGACAAAATAAACCTCTTTTTCTTTGTAAGTCAAAAAAAAACAAAAGACAAAAACCAAAAAACAAAACAAAACAAAACAAAAAAACAAAGTTAAAAAAACCTAAACAAATGAAATTAAAAAATAATAGAATTGAACGTGCAGAAGAAAAAATTTCTGATCCTGTAGACAGTACTTTTAAAATAACCCTGTTAGATTTTTTTTTAATGAATGAGGAAAGCTTTCAAGACCTTTGAGACACCATTAAACAAGCAAAGTTTTACATTCTGATTACCCGAGAAGGAAACGAGAAGGAAAAAGATATACAAAACCTAGTCAACAAAATAATTGCTTTAAACTTTCCAGTTTTTAGGAAAGATATGGATATCCAGGTCCAGGAAGCTCAAAGGATTTGATCAAAAAGTACTCTCCCCAAAGCATATTACAGCCAAACTGTCAAACTCAAAGAAAAGGAGAAAATTCTAAAAACAGTAAGTGTCAAGTCACCTAAAAAAGAATTCTCATTAGAATAAAAGCAGACTTCTTAGCAGAAAACTTATATGCCAGGAGAAAATGGGTTTATATGTTCAAAGTCCTGAAAGAAAAAATTGCCAACCAAGAATACTAACCCAGCAAAGCTATTTTCAGAAATGAAAGATAAATACTTTTTCAAGACAAGCAAAAACTGAGGGAATTCATCATCACCAGGCACTACAACAAATGTTTAAGGAAGTTCTACACTAGATGATAAAAGATGATAACTACTCTCATGAAATACACAAAATTACAAAACTCAATAATAGAGAAGGCACACAAAGAAGAGAATCAAACACAATCAATGTGAAAATCGCTAAACAACAAAGATAAAACAAGAGAGGAAAAAAGGAACCAAGAATAAACAAAACCAGAGGGAGGGGAAATCAACAGAATGACAACAGTATACATTTATCAATAATAACCTTGAATGTAAGTACATTAAATTCCCTAATTAAAAGATATGGACTGGCAGAATAGATTTAAAACACTAGACCTAACAACATGCTGCATGGAAAAAATTCCCTTCACGAGTGAAGATACAGATTGGAAATTAAAAGATGGAAAAAGATATAATACAAATGCAAAGCAGATGTACTTGATAAAATAGATTTTAAGTAAAAAAAAAAAAAAAAAAAAAAAAAAAGGAAAAGGAGACAAGGAAGGTCACCATACAATGATAAAGGAATCCATCTGGCAAGAGGAAATAACATTTGTAAATGCATTTATACCCGACATTGGAATACAAAGCAAATAATAGCAATCTATAAGGAGATGTAGACTAATAGTTGGAGATTTCTTTTTTCTTTCTGGTGGGGGATGGGTACCAGGGATTGAATTCAGGGGCACTCGACCACTGAGCCATATCCTCAGCCCTATTTTGTATTTTATTTAGAGACAGGGTCTCACTGAGTTGCTCAGTGCCTCGCCATTGCTGAGGCTGGCTTTGAGCTGCAGATCCTCCTGTCTCAGCCTCCCAAGCTGCTGGGACTACAGGCATGGGCCACCATGCCCAGCAATAGTTGGAGATTTTAACACCTAACTTTCATCAATGTACATATCAACCAGATCTCCCTACAAAACAAAACAAAAAAATAACAAAACAAAAACAACAACAATAACAAAGACAAGAACAGAAAAAATATACAAAAGATCAATGAAATTAAGAGATGGACTGTTAGAGTAACAACAACAACAAAAGGATCCAAATAAACAAAATCAGAGATGAAAGGAGACATTACAACCGACAACACAAAAATACAAAGACTCACTGAGGACTATTATGAACAACTATATTCCAACAAATTGGAAAAAACTAAAAAAAAAGGTTAAATTATTGGAGACATATAGCCTACCAAAACTGAACCATGAGGACATAGAAAATCTGAACAAATAAGTAACAAGTAGTGATACGATTAAGTAATAAAAAAGTTTTCCAACAAAGAAAAATCCAGGAGTAGATAGATGGCTTCATTGATAAATTTTATCAAACTTTTAAAGAAGAATTAATGCCAATTCTCTCAAACTACTCTAAAGTATGAAAATGGAGGCAACCCTTCCGAATTCATTCTAGGAGGCCAGCAATACCTTGATACCAAAGCTAGACAAGGACACCACAACAACAAATTACAGACAAATATCCCTAAGGAATACAGATGCAAAAATTCGCAACAAAATACCAGCAAATCAAATACAATGCCATGTCAAAAAGATTATACACCATAACCAAATGGGATTTATTCCCAGGTTGCAAGGATGGTTCAACATATACAAAGATAAACATAAACAGAAGAAGGATAAAAATCTTATGATCATTTTAATAAATGGAGAAAAACATTTGATAAAATTAGATACAGAGGAAATATACCTTATATATGGGCCATATATGACAAATCCACAGCCTACATCACACCAAATGGGGAAAGCAGAAATTGTTTTTTCTAACAAGACAAAAATGTCTACTTTCACCACTCCTAATGTGATATAGCATTGCAAGTGTTGGCCAGAGCAATAAGAGAAAAAAAAAAAAAAAAAAAAAAAAAAAAAAAAAAAACACATACCAACAATAAAGAAGAAGGTCAAATTATTCCTGTTAGCAGGTAACATGATCTTGGACATAAAGAAACGTAGGGCTGGAGATGTGGCTCAGTGGTAGGGTGCTTGCCTGGAAAGTATGAGGCTCTGGGTTCAATTCCCAGCACCACAAAACAGCAACAACAAACAAACAAACAAAAACAAAACAAAACCTAAAGACTCTGCAAAAAAAAAAAAAAAAAAAAGTTAAAAATGATATGTGAATTCATTAAAGTTGCTGAATATGCCAATTATAAAAATGCTGACAATAAAATCAAGATGGCAATCCTATTTTTCCTAGCAACAACAACAACAAACTAAAAGCCCTATGAATATATTTAACCAAGAAAATTAATGATTTCTACAATGCAAATTACAGAACACTAATGAAAGAAATCAAGGAGGACATACACACACACATAAACATGGAAAGATACCCTACATCCATGGATTGGAAAAACTAACATTGTTAAACTCTCCATACTACCCAAAGTGATTTATAGATTCAATACAATTGCTATCACAATTCCAAAGACATCCCTTAGAAATAGAAAAAGATAACAGGGCTTGGAAGCACACACCTGTAATCCCAGCAGTTTTGCAGGCTGAGGCAGGAGGATTCGAAGTTCAAAGCCAACCTCAGCAACTTAGTGAGGCCCCAAGCAATTCAGCAAGACCCTGTTTCTAAATAAAATATAAAAAAGGGGCTGGGGTTTTGGCTCAGTGGTTAAATGCCCCTGGGTTCAATCCACAATACAAAAACAAAACAAAACATACAACAACAACAACAACAACAACACTTCTAAAATTGTAGGGAACCACAAAAGATCCCACATAGCCAAAGCAATCCTGAGCAAAAGAACGAAGCTAGAGGCATCATAACACCTGACTTCAAAACATATAAAAAAGCAATGGTAACTAAAACATCATGAGATTGGCATAAAAATCAATTAATAGACTGATGGAAGAAGATTAAAGAACCCAGAAATTAAGCCATGTATTAATGGCCAACTGATTTTTGACAAAGCCAGCAAGAACATACATTGGTGAAACGAAAGTCTCCTCAATAAGCGGTAGTAGGAAAATGGGATATCCATATGCAGAGGAAAGAAACTAGATCCCTATCTCTTATCATATAAAAATACCAATTGAAAATCTATCAAAAACTTACATGTGAGACCTGAAACTATGAAACTAGGAAGAAACATAGGGGAAACACTAAAAGTTTTTTTTTTTTTTTAATTTTAATTTTTTAGTTGTAGGCAGACACAATACCTTTATTTTTATTTATGTGGTGCTAAGGATCGAACCCAGGGCCTCACACATGCCAGAGGAGCGCTCTGCCACTAAGCCATAGCCCCAGCCCCACTAAAAGACTTTGTATAGCAAATAAAACAACCAATAGAGTGAAGATACAACCTCCTATACAATGAGAGAAAATATCTGCAAACTATTCGTGTGAACAAAGAATTCATATCCAGAACATGAGGAACTCAAGAATACAAATACAAACAACCCAAAAAATCTGATTTAAAAATAAGCAAATGTCCTGATATTTCTCAAAGAGGATGTACAGATGACAAATGTAAGGGAAAACACTCTATATTACTCATCATTATGGAAATGCAAATCAAAACCAAAATGAGATATTATGTTACTCCTGCTAGAATGGCTATTATCTGTATGCTGGCAAGCATACAGATAAAGGGGAAATCCCATACACTGTTGCTGGTAATGCAAATTATATAGCCATTATGGAAAACAGTCTGGTGGTTTCCTCAAAAAACCAGAAATACAACTACCAAGTAATTCAGCAGCCCCACTACTAGGTATACATCCAAAGGAGTTGAAATCAGCTTATACCAAAGAGACATCTGCACTTTCATGTTTACTTCAACACTGTTCACAAAAGCCAAGATATGAGATCAAGAGAGGTATCCATGGATAGATGAATAAGTAAAGCAAAGGTAGTATATACACACAATGAAATATTATTCAGCCATAAAAATGAATAGAACTCTGTCATTTACAGCAGCATGGATAGAACAATATGGAGGATATTGTGCTAAGTAAAATAAGTCAAATGCAGAAAGGAAAATATGGCATGTTCTTACTTATAAATGGAGCTAAAAAGTTGATCTCAAAGTAGAGAATAGAATATTGGTTATCAGAGACTGTAAAGACTCAAGCTCAGAATTTTGTAGACATCCTTGACTGCTCTCACACAACCTTCATCCAATGAGACAGCAAATCTCAACCCTCAGGACAGATTCAGAAACTGACCACTTCACACTACTCACACTACTACACTAGCTTCAGCCACCATATATTTTTTACCCAGATTGATGAAACAGAATCCTACTACTCTCCCTTCTACCTACGTTCTCCAACAATCTATGTCCTCCTACACAGTTGCTAAAGTAATCCCTCCAACTTTAAGTCAGACCTGGGTTGCTCAAAATCATGCAATAGCTCAAAGTAAAATTCAGAGTTCTTAGAATAGCCTCCTGCAGTGATTCAGAAACTTTATTATGCACGAGAATTATCAGAAATGTTTATTAAAACACAGATTTCTGGGGGCCATCATCACAGTTTTTGATTCAGTAGGTCTGCAGTGGGGCCCAACAATGTATTTCTTTCAAATTTCTAAGTATGTTACTCCAAGTCTTCTGAGAAATAAACAACAAATGTGCAAGATGTTTATTAGGGAAAATACCTGTGACAGAAAATGAAGGGAAAAGCCAGAAGAGTTGGAACAACCACCAGACCTAGATACTAATCAGGTCCCATGTGAACAAGAGAGGGATGGAGGAAAGATCTGTGATGTGATTCTAATTAAAGTATATAACATGGCTGTAGGGGAGAGTCCTCAAGCTTCTCAGGAACAGACTGCTTTAGTGTCCTTACCATGTTCAGTCACTAAATAAGAGTAGCCTACAGAAAGCTGTTTCAGGTCACATGGAGTGATTAATAGGATTTCACCACATAATAGAGAGGCCACTGTTCATCAATTGCTTTTCCCGTATTTTGGAAATATGAGAGCTATGTTCTCGCAGCAGCCATTAAATCATTTAAAGCTAATAGTGATACTGGAAGCCAAAGTGTGGATACCATACTTTGAGAACCACTAGCCTACCTGATCTCCATCCTCTCATATCTTTTCTCAATCTCCTTTTATCCAACTCTTCAACTTCCTCACTTCACTCCAAGCCATCTGTGGCTTTAGCCTACCTGATCTCCATCCTCTCATATCTTTCTCAATCTCCTTTTATCCAACTCTTCACTCCCTTCACTCTTAAAAGTTTTAATTATTTATTAAATGTTCCTAATTTTACATTTTATCATTATACCCCATAATTATAGTTTTCCATTATAACTATTATTCATTTTCAAATAATTTTCATTTCACCCCATCTGGCTTCCATGCCATTTCTACTTCCTTATGCTCTTCACATCTTTGTTTAAATATCATTGACCTTGTCAATGAGACCTTTTCTAATTACCTTATATAAATTTGCCACCAGTCTACTTCCCAGTCCTTTACTACTAATCCTTCTTACCCTGCTCTCATCTTCTTTTCTTCTATAGCAGTAATTATACAACAAACAAACGGTTTTATTTCATGTTATATATATGTACATGTTATTATGTTTTCCTCTGCTAGAATATAACCAGCATAGGGGCAGAGATTTTTGTTTTGCTCAACAATATATCCCAAGCTCTATAGTTTTAATTTTTTTTCCTGTACTGGGGAATGAACCTAGAGGCAATCTACCACTGAGCTACAATCCCAGTCCTTTTTAGGTTTCGAAATAGGTTGCACTAAGTTGCTGAGACTGGTTTTGAACTTGTGATCCTCCTGCCTCAGCCTTCGCTGTCACTGGAATAGGTATGTGTCACAGCACCAGCCTACAGTTTAGATCTTGAATGCCCCCCCAAAGGCCCATATGTTAAAGGTCCCCAAGGTGGCACTACTTTTAAGAACCTTTAAGAGGCAGGCCCTGTGGGAGGTCTTTAGGTCATTAGGGGGATGTATTTAAAGGGGATTATGGAACCACAGTCTTTCCTTTTCTCCTTGGCCATGCGGTGAGCAGTTTTGCTCTGTTATTGTTATATCTTCCCAGGATGATGTCTTGCCACAGGCCCAAAGCAATGGGGCTAACCTACCTACGACTGGAACCTCTGAAACTATGAGCCAAAATAACCCTTTTCTCTTTATAAGTTGATTATATCAGGTATTTTGTTATAGGGACAGAAAGCTAACACATTAAGTGCCTGGAATAGTATATGGCACAGAGAACTACTCAATAGATAAATATGAATTTCTACAGTTCTAGGAAACAAAGAAATGAAAAGATTTAAAACATAAAAAAAACACTGTTAATCATCATTTATTCCAATAAAAATTTACTTTAAAAGGTTTCAGCAAGAAATTCACCACAGTTCCTTTAGAGGGAAAGTAAAAGGAATACAAACAATATATTTTAATTGAATATTTTCCTTTAATTAGAATAGCAAAAGAAATACAGATAATAGAAATTTTAAAAGGTATTATCATATACTTACATTCCTGATACTAATGATACTTTGAACACATGCTGAGCAGTGGAAGATGGATTGCCTAAAGCCACATTAAGTGCTCTGTCGATACTGAATGCCATCTGAGAAAGATAGCTTTCTGTCTGCTGTCCATAACCATCATATGGCACATAGAGGTAAGGAAAGATGCCATGCAGATGAAGACATGTCTTCTGACCTAAAACGTAACATATTGTAAAGTTTAGACTTGAGAAACATTTTAACAATACAAAACTCAGAATGCAAATACAACTTACCTAAGATAGGAGTGGAAGAAAACCTAGAATTAAAGTCATCTGTATTAACTATATTTAGCAAGAGAACATTTGGAAGCATTTTATAAACATAAGCACTGTAGTATGATTTAAATATTGTAGTAGCTTTGGTGAAATGCATTTTACTACTTTACACTTATAACCTGACTACTTTTATATACTTTACTGAATCACCCCATAATACCACATAGCTCTGGGTTATGAACCTTACAAAATTCACTGAAAGTTTACTAAATAAATCAATGAATGCCTGTGTTGGCATTAATAATTTCAAGTAAGAGATTTCTCTAAGACATACCTTTACGAGAAAGAAAAGGGTAAAAGGAGTTTCGGAGTACAGAATTTTGCTATTAGAGATGGGGAGGAGGGCAAAATAAAATTTTGTTATTAAAAGAAAAAGACAAACCCAAATCAAAACAAAACCTCTATAAATCAATTGTAAAGGATTTCTAGAAAACTAAATTTTCTACTTGGTAGAGTGGGACAAAGAGACACAATGAGAGAAAGAAAGAGGGAGGGAGGGAGGGGAAAAAACAAGTATGCACAGTTTTCATACTTTCATATATTCTTCTAATATATCATTCAAGGTGCAGTAAAGGATAAATGGTACTACCTTGCCAACACAAAAATCGGCACAGCCAAGATTAAAAAAAAGTAATATGAGTGAGAATCCACAAAATAAATGCTATAGAAACAGTAATGTATCCATGACAAGGTTAAGTAACAACAGCAACAACAAAAAAGCAAATGCGCCATTACTCTCCTCAATCTGGCAGGGCTGTATGGAAGTGGTTCTTGTCTATCTTCAGAGCATTGTCCCTCATTCCCCCCTAGGTATATGCCATTTGTCTAACTCAAATAGGAGGAATGGCACAATAGAACATGTCCATTTTTCCTCGTGCAGTGCAGTCATTCACTGTTACTGTGCTATTCCTTCCAACTCTATCATCAGGTTTCTTCTCCACTTCCATCCCTCCTGATTCTGCTCACTGGCTTTTTCTTTGGATGGGAAAGGAAAGTAGTTTTTTGTTTGATCACTATTTTCATTGTTGATTTAGAATGATTTATATAAAATAGTTCTATGTTCTGTTGACATTTTGTGCTTAAACTTCTTATAAGAAATTAGCTTTCTTGTTTTGAGGTATAGATATTGAATTCAGGGGCACTCGACCACTGAGCCAAATCCCCAGCACTATTTTTGATATTTTATTTACAGACAGTGTCTCACTGAATTGCTCAACTTGCTTTTGCTGAGGCTGGCTTTGAACTTGTGATCCTCCTGCCTCAGCCTCCCAAACCACTGGGATTACAGGTGTACAACCACTGCACCCAGCTAGCATTTTTAAGGTAGTTATAAACAACAAATCTTGAACACTTATTAGATAATGTATAACAAATCTGGAATGATTTGTTACTTAATGTTACAAGATTTGTAACCTCTAGACAAACGTCAAGACAACATTCTGATTTTATATCAATCATCACACTTTTGAAGAAATACAAAATTGTGCTGCAACACCAAATTCAGTTTATATATTTTTAAAAATAGTTGTAGATGGACACAATATCTTTATTTTATCTGTTTATGTGGTGCTGAGGATTGAACACAGTGCCTCACACGTGTAAGGCAAGCACTCTACCACTGAGCTACAATCCTAACCCCTCAGTTTATACTTTTAGCAATAGTTATGCTACTTAATTTCAAAGAAATGAAATAATTGTTTTCAGCGAAAAGCAAGTACTTTGACTATTTTGTATCTAAATAAAACATGGTATTATTTCCAAAATGTTAAAGTTTTAATATTCTTCACATAGAGAAAATTCTAATTATAATGACAAGTCTCTAGAAAATACATTTAATCAATTCATTGATGGTTTACTCAAATGTTTTTTTTTTTTAAATAACTCAGGAATAAAGGTTATAAAAATTACCCTCTGGACATAAAACATAACTTGATTAAACTACAGGATGAAGGAGGTGGGAAGACAGAGAAGTACAGTCCCTCTTAAGTTCACAAATTCAGGATCAGTGATTTCAGAATTACTAGTGTGATAACATGTTCTGTAAATAGTATTATAAGTTCTAAAGATAGTCAATATATCTTAATGGAATTCTGAGTGAGTTTTATAAAAGAATTATAAAAATTATTTCTAAAAAGTTTATGTCAGAATGATGATAAACTGTCTTCAAAATAATCATATAACCATTTTTCATATTTCTTTTGAAGTAGAAGCCAGAGAAATTATCTACTTAAAAGCTTTGGAATCACAATTTTGGATGATGATTTACAAAAAAGGAAAACATCCTTTATTCAACAGGCACTAGGCTAAGTTTAGCTTTACATCTATTTACTCTAAAACTTAAAAAACAACCTAGCAAGTATCACTGAAGTTAACTTAGAGTCACATATCTTTTAAAAAGGATTTGAAAGCAGATCAACAAAATCTAAAATCAATGCTTTTTCTATGTAACATTGATTGAATGTTGGTTTGATTTTCAAAATTTGCTTCTGTAACACTTAATTTCTCAGTTCTTATTTACAATAACTTCCCCGTTCCTTATCCGACTCTCCCATTTGATAGCAAATTCTTTGGGAGTTGACATTGTTTGTGTCTGGATGAATATAATATCCCTGGACTCAGTGCAAAATGTGTTTTATAAGTTTTAATAAGTATTTATTAATGAAAGAATGCTCAGCAAATGGAATAATTGTTCAAGGAAAAAGGAATGACGTGAAAGTTGTGAAGAAACAAACCCATGAAAACAGAGAAATATAATACAATAATATCAGCCTGGTGCAATGGCATATGCCTGTAATTATAGGGACTTGGGAAGCTGAGGTAGAAGAATAGCAAGTTTGGGGTTAATGTGGGCAATTTAGTCTCAAAAATAAAATAAGAAGGGCTGGGGATATAGTTTATGGTAGAATGTCTCTGGGTTCCATTTCCAGTACTACAAAAGAAATAAAATAAAATAAAATAAAATAAAATAAAATAAAATAAAAAACTATCAGTGGGGTTATAGGAAGACATGAGTATATGGGTTTGGGAAGAGTCCCTCAGCTCTATGGACTTCTCTATTCTGAATGACCTAAATACCACACAGACATAATCTCTGGTTCTCTGGCTCACAAGAACATCCTGAAGAACAATCATAACATGAATTCTTGGCATAACACTAACAGTTTTAATATAGAATAAGTATCACAGAAAAGCAAATGATGAGAAACAAGATAAAATAAACTCAAAATTTAAATAAAGAGAAATGTATAAAAATGATATGAGAGTCAATTTGTTTTGGGGACCAGCATGTCTACTATAATAGCTGTAGTTTTTTAAAATATTTATTTATTTGTTTTAGTTGTGCACAATGCCTTTATTCGTACGTGGTGCTGAGGATTGAACCCGGCTGCGCATGTGCTAGGCGAGCGCTCTGCCGCTGAGCCACAACCCCAGCCCCAATATTTGTAGTTTTGTAATAGCATTGCTTTGTGTTGACAGATACAGCCTATTTCCATTTATTTTCCTTTACCAGCTCTATGTCATATAAATGTACGGTGTCACACAACTGTAAAATTCCTGAGAGATAAACTAGTCTACTCTAACCCCAACAGTTGGGATTAGTTTTAGCTCTGAGAAAACACCCTAAAATCAGTAGCTTTAGCATTAAAACTGACAGATGCTCTTACAAAAGAACTCTGGAGTTGAGCATTTGTCATCATCTAGTTAACAGTCTAGTTAAGAATTTTGATTTCAATCTAGAAGCTTTTCCATTATATTCCAAGGAATGTTTTTATAAAATTAATCAAAGGTTAAGGCATTTTGAAATCTACTCAATTATTTTAGATTCTTAAACAATTCAAGACAATAGCTATTTCTAGGTAACATGTGGATCTAGGAAAATATTACTATTTTCTTCCTCCCCCAACAACTTCATTAAGGTATAATTGACAAATTTTACACACACACTTACAATCTAAACATGACATTTTGATCTATTATACACTGTGATAATATTAAGTCAGGGTTATTAACATATCTGTCACCTCATACTTAATATTTTTTTGGTGAGAATATTTAAGATCTAATCTCTTTAGCATTATTTACTCTAGTCACCATGCAGTAAATAGATCTCCAGAAGTTATTCATCCTATCTTACAGAAACTTTGTTTCCTTTTAACCAATCTCCCCATTCTCCTTCACCTATACATGTTCACTCTTATGCTCATGTCAAAAAGAATTTAGGCTACATGTCCAGTAGAAATAAAGCTCATCGTTGGAATAAGCCTATGCACACAGATTTCAAACATTTATTGAGTCTGAGTTTTTCAATTTGACTACTGTTGCCTAATTCAGGAGCTACAATAAAGTTATTTCAACAATGCTCCATTGAAACTTGTCACACAGTATACCTGCTATTTTTTAAAGACTGGGCAAAACTTTATGGAGTTGGCTACTTCCAACTATGTGTAATAGATCTTTTATTTAACGAAAGCAGGTGCTTCTTAATAACAAGTTTGTGGGTGCACTGAAACTCACCTTTCATGGAATGTATATTGTTCTATGAGTTCACTGTATTCCAACATTTCTTTTCATTTTTCAACATTGTGTTTTGTATTTTAAGTGCCTAGATCTGGTCTCCAAATTGAGTGTCTAAAATATTGATTACCTATTTGTAGCAAAATTACTTGTACACTTGTAGATCCATTTTCAGTAAATTGACTAAATATATAATTTTTCTAATTTAGGGACTTGTAAACTTTTCCTGTAAATTAGCAGACAGTAAAAATTTAAGCTTTATGAGCCATACTGTCTCAGATACAACTACCTAACTCTGCCCTTTTAAAAACCTGTAAGCAGCCACTGACAATACTAAATCAATGTACTTAATTATGTTATAATAAATTTCATTTACGGCTGGGCATGGTGGCGCATGCCTGTCTGTAATCCCAACAGCTCAAGAGGCTGAGGCAGGAGGATCACGAGTTCAAAGCCAACCTCAGCAAAAACACTGATGCGCTAAGCCACTCAGTGAGACCCTGTCTCTAAATAAAATACAAAATAGGGCTGGGGATGTGGCTCGGTGGTCGAGTGCAGTATATACATATATACATATATGTGTGTGTATACACACACACACACATATATGTATGTATACACACACACACACAAGCTCATTGGTTAACCACAACGAAAATCATGCTAGCCTAAGAATATTTTAGGAAAAATAAAAAATTTTTATTTTATAATTTGCAAAATCCCACCTAAATCTCAAACTAAATATACAACATTTTTGAAACAAACCTTTACAGAACTATAAAACAAAAACTTGGCACGTGAGTAGGAAAACTTGTGATTATGAAACTTTTCTCTATTTTCTTCTTCCTGGAATATTTCAAGTTTTATATCACTATTATTATCTCAATCTGTTTCCCTCCAGTCTTTCTTTGCTTCTTTAAGTTTCACTCCATCTTTCTCCATTCTCATATAATCACAAAAACTACTAAACAAAACGCTCACAGTCACAGTTAGAAAGCAAATGTTAAATTATCTATCCCTGTTGAAAAAAGTTGTAAGGTTATAGTTTGGATCTAGAATGTGGTAGAGAGCTTGCCTAGCATGCGTGAGGAACTGGGTTCAATCCTCAGCACCACATAAAAAAAATAAATAAAATAGTTATAAAAATATATATATTTAAAAAATTAGAATCCATGGGCTGGGGCGGTCATTCAGTAGTAGAGCACTTGCCTAGCACATGTGAGGCACTGGGTTTGATCCTTTTTCAGAAACAAAATTTTAGGGGCAATTTACATTATCTATAATTCTAGTAAATTGTTTAAACTACATTATATGATAGCTAATACTAAAGGACCTTAAAATTTTACCTTTCTACAAGAAAGTAAAAAAACAACCCAGTGAATGGCAAAACTTGTATCTAGAACAAACAACTCTTACAACTCAATAATAAAGATAATTCAACATTAAAATGGGCGCATAGTTTGGAACTTGAATCCAATTTTAAAATGGATGCCTAGTTTGGATCTTTACTTACATTTAGTAATACACTAAATATGTATTTTTAAATCCTGAATCACTTTGCTGTTTTGTCAATTTATAGAGGTATTCTACTTACAATAAATAATCATTAACCAAAACAAAGAAATTAAAGATGAAGACAGAAGTGTGGAAAAAAGTTTCCTCAGAAAATAAAAAATAAATGACAGTAAAACTAAACTACTATACTATTTTAATATTTGTTCTACCTAAAGGCAGTGACAGCATTGGTAACTTCTATCCTTCAAACCTCTCTATCCTCACCCAAGATCCAACATCTACCATATATGAATTAAAAGGAAATTTCTTTAGGACTATATTCAGTTACTTAGAATGGCTACTGGACTGCTATGGCCAGGGAGTTATGGCACTAAGATATGGCACTAAGCATAGTTACGGATCCCAAATAAAGCAAAATGATAAATCTCAAAAACCTAAAGTCCAAAGTATTAGGCAGAAATGTATTACCCAGCCGGGAGCAATAGCTCACACCTGTAATCCCAGCAGCTCCAGAGGCTGAGACAAGAGGATCACAGGTTCAAAGCCAACCTCAGCAAAAGTAAGGTGCTAAAATACAAAACAGGGCTGGGGATGTGGCTCAATGGTTGAGTGCCCCTAAGTTCAATCCCCAGTACAAAACAAAACAAAACAGACAAAAAAAAGAAATAAAGAAAAGAAAAACAGAAAAAAGAAATGTATTGCCCAAACCTTTCAAAAATAATGCAAATCAGAAGTCAATGGAGCATATCTTTAAAGTATCAAAAGAAAAGAAACTCAATTTTCAGGTATTACCCTAAAGTTTATAATATACATTTATAATTACTCTAAATCTATTTTCAAATAATACTAAACTGCTTCACAGGTAGAACAGGCAAATTATTACAGTATTCCAAATTCTTCCCTCCTATCCCTTATAATATTGCTGTCATTCATTTCACCTGTCAATAACTGTAATAGCTGAATGTGTTATGCTATTTTAATTACTTTGAACACATATCAATTAAGAATAAGGAAGTAAAATGCTTTAATTTACCTTTACTTATTCATTCTCTACTGCTCTCCCCTTCAAAATGTGGATCTGAGTTTCTGACCTGCATCATTTCCTGTGTCTCTGGAGAATGTCTTTTTAATGTTTCTTGTAAGGTAACATTTCTTATTAACAATAGATTCTCTCAATTTTCATTTGCCTGAGAAAGATAATTTTACTTATATACAGAATTCTATTTTGGTGATTTTTTTTCACAATTCAATGTAGTTTTCATTCTTCTTCCTGTACAGAAAAGTGGGAACTCAACCCCCTTTTTAAGATTCTCTTTTGGCCGGGCGCAGTGGTACACACCTGTAATCCCAGCACTTGGGAGGCTGAGGCAGGAGAATCTCGAGTTCAAAGCTAGCCTCAGCAATGGGGAGGCACTTCGCAACTCAGTGAGACCATGTCTCTAAATAAAATACAAAAAAAAAGGGCTGGGGATGTGGCCCAGTGGTCGAGTGCCCCCGAGTTCAATCCCCGGTTCCAAAAAAAAAAAAGATTCTCTTTTGTCTTTGGTTTCCTTGCAGTTTGAATATGATATTCCCAGATGTAGATTTTTGGTACACATATTGATTCTGTTTGGTTTTCTCTAAGTTGCTGGAATCTGTAGTTTAGCGTCTGTCATCAATTTTGGAAAATTTTCAGCCATTATTACTTAAAATATTTCTTTTGCTCTTTCCTGATGACCCCATCAAACATATTTGTTACAGTGCTTTTGATTTCTAGCATTTCCTTTTGATTCTTTGGTGGAATTTCACTCTCTATGCTTACGTGACCTGTATGTTGTTCGCTCTTTTCATTAAAACCTTTACCACATTACTCATAATTATTCCAAATATCCAATATGACAATTCCAAAATCTCGGCTATATCCTCTAATGAGTTAGGCTGTTGTGTTTATTGTTTGCAATAGCTACAGTGTTTGTGGCTAAAATTTCCTCTAACTTGCTTGTTTTTAATCTACTGTTGTCCTTGGAAACTTTTAAAACTGAGTACGAGACTTGCAGTTCTTCCAGAGAGGAAGCGTTCTATGGACCTATATAGTTTCATAGGTTTAAGTGGGTCCATGTCCTTGGCTGCAACCTTCAAAAGCACTTCTCAGCAGCCCCCCCCCCCCCCCCCCCCCCCCCAATTTAGGTGAAACAGAAAAGCTAGAGAGGACTGGAGTGGATATTTCCCTTTCCCCAAGTTGGTCAGGCTCTGGTAATTTTCCTTGTGAACAAGTGGAAAACAGAATGCTCAAGCACATTTCAAGATGGTTACTATCCCATTTCCCCTGTTGGAAGCCACTGGGCATTTTTTTTTCCTTCCAGTCTTCACTATGAGAAATTGGAGGAAATCCTGGAGGTACTGAGACTCCCCTAATACCGAGTCCCCGGGAGTTTTTAACTCTCAAACTAGTTTACAATCATTTCCCAACAACTTATCAGTTACAGTTTTAAATTTTCCTACCAATTCCTGCTCCCTTTGGCTTTGCTCCTGGTAAGCTGTGATTCTCTGTATTCACTTCTCTCTTTAGTTTGAGGGCATTACTTTGCAATATGACCTGAATTATCTGATGGACATAAAAACTGTTGATTTTCAGTTTGTTCAGTTTTTTTCTTGTGAGGACAAATAATAATTTCCAATTTCTTTACATGTTCAAGTTGAATCCATAATTCCTCTGTCCTTTTGATATGTTTTATCTTTCTGTGGACACTTTGTTTTCTAGAATAAGATGCTTTAGGTTCATCTTATACTTTCCCTACCCTTGTTATGGAATTAGGGATTTCTCAAGGAAGTCTTTTAGTGGAGAATACATAGACCCGAATGGTAAGTACACTCATTGTTACGAAGAGTCATTAGCTCTATGACCTCTAAGTACACAGAGCTAATAAATTATATACTTAAATATCTTCAATTCCAGCCCAATATTCCAGAGATTCTTTCCCCATTCCTTAGTTTTCCATCTTGTCCACAGTGAAAAGGCTGGCTTCCACTATCCAAAATATATGTATTCACTTGCACAAGCCTAGAATACATGAAAAAACAGTTCCAGACAAATCCTCACCACCAAATGCCTGAGAAGAGCATTTGGAAATATTATCTCACAATCTGTGAATTACCTATTCATTTTCTTACTATTACCTCTTGATGAACCAAAGCTCTTAACTTTGATGATCTTGCTTTTACTAAATTTAATGGTTAATTTTTCTTAGTTTTAAGAAATCAGTGCCTCTATTCCCTTCCCTCCCACCTATATATGAAGATATGCTCTTGTGGTTTTTTTTTTTTTTTGGAGAAGCTAAACCCTTACTGTGTATAATTTCAATACTTTTATATTTATTAACTGAAACTTATGATAAATGTATAGTCCATCTTAGAGAATGTTATATATGACCTTGAAAACAATGTGTAAATGTGTAGGGTTCTATAAATACCAAATATATTTAGTTGATAATAATGTCCAAGTGTTCTACATGTTTTATCAAGTACTAAAGAGGAGTGTTGAAGTTTCCAACTTATAACACTAACATGTCTCCCCCTTTAGTTCTCCCTTGATATCAGTTTTGTATCAGGCATTTTGACACTTTTATATCTTTTTTTAAAGATTTTTTTTTTTTAGTTGTAGATAGACAAAATACCTTTATATTGTTTATTTTTTTTATGTGGTACTGAGGATTGAACCCAGTGCTACACACATGCATTCTA
This sequence comes from Tamias sibiricus, assembly GCA_025594165.1. Classification (NCBI taxonomy): domain Eukaryota; kingdom Metazoa; phylum Chordata; class Mammalia; order Rodentia; family Sciuridae; genus Tamias; species Tamias sibiricus. Next base: position 97,146,442 of record CM046666.1, read on the forward strand.
CCACTAAGCCACAAACCCAGCCCCTTTTATGTCTTTTTGATAACCGGAGCTTGTATAATTTTGAAATGTTCCTCTTTCCTTCTGACACTTCCCATAAAGTATATTTTTGCTTGATATTTAACTACCCTAGTACTATAATTTTTCCTTGCCTGAGATATATAGCTCCAGTTTAAATTTATCTGTTTTCTTATATTTAATGTGATTCTTATAAATACCATATAGTTGCTTTTTTAAAAAATTTGATTAATTATTCCACTTAAATCTAATGTAATTATTGATGTGGTTGGGCTTAAGGTTTTATCTTGCTACTTATTTTCTATTTTTTCCATTTATTCTTAACTCATTTTTTCTTCCTTACCTGTTTTCTTTTGGTCTGAAAAAATTTTAGATTCACTTTTATCTTATTAACTATACCTCTTTTAGTGGTTGCTATAGGATTTATAGTATACTAACATTCATCTGCATCTTTTATATTTTTGTTCCCCAAAAGTTTACTTTTATATGTTATAAGCTGCTACTGATATTGTTCTTCTTTAAACAATTATCTTTTAAAGAAATTTAGAAGAAAATTAAGTATTTTCTATTTTCCTACATACTTGCCACTTCTGGAGTTCTTTATTCCTTTGTGCAGATCTGAGTCTCCACACAGTATCTTTCCATAGTTCATGTCTACTTGTAATAAACTTTTTGCCTCTTTTGTCAAAAAAAATAGTCTCAGCCAGGCACGGTGGCGCATGCCTGTAATCCCAGCACTTGGGAGGCTGAGGCAGGAGGATCACGAGTTCAAAGCCAGCCTCAGCAATGGTGAGGCACTTAGCAACTCAGTAAGACCCTGTCTCTAATAAAATACAAAGAAGGGCTGGGGATGTGGCCCAGTGGTCGAGTGCCCCTGAGTTCAATCCCTGGTACAAAAAAAAAAAAAAAAAAAAAAAAAAAGTCTCTATTTTGCCTTTGTTTTTGAAGTATACTTTAGCTGAATATAGAATTCTAGGGTTCTCCCCCTTTAAGAAATGGCTAGTTTTATTTCTTATGAGAAGTGACCAGCAATTCTTATGATTATTGCTCTGTATGTAGTTTGAGAAACTTTTCTTGATGGCTTTAATGATTTTTCTCACTGGCTGTCAATAATTTGATAATGTGCTGTGTGTGTGTGTGTGTGTGTGTGTGTGTGTGTGTGAGAGAGAGAGAGAGAGAGAGAGAGAGAGGGAGAGAAAGAGAAAGAGAGTCTCTCTCTCAAACAAGACAGATGGGGAAAGAGAAAGAGGAAAAGAGTAGGGAGGAAGAGACATACAGACAGACACTGGCTGTCCCCTGTGATAGGTAACAGATGGACAGGAACAGTGGTAGGAACATGGGGTTGAGGCAGATAATTCTATGGACTGGGCCTACTGTGCTGACTCCCTTTTTTCTTTTAAAAAGCAATTTACCTGAGGCCACTCTAACCTGCTTGGGTAAGCCAAAAGGATGTGCTACATTCCTCAGCAAACAACCTGTTAGGTGCAGGGGGAATGCAGGACCAAATATTCCTCCCTGTCAATAAAAACATCACAAGTTACTCAGAAGGAGGGACTTTTATGACCTTTATATAGGCCAGATTCCAGGACTCAGGGAGACAAAATAATTAGAAGCAAAATCCCCCAACCATAAAATCTGTTAAGTACAAGTTCCAATTAGAACCAGTCAACATGGGCCAAGATGACCCAGAGTTGGCGTTGTATCTTTAGCATGTCATTATAATAGTCAAACTCCCACACCCCCTGAAAGTTAAGACCATGCACAGTCACAGTGGGGACTTGAAAGTCTGATGCAATCCTGCTGTCAGTCAGAAGTCAAAAGGTGAACCTGGGTAGGACTCTGGAAACTTTCTTGGGACTTGCAATAAAACTGGAGGGCAGAAGGGCACACTCCCTCTCTCCTGAGAGGACCCACTCTTTCCCTTTCTCCCTTGATAGTGGCTCTTTCTGCCTTTTCCTTTCCTTTCTGATCAACTCCTGCCTGCAACTATGTGACTCAAATGAAATTCTTCAGGCAAGACTGCAAGAATTGGTGATCACAGACTTCTGTGGCCAGCTTCAGCTGCATGGGCAGATCTTACTAGGTAATACCTTACTAATAGGTTTTATTCTACTGTGTATTTTTATTTATATCCTTGTTCACTCTCTTTTTGCTCATATTTTATGGAAGGAATGGAACATGCGCAATGATGGTATTCTGTTTTCTATTTTGTTTAGAAAATGTATTTAAAATCAATTCTTATATTTATAATACCTGTTTTAAAGTCCTTTTCATTTATTTCATTTCTTTCTTTTTTGTGCTGGTGATTGAACCCAGGGCTTCATGCATGCTAAATGCATGCTCTATCACTGAGCTTTGCCACAAACCCATCTGGATCTGTTTTTAATAACATATTTTTTCTCTGATTATAAATTATATTTTCCTACTTCTTTATCTGTGTAATCATTTTTAAATGGATGTTGAGTATGGATTTTATTATCTTCCTTTGAAGAGCGTTGTTTTGTTTCAGCACACAAGTAATTGACATGCATATAAACCTAAATGTTCTCAACCTTGTCTTTAAGTTTTGTTTAAAAAACAAGTCCAGAAAAGCCTTTCCTCCAGGAGTGTATTAGTCCTACATCTAAATCATGCACTTTCTGGGATTTCTATAAATGCCTAGGGTAGTCAAGATCTTGAAAGACAAAATCTGTTATTTTTTGTCAGACCTCTGCAAATTCTCATAGCTGTTCTTTCCCTAGAAATCTTTACCTAGAGTTATAACCAGTCCATATGCAGCTTAACATTCAGCTAAAGACTATTCACTCACTTATATTATGAGGAAATTTTGATAAACCAGATTCAGTGTTTTCTTGCAGTCTATATAAAATGACTTTAATGGGTTAGCCCAGAAATTCATTTATCTTTTCTTTCTTTCTTTCTTTCCTCCCTCCCTCCCTCCCTCCCTCCCTCCCTCCTTCCTTCCTTCCTTCCTTCCTTCCTTCCTTCCTTCCTTCCTTTCTCTGTCTGTCTATTTTGCAGTAATGGGGACTGAATGAACCCAGAGGCACTTTACCACTGAACTACATACCTAGCCTTTTTTATTTTGAAACAGAGTCTTGCCAAGTTGCACAGGTTGACCTCAAACTTGGGATACTCCTGAATAGCTGGAACTATAGGAGTGTACCAGCATGCCTGGCTACAAATTCCTATTTTATAAAAAGCAGTTATGTCTATCGTCCAAAGCTCTGAGATCACTAAGAATCGATTTTAAACATATTTTCTAAACAAAATAGAAAACAGAATACCATCATTGTCCATGTTCCATTCCCTCCATAAAACATGAGCAAAAAGAGAGTGGACAAGGATATAAAACAATGGTAATTTACCTCAAAATCTACCATATGTAGAGATCTTCAAAAATTTACTGTCAGATTAGAAATTATGGTTAAAAATATAAATTCATTACACTACAGATCAGTGGAGAAAGAATGGATCATCCCCTGCATAGTGTTAGGCCAACTGGTAATTAGGCTGAGGAAAAAAAAAAATGTAATAAAGTTAAATTTTCAATATCACACTGGCTAAGAAAACCAATGCAGATGGATTCAAGTTAAAGTTTAAAAGGAATTTAAAATAATATTTTAAAAGCATCAGTTTAAGCCGGGCGTGGTGGCGCACACCTGTAATCCTAGCACTTGGGAGGCGGAGGCAGGAGGATAGCAAGTTCAAAGCCAGCCTCAGCAATGGCGAGGCACTTAGCAACTCAGTGAGACCCTGTTTCTAATAAAATACAAAAAAGGGCTGGGGATGTAGCCCAGTGGTTGAGTGCCCCTGAGTTCAATCCCCAGTACAAAAAAAAAAAAAAAAAAAGCATCAGTTTAGAGGAGAATTTTTAAAACAGGAAAAAAAAAAAAAAAAAAAAAAAAAAAAAAAAAACCACAAACCAAAAATAGTATGACTTCAAATATCAAACTAAATAAAAGGACAAACAGACCATGTTTTCAATGCATTTAACCAACAAAAACTCACTATCTAGAATATACAAAGAGCTCCTAAACACCAACAGTAAAAAAAAGGACAAAGAATATAACGCGGCCATGTCCATAGAAAAGGAAAGAAAAATGACCATACTACATTAAAATGATCAATCTTGCTGTTATTGAGGACATGTGAATTAAAATAAAGAGAAAACATTTCAATGGCAAAAATTTTAAAAGCCTAATAGTATCAAACGTTTGTAAGGAAACACTGAAAGTAGAACATTAATTTTCCAGATGAAAGTATAATTTCTTAGAAGCAATTTGGCACTGTCAAATAAAACTGAAGTATATATACCATGGCCTAGAAATTTCGGTACAAGAAATATGCCCTGGAAACTGGTATAACAATTTTCATTATAGTATTATTTTCTAAAACTGTGGGCATAAGATGAGCAACAAAATAGATGTCCATCAATTAAAAATGGGCAAATAAATTACTTAGGAAAATGGCACTCAGTAACTGCACAATTGTGTCAGTAAGTGTCTCTCCCAACCGCTTATTTTGCTTCTGAGAGAAAAGATCAGAGTGCTTAAAGTCACACAGTCAACTGCATAAGAGTCAGGACCAGAAGACCCCCAAGTTATTAGTCTGGTGCTCTTTTCACTATTTCAATACCACTTCAAACAAGCTTAACAACAACAACAAAATTCTTGAGAGGTTTTTTTTTTTTTTTTTTTTATAAAAAAAATACTGATTTATAAAAAAGCCTTCTATTTAGTCACAACACAGATGCATTAATATTTTTTGGAATCACCACTGTGATTGATACTTTATTGTGAATTCATAATAGGAAAGGAAAAACATCCACCATTAAAAGGTCTTTGAATCAAATGCAAACATTTTAAACTCTTTTAAGATTATTTATACACAGTTAACAACAATGACATTTCCACCATAATCTATACTCTTTCATAATTTTTACTTTAGCCAATGTTGATTTCAAATCTACTGGGAATTTCTCAAATAATGTCTCCTAAACATTTACCCTTTAGATTTTGTGTTACATAAAAATAATCTAGGGCTGGGGTTGTGGCTCAGTGGTAGAGCGCCCACCTAGCACATGCGCGGCCCGGGTTCGATCCTCAACACCACGTATGAACAAATGCATTGTGTACAACTAAAAGCAAATAAATAAATATTTTTAAAAAATAATAATAATCTATATTTTCACCAATTCCTCCTGGCTAATCTTATAAACTGCCAAAGAGTATTTTCCTAATTCTAGCATTTCAAAACAACTTTCAGCTTTCCAAGTCCCAAGTTTGTGAAATCATACATTTTCTAATCCTCTGTTTAGCAAATAACTCTCTCTCCTCAAAATATAAGACAGTTCTTCAACCCCAATTTTTTAGTTTCTTCACAGTCCACGATAAACTTAATTATTCTTAATTAAAGATGAGAAGTAGTATCAGATGCTAGTTTCTCTCCATGATGAACATCTGTGGTGACACCATTCACAGTGATCTCAAGTCAGTACTATTAAGACTGAAGGGTCAGGAGCAGGGTAGCCCTGAGAGTAAAACTGTCTAATACTAGGTCCATACACATATGTACGTACCTGCCCCTGGGCATAATTTAGATTCCTGAAGTCTAAATAAATGGAAGAATTTGATGAACCTTCCTCAGAGGCTATGAGCAAATTTATGGATCTGTTATATTTGAGGTAAGTCCTACTGTAAGCTTCCATTCTAAGAGGTTCTCAGAGCTTTCAGGTATTTCAAAACAACACTCATCTCTCACACACAGTGACATATAAAGTATACCCATGAAATGGTGAATATTTGAAGATGCTATATTAATTGTAAATGTTCCCATCATAAATAAAGGGTGAGCTATGATCTGAAATCAAATGTGAAAACAGATTAACCTTAAATTATGACCCACTTACATTATGACCCAAGAACTTACTTAGTCTATAACACAAATGAGATAGATGAGATCAACTGATTTACCTATTTTTACAAGTTATAATCCTTAGTTCATAATTTGTGTGAAATGAAATACCAAATTATTATTCTGACTGAAAAAACTACAAGTTTAAGATGTGACCTGGTCAGAGCACTGAAGAGAATTTTACAAAAAGACTTCCAAACTGCCAGTCACTAAATCAAGGACAAATGATGATTTAATTGGTTGGTTGTTTTTCTGGTACTGGGCATTTAACCCAGGTACACTTTACCACTGAGCTACATCCCCAGTCCTTTTATTTGTTCTTCTGAAACAGGGTCTCACTATGCTGTCCAGGCTGGCCTTAAACTTGTGATCTTCCTGACTCAGCCTCCCCAGACACTGGGATATAGCATGCACCACCACAGGCTCCTGATGGTCTGATTATTAACAGTTTTATGGCAAAGGCAGTTATTTAGAATTTGGTTTCACCTTTAGGTTTTCATTCTGAAAATTCCTGTGAACTTATACTTTTACCCAATGTAAAACCTTCTGATAAAGCTAAGATAACATGACTACAGGGCTAGCTGCAGGCTTCCCCAATACCAAGTTAATGAAATTAGACTTATTTGAAAGAAAAAACATAGCAGGGCTATAACATCATTTGCTAATTCTTCCTTTTTACCATTAGAAGTACTTACAATCAGGGTAATGTTTAAGGTATAACTTTCATCCTGCTTCTTACTCACAAGAATAGTGGTCAAAATGAGATTTATGAAAGGCAATGATTACCTAGGAAGTCAAGCAACTGATCACCTTACCATTTTTAAGAATTAACTGAAAACAACAAGATGGTAATGGGAAGATAATGTAAGACGCTATTAGAACACAGCAAGTTGTCTTATAAGGGAAAGAAGAACTGAAACTTTAGGGCTGGGCAAAGCGTCTATGTGAAGAAAAATTAAAAAGTGTTAACCCGAATGTAGGTAAAATAAAAACAATTTAAAATATTAAATAAAGTTAGAAACTGGCATATTAAAGTTACTTTTACAAAGCTTATAAAGAAAATCCCTTTTAAAAATATTTACTGGTCTAGTTGTTCTGATTAAATTAGTGAAATACACCAATTCACCACACATTTTTACTGAACACCTAAGTATGGTAAAGGCTTTGTATAGGTAATTTGGATTTAAAAATAAACTCAATTTTTGCCTTTAAAGAGCTGGGGGTGGGGTTGGGGCACCAAGTTACACTATGATACATAACAGAGAGGGAAATGAAATGTTTAGGGAGCCCAGAGAGAAATAATCGGAATGTTGCTTTAGAAAGTCTTCATGGATACCTAGCCTGCATAATGCCCTGGGTTCAATTCCTTGGAGAGTGGGGTCTGAAGAAAGTCTTCATGGGAGTGATATTTGTATTAGGCATTAAAGAATGGATAGAAATTTGAAGGGAGTGATGGTGTGTGCCTATAGCCCCAGGTACTTGGAATACTGAAGTAATAGGATCACTTGAGACTATAAGTTCAAAAGCAGCTCTGGGCAACATGGCAAGATCCTTTATCAAAAAAAAAAAAAAAAAAAAAAAAGAAAGAAAGAAAAAAAAAAAAAAAGAATGGACAGTAATTTAAAAAGCACAGGCAGCAAAAGGAATCTGGAAAAGGAAAAGAAGGAAATAAACAAAAAATGGAAGGAACAGTTTAAGCAAAGGAAGAAAATGTATAGGATATTCACAGTAAAGAAAGAAAAACAAAAAATAAGCCTAGGAAAAAAGACTGGACACAGAGAAAACCCTTGAACACCACATGAAAAGTTCATTAAAAAATTTTTTTTGTTGTTTTTTTGTTTAATTTTGACATAGGGTCTCACTAAGTTGCTGAGGCTGGCTTCAAACTTGTGATCCTCCTACCTTAGCCTCCCAAGTCCCTAGGATTATACAAGCATGTGCCACCGTGCCTGGCAAGAAAGTTCATTTTTAACAGTGGGAATTCACATTATTTTGTGCTGTAGAGACATACATAATCTAGGCTTTTACTATCAGATGGGCTTGTGCAAAAGTTAAACTTTAACAACTACACTAAATTTTAGCTATCAATCCACCAACTCCTATGAGATTTAAAAATCATAATGAATTCTGAAGATGGTTAAATGCTAAAAATTTTAAGCAGATCCAGATGCTCAATGGTCAATATAATTATATATAGATAGTGACCATATAGCTTGTCATGAAAATGGGACTATCAAGAATAAAAGCAGACTATTATGGTTTGGAATGAGCTGTCCCTCAAAAGCTCCTGTGCTAATGCAAGAATATCCAGAAATGAAATTATTATATTATGATAGCTGATCCTAGTTTGGATGGACTAATTAGGTAGTAGCTATAGGCATGTGGGATGTGGCTGGAGGAGATGGATCACTAGGGGCATGCCCTCCAAGGGTTCAGCTTCCCTGTGGCCCCTTTCCCTTTTTCTCTACCTCCTGGCCACCATGAATGGAGCAGTGCTCCTCCACCATGCCCTTCTGCCATGATATTCTGCCTCACCTTGGGCCCAGAGCAATGGAGTCATCTCATCATGGACTGAACCTCTGAAACTATGAGCCAAAATAAGCTTTTCCTCCTCTAAATTGTCCTTGTCAGTTATTTTCATCACAGAGACATTATTATTATGTTAATTTTTAATTTTTTCTTCCTTAGATTCCCCATGTGCAGTGGGAGTCTCCTGTGAAGTAGTAGTAGGATCTAGCATTTAATGCTGAGATTAGTGGCTAGGTACATATAAAATATGAAAACAAGTGTACTTTTTATTGTAGATGAGACTTGAAAGATGAATAACTTCATGTAAATGTATATGAGACTGCTCTATCTTAACTAATGAATGAAAACGATGGAGAGAGAGGAACTACTAACCTAATAAGCACATTTAGATTCCGATGGTATTTCCAGAGTTTCTGTGTTTAGTTTTTATATTTGAAAATAAAACCAATTTTCAGCTATATTTACATCCCAAATCATATTAACTTTGCTTTAACATAGGATGGGGAGGTGGGGGTAGGGTGGGAATCTTGTGTTCATTGCTAAAATTACAAAAAAACTTCATAGTTTACAAAGACTTATGTGGGTGGTTCCAACAACTTGGCCTTTTAACCTCTTGCCAAAAACCATACCATATGTGTTCTGAATAAACCCAGATGCCCTGTGTGAGATACTTCAAATCCAACTTCCAAATGCTTGCTATTAGGAAACTCTTACAGAGAAAGAAGCAATCTCATTAATGCTAATCAGAAATTAATTGACAAAACAATTCTATGCACTTAAAGAGAATAAAACCAGAAACTTATCTAATGTCAGGACTTTGGAAAAGTATCTTGACATTTTTTTAACTATTAATTCTGATCAAAGTCTAAGACCCCATTAAAGAAGGTCCTGACACAGGTAAAAAAAAAAAAGTTAAACTTTTCATAGTTAAAATCACCCTATGTCAGAGGCTGGCAAACTTTTGGCTTTGGTGGCCAGTCTCTATTACAACTACTCAATTCCTGTTGAAGCATGAAGGCAGCCATACATAATAATATAATGAATAGGAGGGCCTATGATCCAACAAAACTTTACTATCAAAAACAGGGCTGGGGTTTAGCTCAGTGGTAAAACATGTGGAGGTGGATTTGCTAACTCCTGGAGTATAAGTTCCTTTGTACCCCTAGTGCCTTGGACAATGCCTGGTATATAATATATGCTCTGTAAATGTTTATAGATGAATCATATTATTTAATTACTCAAGTTATTGAGTATTGAGACTAGGTTCTTAAGTTAGTATGAGAATAACAGAAACTCTAAGTCCTTATTTCTAAATTTCTTAAAATTAAAAATATTTATTTTAGTTGCATAATTAATCACAAAACATTATCATGCCAGTACTGACCTCTGCTCATCTAAGACTACTATTAATTTCCTAACTCCTTTGGCAATATTCACATAAATAAGTAATCTGAATACCTAGTATAAGGATTAAAGCTGAATAGTCATGTTGAGTGCAAGCCAGAGTTAATGCCCTGGCAAATGAGAGTCAAAGGCAAATGGGAAGAACCCTGTGGAGAAAACTTGTTTGCAAACAAGAATGGAAGAGAAGTTAGACCTATTTGTACCCAACAATGAAGATCTATGAGATTTCGGGGTCCTGTAGGAATAAATCTTTTTTTATTAGAGCTTTTTGGAAAGAGCTTTTGTTCTTTACAACCAAATAATTCCTGACTAGAAAATGGGAACATAAAACATTTTGGAGATGATGAACACCTGTGCTAAATCTTTAAAAAATGAATAGGCAGGGTTCCTAGTCTAGATGAGGTAGTAAGAAACGAATTTTTACAATTTTTATACATCAGACATTGGCCATGCAGGACAGTAACCCCTTAGGGAAAAGAAACAAAGTGAGCCCTTCTCCAATAGCTTCCTGCTTAGAGCTTCTAAGGAGCAAAGGGAAAAGAAAACCAGATGGACATTGGCAATCTCCCTGAGTTAAGGAAACAAGGTGGAAAGTCATACTTGTTAGAATTTGCCAGATAGAGTACCAGAGAAAATTGCACAGAGTAGAGTATATCTGCAGAGGATTCCACTGAAGTCTTTACTAAAAGTATCAGCACATACTTGTGAGGAATCTACCTAAGGAGGAAAAGAGGCAACTAGAAGTAAAGCCCAGCATTGAGACCATATCTCCTGCTGAACTCCCTACTTAACCTCACTTTACTTTTGTCTTCCACAATTATCATGAGAAGTATGTTTTCTTCATTACTATAGGTTTAGCAATCCCTTGCAGCAACATGGGCAAACTAATCCTTGATTTAAAAAAAAAAAAAAAAGAAAAGAGCCCAAGTAAATAATAACCTTCATTCCTGATATGTGCAGAACTGAAAAGAATCTTATGACTACTAGGTGATTAGAATCACACATACATCATCTGGCCTACCTCCTGTGAGAAGGCACCCACCAGTCTAGGAACACCCGTCAGCCACATACATAAATCACCTCTAAATCAGCAAGATGAACTTTGTGGCAAGAATCCTTCACCCTCTCTTTTAGCTACTTCTCAAACAAACCTTCCTTGCCTCAACACCTTGTCTCTCAACTGAATTATGCTGCTATATGACAAACAGCTGTATTTGCATCCAGTTAAAAAAAAAAAAAAAAAAAAAAAAAAAAAAGCAGAGGGAACAATCCAGAATTAATTTAGAAATAATTTAGTTCACCCAGAAGTAAAATAGCACATACGTCACAAGACTTCACGTAGAATAATCATAAGGTTATTATCTCAGCAGTGGGGCAAAATTAGCCCTAAAATTTGCTCTGTTCCCACATAATCAAGAATAAAAATTCAGCAAGCCTCAAAAGTATTAGACTATTTCAAAATGATGTAGCAGTGTCCCAGAATTTTTATAGAAATTTCTATAAAGAAACAAATATCCAAAACACAACAAGGTAAAATCCAGTGTCTGGCATCCAATGAAAGATGGCATGAAAATAATCAAGAAAATATGAACCATAATGAGGAAAAAAAGTAGCAATAATAAACAAGCTACAAAATGATACAGATGATAAAGTTAGTAAGCAAAGATATCAAAATAAATATAATGATAAGCTATATGTTCAAGAAAGTAGATGAATACTTAAAAACATCTTAAGTAGAGAAATGAATAATAAAAGGAATATAAATCAAAATTTATTTCAGAGATTTAAAATACACATTAAAGATGAAAAAATACAATGGAAAGTAAGAACAAACTGGAAATGCCAGAATTAAAGATAAGTGAACATAAAGACACAGTAACAGAAACTACAAAATTAAGCACATAAAAAAGCCTGGAAAAAAAATGCAGAGCATTAGTAAACTATGTGACAACTTTAAGCAAACTCATATAGTACATTAATTTAAGTCCCTATAGTGGAAGACAAGTGCTATATTTAACTATGGGGGGGGGGGAATGTATGGGCTTAAAGTGGCACATAACAGCAAAAAAGGAAGAAAGAAACAAGAAAAGCTGTATATTTGGATAATTTTTTAAAAAATAGTGAAAAGACACAAATTGTTGTTTTTTTTTGTTTTTTTGTTTTGTTTTGTTTTTTTTGATGGTAGAGATTGAATGAGCTACCTCCCCAGTCCTTTTTAATTCTTTATTTTGTGATAGGGTCTTGCTAAGTTGCTGAGGCTAACCTTTAACTTGTGATCCTCCTGACTCAGCCAACATGGTTGCCAGGATTGTAGGTGTGTACCACTGCACCCTGCTGATTGTTGTACTGCCAAAAAAAAAAAAAAAAAAAAAAAAAATTTTAATCTTTCGAATGTCAGGTTTAATAACAGAAAGCAGGGTTTTCATATCTGCTTTTACTCAACTGGTTACTTATGCTGTTTTGGCTGCGAAAGGCAACCAGTCTATGTAATGTAGAAGAGTGTAATCAGATGTTACCTATAATAGTGGAATCAGATATTACCTATAAACTATCTTAGTTCACAAGACAAAGAAACAGAGAAGCTATTTTTTTTTATTAAGTTTATCCTATATGGTGATAAGGAAGAAAGAAGACAGAATCACGAAGAGTTCTCATATACAGGCCTAAATGAAGAATAAGAGATGCTCTGGACCTGAGCTAGAAGTTAGGCTAGTTCGGTTAAGGAGCCAGATCTCCAGAGCGCACCAAAAATTTTTAAAAAAAAAGAAAGAAAGAAAGAAATGGCAGGGAACAGAGCCAAGTAATAGAGTCACAAAGGAGGAAAAAAAAGGGAGAGAAGAATAGAGTATAGTTCAGAATGTATAATATACTACAAGTTGAGCCAATGAACATTCGAACTGGTTTTGTTGCTCACGTTTACACAATTGATCACTTTCTAACTTCTTCTAGACTATAAAATCCCTAATAAAAGGCATTCTACTTCATTCATAATCCCCTTAGGTTGGATTCACACAGATCTGTGTTCACTAGTAACTCAGAAAATAACTGAAAGAGGACTTTTAGATACACATCTGACTGGCTTAAATGTGAAAGTGTCTGAAAAGAGCAATTACACCTGGGCAGATACCAACTATTACCAGGAAGTCAGGAATGAAAATCCTAGGGCACAAAATAATTGAGTTGCATTATACTTTGCCCATATTCAAATCAAAATTGACCAATTACCAGAAGTTTTTATAAGCCACATCAATGCTAGAAAGGGTCTGACCAAAATAATCCCCATTAATATTAACTTTTAAAAAGAGGTACAATAATTTAGAAATCTGAATATTTTAAACTTCAACCTGTTAAAAATAGAGAGTATAAGACTTCAATAAGAAAACATAGGAAAAAATATTTGCAATCTTAGGTTAGGCAAATAGTTCTTAGGTCACAAAACACACAAATTATCAAAAACAATAAACTGAACTTCTACAATTAAAAGCTTTTACTCTTCAAAAAGATACCACCAGGGAAATGAAAAGACAAGTCACAGATTGGAGAAAATATCTGTAGAACACCTGTCTTTATCAGGATCAAATCCAGAATATATAAAGAACATTTTCAACTCAATAACAAAAGAAACAACTTAGGCTTTTATAAAAATTTTTGATACTGCACCAAAAGATTGTGAATAGCAAATGAGCACCTGAAAAGATGTACATCCTAGTGTGCATGAAGCCCTGACTTCAATCCTCAGCAAGCACACATGTGCATCCATATGTACAAACAAAAGATGTTCAGTATCTTTTGTACTTAGGGAAATGAAAATCAAAACCACAATGAGATATCATTACATTTCCACTAGAAATAATAAATTTAAAAGGACTAAATATAACCAAATGTTGAGGAAGATGTGGAGAAAGCAGATCTCCCATAAATTGATGGAGCTAATGTAAAATGTTATAGCTACTTTGGAAAAAAAAAAGTCTGGTAGATTCTTATGATGCAAACTTATCCTATGGCCCAACAATCCCCCTCCTAAGTGTATGTAAGAGAAATGGAAATACATAATCACATACAGATTTGTACAGGGATATTTATGGCAGCTTTATTTATAATTCTAAGTAAAAATAATAAGAACGTCAACCTAATGAATGGTACATACACAAAATGGAAAGCCATTCAACAACAAAAAGGAACACATTATGGACATATTCAACAATGTGGAAGAAGACACAAATAACTATATCCTACATGCTTCCATTTATATGAAATGCTAGAAAAAACGAAACTATAGTAATTAGTGTTATAGCAGATCAGTAGTTGCTAGGAGTTAGTGGTAAGGAGGGAGGGTTTTTTTTCTTTTCTTTTTTTCTTTTTTCAGTACCGGGGATTGAACTCAGGGGCACTCGACCACTGGGCCACATCCCCACCCCCTTTTTGTATTTTATTAGAGATAGGGTCTCACTGAGTTGTTAAGTGCCTTGCCATTGCTGAGGCTGGCTTTGAACTCGTTTTCCTTCTGCCTCAGGCTCCCAAGTGCTGGGATTACAGGTGAGTGCCACCACGCCCAGCTAAGGAGGGAGTTTTGACTGAAAGGTTCACAAGGGAACTTTTTTTAGGGTAACATACCATCTATATATATCATGACTGTATTATAACTCACTAATTGGTGGATTTTAGTCTTTAAATTATACCTCAATAAAACAGATTAAAGAAAAAGAAAAGAGGAATGAACACATTTGCCCTTCATCTTACTTGTCATCCACTAGGATGTATCAATACTTGACAGATAAGGGCAACAGGTAGGAAAGGAGAGATACAAAGATCATTGGCAAGAAGAAGAGGGAGCTGATGCATATGACTGATGGCCCATTATTATTTCTCCTTTTGACTGGTATGACACAGTTACAAGGAGAAATAGTAATATACCATTCTTATATATATTTCCCTTTGTGTGGTAATAGCTGCAATCATGGTCTGAAAATGCTATACGTAAAATTTCAAAAATTAACGATTCATTAAGTTTTACATTTCACACAGGTCTGAGTAGCACATGAAATCTTACGCTGTCCTGCCCTGCCCCTTAGTCATCTCTTTGTCCAGGCACCCACATTATCTCTCTAACCCACTCATTTGTCACTTAGTAGCCACCTTAGACAATGTCAGATTATTGTAGGGCTTGTATTCAAGTAACCCTTATTTTACTTAATTAAGGCTCCAATGTGCAAGTGCATTGATGCTGGTTATTTGGAATGACAATGAGAAACTGTAAAGAACTTCCTTTAAGTGAAGAGGGGAAAGTACAATAAGACATTTTGAGAGAGACACCATCTACATAACTTTTATTATTATAGTATATTGTTAGAATTGTTCTATTTTATTATTGTTGTTAATCTCTTGCTGTGTCTAATTTATAAATTTAAACTTTATGAGAGGCAAGTATATGTAGGAAAAAAATGTAGTTTATATAGAGTTTAGTACTATTGTGGTTTTGGGCATCCATCATGGGTCTTGGAATATATTCCCAGCCAATAAGGGGAAACTACTGTATTCAATAGCACATTAAAAAAAGAAAGAAAGAAAGAAAGAAAGAAAGAAAGAAAAAACAGAAACCAGAATTATCTTTTTTTAGCTGTCAATGGACCTTTATTTTTATTTATTTACACACGGCGCTAAGAATCGAACCCAGTGCCTCACACATGCTAGGTAAGCGCTCTACCACTGAGCCACAAATCCAGCCCCAGAGTTATCTTTAATTCATGAAGATGTAACGGGATCATTGAGATTATCTACCAAAAAATACTTAGAATATGAGATGCTTAATATTTTTATTGCTCACAGATATCTTCGACTTGGTTAGGAAGTTAATTCTAAGCAGGAAAATTTAAAAAGGCCTTTTGACCTTATGAAATTTGAAATCTCATAATAATATACTCTGTTTTTTACAGCTATATACTAGTTAGCGGAAAGTGACCATCACATCAATTATAAATTTTTTATAGTATCACAAGAATATTTTGTTTCATATGCTATGTTTTCTTTTTTCAAAAATTCTCTTAATCTTAATACTTCCTATAGGCTTATTCTATACATTCAATTTAATTCTAAATATTTAAAAAATCAAGTACTACCATGTCAAAATACAATTCAACAATAAAGCATAACATGTTAGAAACTATAGAGAACACAAAATTTAGAATTTTAATGTTTTCTGAGTATATGATTCACTCACAATATTGTATAACCACCATCACTAACCATTTCCAGAACTTTTCCATCATAGATTATACCAATTAAACAAGAAATCTGTATTCCTCACCCTCCCAGCCTCTGGTATCCAGATGCTGAATTTGACTACTCTAGGTACCTCACATAAGTAGAACCATATATTTACCATTCCTTTACAAATTCTTCTCTAATTTTTATTGCACATCTAGAAACAAAGTACTAAGGACACAACGACTGGCAGCACACTGATATGCCCTCAAGAAACTCTAATAGGAAAAACCAAACAATAATAACAATAAACTTTCAAACATGTGATATTTGCTGTAACAGACATACAAAGTTTCACAGTAGTGCTAAGGTCTAATCAACTGACTGAAGAACATCAAGAGAGGCTCTGTAAATGAGGTGATATCTCAGGTTAGTCTTGAACTGTGAAGAATTAACTAAATGGACAAAATCATTCCTTCCACAGGAATGACATTCATGCCAGGCATAGTGACACAGGCCTGTAATCCCAGCAACTCAGGAGGCCAAGGCAGGAGGATTGTAAATTCAAGGCCAGACTCAGCAACTCAGCAAGACTCCAACAACTTAGTAGACAAGCCAAGGTCCCTGCTTTCCTTAAGTTATCAGCATACACAAAGCCTTGAGCATTTGAGCCAAAGCAAGCAGTTCAACTGAAGGCCTAAATGCTTTGGGAGGAAGTAGAAGATGAGACGGAAAATATAGCCATGTGCCAGTGATCATGAAAAAGTTCTATAATCTACAGTCTTACTTTAAACTCCAGAAGGTATGAGAATCCTCTGTGGCACTTGTCAGAAGTACACATTCCTAGGATAACTCCAAAGGTTTTTATTTTTATTTTTTTATATCTGAGGTGAACCCTAGGAATTTATATTTTTAATGAGAACTCTATATAATTCTAAGACATCCATGGACTACATTTTGGGAAATAACTAGAACAGAGGAAGCTAATGATAGCCTCAAGCAGAAGAATAATGTCAGTAGAATATATGTTTCCATCTGTTTTTGGTCCTAAAGTAATAAATATTTGTATTTTAAAAAGTACAAAAAAGTTAGAAAAATGCAAATCAAAACTACATTGAGATTTCATCTCACACTAGTCAAAATTGCAGTCATCAAAAATAAACAATAATTAATGCTGGAGGAGATATGGAGAAAAAGGAACACTTTTACAATGTTGGTGGGATTACAAATTAGTACAACTACTATGGAAATCAGTATGGAGGTCTCTCAAAATTCTAGGAATGGAACCACCATATGATCCAGCTATATCACTCCTTAGTATTTATCCTAAAGTGTTGGGGACATTAACAACATGCCAATAGATAGAAACTCTCTGGCTGTCTCCCACTTCCTGATATGGGAACTTGGCCTAGTCAAGGGCGTTAGAGAAAAAGGGGAAATACTGAGAAATGATATTGGCTAAATTATATTGTTACGTTGTGTGCATGTATAACTATGTAACAACAAATCCCACCATTGTGTATTACAACAATGTACCAATAAAAAACATGGGGAAGAAAAGTACAAAAAAGAAAAATTTCACTCACCTCTACCACCTAAAAATAAACACTTCACATTCTGGTATGTTTTTGTCCACATGTTTATATTACATACATTTTTAAAAAGAAGAATCATACTGTACAAACTATTTTGAAGTCTGTTCTTCATTTAGTCATAAAAGAGAACATTTTTCTTTCCTATTCTAAAACTTTTGAGGACTGCATAACAGATCATATGTACCATACAGGTATAACCCACCCCTCATTTTTGAAAACTTCAGTTAATTTCATAGTAAAAATTAGTAACTTTTCACCTGTATTCCTGTATTGTACCACTGCTGATATGTCAACATTTGAATAAAAACTGAGTTTTACAAAGATCACTCTTATGACAATACAAGGGCTGAATTTGAAGAGGTGAAGTTGGAAGCAAGTTGGGAGGGTATTAAGATGGTTTCAGCAAAAAACAATGAGATCTTGGGCTGACAGGTACAGTTCAGTGATAAATCACGTGCCTAAATGGGTTCAATCTCCAGGCTTTGCAAACAAATAAATTAATAAAATCTCAGTTAAAGTAATAAAAATGGAAAAGAACAGAGAATAGACTTGAAAGTCCACAGTCTACATATAAGGCATTGTCATCAGTTTAAGATTACATACAAAGAGCTGTGTGTGGTGGCACACATCTGTAATCCCAGCTACTTAGGAGGCTAAAGCAGGATTACATTTTTTAGGTCAGCAATTTAGTGAGATGGTGCCTCAAAATAAAATATAACAAGAAGGGGGGCTGGGGCTGGGCCTGAGTGGTATAGTGCTCATCTAGCATGCATGAGGCACTGGGTTCAATCCTCAGCACCACATTAAAATGAAATGAAGATATTATGTCCACCTACTACTAAAAAATAAATATTAAAAATAAAATATATATATATAAAACAAAAAGGAACTGGGGATGTTTCTCAGTGGTAAAACAACACTGGATTTAATCCCCAGGAACACACACACACAAAAATTACATACAAACAAGGAATTCTTCGATAGTAAGCATTTTCCAAAGGCCTATAACGTATCAAGGAATAATTAGTGAGAAAAGAGTATTAGGATAAAAAAACATTATACATTTTTACTTTTCTTGTGTATACACGTTGGGTACATAGGATTAGGGCTCAAATTTACATTTAGTCTTGGCCTTTCATCCTTTTTTTCTTTTTTCTTTTTTTGAGATAGTAGGGAATCAACCGCAAGGCCTCACACATGTTAGGCAAGCACTCTACCACTGAGCTATACCTCCAGGCCCAAGAGTTCTCCTTTTTATCAGAGGAAAACTGATTCCCTATTCCCATTCTACAACTGCAAAAGCTGAGCCAGAAAGAGCCATAGCAGTCAATAGAACTTGACCCTCTGTTTTCAAATATGTGCTGAGAATATAGCGGGATTTTGACATACTAAACGAGCAACTATCCATAATCAGGTCTACTTCAATTCTTAAAAAAAATCTGTATGTACTGGGCTTCCTGCCAAAAAAGTAAATCTTCCATGCATTTGGCTCTTTGTCTTTTTATGTGGCTCTTCTCCAGTTTCAATCTGGAGATATCCCCATTTCAAAATCTGCCAGCTACTGAAAGTTGGTCAAACAAAACATTTTCCTCTGTGAAAGAGCATAATGTAAGATGACAAGGAATCCCATTAGGTAAAGCTGAGGCTATATAAAATGCTTATAATAAACAAGTTCCACACCTATTCTACAATATTAAGCTTCAAATTTTAAATGTAAAGATTTTTATTAAAACTTCCAAACACTTGAATTGGAGACATCAAAAGATTTTCTATTTAATAAATGTGACACAACTTAGTTGAGGTAAATTTTAAAAATTAGAAAAAACACATCTTGTTTTCTTATTGAGATAATATTGCTATTTAACTACTATATGTAAATTGAGTACATCTAATTTGAAAATCTGAAATCTGAAACTTTTGGAGTACCCACATGATGCTGTAAAGATTTTGGAGCACTTCAGATTAGTATTTTGCCTGCAATCATCTCCTTAGTTCCTCTTTAGTAAATATGCAATAAAGTGAAGACATAGGATTCTCCTGCCTAATGCCAGCTTCTGTGAAATTCATGGCAAGTTAACTTCACAGTTCTTGATATAACAAACCATGTGAATACTAACCAAAACAAAGTTGGATGGTCTATATTAATAATAGACACAGAAGACCTAAGATCAAGGAATATTATCTTCTTAACAAGCGATAGAGATGCCATTTCATCAAGAAGGCATAAAGATCCTAAATATGTATAGACCTAACAAAAGCATCAAAATACGAGGTAAAAAACCTGACAGAACTGAAAAGAGAAATAGACATATCTGTAAATTGGAGACATCAATACTTATCTCATAGTATTAGATAGAACAAATAGGCATATCATATAGAAAAAGTCAACCTAACTACTCAGAAAAAAAGACACAAACTTATAATAATATGTTTTAAATCAAGAACTAGATAAAGTCTGACAATTCTAAATGCTGGTAAAGATGTGTAACATCTGAAATTCACATACTGCTAGTGGGGTACAGCTTGGTACAACCTCCTTGGAAAACATTTTGGCATTATTTAATAAAGTAAGTATACAGTATGTTTATAATTTAAAACTCTTATGAAGAATACATAAAAAATCCAGATTTACTCATCAAACATTAAAAACAAAAATAAATTTTAAATCTATGAAATAGCCAGGTATGATGGTACACACCTGTAATCCCAGCTACTTAGGAGGCTAAAGCAGGATTACATTTTTTAGGTCAGCAATTTAGTGAGATGGTGCCTCAAAATAAAATATAACAAGAAGGGGGGCTGGGGCTGGGCCTGAGTGGTATAGTGCTCATCTAGCATGCATGAGGCACTGGGTTCAATCCTCAGCACCACATTAAAATGAAATGAAGATATTATGTCCACCTACTACTAAAAAATAAATATTAAAAAAATATATATATATATATATAAAACAAAAAGGAACTGGGGATGTTTCTCAGTGGTAAAACAACACTGGATTTAATCCCCAGGAACACACACACACAAAAATTACATACAAACAAGGAATTCTTCGATAGTAAGCATTTTCCAAAGGCCTATAACGTATCAAGGAATAATTAGTGAGAAAAGAGTATTAGGATAAAAAAACATTATACATTTTTACTTTTCTTGTGTATACACGTTGGGTACATAGGATTAGGGCTCAAATTACATTTAGTCTTGGCCTTTCATCCTTTTTTTCTTTTTTCTTTTTTTGAGATAGTAGGGAATCAACCGCAAGGCCTCACACATGTTAGGCAAGCACTCTACCACTGAGCTATACCTCCAGGCCCAAGAGTTCTCTTTTTATCAGAGGAAAACTGATTCCCTATTCCCATTCTACAACTGCAAAAGCTGAGCCAGAAAGAGCCATAGCAGTCAATAGAACTTGACCCTCTGTTTTCAAATATGTGCTGAGAATATAGCGGGATTTTGACATACTAAACGAGCAACTATCCATAATCAGGTCTACTTCAATTCTTAAAAAAAATCTGTATGTACTGGGCTTCCTGCCAAAAAAGTAAATCTTCCATGCATTTGGCTCTTTGTCTTTTTATGTGGCTCTTCTCCAGTTTCAATCTGGAGATATCCCCATTTCAAAATCTGCCAGCTACTGAAAGTTGGTCAAACAAAACATTTTCCTCTGTGAAAGAGCATAATGTAAGATGACAAGGAATCCCATTAGGTAAAGCTGAGGCTATATAAAATGCTTATAATAAACAAGTTCCACACCTATTCTACAATATTAAGCTTCAAATTTTAAATGTAAAGATTTTTTATTAAAACTTCCAAACACTTGAATTGGAGACATCAAAAGATTTTCTATTTAATAAATGTGACACAACTTAGTTGAGGTAAATTTTAAAAATTAGAAAACACATCTTGTTTTCTTATTGAGATAATATTGCTATTTAACTACTATATGTAAATTGAGTACATCTAATTTGAAAATCTGAAATCTGAAACTTTTGGAGTACCCACATGATGCTGTAAAGATTTTGGAGCACTTCAGATTAGTATTTTGCCTGCAATCATCTCCTTAGTTCCTCTTTAGTAAATATGCAATAAAGTGAAGACATAGGATTCTCCTGCCTAATGCCAGCTTCTGTGAAATTCATGGCAAGTTAACTTCACAGTTCTTGATATAACAAACCATGTGAATACTAACCAAAACAAAGTTGGATGGTCTATATTAATAATAGACACAGAAGACCTAAGATCAAGGAATATTATCTTCTTAACAAGCGATAGAGATGCCATTTCATCAAGAAGGCATAAAGATCCTAAATATGTATAGACCTAACAAAAGCATCAAAATACGAGGTAAAAAACCTGACAGAACTGAAAAGAGAAATAGACATATCTGTAAATTGGAGACATCAATACTTATCTCATAGTATTAGATAGAACAAATAGGCATATCATATAGAAAAAGTCAACCTAACTACTCAGAAAAAAAGACACAAACTTATAATAATATGTTTTAAATCAAGAACTAGATAAAGTCTGACAATTCTAAATGCTGGTAAAGATGTGTAACATCTGAAATTCACATACTGCTAGTGGGGTACAGCTTGGTACAACCTCCTTGGAAAACATTTTGGCATTATTTAATAAAGTAAGTATACAGTATGTTTATAATTTAAAACTCTTATGAAGAATACATAAAAAATCCAGATTTACTCATCAAACATTAAAAACAAAAATAAATTTTAAATCTATGAAATAGCCAGGTATGATGGTACACACCTGTAATCCCAGCTACCTGGGAAGCTGAGGCAGGAGGATAACAAGTTGGATGCTAGGCTGGGCAACTTTGTGAAACCCTGTCTCAAGATAAAAAGGGTTGAGGGGATATAGCTCAGTGGTAGAGCACTTGCTTAGCATGTTTGAGGCCCTGGGTTCTATCCTTAATATTAAAAAGAAAGAAAGAAAGAAAACCATGAAATACAGGTATAATAACCACTAGGCCTAATTAGACACTGAGATACACATGACCCAAAAAGGATACACTAGACATTGGTTGTACTTCCTAGTAAGATATAAAAAACATGAAACAACATGCCAACAGGGCAGTGTCATTCAGAACTCCTCATGCCAATTCAGGGGCTATTCTCTTTGGCAACCTCAAGTTGGCAGGTCAAGTGTAAGAGAATGACAGCACAAGGACTAGTATAGTAGCTACTCCAGCTTGAAAGTACCAAATAGCAATCAGTCTCTCTAGCCCTATAGACACAGCTTCTTGAGCCTCAGCAACAGACTTGCTCAACTACAAGAGTTATCATACTCAGGGAAACCCAGACATAAGCTCCTACCAGTATTTACAGTTCAACCTCAGTTTTTATGTAATTACTAATTATGAGTCACTTTTTCCATAAACAATGAATGGTGCTTGGTTACACAACTGACAATCTACCTTGTCAGGTTTTCTTTTTTCACATCCCCAGCCCGTTTTTATGTTTTATTTTGAGACAGGGTCTTGCTAAGTTGCTTAGAGCCTCATAAGTTGCTGAGGCTGGCTTTCAGCTTAAAATCCTTCTGTCTTAGCCTCTCTAGCTGCTGGGATCACAGGTATGTGCTACTATGCACGGTCTTTACCAGGTTTTTTCAAGTGAATAAAGCAAGAAAGTTAACCTAAGGCCAAAATTGTCCAGAGAGAAAAGCTAATCTTAACCCTGTACTTAAAACAAACAAGGAAGTTCGATTTAGAAAGATATTAAGCTAAATATCTACTGACCTAATTCCTTGAATCTAAAACATCATTATTTTTGTACTAAGAAAGAAAAGGCACTGCCAACTAAATATGGTACACTACTGGTTATAAGAAACAATTCAATTGCTAAGATTTAAAAAAAAAACTGAGGGTCTGGGGATATAGCTCAGTTGGTAGAGGGCTTACCTAGCATGCACAAGGCCCTGGGTTCAATCCCCAGCACCACACACCCACACCCACACACACCCACACACACAAAGGCGGGGGGGGGGAATGCAACAAAATACAGAATAACACTTCTTCTAATTTTTCACTAACATACTTAAGACATACAACCCTATCCTCTATCTTAAAGATGGGGTCTACTCCACTAGAAACAAGTCCCCTTTACTTTCTAAGATATCATAGGTTGAATTCCCTTTCTTCATCTATTCTAAAAATACAACACTCAATATTAACATAACTAAGAGTATACTTCCTTCCATCCAGGGATATTAAATTAGTTTACACAAAAATAAATAAATTAGTTTCCACTTCTAATTAAATTACGTACAGTCCTAAAGACCTTCACAATCTGGAAGTTATCCTGAAATGTCCAGGTTTTTTGTTTTGTTTAAAGGAACACTGGATGAATGTTTTCATCTGACTGGGTTGTAAAAACACTAGCTCTATATATCAGAGAGGGTGAGTCTAGCAGCCTGTAAGTGAAAAACAAAGATGGCCAAGGAGACTCTGCATTTCATATCTATTGGCAAACACTAGGCCTAGATAGTCTCTTGCTCATAGACAGATAACACAGAATGAGATCTATACAAACATTCTATAGCACAGAGAAGTCACGTTTTTTAAAATGCTAAAAAAAAAAAAAATTTTTGAAATAATTTATAATAGGAAACAGAAGGAATGTAGAAAGTATCTCCTGTGTGTTCTCAAAAAGGTACAAGAGAGGGGCTGGGGTTGTGGCTCAGTGGTAGAGCACTTGCCTAGCACATGCGCGACCCAGGTTTGATCCTCAGCACCATGTAAAAATAAAAAAGGCATTGTGTACAACTAAAACAAATAAATATTTTCTTTAAAAAAAATACAAGAGAATAAAATTTCTCTGAAAAAAATCTTTTATAAAAATGATAAACTGAAAATGTCTACAAGGAATCAAATACAGACATATACAGACTAAGGTATAAGTGAAACTCTAAAAAAATAGATAAAAATAAAAACAATTACAAAATTAAAATCTACACTTGAGAGGAAAAAAACTGGAATCATTATTGCAGAAAACTATATAATGTAGAAGACAAAAATAAAAATTCACTAAAAAGGAAAAAAGACAAACAAGGTTTTAAAAATGTGATTCAATCCATAAGTAGCAGATATTACATTAAAATTATCACAACAAATGTAATGGAATCAATAACCAAAGATATAATAGAAACACTATCATAAAATAAAAAGCAAATATATCCCTACATCAAAAGAACTTTCTTGTTCCAGTTAAAAGACACCAGGATAATGTTTGGAGATTGTAAAGGAAAAATCCTGGGACACAAAAATACCATACTGTGCCATGTTGTCATTAATACGCAGATGCAACAAAAAGTCATTTTCAGATATTCAAGGGTTCAGAAAAATACCCCAAATATTCAATTTCCTGAAAAATAGTACATGAAAACATTTTTTGAGCCAATCCCAAAAATCAAACCTGAAACTCAAGAATGGATTTAAGCAGTATGGTATAAACAGTATGTTCCATACCTCCACTAATTAATATGCAGAGTTGAGTCCAAATTATTTTACTGATACACAAACTAATGTGCTCTTAAAATAGATCATATACATGGCCGGGCACGGTGGCGCATGCCTGTAATCCCAGCACTTTGGGAGGCTGAAGCAGGAGGATTGCAAGTTCAAAGCCAGCCTCAGCAATGGCGAGGCACTTAGCAACTCAGTGAGACCCTGTCTCTAAATAAAATACAAAAAGGACTGGGGATGTGGCCCAGTGGTCGAGTGCCCCTGAGTCCAATCCCCAGTACCAAAAAATAAAAATAAAAAATAAAATAAAATAGATCATATACAGTTTAAAACATTCAACATTTAAAAGTAGTTTTACGGATCAGTGTAAGAAACTGGGAGTGCTGAAAAGATAAACTTCTCGTACAGGTTGAGCAATCCTATTCTGAAAATCCAAAATTGAAATATTAAAAAATCCTAAACTTTTTGAATGCTGACATGACATAAGTAGACAATTCCACTCTAACCTCACATCATGGGTCACAGTAAAAACCCAGCTGTACTTTAGGCTACATGTTTAAGGTGTTTATGAAACATAAATGAATTTCATCTTTAGACTTGGGTCCCATCTTCAAGATAACTCATTACATATATATAAAAATTCCAAAAAATCAGAAAAAATCCAAAATCTGAAATACTTGTGAATCTAAGCATTTTGGATAAGGGAAACTCAACCTGTATTACATAAAAGAAAATAATATATTGTCTTATTCTAGGAATTTTATAATTACAATTACATTTCAGTGTATATACTTTAAAAAATGATTTCATAGCTATGCTTTTTAAAAAGAAAAACACAAAAGATAGTTTATGCTGCAAAAGCCAAAACTAAAGGAAAGAAGAAAACAAGGTTATTTCAAAAGTATAAACAAGTAAAAATAAATCAAACATATCAATTATAACAAATTTAGAATCTCCCCACTGAAAAGATAATCAGATGGGTTTTAGAAAATGAAGTGACATAAAAGGATCAAACATAGTGATAGGCAATGATTTATAACAGATATCATGGAAAGAATTTAAAAAAAGGTAATTAAAAGTAATTGTGACACAGAACAAGAAGTATGTAAGAGAAATTAAAGCATCTCTTTAAATTGATTAAAAAGATACCTACAATGCTACCCGAGTACTGTCTCTGAACTACTGTTATAGATCTGCAATGAGATAAATATAAAACTTGGAGTTAGCATTCAGAAATTTACAAGCAATCTAAGAGGACAATTCTATAACAGTTAAATATAATTTTTTTGGTGGTGGGGGAATTATTGGGTGTTAAACCCTGGAGCACATTACCGCTGAGCTACACCCCCAGTTCTTTTTATTTTAAAAGAGGGTCTTGCTAAGTTGCTGATGGTCTCTCTAAGTTGCTGAACTTGTGATCCTCCTTCTTCAGCCTCCTAAGGTGCTGGAATCATAAGCATGTGCCACCACACCCACCTAAATGCAAGAATTTTATAAATGGAGCTTGTATTTTTGCTTGTTAGTTTTTTTCTTTCTCATTTCCTTTTTCTAGCAATCCAGTTTAAAGGACTTTTAAACATTAGGAAAAAACTTAATTATTCAGCACAATTTGAACATACTGCTATAAAAGATATACCAGTCAAGAAAGTTAAATACACAAAGTTAAAACAACGAGAAAAGCAAGGCAAAAATGAAGAACAAAACAGAAGTAGGAAACAAATTCATTTCATGATAGACTGATAAAAATAAGTATACTGAGTTTGAAAACAAATTAGGAAATGTCATATTTTCTTTAAGAAGTCTTCTAAGATGTCCCCTCAGTTTAATATCAGTTTTTCAGAAGGGAAAATTACTATGTACATTAAATGTAAAATTAGGAGTTATATTACAACCTCAGACATGTTTAAAATTGTTTTAAAGGATTAATCAGGGAAATAACAGTATTTTCATAATTTAGTATCAAATGGAAAATTTCAATTGTCAGTGAAATATTCATAAAAGTATTAATGATATAACACATCCTAAAGAACACCTCAATAACTTTTTTTTTACTTTTTAAATGATTTTATTAGTGCATTACAGTTATATCTAATAGGATTCATTTTGACATAATCATATATGCTTAGAATAAAATTTGCTCCATTTCAGTCCCTGATGTATCCTCTTTCCCTCCCTTTTCCCTCTCCCTATTTCCCTTCCTCTACTCTGCTGGTTTTTCTTCTATTTTCTTTTAATTCATTTTTTTAATTCAAAGTTGTTGTATTTATAACAGTAGCATGTATTACAATTCATAATAGAGCATCTTTTTACATAACACTGTATACAAAGTATATTCATACTATTCAAGTATTCAATCATACATTTAGGATATTGGTATCCATCTTATTCTACCACCTTCTTTTTATTTTTCCCCTCCATACCCTTTTTCTCCCTCCCTCCCCTCCCTCCCTTTTGACCTTTCTAGCATTCCTCTAATCCTCCTAAGTACCCCGACCCAACACCACTGTGTATCATCCGCCTTATATCAGAGAAAACATTCGGCATTTGGATTTTTGAGATTGACTAACTTCACTTAGCATTATATTCTCCAACTTCATCCATTTACCTACGAATACCATTATTTTATTCTCTTTTATTGCTGAGTAAAATTCCATTGTGTATATATGCCACATTTTCTTTATACACTCATCTACTGAGGGGCATCTAGGTTGTTTCCACAACCTAGCTATTGTGAACTGTGTTACTATAAACATTGATATGGCTGTGTCCCTGTAATATGCTGATTTTAAGTCCTTTGGGAATAGGCCCAGGAGTGGGATGGCTGGGTCATAAGGTGGTTCCATTCCCAGTTTTCCAAGGAATCTCCATACTGCTTTCCATAAGGGCTGCACCATTTTGCAGTCCCACCAACAATGTATGAGTATACCTTTTTCCCCACATCCTCTGCAACATTTATTGTTGTTTGTGTCCTTAATAGCTGCCATTCTGACTGGAGTGAAATCTTAGTTTTGATTTGCATTTCTCTAATTGCCAGCGATGTTGAACATTTTTTCATGTATTTGTTGATTGTGTATCTTCTAAGAAGTGTCTTTTTAGACCAGAGACAATATGCCTAACTGAAGAAAAAGTAAGCTCCAATTTCCAACATGTCGGATTAGGCCCCAACTTCCTTAATAAGACTCCTGTAGTGCAAGAATTAATATCAAGAATTTAAAAATGGGATAGATTCAAACTAAAAAGCTTCTTCTCAGCAAAAGAAACAATAAGTGAGGTGAACAGAGAACCAACTAATTGAGAACAAATTTTTAATACATGCACATCGGATAGAGCACTAATTTCTAGAATATATAAAAAACTCAAAAGTTTTAACACCAAAAATACAAATAATCCAATCAATAAATGGGCTAAAGAATTGAAAAGATACCTCAATAACTTTGAAAAATTAAAAACTACGTGAAACATAGCAAAAACTGGCTTTCAGTCATGTCCCACCAAATAACTTAAAAATCCCTATTGTGTATAGAAAAGGGTTTGCAACTTCAAAAATGTTTAAAAACTGCATTGAATTGCTCAAAATATGCTCTCACCTGTTCAGCCTTACAGTTTTTAATCCTTTTTCATATAGAAATTAAGGGAAAAAGTTAAATATTTCATAATGTCTGATGCTGCATAGGAGGTGATAGGTGCCTCTGCTACCTTCTTCTTAGTGCCACAAAATATAAAAAATGTGGGACATTATTTGAATAGTGGGTAATATTTTTTGCTGCTCAATAAAAAAGAAAAGGCTACATTTTATTTGTCTTTCTTGTAGATGATCTAATTAAGCTAATCTAGCCATTGTCATGTATCTATGTGGTTGATCAAGTAAAGGTGAGTAAAAACAGATAAAGCATTATATATATAGTAGTGTACTGCTTAAACCACTGATAATATATTTGTATGTATTAAACATATGACAAACATACACACATAAACTGAAATAGACAAGACTCAAAGCAACATTATTAATTTATTCTAATTGATACAAAGTATTTTACACCTATGGTACATCTGATCATCTAAAAATAGCCCTCCAAAGGATGATCCCATTTCTTGGGACTATACTGGCAAAAGGAGTAGTCTCATGATAGAAACAAATCTAGAAGAGGAAAATATAAATCAAAGATAGGATCTTTTTAAAATTTCTCATTTTAAGTCAGAGTTTTAAAAAGCCAGCTCTTTAAACAGGATGTGATCAGGCCAGAATCTTTTTCTTCCATTCCCATGTCTAGTACTTAAATAAAACTTTATCTAAGTGTGATTTTAAAGCTGCATTTAAGATATAAAACTATTTAAAAAAATTAAAAAAAAAACACTACTTAAATAAAAGGTATGTACCACAAGAACAAACAAACTGGGGAAAGTATTTACAACTTAATTCACTAATAGAAACCAACTTTTCTAATATATGAAAAGCTCAACAAGCAAAGACCAAGACTCTCAGCAGGAAAAGATGTAAAAGACAAGCAAATAGTATAATGAAAAAGAAATATAAATGCCACTCAAGCATATGGAAGAACTCACTTAGAATAAAAGAAATGCAAATTAAAACTACACTGAATCCATGTTTTACCTATTAGATTGGCACTGATCAAAACATTTGAGAACATCATCTTAAACACATGGAAAGTCTCATATTTCTGGTGGGAGTACAGATTAAAATAACCTCTATATTAACAGTTTCTGTCATTTGAAAAATTCTGTATAAAATGTTTTAAAAATGTAGCATACAAGATATATTCAGCCTACTGTGGGGTGCTGGTCATTTTTAAAAAAAACTATTATAATTATCTACTTTTACAAAATTTTGTTTATATAATGAAGCAGAAGAAATACTGATGATGAACGCAATAGTCTTGGTCCACCTGCTGCTCACCTTATGATACTTTATTGTGTGTACACTTAGTGGGTACTCAGTAAATATTTGCAGATTGAATTGGACCAGGAATGATGTGAAAGGATGATGAGAATGAAATAAAAACAAAAACACGAATTAAGTAAATTTATCTCACTCACTGAATAAACTGTTTACATAAACACTACTAACTGGCAGTACAGCTCAATGGTAGAGTTGTTTCCCTAGTGTGCAAGGGCCTGGATTCAATCTTTGGCACCACAGGGTGTGGCAGGTGTTACTCATTTAGGAGGACAATGTCACACTGGCAAATGCTTCCTGAAAAATGAGTCAGCTGGCAACAGCAGTATAATAGATGGCTGCAGTAATATCCCCCTAATTAGTCACACACACCCTTAGAAAACCCCTCCCATACTAAATCTGGGTTGTGCATGTTAATTTGCTTTGGTCCATGGAACAACAGAAAAAATATATGGGGCTTGCTTTCACTTGCTACTCCTATAGACCTTAATACTGCATCCAGATGAAGGAACCACAGCTAGCCTACTGGAGACACATGGCCCTTTATCACCCTAGCCAACAGCCACCAAATTCCAGATCTATGAGTCAAACTATCCTAGACCAATCATTACCACCCAGCTGCCCTATCAGTTGAATGCAGCCATATAAACAATCTCAGACAGACTCATTAACAGAATGCTCTGAGTGCATCCCAGAATCATAGGCTAACAAATGACTATTGCTTTGTATCACTAAGTTTTGGGGAAGTTTGTTTACAGCAAAAATTGATGAAAGTGGTGAGAATAAGAAGACTGGTATTCAGAGAAACAACTTGCTTAACCTGTTAAGTTCTTTTTTTAAGTTCACAATAAGAATACAGTTATCCCCTCAGTATCTGTGGGGGATTAGTTCTAGGACCACCCCCACAGACATTAAAATTCCTTATATAAAATGGCACATTATTTCCATATAACCTATACATAGACTTCCATATACTTTAAATCATTTCTGGGTTATTTATAATACTAGTATGATGTAAATGCTATGAAATAGTTGTTATATTCTATTGTTTAGGAAATAATAACAAGAAAAATAAGTCTGTACATGTTGAGCCCAGATATAATGTTTTCCAAAATACTTTCCATCTGAGGTTGCTTTAATCCCTGGATATAGAACCTGTGGATATGGAAGGCTGATTATATGTTCATATACCACTTGCTTAATTACACTAAACTTATAAAAATACTTTAGATTGAATTAAAGTCCCCCAATCACCTTGTAAATATATATGCATAAAATAATTCAGTCTAAATAAGAACAGGAATTTGAGGAGACAGTAACATTCCATTTTAGGAAAAAATGCAGCAGAAAAGAGTAGTAGGGTATTATCAAAAAACAAATGTGAATAAGAATATATTTCTGGTCACTGTCACATCTCAGCAATGGCTATTATTGAATTATTTAAGTGTCAGAAGATACATCTCTTAGATTTTAGTTCTCTGTTTCTCCTGTTAAGATGGGTAATGACCTAATACATGTTCTCTCATTTAATTTTCTCATGCTATGAGGTAAACATTATGCTAATAACTTAGGAGAGAGTTAATTAACCTCTCCATGCCTTATTTCCTCAAGTGTAAAATGGGGATAAATAGTACCTATTTCACTGAGCTGTTGTGAACATTAAGTCACTTTGAAAATGGCACACAGTAAAGGCTCAAGAAATGGTCTATTACTTCTATTAGTAATATGACATACAATTAAGGTATTTAAATAAATAAATTATTTATTATAAATAAATAGCCATATATATTAAGTTAATTAATTAATTATAAATGAATAGCCATATATTAGCTATTCATTTAGCAGTACTGGGGATTAAACCCAGGGTTACTCAATCACTGAGTTACATTTCTAGCCCTTTTTATTTTTTATTTTGAGACAGGGTCTCACTAAGTTGCCCAGGCTAGCCTTGAAATTTTAATCCTCCTGCCTCAGCCTTCCCAGTTACTGATTATTATAGGCATGTGCCAACACACCCAGCTTATAGTTTTATATTTAAAAAGCCCTAGGCATCAACTAAGGTCTGATACATCAAATCTTTGGAAATCTTTCTGACTTCATGGAAAAAAACATTAAGAGATAATGTCATTAAAAAGCAAAACAAAACCTGGGAATATATATAGAAAAAAATATGGTGAAGACAGTTGAAGCTCTAGGCAATCATGAATCATTTGGCCTATACTCCACAATCCTAAATAGCTTTAAAAATGAAAGACTTCAATTTTGTGTGTATTATAAATTTACAAAGACAAAAACAAGAGAAGAACAATAAGTCCCTATTGACATGTCACCTCTACTGTGGTAACTGGCACACATACTTTCAACATGTTCTACCATTATTTTCAAATAAGGCGCCATTGATGAATTTGGACAATAAGGTTATTTTTAGAAGAAACATTAAATAAACTACAAAAATGGAAAACCATGGTTATTCCTTGATTAATAGTTTAACACTGTTCTTTTTTAAGGCAAGTCAGACCTGGACACTTCAAACTTTTTACTATTGATACATATATATCAATAGTTTAAAAAAAAAAAAAAAAAAATATATATATATATATATATCAATAGTTTTTAAAAGCTGGGCCTGAATGAGGTACTTATAAAAAAAAAGAGTCCAGCGTTTTAAACAGGTAATTGCTTAGACTGTAGTTATATGAGTAATTGTCCAACTATAAAAATCCTTATCCCACAATGTACAGGAGTTTTAGTTTGTACTAATATGAGGAATAAATAAACACTACAAAAATTTCACTATTCATTTCAATTGAACTCAAACATCTTAAAGAACACTTAGTACATATATGAGGTAATGAAGAGAATTCTAGAGAGAAGGATAAAAAGTAACATTTAAGTTACTATATATGTCAGACATTTGCTGATTACCTTTCTCAATTATAATAATCCAGTGACAAAGAATCATTAAAAACTCATTTTACAGAGGAAATTAAGGCATATAGAAGTAAAATAACTTTCCCAGGTCACTCAGCAATAGAAGGCAGTGGGATGGAGGCTTATTAGGACTACAGACAAACAATACTCAGGATAATAAATCCTTTAATAGCAATGTGGAAGGGAGTTAGGACTTAGAAAACCATTCAGACGATAATCTTTTGGGAGTGGGAAAGGAGATGCAGAGGCTTTAAATAGAGTTCAATATCTGAGTTTTCACTTTATGTATGAGTAGGATTTACCAACTTCAATGCCAAGGATCACCCACCCCCATCACCCCCAACATATTAACCAAAATAAATTACTTACTTGAAATTGAGAAAAACAATTTTGAGAGAAATCTTCCTCAGATATATTATTCCATAGTTTTAAAACAAATAATATGATGACAGTTTAATTTTTAGGTTGCTTTTATGTGGCTTGTCTTGGTTTTTATTCTGAAATGAAATTTAGATTAGTCATTTTCTTGTTCTGAGAAACTAGGAGTATGCCAACATGTTTTAACTTCACATTTTTTCACACATCAACATGTATTCTTACAAAGCCTTTCACTTCACAACTCAAACAAAACCTAATTTAATATATAAATTACTTTGAAGTGTAAATATAATATGCAAAATAAAATATTTATTTTTTGTTAGTTCCTTGGTAAATGTAATAAATGGGGAAAAAATAGAAAACTTTGTAAACTGTTATATATTTGACAAAGCATTTTTGAGGTAATACACTTTCTTTTGAGTTGTTTATATAGTAAATGCTCCTTGAACCCAAAGAAATTTAAGTTACTGCCCCCAAGGAAACTGACTTCAAATTCTTTGTATTTCCCAAAATTATCTTAAAAAAAAAAAAGACTTGGCATATGTATATTTTTATAGATATATATATTACTTTTCCCATTGACAATTACTACCATTGTTCTCAGAATTTACTTTGCTAGGCATATATTCAATTTCTGCTGCAGAAAACAGTCCAGTTTGCTAATACTAATTAGCAACAAAATACATTTTATTTTAAAAATGAAATATTTAAAAATTTATAGAGAACTAGAAGAAACACAGAAAATCATCTGGAAAACTTCTAAAAAAAAAATGGGGGGTATGGGAGGAAGCACCCCAAAATTAAAGAGACTGTCATTAAGAGAGTTTTAGTTTTACTAAAATTGTCTTTGTTCTCAAAAATAAATCCAAATCATGTTTAGACAGTGGATTTCCTTCTAATCATCTAAGACACCTAGTCTTGTCTTACCTATATTTGTCTGGAAATTAAAAGTTAACTCCAAAGTTCACTGTACTTTATGACTCATTATTTCCTTTCTTATTTAGTATCAGTGTGGTATTAAAATGTCAGCTAGGTACCAAAGTGACATACCCCCAGCATATTCCATATCTCAGTTTTTAAGTACTTCTTTGAAATATCTACAGCCAATGGCAACATTCTCTGAAATCTACTATACTTGAACCCAACCTATTTATTAAGGTTAATCCTGAATCAGTTTTCACTTATATTAGCTTTAACTGCATAAATTCTAATCCAATCAAAAATGAGATGAAAGACTTAATTAGAGCAAAGGAATCTGAAAGATCAGTAGAATCCATTTTTGTTTACACCTATCCTCAATTCCTCGTCATATTTTTTATTATCCTTTTCTTTAAAAATATAGCTACAATCATCACAAAATAAATCTTTTTTTTTTTTTTTTTTTTTTTTTTTTTGGTACTGGGGATTGAACTCAGGGGCACTCGACCACTGGGCCACATCCCCAGCCCTTTTTTGTATTTTATTAGTGACAGGGTCTCACTGAGTTGCTAAGTGCCTCACCATTGCTGAGGCTGGCTTTGAACTCGTGATCCTCCTGCCTCAGCCTCCCAAGTGCTGGGATTACAGGCATGTGCCACCATGCCCAGCTAAAATAAATCTTACTATAATCTATTTTACAAGAATATTTTAATCACTATTAGACACAGAGGCCTATGAAGATTTCTAAACTATGTTATTATGTACAGTTCTTTTAAATAACTTCTCCAGGGTTTTTTAGTTGTGTCCTTTTTTTTGGTACCAGTGATTGAACCCAGGGGTTCTTAACCACTTAGCCACATCCCCAGCCCTTTTAAAATTATTTTTATTTTGAGACAGGGTCCTGCTAAGTTGCTTAGGGCCTCACTAAGTTGCTGAGGCTGGCTTTAAACTTACAATCCTCCTGCCTCAGCCTCCCTGAGCATCTGGGATTTCAAGTGTGCTCCACTGTACTTGACTTTTTTTAATCTTTCAATTATCATCAATGCCTTCCTCCAACATTTCCCTGGGTTGGGGTGGGGGTGGGTGTCAGAGTGAGGCAGGGAGAGCTAAGAGTCAAGGTCCACAGTTTTCAAATCCAGACCCACACCTACCAACTATTGGACATTGGAAAAATCCTTGAGCCTGCCTATATAGAATTTATTTATATATTTTGACTATATTTATTTATTAATTATAGAGGATTTGACTAGAATGGTGTTCCTTAACCTTTTTTACATTGTAACTAACATTTGTTCAGCACCTTGGATAAGAAGGCATTTGGAAGCACCTACATGGTACCTGGCCCCCCCAAAAAAATAAAAATAAAAATAAAAAAAAAAAATATATATATATATACACACACACACACACATATATATATATATATATATATATGGATATTTTCTTCATATAGTTAAAGAAGAAAAGTTAAAATTTAAAGTAGTAAGGTAGATATATTTGACCTATATAATGCTGAAATTCATAATAATATGAATGAATGAATGAAATTTAAGTTTAAACTATTTCTTTCCCCCACCCCCAGTACTGGGGATTGAACCCAGGGTCATTCTACCACTCAGCTACATCCCCAGGCCTTTAAAAAAAAAAATATATATATATATATATATATATATTTTTTTTTTTTTTTTTAATTTGAGACAGGGTCTTACTAAATTGACAAGGCCTTGAACTTGAACTTGCAATCCTCCTGCCCCAACTTCCTTACTAAGACTACAAGTGTGAGCCACCACGCCCGGCTTAAATCCAAATGTTTTCTCATTAAGAACAATATTTCAAAACAATGATGGTTTATTTTTGCAGAACACACATATATTATTTAACTTATTATTATATATTGTTTATTATCATATTATTTAACTTGCACCAACTTAAAACAGTACATCAAATGCACATAATGAGCAGGATCCAATAGAGGTGAATACAGACAGGCAGGTCTAGAGAGAGACCTATCCCAAGGGCACCCTCTCTCCTTCCTTATCCTCATCAACTCATGGCTGCACCATGAGTTGAACAGCATGCTGCTCAGGCACAAGGGACTACAAACTCCAATAACCACTCCACTATCTTATTTCCACAAGAGGCAACTGCAACCTTTGGCTGGCTGCTGAGGTAGATCCTAATTAGTAAAGCACCTCCTTCAATGAACTTAAAACATCAAAAAGAGCAGTAACTGCTGGCTGTCATTCATTATATTGTTAATACGAACCCTAAAGAAGCCTTTCTTCAGCACCCAATCCACTAGGGCCACCCTCTAGTGAGCCACGGAACATCATCTGAAAATTGTGAATTAGAAAACTCTAACAACATCTAAAATTAAATACAGTATTGCAGTAATCATTGGCAATTGTTTACAGCAACTATTATGGCCTTTTATTTTTTGTTCTTCAATCTCTATTAGCATGATACAATTTAAAAACACTAACTCTGATACATATTATATGCACATGGTTTAAAAAAAAAAAGAACTCAAAAAATTACCAAACACTGTTTTGTATACTATACTAAAAAATAAGTCTACTCTGTCCTCTAGGTAAACCAGTTCTACATACTGAAGGCAATTGCTGTATCCAAACTTTCATATCTTTCCAGAGATAACTGTATATGTGCGTGTATGTATGTATATATATGTATATGTATGTGTATACATATGTACACACAAATATCATTTTGTTTTCTCTATATAAATCACACAAATGGCAACATACTGAATAGAACATAATGGAATATTTCATCTTGCTTTTTTTCTCTCAGGTCTTAGACATGGTACCATAGCAGTACACATAGTGTTGTCTCACTGTTTTTAAGAGCTGTCTAATATTTATGTAACCACTCTCCTACTGATTTTTTGTTTCCAATCTCTTACAATGGCAAATAATGCTCTCATAAATATTTACATATTTACATGACACATAAATCTTCTAGCGGTTAAGATCCTAGAATGGAATTTTTAATTTATAATAAATGTACACTTTTACTTTTGAAAACAGATTTCAAATTGCTTTCCACAGAACAAGAACACTATGTTTCCTACTGGCAATGTATGAGAATGCTCATTCCCCCTTCCTTTCACACTGCCCATGTTATACTAATAAATCTTTGCTAGTTTACATATGATAAATAGTATGTTGTAGCTTTAATTCACATCTTTATTATGAGTGTGTGTACATCTTTTCATATAAATTCTCTTTGCTCATTTTTTTCTATTGGATTATTGGCTAGGAGCTGTTCATATAGTAGGAGGAATTAGTCCTTTGTGAAAAGTGTACAAGTAAGGTTTACCAGTCTTGTGTCTTTTAACTTTATGGATTTTTCCCTATGCAGAATTTTATTTTTATATTATAAAATCAAACAGTCTAGCTTCAGTATTTCCATACTCTGAAATGCATTCATCATTCCTGGATTGCATGAAAAAAATTGTCCTATATTTTTAATTTTTCAAAATAATAGTTGGTTATTCCAAAAACATTTACTAAATAGTTGTTTTCCCTAATGATAGGTAATGGTGTATATCCACTTTATACACTGGTGGTATTCCCTTCATATATTAATTTCTCATATATATGGGTTAATTCTAGCCTTTACTCCATTTCAAACTTAAAATCACTTTATAATTAGATACAACAAAACCAGAAAAGACTAGCTTGCTCCAATAAGAATCATTTTGTCATTTCTACACTGAATTTATATAATCAAGATCAAACTATCATCGGGTAACCATGAACTTTGGTTGACATTTATTTTGGAGACTATAATGAACCTCATAACTTTTCTTTTTTTAAAACTATATTTCTGAACCTTATCTTGAAAAGTGTGAGGTTTTTTCCCCTTAACTTGTATGTGGATAGTTTTTTTACAAATTATAAAATCAATACACTTTCTCTGTAGAAAATCTGAAAATACAAAATACACCTTCTAGTGAGAATCAACCTTTATACTTTGATGAATTTTTTTTGCATTATTAATGGGTAAGTTTTGTAAACTGATTTTTTTCACATAACATACTGACAGCTGATGCATAATATTCTACTATAATAATATGCCTGATTTATGCAACCATTTCCCAATTGTTGGATATCTGGGGTTGCTCTCTGTGATGACTAACATTTACTGATTAATTCCTGCAGAAAATGCTCAAGTTTTGAGCCCTGTAGTATTAACTTGTACTGGTGAGCAAAAAGAAACAAACTACCAGCATTTCTGGAGATTACAATCTACTGAGAACAACCAGATATTAATTTCCAACATGTAAAAAATTACAACCATAACAAGTGCTATTAAAGAGAGTCCATGGAACTTTGAGAGTCTACAATAGGGAAGGCTACCCTGAGGAAAGACAAATTAGAGTTTAGGTGAAAGAAAGGGAAAACATTCTAGGCAGAGGGAACAGCGGGTACAAAGCCCTCATTGCAGGAGGGAGCTTGACAAGAATAAGGGACTGAAACATGCCAATGTGGCTTGAACACAAAGAGCAAGGCAAGAAGAATATGGCTGAAGCCAAGACTAGATAGAAAGGCAGGGACCAGACTATGCAAGACCTTGTCAGACAGCCAAATGCCACCACCTAGTTTTATCTATATCCTAAATATAATAGAAAGCTACTGGAGCCTAAAGTAGTAGGGTGATATCTGATTTGTGTTTTGAAAAGATCTGATTACAGTATAGAAATCAGATTAGAAGGGGACAGAGTGGATTGGGATAAACCAAGATTAGGAAGCTATTGTAGTAAACCCTTTAAAAAATGCTAGTAGCTTAGACTACAGTGGGAATGGATAAAGAAAAGAAGTAGATGAATTTAAGACAATCAGATTACCAAAAGATTTATTTTCTTTGGGGGCCAAACAGGTAAATTTTAAGGGTTCTGATAAACACTGCCAAACTGTCCTGCAGACAGTAGTTTCTTTTCTTTCTTTCATTTTTTTGGTGTGTATGTGTGTGTGTGTGTGTGTGTGTGTGTGTGTGTGAGAGAGAGAGAGAGAGAGAGAGAGAGAGAGAGAGAGAGAGAGAGAGAATTACCTTGCATCTGTTCCTCTATTAAAATTTTTAAATTCTTTAAAAAGACTTAATCCATACTTCTTTCATGAAGCTTCCCTGACATCCTGTTTCACCTATCAGGTAGTCATTGAATGAGTCTTTCTTTGAGTCTCCACTATATCTTATACACATTTCTACAATATAGTCAAATCATTTTATGTTCAATTTATGTTTCTATGTCCATCATTGTGAGTTTCTGGAGGGTAAAGTTATTTTTAATAAAACCTCCCCCAAAATAACTTGACATACATAGTAGGTTCTCCAAGTGTTCGCTAAGTCAACTGAAGAACTGTGCCCACAGGTTTAAGAAGGTTCCTGTTTAAGTCTCTAATTTACTGATTGTGATTTTAATCATAATACAACACTAATAAAATTTGCTACTCAGGACTTCAAATACCTATTAAAGTGACCATTTTGTAATGACATATCACTAAATATCTGTAGTATTTCTAGAAATCTCTAATAATCTCACATAATTATATGTGTGTTTGTAAAATATTTAAATCATCTAGCAAATAAAAAGGTATGAACAAACAAGACTTCGATTAGAAGAATTTTTGTAATCTGAATTGGTAAATACTATGTTTTCAAAACTACTCAAAATTTACTTAACAATCTACCAATTTATCAAAGAAACTGAGGTCATTCTGGTAGTTTATTATAGATAACTTTATAAAATAAAACAAACATTATTCAAATAAGCACCTGTAGACCTACATAGCATTTCAGAATAAAAGTCTTATGTTAAAAAAAAATTTGACTTCATGTTTGAAAGTTAGCATTTATAACAATCTACCACAATAGTCACTAAACTGGAGGAAGACTTGATTGGGAAAATACAGATATTTGTAGCTAAAATTGATTTTGCAGAGGGAAAGAGTAACCAATTCCTTATAGTAATCTTAAAGACAAGCAGCTCCCTCTATAGACTGTTTGGCCTACTTGGTTTAATTACTAGCTTTGTGAACATCTCACACACTCTATTTACTCCTACTCTGCATCTCAGCAGGCAAGCCCTTTGAAAGGATAATTCTGTTTAACCTGGTGCTGAGAAAACTGAGAGAACTATTGAAACTTGGCATGAAGTGAGTTACATCAAGCAACTAAGCAAGAACTGAGATGTGGAAATTAGACAAGTCTCAAGTCCACCTGAGTCAGGTCCTCACAAAGAAGCCTCAAGATTTTATGTGAAGCAAATTCCCTGAGCAGTCACACCCATATTCAGATCTAAATGAAAAAATATTTTCCTACACTTTATTTATAACCTTGCTTCTCTCCATTAAAACAAGTTACTAAAAATGTCTTTATAAAAGGAAAAAAGTAACCATTTTTTCCCAAAAATGATACTGCTCAAGAAAGTTACATCAAAACAATATTCAAGACAATTTTTAAATGAGTTCAAGAAAAGCAGAGGCTTAAAAAAAAAAAAAAAAAAACTAACTAATGATTCCACCACTCATATGAGTAAAATTTAAGTGACTCTCAAGAATCAACCCTCAGACAGCAAGAGATTAAATCAATCATTAAGGACTTACCATTCAAAATGAATGTGCCACTTTTTAAAATACCTTTTCAAATTTCACCAGCTCATGATATGGGAGATTTATTTATTTATTTTTACATTACTCAAAATATGTCCCCAAAACACAGGACAACCAGAAGTCAACTGGACTGTTTTCTAAAGCAGAAAAATACTTTTCATGCAATAATAGAAAACTGTACTAGTACAAATCTATTAATCCAATCAGTTCAGAATTTATCATTTTGAAACAGTCATTTCATTTGAGAAAATGTCTTCTGTTAATGTTGTTCAGGATTCTCCTTTGTTAAGCAAACTCAATTTAAAAACATCTTTTCTCCAAACCAAGGTAAAGAATTAAGGACTTCCAAAAGTAACTCCTACATAAGAACAGACATATTTATGGCACTTTATGAAACAAAGGTTTATCGTGTATTACAAATTTTCATTAACTTATTTCACTTGTTAGTAAAGATATAAACAGTTTGCTTTTTCAAATAATAAATCTGTCTATATAAAAATTCTAGCATTCAGACTTTTACTAAGTCAGCTGGCCTTATTTTACTGGATAGCCTGGACTAGTTTTCTTTAGAGACTTCAAAAACAGAAAATTCTGCAGTTTGTTTAATTAACATTAATCCCACTTGATAAAAATGCAAGTGGGATTTATAAAAACTATAAATGCATGCCAAGGACTTCAAGTTTTTTCTCTTATTGAAGAAACAAAAATTTTAGTTTGAACCTGTAAACTACATAGCAAATTCAATTTGATAATCCTTAATAACTTGAAGTTTTGGGTTCTCTGTATTCTGTATCTTTCAGCATGTGGACACGAAAGTTTTACTTTTTTATTCATCTGCACTATACATTTTCAAGGTAATAATGAAAAAAATATTTTGGGCTTTTTTTGTTTTAAAGGGAGAGGCTGATAATCTATTTTGAGATGTCCAAGAAAGAAATAAGCAATTCTTATCATAGAATAGTCTGTCTTTTTTAATATACAGAAACACTAAAGCATATCATATTTTTTATTTTTAAGGAATATTCTCTCAGAATTATGGTTAGCTTATAGTGAGACTTATTTCCACAAATAAAACTTTCCTATAAACAGTGTGAAAATCACTTAGGGATAAATATTTAATGACTTATGTGGAGAAGAAAAAACTGTGTAGAAAGTAACCCAAACTATACAAACAGTAATACACAGAAATGTCACGATATATTAGCATGTTGCTTTGCGATTTGGAAATCTGGCTGAACAAAGCTATATCAACTTTACTATCTTATCCTCCTTCTGCATCTGAAGTGAGAGCAAACAGTATATTACGAGAAATTCCAATCAAACAAAGACAGCACCCACTATAATAAAAGGGTAGAAGACCTATCTTCAAAACACTTCATTGCCTCTATTTTCCAGCCTTCAAAGTTTCAAGTGTTATATTTTCTACAAATTGTTAACAGCATTCAAATTCCCCATATTCCAAGGTTCATAAAACTCTTTCACTATTTAAAAAGGAACATTTTACAAAAATCTCACAACACTGACATTTGTAACAAAGAGAATTCATACTACAAGATATTTGCTTGAAATAAGTGCTTGTGTTTGGGGAAGTGCTATTATCTTGGCAGTCCACAGAAACTGACTGTAGTAATAAGATGAATGGTGATTAGGGCAAGGAGCATCAAGTGGGAAATGCTATCTAAAATCCCATAGGACAATACATAGCTAGAGGTAAAAGCATCCTTTTCCAGAAGGCAGCTTCATTATTTCATGTAAGCAGTTCAAACCATATTAAAGGAAAAAAAAAAAAAGCAAAAACAATTTTAAAATGCTTTGTAAATTTGGCCTTTATGCTATTTATATTATCCTAAACCGCTAGAAGCCTTTGAGAACGTAGCTTCTGCCATTGCTGTCTTCCCATCCCAAACCTTCTTGAAAATATTTTCTTTTTGTGTGTATGAAAAAAGATTCCTTTTTAATGCCTATATTTAAAATGCAATCCTACAACCCAGCCTAGGGGCATTTTAAAATGTCTGTGCTACCGAGTTCGGCTGTGGATCCTCATAAATTCACCCCATTAGGTGTGATGTTTCACTTTGGGTAACATAAACACGCATTTCCTACTGCCATGGATACGTATTTTCTGAAAGCGTTGCACCTGAGGATGCTGCCATGTCCCCAGACGCTGAGGCATTAAACTCTAAGCAGTCACGACCTG
Organism: Tamias sibiricus; assembly: GCA_025594165.1. Classification (NCBI taxonomy): domain Eukaryota; kingdom Metazoa; phylum Chordata; class Mammalia; order Rodentia; family Sciuridae; genus Tamias; species Tamias sibiricus. Next base: position 97,189,553 of record CM046666.1, read on the forward strand.
CGCTCACAGCAGAGCCACATGGTCACTTCAATTGGAAAGATTATCTGGCCCCAGGCGCCACTCTCTTCAGCCCAAAGCATCTCCGGAAGAGGCAGAGGAGAGCGAGGGTGAGAAGAGGCGACGGGGAGCGACTGACAACAGGGCTGGCACTTGCCTCTCTGCTCTCAAAACCATTTCCAGAAAGGGGCACCGGGGAGACGCAGGGGGTGATCACGGCCCCACCTGCGACCGACCTCTGAGCAGGGTCCTGCGAACCCGTCCACCGAGACCTGGCTCGGCCACCGGCCCAACCTCCGGGGGAAGAACGGAGCTCGCAGCACTCGTTCCCCTGCCCGTGACCCGAAGAGTGACTCCAGCCCTCAGCCGCCGCACGCAGTGTAAACACTCCGCGCCTCCCCGCCCGGGGGCGGCGCAGCGCTTCCGCGGACCCACATTTTTGCGCCTCTTGTCACGCACGGGAGAAAAGGCGGGGAGGGTGTTGAGGAGGGAAGACGCGGTAGCAACCCAAGGAGAGGGTGGGTGCCGACGACGTGCGCGCGTGAGCGCGACAGGGAGGGCGGCCCCGGCGCCCCGCCAGCTCCCGCTCCCGCCCGCTTACCTGCCGGGGTCGCTCCGAAGACTCGCACCACCGGCACCTTCTTGACAGGGACCTGGGTGAGGGGGGATTGGCAGATATCCAGTCCCTGCAGCGGGCTGGCCATGTAGTAGTCGGCAGTCACTATCCTCACTGAAAACATGTTCGTCGCCACCGCCTCCTCTTCACTAGCAACCTGGCAGCGGCAGTAGCAGCGGCGGTGGCGGCTCCCTCCGCAGCGGCGGCGGCGCCCCCTCCCCTCACACACAGACACCGCGAAGAGCGGAGGCGCGCGCGGCAGCGTAGCACTACTTCTGCTGCCGCCGCCTCCTCAAGAGCACCCGGCGAGAGGCAGCAGGAGAGAAGCCCTCGCGCGATCGTCGGTGCTGGTGCTGGTGTTGCCGCCACTGCCGCCGCCGCCGGGAATCACACGGGCTCCTCGGTCCCAGGCTGCAGCTCTTGTTGCCATGATGATGATGTCACGGACGCAACCACTGGGGGAGGGGAAAAGGGGTGTGCGTGTGTGTGTCGCGGGCGGGGGGAGGCGAAGGGAGGGCTGTGAGTAGTTGGGGGAGGGGGCGCGGCGGGAAGGGCAGGGGTAGGGCTTGCTGGCTCCCGGGCGAGACGCCGATGGGGGGGCGAGGTGTTTTCTCCCCCGCCCCAGGCACGCTGTGAGGGAGGAGGCTGGCGGGAAGCCTGGCCAGCGCGGTGCGCGGGGAATCGATGACTCGGCCTATGGGCACGGCCACCTGGGTGAGGGACAGCGAAGGGGGCGGCGGAGCACCGATATCATGGATGGGCTTGGAGGTGCTGCGGGAGGGGCACGTCAATGTTCGGGACCGTTTTGGCGGCTACGCAGGATTGGCCGGAGCTGCAATACTCGCGCTCGCCTCGCCGACCGCCATTTCACATCCTGTAAAGGAGGAGGGGGGAGCCGCGGAGACAATTTTTCACAAGGTAAGAGAACCCGCCTGCCGGAGAAGGGAGGCGCGGCATAGATCTCGTGTCGCTGCGGCCTCGCGGGAGGGCGAGCGGCAGAACAGGCGGGGCTGGGCGCGGACGCAGCCGGCCCTTCTCAGGTAACGGCGCGGCTCCGCGCGAGACCCAGGGGAAGCGCGAGGGGCGGGGGCGCGCAAGCGCGTTTTTCGGTCCATAAAAGGACCGCCGCCGCGCTCCCCTTCGCGCCCCCTCATCTGTGCTGCTGCAGTGTCTGTGCCTGGCCAGTTAATGAGATTTATTCACGCACAGTTCTGCCCAGCTTTGCCTGGGGTTGGCCGATCCTGTACACAGGGATTTCCCACCACCGTGCTTTTCTCCCGCCCGCTGCCTTCCCTCTCGCCCTAGCATATCCTTCCTTGGTTTCCTCTTCGGCGCGCCAGTCTACGTCCCGGGCACGCGCAAGTACAAGTAAGGACTTGTCAGCTCCCAGTGACCTCCCTCCACTCCTCCCCCAGCGCAATGAGGATTAAGAGCCTTTCAAGAGAAAATTTTGGCCAAAGAAAAAGGCCCGTGAAAGTCACCGCGTTAAACATGGATTCTCAATGTTATTCATTAACACTTTGTGCAAGGTTTTACTACTGATGGCATAAAAGCAAAAAAGTGGGGAAGGACCGTTATACAAAACAACTTTATTCAAAAATCGAGAGAGGATGAAGTGGTGCAGATAGGGAATAAAAACGGTTGCTGTTGGGTTGACTCTTAAATTGAAACTGATGTGTTTTGTCTGACTTGTTCACTGATATTGGGTGTGACCTTGGACAAATAATTTGGTTTCTGTGGGTCTCTTCTCGAATGTTCCGGGAAAGGGTTTCTCGTAGAAACTCCACCTTAAGGATTTCTTCCCCCAAAAAATGATTTAAGCAATGGGAGATAGAAACCACAATTTTAAATTCGAAATTTTCCACCAAATTGGGGTTCTTGGCAGTCATTTTCAGTCTTTCAGAAATAAAGATCATTCTTTCACGCTTATGTATTATACAGGTGCATTTTACTGGTTACTGAGAGTTCCTCATTTGGAACCATTGTGGGTCTTCAAATAGAAAAATCCAAGGCTCAAAAGGACAGGTCGCTAAAAGAAGTTGTCTGTAAATTCCACAATATATAAATGCTAATAAGAACTTATGCTTGAAGGGATTTGAGACTGATTACCCATAGTAAATTAGCCTGCAGTTTTTAACCTCAGAGCATCATTATAAACATAGGTGACAAGATTGCTACTAATATACAGGAAATTACCTAATAACAGCTTGAGGAGGCAAAATCTCTTAAAATTGATTTGAAGTTTTTAGGAGCCTATAGAAGTGATTTTAAAATGTGATTATCGTGTGCAAAGCCCTGTGTTTGATCCCTAGCACCAAAAAAAAAAAAAAAGTCTATGTACTCTTGTGCATTTTTTTTTTTTTTGTATTTTATTTAGAGACAGGGTCTCACTAAGTTGCTAAATGCCTCGCCCTTGCTGAAGCTGGTTTTGAACTCACGATCCTCCTGCCTCAGCCTCCCAAAGTGCTGGGATTGCAGGCGTGCGCCACCACGCCCAGCTTCGTGTGCATTTTTTGTAATATAGTATGTATAAGCTCATTGTCAGATGCACAATACCGGTGATTCTCGTGGTGTTTGTTCTGTGAAACCTGGGGTATTCTATAAAATTTAATATTTTTGGCCCTTACTGAATTAAATTTTGGGAAAATGGGGTCTGTAAATCTGTATTGTTAGCAATCCTACCAGCCACACCAATGTTTCTGAGCAATATAAAATTAAAAACCTATGTATCATAATCAAGTACATTCATAATTTTTAAATTATACTACTCCTAATTGAATAAAAGAAAAAAGTATCAAATTTACAGTTTAGCTGTTTCTAGGTTTCTTTCACCTTACCTCTTGAATTTACTTTAAGAAAAGGCAGTTTCCACCATTAATAATGCCTTCTAGAACTCCAAGGAAAGAACGGTCACTAAGAAAAACATTTGCAGCATGACTGTTAGGAAGAGTGTATGCCTTGGGTGTAATTTAGTTTAAGTTGATGCTCAAATCGAAAACCTGACATCAGTCCCCTAATTGGCCACTCTTAGTTGTGTTTTATACTCTTCTTGAAGTAAGAAAGAGTCCTAAAATTTTGAGTCCGAGATATAAAATTTAAACCTTCATTGCTAAATGAGTTTGTCATATTATTTTTTCATGGGTGAAAGTTCATATTCAGAAGTCTAACTCATCTAAAAACAGTAAAAGTCACCTGAAATTGCCTTGTCTATACGGATGAGAAATGCCAAAGTTGAACTCTTTAATATTCTTAATGCTTTTTTCCTCTCATTTTTTTGGATTGGCTACTGTTTGCCAAGTAATTTGAGATATGGTAAGAAACAAAAGAGACATGGTTCCTATCATTATGGATTTTATAGTTCTGCATCAGAAAAATGTACTTAAAACATTTCAATTAACATCTTGTCTGTTTTTCTAGTTCACTGACCTATACTCATGCCTTTACTAAAAGCCTGCTCAGTGTTCTGTAACATTATTGTTTAACATCAGTTAACATCTGACTATTGGCAATTTATGAGCTAGAATAGAAAGCAATGCTGTAATCCCAGCTACTGGAAGGCTGAGACAGGAAGATCACAATTTAGAGGTCATTCTGGGAAACTTAGCAAGACCCTGTTTCAAAATGTAGCTGAATAGTAGAGCATTTGCCTGGCATGGGCAAGGACCTGGGTTCAATTCCCAGTACTGTAAAAAAAAAAAAAAAAAGGCAAGGGCTACTATAGTTTTGCAACACATACTATAAGATGGCTTAACCAATACACATCCAACTCTCCTTTACCTTGTTTTTCTGTACTTATGGATCTAGAAAATAAAAAACTACTGTTTCCAGACTCCCTTGCAGCTAGAGTGCTGCCATGAGATTAGTGGTATGCTGGTAAATGTTTAACAACAACAATGATAAAACCGCCTATTTTATCATTTTCTCCATTTGTTTCTAATGTAGGGAAGAGGTAGAAGGACAGTGATTTGACAATATTTGTATTTCCTTCCTTATTCAATCAGGGTTTTTATTGTTTTCCAGTACATTCAGTAAAATTCAAGGTAAATTATTCTTTGTGTCATCCCTTTTCTCACAGAAGTTGGTTTCGTTAACTACTACTACAGGATCAATGTCTCATGCATTTATTCCAATGATTCTCAGCCAGGAGTGATTTCACCCCCTCAGTGCACATTTGTCAGAATGGAGACATTTTTAATTATCACATCTGAAGCAGTGCTACTGGCATCTAATAGGTAAGAGGTCAGGGATATAGCTAAACTTCTTACAATGCCTACAACGTAAAAGAACTATCTGATTCAAAGTGTCAATCATGCAGAAGTTGATCTAGTCTAAAGGAAATATTTACCCAGCCCTCAACCAATCTCTTACCTTTTAAAAATGATGATGGAAAAGAAACTCCTTCCCAGAGAGATCTGGAAATGCAAAGTAAGTATAGCAAACCTTGGAGGCAATTGCTGTCAACTATACCCAGGTCCCTAAAGGCTTAATGCAGGTTTCCCCAATTTAGCCACAGCACCTGCTTGGGTACAAGGGAAGGAAATAAATATTTATTGCTTACTTAATACAGTATTTTTTGGCCCAAAGAATGAGGTTTTATTTCTCTCTCTAAACTAAAGGAAAGTCAAATTTTTAGTATGATGAGATGAATTTCCTGAACAAAAATCTTCTGTTATCTTTTTTTTTTTTCTTTGTTATCTTTTTAACCAATCAATCTACTCAGTTACTGGAAGAAGCAGAACTTTCTTAAACAACTCTCCCTTTTCTGTAAATTAGCAGTGGGAGTCTTAGAGTCGAGACGTTGAGCCTGTAAAAGATAATGTGTGAAGAAAAAAATAATAATAAAAGAAGCTTTCAGAACAGAGTAATAACCTGATGCCTAAAATCTCTAAGATTGGTTTAAATTATACATCCAGAGTTGCTATTGGAGCATTTCTGATGGATTATAGACAGTCAAGAAGAGACCAAACATACATAAAGTAAGAAGAGATTAAAATTTCAACTTAAATAATAAGGTACAAAATCTACAAAGAAAAGTGACTATTTAGAGCAGCATCTCTCAAGGTAGTTTCTTCTGGCCCCAAAGTCCCTGCTGCACTTTTATGTTCACAACTTAAATCAAATTCCAGGAAAACTTCCACTAATAATCTTTGTTATTGACACTGAACTCTCCTGGGTTTTAAGTTTATAAAGGTTTCCTTGATTTCCCCAAGCAGATTTAGGTATTACTTTGAAGTTTGTGCTGGTCTTTTTGTGCATACTTCTAATGCTTATACTATTTTAGTTATTTGTTAGTCTGTAATTCTAATAGACTGTTATCTCCTTGAAGAAAGAGAATATATCTTTTCATCTCCTATATCCTAGTTTATGCTACATCCTCATTCCCAAGATCAGGAAACACTGTTATCAGATCTATATGCAGATCATCCCTTTTATTTCCTTATTTTCTCAATAAAGTGCATTTTTCGAACTTTAAAGTTTTAAATGCATAGCATAGAAAATATGAAATCCCATAAGAAGTATGGAATATTCAATGCCACCCAAAAGCAGTCTGATTAACGTTTTAGTCCAATCTTTTATAGAAAAAATCTTCCATAAATATATTATATAGTGGAAATAATGTCCTAGTTTTTCCACTTTACATTATAGCAGAAGTTCCCCATGCAAATTAAACTTTTCATATACATTATTTTAATGACTGCATGTGCTGTGCTGTGCTGTGCTGTGAACATAAAACAGTTTACCTAAACATTTTCCCACTGTTGGATAGTATCAGAATGGTTCAAACTTTACATTGTAACAAATACCATACTAAGAATGTTTTGGTTGAAAACATTTAGGTGTTAACCTTAATATTTTAAGAAACTTACTCTGTAGTTGATTATTTGACAAGGACACCAGTTACTGGTGAGAGAATTATGTGTGCTATTCTTTATCTGCTTGGTTTGCTCTTCCTTTCCCATCTCTTTTTGTCTAATCAACTCATTCTTAAGATTTCAACTCAAAGGTCACTTCCTCAGTGAAGCCTTCCCAACCCCTCAGTATTTGATTATTTATTCTAATTGTTATATCCAATTGTACTGTTTACATTTTCCATAGCAAATACTCTGATTGTAATAATCCATTTATTTGCATGTTATTTGCTTCCTTTGGAGTAAAATAATACAATCATTATGTGGATAAGAAGAGGTTATAATTTTATAATATAAACACAGGCCAATTCTTATGATCCTGTGTGTATCACTGTGACAAGATGTGTTAAAGCTTGAGATTGAAATACAGTTAGTGAAAAGATATTTATGTGCCATGCATTATATTAAGTGCTGGGAATATAGAAGTGAAAAACATTAGCATGATTTTAGCCTCTGGAGCTTATGGTCTAGTGCAGAGGTTAACAAACTTCCCATTAACAAACAGATAATGAATATTTTAAGCTTCCCAGGCCATGTGGTCTCTCTTAAAACTACTTAATTTTGCAGTTGTGATACAGCAGCATTCATAGACCATACATAAACAAGACTGTGGCTGCATTCTTTTTTTATGGGGGGGGGGGCAGGAGACAGCCTCACTAAGTTGCTGAGGCTGGCCTCGAACTTGTGATCCTCCTGCCTCTGCCTCCCAAGTTGCTGGGATTACAAATATGTCCCACCATGCAATGCTTCCAATAAAACTTTTTAAAAAATAAGCTGTGGGCTGGATTTGATCCATGGACCATGGTGTACTGACCCCTGTTCTAATGGACAATATAGCCACTAAAACAGATTATTTGAAATGATGACTACTTAAAAGTAAAAGGACAGGGTAGATAAAGTCACATGGCATAATTGCCTAATCTAGTCTAGAGAGAGGAATAAAGGTTTCTTTGAGGAAAATGACTTTAGATTTGAGGAAGAGGAATTATCTGAATGAAAGTAGGGGCACCAGGCTCAGTGAGGACCCAAAGCATGAAAAAACATGAGTTAGAAATTCATTCTTAAGCTTCATGATTGTCAAAGGGAGATGGACTTGTTTAAGTACAGTATATAGAGTGAAAAGATAGACCCTGAGCACTGAAGATTTTTCAGAACCTAATACTTTCATAGAAGAGAAGATACCATCAAGAGAGACTGGAAAGGAGTCATCAATGAGATGTAGCAGGAGCAGAAAGTTTAAGACGTTGCAGATTCCTCTAGCCTGCTTTTCCATTTGGCCTGGATATTTATGGATGTGTAGAATATGTATGTTGAAGCCTAAAGAATTGATAGTTTCTGAAGGATAAGATTTTATATATACAGAGAGAAAGAGAGCTGAGGGGTGAGCAGGAGTGGCAGTGTAGAGAAAGAAGAGGTAATAAAATAATCAGATAAGTAATAGAGAGGAACACGTTGCTGGTACATAATAGGTGCTTAATAATTTTTTGATAAATGTATGAAAGGATAACAGTATAATGTGAGATTAAATAAATCAAGGAGGAAAGAGTTTCAATAACAGGTTGGTCAACAGTTTTGAATACTTAGAAGGTATTGGCTCAAGGTTGATTTCCTTGGCTGTCTGGGAAAGAATGCAGATGATTTCCCAGTGACCCTGATGATGTAGCACAGGATGAGCCTGACTTCCTGTTCCTGCCTCTAGCAAAACCTGACCTGGCTCTTTTCTTCCCTAAAAATTTCAGTGAGTTGGAAGAGGGACCCTCTTATGTCAGTTAAGTACGCAATATGAAAATATCGTAAACTTCGAATAGGAAGATTTTTAGAGCCATTCATAAGGTTTCATAAGTTACAATGATACCAGCTCAACTGTTTTTTTCATCACTCATATTAAAGAGAATAAAATAATGGAGTTTGCACGTAAATGGATGAAGTTGGAGAATATAAGGCTAAGTGAAGTAAGCCAATCTCAAAAATCCAAATGCCGAATGTTTTCTCTGATATAAGTAGGCCGAGTCACAGTGGTGTTGGGTCAGGGAACTTAGGAGGATTAGAGAAACACTAGAAAGGTCAATGGGGAGGGAGGGGAAGGGAGGGAGTAAGGGGGTATGAAGGGGAAAAAAAAGATGGTAGAATGAGATGGATATCAGTATCCTAAATGCATGATTGAAGACATGAATAGTATGAATATACTTTGTATACAAACAGTGTTATGTAAAAAGGTGCTCTATATATGTACTATGAATTGTAATGCAGGCTATTGTTATGTATACAACAACTTCAAATAAAAAATATATTAAAAATGCATTTTATTATTTCTAAGCATTTTGTATTATTAGCTTTTTATTAACTTACTCATATTTCTAAAGTCTTGTGTTAGATGCTGTGGGTGATTTAAAAACAAAAATCATGCCTCTGGTCTCAAGCATTATATAATTGACCAATAAGTTGTAACATTAGGAATCATGTTGCATTTTTTTTTCCTTGCATAGTACCAGACATATTGTGGTTGGTACTGCAGAAATAATTGTTCCCTGCCCTCTGCATTTTACCATTTGGTGAGCAAATGGTGTCCATCTAGGCACTTCTGAATGACACAAATAAAACATGTAACTATCTGAGCAGACAGTGATATTCTGAAGCCATCAGTAACAGCAATTTTCAGCTTGTTGAAGGTGGAGGTTCTTTGTGTAAAGGCCAGCCTGTTTTTTCAAGATTATAAAAAACCTTTCTGTATCTGTTTTTACACTTAAAAAAAAAAAAAAAAATTGTAGAAATCACCCAGTGGTCTCACCAGGTGTTTTCAAATCAGAACTGGGGCAATTGAGTTGTAATTTATTTTCACAAATTCACAAGAGCAGGAACCAAAATTTTTCTTACCTGAATTAGCAGGTGATTTTATTCTCCATTCATATTTAGCAGAGAAAATCTAGCCTCAGGATGAAAATGTGAACTAGAAGTTCTTGCCAAATCTGAAAAGTGGAACAAAGATTCAGTCTTATGAATGAAGGGAAACAATACTCATTTTTATTAAGCAGCTGCTTACTTCAGCATTAGAACTGTTTTAACACTCAACTAGCCTGTTCCCCTATACTAAGCATATCCAAGGTTTTTTAAGACTTAATTTATTACAAATTACTTACTTTGGCATTTGGTTTATAGTCTTTCTTCTTTACTTTAATTCCCACACTCATCCTGAGTGAATTCATCACCAAGTAGACATCTAATGCTACTGGGAAGGAGATGTTATACCATGTGATGTATTAATGTCTTCTATCTGAACCTTATACCCTGTAAGCCAAAGTACAGTGACATAAATTATCTCTTGTGTTCCCCAAATTAGGAGTTCTGTGACATGCTCATCTCCAGTGATCTCTGCTTCCCTTCATTCACTTATTTCTATTACCACACCCTAGATCTTGTCATATATCCAGTCTGTTTCACCTATAGCTTCATAAATGCAAATTTCACGTTTTTTGGCCAGAACTTTCATCCTACTCTGTCAATGTTTTTCCCAGTACAACCTTCCTTTGTTCATTAACATGTTATCTCCAGTGTTCTTCTCTACTCTGTGTCACTCTGTCAACTTTCTCTGACTTGGAACCTGCAGTCTATAGACATCTCTTTTTCTCTCTAATAATCTCCTCCTCTTTTCACTTCCTTCTGTCTCCTGCTGTGAGTTATATTAAATTATGTTAGTACTATCTTGCCAGGAGCCACAACCATCTTCCCCTGTTGTTCTTCTGTCACACTAACAAAACACCAAATCTGACTGTGTGCTTGCACCCAGATTGAAAAAAGACTGCAGTGCAGATTGGCTTTTTAATATTATAAATTCAGGATCACAAACTCAGCTAGATCCCTCTCTATCCATGCTCTTGGGAGGGCAGTGTTATATCTTGTAATGTATTACTCTCTACCATCCCCATCTCATATGCTATATACCTAGTGTAGTGTTATAAATTCTCCTTTGTGTACTCCAAATTAATTAAATAGTCTGATTCATTTAGAATATCATTTCTCACCCAACCCCCCAAGTTAGCTTTTGTGCTTACTTTCCTGTTTTACTTTATAGTTGGGGATCTAATTCATCTGATAAGGTACATTTCTAATATTTTTTAAGTTCATGTTGGATCAGTCAAAAAGAGTATATCCAGACATGAGATGAAATGACAACTGAAGGAATGTAGAGAGGCTTTATAAATTCAGATAGTCTCCAGTTGTAATTTAGGACCAGGGGCCTTAAGCTCAGGTTCCTTTAGTCCCATTCTTATTTTTCCCAACTTCCTAAAAACACACCCTTCTCTTTTTCCCTAGAGTAGCAGGGAAATCTGTGCTGCCTAGATAAAGATTGGTGATGGGTACTGTTTGTGTGTTTAGGTCATTTATTGAGTGGCAGCATAGCATAATTGTTAAGAGGTTAGGCTCCCACAGCCCAATTTCCCTATTTACCTGCATGTGTGACTTTGGGTAAGTACTTTCTGTGCCTCATTTGTCTCAAATGTGTAATATAAAGATGATAAGACTAATACTTCCTTCACAGTGCTATTGTGAGAACTGAATTACATATTTTAAATCAGTTAATACCTTAGACTGGTAAGCACTCAATAACTGTAAGCTATTATTCATAATTTAGAAGCAATCTCTCCATTTCCTAAAATATACCTATTTATTAACAAGAAGAGAGTAATGATGAAAGCTAGGAACTATTAAAATTCCATTGATATAAAAAGTAGACTCTTAGAATTACAAAAGATCCAAGAAATTACTTAGACCACTGAGTCTTACTTAATCAGTAATATGTATCAGAATCACTTATGAGGTGTTGTCAAGATACAGTTACCTAGGCCTCCACTTCTTACACCCATTGTAAGAGCCCTAATTGAGGAGATAGCTAAGATGGCGGCTAGCTGAGAGCCATAAAGGTGTTCAAGTATTTTCACCTGATAATCTTTTTATGCCCGTGAACACTGCATGACGCACCTGTAAGCTTGAGCTGTTAGCACGTCTCCTTGTTAAGGCAAAAAGTATTTAACCGGGTGAGGGTGAGTTAGAGATGTGGTTGGAGTTGGAGTTGAAGAGGTTGTTGGAGCCGGAGAGAGAAGTTAGAAGAGAGAAGAATAAAAGAACTTTTTCATTTCCATCCTGCCTCCGAATTTTCTCCCACGGCGTCGTTGCTGCAAGCAGCAATTGCTACAGGTCGCAACAATCCATTAAGTCAGATATGTCCACAGGCAAGCCCATTGTAGCCTTTCTGCTAAGAACCACTATTAAGGCTTTAGATTTTATGATAAGCAAATTTAGTCTCAAGAGTAAATGACTTGCCTAAGACCCCATAGGATAAAGCCCCTTCAAGGATCCAAGTCACTTACCTCCTTGGTGAGTGATCTTTCTATTTCATGTGGCTTGCCTGACATATTAACTTTTCAACAAACTAATATAGGAGTTTATCCTTCTTTTTGTTATACCAGGAAGGATAGTAAATTATTTAAAACTGTACTTTACTCAACATTTAATTCAAAATAACAAAATTTATTTTACAATTCATGCTGAGGACTATTGCACATTTACAATAGGATTTTAAATGAATTTTCCTGTGCTTTTCGTGTGGACATTAGTTTTTTCCATAATGCTTGCTGCTAATTAGTGCAAGAAAACACTATGTGTGGCAAAAGAGCTGCTCAGTCCAACCTCTCAGACTGACAGGCAGACAAATGTTTTATAGGGTAAGGTAACTGTAGCTGTTTTGTAGTTTGAGAGCTTTCAAAAATAAAATATGCACTTCTTCTAATTAGGTGGGTGGGGTGTTTTTAACCTTTGTGAAATATTCTTAGAAGTTTCTAGTCTATGAATTTTTTTTAATTTTGTTTTATTATTATTTTTTTTTAGTTGTAGGTGGACACAATACCTTTATTTTATTTATATGGTGCTGAGGATCGAACCCAGGGCCTCACACATGCGAGGCGAGTGCTCTACTTGAGCCATAGCGCCAGCCCCCTAGCCTATGAATAGTTGATGCAGAAAAATTAATGGTTATTAGGTACAGTGTTCTTATTGCTGCTTTACCAATTGGTAGATCAAAAGACTAAAAACTATAGTAAAAAAAAGAAAAGAAAAAAGTTAAAAGAGTTTTTATATTTGTAATTGGGTGCTATGATATTATCTCTTTAAAATATGTTTTTCTGTGTAAGTTAAAGAAATACAAATACATTAGAATTTGTGCACTTGTTCAAATGTGTGAAGCAAATTAGGTGACAGGGCAGAAGCAAGAAAATGGAATTCAAATCAAATCTACATCTCAAAGCAGGTTCTATTTAATTTCTCCATATTTGCTATTATAAATATTTTATTTTTATGTATGAGTTTCTTGCTAGAGATGATAAGTGGCTGCCAACCTAACTTCTAATTCTTAGGCAACTACATTTTACCAACAAACCCACTCACTTTAGTATACACTATGTACAGGCCCCCCAAAAGTCCACCATCCCAGATCTCCTTTAGCTGTTATTCAAGTACTATTGTTTCCTCTCTGTTTCTGCCTGATGCTTCATCTTGGGTTCAGTCTTTTGGATCTTTTCACTTGAAGCTTGTGTTTGGCTTCCTGACATTTGAATCTCTGCTCAACCTGATTGTCTTTGGTTTAGACTCACTTCTTCACAGCTTAGAACCTGCTAATTCTAGCAGTTCAGAAATCCCTGGCACAACCACTGACTGACTACTTGAAGAGGAAGGACCTGCCCCAAATACAAGCTCTGTACTATATACATATATTTATTCATCTGCTCAACAGATTTTTCTCATCATCAACTGTGTGTAAGGAACTATAGAAGTTTCTTGCAGATAAGAATAACTACAGAAAACTCCTTAAGGTCCTTAAAATCTATAGGACAAATAATGTAAGTATGTCATGATAATTTAAAATAATGTGTTCAATTATTATGAAGTCATATATACAGACAGGGGAGTAATTAACAAAAGCTTCAAATAGAAAGAATCTTAACCAGAAAGTTAAGGAACATGGAGTGTAAGGGGACATTATCAACAAGAACCCAGAGTATTGGGTTATAGATTGAAAAAGACTGAAAACACTGACAGATGACAACCTAACTAGACTTTGAAGTCAGGGTAGGGGAAACACCATGGGGCAAATATAGCCCCCCCCCCCCCCAAAAAAAAATGGAACCAGTAAGGTCACAAAAATCTTACATTGTATTAAACCTTATTTGTCCAGACTAATTGACAGTGTGAGGAGTGAGAGCAAGCCTAGGAAAATTGATTAGAACCAGGTCATGGAAGGCTTTGAATACTGAAGAGTTTAGAGTTGATGACCATGTATTGGGGAATCCAGATATTATGAGAAGGAAATGATGATTGGGTTGATTTAGTGGTATATAGGAGGGATTTGGTGGAGGGGAGAAAAGCAGGCAGACAGAAGACTAGTTATGCAAAGTAGTGAGGGCCAAGAGGAGAAGACTTGATTCATTTCATAAAGTATCTGATATGTGTGAGGCACTGTGCTGGTGCTGGGGACACAATGAGGACTTAGGACTTGGTCCTTGCCACAAGGGAATTTTCAGTCTAGTGAGAGAGATTAATCTCTTAAAGGCTTTAAGAGGGGACTTTATGCAAAATTTTAGTACTCCACTTCTGACCTTTGCCTGGTTAGTAGGGGATTAAGTCCTCATTTTATAATGACATGTATTCCCTACCCTCTGAAACTACTTTTATACTTTTTGAATTGGCTAAGGCAAAATTATCCCAACTGCTTGTATATAAATAAAAGTAATTTATTACCCAAAATGAGATAAGACAATAATATTGCACCAGACAGCCAAAGAAGAAAATGTCATATCTTTTTTTTTTTTTTAAATATTTATTTTCTTTAGTTGTACACAATGTGGTTTTAGTTTTACGTGGTGCTGAGAATTGAACCCGGGCCGTGCACGTGCTAGGCGAGCGCTCTACCACTGAGCCACAATCCCAGCCCCGAAAATGTCATATCTTAAAGATATAACTGATGATGATGTGGAGAGTGAACTGGAGATTTTTTTAAGGGCAAGAAAACCGGTTAGGAGGCTGTTGTAGTAATCCACCTGCTTGATTGTGAGGACCTTAACTAAGACAGTAGGAAAAGAAAAGGAGTCCTTTGAGACTACTTCTACCATATTCTTTGTATAATTCCCCAGGTATAAATAGGGGATGGATAGGTGACTCTGATTTGAATTCAAACAGAGGGTCTCAAAAACCTAAAAACACTCAGTTTACTTCTTCAGACTTAGAAGCAATGCTCTTACTGTAAAGTTGTCTCTTTTCTGGGTGATCTCTCGCTTGGAAACATGGTTTTGCAGGCTTCACTTTGATTCTGTGAGCTACCTGATAAATTCTTGGTTTTGCTATAGTTGACCCAAATTGGTTCCTAGGACTTTTGGTTCAAAACCCCAATTGACACTGTAAATGATATTTGAGAATGGACAGATGGAGAATGATAGGCATTTCAAAATATGGAACTAGAAGTGTGGTTCTCAAAGTGTGGTCACTGATGCAGGATCACTAATCACCTGAGAACTTGGTAGAAATGCAGATTCTCAGGACGCATCCCAGACTTTTGGAATATAAATCTCTGGGGGTGGGGACCTAGCTATCTGAATATTAACAAGCCCTCTTAGTGATTCTGATACACAATTATAGTTTGAGAACCAACCAAACAACAGCTTAAAAGGGAGATTAGAGGGCTGGGGTTGTGGCTCAGCGGCAGAGCGCTCGCCTCCCACGTGCGCGGCCCGGGTTCGATCCTCAGCACCACGTAAACATAAATGCATTGCATTGTGTACAGGTAAAGTAAATAAAAATAAATATTAAAAAAAGGGAGATTAGAGGTAAATGTAAAGATGTGTGAGTCAGATATATCATAGTCACCACTGGGGAAATGAATAAAACTCCCAGCAGAGTGGAAGAGAGAGCCCCTGAAATAAATGGAACAATCAATGAAATAAAGAATAGAGTCATACAAAAAAGGAGAGGAAAATTTAACAGTGGTGTGAAGTAATTCGCAGTCAGGTAGATGAGGAAAGAGCCAGAGCTATAGGGCTGACCATTAGGAGGTTTTTGGTGCGAGATAAATGAGAACTGGTACAAGCCAGGAGCAGTAGTGCACACTTAGGGTCCTAACTTCTTGGGAGGCTGAGGCAGGAGGATCACTTGAGCCCAGGAGTTTGAGGCCAGCTTAGGCACCATAGCAAGAAACACCCTGTCTCAAGCGAAAATAAAGAAAATATATGTGTATTGGTAGAGATGATAACAAAAATAAGTAGCAAGGGAATTAAGGCAAAGAAAAAAGAAAGAAAGTTGGAATAATAAAATCAGGATAACTTTTTTTAAGGTGTGTCAGTTACTTTTGTTAACAGTGGCTGAAGACAATAATTATAGTTCACATGTCTGAGGGTTGGCTGAGTTCAAAGGGGCTCGCATGTGCATCTGCAAGTCCACTGGGAGCTTTGCTCTAAATTGGACTCTGTTTCACTTATCTATCATCCTCCTCCCGAAACTGGCTTGCTTAGGTATACGAAAAAAGGTCTGGGAGTAGGGACCTAGCAATCTGAATATTAACAAGCCCTCTAAGTGATTCCGATGCAAAATATAGTTTGAGAACCAACCAAACCTGAGCTTAAAAGGGAGATTAGTAGTAGATGTAAAGATGTATGAGTCAAATATATCATAATCACCACTGGGGAAATGAATAAACAGAGCTTTGCTCTAAATTGGACTCTGTTTCACTTATCTATCATCCTCCTCCTCTGGAGACTAGCTTGCTTGGGTATATTTTTCTCATGGAGATGGGAGAAGTGTTTAAGAGGACAAATAGAAATACACAATCCTCTTGAGACCTAGACTCTAAACTGATACACACTGGCGCTTCTGTCTCATTTTATTGATCAAAGCAATTTACTTGGCCAAGCACATATTCAAGGGATAGGAAAATAGAATTCACCTCATTAGAGAAATTGCAAGTGACATGGCAAAGGACATTTGTTCATGGAGAGGTAAAGAATATATGGAATGGGGAATATCAGTATCATAGGTGATATAGTTTGGATGAGTGTCTTCCAAAGGCCCATGTGATAAATGTTTGATCCCTTATTGGGAGGTAGTAGAACCTTCGAGAGGCAGGATCCAGTGGAAGTTATTTGGGTCATTGGAGACATGATCTTAAAGGGGATTGTGGGAACAATCTAGTCTCATTCTCTCTGTTTCTTGGCTCATGATATCAGTAGTTTGCTCCTCCATATGCCTCAGCCACAATGTGCTATCTTACCAGAGGAGCAAAGCATTGATGCTGCTAACTTAAGACTGGAACCTCTATAACCATGGGCCAAAATAACCTTTTTCTCTTTGTATGCTAATTGCCTCAGGTATTTAATTATAGTGATGGAAAGCTGACAAATACAATAGATCAGAGAATTAACCTCTAAAAAGAAGAAGGACACTTTTGGGAATGGAAAGAAGGGAATTTGATTGGATTGGATTTAATAATTAAAATACTAGATATCTAGTTAAATTTTAATTTCAGATAAAGAGTAAATACTTTTTTTGGTATTAAATATGTCTCATGCAATATTTGGTAGGCTCTCAGTATATTTACTGCTTATTTTAAATACCATTTCACTATTTCTATGATACAATATTTGGGATATCTTATGCAATATTCCTTGATTATTTGAAATTCAAATTTAACTGGGGATCCTGTATTTTATCTGAAAACCCTACTTTGGATGGTTTTTAAATAAATCCATGGTAAAATAATCTGAAAAGGAATAGAAGAGTACACTGGGGGATTTAGTCCTGGAAAAAAAAAATTGGAACAGCTGTTCTGGATGCTGTGAAGTGTCAATGAAAGGATTGCTGAGCTGTAGTGAATGTCCAGTTAAAAACAGGCAGCAGGGGCTGGGGCTATGGCTCAGTGGTAGTGCACCTGTCTCGCATGTGTGAGGCCCTGGGTTCAATCCTCAGCACCACATAAATAAAAATAAAGGTATTGTGTCAAACTACAACTAAAAAAATCTTTAAAAAAAAAAAAAAAACAGGCAGCATTGGGCTGGGGTTGTGGCTCAGTGGTAGAGCACTTGCCTAGCATGCATGAGGCACTGGGTTCAATCCTCAGCACCACATAAAGTACAATAAAGACATTATGTCCACCTATAACTAAAAAATAAATATTTAAAAAAATAAGTTAAAAAAACAGGCAGCATGAATTTTTCTTTCTTGGATTAAATCAGCAGTAGTTTCACTTCTTGGAAGAAACAATAGAGATTTCTGTTACAGGGACCCCTTTATTTGACTTCAGGAGAGCCCTGGGCAGGAGATTCAGGCGTAATTGAAATGATTATGGTCCAGGCTGTTCAGGAAAGCAGTTGGAACCAGAAGATGAATTGGGAAAGACTGAGAATCTAGCAGTCACAATGAGTCAGAGAAGTGAAAGTTCACAAAGAAACTAATAATTTATAGCCTGAGAGGAATAGTTCTATACAATAATGGTGTTAAAATCTTATTCATATTATAGAACTGGAGTTAAATTAAAAGTAACAGCTCTGGAGACAAGAATCTGGTTTTGAATTCTGGTTGTGTGATGTTGGTCAAGTAATTTAACTTCCTTCTGCCTTAGCTCTTTATTTGTAAAATAGGAATAATATTCTTACTTCATAGGTTTATTGTTAGGAATAAGTGAAACAAGGCTTGTGAAATAACTAGTACAATATGTCTGGCAGATAGTAAGCCCTCAAATATTTGCTAGGTTTTTTTTTACTATTACAAATACCACTTAAATATATCTATAATCAATAAATAAAAGTGACTTGGAGACTATTATTTTAAAGAAAAATGCAGGTATACATTGGGAATTTCCTCCTTAGATAGAAAATGCTATGTTTGGTAAATACATACACAATTATCTACCTGTCAAAGTTGAACCCATGCAACCTTTATCATTTAAGGTTGTTTTCTTAATTCTTATTATAAGGAAATAATTATGCTCAAGTCATATCTGTCTCATTTGCCCCTAGGTGACCATGCTTTGGGATTTTCATAGTTTGAATAATTCCTTTGGGCTCTGCCACCCACCAAGTTAAAGAAGACAAGATTCCTCCCTGGGGGAGGGTTGTATTGTGCGAATGTGAGCAGCTTGTTTTCATGAGATCTGTGACTTGGTCTGGCTTCCTGTTAGGAGCTATGGTAGTGGTTATATTGTTTTTAATTGTTGTTTCTCCCATCTTTCTCAGATTTTTAAAGTTATTTTCATATAAAGAAAGGTTTTTGAAATATGAATGTTTTATGGGGACGTTTTGCTTATACAAAGAAGAATTAAAGCTATTTTAAAGTAATTACTTATGTTTTCTCTTGGAAAGTAAATGTAAGCATTAATTGATGTTATCTAGAAAGAAAATGAAGACCAAGAAAATGACTTTGCTCTTAATATTTTAAAATAAGGTAGTATTATTCTGTTTGAACAGAGCCTTCTAAGGAATTACTATAGTCTTATACACAATCAACTTAAATGCATTCTTTATCTTTAAAAGGAAGCAGAATCAGATCATTGAGTAAATCACATGTGTTCACAGTCTTGTCTGGTGTAATCATATACTACACAAACACATTATTCTGTAGTCAGGAGGGTAAAGGGACATTTGAAACAGGACTTGCCCTTGAGGAGACCTTTCTCTGTTTAAAGAATAGACCACACAGTAGAAGATAACAGAAAATATCTTCCATGCCTTCCCCCACCTTAATACTTTCCCATTCTCCTTTGTTCTCTAAGGACATCTGCTGTAATGATTATTCTGTATAACTCACAGGTACATAGCAGAAGGCATATCATATTTCATTTATTATTTTGTCTACTGCAATTATTGTTCTCTTCTATATCATGACATTGTGGGTTTTTCAAAAATTTTTTTGTAAAAGGTATGAAAGTATGTTATAGAAAATTTATTAGGGACTAAAAAGCTATAGAGTAAATGCTTTAACTCTGAATTTCATAAAAGTATGCCTTAGAAAGCCTAATAGACCTTTATGAAGTTATATTTTAAAGAGATAAATATACCAAAAAGATGCTTTTTAAAAAGATGAATTTAATTTTTATATTAATCACAATAAAGTACTTGAAAATAAAATAGAAATATATAAAAATGATTAGTGTTCAGTTTATTTAAAAAATCAATGAGAATACGTATTTTGCTTGTACACTTTCGAAAATGCTAATCACCAGTTAAATCATTAAATATTAGTTAAGATTAAAGCAAAATAGAATTTAAATCTCTTCAGAGATTTATAAAGATTTTTCATTTGCCTCCAATTTAGTAAGATGCTCTCCTTCAATTTAGTTTTATTTTATATTGTATAATGATTTTTTTAATGTCATACCTAGGCGTTTGAAAGGCATTCTTAATTATGAGCAACAATGATGTGAGATTTTGGAAAATCCAAAATAGATACATTGTTTTAAATGTTCTCTATATTGATAGCTTATTTGCCATCTGTTATAGATACAATTAAAAATTCAAATTTTTACTTCTTATTATATGTTCTTACATTGCCACCCAATTATGTCCTAGGTTGATTCTTTGTGGACTTTAGAAATTTACTTTTAAAGAGTTTTCAAACCATTTTATTATGAAAATTTTCAAACATATGCAAAAGTGAAACAAATAGTATGTTTAGATTCCCCAAGTTATCTTTGAGCTTTTCATGATATGTTAGTACAACTACTATGATTATTTATGCAGCAGATGTTCCAGAACTCAAGAAATGCTTGTTGCTTAATGCACACTTGAAAGAATTTGTGTAAATCAAAAATTTTTAAATAGCCTACCATTTCCCATTCGATGACAAGTTGTATTTCAAACCTGTCATAGAAAATCTTGTTGGTGGTCAGCCTATTTTTGGACTTACAAACATGTTTCTCATAGAAAGGATATTAAAATGACTGTTAGCTTTTTGGACCAGCTCTCAGTAACTTATCTAATTCATCACAGTAAAGAAAATCTACTCACCATTTTTCACATTATTTCAATGTGAAAATGCCTCATTTGTAGATAAAATACTAGGAATAGTAACATCCATCTTCCCCTCTACTAAGAATGGGGATGGAGGAATGGAGAGTCGAGCCCTCCTGCAATAGACATCATGTCTAATGATGGGTCCTTATTTTTCCCAGCAAAAGTAGCAGGAACTTGTAAAAGGCAGTGAGGAGAAAGAAATGTCCCCTGAAATTTTCCTCTGATGAGAGGAACTGGGGACTCAAGATCTCCTGTAACAGGGACCATGTCTGTGATGGGTCCTTAGCTCTCTTAGGAAAAGTAACAGAAACTTAAGACAGTAGGAAGTGTGGGGGGATGGTAGTGAACTCTGTATGTACCATTCTGAAATTAATTATCACTTCCGTTGCTAGTAAAGTTTATTTTTGTGCTTTAAAAGTTAGGTTCTTAAATAAAAGAACAAAAAGGAAACCTTCTTTTATAAAATAAATATGATGTATTTAAGTTGAGAATTGTAATACAGACTTTTTAAAAAGTGGGCTTCTGATTATTTTTTTCCTTTGAGTAAGTTTCTGACATAGGGGGAAATATTCACTGGCTAAGTAAGACATGCTTAAGACAACACAAAAAATGTTAAAACAAAATTGAAATATAAATATAGGTACTAAATTTCCAATAAGCTAAAATCAGGTCATTGGACTAATAATGCTTCTAAACAAACTACATAAGCAGTAGGACCTTTTAGAGTATCTGGGAATAACAGATGAGGCCGAAAGATGAGCTGCACTGCTTCTGGCATGCCAACATATATGTTCACTCTTCCAACTTGTCCTTAAATTCCCATTCTTTCAAAATCCTTCCCTAAGCAAGACTTTTGAGGCACAAAATTGTTAATGAGTTTCCCCATCACTTGGGATGTATGTAAAATACAAAGAGCTATATAGCACTCAAGTTAAGATTCAGAAAAAAATAGATGAAAATAAGATCATTCAGCATTAAGAACCCTAAGTATTACAATGTTCTGTGATCCTTAGGAAGTCACTGAAAACCTCCCAAGATAATCTGTAAAATGAATTTGGTTGAAGTAAATCAGCCCTGTTTGTTTTAGCTCGAAAACAAAATCCATACAGTGAATAGTCATACTAGATCCTGTACGGTTTCAAAAGCTAGTGTAGCATGGTGTTTTCCTGTCAGCTAATATAGGCTCCAATCTTACATGTCCTCTAGAGACTGCATATGCTTGTGAGAAACTTAACAGCAGGCTCCCAAAGCTAGCTGCCTCACTTCCCAGAGGGAATAATGTCAGTACCCTTATATCCGAAGAGAATCAGGCATACTTTTGTGAGTCAACTAAACTTCCTGCAGCATGATATACAACTTTGCCACAGATCCACACTCTCATTAGATAAAGGGCAGCCTACTGTGTATCAATTCCCATGCTAACTAGTATTGTACATGTGTTACTATATTCATCCTCACAATAACCTTAAGAGGTGGGAATGTTGTCCTCATTTTACAGATGAGGAAAATTTCCAAGAACTAGTTAGCAATGGAGCTAGTAAATGGTGAAACTGGATTTAAACCTGATATGAGAAGAATGAAACAATGGTTCTATTAATTGAACCCACCCACCAAAGTAGCTAAGGGAAGGAAACCACAAAGCTGTTATTGTAGTTAGCTTTACACTCACCAGCAACTTAAAGTAACTTTGGCTCCTCTGCCTGTGGGACCTGACCTCTGCAGCAATCAGAGCTAACTCATGACCCCCAAATCCCTACCCCAAATCCAGGGGAAACATGTTCCATTCTCCCCACTCCATACCTACCCAGCTCTTCTAAAGTCTCAGGTAAATGTTCTGGAACTTTGATAAGGTTCTTGCAGCCAAGATACCCAGTGTGTTAGTCAGCTTTTAGTTTCTGTAAAAAATATCTGAGATAATCATCTTAAAAAGAGGAAAGTTTTATTTTGGCTAACAGTTTCAGACATTTCAGTCCATGGTTGCTTGGCTCCATTGCTTAGGGCCTGTGATGAGGCACCACATCATGACTGGGAACACATGGTAGATGGAGCGAGTTGTTCACCTCTTGCTGACCCCAAAGCAAAGAAGAAGACACCAGTGTCCCACAATCCTTTCAAGGACATGTGCTTAATGACCTAAAACCTCCCATTAGGCCCCACCTCCTAAAGTCTCACCACCTCATGGGCTAGGAACCAAGCCTTTAATACACAGGCCATTTGGGGACATTTGAGATCCAAACTGTAGCACCCAACCACCTCTAATCCAGAGAGGCAACTCCTGAGCTTCCTATTAAGAGTTCTGCCATTTCTGTAGAACTGTTCACACCCAAATCCCCTCCTGTTGATACTGGTGGTGCTTAGAGTGTCAGAGGATAAGTCCCCCTGCCAACTAGTAGAATTCAGGGAAGAACCTGCCTTGAGATAACTCCAGAGATGAAAGTAAAATCCTGAGAAACTAGAGGTCTGCTGTGATTGTACAGAAGAAATGGGATGCATAGTTTCTTCTGCATCATTAACTTCAAACATTGCTACTTCCAGATCTTTGAATACCTAACAGATGAAGGAGCATGCAAATTTAAGATATCAGGCTCAGAAATTCCCCCAAATAGCTTAAGGTAGTTCTCAAAGTATGTTCCTGGGACCAGCAGCATTAGCTTCACTTGCAAACTTATTAAAAATGGAAATTCTTAGACACCATAATAGTCCTACTGAACCAGAAGTGGGTCCAGGAATCTGTATTTTTAACAAGCCCTGTAAATCACTGTGGTATTCACTGAAGTTTGTAAACCACTAGCCTGGAATATGAAAGATAACCATACACTCCTCACATTAAACCTGCAACATAATGCCTTAGAGCTAGGCAGCTCTCCCAAACACAACTACTATTTAAATATTCAGGTTTTCCTTGAAAACCTCTAGGAAAATGGCAGATGATCAGTAAAGATTGAATTGAAGCAATTAAAAAACAACTCATTGTTTATGATAAGGAAATAAGAAGTAACTAAAATGTCTTTTAATAGGGATTTGGGGACTAGGGATGTAGCTCAGTAGTAGGTTCTCCTAGCATGTGGGAGCCTTGGGTTCAGTCCCAGCACTGCAAATAATAACAATAATAATTGTAAGGATTTAGTTAAAAACAAATTCCATGCCGGGCGTGGTGGCGCACGCGCCTGTAATCCCAGCACTTGGGAGGCTGAGGCAGGAGGATCGTGAGTTCAAAGCCAGCCTCGGCAATGGCGAGGCACTTAGCAACTCAGTGAGACCCTGTCTCTCATAAAATACAAAAAAGGGCTGGGGATGTGGCCCAGTGGTCGAGTGCCCCTGAGTTCAATCCCTGGTACAAAAAAAAAAAAAAAAAAAAAAAACAAATTTCATGAGGATCAGGACCAGCACTGACTAGCACTATGTTTACTAAATCCTCATTGTCTGATAGAGTGTATTTGATATTTTGATTAAATGAATAAATAAATATACATAATTCAAGTCCTAAAGTACAATGCAGCCATTAAAAAAGATGTTTTCCAAAATTATCCATCTCCTACATATTTACCCAAAAACCTGAAAGTCAATATTTATAGCTACTTTATTCATAATCAACACACACTGGGAACAACCCTGTTGCCCTTCAACTTATGAATAGATCAATGTTTATACAATGTATATCCATAAAACGGTAATACTGAGCAATAAAAATAATCAGACTACCAACATATGGAACATTGTGGATGAATTGCAAGTGTGCTAGGCTAAGTGAAAGAAGCCAGGCTTTACAGACAAATGTATGATTCTACTTCCATAGCTTTGTGGGAAAAGTGAAAGTAGAACACAGATGAGTGATTGCTATGGAAGCGGTAAGTGCTTCTTAACTAAAATTGGACACAAATTTTTGTGGGTGATGGAAGTGTTTTATTTCTTGATTGTGGTGGTGGTTACATGACTATGCATTTATCAAAACTCATGGGACTATCAAAATTCATGCTAAAAAAGTAAGTAAAAACTTCCTGTTTGTACTAATTTTGCTACTTATACTTTTTTAAAAAGTATACCAAAGATTTTTGAAAACTGGTATCCCTCAATACATGGTAGAGTGTACTTAATAAATTTTAAACAAAAAAGCAAACAACAAAACAACATATAAAGATAATATTTTTCACAAATTTTATGAATGTGTAAATGTTCATGTATATCTGTGGGTTATATAAATGCCTAGAACACACTTTGAAAGAATATACTTCAAAGTCATAATGGCAGTTACATTTCAGGAGGGGGCTGAATTTGGGGAAATGCTTTGAAGGAGATCTTAGTTTATAGGTATGTAGTAGAATTGTTTAAAAGAATATATTTATGTAATATACAATTAAGAAATAAACAACATTCCAGAGACTAGAAGGATGAACATTGAAAGTGTCAATAGTAGGAGAACCTAAAAATGGTTGCATTGGATTGTAAAAGCACTCGTAAAGCAGAATGACAACAGCATTCTCAAACAGGGAGAGGCAAACACAGACTGTTTTCTTGAAGAATCGGACAAGCTCAACTCAAGAGGACTTATTTGGGCTCACTTAAGTTTCCTTGGGTTTTATTATTTATAGCTTCAAATTGATATTAATGGTGCAAATAAGGCTTTAGGATTAACTATTTTCAAAAAGTCAATATACAACATGCTGTCCCCTCTCCTTTCCCACAAAACAAATATGCCCTCTACCATTAGAAGGCAAAGAAATTACAACCTGAGTCACTGAAAGTTTGAGCACAGTTGATGGTAGCAGAATGAAATTTGGAATGTATCAGTAACCAGTCATCCTCCAATTACATGTGCAAATGAAGGGCAAGAATTGCTGAGATGATTAGAAGCTGTGACTAAAACAAAAGAGCTTATTTTAGCTACAATTTTTTTAAAACTTATTCATCAGGAATATCTTGTACCAGAGGCATTATGACCAGAATATGTTCTACAGTTAAATTTCCCTTCTGTAAAAGAATGAAAAGACAAATTTAGGATAAATAATAAAGCATGTAAATTATAAAATTCTTAATTTAGGAGGTAGAATGGGCTGAAAATATGAGTAACCCTTTAAAACAGTTTTAGTTAAAATCCAGACACCCTCACCCCATAATGTTTCATTCATTTGTAATGTATTTTTCAAGGGATCCAGGGTTTTTTTTTTTTGGTATATATTCTTAACCTATAGAGAAATTTCTTCAAAGGACAAGCCTTCCTCATTACATGCACAAACTTGTGGCCTTTGTGATCATGGATTGGACTTAATTTGAACATTTTGTATTTTTCACTTCAGCCAGTATTTTTTAACTTATCTAAATCTGTAAAAAGTCAAACTTTCCTGAGGATGACTGCATGAGCTTTTGCCTGAGAGTGAAAAATTGCATAAAGCCATTTAAAACCAAACCTTGAAGCCGGGCGCAGTGGCACACACCTGTAATCCCAGCACTTTGGGAGGTTGAGGCAGGAGGATCGCGAGTTCAAAGCCAGCCTCAGCAATGGCGAGGCACTTAGTAACTCAGTGAGACCCTGTCTCTAAATAAAATACAAAAAAGGGTTGGGGATGTGACCCAGTGGTCGAGTGCCCCTGAGTTCAATCCCCAAGTACAAAAAAAAAAAAAAAAAAAAAAAAAAAAAACCCAAACCTTGAACAAAGCAGAAAAAAACAGTTATAAGAATTATAACTGCTCTTCTCTGTTTTTAAGAAGGATCAGGATAGAATTTTTAGACCCTTAAATGTTTGCTAGGAACCAACGAGTTTGGTATTTTGCTTTATTCGTACCAAAAAAAAAAAAAATAGAGTATATTGAGCCTGGTTGATTTTGAATATTTATAATGATTATGTTTTAACATCTCATTTCCATACATAAGCGATAATTATTTATGGGAACTGGCTTAATTTCTCTTAAATAGTAATCTACCACCATACATGTGCGAACGCGCACACACACACACACACACACACACTCAGACACAGGAAAACACCATTACATTATTTGTTAAAAATGTGTCAGTCATGATTCCTTGAATCAGCATGTTGTTAGGTGCAAGAGATTCCTGACTTGGAACACCTGCTTAAAGTCCTATAATAGAAGGATTTTGGATGGTGAGACATTTATAGAAGACTTATATTCTGGAAAGATATATACACATATAAAAGTAGTTCAATGATGTTGTAATTTAGGTATGAATTCATTTTTCTCAAATACAAAGTTTTAGGAGAATAAGATATTTTAGAATAAACAACACACTGTTCAAGTCTTCTAAAACACCAAGATTGCTTTTCTGTTTTCCTGAGTTGTATCAATAAAAAAACATAAAATGGTAATTGGTCTACTTATCACTTCATCAGATGCATAAAGGTTTTATGGATTTTTAATTTTGATATATAGCATATTTATGACACAATTTATACCCATATTGATTTGAGATTATTTTATTAGAAGATACCTGCCAGCTATGTGTGTGTGGAGGGCAGGAGGGAACCACCATTCTTCTAAGGTTTCCATGTGAGATGATCATTAGAAACTTTCTTGGTCTGTCTCTCCCTCTGTCTTTTTTGTTTTTTTTTTTTTTCTTTTTTCTTTTTCTGTACTGGGGATTGAGCCAGAGGCACTTTACCACTGAGCTACATCCCCAGTGCTTTTTTATTTTTTATTTTGAGTCAGGGTATCAATAAGTTGCTGAGGGTCTTAGTTGCTGAGGCTTGCCTCAAACTTGTGACCCTTCTCAGCATCCCCTGTTGTTGAGATTACAGGCATGTGCCACTGCTCCAGCTTCGTGATCTTTTTGAAAACATTTCTAATAGTCCCACCTCTTACAATAAGCATTTTCTCCATGACATTAATTTTCTCCTTAAGGTTTTCACTTCAGTGGTAATCTTAGGGTAAATGGGAAATACACATAATAATAAGCTCATTTAAATTTATAATGCTCTGATTCTTTTTTGAAGGTAGTCTTTTAAGAAGCAAGGAATTCAAAATAGAACTTTAGTTCTGCAAATGTACAAGGAAGCCATAAATTTGCACTCACTTAGCTATACATTTTGAGGCATGCCCATCCTTAGTAGAGGGCAGGATTGGCTCTCTCCCTGGAGTAGCATATGCATAATAAAGATGAATAGATATTGAGAATTACATCTTCATATATGTAGATGTTAGAGAACTGTTTCAAATGTATCTTGGGTTGAAAAGACCAACCATGGCAAATCTAATGTATTAATTCTCCTAATGCACTGCTTTATACATTCTCTTTCTCAAGCCACCAATACCACCCCCACTCCGTCCATCTTCCTCTTCAGTCCTTGCTTCCTATTTCCCTGGGAAATAAGAGCAATAAGAAAAGAGCTTCCACAGGCCACCATACCAACACAACTACTTGCACTCACCTATCTGTGTCTGTGCCTTTATTCCCTTTTTTCCTATTCCTGTAAATGAAAAGTACCTAGCTCTATATCCATCCATCTTGTGCACATCCTGTGTTAGTCAGACTTCCATTACTTTAACAAGATACCTGAGAAAATCATGTAATCCCAGCACTTGGGAGGCTGAGGCAGGAGGATCGAGAGTTCAAAGCCAGCCTCAGCAATGGTGAGGCACTTAGCAACTCAGTGAGACCCTGTCTCTAATGAAATAAAAAAAAAGGGCTAGGGATGTGGCCCTCTGGTCGAGTGCCCCTGAGTTCAATCCCCAGTACCAAAGAAAGAAAGAAAGAAAAGAAAATCAACTTAGAAGAGGAAAGATTTTGTTTGGATCATGGTTTCAGAGATTTCCATGGTTGTGTGCAGAACATCATGGTGGGAGCATGTTGCAGAGCAGAGCTTCTTACTCTATGGTGGTCAGGAAGCCAGGAGAGGGCGAGGAAGGGGCTAGGCTAAGGAGGCATGCTGTCAGTGACCCACTTCCTCCAACTAGGTCCCACCTCCTACGGTTTCCACTACCTCCCAATAATGCCATCAAATTATTTATCCCATTTTTTTAATTGCAGTATTAGAGTTGTGCATAATGGTAGGATTTGTTATTATATATTTGTTACACATGCCGTCAAATTATTAGTCTATCAATGGATCAATACACATAAGAGGTTAGAGCCCTGATGATCCAATCACTTCCTGAAACCCCATCTCAGAACATTACTGTATGGGGGGATTGAGCCTTCAACCCATGAACCTTTGGGGGACATTCCAGATCTAAACCCTAATAGTTCCATCACATCTTCTACTCAAAGATAGTGATTCAGCAACTTTTTCCACTGCCTGCATCATATTCCCCTCTCCTATTGGATCATTCCCATTTAAATGAACTATAAACCACCTTGGTAGTTAACAATTCTCACTTCTATCTGTATTCTTGCAGTATCTCCTAACTGGTTTCCTTTCATACTCATATTTCTCCCCCCCCCCTTCCCCTCCCTTGCTCGTCACAACAGCCAGAATGCTTCTGTTAAAATCTAGGAAGATCTTGTTACCTCTCTGCTCAGAACCCTCCAGAGGCTTCACATTTACTAAGAGTAAAGTGAAGTCCCTACAAAACCCTATTTGGTCTTCCCTGCCCTCTCCCTGCCCCAGTCTCTATACTAATAACCCTATTCCTGTCCCTTGACTCTTCCTGCACAGTCACACTGCCTCCTTTGTTTTTCCTTGAACACCCAGGCATACTTCCACCATTGCCCCAGATTTTCACATGGCTTGTTCCTTTACTTTTGATTTTCCCTCAGTCATCACCTTCTCAAAAAGCCTTTCCTGCCCACTCTTCAAAAATTTAATTCACAGGCTGAGGGTATAGCTAAGTGGCAAAGAGCTCGCCTGGTAAGCATGAGGTCCCCAACACTGGGGAAAATTTTTTTTTAATTTAAAATTTAAATATGGAAACAAATTAAAACTCTCCACATCTCTCCTGTTCAGTTCTTCATTATACTTTTCTCCAAGTTGTGAAATACTACACATATTTTTACATGTTAATTTTTTATAGTCTGTCTTCCCCAAATCCCCTACCCCAAGTAAGATCCATGAGTGATTGGGATTTTTCCGGCCTTTTTACCCACTTCCTATTTACTGGCATAATTCTGGAATATAGTAAGTACTCTATAAATATTTGTTGAAAGAACAAATATATCTTTATAATAGTGTAACTGGAAAATGATCCAGGAGCATTAGTCATGCAGATTGAATATGTTTTTATCTGTTTCACCTATTTTGTTTTATAGTCATATGTTAAATACAGTTTAAACTTCAATTGAGTCTGTACAGACATTTCTCTGCCCGGGAATTTTGACTCTTCTGTCACTTAAGAGGAATACACCCTAAAAAAAGTATATATATTAATGCTTTTTGAACTTTTATACTTTCATTTGTTCACTATTAAAGTTTTCTAAATTCACTGTAGACATTCAGATATTTGGACTATTTTTGTGTGTGGTCCCTAGTCAAAGATGATCTGCTAAAAATTTCTCCCTATGTATGGCTTTAATTGTATTACAAATTTTTACATTTAAATTTTGATATGTTGTATTTTCATTATTGTTTTGTTTAAAATATTTTTCTGTGACTTTTCTGGCAATTTATCCTCTGATCTGTGGGTAACTTAAAAATATGTTGTTTTATCTTGAAATATTTGGAAATTTTACACATATATTTTTATTTATTTCTAATTTAATTGCATTTTATGGTCAGAAACCATATTTTTATAGTTTAAGTCCTTTTAAATTTTTTGAGACTTGTTCAGTGGCCCATTAGATGATTTTTCTTAGTGAATGTTCCATGTTCCCGTAAAAAAACAAAACAAAACACATAATCTGGCAGTTGTGGGACGGAGTGTTCTATATAGTGTCAATTAAGCAAAGTTGGTTGATAGTATTATTAAAGTCTTCTGTATCTTTGTCGATTTTCCATCTAGTTATCCTATGAATTATTTTATCAATCACAGAGAAGTTGAGATGTCTACTATTGTAAATTTGCCTAGATGTCCCTTCAGTTATGTTAGTTTTTTTATTTCATGAAGTTCTATTAAATGGATATATACTTAGAATTGTTTTCTCTTCCTGGTGATAATCCTTTTTGTCATTATGAAATGTCCTTCTTTATTTCTGGTAATGTGCTTTAACCTAACATCTACTTTGCCTATTAATGTAGCCACTTCAGTTTTCTGATCCGTGTTTACTATTTGCTTTACATATCTTTTCCTATCCTTTTACTTTTAATCTATCTGTCTTTATTTTTAAAGTTTATATCTGATAGATAGGATACAGTTAGGTCTTGCATGATTATCCAATCTGACATTTCTGCCTTTTAATTGGTGTACTTAGTCCATTTGTGATTAATGTAATTGTTGATGGTTGGTTTTATCTGCCATCTTACTATTTCTTTTCTTTTTATCTCTTTCTTAGTTCATTTTTCTTCTTTTTCAAATCTTTTTTTTTTCCTTTGGTAGTGGGGGGATTTATTTTATCTTTTCTGTTTATTAGCTGTGCTTCTTTATATATATATATATATATTTTTTTTTTTTTTTTTTTTTTTTTGTGGTACCGGGGATTGAACTCAGGGGCACTCATCCACTGGGTCACATCCCCAGCCCTTTTTTGTATTTTATTAGAGACAGGGTCTCACTGAGTTGCTAAGTGCCTCGCCATTGCTGAGGCTGGCTTTGAACTCGCGATCCTCCTGCCTCAGCCTCCCAAAGTGCTGGGATTACAGGCATGCGCCACCGTGCCCGGCTTCTTTATATTTTTTTAATGGCTACTGTAGGATTTAAAACATGGATCTTTAACTTGTCACACTTTACCTTTAGTATTACACCTTATAACAGTATATTGCCATTTCTCCCCTCCTGTCCTTTGTATTATTGTTGGCAGACATTTTATTTCTATATGTATTTTACATACCTACATTATAATTATTTTTGTTTTAAATAATCAATTGTCTTTTAAAAAATTTTTTTAGTTGTAGGTGAATAACATGTCTTTATTTTATTTGTTTATTTTTATGTGGTGCTAAGGATTGAACCCAGTGCCTCTCATATGCTAAGCAAGTGCTTTGCCACTGAGCTACAGTCCTAGCCACGATAATCAATTGTCTTTTAAAGAAATTAAGAAATGTCAAAAGGGTTTGTATTTACCCACATAGATACCATTTACAGTATTTAATTCCTTATACATATTTTATTTTTAAGCGATATTTTCTTTAGCCTGAATAATTTATTTTATAATTTCTTGTAATGCAGGTCTATTGATAAAAAAATTCTTTCACTTTTGTTTAAAAGGGTCTTTCTTTTGCTTTCATTTTTGAAGTGTTTTTGTTTTATTTTCATATTTATTTATTTGGATAAAGAATTCTGTTTTGTTTGTTTGAAAGGGTCTTTCTTTTGCTTTCATTTTTGAAGAGTTTTTGTTTGTTTTGTTTATTTTCATTTTTATTGATTTATTTATTTGGATAAAGAATTCTAAGCTAACATATTTTTTTTCAATACTTGTATCCTTACTTGCTTTGTTTCTGTTAAAAAAACATCAGTCTTTTTTCCTGCATATATATTTTAGTCAACTTTTTTATTGCTGTGATTAAAAGACCTGACAAGAACAATTAGAGGAGAAAAAGTTTATGTGGCTCCAGTTTCAGAGGTCTCCATCCATAGATGACCAACTCCATAGCTCTGAGCCCAAGATAAGTAGGAACTTCATGGAGGAAGAGTGTGACAAAGGAAAGCAGCTCAGGACATGGCAACAAGGAAGCAGAGAACTCTACTCACCAGTGACAAAATAGAAACTCCAAAGGTACTCATTGACCCATCCACCTCCTCAACCACATCCCATCTGCCTACAGTTAACACCCGGTTAATCCCTATCAGTGGATTAATGCACTGATTAGGTCACAACTCTCATAATCTAATTATTTCACCTCTGAACATTCTTGCATTGTCTCACACATGAGCTTTTGGGGGACATCTCCTATCTGAATCACATCAATGTAATATGCCCTTTTTTTCTTCTTTAGCTACTTTTAAGATTTTTTCTTTATCATTGGAGAACAGCAACTTAATTATGACATGCTTTGGTGAGGTTCTGTTGCTATCCCACTCAGAGATCATTGAGTTTTTATATCTATGAGTTTATAGTCTTTATAATATTTGCGAACATTTCAACCACTATTTCTTCAAATATTTTTTCTGCCCCATTCTTTCTCACTTCTTCTGAAATGCACATTTGTTAGATCCATTGATGTTGTTCCACAGGTCACTGAGGCTTTTGGGGGTTTTTGTTTTGTTTTGTTTCCCTCTGTACTTCAGGTTGTATAATTTCCATTGCCCATTTTTCAAGTTCACACATCTGTAGTACCTAATGTGCTATTATTAAGCCCATCCAGTGAATTTTTTATTTCAGGTAATGTATTTTTCAGCTTTAAAAGTTATATATGGTTCTTTCTGTTCTTCTTTTTCTGTCTATTGAGGTATTTTACTTGTTTCCAAACTATTTCACATTTTCCATTACATTCTAAATATAAGAGCTGTTTTAAAGGTTTTGTTTTTCCTATTTATTCTACCATCTCAATTCTTTTTTTTTTTTTTTTTTTTTTTTTTTTTTTGTGGTACCAGGGATTGAACTCAGGGGCACTCAACCACTGGGCCACATCCCCAGCCCTTTTTTGTATTTTATTTAGAGACAGGGTCTCACTGAGTTACTAAGTGCCTCGCCATTGCTGAGGCTGGCTTTGAACTCGCGATCCTCCTGCCTCAGCCTCCCAAAGTGCTGGGATTACAGGCGTGCGCCACCGCGCCCGGCCCATCTCAATTCTTAATCTGTATTGACTGATTTTGTTCTGGTTATGGGTTATGTTTTCTTGCTTCTTTATATGTCTAATAATCTTTTATTGGTGCTGGACATTGTGATTACCACACTGTTGTATGTCTACATTTTCTTATCTTCCTTCTAGGAGTGATTTGAGTGTTCTGTTCCAGCAAGCAGTTAATTTCCTTGAAGATCAGCCCAATCCCTTCAACCTTGTTTTATGCTTCATTAAGATGATTCTAAACAAAACAGGACAAATCTTTTTTTAAAAGAGTCAGATAGTAAGTATGGCACTATAGGCACTACAGTCTCTTTTGTACATTCGTTCGTTCTTTATTTCTTCCTTCCTTCCTTCCTTCCTTCCTTCCTCTCTATTATAACCCTTTAAAATGTTTGAAAAACAAACAAACAAAAAATAACTTCTTTGTAAGCCATACAAAACTAGGGTGTGGTTGAATTTGGCCTGTGGGCTGAATTTACCAACTACTGTTTTAAAAATTCTTATTCTAAGGCTATTTTAACTATATTTTTATAGTATGGCCTTTTAAAGTTCTTATTAAATGCTTCTTTGTCAAATGGATTCTTTAAGATCTGAGCTTTTACCCTGTGCATAAGACAGCAGATGAACTTGCCACAGTTTCACAGATGCTGATAGAAGACATGAGATTCCTGGATAAGATACAAAGAAACTTATATATTACAGCACAGCAGGTGACATGGACTTCATCTTCTCATTGCTTCTCCGTAGTCCCAAGTTCCCATGGGAACAGTATAGAGTGGGTCCAGGTGAATGTTACTTATACAGTGGGGCTCTATCACTTCTCATGAGCCCTGTACTTAGGAAACTTCTAATCTTATGAAGTAGCTGCTTGCAGATCTGCCAGACTTCACCCTGGAAAGCCGTTCTCTTTTTCTATCCTGGTCAGGAAACAAATCTGCCCTCTATTCAGGAGGTGACACTATACCTTCTAAAGGCTATTGGCTATACAAACATCCTTAGAAAGGTAGACTTGGATTTAAGCCTGTCCTAAGACATTCAGAAATGCCATGGAGGATTATCTCTTAGCATCCACATTTTCAAGAGGTTGTCCACTGATTGTAACTCAAATATTTGCCACTGTATGAAAGTGTTGCTTAAGGCTCAACTCCTAGTACTTCTTTCTCTGAGACTAGTTCTCCCAGAAGTTGTTCTTTGCCTGTCCTATGTAATTCTGCTTTATTCATATGCATCTTAGTATTCCAAGATTCAAAATGATCCTTACACAGATTTCTGAAACTCTGTCTCTTCATTGCTTTCTCCTTTCTGGTATTGTTTCTCAAATTTTTATTATTTTTCTAAGTTTCAGTCTTTCTCTTAAGTTCAGCAAAACCTCTGTGCTTTCCTTGGGTTCTCCCTATTCATGTATAAATCCAGAGTGCCTCCAGGCAGAATACTGGGGCAGTTGTGGAACTAGACTCAATTGTTTTATTTCTCTCAGGGCTTTCTGTCCCACACTGCATGTTCATCTTCTCAAAATAGTCATCTATATGTTTTTTCTATTTTCATCATTTTTAATAGCAAGAGACCTAGGTGCATTGCCAGTAACTCCATCATTGATTATGTCTCTCTTTTTTTTTTTAGCATTAGCTTATTTATATGTTTTGGAATTTTGATTTGCAAAATCACTTTGAGTGGGAGATTCTTTGGTTATCATTCTTTCTTAAGTTCAGTGTGTTTCCATCTTTCCTTACCCCGATTCCATACCCTAGTTCAGAACCCATTCTTAAAATGGCTTTAGAGGATGCCTATGTCTTATCTATATTAGGAATCTAGCCAGCCCAGTACCTGTGTTGGCTTATGTTTCATATCAGCTGCTGTTGTGACAGTTTTCTTTTGTCCTTTTGCCTTTCTGGGCTCACAGCTTTCCATAAATACATAGCCCAGGCAGTATATCTACAGCAGTTTTATTTAGCCTTCTTTCATGGGACTGAGGAGAATCTGGTGAACAACCACAGTTGTTTGCCTAGAACTGAGAGTTTTAGGGGACTTGAGATTGCCAGTTCTGAAACAGTGAGAGTCCTGGAAAAACCAGGATGATTGGTCAAGTTAGTTCTGCCTCAATTTCTGGATTCCAGTAATAAGGCTGGCTTTGGTCTCCATCTTGGGTAGACCATTTTAACCTATATATTCCACAAGAGTTAAATTTGCAGTTGCTGCTGGCTGCTTTAAAATCCACAGCCTAATAGGCTGCAGCTCTGCCCCAGCTCACAACTTTGCATTTCTGTTGTTTCTGGTCCATAATGATGTTGTTTTGATTTTTGAGCCCTACAATCGTCTTTGAGTTTTATATTTTTCTATTTTATCTACTATTACCATGTGTTAAAACATGTAGAATGAGTTGAAGCATGAATTTATTGTACCATCCTGACTGGGAATTGATTATTTTTCATTTTGATATTGTCCTAGTTTGGGAAATATTGTAATTTAAAGACCCACCTTGTTCAAAAACCCTTCCAGCCTTCCCAGTTATTTTGAGGGACACATCATAAAAATGTAGATAAAATATAGTCATTTTCCATATAATTGTTCCATTCTTTCTTCAAGGACATCATAGTTCAGTACTTGAATAGAACAGAAAGAAATAGTATTCCAGCTTCCATTTCATTCTGTATCTCTGGTTAATGAGAATGGTAGCAGACCACACTTTATCATCCACCCACCTCCACTTCTGGCTGTTCTCCTTTTTTCATTCTTCATTCCTGAAGAGGCAGACAGAGCAAAGCAAAAGGGGGACTAGGGCAGTATTTTCCAGCTTCTGTGAAGATGAGAATCCTTTTATTTATACAACCATTAGTCTATTTAGTGGGAACATAAGGATTTTTGGAACCTTTGTAATAACTTTGGAGCCTTTCCAGAGTTACTGAAGTTGAGCAGAAGGAGCAAGAAAAGTGCTTCTAGCCGGGTGCCCTGGTACTTTCCTGTAACCCCAGTGACTTGGGAGGCTGAGCCAAGGAGGATTGGACGTTCTAGGCCAGCCTCAGCTACTTAGTGAGGCCCTAAGCAACTTAGCAAGACCCTGTCCCAAAATTTAAAAAAAAAAAAAAAAAAAAAAAATTCAAAGATCTGGGGACTTAGGCCAGTGGCAAATCACCACTGGATTCAATCCCTAGTACTTAAAAAAAAAGGGGTGGGGGCTGGGGTTGTGGCTCAGCGTTAGAGCGCTCCCTAGCACGTGCGCGGCCCAGGTTCGATCCTCAGCACCACGTATAAATAAAGGCATTGTGTACAACTAAAACAAATAAATAAATATTTTTTTAAAAAAGTTTTCCTATTTCCTTGTCTGTAGGCCTCAAATTATGTTCTATCTACATTATTTTAGATGAAAAGATTATTTTACATCTTTTTAAAATTGGTACTTTGTAAAATTGTACATAGTAGTGGGCTTTGTTGTTACATATTTGTACATACACATAAACATAATTTGGTTAATTTCATTCTCCAGTACCTCCCCTTTCCCTGCCCTTTTCCCTCCTGCTAGTTCTCTTCCCTATTCTATAGGTTTCCTTTTTATTTCCATAAGAGCCCCACTTTTTTTTTTCCTCTTTTTTGTTTCCACATGTGAAAGAAAACATATAACCCTTGATTTTCTGAATCTCAAGTTCCATCTATTTTCCTGCAAATAACATAATTTCATTCTTCTTTATGGCTGAGTAAAGCTTCAGTGTGTGTGTGTGTGTGTGTGTGTGTGTGTGTGTGTGTGGTGTATCACATTTTCTTTATCCATTCATCTGTCGATGGACACCTAGGCTGATTCCATAATTTGGTTATTGTGAATTGTGCTGCTATAAACATGGGTATGCATGTATCACTGGAATATTTTGATTTTAATTCTTTTGGCTATGTACTAAAGAGTGGCGTACCTGGGTTATATGATGGTTCTATTCCTAATCTTTTGGGGAACCTCCATACTGATTTTCATAGTAGTTGCACTAATTTATAATCACATGAACAGTTTGTTAGATGTGAACATTTTTAAAACTAATGTTCCATCTTTTCCATTTGATGCAAATAGCAAGCCAATTAACTGTCTGGCAGACTTGCATTAATGGTTTATGGGAAGTATTTTAAAAAACTCCTGGATTAAAGCGTGATTGAACATAGGGTTTTAACATTTCAAACCTAAATATCTAGATGTCATACAAACCACAGTGCTGTCATAGTACAAAACCAGTGAAGCAGCAAAAATTCTTACTGGAACAAAGTAGTTCACACTAACCATCTTAACTCTACTTAGAAAAATATAGTTCTTTCACTCAGCTTTGGTCTTCTATTTTTAATTCAAGTGGTAAAAAACTGTATGTGGCCATTCTCATTGAGAAATTTTAAAACTGGTGTTGCATGGATTCATCCTATTTAAGAGCCAGTCTGTTTTTAAAAAAAAAAAAATATGTGAGTTACCTACTCAGATGAAAAAAAAATTAAGCATTTTCTGGGAGGTAACTTTTTAAATGGCTTTTTTTTTTTTTTTTTTTTTTTTTTTTAGTTGTAGGTGGACACAATACCTTTATTTTATTTATTTATATGTGGTACTGAGGATTGAATCCAGGGCCTCACACATGTTAGGCGAGCCCTCTACCCCTGAGCCACAATCCCAGCCCTCTGGGAGGTAATTTAATAAAGAGAAGACTATTCAAGTAATGACTACCTTATTGTTTTGTTTGCTTCTTTTGTTAAATAAATTAATTGTAAAACTGACTTGATGGGGAATCTTAAAATAACTCCATAGGTAGCTGTTTTTGTGATTCCTGATTTGAGTTGTGAAAATGTTACAAAATGAAATGGAGAGCTATCACTTAGCAGTTGAAAACATACTTTTCTTATTTAACTATGATTAAATACTGCAGGAGCAAGATATTTGCTAAAATTAGACCCTGGGGTTGGTCCAATAGCTGTAGAAATTATAATCCTTTAGAAACTGTAGTCTGTTGGTTCAAATCAGGGCACTGCAATGTGCAAATATAAATCACTTATGCCACATTCTTATGAGGCTATTATACCATGGCTATCTCCATTGCAGGTCTGTAGATTATCAAACCTAGATTTCCTCATTTAATGTTTTAATTTTATTTTGCTTCCCCACCCCATCTTTTTGTTTTTCTTTCATATATGAAAAGACACTTTGAAAATGATATTTAATTTTCTAATGTTCTGGCCCCCATGACCCTTTGCCCACAAAATATATTTATATGTCAGGAAGCAAGTACTAGATGAGTACTTTGAACAGCATACTAGAACCTATAGGTTTTAGAAAATTATGGGAAAGGTAATATGATATGGTGTAGCGAGAATGAGTCTTGGAGTCAGATAGACCTATCTGCCCCATTATATAACTTTGTATACACTTTCTGTATAACTTTGGCAAGGTCACTTGATTTTTGTGGGTCACAGCTTACTTATCTGGTTAAAAAAATAAATTAAAAAAATTAGATACTGAGAAAATGTTATTCCATCCCACTTAAGAAGACATTTAGATATGTGGCTATGCAGACAGATTTTATTAACTAAATGTTTATTATGTACCAGGCATTGATGATCTCCATTGAATTTTGTAACTTTTCCATACCTCAAGTCAGGAATCACAAAACAGTTACCTATGAAGTTATTTTAAGGTACCCCTTCAAGCATTTTTCCAACTAATTAAGTACCAAAAAATCCCCAAGAAATCAATAAGGTTGTCATTTTTTGAATCATTCTCTCATTTAGTTCTAACACACATATGAAGTACTGGAGCTTGTGTAGTCCTTGTGTATGTTTTCAGGCTTTACTTGCCTGAGTTACGTGGCTAAGGAAATGGCATGACCAGACTAGAACACAATGCTCTTAACCATTATGATTTCATCCTCACAAATATTAAAACCTGTTAGATTTTCCTTGCTCTGAACAAAATACCTGACAAGAACAGCTTAGAGAAGGAAAAGTTTATTTTGGCTTGTGATTTTAGAGGTTCAGTCTGTAGCTGACTACACCATTACTCTGAGTGTGGTAGAGGAAAGCTCCTGGTGGCCTGGAAGAGGTGGGGGGTGGGGCACAGGGAAGGTGAACCCTTCTAGGGCATGCCCCCAGGGACTTAAGTCTGCTAGCTATGACCCACTGCCTACAATTACCACCCAGATAGTCCATTCAAACTAGGATGGACCAATTACATTACAGCTCTCATAATTTAATCATCTCACCTCTGAATATTCCTGCATTAACACAAGAGCTTTAGAGGGATACTTCATATCCAAGCCATAATATTTTGTCCCTGACCCCCAGAAGCTCATGTCCCTCTCACAAGGCAAAATGCATTTAGTATTTCCAAGTGGTCCCATAGTCTTAACAGTTGTAGCATTGCCCAGAAGTCCACGTCCAAAGTCTCTTCTGAAACTCATGGCAAACTCTTGGCTGTAAGCCCCTGTAAAAATCAAAAGGAAGTTACATATATCCAATATATAGTGACACCGAGTAAACATTCCCATTCCAAAAGGTGGAATAAGGGTAGAGAAAGAAGAGATGGAACCAAAGCAAGACTGAAACCCAGGTGGGCAAACATTTAGTCCTGTAGCTCCCTGTTCACAATATGGCCACATGGCAGTGAGATGTTCTCTCCAGAAGGTTTGCATAGTTCTACTCCAATGGCCTTGCCAGTTGCAGCCTACATAGCCTTTCTCTTAGCCTAGTTCTGTTCACAGCCAACAGCTTTCCTGGACAGATGTTCCATATTGCTGACATCTCTTAATTCCGGGGGTCTCCATTCTAACTTCAGCTTCACCTTCACAGCTTCATGTATTGCTCTCTCAGGAGCTGCCCTAAGTGATTCCAATTCTGCCACACTTTCCTGGCCTCCAGCATTCTTTTAAAATCTTGATGGAAGTCACCATGACTCTTTCTAGCATCCTTCATTCCTGAGGAAGGAGCAGCAGATGAATGACACCAAGGTCTGCCTCTAGCTCAAGCAGTTGCTGGGCCCTTTAGACCATAGGACTGCAATGGTCTCTGAGTGCCTGGGCAGCTATATACAGTGCAAAGAATTCTGGGGAAACAACTTTCTGGGCACCCTATGTAAACAGGGTGCCTCCATGATCTCTTATAGGAGATTTTATTTCTACAACATTGAGCCTTCAATGAGTGTGATCTTGCTGATTCTTGAGATGCCCTCAAGCATCTGTTCTTATTACCTCTGTGCAAAGTACTTACCTTCTCTTTTGTAGTAGTAATATCTTCAACAACCATGTATTCCTTGACCCTAATTTTACACTCATTTTCTAGCCAAACTGCAAGTTTTTAAAATCCTTGGGCTCTACTATCCACTCCCAATTCTCTCAGTAAACCTGGCTTTAAGCTTCCAGAAAAATCCTTTCATGCCACACTGCCTGAATGCTATGGTATCTTGGAGTTTCCTGTGCCTGATTAATTAGACCATCACCTTTAAATTCATCCTTGCACAAAAATCTTAGGACATAAGTAAAATGTAGATAACTTCTTTGCCAGAATATAACACAAATGGCTTTTAGGTCAATTCCTAACAGAATTCTAATTGCCCTCTTAAGCTTCATGAGCATAGTCTTTACTGCCCACATTCCTGTCGGCATTCTGGTCTCTTGAGCTCTCACCAGACTCACCCATTAAGCTCCATTTAAAACATTCTAGGGCTTCTCTACCCTGTATCTCAAAAAATTTCCAAACTCCTCCCACAAGCCAGTTCCAAAGCCTTCTGAACCCACGTAGTCAAGTTAGTCATCTACTTCTGGTACCAATTTCTGTGTTAGTCAGTTTTTCTTCACTGTGACCAAAATACCTTACAAGAACAACTTAGAGGAGGGAAAGTTTATTTCGGCTTGTGGTTTTAAACCATGCGTTCATCAGTCCATAGTTGACTGACTCCATCACTCTGGGAAAGGAGAAGTAAAGCTGCTCAGTTCGTGGTGGCCAGGAAGCAGAGAGAGAGGGGAAGGGTCTACAGGAATGATGAATCCCCCAAGGGCATGCCCTCAGTGACCCACCATGTCCAGCCATGTCCTATCTGCCTATAGTTACCACTCAGTTAATCCATTCAAACTAGGAAAGACCAATGAGGTTACAACTCTCATAATCTAATCATTTCACCTCCTACATTAATATAGGAGCTTCTGGAGGATACCTCACCTCACATCCAAACTATAACAAACCTTCTTGGAGATAGCCTACCAATCTAATGCTGACAGAAAACTAAGGTCAAACCATTCTTCTTTTTTTTTTTTTTTTTTCTTTTTTCACCATATTTAATTTTGATACTTGTATTAGTTTCTTAGGACTGCCATTATAAAGTGCCTTAGACTAGATGGCTTAACAACAGAAAATTATTTTCTTACAATTCTGGAAGCTAGAAGTCCAAGATAAGTTTTTTCTGTGGCCTTTCTTCTTGGCTTGCAGATAGCCACTGCAATGATCTGAATGCTTATTCCCCCCACCCCAATTCTTTTGTTAAAAATACTGATCCCAAGGTAATGGTATTAGAAAATTGAGGCTTTGGTAGGTGGTTATTTCAAGAGGGTAAAGCCATCATGAATAGTACCCTTATAAAAGAGGCCCCAGAGAGACTCCTCATCCTTTCCTCCATATGAGAGGAAAAAACAAGAAGGTGCCATCTATGAGGAAACAGGTCCCCAGCAGGTACAGATATGCTGGTACCTTGATCTTGGACTTCCCAAAATTGTGAGAAATAAATGTTGTTCATAAGTCAAACAGTTTATGGTTTGTTACAGCAGTTTGAACTAAGATAGCTGCCTTCTTGTGTCCTCCCAGGTTGTCTTGTCTGTGTTTTCTGTGTCCTACTAATTTTCCCTTATGTGGACACCAGTTCCACTGGGTTATGATCACTCTAATGACCTCATTTTAACTTAATTACTTTTTTAAGGCAAATAATGTCATATATTGAGGTAGTAGAGGGCTTTGACATATAAATGGGGTGGGGGGATGCTTCAGCCCCTAATTATGCATATATGGCATAAACCATGTGATATCAAGTAAAGAGTAACCAACATTATAGAGTTTTTACTATGTGTGAAACTCTGTTCATAACACTTTACACATATTTGTTTTGTCCATATGAGATAGGTACTATTCGTATCCCCATTTGTGACAAAGAGATTAAGTAATTTGTCCAGGGTTACATAACTGGTAAGTGGGATGTAGCCTAACTCCAAATCTGTATCTTATCCACTATATTACACTGCCCCTCTCAAAAAGAAGAGACATCCAATTTGGAACAAAGAAATGGAAAACACGGTAATTTATCTTTGAGGTAAAATTATTATTAACCTGAAAAATCTGTGTATATTTATATGGATGTATCTGTACCAACTTTTTTTTTTTTAATTTTGAGATAGAATCTAAGTTTATGAGGCTGGCCTCCAACTTGCAGTCCTCCTGCCCCAGCTTCCTGAGTCACTGGGGTTACAGGTGTATGCCACCATGCCTGGCTATTATACTTTATAATGGAACATACTACTACTATACTTTATCAGCCCTTAAAAATGGAAAATTTTAATTAGGTTTCCAGCATTCTACTTTAAGTAGTAAAGGGTCAATGAAGACCAGGTATTTTTCTTCTAAAAATTCAAAAGAAAATAGTACCCACAATGTATTAATATTTGAAGACCCAGGTTATAAATGCCTACTTCTGGCTTTTCTCCTAAGCAGATACCACTCCTGCCTCAGCTCATTTCACTGATGCAGGAAAAGGAGCCAAGTTCCATGTCTATGAGATATTGGGCTCAGGGGTAACAATTCGCTCCTTCTAGTCACTGCACTAAACCTTCAAAAGTAAGAGCTCAGACCCAGATGTGACTAGGAAGAGAAATTGTAAAACCTTCCCTCGTTTTCTCCCAGAATCTCCAGTGACCAAAAGAAAAATAAAAAATAAAAAAAAAAAAACTGCAAACCCCTCCCCTTCTACAGAGAAATGGTATTTGAGGCAATTTAGGTGAATATCAGACAGTGTACCTCAGCTCACATTGGGTTTAAACTGAGAGGAAGGAAGGAAGGGAGGAGATTTGGGGTTAGAAAACACTGCTATGGTGCTCTGTCTTTGCCAGTCATTTTAGTATGTCCACAGAGCCTCTGCCTTCAAGATGCTTACAGTTTGGTAACTGAATGCATTTACAAAGATAAGATAGTGAGAATTTATAGAGAACTCACAGTCAAGTTCTAAGCAAAAATAATCAGATAAAAAAAATGTTGAAGCCGGGCATGGTGGCACACGCCTGTAATCCCAGAACTTTGGGAGGCTGAGGCAGAAGGATCGCGAGTTCAAAGCCAGCCTCAGCAATGGCGAGGCACTTAGCAACTCAGTGAGACCCTGTCTCTAATAAAATACAAAAATGGGCTGGGGACTTGGCCCAGTGGTCGAGTGCCCCTGAGTTCAATCCCCAGTACCACACACACACAAAAAAAAAATGTTGAGTTGAGACTTGCTAGTCAGGATACACCTGCCTGGAGTTATCAAGACAAACTCCATGAAGAAAAGGTCAATTTTGAGATTGGCCTGAAAAGATAGGATAGGCTTTGCTGGGTGGAGAGAAGCAAGGCATTTTAGAGAGAGGATTCAACACCAGCTGGGACATGAAGGCAGGAATGAGAGAGAAGCATGTGGAAACAATGAGGAGAAAGACATCATCTCTGGAACAGACAGATTTGGGGAAATAATAGGATATACTTTATGAATAGATAGAGTAGGATCAGATTACTCATACAAATGTGGCTTCATGCTGAAGATAAGCCTGATTAGTCTCTCTTTTTTTTTTTTTTTTTTTTTTTTTTTTTTTGTACTGGGTATTGAACTCAGGGGCACTTGACCACTGGGCCACATCCCCAGCCCTTTTTTATATTTTATTAGAGACAGGGTCTCACTGAGTTGCTAAGTGCCTTGCCATTGCTGAGGCTGGCTTTGAACTCGTGATCCTCCTGCCTCAGCCTCCCAAGTGCTGGGATTACAGGCGTGCACCACCACACCTGGCTTCTGATTAATCTTAATCGAATTACTCAGTGAAACTCTCAATTTTCTAAACATGCTTGTAAGAAGCATATCTAAGCAAAATTAAGTGTTCTGTACTTAGTAGCATGTTTGTTTTCATTAAAGCTGCTCAGACTACAACATACTCTGGACCACTGCCCCTGATTCTCCTTTCAGAGTTGGTGGCATGCCTAATTGAGCTGGAAGCTCGAGCAGGCATTAGCCCTCATCTTCACTCAGACCAGGCTAGAGGCCTTGGAACAAGCTTAAGTGGTTTTAGGTAGTTGAGTGAGTCAGCAGGAGAGCTCCCTTGCCCTGTGATGGCATGCAGCCTCAGAAATGGGGCCGATTCTTGAAAGAATGAAGTATGCATTCTCTGTCTGTGAGACCCCATGCTGACTTGTGGCAGTAGAAAGAAGCTTGGACTCTCACAGA
The DNA here is from genome assembly GCA_025594165.1 of Tamias sibiricus. Taxonomy (NCBI): domain Eukaryota; kingdom Metazoa; phylum Chordata; class Mammalia; order Rodentia; family Sciuridae; genus Tamias; species Tamias sibiricus. Next base: position 97,234,336 of record CM046666.1, read on the forward strand.
CCTTTATTTGAATTCTGACTCTCCTATATGACTTTAAGCAAATTGCTAAAAGCTGATGTTCGGTTTGTGGTGCTGGGGATGGAACCTCAAGGTGCTTTAACTCTGAGCTACACCATCCCCCCACCCCAGACTTTTCTATTTTATTTTTGAGACAAGGTCTCACTAAATTGTTAAGGCTGGTCTAGAACTTACAACCCTTCTGCCTCAGGCTCCTGAGTTGCTGGGATTACAGGCATGTGCCACCATGCCCAGCCTGTCTTATTTTTTTTTTAAATATTTATTTATTTGCTTTAGTTGTACACAATGCAATGCATTTATGTTTACATGGTGTGGAGGATCAAACCCGGGCCGCGCACGTGCTAGGCAAGTGCTCTACCACTGAGCCACAACCCCAGCCCCTGTCTTATTTTTTAATCTGTGAAATAACCCAGTAATCATTTAGTTATAACTTTATTCCTTCCTCTTTGCAATTTCTCTCAGTCCCCAACATTCTTGAAGAATGTCTTTTCCTGATTGTAAAATGCTTTCTGCTCCTGAGGAGCTGAAAACTTTCATGTTTAGGATGCCTATAGATCCTGAAGAAAACTCAGGGGTAGATGGAGTGTCCCTGCACTCCTCCCCAACCATGTATTTATTTCCACAGGGTAGGATTTCAAGTCCATCAGAGCCAGTTCTTACAATAGTACTCAGTTCAATACAGCTCAGAGTTCTTAGAAATCATCTAAGGATTCATGGATCAATCATTCTTACTTGTACTGAGTTGAAGACAAGAAATAATGAGCTAAATCCATTAATCATATATTAATTATATGGCCTAATGTGCATATATATATATATATATATATATATATATGCACATATAAAAGTTACATGTGACAAAGCATTTTATGGGTTCAGAAACAGTTGGGCAAGGCCATAAACTATCATATTACTTCATATTACTAAGTTGTTATCATTTCTAATGTTCAAAACTCCAACTACAAGTTCATCCTTAGAAGTTGGCTTAGAAATTACAATGTGCTCTCAGTAATTTGAGAGTACCCATTGTGCTTGCAGCTAAGAAGTGCATGGAGTTTGCTGGTTAGTTATTTTGCCTATTTTTGAATCCTAAAAATAACCACCTCATGAGAACAGGATGGGCTTTGTGAAGATTATATTCCATTTGGGAGGTACATTGTTCTTATCCCCCTTGCCTTTCATTTCTAAGCACATTTGCCCCTCTCTGAAGCAGAGGAGACATTTGAGCAGTTGCAGAAAGCAGCTGTAGCATCTTCTGTGTCATCTGCTCCCCTGCTTTGCAGACTCTGTCCCCATCCTCTGCTCCCAGTTGTTGTGTTCTTTCTTTCATAATGGCCCACTTCCCTTTTCTGCCCAGTTCCCCACCTAGGTACCTGCACTTTTCCTATAGAGATTTCAGGGGATTTTGTCTGGTGTCCCCTTGCTTACATCTTTTGATAACAAGATAATTAGTGAAAACATTTGTGTCTTATGAAAAAAAGATCTATCAGTAACATAAAGCTGCTTGCTGCTGCCTCCCCAAGTTCTGCTTGTTATTTTTGGTGGCACACTACCATATCAGTACAATGTATAGCTATAATTTTCCATTTACACACAGAGGCCAGACGATTATGACTTTTTGAGGGAAGCCCTTCACAGTATTATTTTGAAAGAGATTATTTGTTCATCCTATACACAGTAAACCACTATCCCAGAGTGCTCAGGGACTGGTTGAGCCACTCCCCATGCTCCTCTCAGTGCACAATAAACTGTCAGAGAATCAGTAGCTATGGAATCCTTTTTCTTTTTCTTTTTTCTTTTTTTTTTTTTTTGAATGTGCACTTGAGCTTATGTGTGTCTCTAAAGTAGAATATATGAAACAGTGAAGGATACGTTCCTTTACACAATATGTTAAAGGATTTTGTGTTCTGTGGTTTTTAGAGACGAGCCAGCTCATTTTGACTGTTTCTTTTAATGTTGTTTGATTTTGTACACTTAGAAAATGGCCTTGCATTGTTTTTCTCTATTTGAAAAGGCTATTGTGTTGTTTTTAAACATACATATTTTGGGCTTTTACTAATATATTATCCAAACACTCATTTAAAACCAAGCATTATTTAATATATTTGATTTGAAACATATTAACATGTACCAAGCATAGAAAGCAGGTAAAAAAACAAATTATATGTTTTATTTTACTATGTTGGCAAGAGAGTAACACACACACACACCACACACATATAATCTTTTACCACTGCTCTCCAAAAATAATTAAATAATTTGGAGTTTACAGAATCTAAATCACACCTGCCAGAACTGCCAATAATGTCTTCAGTTTTCATTGACTGTACTCTCCCATCACCCCCTCCAGATCTTTAAACAAATGAAGCTGATATTTCAGCAGCATAATTTCCACAATAAAAAACAAAGGAGAAAGAAAAGAAAGGAGAATTTGTTAAATCTTTTCAGAATATGTAAGAGGATAGAATATTAGTCTCTATAGTACATAAGTATACAGGCAAAGTATACCTAAAATAAGGCAATATGCATGTGCCAGCCTGGGCTTGTGGTGTATGAATGTGTAAGTACTGCAGTTTCACTACCTAGCAGTAAATATATTAATGTATGAAGTGTAAAGAAACCCCACTAGATTGCCTTCTTAGATATCACAATATACAATAAGTATATCTTTGCTTAGAAGTGTAAAAAGAATGTGCTGGAAATGTGAATTAACCAGAGCTGACAGTACATATTTCATGAGGAATAGATAAGAAATTAGAACAATTGGACCTCATTTGATCTGGGCCAACTGTGAAAACAGAGAATCATAGAAGCTCCACAATCCAAATCTTATTAGAAGTATAAAATCCCTTTTGTAACATCCTTTTTCTTTGGGGTGGGGGAGGTGTTACCAAGGATTGAACACAGAAGCACTCGACCACTGAGCCACATTCCCAGCTCTATTTTGTATTTTATTTAGAGACAGGGTCTCACTGGGTTAGTTGTTAATGCCTTGCTTTTGCCGAGGATGGCTTTGAACTTACAAGTCTCATGTCTCAGCCTCCCGAGCCGCTGGGATTATAGGTGTGCATCACTGCACCCAGCTCCCTTTTGTAGCATCCTAGTGAAGTTGCCATTCTGCCTTTGTTTTAAATACTTATGGTGTAGTGCGGTATAAGGATACTCAATACTTAAAAACACAACTTACCTCAAGTTCTTCTTATTCAGGGAAAATATACTTTTTTTTTTCTTTCCTGTAACCAGGGATTGAACCCAGGGGTGCTTAATCACCAGACCACATCCCCAGCCTTTTTTTTTTTTTTTTTTTTTTTTCATTTTGAGATAGGGTCTTACCAAGTTGCTTAGAGTCTTGCTAAATTGCTGAAGCTAGCTTAGAACTTAAGATTCTCCTGCCTCAGCCTCCCCCGTCACTGGTATTACAGGTGTGCATAGCACCCTTCAAAATATACTTACACTTAACCTATATATTCATTTGGTTCTTACTCTTCCCCTCCAACCTGCACAAAATAAATCTAATCCTTCCAACAATCCTTTGAATATTTGAAGATATTCATCATGTCTTAGAACTAAACCATCATTAACAAAGATTCATCTCCTAAGACAATCAGAGCTAGGTTCTTTATCCCTCCCTGATACTCAACAACTGAAAGAGCATCATCATCCCTAGAGTGGATTGATGGTGGTGCCTCTCAGATGAAAAACCTAAGATGTAGTTGAGCTGAGTTGATGGGTTACTGCTGAAGACTGGAGCTGGAGAAAAGTCCTACCCTAGGGCTCAGGAAAGAGCCCTAAGTCTTAATTTATATTGGTGGCAGCAAGGGCAGAGACTGTGATGTTTCACCTGTGCCAAAAAACAAAAACTTTGATTCATGTCATTGACATTTAACTGTGCCTGTGACTTTGGATTTGAGCCTTGAGCTCCATTCTTTTGTTAACTCTGCCACTGGTCAATTGCACATGGGTGGTCAATTCTACTCACTGATCCACAGGTCCTTCTGTAATTTTCAAAGCCACTTACTGCTTTTCCACCTAGAAAGATGCTCTCCATCTCTCTGGCCTCAGCTTACTGTCATCTTTCCAGGAACTCTTCTCCGACTCCCAGTGCCCCCCACTCCACACTGGCCTGTTGCTCACTTCTATTGTAGCACTTACTCCATTGTATTTTCGTTACCTATTTATTTGTCTCTACTGTAATAAAAGTTCTTTAAAGCTAAGAATTCAGTCTGGGTCTCTAGCACTTAATACCTCCTGTACACTAGAACTCTGGAAATATTTGAAAGTTAAACTAAATTAAATAGCCTTTTGAAATTAAAACACTACAATTTTTTGTCCTTCAGTTTTGAGATTTTTAAGCATCCTCAGACTTTTAGAAATTCAGATTTCTGTAGTAAGAGGATGAGGTTCAAGTAGTTATACCAAAATAGGAATGCTATAAATATATAATCCATGTACATATGTAATAAAATGTTAAGACTGAGATTTAGAATTAATTTAATCAGCTAAAACTTGTTTTATCTGTGAGGAAACTGAGGCTCAATGAGATGCACCTGCCCAAACTTCCGCACCTGGTTAATAGGAAGACCAGATTTCAAACCCTGATCTTTCTAGTCCCTGAATGATAATAGCTAGTCTCTGATCTGCTCAGTTGAAAGAGCTGCTACAAACTTGGCTACAAATGGAAGTGACACTTGTTCTCCCTTTTACATGGTGTTATATCAATCTATAACTTTCTAGCTATAAATCAAACCTTGAGAAATACCCATCTCCATTCCTAGACAAACTAATGAAAATTAGTCCTGTTTTTCTCCCAGAAATGTCAGAGGGTGCTACAATGCTGCACCAGATGACTCCTCCCAGTTGTTTGCTAGATAGAGTTGCAGTCATATGAATTGCTATTAGTCAGATTGGGTAATCGGGGTGTTAAGCCCTAGGTTAGTGCTGCCAGGAAACTAGCTTCTTGGCCAGGAGCCCTGAGGTGCAGCTGTAAGGTGACCCATTACAGGCCTGAGGCCAGGGCATGGTGCTTAGTGCCAAAAAACCTAAGCCAAACATTGGAACTAATTCCCAGGGTACTGAAATTGGTCTCAATTAAAATTTTAGATGAAAAGGGTTTTTGTTTGTGCTGAGAACCACTTCAATTTATAAGCTCATAGGAAAAGTAGATATTTTACCATTATATTTGAAATAATTTTCAGGGGCCAAAATTTTAAAAACAAATGCAAAAACAGGAAGACATTAGATTATATAAAGAAACACAAAAATATTTCTTGAAAGCAACAGTTTTCATAAGCTATACTAGCTACAGAATCTTTGTTTTTCTGTATCTTTGAGATTTTGCAGAAGTTGTAAAGTTCCTTCAAATGTAAGATAGTTTTGGTGTGGAATGGTGAGAGTAGAGGTCAAGGTGATGATGATTCTAATGTTGAGGACCAATGGTGCAGTGAGTAAAATTTTGACTCTGGAGTCAAATTGACTAGGTTCATACTCCAGGTATGCCATTTCATGATATCTGACTTTTGACAAAAACTTGTCTGAGCTTCAGTATTTTCATCAGTAAAATGGGATAATAAGAATTTAGTATTGAGTTGTTAGAGAATTAAGTCATATAAAATACAGCACAATACCCATGATGTAGTGTTTAATTATAGTTGCATTATTATTACTATTATTGTTATTATCCATAATTCTTTCATCAATTCATATTGGGTTTAAGGCCCAATTCAATGCTATGCACAGTTCAGCAGACAACACCCAAAAGTCACAAGTATATTATTAATGAAAATGAAAAGATATGGAAAATCTTTTAGGGAGAAATATTTGTATATAATCCTCTTGCCAGAATTTGAATATAAGGATAAATTTCAGGGTTTTCATTGATGGTGTAAGTCCTTGAAGTACCTTCCTAATTGTCATTTCTCATCCTCATAGAGCCTTGTTAAAAGAAACAAAAACAACAACAATAAAAACCAAAAACTATGGGCTGGGGTTGTGGCTCAGCGGTAGAGCGCTCGCCTAGCACGTGCGCGGCCCGGGTTCAATCCTCAGCACCACGTACAAATAAATGCATTGTGTACAACTAAAGCAAATAAATAAATATTTTTTTTAAAAACCAAAAACTAAAAATATGTAAATATAGGGTGTTCCTGCCTGCACAATGGAGGGCAATGGAAACTGAGACCTCTAGCTTGAAAAATCTTAACTCTGCAGTAATGTCTCAGTAGTTCCCAACTTTAGCACACATCAGAAAATCATCTAGAAGTCTGAGAAAAACAAACTTATTGCACCCCAGCCCCTGGAGATTCTGGAAATAGGTCTGGGATAGGGCCCAAGAATTTCCATTTTCTAACAAGTTCCTATGTAATGCTGATGCTGCTATTTCAGGGACCATACTTTGAGTACCATGGTGACCAGATACATAGCTCTTGGTAATATGTATGCTTTTAGCCCTTGTTGGCTGTTCAGGCTGCTTTCCCATTTGTATCTATACCAATCTCTCATCAGATGACCCAAGTACTCATATAGATCAGAGGTTGGTCTTCTGTTCAGTAGTCTCTTCTTGAGCTAGAGAAAAAATGGGGGTGGGGGAGGCAGGGAACGGGACCCATGAAAATGGAAGGGAGATCAGTGGAGTGGAGTGGAGGAAAGGAATAGAGGAGACCTGGGAGGGATGGGACAGGGGAGGAAGTGAAATGAGTGTATGTGTGAATATAGCACAGTCATTTCTACTTTTGTATATACACCTATAAATTACCAATTTATAAAAACAATAAATATCTAGAGGGAAAGCCAATGAAGTAGAGGAGGGGAAATGGGGTAGTGGGTGGGGGAGAGATAGTGAGGGAGGAAGGAGGTCCTGGGGATTGAAATGGAATAAATTATATTCCATGCATATGTGATTATGTCAAAATGAACCCCACTATTATGTATAGCTATAATGCACTAATTAAAACATTTTTAAAAATAAATTAGCAGGGGCTGGGATTGTGGCTCAGCGGTAGAGCGTTCGCCTAGCACGTGCGCGGCCCAGGTTCGATCCTCAGCACCATGTAAAAATAAATGCATTGTGTACAACTAAAGCAAATAAATAAATATTTTTAAAAAATAAAATAAATAAATAAATTAGCAATTATACAGAAAAAAAAAAATAGTTTCTTCTCAGCTTCCAATCTTAAACTGTTTGTAGCCCCTTGAAGGTTACTGTGCAATCTTTAGCTCCAACAGTAGAGTTTCATAGTTCATTTCAGAGAATGGTTGGGTATTCATCTTGCCTGCTGAGCAGCCACACAGAGTCTCCTTCTCATTTCCTCAAGGTTCCTGCATATTGACATAAAGCTCAGATCCAGTGTAGTGCAGAATGAGTGTCCTAGCCAAGAGGCCTCTCCTGCCTACCTGACACAGGTCAAACCCAGGAATCCAGAATATCTAGTTACAGTCTCAACTTTATTTAAAGGATATCAGGTACATGGGTGAATCCAGACCACGACTCCCCAAGGTGAACATGCTGATCAAACTCTAATAGTCTTGGGTCACAGATTTTAGAAACTTGGGCTGGTAAAGGGCTAATAAAACAATAGAGTCGCACCAAATTAGTTCAAGAGTATCCTTATATTTCAGATTTCAACTTTCGGTTAATATTACTTCAATCTTACTTACCCAGACTCAAAATATGGGCATAATGATCTCACATATTTGTTGATCATTTAATCATCACAACAAACATACGAATTAATATTATTCCATCCATTTTATATATAAAACAATTGAGTCTTAGCCAGGACGTAGCTGGAATATCTGCTCCAGAAAAACAGGACTCTGTTTTATTCTCTGATATAACCAAAGTGCCTCAAACAGTGTCTGGCCCACACTGGTGTTCAAAAAATATTCATTGAATGAACAAAATATATAAAACAAACATGAGATCTGGAATGTGAAATGAGGTGTGTCTTAACCACAACAGTATACTTGTTCATCTTCAGCTTTGACTTTTCTTTCTTTATAATTTCCTCAAATTAAATTCATCTCCCAAATCAATTACAAATGCTACTCTTCCTCTGCTGTCAGCCCACTCCTGGTATGCAGGTCCTGTCACCCATGAGAGGAGAAAAAGCTGCTGAGACCCTAATAACTTTGCTGTTGCAAAAATCCATCTTTTTTTTTTTTTTTTCAAAAATCCATCTTGAACTCTAATTCAGAAGTTGTTGGCTGAAGACATACAAATAGGTCTAATGCTTGGGAAACTGCTTACAAGGGCAAAGAGAAAAGAAAAAAAATGAAAGTGGTTGTCACACCCTTGATAAACACTCTGTCTTGCTCTGCCATTTATTAGTCAGGTGGCCTTGAGCAAGAAACTTAACCTTCCTAAGCCTTGGTTTCACTTCTGTTCTTCATCCAGAGGTTGAGATAATATGTACCTATAGGATCTTTGTGAGAAGTAAATTAGGTGGAGTATACAAAGCTCCTCCTGGAACACAGCAGACATCCAGGACATTTTATCTTCCATCTAATGCCCTCCCTCTCTCAACAAATCCATGTCTAGGAAAAAAATCTTAAAATCCCTGAAGAAGGGGAGGGGGGTGTTACACAGTGATAACTCACAATATTATATATACTCTGCCCTTGAAAACATTCATATTCTGGAGATTATGTGCCATATTTTTAAACTTCCTGCCTTCTTATAACTATTAAATAGATAAGGTTGAAAGGGCAAATCAGAAATCCTGGTTTGGAGGTTGGGGATCCTGCAAGCACCATTATTTCCTTTTCTTTTTCTTCTTCTTCTTCTTTTTTATTTTTTTAGTTGTAGATGGACACAATAAGTTTATTTATTTTTATGTGGTGCTGAGGATAGAACCCAGTGCCTCATACTTGCGAGGCAAGTGCTCCACCACTGAGCTACAGCCCCAGCCAGCACCATTATTTCCTCTTTCAGATGAACTGATGGAGTCATAGAAAGAACAGCTACATCATGGCAAGGGAAGCCTAACCTTGTCCTTTCACTTTTGACTTGTAATTACCAGGTCTTTAAGGAATGGTTGTTGCTATAGTTATGGTTAATAATAATCATGGCAACCAAGAAAAATTTTTGTGGCAAAAAAAAATATATATGTTTCATTAAACCTTGGAATTAGGAAATATAGGATATATTTTTTTTTTTTAAGAAATTAAGGAAAGTCCATTTCTTCGTTTAGTTATTAAATAATTGTTGACAGATGCTCTAGTGCCAAACAGTTGTAGGCACAGGGGAGTGCAACACTGATTAGAACAAAAATCCTGTCTTTTTGGAGTTTATATTATATGAGAGATATAGAAAATAACCAAGGTAAATTAGCAAAATACATAGTATATTAGGGAGCTGGATGCAGTGGCACACACCTGTAATCCCAGCAGTTTGGGAGGCTGAGGCAGGAGTATCGCAAGTTTAAAGCCAGCCTCAGCAAAAGCGAGGCACTTCATCCAGAGGTTGAGATAATATGTACCTATAGGATCTTTGTGAGGAGTAAATTAGCAACTCCGTGAGACCCTGTCTCTAAATAGAATACAAAATAGGGCTGGGGATGTGGCTGTAGTTCAATCCCTAGTATGCACTCCCCCCAAAAAAAACCCAGTATATTAGGAAGTAGTTACTACTAAAGCAAATGATAAGGCAAGAAAGGGGATTAAGATATATCAGTGGGGAGCCAGGCATGGTGGTGCACACCTGTAATCCCAGCACTTGGGAGGCTGAGGCAGGAGGATTACGAGTTCAAAGCTAGCCTCAGCAATGGCGAGGCACTTAGCAACTCAGTGAGACCCTGTCTCTAAATAAAATACAAGAAAGGGATGGGGATGTGGCCCAGTGGTCAAGTGCCCCTAAGTTCAATCCCCAGTACAAAAAACAAAAAGATAATATCAGTGGGGGCCAGGCACGGTGGTACATGCCTGTAATCCAAGTGGCTTGAGAGGCTGAGACAGGAGGATCACAAGTTCAAAGCCAGGTCCTAAGCAACTCAGTGAGACCCTAACTCTAAATAAAATATTAAAAAGTGCTGATCACATCAATGTTTATAGCAGCACAATTCACAATAGCTAAACTGTGGAAACAACCTAGATGCCCTTCAGTAGATGAATGAATAAAGAAAATGTGGTATATATACACAATGGAATATTACTCAGCAATAAAAGAGAATAAAATCATGGCATTCGCAGGTAAATGGATGAAGTTGGAGAATATAATGCTAAGTGAAATTAGCCAATCCCAAAACCCCAAATGCCGAATGTTTTCTCTGATATAAGAAGGCTGATTCACAGTACGGTTGGAACAGGGAGCATAAGAAGATTAGAGGAACACTAGAAAGACCAATGGAGAGGGAAGGGAAGGGAGTGGACAAGAGGGTAAAAAAAAAAAAAAAAAAAAAAAATGTTGGTAGAATGAGATGGATATCATTACTTTAAGTGCATGTATGAAGACACGAATGGAGTGAATATACTTTGTATACAACAAGAGATATGTAAAAATGTGCTCTATATGTGTAAAATGAATTGTAATACATTCTACTGTCATATATAACAACTTAAAATAAAAGAAAAAAAAGTGGACATGTATAGAAGGCAGTGTGGTTTGGTTTCACTAGCTTGTCCCCTTCAACACTTATTTGAAATTTGATTGCTATTAGGGTAGATTGGGAGGTGGTACCTTTAGATGTTAATGGATTAATGGTTTAATGGATTAATGGGTTGTTGTAGCTTGTTATTTAAAAAATGAAAAAATATAATGGGCTGGGGCCGGTCGCAGTGGCGCATGCCAGTAATCCCAGCACCTGGGAGGCAGGAGGATCTCAAGTTCAAAGTCAGCCTCAGCAATGGTGATTCACTTAGCAACTCAGTGAGACCCTGTCTCTAAACAAAATACAAAAAAGGGTTGGGGATGTGGCCCAGTGGTCCAGTGCCCCTGAGTTCAATCCCTGGTACCAAAAAAAAGGGGAGGGGGGCGGGGCTGGGGATGTGGCTCAGTAGTGTAAAGCGCCCCTTGGTTCAGTCCCTGGTGCCAAAAAGAAAAAAGAAATATCAATGGGATGAGGTGTTGCCATGTTAAAAATAAGATGTCTAGGAAATTGACCAGGTGTTTCTGAGGTTAGAACTGAAGGCCAGGATGTGTGAAGGAGGCAGGTGGACATTACTGCACAGGTCCTGAGGAGTAGCCAAGAAGGAGGATAGCATGCCAGAGCTGAGGGAAGAAGGGAAAGTGGCTGGAGATAAGGTCAAAGAGAAAACAGGCCACTGTTTAGAACATGGTAAGGATTTAGGCTCAGAGTAAGGAGAGAAGCCACCAAGGTGTTGGGCAGAGAAATGATAGGATATCATATAACCCATTTTTATTGAGTGCTTACTATGTTAGATTCTATTTTAAGTGCTTTATTTGTAGTCCTTGTGATAACTTCATAAGGTAGGAACTAATATTCCTCATATTACAGCTGAGGAAACAGATGCCCAAAGAGGTTAAGTAAATTGCCTGAAGTCATATAGCTAGGAAGGACATGATCAGAATTTAGACCCAGATAAATTCTGAACCACCTCATTGTCTTGCTTCCCCAAATCTTAAGAGATTAAGACCATGCTGCTGCTCTTCTTCCACCTTCTCCCCCTCCTTCTCCTTCTCCTTCCCTTTTTTGGTATCTGTATTGCCAGACTTAAAATAAAATTACCTCATTCTCATTCATAAATACAGAATTTCTTCACTTTAATTGGTAAAAATTCCCAGTATTTTGTTTAATGATTTCAAGTTTTTAAAAAGCCCTCAATTTAGCATATTAACAAGCATGTTGATGTCTCTCTCTTTAATTATGCAGACAGCTATTTCTTTTTTAAAAAAATATTATTTATTTGCTTTAGTTATACACAATGCAATGCATTTATGTTTATGTGGTGCTGAGGATCGAACCCGGGCCGCACAGGTGCTAGGCCAGCACTCTACCGCTGAGCCACAACCCCAGCCCCAAGACAGCTATTTCTTTTTTGCTGCAATGTAGAGGTTGATTGGGGAAATTTTTATTTTATTGCTTATATGCTTTCCCTAATGCAACCTAAATCATTACTATATGATTTGGCATCTATAATTTATCATTTTCCTCTATTATTAGATGAAATGCCCTTTAAAGCATTCTACAGCAAGGTAAACAGAAGTCAAGCTTGCAAAGTTTTAGAAAAAAAAAATTGCAAAGAGTCATTAAAGAATAATGAAAGTTGACTCATATGGCATGAAATATCAGTGCAGCCCAGTTTAACAAATACAATTATTCCAAGTCATTTTCAGAGGACATCTAAACTTCAGCACCTAGTTTTCATCCTTTTAAGGAATATCAACAAAAGTACCTCACTTATGTAAAGTCTCTAAAAGCAAATTTGTTAATTCAATTATCAGGATTTCACCAACACTAAGGCTAAAACAATAAACATTTTAAAATATAGAAAACCCAGATTCCTTTTACTATCCTGTGAGTTTAATGTTCTACTATTATAGCCAAGTCCTTGGCTTCTTGGGCTAACTGCCTTCTGCATGCTTTTTCAGAGAAAGCTCCTTGAGAATTCTTATTTTTTGAGTAGTATCTACCATGACTTCAGTCCCTGCAGGGATGGGAGGTGGCAGAGCTTGAAAATTAAAACATTGAGAGAAAAACATCCCCTAGAAGAATCATCTGCTCAATCTAATCTTGGGTGTCCAGCAGACCACTTAGCTGCCTATGTATTCAGCTACCTGCAAACATGTCTTTCAGGTGCTCATCCTTGAAGGACTACAACCAAGACTTAAGAATGGTAAAGTGTCCAATCATAATGTTTTTCATTAAAATAGGTGATGTGTAGGAATATGTATGTATGTGCACATTCAAACCACATACCTGTGCTCCCACATGCAAGTATTCATGGCATCAGAATAAGGAGATGGTCCAAAAGGGTTTCTAATTTTCATAAACTCTCTATTTTTTTCTTCTAACCCCTTACAACCAAAAGAGCTAATAACCCGAGGCTCAAGACCTCAGAAACCTTGTTACTGAGGTATGTGAAATAAAAATAGAAGAAATTTTTAATAAAAAGTTTTCACTGGTAGTTATTTTGGTATTGAAACAATGATGTCAAATCTAGCAAAGGTGTTTTTGAGAGGAAATGGTTAAAAGGACATGTCTTGTGGCCAGAAAAACCACAGCACAGTATTCCAATTAGGAATAAATTAGAGAGTGCAACATCTTCCTGGAAAGGTCAAGAAGTCAAACACTTGGCCTTGAGCTGCCTCTTACCTCCACCCCTGCCGACCCTGAGAACAAGTCATTCCTCTCTGTGTGCACTCAACACTGCTGCCAGATCTTGCCATTCCTCTGCAGAAAAGAGCCAGGGATGCCAGCCAGAATCCGAGTCGTAACGAGGTAGCCCAGGAGCCAGGGTGTTTTCTATAGAGCCCCAGTGCCAGCTTTCTGTCTACAAAGGAAAACTCAGTAAACTTACAAGTGCCAAATTAACATATTTTAAAGTGTCCAAAAGAATTCTTAGAAGCTGTTGCTATTAGAAGATTAAGCTCTCATTTTCCAGATTATATTTTGTTTTCCTTAAATTCAGCAGCACTTAATCCATGACACTCATTGGTTTACAAGGCAATCATTCTGCTGTCTTCATAATCAATTTAAAGCTTACACTATGATGTCTTGGTACTTTGTGTTGTGATTAATTGCTAACATCTGATGAATATTTTTTAAAATGTTCTTTAAATGACTTGTCTACTGACATACGTGGTTAGTTGGAAAAGTGGGCCTATGAAACAACATAATTTGATCAGAATTTGACAAGAAGTAATGTACTCTTGACCTTTTTAATGGAGTATTTTGCCCTTTTAACAGCATCCCAAAACTTCATGTCCTTCAAGGTCTAGCTCAGTTCCTGCCTCCTGCCTAAAGCCTTTCCTGACAATTTAAGGTCTCACTGAGATCTTCCCTCAGGGACCACCTAAAGCCTTATTATCTGTGCAGCTGTTACAGCATTTGGATATGTCATCATATGCATCATTTATTCACTGTCTTTCTGTGTTAAGGGCCATGTGTGCTGCTTCCTCAGCTCCCCCCACAATGCCTAGCATAGGGCTCAGCACATATGGAAGCTGTATGGTAGAAGTGAACAAAATCAACTTCTAGTCTTTTATTCATTACCCCAATTACAATATGTAGGACTAGAGTTGACATTGCTGCTTTTTATTTCTCCAATCACTAACTATTCCTTAGTGACCCAAAAACACCCAGAGTGTGCTGCAAGTTGTTCTATTTCTGGAATAGGTCTGTCGAGTTGTGTTTTTTGACTTGAATACCACTGTTCTATACCACCCACAGAAAATGGGAGACAAATTATATCCCTTATGATGGTATTCCTTAAGGATTTATTGAGTATGAAGGTGAGGGAAGGCTAATGGCACAGAGAAAGAAAAGAAATATAGAATGGAATTAAAAGAGATGGAGAAAGGGCAAAAAACTAGCAATCTTATCTCTGATGTAATGTTTCTTCTTCATGATAAAGCATTAAGACTCCTTGCAAAAATGTTTAATGGATAATTACTTGTACATCTTAATGATGTTTGCTCTTTAGGGAATTGTATGCATAAATAACTGCTTTTCCTGTTTGAATTAGAAACAAACTGGAAAGTTTGGGAGGAAAGTAAATGCAAAAGCCTAGTAACACTGGTGTATTGTTTGCAGCATTAAGAAATGACAACTCAAAATGAGGCCAGCTTCTCTCTTGTGTGATCATGCCCTCAATGATTCCATGAGATTTTGCATTTTATAGGTTGTGCTTCCCACTGGCAGCAACTGAAGCGGTTTATTATGCACATCTGTCACGTGATCCACTTCATCAACCAAATGGAACTGGGAGAATAAGTCACCCTAACAAGATCCTTCAGTACACTCTTAAAAACTACTTACAGATGTACTCTTCCTCTGTAGGGATACAATGAGTTTCCTTGTACTGTGCCACATGATACAGGAAATGCATTATCCCCACCAAATTCAGACATACCAGGAGGAAGCATGTGAAAAGAAAGCTCACAAAAGCGCACACAGCTTTTGCGAAAGTCCTCAGAGGGGCTCACACACCAATTTATGATAACAGCAGATAAAACCATGGGCCTCTGAAGCTCTGTTCATTTCAAATGCTAATGTCCACACAGGGAAAGGAAACCACATCAACATTCAGCATCCACACAAACACTGCTAATGCTTTCTATTTATGATTGTCACTGAGTCCCCTCAGCAGCATGCCAGATCTCCATTTGTGTTGTAACTTTGGCTACTTTATGTGCTTTCACCCAGAAGCAATTCATGCTTTCAAACTGCGTCTGGTGATCTTGAAGCAGGAACCACTATGTTCACATTCAGGTCAGGTAGAATGAATGTTTTTGTGGATGAGTCCAGAATTACATTCACCTGCCATTGTTAAATCTTCGTGTTTCAGTTGGTGTGATCAATTTATCATTCATTCAGTCAGTCAACCAAAAAATACTTTTGAATACCTCCCTCTGTCAGGCACAGTTCCCAGCACTGGAGATATAGCAGTGAACAGAGTCCTGCCATTATAGAGATAATAATTTAGAGGTGGATGGGGACGATAAGTAACAGATAAATATGTACTATGTCAGAGAGTGTGTCAGTCAGAATAGGCCAGATTGTCTTTAGCAATAAACAAAACAATATCTAAGTGGCTTAAAACAATGAAGTTAATTTCTTACTTATGCTGTACATTCATTGCACATCAGCCAAAGTCTCTGTTCTGTGTCACTTCAATCTGGGATCCAGGCTGCCTGGAGACAGATCCACTGTCTGGATTATGGCTTGTCTTTGTGGGAAAGGGAAAAGATAGTGTGGTAAATTGTACACTGGCTTTTTTCCCCTACCTTTTTTTACTGGTGCATTATAGTTGTACATAATGATGGGATTTGTTGTTATATATTTGTACATGCATACGATATAACAATATAATTTGGTCAATATCATTCCCCAGTATTTCCCATTTTCCTTCCCCACTTCATCTTTTTCCTCTATTGTACTGACCTCCCTTTGATTTTCACAAGATTCCCCCACACACCTTTCTTTTCCTTTCTCCTCTCTAGCTTCCACACATGGGAGAAAACATACAACCCTTGACTTTCTGTGTTTGACTTACTTTGCTTAACTTAATGGACTCAAGTTCCATCCATTTTCCTGCAAATGACATAATTTTTGTTTTCTTTTTTTTGGGGGGGGGGGGTACTGGGATTGAATTCAGGGGTACTCAACCACTGAGCCACATCCCCAGCCCTATTTTGTATTTTATTTAGAGACAGGGTCTCACTGAGTTGCTTAGTGCCCCGCTTTCACTGAGGCTGTCCTTGAACTCCAGATCCTCCTGCCTCAGTCAGTCTCCTGAGCCACTGGGATTACAGGTGTGCATCATCGAGCTGGGCTTGTTTTTCTTTTTTGGAGAGGGCAAGGGGGGGGTGGTACTAAACCTAGGGGTGACTTACCTCTAAGCCACATTCCCAGCCCTTTTTTTCATTTTGAGACAGGGTCTAACTAAACTGCCGAGGCTGGTCTGGAACTTGTAATCCCCCTGCCTCAACCTCCCAAGTTGCTGGGATTACAGGTATGTGCCACTATACCTGGCTCATTTTTCTTTATGGCTGAATAAAACTCCATTGTATATATAATACTACATTTTCTCTATCCATTCATCTGTCCATGGACTCCTAGGCTGGTTCCATAGTGTGGCAATTGTGAATTGTGCAGCTATAAACATGGGTATGCATGTATTCTTATAGTATGATGACTTTAATTCTTCAGGATAAATACTGAGGATTGGTATAGCTGGATCATATGATGGTTGCATTCTTAATCTTTTGAGGAACCTCCATATTGATTCCCATAGTTAGTTTTATTGATTAACAACCCCACCAACAGTGTAAAAGTGTTCATTTTTATCTACATCCTCTTCAGCATTTATTTTTATTCTTGGTGACTACCATTCTGACTGGTGTGCCGTGAAATCTCAGTGTAGTTTTGATTTGCATTTCCCTAATTGCTAATGATGTTAAACATTTTGTTTTTTGTATATTTGTTGGCCACTTGTCTTTCTTCTTTTAAGAAGTACCTGTTTAATTCATTTGCCTATTTATTAATTATTTTGTTTTTCTAATGTTAGATTTTTTTTGGTTCTTCTGTCAGAAGAGTAGCTAGCAAAGATTTTCTCCCATTCTATAGGTTCTCTCTTCACATTCTTGTTTACTTTGCTATGCAAAAGGTTTTTTATATGATGCCATCCCAATTATTAACCCTTAGCGTTATTTCCTGAGCTTTAGGGGTCCTATTGACAGGTTCATTGCCTGTGTCTGTATGCTGGAGTATTGACCCTACATTTTCTTTCTTTTATGAGTTCCAGAGTTTCTGTTTCAATTTCTAGGTTTTTGATTTATTTTGAATTTTTTTGTGTGCAGAGTGAGAGATAAGGGTCTAGTCTCATTCTTCTACCTATGGATAAACAGATTTCTCAGCACCATTTGTTTAAAAGGCTGCCTTTTCTTCAATGTATGTTTTTGGCATCTTTTTCAAGGATCAGATGACTATCTGAGTGGGTCTTCTATTCTGTACATTTGCTTTATGTGTCTATTTTTATGCTAGTACCATGTAGTGTTTGTTACTATTACTCTATAGTATAATTTGAAGTCAAGTATTATATGTACACTGACTCTTTTAAAAAATATTTTTAGTTGTAAATGGACACAATAACTTTATTTTATTTATTTACTTTTATGTGGTACTGAGACTCAAACCCAGTGCCTCATGCATTCTAAGCAGTCACTCTACCACTGAGCCACAACCCAGCCCATGTACACTGACTCTTAAAGCTTAAGTCTGCAAGTGACACATGGAACTTCTGCTTGCATTTCACTGACTAAAGTCACTAGGCCACACCCAACTTCAAAATGTGAGGAAGTGCCGGGCGTGGTGGCACACGCCTGTAATCCCAGCACTTTGGGAGGCTGAGGCAGGAGTTCAAAGCCAGCCTCAGCCATGGCAATGGCGAGGCACTTAGCAACTCAGTGAGACCCTGTCTCTGATAAAATACAAAAAAGGGCTGGAGATGTGGCCCTGTGGTTGAGTGCCCCTAAGTTCAATCCCTGGTACCAAAAAATATATATATATATATGAAAGTGTATCATACCTGTGTCAAGGAAAAATCAGACACACTTGGTGAACAGAACTGTCCCAATGGTGATGATTGCCATGAAAATGAAAGGCCAGGTAAATGAGAGGGTGTCTGGGTAGGCTGCTTCTATTTGACATAAATGGTCAGAAAAGGTCTCTCTGATAAGGTGACATTTGAGAAGAGGGTCTCAGGGAGAGAGAGAGAGAAGGCTGTTTGGATGGTCAGGGAGACTTCTTCCAAAGTAAACTCTAAGAACAAGTATACCTGGCATGTATGAGGAAGAGCAAGGTTGGGATGGCTAGAGTGAAGTGAGCAAGGGGAAAGCTGCAGGAAATTAAGTCAAAGAGAGAACAGGCATGGGTACAGGTAGGGCCTTACTGTAAGGACAATGGCCATTGAAGGTTTTTAATGTAAAAACATGGTCTGAGTTAGGTTTCTTACCAGTTCTTGCAGCTGCTGAGTAGGAAATATACCAGAGGGCCAAAGTTTGAAGCAGAGAGCAATTAAGAAGCTCTTCCAGTAATCCAGGTAAAGTACAAGGGCAACAATGGTCATATTCGAGGTAGTCTACATAGTTTGCAGGTAAAGCAACCAAATTTGCCAATGTATTGGATAGTAAAGTATAAGAGAAAGAGAGGATTCAAGGATGACTTCAAAGGCTTGTTTCTTCTACTAATCTTTGAATATACATAAGGACTACATTGTATGATCTTTGAGAATCTTCTTTTTTTTAATATTTATTTATTTGTTTTAGTTGTACACAATGCCTTTATTTTACGTGGTGCTGAGGATCCAACCTGGGCCGCACATGTGCTAGGTGAGCACTCTACCGCTGAGTCACAACCCCAGCCCTGAGAATCTTCAAATTTGGCAGTATCACTATAGCATATAATCTCCCCCATAAACAATTAGAAAGTTGGACAGGTAAGTGGGGGTGAAGATACTGGGAAATTTGCTTGATATGTGCACCTGCTAAGAGATTTCTTTCCCCCATAATGGCCTCTTTTCTGGTCTCTCTTAGGTTTTATAGTCCAAGCTAATTTATAAACCTGAGAAGTGAGCTACATAATTACAAGTAAAATAGAAATTTTTGACTGATCACCCCAACCTCACTTACCCTTCCAGTCCTCTGTGAATCTCAGATATCACTGCCAAGGCTTTTATAGCATGACGTCTCTCCTCAGTGGATGTGTATGTATAATAACATGTCACCTCCAGTTTGCTTGGAAGTAGGTTGAATAGAAATTTTAATAAGTACAGTAAAAAGACATTGTGTTTCTCTGAATAGCATGTCACTTCTTTCTGTTCACCTTATCTTCTTGTACCATCACTGTCCCCATCACTACCACCCAGTAAATGGCAACTAGAGCTCCTTACTATACATGGGGCTTCACTTAAGTCTTTTCAAGCAGAGCAGAGCATAGGTTAGATATAAAGTTTGCCAGCTATCATAAGGGAATAAACAAATAAAGCTTAATGCTGTTTTTGAAACTATCTGGGGGATCAGTATTTGTACTCAAAACATTCATTCAACAAATATTCTTGAACTATGATATGTGCCTTTTACAAGCACTGAAGCCATAATCAAGATAGAATATATAAATAACATGTTTTACTAAAAACTGAGAAAGAAAAGAAGATTTATATTAACCTGACACTGCTGAACATTTTAGTGCCCAGTCTTTTACTGAGCATCAATATCCTTCCTCTATTTTTTTGAATAAAATTTACAAATTTGGACTTACACTATATACGTTTTTAAAAAATACTTTCTTAGAAAAATAAATCATCAGATGCTATTTATTGACTGAATGAAAGAATTATAGAAACAGTAAATTCCAGAGAAGCAAAATATTTTAAATGAAAAATAACTACTAATATTCCTGACAAGAGATAATATCACTGTTAGTAGTTTGAGTTGTTCGGTACAGTTTTAAATTATTAACATATCTTTACAACATTGTTCCACAATAAATTAAATATTTTTAAAATGATAACTTTTTCTTTTTTCTAATTATAAAAGTAACATGCCATTGCAGATATTTTTTAAAGTACTGAAAACTGCAAAAGGATAATCTAAAAGTCATTCATAGACCCACTGCCCAGACACTGCTTTTATTAACATTTTGGCCATTTTCCCCTCAGTCTTTTCTCTGAGCAGTTCAATAGGTTAGTTAAGAAGCCCAGCAAGTTATTTAGCTTCTCTGAGCTTCAGATTACTCAAGGGTAAAGTGAAATTATTTTGTAAAGTTAGTGAGAAGTTCAAATGAGATAAAGTATACAAATTTCTTAGTCTAGTATTTGACACATAACAAGTGTTCCATATGGGACCTCTTACTCTAAGGTATTGATATTTCTACATAGTTGGTCATACTTATTCTTGAATTTTTATCCTCTTTCTTAAAAACTTAATGTGAGCCGGGCGTAATCCCAGCACTTGGGAGGCTGAGGCAGGAGGATCGTGAGTTCAAAGCCAGCCTCAGCAATGGCGAGGCACTTAGTGACTCAGTGAGACCCTGTTTCTAATAAAATACAAAAAAGGGCTGGGGATGTGGCCCAGTGGTGGAGTGCCCCTGAGTTCAACCCAGTACCAAAAAAAAAAAAAAAAAAAAAAAACTTAATGTGCTGGGCATGGTGGTGCACACCTATAATTCCACCTACTTGGGAGGCTGAGGCAGGAGGATCACAGGTTTAAGCCCAGCCTGGGCAACTTAGCAAGATCCTGTCTCAAAATAAAAAATAAAAAGGACTGGGGATATAGCTAGCTGGTATAGCACCCCTGGGTTCCATCACTAGTACCACACACACGCAAAAAACAGAGTTATTTTATTATTATTATTTTTCCAAAACATTTTTAATGGCAACCTATAATTTCTTCATGTGAATATACTATAATTCCCTTAATTATACCCCCTTTTGTGGGACTTTCTTTTTTAATTTATAAATTTTGGGACAACTCAATTTTTCAGAAAAGTTGTAAAGACCATTTTTTCCCTGAACCATTTGAAAAGAAGTTGCCAATTTTATTTCTCCATCACACCAAAATATCTTGTTGCAAATTTTTTTTTCCATAGAGACGTTCCAATACAAACAGCAAAATTGGGAAATTAACATTGATACATTGGGGTCTAAATCCTCATGTTCCAGTCAGATTTCTTCATTGCCTAATGACATACTGTAATTGACAGAAAAGGATTCCAGTTCACAACCACATTATGTGTCATGTCTCCTTAGCCTTTTTGAGTCTGGCATAATTCCTTAGTCTTTCCTGGACTTTTGTATCCTAATCACTTTTGAAAAATATGGGCCAGTTATTTTGTAAAATGTCCTTCAATTTTTGTTTGATGTATTCTCATGATTAAGTTATACGTTTTTGTCAGGAACATCACAAAAGTGATACTGTGTTCTTATTGTATCCTATTATGTGGCACATGTACTTTGGCTGTAACAATCCATGATGGACCATTTTCCTATGCAGACACCTCCCTCGCCCCATCTAGGCCACCTCTCTTCAGGTATCCCCTCTTCAATCTCCTGGGACTCCAACACCACACAGTAGGCTCTCCCTTTGCAAAAACACTCCCTCACTCCACGTGGGCTCTGAAACCCTGTGCCAGGCTATACCTTTATCTTCAATCCACCTGGGAACCCATAACCCTGCACAGCACTGTCTTCTCAGTCTTCTTTGGTTCTGAGCCAACTGACCCTCTGCAGGGATACCCTTCCTTATCGTCCTGCTTTGGCCCAACACCTTATATCAGGCCTCCCTCTCATATGAATGCCCTCTTCACCCCACCTTTTTAGTGTTCTAATTCTTTAAAGGATGTATTGCCTATGCACATAATATTAGTTTTCCCCGAAATGAGAGAAGTCTCTGGATATTTTATTGACGGTCCAGCAGCAACAATGTTATGTTTTCATTTCAATAGTGATCTAAGGCTGGTCTTGGCAACTGTTCTAGTCAGCTTTTTTGCTGCTGTGACTAAAAGATCTGACCAGAACAACTGTAAAAGGAAAGGTTTATTTAGGGTCTCACGGTTTCAGAAGTCTCAGTACAAAAGTGGCTGGCTCCATTCCTCCGGGCTCAAGGTGAGGCAGGACATAGTGGCAGAAGAGTGTGGCAAAAGGAGGCAGCTCACACGAAATCAGGCAGCAAAGAGAGACACTCCACTCACCAAATACAAAATATATACCCCATAGCCACGCCCCCAACCAGCCACTTCCTCTAGCCACCCTCCACCTGCTTCCAGTTACCACTCAGTTAATTCCATCAGGGATTAATTCACTGATTAGGTTAATGCTATAACCCAATCATTTCTCCTCGAAACCTTTTTGCATTGTCTCACACGTCAGCTTTTGGGGGACACCACATCTAAACCATAACCACAACTTAGCAAGACCCTGTCTCAAAATTTAAAAAGAAGAACTTGTATAATAAAAACATAATCTTGCCTGGTGCCATGGCACATTCCTGTATTCCCAGTGGCTCAGGAGGCTGAGGCAAGAGGATCACAAGTTTAAAGCCAGCCTCAGCAAAAGTGAGGCGTTAAGCAACTCAATGAGACCCTGTCTCTAAATAAAATACAAAATAGGGCTGGAGATGCCTGAGTTCAATCCTCAGTACCTCCTCCCAAAAAAAACAAACAAAATAACCTTATCTGGCTCACCTAAGATGTTCATTGTACAACCACATACTTCTAATGTTATTACTTTGTTTTAAAACTTGGTTGGCACTACATGATCACTTATGCGATGTTTAACTTTTAATTTTAATATACTGGTAGTCATCATGTTGGCATGTACTGGCTTCAAAATAAAACCACCTTGCATTCTGTTTGATAAGAATCATATTGAATTATCTTACAAGTTTGAAAGCTCAATCTACTCCTTTTTAGTGATAAGATATAATTGAGTTTCGTCTCTTATTTTTTCTTAATAAATTAATTTTGATTTCACATCATAAAAATAACTCTGGTACTTGAATTATCACAGACTAATGAACAAAAAGCAAGGTTGATTTAATATACAAAAGATGCATTCATGTAAAATAAAGACCAATTGGATCATGGTATCCAGCATAAATGAAATTTTACAATAGTTCAATATGGAAACTTGGTGAGGAAATTGAGCCATTTCAGGGCTAATTGGCAATGTAGACTGAACTCAGAAAAAGCCAAGCAAAGTAGTGTCTTTTTATCAAGATATAAGCAAATGGTTATGAGCGCAGGTTTGATTCTGTGTTTATATGACATACCAACTTGCAAATATTATCTGCAAAGAGCTTTTTATTAAAAACTTTTTTAAAAATTATCATAGCTGGATGTGGTGGCACACAACTACAATCCCAGCAACTCAGAAGGCTGAGTAAAGAGAATTAAGTTCAAGCCTCAGCAACTTTCTGAGACCCTGTCTCATAAACAGCTGGGGGGCTGGGGTTGTGGCTCAGTGGTGGAGCACTTGCCTAGCACCTGCGAGGCCCTGCTTTTGATCCTCAGCACCACATAAAAATAAATAAATAAAATAAAGGTATTGTGTCCAACTACAACTAAAACATAAATTAAAAATAAAAACAAAAAACTGGGGATGTAGCTCAGTGGTAAAAGTGCCCCAGGTTAAATCCTTGGTACAAAATAAATAGATAGACAGATATTTATCAATATTATAGTTTGGAAAACATTTTCATATCAGTTGCACCAATCATCAAAATAATTAACTGATGGTTTCCAATTAGTAACCTGATGGGAGGAAAAACTGATGATAATAATGATTATGAATCAAATGACTGTATATCTTGCTCAAAATAAAATATGTCAGCAATTAAAACATAAAATGCTTAAAAGCATCATATTATGCATGATCACATGTAAATATTGTAATTAAACTAATCATTGGCCATTTAGTTTCAACAAAAAGTTATCATCTTCACCTTGGACTAATGTTTTGCATTTGGGTTTATTTAATTTTAATTTAATCTATAAATTTGATTTTTCTTATAGTTTTAAAAATTATGGTAAAATAAATGTAAAATTAACCACCTTGACCATTTTTCAGTATACAGTTCAGTAGTGTTAAATGTATTCACATTGCCATGCAACAGATCTCCAGAACTTTTTCCCCTTGTGTTAGTATAGTTTTTTTTTTAAAATATTTATTTATTTACTTTAGTTGTACACAATGCAATGCATTTATGTTTACGTGGTGCTGAGGATCGAACCCGGGCCGTGCACGTACGAGGCAAGCGCTCTGCCGCTGAGCCATAACCCCAGCCCTGTTAGTATAGTTTTTAAATGAGCTGTGACTATAAAGCACTTATATACATAATTGTATATTTGTATGAATTTAAGAAACAAGGTAATGAAAGTTATTTAAATCAACACAAGAGAACTTTACTCCTGAAAAAAAAGAAAAAGAGAGAGAGAGAGATTTGAGATGCACATTAATATGGTAACCCTCTTTCAGTTCAAATGTTTTCTTAACCTGTCCTCTTGGCTTTTCCTCTGTGGTTAGCCTACCTGGCAGGCTGTGTTGGAGATGACAGTGAGACCTCGTTTTTTTTGGAAAAGCAGAACTGGAGGAAAGCATAGCATGATTCCCAGCTGAATTCAAATTTTCCTTTTTTAATAATAGGTATAATGCGAACACAATACCGTCTTTCAAATTACCGTTCAAAATACTTTCAAATCCATTATCCTATTTTTGAGGCCCCATTGTGAATCTCTAAAGTAAGTTTCCTTACTTTAAAGTTAAACATCATTGGCAGGTTTCAATATGTTATACCTTTCATCATTCTAGCTAGTGCTGCCAGGAGCCCTGATCCCTAGCAAGATACTAGAGGAGAGAAGGCTGTCTCCAGATGCTGGGATTGTCTGTGAGTCTGCTGTGGCTTCTCTCAGATTTTATTAAGAAAACAAACTATGCTGATTAGCTTCTCTGAAAAACTAGATGGAAGTTTTAAGCTCAAAAGCTCTTATTATTGACCTCTCCTAAGGCTTCATTTTTAAAATGAAAGATTCTTTTTGTTAAGATTTGCTGTTTGACTTTTTTGAAAAAAATATTCAAAGTTACCATAAATATTCCATAACCATGGGATAGGAAGCCAGATGAAAAGGCAAGAAAGGAGGGAACATTTTTAAGCATTTACTACATGCCAGGCACTATTCTAGAAGATTTCTATCCTTCATCTTACCTTATTCTGACAACCTCCCCAGGAGTCAGTTCTGTTTTCCACATTTTATTAGCAGAAACTCTGAGAGAGAAAGTAGTTTGCTTAAGGTCACACAACTTGTAAGTGAACTGAGATTCAAACCCAAGTATGTCTGATTAAAAGCTGTACCATGCCAGTGAAAAAAACATGTGAAAGTATATCACAGACTCAGCTTGGTCAGTGTTTTCTGCCCCATATTGTATCTGGGGAACTTGGACAATGCCATTATTCATTCATAGAATTTCTTTGCCCTTCCAGCAAATTATCATTTCCTGCTTCCTCAATTATCTGTATATTTAGCAGAAACATTTAACTTTAAACATTTCCCAAACCCAACCAGGTAGCGTGCAGAAATTCTTTCACTCCATCTCTGGAGGTTTCTGCCTTCCCAGCTGTGAAGGTTTCAGTGTAAAGAACACATCTATACCTTCCTACCTCCTGCAATGTTGTCTAGTCCTTTCTGGGGCAGGGATCTAGGGTGCTCTTTAGGAAGACATGATGGATGCCCTGTGGGCTGCATTGTCCATTGACTTAATAAGCACGTTCTATGGTGCTTTTACAGATTTTTCTCATTTCTTACATTCTGTCTCTTAATCTCTACTCTCATTAACATGGTGATTTATAGGAACTTTGAATATGATAATCTAAAAGGTATATGTGGGAAGGAGGAATGAACAGGTTTCTGCTTATTAGGAAAAAATCTGCAGTCACCTGCTTCTTTGAAAACCTGACCTTGAAACTGAGCTCAGTCTTGGGTCACAGTGAGGATCAACAAAAAGAGATCAGCTGTCATTTCTTTCACATTTACTATATACTGCCTTCTGTGGTTAATGATCCTTTCCCATGATGACATCATATGTCCCCAACTAGATTTTAAATAATTTCAGGGCAAGAGTGTGTCGCTCCTGTTTATATCAAACATAGTATGTTGCACATACTAGGCATTTAATGAGTAGTTGGAGGTTGGCTGCCAATCTGTTGAACTCCTTTTTGAATGACAGCTTCATTAGAAATGATGGCATGATGGAACCAGGCCTCTCATACACTGGAGTGTCAGAGAATTCTGCTTCAGCACACAGATGCTAGCCTGAGTCAGAAGTAGACTAGGCAGCCACTTATTAGACACAATATGAAGTGTCCTAAATGCTCCCCTTGCTGAATCTTCTTTGATGCCTGAGGACCTAGACCTTCGGTCTCTTTGGACTGAGGCTCTGACAAGGTCATGCAGGGCAGGCTGAGCTGAGCCCTGACTTGGGTAGGGTTTATGGGGGATAGGTCATCTGTGAACAGAATGAGTGAATGACTTCACATTAGGGAAACTTTATAAATGAAATGCTCAACTATCTTCTTAAACAAAATAGAGACGACATGATGATGAAAACGCTATTTATAAATATTACTAGTTTTTTTTTTTAATTTGAATATTTAGAGCTTGTTTTTCAGGCTGCTTCAAGATATTTGCATGAAAAATCTGCATTCTCAAAATGTCAGGTGTCAGGTGAGAAAACAGACACCTGCATTTGTTCAAACTGTTTATAAAAGTAAGAGTAATTGTGATCTGAGTGAAGGTTCGATGGTTGTGTTAGGAGTACAAGTAGTGGTGTTTAGTGCCTAAACCTAGTAATACTATTTCACTTGGAAGGATCAGCTCATGAAACCCTTTCCTTGAGTGATACCATTGCTCAAATTAGTTCTTCAGGCAGCCATTTTTTTTTTCCTCTTAGGGACAAGGATAAGGTGATATGTGAAGGGAAAGCCTGAGTATCCTCTGGGAAGATAGGGCTATATGTGGGAGGCCAGGTGGGGGTGCTGGGCATCTTGTTGGAGGGAAGTAGGAACCCAGGAAGAAGCAGGGAAAGGGTTAGTATTCTGATCCTAAACTGTTGCTTTATTGTTTTGCAGTTTCTCTGGCTACACAAGTTCTCCTCAGGTCAGTTGCTTTCCACAACCGTGTTTAGAAATTGTGTTCTAGGAGCCCATATGAGAATGAGCATCTTGTTTTGAAAATCATTTTGAAGCTAAAGTGGAGGGAATTTATTTTTAGTCATAAATGAGAGTAATGAAAATATGACTATTCTGCTTTATCATTACTTTGACCTTGTAAAAATTAAAAATAAACTTTTATTTTTCTTTTCTTAGCTTGGAAGAACTGTATAAAATTCCACATTTTGTGTACATTTCCTACATGAGAATTTACTACCCAGAACCCATTTGAGAGGGATTTTTCAAACTCAGAGAAACAGAAGTTCTCTTAAGTCTCTG
Source organism: Tamias sibiricus (assembly GCA_025594165.1). Taxonomy (NCBI): domain Eukaryota; kingdom Metazoa; phylum Chordata; class Mammalia; order Rodentia; family Sciuridae; genus Tamias; species Tamias sibiricus. The sequence goes on from CM046666.1 coordinate 97,262,009, forward strand.
AGTAACTGAACTTCACAGGTAACAACAGATTGGAAAATAAAATCAGTTAACCCCTGTACTCCAGGAACATTGGCCCATGTCCTAGATAATACAGGATGCTGAAAACTGGTCATGCCCCAGCCTCACCTAAACGCGGTTCTCCTCTCCTCAGAGGAGTGGAGCATTTGACCACTGCCAGTATGAGAGCCAGGCCTCATTGTCATGCCTCAATGAACACAGAAACAAGCAGCTGTCTGTGGAGGGCACTGCCTGGGAGATGGCAAAGGCCAGGCAGGTACCTGCAGCCCAGCTGCCACTCAGCGATGAGGCTGGCAGCCCTGCCTAGCGCCAGCCTTTTCAAAAGCAGCCCTTTTGATAACACTGATTACATTTGCCTCACTAGAGCCTGGGGCTGATTGAGCAACAGCCAACTTCTCTAGGTAACAAAGAGGAGGGAAAGTAATCCAAACACAGGTTTTATTATAAAAACCAGGGGGTGAGAGAAGTATGTTTATTCTGTAAGATAACACACCTGCTCCGTGCTGGGAGGCTCATTTCCATCAGTTGCCATAGCAAACTCGTTATACTTCAAGGCCATGTGGCTTTGTTTCCTTTGGAGATCTGGTCCTTGTCCTACCTTTTCTAACAACTCCAACACAATGACAGGGAAGCCTGCTACAGCATAATTGATTTCTCCTTCCCTATATCAACAGTTCGCATTTGTTGGGCACAGAACTGAGTCTGCCTTCTCCTTTGAACTCCTAGCTAACCATGAAGGCATGCTTCAGAGAGCCATCCTCGTTAACATTCCAGGTCCCTCTTCCCTGTCAGCAATGAACAAGCCCTGCATCAATGGCCTCCTTCCTTCCAGATTTACAAATGAGTGGCTCAGTTCCATGTTTTACTGCGGATCCAGGTGCCCAGGCATACAACGCTGGGCTAAGAAGCACGCAGGAGAGACTAAAAATAGAACAGCAGTTTTGGACTCATACCAGAACAGCTACTTCATCTCAACTTGCTTTGCACACTAAGCCTAATGGGATCCATCAGGCAGGAGTTCTCTTGTGCTCTCTCTCTCTCACCGCCTTTCCCCTCTCCCCAGCTGCCTTCTACCATCAGCGCCTTCCTGGTGAAGGGAGCAAAGGGAGGTCAGGCAGGGGACAAGAAATGTGTGCCCTCATGGTTTTAGTTTACAAGCCCCGTGAGACCTGGGGGCTGCGATTACTCGTTCTTTGGGAGAATTTCTAGAAAAGAGCGGGCAGCACACAGTCACCTTTGCCCATGTACACTTTGGTCCAAAACCAAGACTATCGTGTTTAGCAAAGGCTCAAGTAGTACTTCCTAATCTCTCAAATAAATGTGACCTAGACCCGTACTCAACAGGTTCCTTGAGACATTAAGTAGAAAGCTTGACTAAACTGACTATTCCTCTTAAAGGTCCCACCTGCTTGGTTTGAGGCTAAGAACTTGAGATCAAATACACAGTCACAGATGGAGCCTAGGGTCTATGAAAGCCACTCTTCTCCCACCAAGTATCCTGATGCTATCTTGAAAGCCTTTGCTAATAGAAAGTGGGAAAGTCAGTATGAAGTTAGCAACATACTGTCCTGCCTGGGCACAAGGCCTCTCAGAATGCCAACTAAGCAAGACTCCTTTGTGCTTTGGATACACCTCATGATAAAGGGTACTGTTCATTGAAAGAGACTTAGCATGACCTGAGTATTTCTTCTATTTCTATCTGAAAGGTAATGCAGATGTTCCAAACAGCTAGGTATTATTCCAACAAGTGCCACCATTGTAGAGTCAGAAGTATGAGAAAAATGAGTATCACAGAAACTAAAATATAAAACCCTTTTTTCATTGTTGTTGTTTTGGAGATTTTGTCTGTAAGCTTTGGGATGGTGTTAAGGCCTTTTAAGTTATAACTTGGTTTCACATAATACCAGTACAAAACAAATATGCCAAAACACCTCAAGAAAAGCCAGCCCCCATATAATCACAGGAATAATTAATTCCCCTAAGAATTCTCACAGAACAAGTTGCAACATGATCATTTAATCCTCCAGTCACCAGAGGACAGAGGTACATCTTCCCTCAGGCCTCCACATTGGTTCACAGCGTTTCTTTTACCTCAGGGAGATCCTGGGTCATTTGTTGAACAAATCTCCCATCAAAACCTAGAAAGCTTTCTAGGTTTGCCAATCGATGGCTGCAGTCTGGGAACCAGAACACCTGGGTGTTAGCCCTAGTATGAATTTTGGCAAGCCACAGTTTCCCTGGGCCCCGCTTTCCTCCCATGTAAAGAAAAGCTTGGGGTGGCAGTGGGGGAGGGATGTGATTTCTAGGGTCCCTCCCAGACTGAGAATTCCATGACAGAAATAAAGTCTCTGAGAATGTCACTATTTTGGTGCTTTCTTTCTTCCTTGTATTTTGTTGTTTATTTGGTCAGTAGTCTCATACAGAGTTCTTTATCCTGAAAGATAGTGTGTAATTTTCCAATGAAAGGCATTGCTTCTTTGGGGTATTTTCCCACAGAGTAACCTTCCTTCTCTTTGCATTTTCTACTAGGAGGTGAGTTTCACTGATTCTTCTTGGTTCATTAAGAAGAAATACAAAGATCCTGTGTTTTGTGAGACTCTTTCTGGATCATTTCCCAATGATCACAGGACTTTGCAATCCATTTGGCAAAGGTGATGGTGACAATGGGGTATTTGGCAGAGTAGATGAGGTAGTTGACAAAGTGACTGGGCTAAGAAAAATGCTCTTGGCAAAACATCATGAAACAAGGATGGAATGTTCAAAATGGGGAATTTGTACCCCTTGCTGAGATGTCTGAGTAAAACTTAGCCTTTAAGAGGTGATATATTTAATGGAAAACAAAAGGGTATCAACAAAAATAATTTTTCTGAGCACTGAGCTGAGAAATAGCTAATCTAATACTTTGAGTCTAGCCATGTACCGAGACATCTTTGAACAGTATGGAAGTTAGATTAAAGTAGACAGGCAGGTGTTTTTTGAAACCAGTCACTAAAATTTAAAAATTACCTTTAAAATTCTAAATTAGATAAGAATCTAAACTGGCATATGTATCATACCATCAAAAATCAGTTTAGATTTGAATAAAGCCTCAGGTTTAAGAGGGTTTTTTTTTAATATTTATTTATTTGCTTTAGTTGTAACACAATGCATTTATTTATACGTGGTGCTGAGGATCGAACCCGGACCGTGCACATGCTAGGCAAGCACTCTACCACTGAGCCACAACCCCAGCCCAAGAGGTTATTTTTTACTAAGTCAGCCCTACCCCACTTCTACCCCCAAAATATCTGCAGATGGATACACGAAGACCAGGATAAAGTCTAAATAAACCATGTGTTCTGAGTGTCAGTGCTCTAAAATAGTTGGTAAAATTCCTTTGATGTTGGTGGTCATCACATTTCATAGAAATTTCAGGGACCAAGCTGCCATCATTTGACCAGGGTGGTGTGTGTGTGCCTCTGTGTGCATACATGCTTTTTGTTTTGTTTTTTTTGCAACCAGTGTTACCCACTGTAATACTTTAATAACTATTTGTGGAACACCAGGGACCTTTATTTTCTTTTAACCACCTGGGATAGGAGGAGTAGAAGGAACTCAAGGATGAGAGCTCGGGACAGGCCTTTGAAGGGAGGAGGCGGGTAATAATATCCAAATTGTTAAATCTTTGCAAACTAGAAACATTTCAGAGTAATAATTGCTGATGACATTTTATTTGCATATGTGTGTAGAATCCTTAATAATGGTGTCACCGCAGGCCAAAAAAATAATAATAATAATAATAATAAGAGAGAAAGAAGATTTGTGAGTTTATGTTTGGGGTATTTTCCAGGTGTTTATTTGGTCAGGAATTTCAAGTTGACCAAACAAGAAAGTTCACTCTACTAGGTCTCAAATGCTACAGATCTAAAGACTCTTATCAAAAGGTCTTGCAAATGGGTGATTCAGTTATGCTAGCTTTTATCATCCTATTTTTTTAAAGACATTTAAGTTACCTAGTAGACATCTAAATTATAAAATAAAATGAATATTCCTTGTAATTCATTAGTAATGTTTCTTATTTATCATTGACAAATACTTGTCCTTTCCCTGTGGTGATATATAAAGGTTGAACTGTGTCATTACAAAGTTGAGACTTGGCTTAAGAGGTTAGGCGCACAGACAAGAGGAAGCAGTTGGTCATTCTCTGCTTGGAGATGGCCCATTCTCTCTCTTGAGAGGGTGCTCTGCTTGAGCCTTACTTTGCTTTTACTTTATTTTCACCTCACTTCAATTCTACTGTCACTTATAATAAGTTCTCTTACATGGCCTTTGAGGGGACAGAAAAGAGGACAGTAGTTCTTCATATCAACCTACTGTCTTGGGTCATAAAGCCTTGCTACCTTGCTACTTTATTTATTTAGATTTTATATACATGTATATGTATTTTATCTACACACATGTGTATGGATTCTTTTTTGAGATCAGATAAGCTATATACATACATATGAATATATAGATACGTTTCTAAAATTATTAACTGAAGTTATTTTTTTAAGATATTAAAAAGGAAACTGTTTCTCTTAAGAAAATGGACATATTAATATGTATAATTTTTGTATTTTTATGTATCAGTTAATGATAAATTTACTTTTAAAAGAAAATGTAAATTTATTTCCTGGGGGTTTTAATTATGAAAATAAAAACTCAGTTGCTCCTCGAGAAAGAATAGAAATTTAGGTCCCAGACCTCAAACCTTCTGGGGTCTTAGAGAGACCTTTGTCCATATCATTTTACATATGAATTCCCAGAGTCTCAGAAAAGTGAAAGAGGACTTGCTAAAGGTCAGTCAGGTAGTTAGTGACAGGATCAAGACAGTCTTAGGACTAAAACTAGAAGACAAGTCTCCTAAACTACACCTCTGGCCCGCCTTATACATCCCCTGTCACTTTATACACGTACTCAAATGTTTTTACATATATTGTCAGACTCTAAGAATGATAATCACACTGTTTTTTGGTTTGTTTTTGTCCTTGTGCTCTACCACTGCCCAATGACACTGTTTAGAATCATGGTTGTGTCCTATACAAGGTTGTTTTATTTAAAATCTCTACTGTAAGAATAAAGCTTTTATAATTATGTTTAAAAGGTGTGTTTACCTGGTTTTCATCCTTTAATAGAGAAAAGTCTGTTACATTTATCTAATATTATATTTAAGCAACTTTGTTGATGGCCTAGGAAGCAACTGCCCATATACTTATAAATTAATATATATTTATGTCCTTTGAGATAAGTGAAACACACTCTTACCAAAAAAAAAAAAGCAAACATTTTATTATTTGTACATGAATTAGTTTGGTGTGAAGACATTCAAACAACTGGCTAATTCATAAAAGTAGCCTGAAGCAATAGGAGTGTGTTTGTGGTCATTTACATTTGTTGCAACATCACTTACATTATCTAGTCGCTAAGTACTGAGAGGCCCAGAACATGCACATCAGACTCTTAGAAGGAACACATCAGATATTCGCACCTTTGGTGGGGAATGGAGTGCAACCAGTCACAAGGGCAGATATTCTGCAGAACTGGTTTTCTGGAGCCTGAGGGCCTCAAAGGGAGGGAATGAGAAACAAATAGCTGTGAGTGCCACTGACCAGCCTCAACCACAAGAATGCTGTCAAAACAGGGCTCCAAGCATGGCAAGACTCCAGTGACCTAGGGATGGCCGGTATCACAAGGGTACTACTTGAAGGGTGGGCAGGGGCCCCCGGGGAGGAGCCACATACTCTTCTTCTCTGAGCAGCCGCAGGAGGATGTTTTTTTTATTCTTGGGCCAGCTGTAAACATGAGTGTTCTGAAGCCAGGTGGGCACATGCTCCTACAGGAGAGACAATGACAAGAGCAAAGGTCATTAGAGAAAAACCTGGATTCCAGATCCCAGGCTTGGTTCCCAGACATCTCTGGCTTTCCCTTTATGGGCGTTTCCTACCAAACTATCCTGGGAGTTGTTCTGTTTTGCTTTTGGAAGGGTCTTAGTATGTGAAATGCTCTTGGCTTCGGGTGCAAGCTGTAGATCTCATTATGGAAACCACATGTGCACAGCATTTTCTGTCAGTCTCCCAGGCTACCTGCCCTTTGTATTTCAACGTGCTTTTCACCACCTTCACATAAAAGGGGTAGGACAGAGGTCACACAGAGTGATGTGAATTCCCCTGTGACTTCAGGAGAAGCATGCCAAGGCTGTGGGCTTAATCTAATTCATCATCCCTTCACTTCAGCCCCAGGTCTGGCCTGCAGTAGAAGGAGCCCCATCAGACTTCAGTTGTCAGGCAAAGGCAGACACTGTGAGCCTGGGGTTCTGGGAGCTCAGTTTCTGACTGCCCTCATGGAGTGGATGTTCTGGTGGGAAGAGGTGGATAATTAGGAAGTAAAATGGGTAGTGCGTTCAATGTGTGCTGTAGAGTAAAATAAAACAGAGGCAAGGCAGTGCTGAGGCAGGGGTGAAAGGTCTGCAGTTTTAAATAAGATGACTAGGAAAGGACTCCCTGAGAAAATGAGCAAAGACCTAAAAGAGCAGATGGACAGAGCTTTGTGGTTGTCCAAGTCCAGGCAACTAGAAAGCAGTGTGAAGGCCCTGTGGTGGGCTTCCACTGTGACTGGAGCAGAGTGAGCAGGGGAGGAGGCTTGCAGGGGCCTTGTAAGGCCTGTGGCTTTACTTTGAGATGGACTCCTTTGGGGATCTTAGGATGAGCTTAGAAGCAGCACCTGGTATGTCAGACATCATTTTGAGATTTGAAGTGAGACAATGAAAAAGAGTCTGCCCTTTGGAGTTCAAAATATTTTTTGGAGACAAAGTACATAAACTATTTTCTAGGCAGTGGCATATCAAGGGGGCAGTTGTGGGAGCACCTGTCCCCAGCTCTGGCAATAACAGGATTTAAAAATAATAATAAAACAAACTAGAAGTTGATCTGTTTTTTATATTGCCATACTCGAGCAATTCTTAAAAATTATTCCCAATACCCCCAGCCCCAATCACATGCCACTGACTCAAGAAAGACTGGACAATGAAATATATCAACATGGGGAGGAGAGGTCTCAGGGGAACCTAGAGAGGTTGAGTGATATAAGGATAAGAATTCACTTGGCCAACAAGTTAGGGAAGGGCATTACATGTAGAAACAAGAAAGGGCAGACAGATATGAAAGGACATATCATATGTGAGGGCATGCTGACATGTTCCCGTGTCCAAAGATAGAACACAGGGTAATAAGAAATATGACTGAACCAAGTGGGCACCGTCCTCTTCAGAGTGGCCCCAGATATGACATGACGCTAAGAAACATAGGTATGATCTTTTATTCTGTGGAAAAATGCCACATTTTTAAACTGGAGAGAAAGAGAGATTAGGTGTACATTTTTGGGTGCTCCTCTTTGGTGGTAGAACAGGGCTAGTATAGGGTCAAAGTGGAGATGAGGAGACCAGGAAGGAGACTTAACAGTCAATGAGAACAGTGAGGCTCTGGGCAAGGGAGGGTCAAAGAGGATGAGAAGGCATCCTATGGCACAGGCTGTTTACTGTACAACCCTACATGTCCCATTCATATAAACTGGACCCTCCCTCATCCAGAGCAGAGGTCTCAGTGCAGTCCTCACATCTAGGGATCCTCCAGAGTGAGCTGGGTTTGGGCTCAGGGTGCTGTGGTCTGATTCTCAAGGTGTTTATTTCACTACCACCTTCCCTTTGCCAGGCCTGGAACATGCCCTCCCGTGGTTTTGCCCCTGTTCTCCAAACCTGTTGGCATCCTCTCATATGAAGTTGGTATGCAGCAAAGTTACTTTTAGGTAACTGTAGGTTTAATTCTCTACAGCTTTGAGAACTGAACTATGTGCGACAAAATGCTTATGTGGAAGGAAGGCAGCAAAAATGTCCATATCTTGGGGCTGGGGTTGTGGCTCAGTGGCAGAGCGCTCGCCTCGCACGTGTGCATCCCAGGTTCGATCCTCAGCACCACGTACAACATAAATGCATTGTATTGTGTACAACTAAAGTAAATAAATAAATTTTTTTTTAAAAAGTCCATATCTTGACTCTTACATACAAGAGACAACAAGCATCCGATGAATGTTCTTTTTTGAATTTAAACTCAAGCTACCTCTTTGTGTTCCATGGCTGTTTGAACAATTAGGACAGCCATAATCCTATCAGATAACACTTTAAAACCTTCCTGATCCATGCTGCCGAAGTGGTACAACTTGTTGATCTTTCTGGTAACACTTTTCTCTCTAAGGATCGACAAAGAGTTGACAAGGTTTTCCACTTAAATTCCCAGGTGGCAAACAAACCAGAGATTGAACTGTAAGGCTTCTTGTTTCTTCATTTGTTTACCTTCGTGGCATTTGGAAAGAGCACAGGGATGAATCTGAAATTCATGCTTCCTTGTTTTATGAATTCAATCTGCATCTGAAATGAAACAAATAGAAAGGTTTAATTTCAGTAAAAGAGGAGGGATTAATTGTACCCACACCGATGCAGGCCCACATGGTAGTTTTATTTCAGTTTTCTTATTTGAGTGCCACATGCTTTTAACTTTAAACCCTCCCCATTACAAACCATGCCATCTACTTGTTTATCAATCATTCATTGAAAGCCTATTTAAAGTGACATTTTTCTGGGATTTATGGACTAGGATATGCTCTAGAGCTGCCTTGTTTTGTATCTTTTCCCGATTCTGTGTTCAGTGATTTCATTTTAGCAGCTTGAAATTTTCCATGATGAGAGTATTTATCCCAAGAAAATGAGTAAGCACTACAAAACCTTTTTTTTTTTTTTTTTTTTTTGAGAGCAAGGTTAGCAGACCACTGATACAATCCCTGTCCTCCCAAAGCCAACAGTCTAGTAAGCAGACAGACAGGTAAATTACCAACCAGAGGGCAATGCAAAAAGTATGAATGTCTGCTATGGAAGTCCAGAATGGGGGCTGTCCATTCAGCATCAAGGATTTTAAAGGCCGATTACAAAGGAGGGGTCATTTGGGTATGGAAGAAAAGAAATCGTGGCCAGGTTTGGAAATAGGGGAAAGCAAAAGGATAGTCACAGCCCAGGACAGAGCATGAGCAATGGTCTGGGGGGTGTGGAAGCACGTTAATGTGCAGTCCATTGTGGCTGGAGTGTGAGATGAGAAAGGGAGGAGACATGGTTGGGAGGTCAACTGTGAAGAGCCCAGGCAGCCAGGCCCGAGGTTCCCACATCAGTTCAATTTGTTCTCACACTGTGGTGGCCCAAGAAGATTTAGCTGCCAAGACTCTATCAAAATCAGAATTTTCAATATCAGGGGAGTTAGAGGCTTCCAAATCCCATGACCAGCGTAAGCTTTCAGTCATATGATGACAAGGAGATGAGGAATTTTGTGCTCCCAACTGTTTTATCTTCCAGTTGATTTTTATAACTGATAAGTCTTCATCATGCATGGGAATAAAAACAGAAAAGAAGAAAGTGACAGTGGTAATGAGTGGTTATTGAAATCACCATAGAAAACCCTCTTAAATACTCTCTGTCTCTCTCATACACACACACACACACACACACACACACACACACACACACATGCACATGCACACACGGCACGCGTGCCCACACACATACACATCACAAAACATAAATCTACCACAAGGAGTTTTCTCAGAATCACCTCCCTTTGAAAATCAGAAGATAACACCAAAAGCATATTTTAAGTTGACCCAAGTACTATGCAACTAATAGTGCCAACCACACCAGCACAGAGAAAACACATGAAAGGAAGAGCACAGAGTTAAAAGAAGTGGGTTTCCTTTCTGACTGCTCGGACATGAACTGTGAAGTTTGGCTTGTCTATTAGGCTACCCAATCTGTTGAGGAACTAGCCAGCAGCAGTCATTTTAATTTTCTCTCACTTTCTGGATATTGGCTTTCTCTGAAGCAGTTTGCTCTGTCATGCAGCTACTAATGGGTGCCTTTTCATTCCTTTTGTCATGGTCAAATTCTTATTGTCCAAGTTTTCTGGTGCCTGGAGGGGTTCAGGAAGTCAGCCAGGTGGGCAGGAAGGTGCTTCTGCATCTGACCTGTTCAGCCCTTTCTGTGATGAGGAAGGGCCCAAGACACTGATGCCCAAGAAACCAAGTTTGGAGACATGGTGCTTACAGCTGGCATAGTCAGCCAAGCTCTGTAGTTGAATTGTGTATCACTGCCTGGCTTCGCCACATACCAGCAGAGCTAGACAGGTCTCCTCAGGAACAGGCAGGGACCTGGAGCACTTCTCACATACCAGCTGTCAGCTCCTGGGACTGACAGGTTCTTAGAAAAGCAGAAAAGACATCAGGTGTTCTGGGAACATGCAGATGTGCTGCAGACAGCCAAGGGATGGCAGCACCCTGAACCAGCAGTGACCTTTTAGGTCCATTTACTTCCAGAAATGTACCTTTTTTGAGCCCTGCCCATGCACTGACAGACTATGTGAGACTGGAATAGGAGGGAGACTTATCTCCTATCTCCTGACTTTTTTTTTTTTTTTTTTTTTTTTTTTTTGGTACCGGGGATTAAATTCAGGGTCACTTGACCACTGAGCCACATCCCCAGCCCTTTTTTGTATTTTATTTGAGAAAGGGTCTCACTGAGTTGCTAAGTGCCTCGCCATTGCTGAGGCTGGCTTTGAACTCACGATCCTCCTGCCTCAGCCTCCCAATAGCTGGGTTACGGGCGTGCGCCACAGCGCCCAGCTTGGCCTCACCTTTTAACCTCACCACCATGCTTTGGCTTTTGCTTTGGGGTGGTTGTGAGCAGTCCACACTTGGTGAAAGAAGAGACATAGAACCTGAAGACCCAGATAGGGAACACACACTAATGCACCCACCCTGCCCCCTTCCCATGTTCCTGACCCACAGAACAGAACTGGGATGTATCTTTGCTTCCCCTGAGGTAAAACTATGTCCTGAGACTGCCTGACTACTTCCTGTATTATGCTGCTCACTTATTCCATCTGGACCACTTCTGCTTCCAGCCTCATCTGCCCATCTTAGTCAATGATTCTTTATGCCCATTTCAGGTGCCCCCCACCCTCACTCCCCGTACAGTGTTAGAGCTGAAATGGAGCTTACGAGTTCTAGTCCAGTGATTTTTCATGCCTTTTTAAATCTCAGAATCCTTGGAAACAAGCAAGCTGAGAAACACAAACCAGTCTTGGTTGAGGTGATGATGGGAGGCCCAGAGCCAGCCCCACCCCCAGGACATATGGGAACCCATTAGGAACTCCACAGGACAGTTTGAAAGTCACAAGTCTAGTCTGGCTTCCTAGCCAAGCAGAAAGTCCCGATAGCACCTCTGAAATCACCAAGAGCAAAAGAATTGCTCGGCCATAAAATAACCCGCTCCAAAGCTGGGTGATATATTTGCCCAGAATGTTCTCTCAGATGCTGAGCAAGTCTAATTCCCTCTAAATTTCTCCCACTGGTTTTTATTTGACCACCATGGTGCAGGTGTGGCAGTGGAATGACTCCCCACCTATCATGAGCTAAGAGCAATTCCCTGTGAGTAAGCATCTGATATGTGCCAGATACTTTACAACCATTACTTCATTTCATCTTCACGACACTGTTCAGTATTAGTGGTCCATTTTATGAATAGGGATACAGAGACACAAGAAAATTTAAGCAGTTGGGCCATGGTGCTTTAGGAAGCCAAATTTGATCAAAGTCCTTTTGATGCAACAGCATGTGTCCTTTCCACTATGCCATCTGCCTCTCTGAAAAGGCAGGGGATCAAATATGACACAGCTGCAGGAGCCCTCTTTTCTCACAGCCCCGTCTTCACCCTCCTAAGGAATTCTCATTTCTTGGTAAACAGCTAAACCAGTAGAGCACACGTTCCAAAATGTTGGCTCTCAGAGATCACAGTGATCTCCCCTTGTCACTGACTCACCAGGGTCAGATGGAACCTCGATTGACTGTCCCTCTCCTGACCTGGGAGGCCTGGGATTTATGTCACCAAGTGAACAACTGATCTTCCCTGGAGAGAGAGAGCCCATCCCCAAGAGGCGACAAGGCCCTGTGGTCCCCTCACCACTCACCATTCGATGAATGTACTTAGTATGTAAGCCATGCTCATCCTCGTCCAGCTGCGACTCAGCGCCTTCCACATCCTGTTTGTATTTGGGGCTGATTGCTACGATTATCATCACTGTCTTCTGTTAATGAGAGGGAGAGAAGTATGTTTATGGAAGTGATAAGTGTGGTCCATTTGGTGAAGGCTGGCTGGAAGCTGGCCAGCAGGACTGTATGCTTTTCCTGACCTGCTCGCAGATGGAGGGCCAGCCTCCATCTCCGTGGAAAGTGAAAGGCACTGGCCTCCACTCAGGCACACGGTTGTCTCCACTCCTCCCCACAGGCTGCCTGCCCAGCAAAGGGCTCAGAGAAGAGCTCTCTTGTGCAGATGTGGTTTGCCCACCATTTTCCACAACCATCTCTAATAAACAGCTAATGAAAGTCTGAATCACTGAGTGAGCCTGCAAAAAAGGCGCTGCGGCCAGATGATGGAAAGAATTCCCCCTCCCTGAAGTTGGATCTGAGCTGTCAGTTACTGCACTCTCCACTGCCCTGCTTTCCACATCTGCATTAGCACAGTCAGTAGGAACAGACCCTTCAGCACAAAGCAAACATCAGGCTGCAGACAAAGGGAAAGGCTGCAAAACTGGAGCCTGCTGAGACTCCCGTCCCCCACTGGCAGCCTCCCGAAGAAGTGGCCATGGACATGGACACACTGGCAGCAATCAATTTCTATCTTGTTAAAGCACAGTGTCCCAGTGGCCAGTATAGAATCTGTCAGCAGAAAACAGATCACGAATCAAGGGGCTGCAAGTGGGCGCCTCCAGGCAGGGTGGTGTGCTGCACCCTTTGCAAGGCTGCAGGGAAACCTCTTCAGCCCAGTTCTACAGAATACTTGGGGCGCCCTGCATTCAATTGAATTCTGTCCCTCCTTCCCCACTCCCTGCCTTCATTTCCTCCTTTCCTCTTCTGGTTTAGAAATTGTTTGCTCTGATTGTTATCAACCACCTGTGTCTGGTTTGACCGTTATTTCCTGCCTGTGCATGTCCAGGAGGGTGACCCCATCCTTCCTTTCCAAGTCTCTGCACGACTTCCAACAAGGGAGGCTTTGTCCAGACTTTCAGCTCCAGACTTGGGTGCATATGCCAGTGCTTCTTCCGTAAAAACAAAAAGCCTCACAAGCTAAGCTAATTGTCTTACTTGCTAGCAAAAGTTCTCAGAATTTTGGAATGTACTTACATCCCGAAGGTAACGCTCCATCCATTTAATGATATCAATACCTCGGATTCTATCTTCAAATATATCAATCTACAAAAGAAAGATGTGGGAGGTGGCCCTTAATAAGTTTTCTCTGGATACAGAGTCCAAGAAAACACAAGATGTTATACACACTTAAAACAAGTTACTAATGCTTTTTACAAGGAGGAGCACATAAGTCCAAAAATCAAAACACAATTTTCATAAAATAGTCCCTATTTCAAGATTAGTAGGCATTTAAGAATTTAACATCCATAATTAGGATATAGTGGTTTACATCAAAATGTGTCTGTGGCTACATAATAATTAGGTAAGGGTTTTTGAATTTTTATTTCTTTATTATTTTTATGGTACTGGGGATGGAACTCAGGGCCTCACACATATTATGCAAGCACTCTACCATTGAGCTACATCTTCAGCCCTAATTATGCTTTTACAAAACCTGAGGGACACAGTATGCTACTAAATTGGATGTAAGCCAATAGTATTCTATATATTACACTACATATATATGCATACATGTATATATATATATGAAATATATATGTATATATTTGAAAGACAAACAATTCTGGAACATCTTAATGAATATGTAGCATGCAAGTACTGAGAGACACACTGTGGTACTTTACTTGCATTAGTCAGCTCATTATTATGGTATTATATCCAGATTCAACCTATACGTTTCAAAATTACTGTGTGAAACTTGGATCTGCTCCAAGGAGCTGTCACAAAAACAATTACTGAGATGGTAGGGAAAGGTTTATGATGGAAGTCTCTTGACTTTCATCTTAGTAGAAATCTTGGGCCTTGACAAGACTGATATTTATTATTGGCCTTCACGCCTTTGAAGGGGTATCCAAAGAGGAGAAAAACAAAATCAGTTATTTTCTGTTTTGCAGAAGACAAATAAGAAGGCCTTTCTTAGGCTCAGAATTGTACTGCAACAAGGTGGTGTGTGTGTGTGTGTGTGTGTGTGTGTGTGTGTGTGTGTGTACAACGTGCTCCTGATTGGAAGGAGGATTATATACCAGAATGGGGACTAAGGAGAAGAGTCCTTGGGGAGGTTTTATTTGATTCAGCCACATTGCTCCCAGATTAATTGTCCTAAATGTCACTCTGCCATTTAGGACCCATCAAATCAAGTCCTAGCGACTCATCAAGCTTTCTGTGTCATCTATGATCCATTCTTATGTCTTCTTTCCCCACACGCTCCATTACTTTACTCCCCATGTTGGTGGCTCCTGCACCCTAAAAGCATAAAACATGTCCCCTGGTTCTGTGAATCCTTCTCACATGCTGACCTCCTCCTCACTTCATATAATTCTCCTCCATTGTGACCAATAATGGCACTGAACAATTAACAAACTAATAAAGTATTCTTTCATTCACTGAATGCCTCATTTATGTAAGTTTTCTCTGTAAAGAGATCATATAGCCAGGCACAGTGGCCCGTGCCTATAATTCCAGGGATTCAAGAGGCTGAAGCAGGAGAATCTTATGTTTGAGGCCAGCCTCAGCAACTTAGCAAGACTGTCGCAAAAAATAAACAGGGCGGCGTGCGGGGGGAGGGTGCATAGTTCAGTGGTAGAATATTCCCAGGGTTCAATCCCCAGTACTGCAAAACAAAACAAACACACACACACACACACACACACACACACAGAGAGAGAGAGAGAGAGAGAGAGAGAGAGATCATGCCATGTATTCACTGAATTCTCAAATACATAGGGTACATAATAAAAGTTCCTTTTCTTATGGAACATGAAAAATGAAATGGCTTTCCTTATGGATTAGATGATCCTGTTTTAAAATGTGTGCTGGCCAATGACAACATTAGGTAATCCGTAGAAAGCTTTTGTAGCTCCCTAACTCTATTAGTAATCCATTTTCATTGTGTGAGAGAGAAGCAATACAATGTCAGGGTTGAGAAGAGATGGGCCACATGGGTTCTACCCTTTCTCTGCCACTTCCTACCTTCATAACTTTGGAATGTTACCAAAACTCTTCAAGTCTCATTATTTTCATTTGCAACAAGTGGTTAATGAATCTACTTCCTATGGTTGTGATGATTAAAATGACTTAATATGAAAAAGGCATATCATAATGCCAGGCATGAAGTAACCACTCAATAAATAGTAATTATTATTATCCCAGCACAGGGGCTGGGATTGTGGCTCAGCAGTAGAGCGTTCACCTCGCATGTGCAAAGGCCCTGGGTTCAATCCTCAGCACAACATAAAAATAAAGATATTATGTCCATCTATAACTAAAAAAAATAAAAAATAAAAAAGTATCCCAGCACCTGCTATTGAGGTGGATACAATGTGGTAGATAGCTTCCATTTGCCTATCCAGATTTCTACCAAAAATCCACACAGCCACTGTTACAGACTGAGTTGTGTCCCCCTAAATTCATTTTAAATTCAATTTAGATCCCCAGTACTTTAGAATATGACTGTATTTGGAGACAGAGCCTTTAAGGAACTAGTTAAGGTGATAGGAGATCATAAGGACATAGCCTACTCCCAACAGGACTGGTATCCATGCAAGAAGAGGAGATTAGGACATAGACATGTGTGCACACAGAAGAGAGACCACATGAAGACAGAGAGAGGGGATGGCCATCTACAAGCCACAGAGAGAGGCCTCAGGATGAAACCAACCCTGCTGCAACCTTTAGCTTGGACTTGCAACCTCTAGAACTGTGAAAGAATACATTTCTGTCATATAAGCCATCCTATCTGTAGTACCTTATGGCATCCCTAGCAAACTCATATAGCACCCCCTTCAGGTTCCAATCACCATTGCTCCCTTGCCTCTTAAGACATAGGAGCAGAAACTACTCCCTGCTTTTGCTTATGCCAAGATATTGTACTATTCCCTGTGGAGTCCCTAAAACCTACCCAGAGACTTGGGTAGGTTTATTGAACTTCCTTTATTAAACTCTCCTCAAATTACTCATGAAGTTTCATCCCACTAAGACAATCTTAATGTATTCAATAGTAATGTAACTGTCCAGGTCCGGGCTCTGTGATTCTACCACAAGATTTCATTGGATAAGGGTAAAGGTCAATTTAAATTTCGCCTAAATAGGCCTGATTGTTAAGGTCAAAAAAGTTGGGCTTGTCTCCAGGAACAATTAGTATGTGTATATTTGGAAAAGATTAAAAGTAAAATTTCTTCTAAAATGTTGATCTTATGTCTTAAAAGTAAAATTTCTTCTAAAATGTTGATCTTATGTCTTGTAATTTGATTTTATGTTATGGTGGCCACACCTCTTTTTTACTTTAGAAATGAGAAAATGAAGTGTTAGTCTCTACATAGTCATGAAGTTGTATAAATACATTGTATTTATATGTATTGTATAAATACATAAATGCATTTTTTAACTTTAAATACTCCTGTTTAAAAAAACATTATAAAACACAGAAAACTTCCAATAAAAATTGTTAAGCAATGCTAAGTAATCTCTTTATGCTTTAATTTCTGAGTAGTTCTCTGTATCCTCCAACATTCTTATTCACCCACCACTAATTTTTCACTACTCTCTAGAATCCATTGTCACTAAATACCTAAAAGAGGCTTGGGGAGGAAAAGAAGTGATTTCAGGGTTTGAGGAAAGCCAATTCTCCAAACAGCAAGAATCATACTAATAATGCTAATAATCCTGTAGCATTTTATTTATCCTAAAAAAAAAACTTACATGACTTTAAGCTGTGCTGTTTCAGGTGATGGTAGGGGGACAGGAGGAGTATAAGTTTGAGAGTCCTTGGGCCAAGATCACAGTGGACCTGCAGGTCTGGATTAGGTCTGCCTGCCCTGGATCTAGGCTAGACCAGCCAAAAACCCAGCTGTGGACTCCCTGCCAGGAGCTTCACTGTGTGTCGGTGTGTGAAGGGGAAAGCTGTGTGCAGTGGGGGACCCAAGTTGCCAGGGTTCTACTTCAAACCTCATGACCCAGTGCAGAACAAAAGGACCTTGTTAAATAAACAAGTGACTGTGGTGAAGCCCGTGGCTTCCTGCATCACGGGAAGCGTAACCAAAGTGGACACGATTGGTCAGAAGGGGCAAAAGTACAAAGTGCAGCAATAGCCTACCTTTCCTCCAATCCAGAGCCAGCTGCGTATATGGTGGGCATTATTAGCATGATTCTTGCTGTTTGGAGGTACTCAGGTTTACTCCAAAAACATACGGGGGAAAAAACTGCTGGAGACTGCATAGTTTGAAATCTAGAAATTAATTACCTAAATTCATAATCATTTAATTCAAAAACCACATAAATCAAAAAATATCACTTTAAACATTAAAAACTATGTATACTTTTTCTTCAAATGATTTTCATTATCATTGTTCTCACTTTTCTCTTTTGATAAAATACATACCGCAGTTTGGAAGCCATTTACCAACAAAAAATTTACAAATTTCACCACCTCCATGGCTGTATCCATAGAATAAGTGATAAAGACTTTCCCTAAAAGAAAAAATTCACATTTATTAGAAGCATGTCAAATATGTACTAGTAGAAGCATATCAGATTATACTAGTCTATACTTGTAAATTGTAAGCAACATCTTTTGTACTTCTGGAAAAATAAGGGAAACCTCTGAGCGAGGGTGGCCTAAGGGTATAATCTCTCAGTGGTGTGTATTGTGTCTCAGGGCATAGTTCCCTAGGCACAGGGGCTAGATAGAGCCTGTCCCGAGTAGTACAGACTGCCCAGGGTGACAGGAAATCAAAGGGACAAAGGAGAGCAATGGCAGGCTCAGACTAGCTTCTAAGGTCTTCTGAAAAACCACAGGAGGCATTACCAAAAGGTCCACCACCCAGAACCCACAGGTCCTTAAGTTCAAGTTCCTGCCTGGTTTCTTAGAGCTACTTGGCACTGTGCCTGAGGAAAATACTCTCACAGCAGGCCAAGAAGCTGTGGCTGCTAAAGGGCCACCCAGCAGTGTCCTCTTTTGATCTCATCATGCTCTTTGTTGCTCTGAACTCTTGCCTGACACCCAAGCAAGTCAGGGGAGAGTGAGAAAGCAGTGTCTCACCCCCTTCTTGCCCCTACCTTTTTGGAGAAAGGCCAGGAAGCTGGAGTAGACTAATGCATGACTCTGAAATGTTAGTACAACTGTAGCAGCTTAAATGAGAGACACTGCTCAGGGCAGTCCAACATCAGAGACTCCCTCTCTTATCCGTAGGCCTGATTAAGGCAGCAGACAGTACTATTTGGAAAAGATTGCCCCCACCAAGATGAGAACCAGTGTTTTCTCAGGCTAAAGTCTTGGGAAAATTATCTAACTAGCATTTTAGTGTGAGAAATGAATAATCTCTGTTGGTTTTTAGTCTGGAATGGACCAGTAGAATCTCAAGAATCCCCTGGTGCAGAGGGTGGAGAGGAAAGGGGAGCTGAAGAGAAAGTGCGAGTCTGATTGTGTTCATCTATGCTCATGCTGCTGTTTTTTGAAACACCCCTCTCAAATGGAAGCGTATATAATGATCATATCAACTCATTTAATCAGGCAGGCATTTTGATGGCACTCAATTCATTTTTCTCAACACTATTCACCCAGTTCCTATGAAAATAATTTTAGGACTCCCTTCATAAATCATAATAAGATGAATATGATGTATATAAACTGATAGAGTCTATATCCCATGCAGCATCTGTATACAAAATTAAAATGTATACGATTTTAAGGTGTTCAGAAAGAAATTTTTTGAGTGAAGACAGCAGTGGATCCTTGTCATAGAAAACTTTCAGACTTGTAAATGATGGGAAGAGCACAGAGCCCCTCAAAGAAATTTAGCAAATCCACGCAAAGAGCTTCATTTCAAGTTTGATTCAGTTTCCCAGATTTGGAAAAAGCTTATTAGAATGAACTGAGCTTCTCTAGCAAGCACGACGGGTAATAATTTCACAAGTAGTGGTTGTTTTCTTAAGATTTCTGGAACTAACTATCCTGACTGACCTTATTCTGAGAACATTTTGGTGATATTTCAACATTTCTGGTTCTGGCAGCAAAACGTGGAAAAAGAATCATCACCTGACACTTAGTCAAATGTTTCTTTAAATAAAAGGCTTAGTTTGCATTTGGTTGTAAAGCAAAGTGGAGAATGTGAGATTTTTTTTTTTTTTTTTTTTCCCAAATGAGATTGCTCATTCCTACAGGAAATGACCTCGTTCTTGATGGCTGCTGCTAATTTATGGTAAGGCACTAGGTTTCTGTCCAATGCCACATGGACATCCAATCAATTTACCCAGGGACAAGTCCACTCAAGAGCATCATTTAGGAGAGGAAAAAAAGTGTTGGAGTTATTTGTTGCTGAAGTATGTCTTGAAGAAAATCTAGCGGTAAGCACTTCGTGAGCATTACTAATAGTGATGGAATCTCTAAAAACATTCATACAAAATTCTGGTTACTTTGTAAGCAAAAAAAAATGAATCTTATTTCACTGCGTATATGAGAAATATCTGAGATCATGGATGAATGATCAAGAAATACTCTCAACTAATTTGTCACTAATATTTGTACTAATAAAAAGTTGAAATATGTGAATATGTATATAATACATATATATATGAATCAACAAAAAATAAACAAATAAAAGAAGTACTTTTGGGGTCCGGGTTGTGGCTCAGTGGTAGAGCACTTGCCTAGTATGTGTGAGGCACTGGGTTCAATCCCTGGCACCACATATAAATAAAAACAAATAAAATAAAGATATTGTGGCCATCTACAACTAAAAAAAAAAATTAAAAAAAGAAATACTTTTGAAGTGTAAAGCCTGACAAGAAAAAGGAGAAAACCACATTGCAAACAACTTACGCAATTCTTCTGGCAAGTTGCTTGTTTTCAGAGTTCCTCTCGCTGGAGGGTTACTAGGGGGTCTAGGCACAGCAACTGGGGGTGGAGCCTGGGAGCCCTGTGGTCTCAGCTCTCCAGGATGTTCCAAGGACTCCTCAGGAGCTCCAGCTCCATTAGGTGGCTGGTGATACAGCTGGTCCCTGGAGAAGAATGTGTTTTCAGTAAATTCTCTCTCTCTCTCTCTCTCTCTCTCTCTCTCTTAACAAAAGCAAATCTTGGGACACAGAAAGCCTTTAATAACTGTGGGAAGATACCAATGAACTTTATTTTTCTTCTGCCTTCATTTCTTATCCGAGAACAGAAGGAAGAAGCTCCGTGGAGCTCTGTCACTAAGCAATTCAGCTGGCTGCCATATGTAAGGGCCTGTGCTAGGGGTCGAAAGAGGGAAGCAGGATTTGATTTCTCTATTCAAGGACTGTTTAATTAGAAAAATAAGTCTCATGCAGGGGGCAGACAAGGTCATCAACAAAACAGAGTAGTGTGATGGTGACATAGGTTGATGTTGTAGGCATTCAGATTAAAAAGACATGACTTTCAGCTCATGATAGATAACATTTAATCATGTATCAAAAGGTTAAAAAAAAAAAAAAAGGTCATGTAGGTTTTCAAGTATTTATTAATATATGAATGAAAATCTGATTCCAAAGAACCTTTAAAGAAATATCTACCACACTTGATATGGTATCTTTATTACTATTTGGTTTGCAGTATTTCCACGAGCATTCTCCTGGAATGAACAATCAGATGCATTGGTGTGTGATTTGGAAGACAGAAGGAAACAGAGATCATGCTTCTGCCACTTCTGTGGCACAGTCATGAGATGCTTAGTTTTTCTCAGAAACATCCCAGTGTTGCATGACCAACTTCCTGAATGTCAAGAGCAGGGTATGGGTATCCATCCATCTCTAGGCAGTGCAGATCTCACAGGCACAGAATGGATCCAACAGCTGCAGTGTTTACAGTGGTGCTGGCTAATTTTGATTCTCCACCTTCCTGCATGTCAGAGTGTTCCTATTGTGTGAGGTTGCTCTGTGATCATTTTCTGAAGCCCAGCCCAAAGCTTCCTCCTCTAACCTTCAACAATTCTGTAAGCACTCATTCCCTATATTAAATCCTTCTGCTTAAAATAGCTAGAATTGTTCTCATTTTCTGCAATTGAATCCTAACTGGTAGGAGACTTAAAACAGCATCATGGAGATTAATGATAGAATAAACTTTGTCTATTAAGATTCTCTTTCAAGTTATCAGTAAGAGGAGAATTAGCTCCTTACCTGAACTCATTTTTCATAATTCTAAAATGATAAAATAAATCAAGGAGACCACAGCATATTATTTCTTTAAAAAATATTCTGCAAATGTGGCAATATGCTTAACATTTTTAATATCTGGATAATGGGAACACAGATATTTGCTATTTGCTATCTGTTTGAAATTGTTTTATTGTGTGTATGTATGTGTGTGAATGTGTGTTTTTTAATGGTACTGGAGATTGAACCCATGGTGCTATACCACTGAACTACATCAAACTTAAAATTCTCCTGCCTCCTGAATAGCTGAGATTATAGTGTGCGCCACTGCACTGAGCTTACATTATAAATTTTTTAAAAATGTTTTGATTATAAATCTATGTGCTTATGCTTTCTATAAATTATTGCTTATTCTTTCATATTTTTATCTAAGCATCATAAAACATTCTTGAAGTCTAACATAAAAGGATTTAAAATAAAATTATACAGCATCTCAACTATACTATATTTCTAAAATATGAATGTTTAAGGATTTCATTTTTACTTTACATTTTTATTAATATAGAGAAAATAATTTCTATAAAATATGCTTTCATCTAATGGAGATTCAGTTCCTCATTCTTTTGCATTAAATATTTTTATACCAAAAGTTGTTTAGTTGTTATGAAAGATGATTACTCATTTGATAAAGAAGTATTGAGGCCTTGGTAATATTCAAAAACTTCCATGTAAAAACAGCATCATGGAGATTAATGATAGAATAAACTTTCTCTATTAAGATTCTCTTTCAAGTTATCAGTAAGAGGAGAATTAGCTTCTTACCTGAAGTCATTTTTCATTATTCTAAAATGATAAAAAAAAAATCAAGAAGTCCACAGCAGGGTTAAATTGATGCTATAAAACCAATTACTCTGCATTATTATTGGAACTGTTTTGTAAATCTAAAATTATTTCAAAAGAAAAGTTTATTTTAAAAATTACAATTTCCTCCTCTATTGAACACCAAACTTAATTCATAAAGATGCTTAAATTTTGTTTTGTTTTCTTATATTAGAATGATTATCCTGCTATAAAATTGCTTTTTAACTGGGCAAGGTAGTGCATGCCTGTAATCCCAGCAGCTTAAGAGGCTAAGGTAGGAGGATCACAAGTTCAAAGTAGACTCAGCAACTTAGCAAGATCTTGTGTCAAAATAAAAAATAAAAATGGACTGGGAATGGTTAAGCACCCATGGGTTCAATCCTTACTAACACATACACACATTGCATTTTTCTTAATTCCATTATTTTTGTTTTAGAAAAAAGAGGGGTCTGTCTGGAAAGAAAATATAAGGGTTTATGAACTTTCCAGAAAAGGGGAAAGCAGGCATATAGCTTATTTTCCATCGTTAATAAGTGGGATATTTTCTTTCAATAAAAAAATTTGAGCTAATTACCAATTTCTGTAGTTCTGAAAAATCCACTTTAATAGGATCTCCATATCTCATTCAGTTCTATAAAAACAGAATATAGTTTTAGAGTGGCATGTGAAAGTTCTACTTGAGCAAGAGCAAACATTTCATCTTTCTTTCCAATTTCATCATAAATTAGGAAGCTTCACTCATGAGTCTTATATAAATTAGATTCATAAATTAAGTGAAAAGAAAGAAAAAAATGACTGAAAGATGCTATGGTCTGGATATAGTTTGAGTGTGTTCCCCAAGGGTTCCTGGTTTAGGAGGTTGGTTCTCAGTGTAGTAGTGCTAGGAGATATTGTGGAACCTTTGAGGTGGGTTCTAGTGGGAAGTAATTAGGTCACTGAGGATCATAAGACTCTGGTTAATTCTTCCTCCTCCTCCTCCTCCTCCTCCTCCTCCTCCTCCTCCTCCTCCTTCTTCTTCTTTAATATTTTTAGTTGTAGATGGACACAATACCTTTGTTTTGATTATTTTTATGTGGTACTAAGGATCGAACCCAGTGCCTCACAGGTGCTAGGCAAGTGCTCTGCCACTGAGCTACAATTCCAGCCCCACCCCTCGTTAATTCTTAAAAGAGGGTTGTTATAAAAGAGCAGCCTAGGGCTGGGGCTGGGGCTCAGCGGTAGGACACTTTGCCTGGCATGTGTGAGGCACTGGGTTCAATTCTCAGCACCACATATAAATAAATTGAAAAATATATATACAAAGTTCTATCAACAAGTTAAAAAAAAAAAAAAGCAGCCTAAAAAGTTGGAAGTAGTGGTACCACATGTCTGTAAGCTTAGCTGCTTGGGAGGCTGAGGCAGAAGATCACAAGTTCAAGAGTTCAAGGCTACCTTCAGGAATATAGCAAGACTCCTGTATTTAAAAAAAAACTTTGCCATCATGTCAATCTGTTACGATGTAAGGCAGTGAAGGGGGTCCTCACAGAAGGCTAAATAGATATAGCCCCCAGATCTTAGACTTTCAGCCTTCAAAACTATGAACTAAATGAATATCTTTTTTCTTTTTTAAAGTATCCTGCTATAGATATTTTGTTATACCAATGGGAAAAAAGACTAATACAAAGGGTTAGACAACTGAAGTCATAGAAAATCAGAATTCTTTTTCTGGAAGAAGCACAGGAGAGGGCCAATAATGGTACTCAATGTGTATGAACATTTTCATTACAAAAGAAAATGACAGGTTATTTGAAATTTCCATTTGGCATTAATTGAATTTTAAAAATTTAAAGCAAGAAATAAGATTAAACAGGAACATAAACTGGGAATATGAAGAATTTTCTAGAGGTAGAAATTGATATTAAAAAAAAAAACTATTTTGTAACTAAAAGTTCAGGTGATCTGAAAGTAAATGAAGAAGGTGTAACCTAGAGAATATCTTAAGAGCTTTCCCTTGAAAGGCATTTTGACTAGTCACTAGTGGATTTTTATATATCTGGTAAAGAGATACTTGTCAACTAGTTTCCATTTCCTTCTGACCTGAAAAGTTTTACATCAGGTGGTTCCACCATGTGACTCTTACTAACCGGTGTAGTAAACCTACAGAGAATTTTGAAACATCTTTGTTGTACTGGCATGATGCTTTCTTATGTTAGAAATATGTGAAGGTTGGCACTGTCATACTTACTGACACCTTGGAAGCCCTGGAAAGGAGTAGTCTCTTTGTGCAGGCCTCTCTTCTTGGTGCCAGGGACTGGGATAATTGGGGATGACCTTCTGCACAGGTTGCAGGCCTCTCACAGTTTTCCCAGGTAGGGGCTGCCCAGGCAGAGCTGGCTGGATCACTTGTTGGTAGGCTGCTCGAGGGTAGTTGTGGCCATCTGTAGGTGAAGACAACAAGGAGAACAGGGACAATGAACTTCAGCTCCTTTGTAAAATAGGAGAGGAGAGGTAAGTTCAGTGAAAATTTTTGTCTCCACGCCAACTGAGGGGTCTGGCTGTCAGTTACCATCTCCATGATATTTTCCTTATTTCTGAACTACTACTTAATAGTTCTCTCAAAATT
The DNA here is from genome assembly GCA_025594165.1 of Tamias sibiricus. Taxonomy (NCBI): domain Eukaryota; kingdom Metazoa; phylum Chordata; class Mammalia; order Rodentia; family Sciuridae; genus Tamias; species Tamias sibiricus. The sequence continues at coordinate 97,286,907 of CM046666.1, forward strand.
GCTTCACTTTTTTTTTTTTTTTTTGTACCAGGGATTGAACTCAGGGGCACTCCACCACTGGGCCACATCCCCAGCCCTTTTTTGTATTTTATTAGAGACAGGGTCTTACTGAGTTGCTAAATGCCTTGCCATTACTGAGGCTGGCTTTGAACTCGCGATCCTCCTGCCTCAGCCCCCCAAGTGCTGGGATTACAGGCGTGCGCCACCGCACCCAGCTTTTTTTTTTTTTTTTTTTTTTTTTTCCTAAATAAAAAAATCTGTGAAATCACAAGTTTGGTCTTCTAATTAGAAAGCTCAAAGAACTTTTAAAAACTCTATATGGACTCCTATTTTAATAAGATACTTAAGATAAAACAACCATGAAGAACTTCTCTCACACCATCATTCCTACCATAATTTCCCAAGGGTCCAGAACCCAACACTAGGAGAAATTATCCTAATGATAGATGCAGAATTGCTATTCTCTCTTTTCCACCCCACAAGTATATGTGTGCATAAGTGAATGAAAACTTGACTCATCCCTCTGGGAAATTTAGGCAACCAGTTGGCAACACCTTCCAGCTTCCATGGTCTCTCTTGCCTATGTGCACTTAGGGCCAGGGCAATTTGCTGAGGACAGGTATTGGAACAAAGCTAGGGCTGGCAGGGACTTGTGTGAATGTGTAACCTGGAGAAAGTTGGTTCTAGCCAGACCCAGAAGTAGCAGGGTCCCAAGGGAAGAAGGGCAATTCAGCTGACCAGATGAGAAAACTGAAGAGAGATGCAGAGAGAGATGAAGGAACCCAGACTTGGTGAGTGAGGTGGCCCATGAGGGAACTTCCCAGGCCCAGAGAGGCTTTGGGAAATCTGAGAGGTCCAAGGGGACTGGAAAGAGCCATCCCCTTCATGATGAATCATGAGAATCTCCTGGTGGCCCAAGCACTGCCACCTCTGCTCAGGTTAGAAGTAGGATTATCCAGGGGGCATAACTAGTTGGGACAAGAAGGATCTTTAAAAAAAAAAAAAATGCATGTATTTTTTGGTATTAATTCTTTTTCTGATTATAAATAATTTCTGATCATAAGTAACATTCATGTTTGCCTGTCATGTAAGTAGGCTACATGCAGGGATGCATGGTGTAATAAAAGTATCTTGCACGTGTCAAGCAAGAAAGCATCAGGTAAGGTAGGCTGGAACCAGAATCAAGAGGTGAGAATGAGGCTAAGAATTTTATTCCTAGTTTGGTAGGCAGTCAAGTAGCCACGATGTTTTCAAGGAATGAACAAGGAAGTGATGATCACGAGCACAGAACAGAAAACAACATACATGTTCACTAGTGTGGCTGCCTCCAGGTCCTTGTCTGGACTCTGCACACTTGGTTGGGTGACCCTGGCAATGCGCCCAAGCCAGTCTCTCATGCCTGGTCAAATTCTCTGGAGTCAATCTATTGACTGCTTTAACCTTGACATCAGCTGGGTCCTTTCTGTCATGATTCCTCTGGCAAAAGTCAGCATGCCCCCCTACCTACGTCATCTCCTGGCTCCAGCCCATGGCTCTTGGCCTGCTTTGACTTAGGCCTGCCTGGTCATGACAAGTGGCAGGGTTCAAGGAAGGGAAGGAGGAGAAAGAGATCTTATGAGGGCCTACCCCAACAACCAGATGATGAAGGAGACCAGAACTTAGAGGGAAGCTCCACGAATGGCAATTGAGACCTCTGTGGTCCAGGACAAGATATTCCACAGAGGCTTTCCTTTTACTGCCTTTTTTTTTTTTTTTTTTTTTTTTTGGTACTGGGAATTGAACTCGGGGGCACTTGAGCCACATCCCCAGCCCTTTTTATTTTTATTTTGAGACAGGGTCTCACTAAGTTGCTGAAGGTCACACTAAGTTGCTAAAACTGGCCTTGAACTTTCAATCTTTCTGCCTCAGCTTCCTGAGTCACTGGGATTACAGGTGTGGGCCATAGCACCAGGCTGCTTTTACAGCCTTCTTAGGGCCAACCAGATACACTCCAGGGAGTATTAGATTGCCAGTTGGAGTTTCAGGACAAGGCAGGTCACTACTGTTGCTCCAACTAGAAAAGATTAAAAAGTGCCTATGCCATCAGGTCACCAGGCAGGGGCCAAACCTGCTTTTAGATTAGCCTTGCATAATTGGGCCATTTAGAAACCCAGCTATTGATACAACTCTGGAGCAATTTTTGCAAATAAGTTCTACCCTGCATAATCAAGTCTGTGCCCTTCTTGATCTTATCTCTCCCACATTCTCACTGGCTTACCAGCCCAAGCTTTATCTTCAACACCTCAAGCTGGTCTCCACCTCTGGAACCTGAGTTGCCATCTTCTCTGTCAAAATGTTTTTGCCCTAGATCTTCACAGAGGAATTTCTGTCATTCAGGGCTCTTCCAGACATCTCCTGTTCAGAGGCCCACCCCTTCACTTTCATCATTCTTCTGGGTTTATGTGAGCATGGCTTACTTGTCAGCTACTTGCCTGCCTTCCTCACTAGAATGCAAACTCTGGGAAAGCAAGGGACCATGTCTGTTTGCCACCATGTCACCACACACAGTACTGCTTCATGGGCAATGTTTAATGAGCAAATGAAGCCTGAATAGTCCAAAGCTGACTTACCCACAGGAAGAGAAGCCATTTTGGACTCTACAGCCTGCTTGCTAGGTCTCGGGTCTCCTAAACCATCTACTTCTACTTCTTGTCTGCTTTTTTTTTTTTTTTTTTTTTTTTAAAGTCAGTGTCTCTCTCCAAAACTAAGAAGAAAGACAAGGTCCAAGAGGAGAAACTGCCAGTAGCCTTGAAAGCTTTTCCAAGGGAGGGGCTGAAAGTAACTCAGCTGAAGTTTTTAATATTTGGAGCCATTTTTGCTTCCCATATCCATTAATGAGTGGCTAATAACATTTTATTTGCTTTAAAAGAACTACCAAGCTCTAATCATAGGGTTTGTTTCTTTTCCAGAAAGCGGATGTTAGTGCTGTTAATCAAAAGCCTTTGAATCAAGGTCATATGATTTCTAACAGATTATTTCCCTCACAACATGTTTTTGTCTCATAGCAACAAATCGTATCATTAAAATCACTAAGGCATGTGGGCTAAGTGTTTGATTAGCTGTAACTTTCATTTCTGAAATGGCCACCTGTGGTAAAATGTTATGTGAGCAGATGAAAATGACCTACCTCGTTGATTTTAAAAGTTGGGGTACTGATAGTATAATCCCCTGTGCTGTCCTTTTATTGTTTAAAATAAAGAAGCATTTAATATCAGAGGGTGAACCAAACATAAGCTTTCCCTTTTGTAAGTGGAACTTGACTTTTTATTTTCTTTCTGGAAATTTGGCTGGTTATATGGAAAAGTTGCTAAATAAAAAGTGTGTCTGTCAGGTAAATGAATATCTTTTCATTGCTGAAATTTTAATCACTCTGTTCTGTTATCATGACCACAGCTTGCTAGTTTAGTTGGCTACTATATACAAAAATGGCTAACATTTATGATCCCTTGCTACATGTCAAGTACTGTTTTAGGAAGAACATTCAGAATAGACCCTGAATTCTTCATCATGGCCCTTGCATCCTTCATCCTCTAACACATTATTCTCTCCCTGCTCTCCCTCCTCCAGCTCTACTGCCTTGCTTTTGGTACTTTAACATCAAGCTCCTTGCTTCCTAGAGCTTCTCAGCCTTTAGGTTTCAACTCAGCCATCTCTTCACAGAGACATTCTCTGGTGAGCATATCAACATCTGTTCCAACATCTGGTTATTTCATTTATACATTATCTGTCATTTTTGGGGGTGCTGATTTGTACATCTTTTGTCTCCCCGGTAGACTGTGAACTCCACAAAGATAAAGACCATGTGTGTTGTATTCACCACTATATATGCAGTGCCTACTAGATAACCTGGTAAATATTTGTTGAATAAATTGATAAATGAATGGACAGGTTCTGTTTCCAGGTTCTATTTTCCTCTCTCCTTTTCTTCCCTCCCAGACAATTAAAGATGGCCTTTGCAAGGCTTGACATCACAAAGACTACTCTTGATTAGGGGGTCACTCCTTTCCCCGGGAAGCAAAGAACAGATTTCTTTTTATTCATTCAACAAATATATATAGAATTTCTATGGCTGGGCACTTGGTGAACTGAGATAAATAGGATACAGTTCCCTTGAGCAGCTCAAAATAAATGGAGAGAGGAAGAGAGGAAAATCTGTCTGTATGTGGGTGTCTGTTTTTAAACACAAACCCACACTAGTTCATGTGTGAGAATGGGAGGCATACAAGTCAGCAGCCACCTTCTTAAGAATCACTGCTCAAAAATAGCTTCTCACAGACTTGTCTCCAGTGCCTAAAATTCCATCAAGAGAGTTTACTCTGTAGGAGATGGAAGGTGGGTGATGTGATAGACAAATGATTTGTTAGCATGGTAACTCCTCAGTTCTGAGGCAGTGTTAATTACACAACAGAAATGAAAATCTTTCACAATCATAAGTGGGTGCCCAGTACTGTATGTTATTTGTCAGTCCTGTGATCCTCCTGGCCTGCATTCACATGGTCTTCATGTTACTAGGCTTTTAGCACTTGTAATTTGTAAACCAAATCCTAAACGAGGTTTTCCATTTATCAGTGAAAACATTCAGCATTTTTCTTCCTTATTAAGAATGGTATTAAGAGAGTTTGTGAGAGAAAAAACAAAATCTGATTTTGAAGTTGTCAAAAAAAAAAATCATAATAAAATGTAATCGGTTTAGCCAGGAAACAAAATAGCCAGAATAAACTGTTAACAGGAACTCCCACAGCTGTAAGCAGCTGTGGATCCTACAAGGCAACTCCTTTCTTTATCATTTCTTCCATCTGGTTTAATTTTTCCTTTTTTTTTTAATTGTGTGTGCATCATAGAATACAAATAATCACTTTTTAGGGTTCATGGGAGCAGTGGTATGCATGTACCACAAGCTTATTTTATTCTGTCTCCTTGGAAGAGAAAGCAAGAATTTTATAATAAAATAAGGCCTTGCTACACTTAATTCTTTCTTTCTCTCCAGTATATCTGCATCATGGGTTTTATTTGATTGTACAGTCATGAACTCCACTCTGGTGACCTTCAGTAGAAGGATTCTGAGGCAGTAGAGGCTGACTTCTCCTGGGGGTGCAATGAGGAGAAAACAAGCTATTCTGTTTCTCTTTCATCTGCTTTGAAAACTTTTTTTTTTTTAACATGAAAGGGATGACCAGTAACCATTTTTGCTTTAACTTGCAAAAAGCTAAGCTACACCATTTGCATGGTGATCATTATTTATTTATATATTCATTAACAGGCAAGGATGTAATGCTCTTCTAAAGCCAAGTGGAACCACGTAGCCATGGTTTCCAACTGCACAAGCATCCCTCAGGTGAACGGCTCTTTTGAAGTGGTTTTGTTGGCAATTAAGTGCAGTTATAGCCCTGACATGAAACTAAGCATTTGTACACCTGCTCTGAATGCTTAAAATCTGTGCCAGTGAGAGGGATCTGGAAGTAAGGCGTACTCTGCAGGGCTGGGCTACAGGATCCATTAAAAAGTAACAATAATAACTAAAAGCTGCTAGTATTGAGGGCTTACTAGCAACCAGCCACATTCCTAGTGCCTTTAATACATTATCTCATTTAATCCTCACAGCAGCCTTCCTGGGAGTCATTGCTGCTCCAATTCTTATTAGTATTCTGGGGCTGCAGTGCCCCACAGGAAAACCATAAGCACTGTGCAACTCTGACCTCTTCCCTGTGATTAGGTGCCCTTGGGAGCCAGGACCACAGTACCTGCAGGATGAGCTAAGGCAAGCTCATCATTTGTGCATTCTTAGTTCTGCTTACTTTCCTTTCTTTCTTTCTTTGCTTTTGTTGTTGTTGTTGATGTTTGTTTGTTCTGTTTTGGTACTAGGGATTGAATCCAGGGGTGCTCCACCTCCAAGCTATATCCCCAGCCATTTTTATTTGATTTTTGAGAGAAGATCTCTCTAAACTGCCAAGTTGGCTTTGAACTTGCAATCCTCCTGCCTTAGTTTCCCAAGTCACTGGAATTATGGGTGTGTGCTACTGTGTGCAGCTTATTCTCCAATTATAGAAGTAATGTTTGCTATAAAAAAATTTAATAAAGCATAAAAGTTAAAAGGAAAATATTCTTTCTTTTTTTGATATTTATTTTAGTTGTACACAATGCCTTTATTTTAATTTTTACGTTGTGCTGAGGATCAAACCTGGGCCGCGCACATGTCAGGCGAGCGCTCCGCTGCTGAGCCACAATCCCAGCCCTAGAAGGAAAATATTCTTGTCTCCTCTTAATTCCCTGCTCGCCCCCAACCCTTGTCACTTGTAACAGTTGGTTCAATCCTTCTGGAGTTTTTAAATGTATGTATAAACATACATAGCTTTAAAAAATAAACATATATGGGATTAGTATTGCATCTTTTTTTTCCACTTGATCTTTTCTATTCAATGCAACAGGGACCTATTAGACCATTGTATAAATAAACCATAAATTGGGGCTAGGATTGTGGCTCAGCGGTAGAGCGCTCGCCTAGCACGCGCGGTCCGGGTTCAATCCTCAGCACCACGTAAAAATAAATGCATTATGTACAACTAAAAGCAAATAAATAAATAAACCATAAATTATAAATGTTCTTTGACTTGTGATGGGGCTGTGCCCCAATAAACCCACAGTAAGATGGAAACAGCAAATCAAAAGTGTATTTACTACACCTAACCTACAGAGTATCATACCTTAACAACATGGTACACTGTAGAACAGGGGTTGTTTACCCTGTTGAGCATGTGACTGTCTGAGAGCTGTGCCTCACAAATGCCTATTGATTTCACACTGTCATAAAGTCAATAAATCTTAATTCAGGGACCATCTGTACTTATCCAGCCCCTTGTTGATAGGCAGTATAGTACTCTAATACAACACTGTTATGTAATAAATTTCCTCATTTGAATCCTTTTATATACTTGTTCAAAGTTTCTGCTGGATAGAGTATGACAGATGAGACTTCTGGCCAAAGAAGGAGCACATGCAAAATTCTGATAGTAAAATTGCCTCCTGTGAGATTGCAACTTACACACATATCACAAGTGTATCAGAGTATTCAGAACCCCACTAACACTGGGTGTTGTCTGAGGTTTTTAATTTTGCACCTCTTAACAAGGAAAATGTATCTTTAATTTTTTGCATTTCTTAAATGTTAAGCTCGGTTTCCTGTGCATATTGGCTGTTTATACCTCTTCTGTGAATTATTCCCATCTCCTGTCCAAGTTCTCTCCTGTCTGCCTTTCATCATTCCTCTGCACTCCCAGGATCCTAAACATCCCCCTTCTAAGTCAACAGAAGGAAATAAAACAGAGGGGAAGGTGAACTGATGAAAAAAAGCAGGTCCTGAGGTATCAGAGGTGAAGCATTCCCAGTTGGGCATGTTTGTCTTTTAAAGGAGCCTGCCGGAGGGGACAATGTTTACCTCCAAAAACTGGATTGCTAATGGCACCATTTCAGGCTTCAATGGGAAAAACACTTTCCAGTGGGAAGATCTTCCTGAGCCTCATTATTACATTGAGTCAGATGTTTGCTTTGTCTATCAATGAGACTTTCCACTGTTAGTAGATAAAGCTCAGGCCTTAGTATCACAAAGCCTTTGGCTAAGTATTCACACTTCTGCACATTTACCCAAGAAATTAATCGGAAATGCAGATAAAATCTTATGTGTATAATGTTTGCTGTAGCACTGCTTGTTGAATTATAAAACTGGAAACTATTTGAAATAGAGAATGGGTTAATAACAATTTGGTAGATCTATCTGGTGAAATACAGTGCAGCTTTTTTTTTTTTTTTTTTTTTGTGGTACCAGGGATTGAACTCAGGGGCACTCGACCACTGGCTCACATCCCCAGCCCTTTTTTGTATTTTATTTAGAGACAGGGTCTCACTGAGTTGCCAAGTGCATCGCCATTGCTGAGGCTGGCTTTGAACTCGCAATCCTCCTGCCTCAGCCTCCCAAAGTGCTGGGATTACAGGCATGCGCCACCGCGCCCGGCTAGTGCAGCATTTTTTAATGATGCTGGAAGAAGTACTACTCAATGTAATTTTCATCTTACATTAAATATATGTGCAAAGGACAAAAATACTAGAAGTAAATAATGTCAAAACCTTAACAAGGAATTATATTTGAGTGATGGAAATACAGGCCTTTTTCTTTTTTGAGCTTTTGGACATATTTCAGTTGAGGGGAGGTGACCAAATATTGTAGCTATGACCAGAAAAAATATCTTTTTAAATGTAGATAGCAGAATCTTAAAAAAAGTACTTTATGGTATTATGCTCACAAATTATTCCTTTTTTACCTGGAAATCACTGAGAAATAAACATAGGCCTGGACTTGCCAAAGTTCAGTTCTCAGTGATTCATACTTAAGGGAATCTACCACCACACCCACACTCTGACTGGGCAGTAAGAGCAGGCAGTGGCATCCATGCCCCTCCCACACCCTTTCTCTGCCACATCTAAATGAAGAAGCATGAAGAGAAGGAAGAACCCCAAAGCCCAAGAATTTGAACAACAGATAAGTTTTCTAGAAATCATTTGGGTCAGCTCCCTACCTTTAGGCAGGTTTCAGGTAAACTAACCCAGACAGAGGCAGCTACTTTGTCCTTAAAATTTCCTGAGAAGGTTCCAAGTGAGATAGGTTTGGGCTAAGGAAAAGCATCCTCTTAAGGCCCTTGTAAATCTAACCCCACACGGAAGGCCTCTCTACATTCGAATATGTCTGTGCTGGTCTAGTGACGTGAGGCATTGATGTAGGACCTTGTTTCTTCTGTCACCCAGCCCAGAATGTCCACATGCAGTGAGGATCACTTACATGGTACCGGGGATGGTATGTTCCAGGACAATGGCAATAGTTCCATGGAGCATGTGGGGAAGGATTGGGAGGCAACATCTGTGCACACGCTGGATACCTCTGTTCAAACTGAGGGAACTCTCTAGACCTGAGAGATCCGGGTAGGTCCTGGAAGTAACACACGGAGGTGAGGGGCAGGGGCCTTTCCAGCTGTCTGATGCCCAGGACATCCTGGGGCTGGGAATCGTACCCCGTGTCTATCGTCGGCACATCTGGGGCTGCTCGGTTCCTGTGGGACTGTGGTGGAGGCATCGTGTGTTGGCTACTGCCCGAGGAATCTGCTGAGGCATTGGGTAAACTTTGGTCTGATTTGTTCGAGTCATGACCAGTGTCAGGAGAAGCTGCTGAAAGCTGAGATTCCAGCCATCGATGACGTTTTTCCATAAATGAAAACTGATGCTCTAGTGGGAGGGCTCCAACCACAGACTCAGGCTCAGGCTCACTGGCTGCAGAGGAGCCTGAGGGAAAATCTTTGCCTGGGTCTGGGTGCCTCCTGAAGAAACTGTCTTCAGTCTCCTCCAGGACTGCAGAGAACAGGCAGCTGACCTGCTGGGACACAGGCTGATGATGATTTGCAAGTTTCAGGGGAGGGTGAACCTGAAAAATGTCTCCTGGGGAATAGTGAGGATTTTTAGGTGCAGACAAGCTGTTGGGCGCCATGTTCCCTCTATTTGGAACAGGTGGTTCCGATTCCTCTTCCAGGGAATATTCTGGGATTGGTTTCAGCAACTGACTTGGGTATGGTTCTGATTCATCAACCTCCACAGGAATGCTTCGGTTCATTCTAGTTTCTGGAACAAGAGAAAACATGCCTTAGAAGACAGTTCAATTTTTGGAGTCCCCAATTTATGGCCTTAAGGGACCTCCTTTAGGATGTGGTTTAAATTAACAGTAGTGTGACACCACTGTGCTTGCAGGGCCCCAATCACATAAAGTTGTTTACTTATTCTCCAGGCAAAGCCACTAATGCTTATGAAGATATTTTATCTGGAAGACAATTCAAAGAAAGTGACTAGAAGTCATCCTGTGGTAGAAGTCATTCACCAGCAAGGAGAAAACAGGGATGAAAATCAAATGCTAGGTATTGAGAAAAGAAATTATTATAATGTGGGGCTGCTTTGTGTGTGTTTGGAATACACAATGAAATGCATTTCAGTAACTGATATGAAATTATTTCCAAGATATATTGTTAGGTGTAAAAAAATAGAAAAAGAAAAAATAGCAAGGTACAGAACAATGTGTATACTATGCTGCTACTTTGTGTAACAAAATCAGGAGAGGGGAATGTGTGTTCATCCTTGTGTGTGGGTATCTGCTTGTATATGTGTAAGGTATGGAGGGTTCAGGGATATTGGTACATTGCCTTTGAAGATGGACTAGGCTGGGGAAGAGGAGTGGGAGGGAGAACTTTTGAACTTCTACAATTTTGCCCTATTGCTTAATTAAAAAAAATAAGTAAATAATGTTTTTTAGAAAAACAAAACAAAAGTTTAAAACACATTGAAAAAAGGTCATAATGACATTTTTCACTTAACAATGTTAGGTCATTTGGAGAACTTAATTCCCTCTGGGCACTATGCCTGCAGTGAAGGTAGCCATGACCATATGGTTTATGTGTGTGGTTGAACTAGTCATTAGATCAGAGAATAGAGCCCACTGTCTAAGCAATATTATTTTAATCTATAAAAACAGAATCTTTAGGGGCTGGGGTTGTGGCTCAGTGGTATAGCAATTGCCTAGCATGCGTGAGGCACTGGATTCGATCCCCAGCACCACATAAACAAACTAAATAAACAAAATAAAGGTATTGTGTCCATCTACAACTTAAAAAATACTTAAAATAAAATAGAATCTATAAAAATAGAATTCTTAGCCAGGCATAGTGCTGGTATATGCCTGTAATCCCAGTGATTCAGGAGGCTAAGGCAAGAGGATTGGGAGTTTGAGGCTAGCCTCAGCAATTTAGTGAGGCCCTCAGCAACTCAACAAGACTATGTCTCTAAATAAAATATAAACGAGGGCTGGGAATGTGGCTCAGTGGTTAAGTGCCCCTGGGTTCAAGCCATGGTACTGAAAAAAAAGAGAACTCTTAATCAGCCTAACAATTTCCTTCCTCTTATCATCAATTGGTTGAAATGATGCCTGGCTCCAAGGAGAAGCAGTGGGCAGGCCAGGGAAGGCCTGCGTGGTGTAGAGTGGGGGCACTGGTGGTGTGTAGAAAGCTGATGAGCAGGTGTGGTAAAAGAGCAAGTAAGTGAAAAAGAAAAAAATCCCACAGGTTTATTCTATGCAAGGCTTTTGTACATAGCATACTTCAAATACGAGAGAGAGAAAAGAGACTGTGTGTGGATTTTTAAATTTCTACTTTGGATATGTGCAGCATTTCAACCACAAACGTTTGCTGAGGGCTTACTGTGCCTGAAGTCACCGAGTACAGAAATTATTGTTCTAAGACAGCTTTTGAAGAACATGAATTCACTTTCTCTTGTGCCCAGAACCCAAGCCAATGGGAACAAGGCAGCATTTTGAAATGCATCCCCTTTGCAGAGGTGGAGCCACCAGTTTGCTACCAGATGTATCTTTTGCTTTTCTTTTTCTTTTTCTTATTCTTTCTTCTTCTTTTTCTTCTTCTCCCCCTCCTCCTCCTTCTCCTCCCCCTCCCCCCCCCCCCTTCTTCTTCTTCTTCTTCTTCTTTTTTTTCCCCCTGTGCTGGGGATCAGACCCAGGGCCTCATGCATACTAGACAAGTACTCTACCACCAAGTTTCATCCACATCCTTTACCAGATGTATCTCAACTGCCTATGGAAAGCCAGGCGTGGTGGCCCATACCTGTAGTCCCAGCTATTTGAGAGTCCAAGGTGGGAGGATCACTTGAACCCAAGAGTTTGAGATCAGCCTGGACAATGTAATGAGACCTCCATCTCAAAATAATAAAAACAAATAACTGCCTATGGAAAGATCCCTGGCTGGCCCTCCCTCTTCCTTCGGTCTTTCCCTTCTGGTTTGTCCCTCTCCAAGTTGTGTGTGTCCCTTGCCTCTTGACGCTACAGAAAAAAAGACCTCACCACCTAAATTGATTATATCTTGTAAAAATGAGTAAGAACCTACCCCAAACCATAAATAGTTCACCTTTTTACTCTCTAAAAATGCTTACCATCATTTTCCTTTCTTCCTTATAGTTGTCTGCAGCTATGAAATTGAATATGCTGAACAACATGCTCTTCAGCCGGACAGGAAACAAAACTATTTTCTTGAGGGCTGGCTGAGTGCTGGGTAATCTCCTGCTTGCATCTGTGAGCCCCCAGCCGAATGGGAGGGCAAAGAGATGTGGAAAGTGAGCCAGCTAACAAGAGGATGCAACTCTTACTTGTCAGGCGACTCATTTCCGTCCCTTCCACTTCAGGCAGCTCAGGTACAGCCTTTTACAATCTCCCTAGGTTTTCAAGCATGAATGAGAGATGCTTCTTTTGTGTGTGTGTGTGTGGTGCTGGGGATTGAACCCAGGGCCTTGTGCATGCTAGGCAAGCACTCTACCAACTGAGCTATATCCCCAGCCCAAGAGATGCTTCAAGTTGCACATTTGACTCTCCTAGTTGGGGGGCCTCGAGAGGCTTGGAGGAAGCTGATATAAAAGGTAACTAGAGTGGTTATTTCATGACTGCAAGTCTGAGGTCCCTTCAGTGGTTACTGAAGGCTGGTTTGAAAAGGAACACAGGGCCCCTCAGATGATAGTAAATAAACCTGCCATGACAATGGACAACCTCTTAGTAAAACTATAAGATTAGCAATCACTACAAACACAAAATGGACCCTGATGTTTTTAAATATGTCACTGTCAAATACTTGAATAGCAAGTAATTATGGAAACTTACTATGTGTCCAGTTCTATACTGGGCATCCCCCTTCTGAGGCATACACTCAATTAAAACTCTTTACTTCTAAAATATCTACAAGTGATACAAAATCCAAGAGCTACGGAAGGTTATACAGTGAAAAAGTAATCAAAATTCTTTAAAAACTTTTTTTTCATTCTGATAATAGAGATTGTACCTAGGGCCTTGCACATGCTAAGCAAGCACTCTACCACTGAACTACACCTCCAGACCTCAAAATTATTTCTAAAGACATGTAAAACATTATTCCTATCTTTAGGTTTCTTTTGATCCAACTCAAGAGAGAAAACAAACACACAGGAAAGCAAAGGCCCTACCTCAGGGCCTTTGCACTTGTCATTCCCTTTTATATCTGCATGGCTCTCTTCCCTTCTCCTTCAGATCTTTCTTCCGCTGTCCCCTTCTCAGTGAGATATGACTGGGCACAGTTTCTAAAATTTTTATACTCTTCCCACACTCCATTCTCCCTTGCCTGCTTTTCCTTCCTCTATAGCAATAATCACATCTTCTTTTTTTTTTTTTTTTTGGTTTTTTGTTTTGGTACCAGGGATTGAACTCAGGGGCACTCAACCACTGGGCCACATCCCCAGCCCTTTTTTGTATTTTATTAGAGACAGGGTCTCACTGAGTTGCTAAGTGCCTCACCATTGCTGAGGCTGGCTTTGAACTCGTGATCCTCCTGCCTCAGCCTCCCAAGTGCTGGGATTACAGGTGTGCACCACCATGCCCGGCAATAATCACATCTTTTATAGTATCTAAATGTATATTATAAATGCAAATATCTAATAGATTACTTCTTTATTGCCTCTCCCTTCTTTCCAGAATAGAAACTTCACAAGGGCATTTTTTTTTGACTGTCCTATTCATAGCTCTATTCTCAGCACTTAGAACTGTACCTAGCACTGGTAGGTGTACAGTAAAGATTTGCTGAATGAATAAATGATTGATGCCTATTTCAGAGTGGAATGGATCTGTGTGGCTGGAAGGGTCACTGACAGAATGTCAAGCTCCATGGGGGCTAGCAGGGAGTAGCTGGTGGGCCAAGTCCTCAGGGTTCTTATAATTATGCCACGTGGGTGACCCTTCCCCCTTCCTCTCTTTCCTGCTCTCACAAATATTCATGAAATGTTCACTGATTGTCAAGCTGTCAAGGCCAGCCTGGGCCATGCCTGAGAGATTCTGCCTATGGGCAGGGTTGACCATAGCTGTCACTGACAGCGTAAGAATGATTCCACCAGCCAGTGAGATGGGGCATCTGTTTTTCGGCTCCATGAAGGGAGGTGCTGGTCTGTTTGTGTATCCACAGAGCTCTGCCCAGAACAGAAGAGGGCAAAGCCCACTTGCCACTACCACACGGGCCCCTCACGGTGCCAGCCTTCTGCTAAAAGTGGCAGAATATGGCCAACCCTGCCAGCCCTCTCCAGGCAGTCACAGAGGACAGTTATATACAAACGTACGTCAGGGCCACGGCGAGACATGTGGGTTTTGTTCGAGATGCAGTTTTATCTGTTTTGTCTTTAATATAAACGTTGTAAAAATAATGGACCTTAAAAATATCACTTAGTATCTCTTCACTGCTGACCATTTTATCCTGCTTTCTTCCAGACCTTCTCCATGTACTGTGCCTGTGGTTATAACCCAGGTATGGTCTGTGCTGCAGTCCTTAACAGAGGGCACACCTGGATTGAAGTAGGAAATGCAGGCTTTTCTAGCCATGACCTAGAGAGAAAGCACTGACCCCCGAGAGGACACAGATCTGCCCGCCAGGACCTGGGATCCCAAGCACCTGCAGTGTCTGGACAGTCTTGGACTCATGTAGTGCTCAGCAAGTCTGTGAGAAACCGAAGCCTCTCTGGCCTGGAGGACAATGGCCATGATGACTGCACTGTGACCTATTCCTGAGGGGAAGGGACTTGCTGGAGGATGAGGAAAGTTTCTGGCTCAGACTCTGCTTGTGAGGATCCTCATACAGATGCCCAGGCCCCACACTTATGGACTGACTACGAGCTGGGGCCAGAGCCTCCTAGTATCTTAAGTCCCAGATATAAACAGGTCCTCTCTTGCTCTGCCAAGGGGAGTGAAATCTGTATAGTTTGGCAATAACAGAATTTTTTAAAGCTTGTGACCTTTGACCTAGTAATTTCATTTCTGAGAACTTCCTCTGCAGAACATGTGCACACTGTGTGAAATGAAGAGGCTATGAAGATGGGCAGCGCAGTGATGTTTATGTAGCCAAGACTAGAAACAACCCACATGTCCAGAAAAGTGCTGAGTTTTAAAACTGTTCTGTATCTGGACAATGGATATTTGTATCTTTTAAAAAAAAATTGAGGAAGTTCTATGTGACTGAAATGGAAGCAGCTACGAAACTTATTAAATTCACAAAATTAAAGAGCAGAACAGTGTGTAGAGTACGCCACCTTCACATAAGAGCACAGCTGCACACATCTTCTCTTAGAAATGGGGAACAATGTTTGCCTCCAGGAAGGGAACCAGATGACTGGAAAGAGGGCAGGAGAGAGATCCGCCTTTCAGAATGGTTTACACCTTTTCAGTTTTTTTGTTTTTTTTTTTTAATATTTTTATTTATTTGCTTTAGTTGTACACAATGCGTTTTATTCAGTGCATTTTATTTGTACGTGGTTGAGGATCGAACCCGGGTCGCCCACATGTAGGCGAGCGCTCTACCGCTGAGCCAATCCCAGTATACCAAGTGCCTGTATGTCTCTATTAAAAATGAAAAGGAGCCAGGTGTGGTGGCCTGTAATCCCAGAGACTTGGGAGGCTGAAGCAGGAGGATTGTGAGTTCAAAGCCAGCCTCAGCAACTTAGTGAGGCCCTGAGCAACTCAGCAAGACCCTGTCTCAAAATAAAAAATTAAAAGGGCTGGGGATGTGGCTCAGTGGTGAAGCACCCCTGGGTTCAATCCCTGGTACCAAAAACTTAAATTAAATTTAAAAATAAAAAGGAAAAGGAAAAGCAGTGTTGATTCCGATTTTCACAAAAATTAAGAACCAATGTGGGGCTGGGGTTGTGGCTCAGCAATAGAGTGCTTGCCTCACATGTGTGAGGCAATGGTTTGATTCTCAGCATCGCATATAAATAAATGAATAAAATAAAATAAAAGGAATCAATGTGAATGAGGAACACATTAAGCCTCCCAGGAGAGAGTGAACATGTCCCTTAGAATAGAAAAACCATTTATCAGGGGTGAGGATGTTTCTGCGGTAGGTATGGATGGGCAGGACCTATGAAGAGCCTTGTCCCAGAGACATTGACATGTTTACATGTTGTACATACTCCTGATCTGACTCTAAAGAGAAAACATTTTCTTCTCTAAAATCTCATTGCCCTTTGGGCTGAGAGCTGTGTCTCCAGTTCTTTCATTCTGACCACCTTTCTTATTTCATGGTTCTGTGTTCAAATCTCTCCATCAGTTTTCTCTCTCTCTCCCCTCAAGTCACTCATTTTGGTTTCCTTTTTGCCTCCTCAGACCTGAGACCTTTCTCCTGACTCCATCCCCAGCAGCCTAGTCTTGCAGATAAGATCTTATCCAGATGTGAGCAACCTTGACATCCTTAACAATGCTCCTGGGTGTCCCATCCACAGAATTTTCCACACTTTTCCCACTATCACCAACCTCTGCCAACCTCCTTGAGCTGCCTCCAACCCTGCTCACATCCATTCCCACAACACTTCACTTCCTCTAGCACATTTTGCATTAAATTACTAGTATTTTAAAACAGAGTCTGTTAGTCTTCCCAATCCCACCTTTCTGATCTCATAGTCCATTAGAAGCTTCTTTTCCCCCCATCAGGCCTTCCTTCCTTTCTGCAGGTCCATTAGATCCCAGCCTGGCCTGTGTGGGAAGCAACTCTCTTTCAGGGCACACATTAACAGAACTAAGGCCTACCTTCACAGTAACTGGGGCTTCTGCCTTCCAGATGCTCTTTACTCAGAATCAACACTTATTTCTAAAATATGGGAAAAATACACAGTGCTTAAATGCATTGGCTCTGAATTTAGACTCCCCAGATTTAATTTCTTTCTCTGCCAGCTGCATAATTAGAGGTGTGACCTTGACAAAACTATGTAACTTCTCTGGGCCTCATTTTTCTCATCTGCAAAATGGAGAAATAGCAATACTTGCTAAAGAGGGGTATTATGAGGACAAAAGAAGACACACAAGTACTGAATGCAGAGCCTGGACCATATCAACCTCTTAAAAAATGACTTTTGCCGGGCGCAGTGGCGCACGCCTGCAATACCAGCACTTGGGAGGCTGAGGCAGGAGGATGGCGAGTTCAAAGCCAGCCTCAGCAATGGCAATGCACTTAGCAACTCAGTAAGACCCTGTCCCTAATAAAATACAAAAAAAAAGAGCTGGGGATGTGGCCCAGTGGTCGAGTGCCCCTGAGTTCAACCCCTGGTACCAAGAAAAAAATGACTTTTGTTATTATTTTTCATGCAGTGGGTGATATCCCTTTGAAACTCTTTTTTTTCTAGACTATGTTGCCTGGTTTTATACCCAGGTGCTAAAAGTACCATATGAACCTAATGTATGAAGACTGAACCTTTTTAACCAACATGTACATATGAGAGTCATTTCTAGCATCATCTTATTTGGTTCTTGAAAGAAGCCTGGGCCACAGGTTGGGGAGAGGTGCCATCCTGCCATTCCTGTTCCACAAAGACTTAGGTACCTTATGTAGCTTTTCCAAAGTCATATAACAAGTGACTGGTAAAAGCAAATCTTACCTGTAGATCTGCTAGCTCTTTCCACTAAACCATACAAAGTAGGGCTTGGTGAATGTTTCCTCCAAAGGACCAAATAGTAAATCATTTATGCTTTATGGGCCACTCGCTATCTCTGTCTCATATTCTGTTTCTTATTCTTATTTTAAACAACCCTTTAGAAGTGTAATGATTCTTAAGGCTAGTATAAAAAGAGATCACAGTGACCTTTGGCACAAGGGTTGTAGTTTATTGACCACTAACACAGATTATGCTGATATACCAAAATACAAGCCTAATGAAGTGGATCTACCCAAGAAACTTTACCCTTTCTTAGCAATCACTTGTTAATATTTATTGAATGGTTACTATGTGTGAAATACTGTTCCAAGTTTTATATATACATTAACTCATTTAGTCCCCTTGGTAACCCTAGTTGATAGGTACTATTGTTGGCCTCGCTTTATAAATGGGGAAACTGAGGCATGGGGAAGGTAAGTCACTTCCTCAAAGTCACATGGCCAGTAAGCAGCAGAACTGGGGTTCAAATCTGAGCAGTTTGGCCCCAGATCCTGGGCACTGAACCATGTATATCTCATCTGGGAACACTGATGGGTATTTGGGAGGGAGAAAGGGGATAAAGGAAGCCATGGAGCCTCTAGAAGCTTCTGGATTAAATATGTTTCAGAGTGATTCACCTTGATGCTAAGGGATGTGGAAACATGCCACCTGTGTTCTGTAAAGCATCACCAGGCTGGAAACCTGCAAGAGCTTTCCTTTATGCCATTGTAATAGAGGGTACCGAGGCAACTGCAGAGGCATCTCGATTCGAGAAAAGCACTTGATTGGATCTCATTAAATTTTAATCATAAACTGAATTCAAAATAAATTGAAAACTGGTTGACAGAGCACAAACAAAGGGTGATGATAAATGGTGATGCATCTAGAGGGGATATCTTCCAGGGGACGCCTCTGAGCCAAGGACAGGAGGGATTTAATGAAGGTGTTAAGTCCCTGCAAGAAGACAAATCGCATAGCAAGGAAGAGAGGGAGGGCAGGAGTGAGCAGCCTGAGTAATTAATAAACCACATTAACAGCTCCTAAATAGTGGGTGTTCACCAACTGCTTAGATTTTTTATTATTATTATTATTTTTTAAGCATTCTCTAGGTCAACCAGAGGGTTGAAGTGTTCTGGGAACACAAAACATGCATATTTCAGATGGACATAATAAACAAATATATAAATTTATAATTGGGAGGATCCTCAGATTCAATTTGGATCAGATACTTTCCATTGTAGATTGACAAGGTCTTAGTTTTCATTCCCCAGAGAATAATTTTTAATGTGTCTGAAAGACGTGGACTTTTTTTTTTTTTTTTTTTAATCTATAAACTCTTGAATGTTCTTTGTTTACTGCCCAAATACATGCAAACTTTCATAACATTGGTTTTGCTTAGTGGCTCAGATTCAAACTCCGGCAAACATATGCTTCCAAGTTCAATTGCAGAATTTCCCTGTCAGAGAAGTTCTTCCATTACGTTTGCCAGAGAATTTTAAACAGTGTGAGGCCTGGATGCAAGGGGACATTTACTGATCCCCAGATATAATCCTGCATAGGAAGCCTCAGGTCAGGCAGAGCACAGCACAGTGTAAACTGACCTGATTTGAGGAAGTCTGCTTGGGGTCTCCTGAGAGCAGGTGAGGGAGAAAGAGGTGGACTCATGGGAGCCGACATTCTGCTACTTTGGAAGTCGGTTGTAAACATTTAGAGAACAACCTCCAGCCAGCCCGTGTTCTGTTGTCATTGTTTTTGTTTTCAGATGAGATTTTTAAAGTCCACATTTGTGATCCCTAATTCAGTCCAGGCCACAGAGCACAGGAGAGGAAGGGATGGGAAGGCAGAAAGGAGTCTGGAAGAGAGGAGACGTCGGGAATGTGGGGTAGAACTTATTTAAATTTCTATGTGCCACGGGTCAAGTGGAAGGAGAGGGGGAGAATGAAACGAAGGTCCAAGGCAACAGCAGTGCCTGGTAAGCCAGTAGTCACGAAGAGTCTGGACAGACAGCTTAGAGGGGGAAACAGCTCAGGGATGAGAGGGAGACCTGTTGACCCTGGGAGAGGAAAAAGGAAAAACACAGAACCCTAGCCAGGACAACAACGCAGCAGAGGAAAGCCAAGTTCCCTCATCGCGGAGGGAGCTGCCAAGGTCCCCTGCAGCCCAGGTCTGCAAGGGGTTGCGCGGGTGGGGGGCTCTCCAAGGTCCACCCCATCCCTCCCAAATAGCTTGACTTCAGCTGCCTCAGCAGGGAACCAAGGCAAACTGGCACAGCTCTCCAGGCCATCACGTGGAGGAAAGGCCATCCCTCCTCAGCCAGTTTACAACTTCTGGTCTCCAGGAAGGTCTGTGTGCACTCCGTGCGCACACACGCAGGCGCAGAGTGAGCTGGGCGGTCCAAGCACATGTGGTCTCCAGGAGGCCTGCTGGGTGCTAGACAAGGAATGTCGGAGGGAGAAAGGACAGCCTGGGTTTCAGGAACTAAAAATATCTTGGTGACAATGCATTGGGAAGAAATAGGAGAGGCCCAGGGGGACAGCTTCTCCATTCCAGTCCTCAGATGCTTTCTCACGAAAGGCCTGCTGGATTGTTTTGATAAGGAAATGTGATCAAACATTAGGGGTCATTTAGTTGGATCTGAAAGGAATTTAAAGTTTAATGTGCCTCATCTGTGAGCTTTTTTTGTCCTTCCTGCAGCGGTTGACTACAATTCATATATGTACGTTTTTAAAGGCTAATCTAAAATTGCCTGCAGCAGAAAAATGATTTGAATTCAGGATATATCTGAGATTTTCATTCTGCAATGTGTAAAACATTGATTTAATTTAGACAAACTACCCCACCATCATCTATCTTGCTGAATGCCTATTAAAGTATGCCTGCAAATATGATTTTCTCCTCTCCTTTTAATTTTCAGAGCATTTGAAAGTCACAAACTCCTTAATCCTGGGAGAAGCAGGCTTTAGCATTTTCTGACTTTGCACCCTCCAAAAATGAGAATTCCTGAGTTAGAGAGTTTTCTCTCCAACACATTATCTAGACCCCACCCCTAGTTAACAACCCCCACGTAATGAACAGAGCAGAGTGGCTGCATTAACCATCTCGACCCTCCTTGTAGAATGATATGAAGTGGTGGCACTAGAGGAAGAATAAGGAGGCTGAGGCTGGGGCCTTTGGGGATTGAAGTGAGACAGCAACTGAACAATAGTTTGCCCGATTTCAGATAATGATGCATTGTTATTTGAAAATAAAACTGGGAACTTGCTGCAGGATGAAACATTGAAATTCCTGTCCTGTCATCCCAAAGAGAGAAACATCTCAAAACATGCCAAGGGCGATATCAAGGCCTCCACATCCCACAGAAAGTTCAGCAATACCAAAAGCTCTGAATCAGTCCATTCCAGTCAGCCAGAGCCTGTTGGAACTGTCTTGACAGAGACTAATTGCCCAAAAGAAACAATAACATTTTTTTTTTTTTTTTTTTAAACAGTGGTTTGGAAAAGGTTAAGAATTCAGTGTATCTGCCATCTAATAATGAGTCTAATCCAAATCATCACCCTTCCATGGTGCTAGGATATGTTTCACTGTTTCCTTTCTCCTTCATTAAAGGCCCCCCACACAGGCAGCTCCAGGCAGGAGAGGTTGCCAGCAAAGTCAGTTACTGGCTTCTGGAGCCAAGCTTGCCTGCCAGTTCTCTGCCTCTGTGAGCAGGGGCGATGCTTCCTGGGTAACCCAAATGGGACATGA
The DNA here is from genome assembly GCA_025594165.1 of Tamias sibiricus. Lineage (NCBI taxonomy): Eukaryota > Metazoa > Chordata > Mammalia > Rodentia > Sciuridae > Tamias > Tamias sibiricus. The sequence continues at coordinate 97,308,243 of CM046666.1, forward strand.
ACTAATTCAAGAAATCCCCTGTTTTCTCCTGTGTGCCTAGAGCCAGTGATGACGCCTTAATTCTAGACAGCCCTCCTGCAGAGCCACTCAGCTGCCCTGTCTCCTCCAGTCCCTAAGGCTGCTTTACCTTTGGCCTAGACAGCAGATGAGCGAAAAAGAAATCTAAGAAGCTTACATGGAAGGAGTGTTGGCACCTCCAGGGCATTTGACAGTATGCTGGCTTCTGGGGGCAAGAAAAGTATAAAGAAACAAAGTCCCTTTCCTTGGGCTAACTGACTAGTAGCAGGAGACAAGATGTATGTACATAGTAATCACTATACGAAACATCTTCTAAGACCACCCATTACAGCTACCCCTCTGAGATGACCCTCCCTTGTTTTGTTAGACAGGAATGTAGACATCATCATATTAGTTCACACGCGCTCACTTTACTGATGAAGAAATCGGGGCATCGGGGAGCCAAAGTGAATTGCCCAAGAAATGAAACCACACAAAGTGGTGAGAGCTTGGAGACAAGTTTCCTGTCCTTTTAAAGAAGTATTTATTTGGACTATTTTCTCCCATTTCTTTAAAAATCAACTCCCCTCCCCCGTTCTAAGAGACCTCCTTAGCCAGGTGTGGTGTTGCATACCTGTAATTCCAGCCCCTCAGGAGGCTGAGGCAGGAGGATTGTGAGTTCAAAGTCAGCCTCAGCAAAAGTGAGGCACTGAGCAACTCAGTGAGGCCCTGTCTCTAAATAAAACACAAAATAGGGCCGGGGATGTGGCTCATTGGCCGAGTGCCCCTGAGTTCAATCCCCAGTACTCCCCACCACCAAATAAAGAGACCTCCTTGGACCTGAAAGTCACAAAAAGCTCGATAAGCTTCTAAGATTGAGTACTAGCATTTCTTTCCTTATGTCCCCCCAAGGCTCCGTCCAGTGCCAGCAAATGTCCAGTGCCAGCTGCTAAGAGAGGAGTGGAAGGCTGTGGAGAGGGGCTAGGGAGGCTCACACCCAGTCCCCACAAGCTGAACCGGATTTCCTGGCCTAAGAATGAACTGTTAATTTTTTGTTTCCCTGCATGAAATCAGGATAGAGAAAATTTGGGAATTCTCCTTCCCACTCTGCCACTGACGTATTCTGAGGCTGGAAGCCAAGTACTTAATTTTTGCCATCGTCAACTCCCTCTCTGGAAAAGTGGAGTTTGAATTCTTGATGGCAACTCATAGGGACACTGAGTACCTAAACAAACCGTTCTCAGGCAGCTCAGTCGCCTACCGGGCCTGGGCCACCCCTCCTCAAAGAGTTAATCTCAGCCCGCCTGTTTGAAACACTAAACCAACAACACATTTTGGCTGCAGAAACTTACTATCATCTTTTTAGTCCAAGCAGGTCTCCCTACCAGCAAGTTAAAGGTGGAGAGAGGAGGGCGGAGGACATGTAAGGGCAGAACATTTCAGCAAAGGAGAAAACAGTGTTTTGGAAAATGGGTCAGTGGTTAAGAAGTCAGAGGAGGCAGGCAGCACTTACCTTAGATCCACTACGGACAGACAAACTGGGGCTCAAGTGGTGGTCACGCTCTCTGTTTCTTTCTCGTCTTGGGTCTCCCTCCACGGACCTTTCTCGCCTCCTCCAAGCCCAGGTAAGTTGTAGAACAGGCTCTGAAGCAGGAAGTGGAAGTTGTATGCAAATCTCTACAGAGGCTAGGAAGCCTCTGCTCAGAATCTCCCTGTGGGCAGTGAATCAACAGCTAAGTCACTTTATTTTTTTAAAACAGAAACCTCCTTCATTCACTAGAAAGAGGCAGTGACCAATTAGGCTGTATTTTTGTTTTCACCACCCAGCTAAGAAACTTCAGAGGCATGCCCTGGGCCTCAGGGTTAGAACAGGGCCCTCCCTGGGAAGGTGTCTGGGAGGAGACAACTTGGGTATTAAAGTTGCTAATGCATTAGCAGCTTCAAACCAGGAGAATGGGACAGATGATGGGGAGGAATGGCAAGCAAGGGCTTCTGACTATCTGCCCTAACTGCTTAAAACATTTGCTGCCCATGACCATGGAGGGGGCAAGCACTGCCCATGTCCCCTTCCCTTCCCCCCCAACACACACACACTGTCCTCCTCTGGCTTCCCATTTCTTGACCTGAGGTTAACTTCCTCCCCTTTCCATTGTTTAATCAGTAGCCAACATAATTACTGTAGGAGTAATGCTAGAGGCAGGATTAACCATAGCAACATACACATATGTAGGTGCAGCAGAGTGTGATGGGAGTCACATCAGTAGGGGTTTTGGAGCCGGAGGTCCTAGGCATGGACCACCTGGGCTTCTATACACAGTGCTCCTGCTGCTGGACTTGGCTGCCTGCTGAAGAAGTCTGAGGTCAGCCCCTTCTGCTGGTTGTCTCTCTCACCTCATGCAGGGGACAAGCCCTTAGAGCATCCCCATCCAGATTGTGCCTGGTTCTGCTCAGGCATGATACATACCTAAAGCAGGTTGTTCAACACCCTACAAAGGAAGTGTGGTTTTTGTAAAAACAGTGTAACAAAGGAAATACACGTTTTGGTGTATCTTTTTACAGCAGAACACTATTGCTGTTAAAAAAATCATATGTTGCAGGGGCTGGGGTTGTGGCTCAGCGGTAGAGCGCTGGCCTGGCACGTGCGCAGCCTGGGTTCGATCCTCAGCACCACGTAAAAATAAAGGCATTGTGTACAACTAAAACAAATAAATAAATATTTTTTTAAAAAATCAAATATTGCCAGGTGCAGTGGCACACATCTGTAATCCCAGTGGCTTGGGAGGCTGAGGCAGAAGGATCTTGAGTTCAAAACCAGCCTCAGCAACAGCGAGGTGGTAAGAAACTCAGTGAGACCCTGTCTCTAAATAAAATACAAAATAGGGCTGAGGATGTGGTCAGTGATTGAGTGTTGCTGAGTTCAATCCCTGGTACTAATCCCCAACCCCCCCCCCCAAAAAAAAAATCACAAATATTTATGTTTATTATTTCTACATGCTAATCTAGAATAGTCACCTGAGACATTATTTGGTGCAAAGTATTATCATATTCTTACCAATGTATATGACAGATGCACACACATACACACATATGTAGATTTGTTTTATTCACCACTGGTCCCTAGCACCTAGGGTGCTGCCCAGAACATTACAGGCAATCACTACATACCTGTTAAATGATCAAATCAGAAATGTCTGGAAGGATGCAAGACTAGTGGTGTTCACTTCAAGGGAACAGGATTGAGGGAAATAAGTGAGAATGGAGGGCTTTATTCTATATACACATCTGGGTTGATTGTTTTTTCTCCACAAGCATGTGGTAATTTTTCATTAAAAATAGAGTTTAAATTTTTTAAAAAGTATTTATTACCTTGGCCTTGAACTCTGTTTCAAAATTATTATCAGAACAATCTTTGGGGGTGGGTTTGCAAATGAATGGTAGAGTGCTTGTCTAAGATATCTGAGAAAGTGGGTTCGGCCAACAGCACTATAAGAAAAAAAAATCACTGGAATTATCTGTTGGGGTGTAAGGGAAAATAGCATTCTTTGTGGAATAGTTGGCACCAGGATAGTTTGAAAAAGCTATCGGTGTTGGGCGATGAGAACAGAGAAAAAATAACATGTGGAGGAAAGGATAGGGAGAGCAGGGAAGGGGAGAGATGACAAGATCTTTCACTTCTCTTAGATGTCCTTGAATGGATAGGGAAAAGCCCGGAAGATGCTTCTGTCAAGTGCCACATCTGGAACACCACCCATCGGGAGAAAAAAGGGAACCTTTTCTTCCAGTTCTCTGCCAACTGTTTAAAGGGATGTGGGGCCTAAGGACTCTGTGGCAAGAGCATAAGTGCTGAAATGCTGCTCTTAACTGCTATTAGCTGAGCCTTTCTTCTCTCTAAATTCATCCCGAGCAGGAAGGCAGACATTGGGAGAATGGCCTTGGCTGAGGCCCCTCCTGAAAAGCAGACTGAGGATGTAAATGGTTTCGAGTGTTCTGGACCTGAGAAATTTCTGTTTGAACATCCCTATGGCGGTTACAGTGAAATATGGGTGACAGGGGGAATGTCAGGGAGACTGGGATATAAACACCTCTGGGCTCAGGGGCTTCCCGCTGGTTTTCTGGCTAACACATCCGGCTTTTTAGTTGCCATCTCAGGGGAGCTTCATTGAGGACCTGTTAGCACATTTAATCCTCCAAACTGTCCTATGAGGTGCATTGGCTATCATCCCCTCTTTACCTTCGAGGAAACTGAGGCTCAAAGACATGGGGTAACTTCTCCAAACACACTCGACTACTCGAGGAGGAGGATTGAGACGCCGAGCTGTCTCACTGCCAGCCCTTCCATTACCCACTTGCAGTCTGAGTTTCTTGTGCACGGGTGGAGCACAGGTAATTTGCTTTCTTTGCACAACTCTTGACAACACTCAAGAGGGGAACAAAAGGTGTAGACAATACAAGGGTGGGGCTGTGACTGTGCCAGTCTCTCTGGTGCTATTTATACAGTGACAGCTGCAGAATTAATAGGTAGAGCAGCAAAGGTGTGGGTTAGCCTTCCCTCCTGCTAAAAGTCCAGGAAGGGAGAATTTGTGTCTGCTAGATTCTAGAGCTTGCTACATCTTTATCAGTTTGGGAGGCTATAACAGAATACCATGGACTGGGTGGCTGAAGCACAAAACAGTCTTTTTTAAAAAAAAATAGTTCAGGAGGTTGTGAAATCCAAGGTCAAGGCACCAGCAGATTTGGTGTGTGGAAAGCCCACTTCTTGGTGCAAAGCCTTCTCCTTGGTGTGTCCTTATATGGCAGAAGGAGGGCTATGGTGCTGGCTGGGATCCCTTCTGTAGGGGTGCTAATCCCATTCATGAAGGCTCCACTGTCACAACTCAGTCCCCTCCCAAAGGCCCCATCTCCCAATGCCATCTACTAGGGGTTAGGGTTAAGATTTCAACACTAACCGACCAAGAGCAGTGGCGCACGCCTGTAATCCCAGTGGCTTGGGATGCTGAGGCAAGAGGATCAAAAGTTCAATGTCAGCTTCAGCGACTTAGTGAGGACCTAAGTAACTCAGTGAGACCCTGTCTCAAAATTTAAAAATTAAAAAGGGGGTTGGTACTGGGGATGTGTTAGTGATTAAGAGCCTGTGGATTCAATCTCTGGTACCCCCCCCCCCAAAAAAAAAAAAAAAAAAAAAAAAAAACAGCAGAAATCAACAAGTGTTGGTGAGGATATGAAAAAAATAGAAGTTTTGTGCACTGTTGATGAGGATGGAAAATGGTACCACTGCTATGGAAAGCAGCATAATATTTCCTGAAAAAGTTAAACACAGAATTACCATATGACCCAGAAATGCCTTTTCAGGAGAAGCAGGGGCTTGCGTCCACAGCTGAGATGTAGAAACAACCCAGATGTCTATCAACAGATAAATGCATAAATAAAATGTGGTATATACATAGAACGGAATATTATTCAGCCTTAAAAAGGAATCAAGTTCTGACACATGCTACAACATGGGTGAACAAGAGGACGTATTAAATAAGCCAGTCACAAAAAGACAAATACTGTGATCCACTTACATGAGGTACCTAGAGCAATCAAATTTATAGAGACAAAAATTGGACTGGTGGTTGTGAGGGGTTGGGGGAGGGGGAAACAAGGGGTTGTTTATCAGGTGCAGAGTTTCAGTTCTGCGAGATAAAAAGGCTTCTAGAGATGGATGATGGAAGTGGTCGTATGAATAAACCTAATGCCACTGAACTACACACTGGAAATAGTTAAGGTGGTAAGCATTATATGTATTTCAGCACAATTAAAAAAGGAGTCCCACAGCTGCCCTGAGAGGTTGGTTGTATTACTCTCATTTTACAGGTGAGGAGATTAAGGTGCAGAGAAGTCAGGTAGCTTGTTAGGATCTGATTCCTGGTATACCATGCTTTTCCTGCACTGTGCAGTGTGGCACCCCCACTCAAGGAGAAACAGAGGGCACCAGGCACATGCCAATATCACAGAGCTTGACCTTGGGCAGCCCTAGCCTCTCCTTTCTGGGCCCCTTCTCTTTTGAGACTGCCTTCCTCCAACACTGCTTTTCTTCCTGTTCATATTCCCTCCTCTGCCTTTCCCTCATCAAAACATGCTCAAAAGAAAACAAAAAACAAAAAACTGATCACTCATTGATACCTAAATTACATGTTGTGAATTTAAATCATGCACTACCTCTCTGAGGGGTGCAGGCATTTTGGGAGGAATCAGAGGGCGCAGTAGCAGTATGGCAGCAATAACCCAAGAAAGTTAGTAAGTGGTGGAAACTTCAGACACAAAGTTAAAAAGGAGATATATTTAGTGGGCAGGCAGATCTTCAAGGCTCCACAAAGATACAAAGTGTGGGTGGAGGAAGTTATGTGGCTGGACAGTTTACGTCCAACTCTTCTCTTGAGCAACAAGGGCTGCTTGATTTCCAGACTACAAACTCTTGTTCGTTGTCAGAACTATGCACACTCTGGAAAAGAGAATGTAGATGGTTGATTTCCTCGGACTATCATGTCCCTGGCATTTCTCAATACCTCCTCTCTACTTGTACCATTGCAAAATTCCAAGCCGCAAGGTGTGGCAGCTGGAGATCTTTGTCCATAGCATGGTGGGAATGATTCCTTTAGCATCAAGAATGCATTTTCACTAGGCACAGTGGCACGCCCTGTAATCCCAGTGGCCTGGGAGGTTGAGGCAAGAGGATTGCAAGTTCGAGACCAGCCTCAGTAACTTAAGGAGAACTTTTCTCAAAATAAAAAGGGATGGGGATGTGGCTCAGTGGTTAACCACTCCTGGCTTCAATCCCCAGTACCTTCCCCAAAAGAATGCATTTTATGCATTCACTGGTATAGTGTGCTGTGGGGAACTAAAGCAAATCAGAGCCTTCCCAGGGACTAGAAAAGACACTGCGCCAACAGTGTCCAGGTGGAGAGTCTGGGCTCTGAGGTAGGCTTCCTGGTTTAAGACCACCACCTCCTGCCCATTGTGTGATCTCAGGGAAGTTTCTTAACTTCTCTGAACCCCAGTTTCTTAATCTGTGTAACAGGGATAGTAAGATGACTATTTCATGGGTAATCAAGGCTCTGTGTGAGAAAACGTCTGCTTTCCTTCAAGGGGATGAAGCCTCTTTCCAACTTACAGATTGGTGGGTGGGGCCCAGAGTCTCCTGTGCCTTCCTCAGCAGCACACACTGCACAACTGCACCCAACTGCCCCGTGGGGCTTTTATGAGGATTACAGAAAATGACCTATGTGCTGTGTCTGGCATTGTGCTCAATAAATATTAGCTACTATCATAATAATAAATATTAAATAAATGCAGAACTCCATTAGTGTCCTAAGAATCAGTTCTCAGTCAATACCATAAGGGAAAAAGCTCAACAAAACAGAAGATAATACTAAAATATTCATATGTAGCAATGAGATGAATCTTTATGCTAACAATTGAGTAAGAATTTATTATATGTCAGAGAATTTACTATAAATCAGAGGTTACAACGACATGTGAGGAGGCCATTGAGAGACCAAAGGTGGAAGCACAAACCTCTTGAGAGCTTTTGCCTGCCCTGCTCTCTGCTCTGGGGACAGACTGGTCACACCACGGGACAGCTCCAGCAGCAGCAGAGTTGCTGTCACTCTAAGCTTGCTACCTCCACACTGACACCTTCCTAGCAGGAGAAAAAAATATGTATTCTATTAATTTAAAAGATCACCCTTTTCAGCATTGCCTAGCGGGCAGAATGCATATAGCAGCCAAGAGTAAACAGGGGTGGGGATGCTTTGTCTAAGAAAGATGTTCTTAGAATTGCAGCTTGAAAACATAAACCAGGAAATGTGCTGTGTGTGTGTGTGTGTGTGTGTGTGTGTGTGTGTGTGTGAGAGAGAGAGAGAGAGAGAGAGAGAGAGAGAATTCATTTTTATATTATGCACAAAACCTCAAAAAACAAAACCAAAGGCCCAACAACCCCTTTATCCTGAGGAAGTTAGTTCTGTCTCTTCCAGTTCATTCTTGCTGGTAATTACTCAGTCTTCTGGCATCTGTTCCTCCTCCTCCAACTAGGATCTAGATGTGGGGGAAAGGCTGTGAGCCTTTCTGTTAGTGAGCACAGGGCCTCAGGTCCATGTAGGGCTTCTCTGGCCTCTGTGGGAATAGTCCTGGTGGCCCCCTGCCCTCTGAAGATGTGACATTGTCTGATAAGCTGGTCCCCTTCTGAGCTCACCTGGGCTCTCCAGGAAGGTAAGCTGACTCATCCTTCAACTTCTCCAGGAGACTCTCAAGAAACCAGATCAGCTTGGTGCAGCTCAGCAATGTTCAGGTTGTTCGGTTGCGTTGAACCCTAATATCCATTCTCTTCTTCAGTCATAGTAATAGTACTTTTAGTTAGGCAGATGGCTACCGGAAGAAAGCATTACTCAGTTTTCCCTGTAGGTAGGTGTGGCCATGTGGCTAAGCTCTCATCAATGAGATCTGAGAAGTAATGTGGGACTCTTTAGCCATGCCATCCTCTTTTTCATTGGCTAGAATATGGACATAGTGGTGGTGGTGAGCTTTTGGGGACCATGTGGTTGACAGTAACACCCCAGGATGACAGTAACAAAGTAGTAAGAGTCTAAGTCTGTAAGCTGCCTGTCGTGGCCAGCCACAGCGCCGCAGGAGAAAAACTCGGAGGCAGAGTAAAGCTATTACTACTTTTACTTCTACTTTCTTAGAGAGAGCTTAGAGAGAGAAAGAAAGGTTTTTCTTCTTCTTAGAAAGAGCTTAGAGAGAAAGATTAGAGATAGCTTTTTCTTCTTCTTAGAGCTTAGAGAGAAAGATAGAGCTTTTTCTTCTTCATCTTCTTAGAGCTTAGAGAGAAAGAGAGAGAGCTTGAAAGAGAGAGATTTCTTCTTTAGAGAGAGAGCTTAGCTTTTAGAGCTTCTTTCTTCTTTCTTCCTCGGGAGCCTCGGCTTGACTCTGACCAGCAATTACTTCTTCTATCTGGTTTCTCTTCTGTAACCGCTCTGCCTACGTTCTGGCCGCTCTGATTCTTTTCTTCTTCTCCGACCCGAACTCTTCTTCCAACCGAGCAACTGCATGACTGACTGAGTGAATTCATTCTTCTCCTCCTGACTCCGACCGCTTTCACCCGGTTATATACCTTTAGCTTTGCGGGTGCCTCACGTGCATTTACAGGTGCGTCACATACATACTTATTATCAGGTGGAACTTATGGCTTCCAGCTGACCGCAATAGCCATCTCCCTAATTGGGGCTCCTTCATAAGTCCCTGAAAACACCAGACCCTGTAGTAACCCAGGTATATAATTTTAGACAAAACTCCTGTTTGACTCTGACTTGATTGTCTTACTGGGATTTTCCCAACCAAGATGGACAGAGCAGAGATGCTGTCTGCTCTCCTCTTCCCTCACCCAATTCAAGAGCACTGTCTCCCCTCCTCTAGTCCCCTAAGCACCTTAAGCCAAGGGTGGAATGTATAACTCTGAAGGATTGAGAGTAATTGGTGGTAACAGAGAGTCATCATCCATAGTAGGGCTCAGGAAAGAGGTGGAAATTCAAGATGGGGCATCACAATTCCACAGACCCCCCCCCACCTATATTTGTAGGGATAGGCAAGAGTTCAAATGGAGATCCCCACCCCTTACCTCTTTCTCTTCCTAACACCGATTTCATCCTACACATGAGGAACCTTGTGTATGAACACCCTGAGTTATGTTTGAACTCTGTGTTGTCCCCTTTAGGAAGAGTCCTGTATAGAACCAGGAAATTCCATGCCTCTGCCTAGACAGAGATGCTCAGTGTGGGTGCACCTGATTGGCCCATGTAGTGGTACTGGCTGGGGCAGGCTTGTAGAGCCAACTCTGTATGTCTTTTCCCAACTCCACCTTTAGTGACATTGCTCTGGTAGTCTAAAATCAGCTCTGGTGGGAATATTTACGCTTTGGAAATTGGCAAACCCTACAAATCAGATTTTATTTTTTCCTGGACAGCTGGTTTACATCCACTGTGTTATGGATGCCTCACTCCAGGCATGGGGCATACTCAGAGAAAGGCCAGGTCAGGGCCTTTGAAGCCAATGGTTTTCAGATTTTGCTACATGTTAGAATCTCCCGAGAGCTTTGGTGGTTGGGAAATGGGTATTTTAAAAAGCTTCCCAAATAATTCCAATTCAAAGCCAGGGTTGTAGACTAATACTCTAAAACATCTCTTATCAAAATATAGTGTGCAGGGCTGGGGTTGTGGCTCAGTGGTAGAGCGCTTGCCTAGCATGTGTGAGGCACTGGGTTCAATTCTCAGCACAGCATATAAGTAAATGAATAAAATGAAGGTCCATCAACAACTAAAAACAAAATTAAAAAATAGTGTGCATGGGTTGGGAGTGTAGTGCAGTGGTATAGCTCTTGTCTAGCTGTGTCAGGCCCTGGGTTTGGTACACAGCATTGAAAAATAAAATTAGAGTACGTGTAAATTGCTTGGGGATCTTTTAAATGAAAGACTCTGGTTCAGTAAGTTTGGGCTGAGCTTGGGACTCTGCATTTCTTTCTTTCTTTTTTCTTTTTCTTTTTTTTGGACCAGAGATTGAACCCAGGAGCAATTAACCACTGATCCACATCCCCAGCTGTTTTTATTTTTTGTTTTGAGACAGAATCTCCCTGAGTTGCTTAGAGCCTCCTTAAGTTGCTGAGGCTGGCCTTGAACTTGTGATCCTCCTGCCTCAGCCTGCCAAACTGCTGGGTTATAGTCGTGCGCCACTGTGCCCGGTAGGGACTCCTTTTCTAACAAAGCCTCAGGAGTTACCAAGGTTGCTATTCTGTGGACCCACAATATGAGTAGCAGGGGTCTAAAGAATAGTTCCCAAGGTGGTTCTGCTCTTCTGAAGACCCTCAGCTCTTCAGAATCTATCTATCTATTCTGCCCTCTGCTATATCTGAGGATCCCTGGTCATGGGGAATTTCTCACTGGAGCTATCTTTTTCCTACAGCCCTGGTCTTAGCCATTTTCTGGAGACTACTGTGACCCCTTTTGCCCTATTCTGGGTTATGGGACACCATTATCCCTTTAAATGAAAGGAACATTACCCATTTCCTGCCATCCCATTAAGCAGATCTTTTCAGTTCTTCTAGACTATTACAAGGTTGGGGGGTGTGGTGGTGGAAGGAAACCTCACTTTCATAACCAAGTGGATATTTTCCTAAATAATCAATCCATTTTCCTTCTGTTCCCCCTCCCCACCCACCCTACACATCCAGAATTCAGATATACAACTACAGTACTTAACTTATTTTATATCTATTGTTTTTCTTTCCTGTTATATTGGCAAAGACTGAAGCTTAGTGTTGGACCTGCACTCAGCACCCAGGTGGGATGAGAACAAAGCAGGACCTCAGCACAGGGGCCAGGCAAGAATCCTTCTTTCATGCAGACTGAGAATCATCACCAGACCTTCAGCAAAGAGAAACAGAGGGCTTATCTCAGAACTAACATGACACTAAATCTTTCATTGTTTGTTGTGTAAAAGCACAACTAGAAACTAATGAAACTACACCTAATTCTTCTTACAGACTGTGAGTTCAAGACTTGCACTGTTTAAAATCTTGAGTTAAAGAAACCTCCCCTGGGTTTATATAGATGGATACCTTGTCAGAAGTGACCCTACCTGACTCTCAGAATCATATTTCTGATGCCCACAGAGGCCTTCCTGAGTCTGGCTGCACTTTAAATGGACCTGCTGCAGTGAAAGGTGCCTGTCAGCAAGTTCAAATTCAAGGCCAGTCCCTGCTATGTATTGTTCAAGGTTGGCCTTCCTCAGAAGAGACCTGTTTGGGGATGTAGCTCAGACTGATGGGAAGTTAGAGCTAATCTAAGCTCCCGGGTTGTCTCCCAGTGCCCTGAAACCCACGGAGTTCTGTTTTACAGGCTATACACTTTGCCAAAACTTGTCTTGGAGAAGGGAGAGTCTTGGTTATGGGCCAGCTGGAGCATTCATTAAGCAGGGATTTTCTGTCCAGTGTTTGACCTAATAGCTTTGCCTCAGGTCAGGGGCTGCAACCATTGGCACTGGTTTTCCTGTACAAAGGCATGATATTCTCAAGGTAACTGGAGAGCCCCATGTCCTCACATTGTCCTGGAATCAGCTTTTCTATTAATCTCCACTAGAAGTAGCTACAGCCCCCATCTCATTTCCTGTGAGCTTTCTGCCCTGCCTCACAGCCGCCTTACACTTGGAGTTCCTGCTCCCACAGAATATGGGCACAGCTCATCTCCCCCCACATTTAAAGAACCCCTCTCCTGACTCTATTCCTCCTGTTCTCCCCATTTGCCCAAAGGACCTAGATCACAATCCTATTGTATATAACAGACTTTAATTGAAGGTTTAGGGGCAATAGAGGGGGGATTATGGCTCACGGCAGAGGAAGAAACAGCTTAAAATTAAGTCTGAGGCAGTCGAAGCTTCACTGGCCATCTTTGCCCTGGCAAATATCTCACTGCTTATCTTTCACCTCTGGGTGAGGTCCCCTCTCTTCAGAGACCCCTTCTCCCTCCTTTTAGAACTCTAGACAGACCTGTGTCAGCACCACCCAGGCAAGAAAAGGTTCTTGCAACTTTATCAGACAGTACCATCCAGTGCCTCTTTTTGGTGGCAAGTCTCTCCCTCCTGACCACCCCTGGCCATCTCATCTTCGTAACAGCCACGCCTCATAATAATTCCATAAGCAGCTATCACTGAGGTCAACACTGTCCCCCAAAGGCCACAAGAAACCATTGTTTTATTTATTTATTTATTTATTTATTTGGCACCAGGGATTGAACTCAGGGGCACTCAACCACTGGGCCACATCCCCAGCCCTTTTTTGTATTTTATTAGAGACAGGGTCTCACTGAGTTGCTAAGTGCCTCGCCATTGCTGAGGCTGGCTTTGAACTTGCGATCCTGCTGCCTCAGCCTCCCAAGTGCTGGGATTACAGGCATGCACCACTGCGCCTGGCTATGTTTTATTTTTTTTTATAGTGACTTTTTTTCTTTTTTGTTACTTCAGAAACTTTAGGATAGTAAAACATTAGAAAGAGTTTAGTGATTTTTTGGAAAGCTAAACATAGAATGACCATATGATCCAGCAGGTCCGTTTCCAGGTAGAGACCTGAAAGAACTGAAAGCAGGGACTTGAACAGATATTTGTACACCCGTGTTCACAGCAGCATTGTTCACAGCAGTCAAAAGACACAAACAACCCAAATGTCCATCATCAGACAAATGGATAAACAAGATGTGGTATATTTTTATGATGGAATATTATTCAGCTTTAGAGAGAACTCAAATGCCAACATACACTATATCATGGATGAATCTTGAAAACCTCATGTGAAATAAAATAAGCCAAACACCTAAGGACAAATATTGTGTGATTACAGTTATATAGGTATCAGAGCCATTAAATTCATAGAGACAGAGGGGAGGGAAGGAGAAGGGTGCTTTTCAGGAGCTGGGGGAGGGGCAGATGGGGTGTCCTTGTTGAATGGATACACACAGTTTCAGTTTGGGTGATGGAAAAGTTCTAGAAATTGATAGTTACACAACACAAATGTACTTAATGCCATCATACACTTAGAAATGACATAATAAATAAATAAATAAATAAAAGGAAAAAGAGAAAGAAAAGAAATGGTTAAGGGCTGGGGTTGTGGCTCAGCGGCAGAGTGCTCGCCTCGCACGTGCGCGGCCCGGGTTCGAGCCTCAGCACCACGGAAACATAAATGCATTGCATTGTGTACAACTAAAGTAAATAAATAAATATAAAAAAATGGTTAAAAGGTAAATTTATGATATATCTATTTTTTTTCTTTATTTCCTTCTTTCTTTTCTTTTTTTTTTTTTTTTTTTTGGTACTGGGACTGAGGATTGAAACCAGGGCGCTGAACTACTGAGCCTCAGCCCCACCCCTTTTTAATATTTTATTTAGAGACAGGGCCTCACTGAATTGCTGAGGCTGGCTTTGAACTTGCAATCCTCCTGTCTCTGCCTCCTGAGCCCCTGGGACTACAGGTGTGCGCCACCTTGCCTGGCGTGTTATGTCCATTTTATTCCAAATTTAAAACCCACAAATTAAGAGTCTTGGCTCCTTTATCTTCTACACCCTCAAGCGAGGCCCTCCCCAACCATGTCCCTGGAGAGTCCTAGAGGTCCTAGAAGGGTGCTCTGGCTGTTACAGTGCAGCTGTGCCTGGGAAGCAGGAGGGGCTGTTTTTCAGATTCCATTTCTCTTAGGGATGGCATCCAGGCTTGGCTCACAGGTAAGCCCTCCCTCAAAAGATCCCAAATGTTTTGCTGTTTTCAGTTTTCACCTGACTTTTGATGGAGGAGAAGCCGGCTCTCTCCCTGGGATTAATATTCACAACAAGCAGTGAGCGATTAATTTAAGCAGTTGAAATTTATTGTGCGCTCGCCCTAACTCAGAGCCAGCTTCTGCTGGGTGTTTATTTTTCACTGCTGATGCATTGCACACGACAGCTCCCGAGCATCTGAATTTAAAGCACACACACCATTGTACAGAGTGCACAATGGTGTACCCCTTTCCTCTTGCCTGACCCCCTGAAATTTACAGAACTCTGAGGTCCACACCATGTCTCAGGAAAGGTAATTCTTGATTGATGGCCTATGGGAACAGCTGGGAGCCTTGAGTCTCATGCTCAGTGCATGGAGCTGGTGACTCATTTCTTTTCAGGGGGCTTCAGTCAATAAATTCTGCCTCTTACTTACAAGCACACCCCACCCCCACTTCCCGGCTGTCACAGAAACAGCCAAGGAGTCTGAAGCTGTCTCTCAAACTGAGCAGGAAACACCCTGTGTGGTGTTCATCTGAATTCAGGGCTGCACATGTGCCACAAAACCCTCCCCGCCTCACCTCGCCTCACCTCGTCCTACTCCCCCACCCTGTGAAGTGACTGTCTGGAGAGGACTCTGACTTACTGGTGCCTAACAAGGCAGAACAAAGGCCCACGTGCTCATAGAGTTCCATTTGGAGTGCATGACAATTTCAGAGCACAAATGGAAAATGGAAAAAAAAAAAAAAAAAAAAAAAGAGGTTTGAAATCTATAGCTGGCTTTTATCAAACCAGAACTTGTAGCTCTCAGCTGACAATCAGCCAGCAGCTAAAGCCCACGAGGGACAGTTCTTACTCGCAGCTTCTGGCTGGCTATTAGCTACCAGCAGCCTCCTGACCCTTTTTCCAGGGAAGTAACAGCTGGCAGCTGACAAAGGCGCTGGCAGAGTGGGCAGCTTTGGCTTCTCTGGGAACAGATATAAGATTGGCAGGAAGTAAGGCATTTAAAATATGACAATTATAAGCATTTTCACTTGCCTTTCTTTATTATGCTTTTGGATTCTGGCTCTGATTGCTAAAATGTATTACGTGCTAAGGAGACTTGATGGTATTGTTTTTGAAAAATAGATGTCCTAGCTCTTTCCCTGTGACAAACACCAGTCCAGATAAAGGCTCATTCTGTGTTTTATACTTAGCCCTCTTTCAAACAATTCTTAATAACCAAAGTGATAGGCTAATACCATGAGATTATATGAGCTTAAGTGTGGTGCTGTTGACTAATTAAAACACAGCTTCAGCTGGGCACTGGGGAACACGCCTGTAATCCCAGAGACTTGGGAAGCAGGAGGATCACAAGTTTGAGGCCAGCCTAGGCAACTTAGTGAGACCCTGTCTCAAAATTTTAAAAAAAAAATCCCTAGGAAAGGGCTGGGGATGTAGCACGGTGGTAAATTACTTGCCGAGCGTGCTTGAGGCCCTGGGTTCAATCCCAGTACCACAAAGAAACAAAACCAACACAGTGTTAGCCCACTCAGGCCTGTTGGGCAGGGCCTTCTGCCAGAAGTAGCGGAGAAATGGAAACTGGGACGAAGTATAGATGGATTCACTGGAAGTAGATTGGGATGAAGATCAACATAGCCTATCTTCTCTCTCGTGTCTTCTCTCTTCTCTCCTGTATATGCTCCTAGTGTTCCATTTTCCCATCAGAAATGGTAGAGATGGAGTTGTTCATCAGGAAGCCCAAGTGCAGAAGCTAGTGGTTGTAAGATGGGGAAATCATCCTTGGGGATGTGGGAATGCGGAAGGACATGAGTCATAACACCTCACTTGAGCCCTGGACTCTGGCTGCTTTGCTGCTGTTCTCCCTTGGCAGGACATAGCACTTTGGGGTTGTAGCCATTACACTATCTGCAGTATTGCTACTTTTTTTCTGTTAGTATTACAACCTGCATACTGTAATGATTGGTCTCTATTGAAAAGAAAAAGCAACTTTTTTTTTTTTTTTTTTTTTTTTTTTGAGACAGGGTCTCATTGTTGCCCAGACTGGTCTCTAATTTGTGGGCTCAAGAGATCTTCCCACTTCAGCCTCCTGAGTAGTTGGGAGTACAGGTGTGTGTCACCATGCCTGCTGCTCTTATCAAAAGTTGTCACTAAGATATAGCATTTCAAAGTAATGCTTGTCTAAAGAGCACCAGATAGATAAGGACAAGAAGCCTGAGTTCTGACCCTCAAGTAGCCAGTAGAAGAGACACTCCCAAGTTAAAAAAAAACTGAACTAGATGGGAGAAATATGTTTTCATTACTGGCTTAAATGGTACAAGTACATGCATTTTTACTTAATAAGCTGAGAGTATTTTCAGAATACTGGATTCTGTTTCTTGTATTTTTGCCTAAGAATAAAATAAATCTATGTTGAGAGAAATGCTCGTTTTTCAAGATGGTGAATTGGGCACATGGGTTTCCATGCACTACTTCTCAAAGACCCATTGAAATGATGACAAAGGTATAAAAAAGGTCTAACCCTGCAACATGAAGAGAATTGAGAGGGCAATCAGCAGGCTGTGGGAGACGGACTTGCTAAATAAGTCCTTCTATGCCATTTGCTTTTTAAATCATGTAGATATATTACTTCAATAAAAAGGTTTTATTCCAAGTAAGAAGGGACCTTCCTTGTCTTGTTCCTACTCCAGCTTTTCATTAAGACCATGCGTGCTAGCTGGGTATGGTGGTACACACCTATAGTCCCAGCCGAGGCAAGGGGATCAATAAACCCAGGAGTTCAAGGCCAGCCTAAGACAACACACTGAGATCCTGTCTCAAGAAAACAAAACAAAATAAAAAGACTTTCTCTGAAAGAGAGAAGCTGCCATCCTATTTTCAACAGTCCCCAGAGGAAGGCAACGCTAGCAACACTAGCCTCTTCATAAATGGAGGCATTTCCTTCCTTGTCTGATGATCCATGCGTAGATTCATGTTTCCTGCGCAGCCTGAAGGTGATAGCGCCCTGTCTGAAGGAGCTAATGTACACTCAGGGAGCAGCCCAGCTCTGTTCGATGAAATAAAATGTCCAGAACTGTCCTCTTTATGTTTCATATGGCAACACGCTTTTATGTGTGATTAAGAAACAAAACAACAAAGTGGAAACAGTATTGAGCTTATCAAAGGACAATAGTTGCCACTTCGTGAGAAAAGCTAGTGCTTTCATCCTATTTCTGGTGCTGTTAGGCTGGCCCTGGGGAACCAAGGACATTTTGCCCTGAAATGAAGAATAACATTTAACAGCTCTAGTCAGCTCACAGCAAAATTGTGAAATAGGCAAAGTTTGTTATTAGGATTTTCCCATCCTCCCTTTGTCGGGGGTGGGGGGTGGTGTCTTTCTTCTTGCCCTCCCCTGTCTCAGCCCCAAGGCACATTCTGCTCCCTGGGTACCAGGAAAACAAAACAAACTATTTTATACTAAAGTGTCATTGACTTCCTGTGACTCCTATCCCAAGGACATTTGCTTTCTACATCAATCTGGATCCAATCAAGAAGGATAAACTATACTATAATTTGAGCAGAGAAAGGGTAATATAAAGAATTATTTACTGTAACAGGGGATTAAAGTAACAATAGGTTAGTATGAAATAAAAAGAACTCCAAAGAACATGGGAACAGCAGATGTAAGAAGCAACCACTACCCTCAGGGCTGAGATAGATGCCAATGAAGAGTCCCCCAGGGCTGAGATCCAGACTTTGTCAAAGAGAGCATACTGGATGGCACAAAAGATACTGAGATGCCACACTGGTGAAATATGCCGTAAATCTGCCCTGTAATGGGTTTGAAAAAAAATAAATGGTGAGATATCTCACCATAGGCACTCGGCTATAAAATCACTGAGGTAAGGGAAGTGCCAAGGTATGCTGCTGGCCCTTAGCTGGTGCTGGCCACTATGTATCATAGAGCCAGGTGCTGGAGAAGCAGACTGTGTTAGGTGCCTGGTAAGTGGCCAGGGTCGGCCAAGCAGGCTTAAGGACACCAAGACGGAAATGCTTTCCTCAAGTAGGGTCTCTCCACCGCCCTCTACTGGCAATCTTAACATTACACCAATGGCAAGGGGAAAACTGAAGGGCACAGATTCATTTTTGAAGAGCATGCAATGAAGGATATATTTGGAGCTGAGAGGTAATAAATTGAAAACTGGCACACATTTTAGAGGAGAAAGAAAACATCAAGACAACCTTGGATTAGATTTCTAACAGCAAGGTTCCAGAGTAGGTGGGCTAGAGGAGGTATTTTTGTGGCAGGAGAGCTTTATAATGGTCCATAAATCATAGTATGTAGGTGACATACAGGTATATTGGGATTAAATGGGATTATTAAGTGTTTCTTTCAAGGCAGGACAGGACTTGAATTTTTTTTTTTTTTTTTTTTTTTTTTTTTTTTTTTGGTACCGAGGATTGAACTCAGGGGCACTTGACCACTGGGTCACATCCCCAGCCCTTTTTTGTATTTTATTTAGAGACAGGGTCTCACTGAGTTGCTAAGTGCCTTGCCATTGCTGAGGGTGGCTTTGAACTTGCAATCCTCTTGCCTCAGCCTCCCAAGTGCTGGGATTACAGGCATGCTCCATCGCACCCGGCAAGACTTGAATTCTTATGTTGTGTTTTAGATATGACATGTTCCCCAAAAGCTCTTGCAGAAGACAATGCAAGAATTTTCAGAGGTGATTTGATTACAGGATGAGGTGTGACCTAATCAGTGGATTAATCCACTGAAATGGATTAACTGGGTGGTAACTGTAGGCAGGTAGGGTGTAGCTGGAGGAAGCAGGTCACTGAGGGTGTGCCTTTAGGGTTCATATTTTGTCCTTGGTGAGCAGAGCTCTCTCTCTCTGCTTCCTGGTTGCCATACCCTGAGCTGCTGCTTCCACCACACCCTTCTGCCCTGATGTTCCGCCTCACCTTGGGCCCAGAGCTATGTAGTCAGCTAACCATGGACTGAACCTCTGAAACCATGAGCCAGAATAAAATTTTCCTTCTTTAACTTAAAGAAGGTCCTTTGGTCACAAAGATGCAAAACTAACTAAAACATCTTAGCTCAGGTTCACTTCCATTCCTAGGTGTGTCTACGTTCCCACCTATTTCATTTCTGCTTTCAAGCACACGAGGAGACAACATTCTCCAGACTTCTTGCCCTTAGATGGAACATGCAACAGGTTGTGGGCAATGGAATGTGAACATAGGTAATAATAAATGCCATGTCCAGATGTAGCCCCTAAAATGTCCCAGTGAATGTCAGTTCACTAATGGCTAGATGAGGCAGAAGATCCAGTGGAGGGCTCCAAAGAAGTCTAGGGAATGGTAGCAGTAGAAGGTGGAAAGAGGGGGCTGGGGGGTTGTGGCTCAGCGGTAGAGCGTTGGCCTAGCGCGTGCGTGGCCTGGGTTCGATCCTCAGCACCACGTAAACATAAATGCATTGCATTGTGTACAACTAAAGCAAATAAATAAATATTAAAAAAAAAAAAGAAGGTGGAAAGAGGCTGAGTTAAGGCTCAGAGGAGAGACACTCAGTAGAGCTGCTCAGCCCACACTGGAAGTGATTAAATTGTATTAAGACCTGAGACCTCTGAGATTTTTGTTAGTGAAGTTATAGATAATTAACCTGACTGATACACTGGACAAATTAAGAACCTTAGGACAGTTTCAATCTTAAATGACAGAAATAGTATCCATCATTCCTTTTGTTTGAGATTACTAAAACAAGGAAGCTAGATCATATATTTTCTTTGGTTTTATGTCGTATATGTGTGGAATATCTTGAGTCCACAAATAATTTCCTGTGACCCAATGTGGTGCACGAAACATGGCAACCTGGTTACACAACGGAACCAGGACTCCCTGAACGTAAACATCAGGGGATGTTCTTTTCTCACTTTGGGGAGTTAGTCATTGGTACAAACAGGCTTGACACGCAGGCCCACATTCAAGTGCACAAGACAACCTAACCTGGTGAAAGAAGGGGCCACTTTCTCTGTCCTAGCTCAGCCTGGCTGCATCAAGTAGCTGCACTCCTGGTCCATGCCCTGTGCCCAGTGGAGGAGCCCCACGGACTCTTCTCTCCCTTATTCACTGATGCGCAGAAACAGACTTGATCCCCTCTCCACGAATATTTAGGAAAATGCCTAATTTTCCATGTTAGGTATATATATTTTTATTAACCATGTATTTTATACCAAAATGTCTGTACGTGTGTGTGCATGTGTGCATGCTCGCGTGCGCACACACACACACACACACACACACACACACACACACACACACTTTCCCTTCAGGCAAACCTCTCAGTATGTATGGACTCTTTCTGAGTATGTATGGGAGACCAAAGAAAGACAGTGCACATGGGTGGGTTTTTTTCCTATCTGCAAAACCTGGTGAGGTCTCCTGCTGCAGCCTCCTGGGATTTTATGGCTGCCAGGCTTTGAGGCTGACCAGGAGACACCTCTGAGATCGCAGCTGGGGGAGAGCCTATCACCCCGACCTCTGCAATTTGAGGCCCTCTGGGGAAGTAAGTGCTCTGACCCTTACGGGGGGGGGGGGGGGATTCTTTATGTGACTCCAGCGGGGTTAGCACAGATCTCCTGAAGGTCTGCATCCTGTGAGCCAACACCTCATGAGTAAATCACTTTTCCCAGCAGCACGGAGCAGCATAAAGTTTATGGAGGATGGACATAAATTTGGGTCTAGAAAGAGCACAGTTTCCTGTGGTGACAGGCAGCCAGGTTGGTGTGCTTTAACACCCTCACCGGCTTTATTGAGCTGCAAATGATATCAGCAGCAAAGCACAAAATGAGAGGCTGCAGAGGGAACTCAGCGGGACACCAGCACCTGGCGTCCAAAGCCCAACCCAAGGACTGCTTTCCATAGTATGGAGTTGCCTAGATGCAGGAGATGGATTGCACTGAAGGCAGCACCCTCAAGCCCCAAACACACCTTTCTGGAGTTCATGGTGAACTCCAGGGAAAGTAGGGGTGGGGTGGAAAGATAGAAAATATTTTATTCGTCTGTCTCCCAACACATGGCTACATAGTTCTGCTTTAGAATTCTGTTTTGGGACAAAAGTTCTCCAAAAGAATTCATTGAGTCTACCATTTTTGGGGGGCCTACAATATAAAATTGGTATCAGTCCCCTCCCCCATATTTGCCCTCAGGATCCACATTTCAGCTTAGTGTTGTTTCGGTGGGATTGCACCTGTTGACATGTGTGAACAAAAGGGAACCCGGAGGCTAAAGGGCTGAGGATTTTGCACAAACTTAAGCCCCAAACCAGACTTGCTTGTGGCACCTGCTAGGCAACCCAAGATGTTATAGATCATTACTCTCCAGAAAAAGGTGCATGTTAGATTTGGAAGTGTGATGGGAGGGGTGGAGGTTGGAGGAAGGGCACGCCATCTTGAAAAAATATGACATGGCACTTTCGGGCTAGACCTGAAACATTCCAGAAAAGAGCCAGAGCCAGTGCTGCAGGGACTTTTCTGGTGAAGCTGGTCAAATAGGTTTGGAACCCCACGGGGCCACAGAGAAAGCTGAGTGACATTTGGGGCACTGAACTCTGCTCTAGTGAGGACCTGGAATGCCAAGGCTACATTGGCTCTTTCAATCTTAAGAAAGATGAGGCGAGGGACAGAGGAGGCAAAGGGCTTCAAAGGAGTGATTTATGACCAGAAAGTTTTCAGCAAACACTGAGCCCTATAAGGGGAGGCAGCACAGTGCAGAGATTAGCGAGGGGATTCTGGCACCAGTCGGTCTGCATTCAGTTCCTGGCTCCACCCACATATTAGCTCTGTGACCTTGGACAAGTCACTTAGGCACTTTGTTTTTCCAGTTATCTCCACAAAATGGGGATAATAAGCCTTAATGTGTGTAACTGTTTTGGACAGAACCTAGTGCATAGAGGGGGACCTATTAGTAGAAGTCTCAGTGTCCACAGGCAGGAAAAAGAAGGAAATGAAAGTCCTTCTGCTTCCCATGCTTCGGGCTGTCATATGCTCCCTAAACACAGAAATTTGTTGGCAGGCACAGAGGGTCAGGCACCAAAAAAAAAAAAAAAAAAAAAAAAAAAAAAAAAAAAAAAGACAGAAATGCAGAATGAACGTCTTCCTGAATTCTGAATTCCTCCCCTTTGTTCAAGCAGCAGGGGGTGGTGGAAAGACATCTGGGCAGTCAGGGACCTGGTTTTTCTCATTTCAGCTCTGTTGCAGAGAATAGGAACCATATACACCCAATTTATCTATAACACATTGACCCATTCTTCTATTGATGAACATTTGCGTATTTTCCAGTTTGGGGTATTATGAGTAGAGACTCCTATAGCAAATGGGTGAGGCCTTAAGTTAATCTAGTTCATATTCATAAACTCAATATTAGCATTTATTGAGAGTATCCGAGTCAGACACTTTTAATGCTCTATACTTAGTGAGTTGGCGCAGAATTACCTTTGGATGTAAAATAGTTACTGTATTTGTACCCATTTTACAGATGGGAAAACTCAGGATAAGCAAACCATATTTTATAAGCTTTACCTCATTATCAAATTAATACACATGAGGTAGGATATTATCTCTAATTATAGATGAAAAACTGGGGCTCAGAGAAATTAAACATTCTACCTCCTCCCCAAAGAGGGAATAGTAGACTTATGTTTAAATCCTTCTAAAGCTTCTCTTAATATGAGTATTCTCCTTAAATTTATTTATTTATTTTGTGGGGGGGGCATGGGAAATTAAACTCAGGGACACCCAACCACTGAGCCACATCCTTAGCTCTATTTTGTATTTTATTTGGAGACAGGATCTCACTGAGTTGCTCAGCACCTCGCCATTGCTGAGACTGGCTTTGAATGTGTGATTCTCCTGCCTTAGTCTCCTGAGCTGCTGTGATTGCAGGTGCAATTATTTTATTTTTTGTTGAGGAATAGCTTCGATTTCAGTAATGGGTACCAATCTTAAGAGTGCTCAGTGGGTAGCTCAGTGGGTTTTCCCTTACATATATGCTAATGTAACCATCAACCTGATTAAGTTTTAGAGCGTTTCCTTCACTCCAGAAGGTTCCCAGGCATGCCTCTTCCCAGTCACTACTCCCGATCCAAAAATAACTACTAGCCTGACTTCTATCACCATTGATCATTTCTGTTTGCTTTTGAACTTCACATAAATGGAATCAAACAGAATTTACTGTCTTGTGTCTGGTTTCTTTCACTCAGAGTATAATTTTGAGATCCACATTGTGATGTGTATCAATAGTTTGTTCTTTCTTTGTCACTGGGTAGCATTCCACCATGTGAATTTATCTATAACACACTGACCCATGCTTCTGTTGATGAACATTTGCATAGTTCCAGTTTGGAGCTATTATGAGTAAAGTTGCTATGAATATTTATGTACAACTCTTTTTGTAGGCCTATCCACTATTTTTTTCTTGGATGGATATGGAATTGCTGAAAAATAGAGTTGTAAGCATATGCTTAAGTTTAACACCAGTCTTCCAAAGTGGTGGAATAAATTGATACATCCAGCGAATGACCTTTTAGTTGCTTCACATCCTTGCCCAATGTGGGGATTGTCATTCCTTTTGCTATTAGCCATTCAGTGTTATCCCACTGTGATTTTAATTTACATTCATTCCATGAGCCATATCATTGAACACATTTTAATATGTTTATTGGCCATCAGAACAGCATCTTTTGTGTTGGGCCTGTTGAAGTCTTTTGCTCATTTTAAAATGATTCTTATAGATGTTCTTAACATATTCTGTGTAAGAGTGTTTTTTTTTTTTTTTTTTTTTTTTTTTTTTTGGTACCAGGGATTGAACTCAGGGGCACTCGACAGCTGGGCCACATCCCCAGCACTTTTTTGTATTTTATTAGAGACAGGGTCTCACTGAGTTTCTAAGTGCCTCGCCATTGCTGAGGCTGGCTTTTGAACGCGTGATCTTCCTGCCTCAGCCTCCCAAGTGCTGCGATTACAGGCGTGCGCCACCGTGCCTGGCTCATGTAAGAGTGTTTTGTAAGAAATACGTATTGCAAATATCATCTCCAATTCTTTTTAATTTATTTTTTATTCATAATAATTACAATTCATAGTGCACATATATAGCATTTTTTTTTACATACAACTGTTTATATACAAAGTATATTCATACCATTCAGGTCTTCAACGTCTCCAATTCTGTGACTTGCCTATTCACTTGCTTAATGATCTATTTGATGAACATACATTCTTTTTTTTTTTTTTTTAAATATTTATTTATTTACTTTAGTTGTACACAATCCAATGCATTTATGTTTACGTGGTGCTGAGGATCGAACCCGGGCCGCGCACGTGCGAGGCGAGCGCTCTGCCGCTGAGCCACAACCCCAGCCCGAACATACATTCTTATTTCAAAATAAGGACCCATTTGTCATGGTCTTCTCCACAGCTTATCTTTTTCAACAGGTTGAGTTTATTACGTTTTATTTTCATGGATGAAATCTTTTTGAGAAATCTCTGTTTAATTCAAAGTTATAAAGATATTCCACTTGTTTTCCTTATTGCTTTACCTTCCGCATTTAGGGGTGTGATGAATTTTCAGATTAATTTTCACGTATGGTGTGAGGTAAGTGAAGGTCCACTTTTCCCCACATGGACATGCAGATGATTTGGCTTTGTATCTGAAAAGATCACCTTTTACCTATTGAAATGCAATAGTGCATTTGTTGCAAATCAACTGGCTATATATGTGTGGGTCTATCTGGAATTTCTATCCTGTTCACTGGCCTATGTGTTTACGCCTGTCATAATACCAAATTCTGTTTCATAATTCTATAGCAAATCTTCAAGTCTGGTAGTGTACTCAAACTTTGTTATACTTCAGAATGGCTTGGCTAGTCTAAGCCCTTGGCATTTCTTTATAAATCTAATAATCTTTTCAATTTTCCTACCTCTACTGGGATTTTTAGTTGGGACTGCCTTGACTCTATAGGCCAATTTGAAGAGAAGTGCTATTTTAATAGCATTGAATTTCCTAATCCATGAAGATAGAATACCTCTTCTTGATTATTTAGTTGTAATGACAATAATTTGAGTAACACTGTATTTTCAAATGGTTATACATAATTACCATATGATCCGGTAATTCTATTTCACATACTTTTTTTTTTTCAAGAAAATTGAAAACATATGTCTACTCAAAAAGTTGTACCTGAGTGTTCATAGCTGTATTATTTATAACAGCCAAAAAGGGAAAACACCCAAATGTCCAACAACTGATGAGTGGATAAATAAAAGTTGGTATACCAATATAATGGAATATTATTCAGCAATAAAAAAGCATCAATATATATTACAATATGAATGATAGTTGAAAATATTATATTAAGTGAAAGAAGCCAGTTACAAATGACCACATATTGTATGATTCCATTTTTTAAAAATGTCCAGAATAGGCAAATATACAGAAACAGAAAGATTAGTGGTTGCCCAGGGCTAGAGAGAGGGGAGGGAGTTTGGGGAGTGATAGCTCAGACTATGGGTTTTCCTTCAGGGTAATGGAAAAGTTCTAAAAATTGATTGTAGTGATGATAGATAGCACCATTCAGAGATGTTAAAAAAAAAAAAAAAGGCAAATTATATAGCTTAGTCTGGTGTGGTGGCACATGCCTATAATCCTAGTGACTCTGAAAACTGAGACAAGAGAATTGCAAATTTGAGTCCAGCCTCACCAACTTAGAAAGACTATGTCTCAAAATAAAAAGGGCTGGGGGATGTAACTCTGTGATAAAGTGACCCTGGGTCCAGTCCCCAGTGTGGAAAAAAAAAAAGTTTAAAAAATTTTAAATAAGTGAATCTCATGTGAGTTATATCTCAATAGTGTTTTGATAATTTTTAAAGTCATTTTGTCCATAATCTATTTTTGTGGGCTGAATTGTGTTCCCACAAAATGTATATGTGAAAGTTCTAACCTCCATTATCTCCAAATGCAATAGAATTTAAAGACAGGATCATTAAAGAGTGAGTAAGTTAAAATAAGGCCTTTGGGCCGGGCGCGGTGGCGCACGCCTGTAATTCCAGCACTTTGGGAGGCTGAGGCAGGAGGATCACGAGTTCAAAGCCAGCCTCAGCAATGGCGAGGCACTTAGCAACTCAGTGAGACCCTGTCTCTAATAAAATACAAAAAAGGGCTGGGGATGTGACCCAGTGGTCTAGTGCCCCTGAGTTCAATCCCCAGTACCACAAAAAAAAAAAAAAAAAAATGAGGCCTTTGGGTGAGCCTCCATCCAATCTGACTGGCAACTTCATAAGAAGAGAGGTTAAGATAGAGAGACAAATACTAGGTAAGTATTTCTGCACACAGAGAAAAAGCCATCTGAGGACACAACCAGAAGTCCACCACGTGTGAACCAAGAAGAGAGGCCTCAGGAGACACCCAACCTGCTACACCTTGACCTTGACTTCCAGGCTCCAGACTGTGAAAAGAAGTTCTATCCTTTCAGCCACCTGCTCTGTGGTACTTTGATATGCTGTAGTCCCAGGAAACTAACCCATCTCTGTTGTATTTTATAATCTTCAAAGGCAAATTTAGTCTAAAACCTATCAGTGTAAAACCATCTCAAATCAGGCCATGTTCTCAGCAGCTGAAGAGTTGTATTTTTTGAAAACATTTTGATGGTAAACTGCACTTTGATAGTCCTATTTTTTTTTTTTTAAAAAAACTCTACATAACTGAGATTCTCTAAATTTGGGGGAGACAGATAATCACTGAGAAATAAAATTTTGAAATAGTAAAAAATTCTTGACATAAAAAATTCTCAAGCTGAATCTCAAATAGTAAGTAATTAATTAGGATCAAAATTCTTGATTCTGTTCAGTTAAAAATGTTTCTGTGTGTTTTAATGTTTTATAGTTCAATAAAAAGTTTAAAAACAATATGGAAGCCGGGCGCGGTGGCGCACGCCTGTAATCCCAGCACTTTGGGAAGCTGAGGCAGGAGGATCGCGAGTTCAAAGCCAGCCTCAGCAGTGGCGAGGCACTTAGCAACTCAGTGAGACCCTGTCTCTAATAAAATACAAAAAAAGGGCTGGGGATATGGCCCAGTGGACTAGTGCCCCTGAGTTCAATCCCCAGTACCAAAAAAAAAAAAAAAAAAAAAAAAACAATATGGAAACAGAATTATTTGTAAACCCTGTCCATATATTTTGGGCTATACTTAAAATTTAAATCTTTTAAGGAGTCACAGTAATTAACTGTATTTTTTTTCCTTTGACAAAAACAACTGAGAAATACGTGAATCACTTTAAACCCTAAACATGAATGAACACAAAGGAAGGTGCGAATGGCACATTAACAGGAGCATGCTGGGGTCTGTGATTTGATTTTCTAACTTGGGGAACTTGTGTTCATGGGGAAATGGAAGAACTGTGCTGCTGCAAAGTAGTTTTGAAATCTAATTCAGAAATTCAATGTTCTAATAGACAATGTTACCCTCCACTATTGGTTTCTTTTAAACCAAATATTTAAATCAACCAAAACACATTTTGGTGAGATTCAATTTCAATGTGACCATGGGCAGCAATAACTCCACATTTGATCATTTCCCCAACATCCGATAGGCAGGGATACAAACCCAAATCTTTCTAATGCCAAAACCTGAACCCTTATCGTGATGGTAGAGGGCTTGAAAGACCTGACAGTGACTCTACTTCCTTTTGCCACCACTTTGCAGAGTCCAGGCACCAAGGACAGGGTTTACTTGCCAACCCTTGTGCCACATGGCCATGTGACTTGTTCGGCCGATGGAATGTTAGCAATCATGATGCAATCAGAAATACTTTTTTTTTTTTTTAAGTTATACGTGACACTAAAATCCATTTTGACACAATTATAAAAGCATGGAATATATCTTGGTCTAATTCAGTGCAATCGGAAGTCTTAAAGAGTTTGAGAGGCTTACCTTGCCATGGATGCTTCTGCAACAGCCATAAGACACTTAAGAGTTCCCTAGGAATCCACTGTTCCCTTCAGCCTGGAGCCCAGGATAGAGGGCCCCAGAACAGATCTAAACTTGACCTGAAGTCATCAGCTAAGTCCTGAAATAAGCAAGTTGGAGCTCTGGACCTGAATACTAAGTCAAGCACATCAGGGTTGTAGACTACTGCAGCTCCATGAGGGAAAGAAAAAACCAAAACCAAAACAAAGCAAAAACACAATTTTAAGACATGGAGCTTTGGGATAATTTCTGTAAGCATGGTGTTATTGTAGGAATAGTCAACTAATACAACCACTTCTTCATGTTCTCCAAGTACGGTCCATGGATACCTGCATCCAAATCACTTGGACACTTTTTAAAAATGAAGATTCCAGAGAAATGTATGCTGATTAAGCAGTTTGATGGGATAATTCAGCAGTAGATATTAAATTTAAGAAAATATCAAAATTAATATTGAAGCAATTCTATTTCTAGATAGTCCTCCAAGAGAAATCCTTGCAGATGTCCATTTAAAAAAAGCACAAGAGGGCTGGGGTTGTGGCTCAGCGGTAGAGGGCTCGCCTGGCATGTGCACGGCTTGGGTTCGATCCTCAGCACCACGTAAACATAAATGCATTGCATTGTATACAACTAAAGCAAATAAATAAATATTTTTAAAAAAGCTCAAGGACATAAAGTTGATTGTAACACTGAAAATCTGGAAATAACCTAAATGTCCACCAACAGAAGAGTGGCTAAATGAATGACAACATTTCCATTTTAAGAAATACTATTAAATATCATTTGGTAAAAAGAAGGTAAAAGGGGCTGGGGTTGTGGCTCAGTGGTAGAGTGCTTGCCTGGAGTGTGTGAGGCACTGGGTTCGATTCTCAGCACCGCATATAAATAAATAAAATAAAGGTCCATTGACAACTAAAAAAAAAAATATATATATATATATATATATATATATATATAAAAGAAAAGAAAGAAGAAGGTAAAGGCTGGGCATAGTGGCGCAGGAGTCGCAGGCAGGATAACTGTAAGTTTTTGGCCAGCTTCAGCAACTTAGCGAGACCCTGTTTCAAAATAAAAACTAAAACGGGCTGGAGATGTGGCTCAGTGATAGAGCACTCCTGGGTTCAATCCCCCGTACCAGAGGCTGCATGAAGCAGGGGTGGGAGAGAAGGTAAAAATATGAGATTGGGGAGTTTTCTGAGATATATTATTTGGTGAAAAGTCAAGAACAATATGAACATTTATGTAAAGAAAAAGCCCTGTGTATGCAAATGTATTCAACAGGATAACAAAGTAACCACGAAGTTCAAATTCTTCAAAAAGACACTTAGAAAATTCCCCTTGGCCTTATTCCTGTCCCCTCTTCATCTTTTCATAATGAATTAGACCGAGGTATATTCCATGTGGAATGGTGTCCATTGTCCTGTCCCTGGGCAGGCCACTTCAGATGCCCTCCCTCTTCTCCATAACTGATAAGCATCTTTGGGAAGGTGTGGTGTTGGGAAGGGGAAGGCACCCTTTTATCTCTAATGTTTGTTGTTCTTACACTAAGACTAGGCATGTGCACATAGATTACTTTTGCTAAGAAGAAGGAAAAAAAATGTTCATGTATTTAAAATCTTGATTTCTGGGTCTCACTGACACACCAGAAGAGTCCAAGGATCTGCATGTAAGTTTCAGCCTCTGTTCCTTCAGCTGCCTGAGTCAGCAATCAGCTCAAAAGGATGTAGCAGCCGGGGAGCAACTGATAACTTGACTGCACCAGGGCAGAAGACAAAGGCAGGATTTCCCCTGTGAGCAGAAGGCAGAGGATGATTCTGCCTGAGGGTTTTTCAGTTT
Source organism: Tamias sibiricus (assembly GCA_025594165.1). Classification (NCBI taxonomy): domain Eukaryota; kingdom Metazoa; phylum Chordata; class Mammalia; order Rodentia; family Sciuridae; genus Tamias; species Tamias sibiricus. The sequence continues at coordinate 97,338,405 of CM046666.1, forward strand.
TGAGAAAACCAAATGGGGCTCTTAGAGTCCGTTAGCTCCTAGACAAAGTCCGGGAGCAATGGCTAAGGTGACTTCTCGAGGGCATCTCCAGTTCACCCTGGCCTCATCTCCACCCCAGGGGAGCCCATCTGCATCTAGGCAGAGTAAGGGGAGGTGCTTGAGGTGGTCACATTTATCAAAAGAAGGTATGAAAAGTAAGAAAGGACACCCGGAAGTGTGGCTCGTCCCAGGAATGTCATTCCATGTGGAGACTTCAATGAAAAGATGGGGGCAGGAGCAAGAATGAAGCCAAGCACAGTTTTTATTGTATTTTTTGAACAGTTTCATCTAAAAAACCAGGGGCTTGCCTTGAAAGTCAGTCCCTTGTGCCCCGTAAATCCGTGATCTTCTGGGACTCTCTGCTGGAGATCAGGCTTATTAAATGCAACAGGTGACACCTCCATGAAGTGCTGTGTCCAGCTGGAAGCTTGTTGTAGCCCCAAGCAGGAGAAGAGCTGTGAGCTGGACATGCTCACTGGTCAGGTGGCCTTGTTCCCCACTTTCCTAGTCTGGCTTCACAGCTGCTCCCCAGGTGACTCATCACTGGTCACTAGTCCCTGTTGTATCAGGGACTTGCTTTCTCAGGAGCTGAGTCACACCAAGGCCACTTGGCCTGCCTGGGTCAGTTGGCTTCTCCAAAAGTTGAAGGCCCCAGACTGAGACTGCCCTCTGTCCTCCCTGGAAGGGACGCCTGCAGTGGTGCCTTGGGTTGCTCTGGTCATACCTCTTTTGGTGTTCCTCCTCACCAGTAGGGCAGACTATGAGACAATTGCCAAGGCTGCCCAGACCCTGTCATGGCTGGGTCACTGGGGCTGGGACAAATGGGACTTAAAAGGAACCAAAGAAGTGTGCTGTGCAATTAATTCATCTGCGACCACAAGTTTCCGGTGGGAGAATGGAGGGAGGAGAAAAGGGGAAGCACTCTGCTGTGGACGGATGTGTCGGTCCCCCACATACATATGTGGAAATCCTAACCCCAAGGTGATGGTATTAGGGCCTTTGGAAGGTGGTAGAGCAGAGACCTCAATAATGTGATTAGTGCTTTTACAAAAGGGACCCCAGAGAGCTCCCTGTTCCCTTCTGCCTTGTGAGAACACAGTGAGATGGCCCTCTCTGAACAAGGAGGCAGGGGCTCCTTAGACAAATCTGCCAATGCCTTCATCTTGGGCTTCCCAGCCTCTGGGACTGAGAAATAAATTTCTGTTGTTTATAAGCCCCCCAGTTTGTGGTATTTCCATAACAGCAACCAGACAGATACATGTTCAGCAATAAATTCCCAGGTCTCCAAGACAGCTGATTCAGTAAGTCTGGGCAGGGGCCTAGACATCTGCCTTTTAAAAGCTTCTTTGAGGTCATGCCCAGGCAGGTTTAGGAACTGTGATTTAGGTTACCCTGGTTGGAGTTTGCTCAGAAAGCCTGGGAAGGGACAAAGGTCAGTATGAGAAAGCAGACTTTCCTTCAGTTGTTGGGAGTCTCTCCCTCCCTGTGTTCTGGGCTAATGCTTGATGCACCCCATGACCCAAGACCCCAAGCCCAGTCCCATACCACAGTCCCATAGGTGCCGGTCTGGGGGGTGGGTATGCAGCTAGAAGAGCATCCCCAGGCTGGTCCTCAGGCACAGGGCCCAGGACCAGCTGCCAGGCTCACATCTGCACTCAAGATACTCATTGGGAAATTCTTACGTGTTTGTAAGATGCAGTTAATGTTTTAGGGACTGTCTGAGCAACTGTTTTCTGTTCTTGACCTGGGGCTACAGGATCTTCAACCTGAGTGGACATGTGTTCACGTGTGATACACAACCCCCTCTCCTGATGAGCCTAAGCTGCTGGGCCCTTAACTCCAACTAAGGGCAGGGTTCTGCAGGCTCTCTGGTCTTTTTCTGAATCAGGCATTCCAGATGTACTTGGCCATTTCAGCAATGGGTGTGGATGCTTTAATTTGAGACAAGAGCAATCCTAACACTTATAGTAAAGAGGCAACGGCATTTTTACCAGGCTGAAAGTTCCAGAAAGTTTTATATTATAGCAACAAATCCCGTGTTATGGTTCCAATCAATTTAGGAAATAAAAAGTCAACAATTTATTTGGATCTCTAAGACTCAGAACTCCTGGCCAAAAATATGCCCTTTCATCTTCATCCCTTTAATCTGAAGCATTCTTGAAATGCATTTCCATTTTAACAAAAATGCCTTATACTGGCATAATACTCTTTATTGAAGAAGCTCAGATTGCCTTTTAGGATTCTAACCCTTGGATTAAATTCAGTGAAATATATGAGTGCCTAAAGTGTGGCAAATTCCTAACCTCAGTGAGCCCAGAGGCAAGGAGAGGATCTCAGGGACATATACTGACATCCATAATGGGGTAGTGTGGTGAAGGCCACCAAATGAGGAGGCAGTCGTCATGGATGTTTAAATTGGGTCTTGAAGGATGGATAAGGAGAGAGCCAGGTACAGTGGCGCACACCTGTGATCCCAGGTGTGAGGCTGAGACCGGAGGATTGCAAAGTCTAAGCCAGACTCAGCAACAGTGAGGCACTAAGCAACTCGGTGAGACCCTGTCTCTAAATAAAATACAAAATAGGGCTGGGGATGTGGCACTGTGGCCGAGTGCCACTGGGTTCAGTCCCTGGTACCCCCATCCCCCCAAAAGAGAAGAAGAGAGCAAAGGAACACCAGAAAGACTGCAGTAGGGTGGAGCATGTGTGAGCAGTTGTGGAGCCAGGGTATAGGGAAGGGGTAATGTCGGAGGGAACAGGATCACGAGGCTGGCCAGACAGTGGAGTCAGACTAGAGTGGAATGAAACTTCCTTGAATTTGCTCAAGTGAAAGGTTGGTGTACTGAAATGGTTCAGGAATCTCAAAAAAAAAATGGTGCTGAGGCGGCATGATTGACCTGCAGATGTGAGAATGGGGACAGCAGCTGTTTCCACCCTCTCTCAAGCCACTGTTGATCTCTGCAGATTGTATCCTCTGCTCCCCCATGGGGCCAACTCTGGCCCTGACTCAATGTAACATGGAGGCCAAGCTTCAATCCTGCAGTCTCTTTATTCTCGGTTCCTGCTCAAGGGAGACAATTTGATAGCCAGTGGCCAATGGGACTCTTCCCCTGGTTAGGCCTACAGCCCTGGTATTATCAGCTGTCCTGGTCACAGAGCAGGAAGGTGTTGCATGTAAAATATGACTGGATCCACCTTCTACACAGGGCACAGAGTTTGGAGGAGTGTAAAGAAAGGAGATGAGCCAGGCAGATCTTCCATGCACAGGTCTCCTTCCAGTGGTGGGGGTCAGTGGGAGACATTGCAATTTTTTGAGGAAGAGAATGACATAATCAAAGAATAATCATGGAAGATTTTCTCCCCTATGTGAAGGATAAGACTAAAGAGGAAGGGGAAAGTTATCAATATGTATCCAACTTCTACTGAGTATCAAGCACTATGCTAGGTACTGTATGTCTATGTGTATATACATACATATATATATATATATATATATAATTTTTTTTAGATTTTTCACAAGAGCCCTTATGAGGATGCTGAGGCTAAGAGGCTTGGAGAGGTGAAGTCAGTTGCCCAAATTCACTCAGCTAGTGAGTGACAGAATTGCAATTTGAACCTAGAATCCACCTAGAATTGAAGTCCTTCCCTTCTTACCACACCTAGCAGGAAATTAGTGGGGACACCCTCCTGCAGATGGCTGCAGGTGCTTCATGTGCACATGGGCTTCTATTCTGTCTATTCTTTCCTCTTCCTGGGTCTTTTTAAAAAATCTTTATTAATGGTATCAGCATCTGCCCAGTCACCTAAGCACAAATCTCTCTAAATCTCCATTTCCTTGTCTGTAAAATAGGGATAATAATAGTGGGTCCCTGAGGTAGATATGCCAGTGAACTGAGAAGATTCTCCTGAAGTGCTTACCACTGAGCTTGGTGCTTGAACCACAGTGTCTGCAGAATCTGTAGACAGAACAATTGATCAGATGTGGGGGACCACAGGAGTATGACTTGGAGTTTAATTTGTCTAAAGGAGGAGTTGGCAAACTTTTCCTCCAAAGGTCCAGCAGTTAGTATTTTCAGCTTTGAGGAGCATACAGTCTACTGCAGTGGCTCAACTTGGTCAGTGTTGGGCAAAGCCAGCTACAGACAAGAGAGAACTGAAGAGGCATGGCCGTGTTCACAGAAAATTTGATAACACTAAAACAAGCTGGTGCCGACTGGGCCCTACCGGTGTCTTTGGCAGACTCCTGGTCTTTGTCTTGCCTCTTCCCATGAGGACCGGGCTGGGTCTGTTTTGTTCATAGATTTTTCTCTGTCAATGCCTGCCACACAGTAGATATTCCATAAATATTTGTGGAAAGAATGATTAAATGAGAGGAAGCACTAACAAGAGGCTGAAAAGAGACAAAGCTTTGGGGATAACCTAGGTAAGAGTTGCAGGGACAGTCAGTGTAGGAAATAGAAATCACACTAAGGTTTTTAAGCAAAAAGGGATTTGTTATGAATTATGAACTTGTTGGAAGGGTTGGAAGAGAGGGCTCAATGGGATGGCTTAATAGGCCTCTTGGGATGACTCCCAAGAATTGGTAGACCCAATCTGTCAGGGAGCTACTACCTCTGCCACAATGAGGTACATAGGACCCAGGAAGCTGCCTTTGAAGCCGTTGACCATAAAAAACGCCGTAGCTGCAAAATGAGGCCAGAAAGGTCAGAAGGCCAGTAACAGTGTGTGTTGCTGCCACGCCCACATTTGCCACCCTGTTGGAATGTGAAGCCCAGCTACTGTCACCTTGACAACTGCAACTGCCTCCTGACCCCAATGAAACAGGAGACAGGATATCACTGGCTCTTGACCTTGCTTCCCAGCAGGAAATAGCACAAGAGGCAAGAAATTGTCTCACTTCTGCCTTTCACACTTTGTGCAAATATGTCTAATTGATGTAGCCTAATTCACAATCAGGATCGGAACAGCAAAGGCATCTGGGAAATGTAGTTTTTAGCTTCCTAGACTCTGAAGTACAGGGAGGCATCCTAGAAAGATATGGGAATGGTCTCATACCACATATACACATATATATTCTGGTGATTGGTGGCTGCAAAACAAGCTATCCCAAATCTTAGTGGCTTAAAACCACAATCATTTATTTTGTTGAGAAGTTTGAAATTTGGGCAGGGCTTGGTTGGGAGCAGCTTGTCTCTGCTTTTTGAGCCAGCTGGGGGAGTTCAATGTGGGCTCATCTGTGGGAACAAGCCCCCGCAGCCATGTGGGAGCCCACGTGGATCCCAAGTCGTCACCAACAGCCCCAGCTGAGCCCTGCTCAGCAGCCACAAGCCCCAGTCATTGAGAGAGCAGATCCCCAGCCACATCTGAGCTGCCTCAGCTGGGGCTTCAGGGAGTAGAGACAAGCTCTCCCCGATGAGCCCTGCCCATGTTACAGAGGTGGGAGCAAAATAAATGACTACTTCTCCTCCTGCCACTAAATTTTAGGGTGTTTTGTTATGTGGTAAGAGATCACAAGGATGTGAAGGTTGTGCTGAATGGGAAACAGGGAGGGGGACAGATGGGGCAATCAACAAGAAAGGAAGCAGCCAGAGAGGGGTAATTGTTGACCTAAATACAGGCCAAGATCTCCTCCACTGCACCCAGACTTAACAGCTTTCTAACTTTGATGCCTCCTGACAAATCAACCCACTGTGGTTTGGGCTGTTTGCCCAGATAGCAAGTCAAACTTGGGCTAGATGCTGGAAGAGTCTCTATTCTTATAGGTACTGCTGCCTGGGGATTCCATCTTTTCTAGCAACTGCCCCTCCGCAATTTCTGATTATGACCGAAAGATTTTAATTTTTATATTGCAAACTGTTATAAAAAGGCAAGACTGCTCTATTGTGGCTGTGATTTTTATGTAGGGCTCCAGGATGGTTCAAGTGATTTCAAACTACAGGGTTGTCACATATAGGTGTACCAGTTGTGCACTGCACAATTCTGGAGAGGCACCATTCACATTCTAGTCATTATCCCTTTGCATATTTATTATGGCCATTTTCTGGCAGATGGCAGCAAAGTGTCTTGGGGTAGGGTTGCTTTCTTTATTTGCATAAAGGTGATTTATAGCAAGTGGCAGGAGGTAGAGGCACAAAACTATTATCTGATCAATCTTAGACCAATGGCAGGGGTTGGGGGGAGACCTGGAGGGAACGGGGTTGGGGAGGAGCATTAGGATCAGAGAAAGTTTTTTTTTAACCCAAGCAGAAGGGGCACCCAGGAGATAAGATTGTTGAAATTTGTGGGGTTTGAAGTTCAGACTTATCAGGCCAGCAAGGTTACAGAGGAGACAGAATGAAAGCAACGAAGGATGACTACTGAGAGAGGCAGGGGAACGGCTACAATTTTGCCCTGAAAGGTAGAAATCTAAGGGCTGGCTTTAATGAATAAATAATGACCCTTAGAGGAGAGATGAGGATGAAGAAAACAAAGGGATATCTAAGTAAAAATTTTATGATTCAATGGAAATGGGTACAAGGGTGTGGGGGATGGGAAGGAGGAGAGGAAGGGACACAGACACTGACCAGTGGGGCTGTGCCCTGTTGAAGGGAAGCATATCTGCTAGACCTGCGACTTCCACTCCTCCTCTGACAGGTCTTGTTCAGGAAAGTCTACATTCGTCATGAGCAAATGTTGTAATTCATAGCAATAGTGCAGCTTCCGACTGTCAAAGTAGATTACATGATGCCTTTTTATTTCAGATGGTGGTAGACTGCAGAAAAACCTTTACAGTTGGACCGACTTCTCCATTTTGCATTTGATTTTGAAACAGAATCCCAGCCAAGCACAGCTTTTTGTTTTATCTATGGATCTTCCAAGGTCTCCCTTGGCTGTGTGCAGGCTGCTTTTGTTCTCAGCTTGCTGTTTTAAGTGTGGCTTTGCTACATTTCCATTTCCCCCCTATTATTCAAAAACAAGTACTTATTTGAATCAGAGCAGAAAAAAATACTGAATAGAATGAAGCATTGCTTTCCTCCTCTCAAACATGGTGAGGTCATGGTTTAGTGATAGCAATGACAATGATTAATGTTTTGCACTTTTACTTAGAGACCTTCAGGAATGTATAAACAAATATTTTCTGAAATTCACAGGTAAGAGGAGGGAGGTAAACTGGCTCATGAAGGATTGCTGATTACAGTCTGATTTCTCTTCCCTTTCCTAATTATCTCAAAAATTATGCTTTGGTGAACAGTCCTGGAGCTGCAAACTTAAATCAAACTACAGACCACTGAAGTAGGAAAATTATGCGTTTTGCATAAATGATGTGGGCAAATTATTATTCAATTTTTAACAGGGTTTTTTTCACCATTCCTTTCCTGAGCACAATGTAATATGGTTAATTTACCAGAAAGCATTGTTATTCATTCCCTAACTCTCTAGGCAACTGCTGTCATTTGCTTACCATTTCCTTGCTCTTTGGGAATTGACAGACCTTCCGCCTCCATTTAGGGAGGTTTGGTTTCCCCAGCCATCTCTGGAGGCTTGGCTACCCTCCTGGTATCTTTCAGTGCTCACCCGTTGGGAGGAGTCTAAAAAAATGAAAGGATTCACATACTAAGATTTTAGTTTATGAGTGGCTTAAATGAATCCTTTTGTAAACACACATCAAAAAAAAAAAAAAAAAAAAAAAAAGATAAAATCTCTTGCGATATTTCCCCACAGTATTACGTGTATGCTTTTCATTAAAAACACTATCGGAGTAATACCCATTTCATTTTCTCTTGCTTCCAATTAGCCAACCCATTGATTATTACATAGCAAGCACTTGATAATTAACCAAAGGAAAAATATCCTGAACAGCCAGAATATCTTACAATTAATTGCTAGCTTGCACCTTTCTTTGTGGGTTTACATATTGCATGATGATTCAAGCAAGATAGCCTGGCTTGTAAGAGGACAAGAGGAAAAAATAATAATGGACTTATAAATAGGAGAACCCCTCTACTAATTGTTATTTTATTTTTTTTCTTTTTCATACAAAGGATTGAACCCAGGGGTGCTAACCACTGAGCAACATACCCTGCCCTTTTTTTTTACATTTTATTTAGAGACAGAGTGTCACTAAGTTTCTTAGGGCCTCGCTAAGTTGCTGAGGCTGGCTTTAAACTCTTGATCCTCCTGCCTCAGCCTCACAAGCCTCTGAGATTATAGGTGTGCGACAACTTGTGGGGGCACTACTAATTGTTATTAAGAGAGGTAGTGAGGGGTTATTATGAGCATTTTTCTTAGTAATTATTTTATTCCCATACTCTATTAATATATTTCCACCTATATTCCTTCCAGCTGGGACATTAGAGCTAACAACTTGTCTAAAACTTTTCTATCATTGAATGTTGTTATCTACAACCTCTTCCATTTTACAGCCCATAAATCAGAATAAATGATGGTCTTGTATACTTTTTAATTGGAGAGGAGGAAGGGGGAGAAAGTGATTTTTTAAAAAAGTATGATTCTATTTTTCTTCATTTAAGCCTGTTTGCTGACTACCTTCTGTATTTAAAGCATGAGGTAGCCCCTAAAGTAGGCTGGGGATCAGAAGGTAACATGTTCAAAGACAAGCAACACTGGACCCCTACTTTAAAGCACCTTTCTTTAAGACTGAATTCAGGCCTACTTCTCCCAGGAAGCCTCCTCTGCACTCCCTATGCTGAGCTAAATGTCACTCCTGTACTAATTCCTGTACTTCCATCTATAGAAAGCTCACTGCAGCTAATTTTATGGGTCTCCATCCTCAATGAACTGCCCATGCTAATCACCTGTCTTTGAATTTCTGGCACTAAGCACAGAGTCTAGCCCACAATAAGCAGGCAATGAAAGTTTAGTGAAGGAATGAATGGTTAGTCCTTACCTGTTTGGTCAGTCATTGCCACCTCCATTCCAATGCCTTGAACAGCCCTGGCAAGGGCTCCTCTCATTCTGGCTATGGTTTCTTCCTCCCTACCCAATGTCTCTGTTCCTCTTCCTCTTCCTCCTCCTCTTCCTCCTTGCTGTATCTTGGTGGAGGAGGCTGACTGGATTGGACCTTTGCATTCAGGTGGGTCTGGGTGGTTTTCTTCTTTCTTCCCATCATCAAATCCCCTATCTTCTGTCCCATTCTCAGTCATGGAGTTGTTCTTTGGTGGGTGAAAGACTGAAATTGGGTAAGAGAATTCACTATTAATGGGGGCCAATAATACCTTTCCCATACACAGTGTCAGGGCATCCACAGGAAGTTTTCACGCACTGTGTTGCTCACCTGAGCTGTAGGCGCTCCTGTGGTCACGCAGAGGTGCACCAGGGGTCCTACAGGTCACATGCTGGGTATATTGTACAACTGGATGATCTGGAAAATAATTTTGTATAAAGATGAAGATGATATCTTAGGAAGCAGAATGTCAAGTTTTTATAAAATTACTAAGTTAAAATGAGACCTGGGAAGTACTTTAAGACTCTGTACCCCTTGGTGCCATTGACGTTATGCTGCCTCTAGTTTCAAGAGGTATAAATTTATTCCCCTTGGTGTTGGGACAAGTTCTGGGGAAAGACTTGGGTAGCACCAAGGGTATAGATTGGACCTTCATAGCATATCTCAAAGACTAGAAGACCACACATTTATAATTGGCAGGTTAGTGCTGAGGGAAGCATGTTGCGTTCTCCATATGCTTAGCCAGGTTCTTAGGTAAGTGTGTCATTTGAAAGTAAACCATTCACCCACTTGATGGTGGGCATCGTGCCTCTAACCATCCTTCCATCAGCTGCCATAAACTCATCACTGTTCCAACGTCTAGAATAATGATGGGATGGAGTTGGCAGTATCTGTCCTCAAGGAGTGCACAATCTGGCAGAGAAAACACATTAGAAAAAGAACAGTGTTATTAAACACACTGGTGGTATTAAAACGCAAGTATAAGTGTTGGAAGTATTTGAGAGAGGAGCATAGTGTTCTGACTGTTGTCACTGATTAGTTCCTGCAGTACTGGAAAACTACTAATTTTTATTTACAGCCTCAGAATTTTTTTTCTTTTTTTGTGGTGCTGGGGCTCAAACTCAGGTCCTCATACATGCTAGGCAAGTTTATACCACCGACCTATATTCCCAGACCTTAATTTAAAAAATAAAGTTATATTTGTCCCCTGTCCCAGCTATATGAGATTCAGAATATTTTGTAGATAGGAAAGAATGAGGTATGATTTAGGAGTTTATCATGAAAACTTCCAAAGAATGGTATCTGTAAATTATAAAGGTCCATTTTGTATTTCAAAAATATTGAAGGTACTATCTTTTTATTATATTCTTCTATGGAATTATAAAGTCTTTCTGAGAATTAAATAAAATAAACACACATAATTGGTAATGCTTTAGAAACCTCTATCTCACAATATTGCTTTGGAATTTGTTTAAGCTTCCTTTATTTTTCTCTCCAAAATCAAAGCCAGTCTTCCACCTTCCTCTCTATCTTCCTTCCAGCAAATATTTGATTGAATTCCAACCTAATTGAATTCCAACAGTATAATGTATATGGTAGGAAAGTCAACAATAAGTCATAATATGCTATTAAAAATACAGTTCAGGAACAAATTGACCAGACTCCATTTTACTCAAATACAACTTGTTAGGTAAATGCCTGCCTTGTCTGGTGAGGTTCTCTTGTCCTGAGTCATGACAAATACACAGACGACAGTCCTTTTGCAGTGGGCTTCAGTATAATTCTCTGCATTCTGCAGAAAACCTTACCTTCTTTCAAGATTCAGGAAGGAACCATTCCAATTAATATGGTAGAAATTGGTAAGGCCCCCTGGGAAATTGCAGATAAAATTTTATAGCAGAAATGTCACTAGAAAAATCCTCTGCTGCCAAGATTTAGCCACAGGAGGATTCCTGTCTTTCTCAAGGTGGTTAAACATCCTCTGGTGCTTGCAGAAAATCTTTAGTAGTGTGGCTGTGTTTGAGGGATTATGTGTATCCTTAACTTTCTTCATGAAAACGCCTGGGTCTCCATACATGGCAGAGCCAAAGGCTTTGTTTGCCCAGTCTATGCCCTGATGCCCTAACACGGGGGACCCTGTGTCTTACAAGGGGGCTCTCAGGTTCTCACTACCTGTCAGTGCACCGAGAACACAGCAGCCACAAAGGAGTGAGCTGCAAAGAGAATGGGGTGAACAGGAATCCTTTTGTCCCAGTTTGCAATGGTCTTCTCCAGCAGGTCTATTATTTGATTTTTTTTTAAAAAAGTAAAATGAAATGGTTTATTAGGAAGCCTCCCTGTCCTGCAGAGCAAAACCAGATGGCAGCTCTCTTAAGGGACAGAGCAAGTATGCATTCATCACCAGGTTACTGAAGGCAAAACACGTTTCACCACCACTTGAAACCAGGGTGATAACTTTTCTTTCCTAACAAGAGAAATTTCTGGCCTGGAGATTCAGTTTCCTCACCCCAAACTTCTACAACTTGTGAGGAAGAGAGGCTCCCTGGGGGGTGTTGGGACTCCCTGGAAGTGATCTCCGGAATATCTCTTGAAAGCACGGTATCCTCTTGCAAGCAAAACCCTGAAACATCTCCGATTTCTTCACACTTACAGCTACTTTTACTTTTATTTTGCAAGCCTGGTGTCAGCATTTTATAAGAGTGACCTTGAATGCACCCAAGTCCTTAGTTTTACTCCATGTAAGAGAATCCACAATGAACTCAATTGATAAATTCAAGGCTATAGTTTGGCTTTAACCGACTGCTTTTTCTTAAAGAATCTGTTATCTTTTTTCCTTAAACAATCAGGTTTTTTTCTTCAGTTTTTTTAAAAAAATGAGTCAGCACAAAAATCAACAAAAATCATCCAGAGAATATTTGACAACTATCCATCCAGGTGGGATGTGAAGATTAAAATAAAGTTATGTTTAAAAATATATAGAATGTATTCATGAACTTCCCCATGTGATAAAAATTGTGTGTAATAGGATCTTTGAAATTTCAATACAACTTAGCAATTGTATTGATAACAAGAACAATACCATTAAGTTTGGTTGTCCAAAATAATTTCATTTTCTTCTTCTATTTTTTAACCCAGTGTTGGAAACCCTTTCTACATGTAAAGTTTATTTCAACAACAACAACAACAACAATAAACTGCTTACATGATGACATCATTGACCTTAGACTCACAGACTGTTGGAGCTGTGGGTTCTGAGAGTGAATCTCATCTTGCCCCTCGCTTGCAAGACAGTCTGAAGTGGGGAAGCCTGTAGCCATTCAAGGTCCTACAGCTGGCTGATGGCAGAGCCAAGCTAGAACAGCTAGTTTGTGTCCACCTGCTGCCCCTCCTATCATACCAGGCTGTTTCCTTGATTAGCAATTTCATTATGGAAGTGGACAGACACTTGGAAATATGTTTACTGACTGCAGGACAAGAAAAACTCTTCTTGTAATTGTCTCTTTCTCCTTCTAGTGGGACATTGCAAATTCCAGTTAGAGAAAATGCCTAATAAATTAAAATGTTAAGGTATGCCTAGTCTTGTTTTAACATCCTCTGAATTAGGTAGCCTTTGGTGGGGGAAGGGATCTCCAGATGTTCTGAATGTTTCTGTCATTTGGAAATCATTGAACAATGGCTAAATTCACCAGGTGACTCCTTACCATCTGGTGTGGGACAGATATGTCACAGAACTACTAGAGTACCTTCCGTGATTTAAACAAATGAACAAAAAAATTTTTTTCAAATGTAAAATGCTCTCTTTTTAATTACTAAATTAAGAAAGTTAAACAATTTAAAAATGTAAACTCACAAATAAATCGTAACAAAAAAGGAATTAAGACTTCAGAGTTGCTACTCAGTATTAAAAACTCAATAGAAATAGGATTTTTGATTTGTTGTTGTTAAACATATGTCATTCAAGGTTGGTACAAACAGCAACTAAAAATGTCATACTTTTTTTCTTTTTTTTTTTTTTTTTTTTTGTGCATCCCCATGAAATGTAAAGTAGTGCATAGTTATTCCACTGGAGAACTCTTGGACATATAGTCATTCATTAGCAGTACAGGACATTTAAAACACTTATTTTACAACGGGACATGTACAACCCCCCACCCTCACCTTCCCCATAAATTTTAGTTGCATGAGAAAATTTAGTAGGTTGCCATGACTACAATGCTATGGGTTTTAGATCATTTAAATGTGGTTACAAGATTTATTAAATTAAAAACATTTGAAACATTTCAGCATTCATATTTTTATACAAGAAGGTTGTATGGTATCCATCTTCCAGTTCTCTTGGTAGAATTGGCTGTTGGCTTGCTTAAATACGCTCACTTCTAAGTTTCAAGAACAAATCGCTGTAAGTTGGAGCAAATACTGGTAATAAGAACTTGCGAACTCAGCTTGGGGGGTGGTCCTGGAAACAGTCAAAGTAACAACCATCTACAGGTACAGTCATGAACCAAAAAAATGCAATCCAAATGAAGAAGGAAAGAAAAAAGATTCATGCTTTGCAAAAGCCAAAAATGAGGCCACTGGATTTCAGAATAACACCAGTGCTTTGATGCAGATTTTGTAGTAAAATCCTCACTCTGGGTCCCACAGCTTTGTGGCCCAGGCTGGCCACGGTCTCCACGTTAGCACCCACATGGTATATGTACAGGGACATATATTATATATATTCATATTTATAAAAAAGAAAAAAACAAACACCTGTCCTGATTGGTTTTTGTTAAAACATGAAAAAAAATTTTATTGTTTTAGACAAAGAGGCCACTTTTGGAAAATAATACTTTTTTTTTTTAGTTGAATCAGGTGAAGACAGAGTTAAAATCACATAGGATTTGCATTTTAAAAAAAGGAAAGCACTAGGATTGTTGGCACTGGAGTAACTATTTACACTGAACAGAGGTTTGGCCTTTTACATAACATCGATACAATGCATTTTCCAAAGTCTGAGAAATAACAAGGTTCTGTCTCATATGCTTCACAGAGGAGGTTCGGATTTGGGGACAAGTGTCATTAATGAGGGCCATGGAAGTTCATCAGCTTCAAAGTCACATGCAATCTGATCCTGGACGGTTCTCGCTGCTTGGGCAGCTGGCTACGGAATTGAAAGCTAATGGGGAGGGGTGGGGAAGCCTCTGGGACAAGGCCTCTCTCTGCAGAGCTGGCTCTCACAGGTTTTCACCAGGTTGATACTGGGGCTCTGTGGCGGTAAAGTAGTCTTCCAGGAAGCCCTGCAAGTATTCAAAAGTGGGACGTTCTTCGGGGTCCTTTTTCCAGCAGTGGATCATGAGCTCATGCAGAGAGATGGGGCAGTCCTGCGGACAGGGCATCCTGTAGCCGCGCTCCACCTGCTCCAGCACCTCCCGGTTGTTCATGCCTGCAAAGACAGGGGCAGTGAGAGCGGGCACCTCCTGCGCTCAGGTCCTGACCTCGCGGCCGGAGCTCCCCTTTTTTCTGCTTTGAGCCTGTACGTGGTTAAAACATGGGGAGGGCACCCACCCCAACCAGGAGTCAAATCCTCCCTTCAATGGGATATCACACCACGCAGAAACAACAAAGGAACGCAGAACTCACATAGGCAAAAACCCAGACAACGAATCTCAAAAGCATCATAAATGAAAGAAGCCAGACACAAAGGGCAACATACTGTATGCTTTCATTTATATCAAATTCTAGAAAAGGCAAAACCCTACATGGATAGAAAGCAGATCAGTGGTTGTGGGGGTGGGGGGAGGGGGGATGCCTGCAAAAGGTCAGAGGGAACTCTGGGGTGAGGGAGAGGCTCTGTATCAGCGGCCGTTACACTTTTCCTATAAAGGGCCAATGGCAAATGATTTTAGCTCTGCAGGTCACATATGATCTCTGTCATCTTCGATTTTGCAACCTTTGAAAAAAGCACAAAGCCAAACCAAGCCTGGGAGCCAGATTTGGCCCACAGGCTGTAGTCCACCAACCCTTATTCTACAGTGTGTATTTGATGATGGGGCTGTTTGTTGAAACTCATTGAAGTGCATTTTTAAAACTGAATTTTTTGGTACGTAAATTATACTTCAGTTGAATAGACCAAAAATAAAGAAAGAAAGAAAGAAAGAAAGAAGAAAAAAAAAAAAAAAAACCCTCATGGATTGAAAGCATACTGCCCTTGTTTTTATAGCATCTGTAGGCCTCATTTATGAATTTCATAAGTTAGTTTATCTCATATCTCATGTCTGGACAAACTTTGAGTGCTCCACTGTCCGAGATCTGCCAGCATGCCAGTACTGCTGGGCACTATCTGGTCTGGTGACCCCACAGTGCCATCTATCATTTGAGACCTTCTTGATCCTCTGGGGGAGCTGCCTAATGTTGAAAAATCAGGATGCACAGCACTAAAGTAAGACACTGAGGGAGATCGCTCATCCTGTACAGAAAGCAGCCTCCCCCGTGTTGGCCTTCTTGACAACACAGGAAATGCCACTCTTAGAGTGAGATAAATGCTATGACCCCTTTCCCAACTACTGCCAGATGTCATTCTTCAGTTCTCCCCTCACCCCGTTTTTTCCCCCCCATATCACTTTCTTCCCTCTCTCTGCCAAGACCTTGTATATTTTGGCCATGAGCCTGTGATCTGAATTTTCTCCAACTTCTGACCCAGTTAATTTTCAAAAGCAAGAATCTGATTTCAAGCCACACAGTAGACTTCAATATAAGTGTTGTAAAAGAGCCCCAACCCCCTGCCAGCGCAGCCCCTTACTTTAGGGAGAGAGCTACAATGCAGGAGTGTGGGACCTGCCTGGCACCACACCTGGCACCACACCTGCCTTCACACTGCCTTCTTCAAGTGGCTGTTGAGGGAAAGACAGCAGCCCTGCAGCTAATTAGCTTAAATCCTCCTCCCAATTGCTGAAAGCCCAGGATTTGGGGTGAGGGGCTGGAGGCAAGGGGAGATGCCTAGAGCTGTGGGGACCATTCCAGCCAGATGGGGTCAGGGACACAGGCCAGCATTTCCTTATCCATGACTCCAAATCCAACAAGCTCTGAAAACCAGAAAGTTTTTGTAACTTACTTGGCAGCAAAACTGATCTGAACTGGCCACCAAACCTGCCCTGATGCGAGGCACTTGACTGTTTTCATTTCCTCATATGTACTGCTGCCCCAGACTCTCCGAGGGTGTTATATAATGCATGATCTCTGCACTACACTGACTTTCTTAAAAATGTCTGCTTCCAAAGCACATCTGCTCCCAAAGATTTAGTTGGGAAGCCTCGGCATGAGTGACGGCAGCTTCCATGTCCCGGGCAGCTAGGAGGAAAGGTGTTCTCCAAAGCATTTGCTTTGCTGCATATTTTAGCAGAATCCTTAGTGTCATAATGCTTCAGAAGCCACAGAACCTCAGCCTGAAGGAATCCCCTCTGTCTGCACCCCTGCCAGGAGTCTGTAGGAATGGGAGGAAAGACAGGCAGAAGGCCTGAAGCTCAGATGGGTTGACAGGTGATCCCGGAGGTGGCTACAACCCCCAAAAACGCTTTCTGAGGCTTTAATCTGGCACTGAGATTCTCCGTCCAAAATGCACCACAGAGTTTAATTAATCACTCTCCCGTTGCTCTGTGGAGGTGATGTCAGTAAATGTTTCATTTCACTAAAAAACAAACTACTCAAATGGAAATATTCCCCCCATTAAAAACAAACAAACAAACAAAACAACTCTTAATTCAATCTCTGCCAGTGGAAAGTTTAATTGGCCACTTGGGTCAAGCCTATTTTTCCAGTGCTCAGCCCAAGACTAGGACATAGCAGATGTGGCAACTTGAATCTCGGCGTGCAGCATCTCTTGAGGGAGCCTGCTTCCTGGGCAGCTGCAGCCAGGACCAGGGCTACAGGTACTTGGTCTGTGCAGGAGGCTAGCAGGGTCATGCTCTCAGCTCACATGCACATTCCCCTCTCTTCTCCTCTCCTGGCTGCATCCCTCTCCTCCTCCCGCTCCCCCTCTTTCTCTTCTCAAGCCTTCTTCTCCCCAGGCCCCTCAAAGCATGGGGAGCATACGTAAGCAATTCCACACACTGGGCCAAGTCGAAGCATACCAGTGACAGCATTGCCAGAAAAGTGGGATATTTGACACTGCACTTGGCTGACAATGACAACTGGAGTGGGACTCGCTCTCTTCTAACCTCGCAGAGGCCAGAACCCACATGGGCCGACCTGCAGCAATCAAGATATGCCTACTCAGCAAAGCCTGGGCTACTTTTTATTTTATCAATGGTAGCTCAATTAAATGGATTGCTAATATCTTTAAAAATTAGTATTCTCTGCTATAAGAACTTTCAAAGTCTTGTTTATCTCAAGAATTTTAGCAAAATAGGTTTTGCTCTTCATACTACCATAAAGATGGGTCTATTTCATTTTTCAAAAGATGGTTGCATATTTTTGTTAGAAAGAAACTGTTATTTCCTGTATGTTAGCCATTTTTCTCAAGACACTGCCTTTACCTAATACCTAGGAAGTGAAGGGCAATGAATGGGAAGGGGACACAAGTGAGCCTGGGCCGTGGGGTAGTCAGGAGAGAGGCAGGGAAGAGGGTGCTGGGGAAAGTCTTTCCTCTTTTTCAATTTTTAAAAAAATATGTATTTATTTGTTTTAGTTGTACACAATGTCTTTATTTTTACATGGTGCTGAGGATCCACCCGGGCCGTGTACGTGCCATGTATGTGCCGTGTACGTGCTAGGCGAGCGCTCTACCGCTGAGCCACAACCCTAGCCCCACAACCCCAGCCCCCTCTTTTTCAATTTTTAGTGGGAAGAAGGCCAGGGGAGAAACAGAAGAGACAAACTCTGAAACACTATCACTTTAGGGACACTGTCATCAACAGCTTGGGCCTCTAGGTGTCCTATAGGGGGCTGAAATGGAGACTGTTTTTCAGCAGGAGGGGTAGTCCCCACCAGCCAGGGATACCTGACTGTGGGAAACACAATATTTACAAAGTGCTCGGTGCCATTCTTCTTTCCAGCCTCCTGGTCAGAGAAGAGGCTCAGGGCTGGGCAGCCAGCAAGCAGAGAGAACATTGCTTGGCTCTGTCCTTTCCAGACCCAAGGGAGCAGCCTGCCCCCATCTCACTGGAGAGTGGGCCATTTCTGAGGAACACTCATAGGATGCAACTCAATAGGCACTCAGTTCACAGAGAACTCCACAGTTTGCTGTTCAGGGGTCTCCCTTCAAATCCCCTTTCTTAGATCCTCCATGGGGGAGCCTCCTAGGATTTTAGACCTTCAAACAGGGTTGTGCTCTCGGTTGGTCCACCCAGAGCACTGTGGCCAAGCTGAGGCAAGCACCTGCTGCCATTTTGATGATGTCATCCTTTCTGAACATTTTGGTGGCTTCCTCCAGCAAACTCTGAGAGGACTAGTTTCCAACTCGCACTTTTAAACCCTTACTCTGCATGGCTGCCAAAAGCATGGTCTCTCACATGTGCGTACGTGTTATTTCCCCTTATCTCTTTTTCTGTCATTCCTTTTCTTATAAACATCCCTATTCCTCTTTTTTTGAGCTGTAGAACCTTGCCTTTTTTTTTTTTTTTTCTGGTTTCTTTAGGAAAGGAATAAAAATTGCTTTTATCAACAGAGCGCTGAACGAGATGTCACTTGTTGACTTCTGACTGAATCTCTGTAGGGCACCTGACTTCCCCTGGCTTCGGTTTCTTCATTTGTCAACCAAACAGCTCAACATTCACTGTATTTCAGCTGTGTGAGAAAAATGTCTTCTATGAAAGAAGAGCTTTTGTGTTTTATAGCTTTCAATCTGTATAGCTTCCCAATATGGACCTCGGAGGGGCTACATCTGCATAATCAGGGGTTTCAGGGATTGTCAGGGGCACTCAACCACTGGGCCACATCCCCAGCCCTTTTTTGTAATTATTAGAGACAGGGTCTCACTGAGTTGCTAAGTGCCTTTGCAGGCTGGCTTTGAACTCGCGATCCTCCTGCCTCAGCCTCCCAAAGTGCTGGGATTACAGGCTGCAATCAGGGGTTTCAACTGTTTTCTATTCTGTTTGCATCTGGATTGGACTATGGGCTGCATGAACCTGGGCTTTTGTGTCATGTGAGTAATTAATCCTTTAACAATGGGAATGATATTCAGGTTATTAGACATCGAATTTCTTTTGCAAACTGAGCTTTCTGTTCAAAGGAAATGACACTATATTGAATTTGAGAGTCATCTTGATTCTCTGCATAAACCCTGGAAAAAGCTCCTTCTGTTTACTGTTGAGTGCTGCCGTGCTGGTGCTGAGAGGAGGGAGGGCTGAGTTGGTGGTGCTTGCTTAGCATGAGCCTGCTTCGCGTGTGCTCCTATTACCAGATGATCACGTGCTCTGGTTATCTTAGGGAAACAGCCAGAAGGCTTCGAGTTCGGTTTTGGTATAGGATCAAAGTAAACATTTCGGGCAGAGAGATGATGCTGATCAAAGATTGCAGATGAAAATAAAGGGCTGGTCTTTAGAAGGCACAATGATTACTAATGTAGTTTCTCTTTGCCCATCTAACCAGAAAACCTCAGGGCATCCTTTTAAGTCTACTGTGCTCATCTACACAGAAGGAACTGCTGCAGGTACCATCGTACACAAAGGTTATTGAAAGTTGATAATACAACGTCATAAAGAAGTCCTTTGTCACGTAAAGAGAGAATTGAACAGAGGGTGAGGGTGCCCCTGAGGAAGGCCAGGAATCAGCACAGCTGAGAATGAAGGGCAGTGTAACCCGGGGCTCAGAGAAAAAGTCCCTCCCTGGCTGCCCTTTTCACATGCAGTCTCCTGTCCTCTCTCCTCTCACTAGACAGACCTGCTAAAAGAAACCTTGGGAAAGTGACAGCATGACCTCTGGGCACCAAGGCTCAAGTCCCTCTCTGAGGGGCACTATGAGCGGGAGGGCGAAGCCCCAGGGATTGTGGACGGGCATGGAGGGCTGGGCACCTGCACCACTGGCTAGCGTTAGAGGTTCAGTCTCCTTCCCCATTCGCCTCCTGCCTGGGGAATCAGAACCTCATCCACCACAGGAAATCAGCCCCTGACAACAAGTTGAACACAGAAATCTAGTCTATGGTTCAGGGCTCGCAGACAGAGGGATGAGCAGAGTGGGATTTGTAATTCTTTAAGGAAGGTGCTACTAGTTTCACTAATTTCCCTTACCTCTTCAAATCATTATCAAGTGACTACATGCATTCAAGAAAGTCAAGCAGCTGTCACTTGCTGAAAGATCTGAAAGTGCTTCAAACACATGAATAAATGCGATTTGCTTCAGAGAACATTCCTGCTCTGTCAGATCCTGCCAAATATGCAAAGCAGGTGTTCAGTTAAGAGCCAGGGCACAGAATGGCCAGGACATTCTGCCTAGAAGGGTGCTGGAACATGGTGTTTGAACTGACTGCAGGGTCAATTTCCCAGAACAACTCTGAGGACAGACGCTGCTTCGTGGCTGGGAAAATATTATGTGTGGAAGATGATGGGACAATTAAAAGGCTTTGCAGGTTATGGGCCAAATCTGAAAAAGCTTGTTTCAGAAACTTTAGAGCTTTCTCCACTGTCTCTCTCATTCATTCATTTGCTTAGAGAGTCAACTATGGGGCAGAGACTATGGGGCAGAGTCTTGGCAATGCATAAAAGGAGCTCTCAAGGAAGGAACAGCCACTGGGAAATGCAGACATGCAACATGTTCAGCAGAAACACGCCGGTGTCACGGCAGCAAGCAGAGGGCAACCCGCTTGGTCTGGACAAGGGCAAGGCTTCACAAAGGCGGTGGTGTTTGGAGAGGCTTTGAAAGATTCTGGGCAGAAGGGAGACCTGCGTGTTTAAAAAAACATCTCTTGGCGTGTCCTGGGTGGACTGGGAGGGCAGGGGAATGGCAAGGGTGAAATGATAAGTTAGATCTTGGAGCTAGGGCTGTAGCTCACTGGTAGAGTGCCTGCCTTGCACGTGTGAGGCCCTGGGTTTGATGCTCAGCACCACATAAAAATGAAGAGATTGTGTCCATCTACAACTAAAAAAATATTTAAAAAAGAAAAATAAGTTAGATCTTGTCACTCTGCTGCTCGGGAGCCCTCACTGCTCACTGCACCTCCGTAAAAGCAGAAGTCCTAACAATGACCCCAGGGGACTCTTGCTGTCTGTGCTTAGCCATCTTGGCCTTCTGCCATCTTTGCGTTCATCAGGAGCTGCTCTTCCTCTGATAGTAGGTGGCTTGTGGCTCAAGCCTCCTGTCACCCTTTCCTGACATTGTCTCTCTCCTTCCCCATTTTATTTTCTCCCTTACCCATTACCACTGGCCAACATTCAATATATTTTGCTTATTTTTCTTTATTTATTGTTGCTCTTCTTCAAGAAGCAAGTTCACGAGGGCAGGGGTTTTCATGTTGTTTGGTGCAATATTCCTGGTGCCTAGAACTGTACCTGGCATACAGTAGCTGTTCAATAAATATGTTTGGGATGAATGAAGGAAAAGACTTCTGAGATACTATGAAAAATGAAGGCTTTGAAGTTTATCTGGAGGGCAAAGGGAAGCCCTGGTGTGTTTTAACCAGGAGCATGAGGTAACTGGGTCTGTGTTTCCTAGGATAACAATTCTGCTGGTGACAATGACAGAATGGTGGTGGTAAGGGGAGGCAGGGAGAGACTGGGGGCAGGAAGTCCCATTAGGAGGTCATAACCCAACATGTGCAGTGTAGTAAAGGCAGAGAAGAAAATATTTGAGTGAGGTTTTGAAGGTGAATTCCAGGCTAAAATGCATAACTCTGATTGTATGTGTCAACCCCAGAAAACTGCTTTTAATTTTTCATTTCTCAGGTACAACAATCCATCTACATAAAATCAGGTCTAACCTTGATGCAAAGAATGGTTCAAAACCCTGGAATACAGAAAAGCAAGCTGGACTGCAACGCTGAGAATGCAGCCAGGTCAGGCTGCTGGCAGGAAATGGGTCAAATGGAGCTGTCCTTCAGAATGGTCCCTCTTTGTCACGCTGCCCCCTAGGGTGAGGTGCTGTGCTGAGGCTCACCTCTACCCAGTTAATCCCCGCATCACGTTTCCACATTCCTCCTTTGGCTTCAAGGCTCTCAGTTCAGTTCAAAGTTGTCCTCCTTTCCTTCCTTTTTAATCCATTCCTTTAAAAAAATATGCTGCCTAACCAACCAATCCAGTGCTTTCCTGGTTGCTGGCCCGTTTGCCCTTGGCTTGGTCACACCTCACACACTGCATTCTAAGCTCCTAGTCTGATTTCTGTACTCACTTGTATTTGGCCAAAGAGTTTGAGAAGCTTTTACAAATCTCATTCATATGTCAACCTCCTCCTCCCCCACCTTCATTCTCACCCACCAAAGTACCTTTCCTATGTGATGGGGTGACAGTGGCCATCCTTGGGTATGGAAGAACTCAGAAAAATGTACCACTACCTATCATTCTTTAAAAAAGAATTACTTGAAAATACATTCTATCCCACTGAGAAATTACTACATCCAAGTACAGAATGGAAGTCCCCGATGGGCAGGGGCGGGGAGTCTGTCCTGGGGCACCACTAACAGGCACCAAGTCTCAACTTAGGAGAGTCGAGGGGAGAGGACCCCTCAGCACACACAACTGAATTGGCCGCACCAACAACCAGCAAGAACGTGGAGGAAGGGCTTTCCTTTCGTGGTGACAGCTAGATGATGCTTAATGAAACTGTTTCTTGGAACTGTTATCCTTCATTAAGGGAATAATCTCATAATTGCAATCCCTCTGTAGAAGCTTCTCCCTCAAAAAGGGTTTTCTGTCACACTCAGAAGTCCAATTAAATATTACAGTTAAGTTAAACAATAAAACTAAGAAGACCCACAGCTAGGAGTACCTTTCCTGGGGACACTTTTTGGAGGTTCTTTGTGACAAAGAACAGTTCACATGCTGCTCCCCACCCCCAACACAGCTCCCTGACCACTGCTGCCAAGAGCCAGGACCTCATGTCTCCCTGTGGTAGCGTACTAGCCCTCTTCTCAGACTCTGCCTGTGGCTTCTGACCTGGCCTTGCCCTCCCAGGTCCTGGTACCTCCCAATGTGCCAGGCTGTGGGACTTTTGGCTCCCTGGATGTGAGGAAGCCTGGCATGTCTTCCAAGATCTGGTTCATTTGCCTTTTCCACAAAGCCCTCCCCACCTCTTCCCTACCCCAACACACACACAGAGATGAGGGCCAGTTATCACAGCCCAGAGTGGACCTGCAGCTGCTCACTGATGTAGCTGTGCAAAATATGCTGGGTACAGTTCTCACTTCAGACTCCTTTGCCAGCTTTGGGGGTTCTCAGTGAGAGGCCCTTCTCAGCATCTCTTGCATGGAGGTTCTTGAAGCAGCTACCCCTGGCTCCATACGAGAATTAAGGCTTGGAGCACACAGTAGGTGAGTTCAAGGAATCTGTGCCTTGAGGAGGACTTCCTCTAATAATAAATAAGTCACAAGTAAGGCTGATTTCTTCCTGGATCTCTCTCTGAATGCTCTGAGGGTAAGCCCCATGAGTGCAGGGGCTCTGTGTAGTTGCTCCCTGTTCTCCCTCCAGCACCTAGATCATTGCCTGAGGCAGGTGCTAATCAATGTCAGCTGAGAAGGAATGTCTTCTTTGTACAGGTAGAACAAATGCCTGGCACAGGTCACACTGACTGAAGTGATGCGGACTGAATGGACCTAGTCTAAGTTGTAAAATGAGGCTATTTTCTTTATGCTAAAAGCCAACCTGACCAAAGACTCCCTTAGAAACACACCTGCCTTCCTTCTCTGAGGGCCCCACCTCCACCCCTTTGTCTTGGCTTCTGTGTGCTACCCCCAGAAACAAAAAGCAGCTTTGTATCCCTGAAAGGAAAGGCTTCACAGAAACGCAAAACAACATTAACCTTTTCCCCTGATTGCATTTAACACACTGGGTGACTATAAACCTGGGGGGATCAGGAAGAAATTAGTTCAAAATGCAGACAATAAAAAAAAAAAAGAGGTGCCTTCACATCTTCAAAATCCTGAGACCGGCACATTTTCCCCCTTGAGAAGCAATTCAAAAGCTCCCATGCTGTGCTCCAGCCCCCTCCAGGCAGCCCTTTCTTCTGAGCTGGTTGGCTATTCCCGGAGTGTCTGCCCACTTGTGCATGCCGGGAGCAGCAGCCACTGCAGCATCAATAAAACTGACTTACACCCGCATTTCCCAATGTCTGGTGCTGGCACTTCAGAGACGGGATTTTGTCAATTTCACATTGGTGCCAACCTGGCTCTCCCTAAGGGGTCTTGAGGCTATACCAACCCAGAAAGAGATCCTCTTTATGTGTATTTCTCTGTGTTCTCTGAAGATGACCAGAAACAATCATAGGAAATGAACAAAGGGATTACAAATTAATCGCCTCTCTCCAGCTCCTCTGACTGCAAAGATATGATTACAAACCCAGGATTTGCAAGAGACCTACATTCCTCATTAATCTCCACTATCGTTTCTATCCCTGTGTGTGTGTGTGTGTGTGTGTGTGTGTGTGTTTTCCTTTTTTCTTAAGCTCCCTTTTTAGGCAGGGAACGAGGGAGAGTTATGTTCTTTCTTCGCTCAGCAGTAACTGAAAAATATGTCCTTAACATTTCAAAAAGCAGATCGTCCCTGCGATATAACCACTAAAGCGTGGAGGTGAAATGGCACGAATGTCCTTTATGTCTCCATCTGTCTAAATTAATGAATTTAAGCATGGATAACCTCAACCCATGATTTCTTTGGAGAGCATGAATCTGATAATCCAAAAAAATTTCCAGGGTCTAAGAATCTCTAGTTCCTTTATATTACCGTTGCTTTTGTAAAGGATATTCTGACTGTACAGCAGCAGGCAGTGAATGGCCTCTAAATTGCCTTCCATGTGCCTCTGCTCTCTGGCCATCTGGAGTTCAGGCCTGCAGAGGGGACAGAGCGCAGGCCTGGCACCTTCCTGCCAGGTTTGCTCCATGGGCCAGTGCTACAGAGTGATCAAAAAGCTATAGAGGCTGTTCTCCTTCTCTTTCCCAGACATGTCTGCAAACTCCATTTGGGTGGAGGCTTTGCCAGTGACATTTCTGCTCAGGGAGATGCAGACACATGCTCCTACCAACACAGGAGAGATTCCATGAACTGGGGAGACTAAAGCATTCATTCCAGCTGCTAATTACATTAATTCTGGCACAAGGTCATGGTGACTGCCTGTCTGTATGCCATGGTGGCTCCCAGTTCTGCTTTCTTCTGGCTAAATACCTGTTCATGTTCTTTAAACTCCTGCTTGCCAGAAAGCTGAGCACAGAGCTTAGAAAGGCAACTGGGTGCGGTCTTCCCAATGATATCAAAAGAGAACACATCAAAAGCTCATTTCTGAGGGTCCTGTGCTTACCTGGGTATGGCACTCTTCCTTTGGTGACCAGCTCTGTGAGTAAGATTCCAAAAGACCATACATCAGACTTGATCGTGAACCTCCCATACAGGGCTGCTTCGGGGGCCGTCCACTTAATGGGGAACTTTGCACCTGCAGAGTAAAGATCTGGTTATTGATCAGGTGGAGAGCCCACACTTAGTGCAGGGAAGGAAGGAAAAGCATGTAGAAGCTCCTTTCAGGGGAGCAGGTTGTGATGATAGGAAGGAGGTGAAGCAGGAATGGTTTGGGACTGAGAAGAGATTCCTGTCATCGAGGCAAGATCTCCATGTGTGGTCTGTGCCTGGCCCTGTGACCTTAAGTGAGTCTAATTTTAATTTTTCCCATCAAAGTGTTGGACTTCAAAGTCCCTTAGTACCTCAATAAAGCAGGTGTGTGGGTACTGGCTTCTTGAACTTGAACCTATGACTACACTGAATGTAGATTTGGTCTGGAGTAGGTTTCCTGATTGTGATTTAGGAAACTGATTTACATATTGTTTCTTTTGTTTTGAACAAATGCAGTATTTTAATAAACACACACATACATGCTACGCTCATGAATCCTCTGGTATATAAGATCATAGTTTGGTTTTACAAAATGCACAAAACCATCAAACCACTATGCCTTTCCCAGGGTGGAGACAACTGGATCCAGCCCATATGTTGTGTTGAAATAGGCTATATTTCCCCAAGGCCTCCCACAATCACAGCAGAGAAATGATTTTGCTTCTGGCTACCTCCCTCCTTACAAGTTCTTTCTTCTCTCTGTCTTTTCTCTCTCTAGCAGTCATCTTTACGCCTGGATAACATCTTCTTCTGCACTGAACAATCCCTTTCTTTCCTCCCTTTCTCCTGTCAGTTGGAG
Organism: Tamias sibiricus; assembly: GCA_025594165.1. Lineage (NCBI taxonomy): Eukaryota > Metazoa > Chordata > Mammalia > Rodentia > Sciuridae > Tamias > Tamias sibiricus. Next base: position 97,364,683 of record CM046666.1, read on the forward strand.
AAGGTACAACTGAATGCTTGTTTTTTTGTAAGGGAGGTCTTGCCTCCTTGACTTAGGAATCACTGGCTTCTTAAGAAAAAGGAGCAAATTCATGCAAAAATCGTGGAGTCAAGTCTTTCAAATTTCTCTGATCATTATAAGAATCCTCTCTCTAAACCAAAAAGAAAGGTGTGTTCCACCCTGCTCTTTACAGTGCTAGATGTGTGCTCCGGGAATTCAAATGGGCTCAACAGCCTGTGTTCTCGCACACTAGGCTCAGCAATGATAAAGCAGCTCCAGATATTTCATTGAACAGACTGAAAGGAAAATATAAGGATTTTTTTTAATATTTTATTTTTTAGTTGTAGATGGACACAATACCTTTATTTTATTTATTTTTTATGTGGTGCTGAGGATTGAACCCAGGGCCTTGTACGTGCTAGGCCAGAGCTCTACCGCTGAGCCATAATCCCAGCCCGGGATGGTTTTATGATTAATGATATAAACACAATTATATGTTTAATGCATGTTAGTTATGTGTAGGAGCTCCTAAAAATCATAAAAGACTGATGGAATCAGAAATTTTCATAGTATCTTCCATGAAAAGTCACTAAGCACAAAAGTGGCAAATGATTAAAATTTTAAAATTAGCAAGGTTTTAATACCCAGACATATGATAAATTAAAGCAATTAGATTTTTGTTTTAAATACAGTACATGATAACAACTTTAGCAAATCTACCCTGGCATTTTGTGGCAATATAATTTTCCCTCTCCATCTTTTCCATGCCAGTGTGAAATGAAATAAAAAAAAAATTCTACTATTTCATTATGTGGCATCTCACATTAACACTGCAACAGGAAATTTATTCTATATTTTCTTCTGTTTTATGCATTGAGTTATATTTAATTAGCTATATTTCTCAGGCATAATTATTTATATCTTTCCTTAAGTGGTGATAGTTCCACACAAAGACCTGGTATTCTCTGAACAGCCATTTTATTTTAAAGTTTCTTTCCAAAAGCATTCTTCTCACACTTCCAATTCTTGAGTATTCTGTTCCAGCAGCTTTGGACTCTGAACCACTGGGATTAATGTGATAGATTTTCTTCAGTGTCTACAGCAGACTTTGCCCTGGACCAAACCTCAGCTGGAGTCCCTTACTTCAGAGAATTAGAGTATATTAAATTCATTTCTATTTAAACCATCTCTCAAGCCAAATGGCTTGGAAATTGCTGTCTCTGAAATACATGGAACATTCTTCTCCAATGTTCAGACAAACCCTGCAAATAAAATGACAATCAAAAAGAGCCTTTCTCTTCCCTGACTCCTGTGACATTGGTAAAGATGTGCGGGGTGTGGAAAGAAAGCAAACTATTTACAATTGGGTAAAGTAATTTTGAATTTTCTGAGAGTAGATTTCATAATTTCAGGTTTTGAAAAAAGCCAATACATCATCCAGTTGCACTGGTCTGCTTTATTGTTGTTTTCATTGTATAATCTACAATAAGGATAATAATGGGCAAACTTTTGAAAAAAAAGTGAAAAGAAAGGCAGTATAATATAGCGGATCTTTAATAGGACATCATTTGTAGATACGTTCTTTGAATCACTAGTAGGAGCTTAAACAAATTTGTTTTGCATTAGTTTTCTTTCTGATGCAAACAATACTTTTAGACCAAGCAAAGAACTTGCAATGCATCTGGAGGGACAAGAAAACAAAGAAAGTCTTTGCCCAACTTTTCCCCTCTTAAAATAGCAGCCTCTTTTGACAAAAACGCTTCTCTAAAGATAACTCATATTTTCTTTTTCAAGGAAAACAAAAGGTTAAATTCAAGCAGTGAAAAACTATTAATGATTAACTGACGTTCTGCCTGAAAAGAAATAATGGATACCCACTCTTCTACTCATCCCCTGACCTCTGATTCCCCTTGTCTTGGTTTCCTACCTTGTGAAGGTACAAAGCTACTGGCCCTAAATGGGGTCCTGTTAACCAGCGGTTTTTGCAAAAGGCCATTCAAGTAGTACAATGCAAAACCTAGTCTGTGAGAACTGTGCTGCTCAGTTTGTCCAGCACTGGACCAATACAATCCCACAGGTGGTCCTGCTGGGGGCTGCAACGTGCTCTTTCCTTGGGTGAAGTTAGAAGAGCTCAGACCCCTGGAAGGAAGGAACTCCTGGATGTAAACATTGTCTGGGCTTGAAAATAAAGGTCTGTGGGGCTGGGGCTATGGATCAGCAGTAGAGGCCTCATCTCACATGTGTGAGGTCCTGGGTTCAATCCTCAGCACCACATAAATAAAATAAAGGTATTGTGTCTGCCTACAACTAAAAAAAAAAAAAAAAAAAAAAAAGAAAAGAAAAAGAAAGAGAAAATAAAGGTCTGCCCTGAGAGTTTTTCACAAATACCAAGGAAGGTACAAAGTCAGGATCAAAGTTGTCTTCTAAGAAGTATGGAGAGAATGTCAGGACACATTTTGAAAAATGAGAAGTTGCACTACTATTAGCCAGGTGTTATGTAACAAGCTGATTTACTCTTCTTTGAAATTCTTCTGTTTGGGAGCAGGATTCAGATGCCAACACAAAATTTCCCTCCTTTATATTTTATTGGATGAAAAACAGCAAACTATTCAGGTAATGATCATCCATGTCACTGGTATCTGGAGCTTGGGGAACACCATAACAGTGTGATTGTTGAGTGTTGACACGAATTCTTACTGAATTAATTTAATGGTTTAAGATTCATTTAAATCAATACACAAAGGACATAATATCTACGTATGGACTTGGAAACATCTTTTCCACCCAATTGTTTTTCAGGTAGCTCTTGCAAATTCTACCAACCTCCCAGGGTAAACTCATTGCTGATACCCTACACTTGTCACTGGCGGTCAAGTCCCAGAACCAAAAGAATGTCTTTGTACTTTAGCCCTTGAACTCCTTGAATAGTATACAGGACTCATTAGCCTTAGGTTGAATCATTTCCTATGGTGAGTAAATTTGTTAGTGTGTCAAAACAACTTCTTATATACATGTTAATCCTGTGTCTCTAAATTCTGTTGAGATGTGAAACGAGCGGTCAGCAGCTGCGTGTAACAACGTGGATCTTATTCACTCCTGTGGCTTCCATGACCATTTGACTCCATGATGCTGGTGTTTCTATCATGGGACGGAACCTCTCTTCTGAGCTCCTGACTCGGATAAGCATTCTCCTTCACAACATCTCCACTGGGATGTCTCCAAAAGCCCCTCCAATATAACACACAACATTTATCCTCCCCACAATTTGGCTTTTTCCTTTTTGTTTCTTCAGTCTTTGTTGCCTTTGAAAACTGCCCCGGTGATGATACCAGAATCCTAAGAACCATCCTGGAAGCTGTCCATGTTTTCATCACTGCAGGTGCCTGTGTAGAAGGAGCTCAGCAAATCTTTACTGAATGATCTCTGCCCGCTCCTGCATTGTCACTCTCCATCCTGACTACATTGTTAAACCTTGTCCAGTTGCTACTCTTGAATATATCCTTTTCATCATCACTGCCCTTGCTGAAGTCCTCACTCTTCACCTCAAGTCCTCACCACCTGCCTGGACTCCTGTCACAGCTGTCCAGCTGGACCTATGTATATAATTTGGTCCCTACCTACTTCTCCAGCCTCTCCTTTTTTTTTTTTTTTTTTTAATATTTATTTATTTGCTTTAGTTGTACACAATGTGTTCACCTGTATGTGGTGCTGAGGATCGAACCCGGGTCGCCCACATGCTAGGCGAGCGCTCCACCGCTGAGCCACAATCCCAGCCCTCCAGCCTCTTCTTATCCCAAAGTTTCTTCTCTCTGTCCCTTCTTTTGCCTCCCCACCCCCACTGGACATCTTTGACTACTTTTCAAATGCCACAGGACGGGCTATAATTTTAGTCCATAGTCCCCACCCCACCAACACCCTGTGGCTAACTCCTGCCCTCCTTTTCTCTTGATCTGAGTGTTACTTGCACAGGGAAACTTTACTTGATCATGAAGACTGGAGCAGGTTTCCTAGCTCTATGATGCCAAAGCAACTTGTTCTTTGTAGCTGTTACTTATTTATTTATGATACTAGGGATTGGATCTGGGAGTGCTTAGCCACTTCATTCCCAGTCCTTCAATTTAATTTGGAGGCAGAGTCTTCCTAAATTGCCCAGGCTGGCCTCAAACTTTCAATCCTCCTGTCTCAACCTCCTGAGTAGTTGGGATTACAGGTGGGCTCCACAGTGCCCAGCTATAACCATGACTATTAAAGTGCAATGAACACGTGAATTGTGTAAAGCCTGTTTCTCTTGATAGATCCTGTTCCTAAGGAATGGAATGTGTTTTCTGGATGACCACTGTGTCTCCAGTACTGAGCCTGGTGCCTGGTACACAGAAGGTATTTGATGATCACGCACTGAATGAACAAGTAGCAGGAAGCTGACCAGCCCTCCCAGCCTTCCCTTCCATGCTTCCTTATGGGACATATTAACAGTCCCTTGCTCTTTGGTGAGTCCTCTCCTTGTCTTTGGTGACAGCATAAGTGTCATTGTCTGTCACCCTCTGGGTCTAATGGCTGCCAACTACAATGGAAAAGCACCTGCTAAACACTGAAGAAATTAAAAAACACCTGAGAACCCTGCATTTTTACTGCCAAATGCAGTGTGCTAGATCCCCTTTCTGTCTTGAGTGAGTTGGTTTGAAGGATATAGAGGGAGGCCAGACTTTGCTTTGAGAGAAGCTCATGGGGCTGTAGCAGAAAGACAATGTGGCAAGGGGTTTTGGGGTGCTCACAGTAACAGAAAGAGAAAAAGCTTTTTCTTTTCTTTTTTTTTTTTTTTTTGTGTGTTGTATACCAGGGATTGAACTAAGGGACACTCAACCACTGAGTCACATCCCCAACCATTATTTGTATTTTATTTAGAGACAGGGTCTCACTGAGTTGCTTAGCACCTTGCTTTTGCTGAAGCTGGCTTTGAACTTGCGATTTTCCTGCCTCAGCTGCCTGAGCTGCTGGGATTACAGGTGTGCGCCACTGTGCCCGACTAGAAAAAGCCTTTTCTTAAACACTGGAGTGAAAGCTAGTGATTGGACACCAATCATTTCTACCTCTGGGGTCCTGGTCTTTCCTATTTGAAATAGGGTTAATAATCTTCATGTAAGGGGGATTGTACATTTATCCAATTATCAGTTTGTCAACAACAATAACAGCAACAAAAACCCACTATGGTAAGCTGGTTGGCTCTCTTTCTTCCTTCCATAAATACTCCTAAAATTTTCCCTCCATGCTTGGTACTGTGCTTGATTTGCAATGGCAAATACAACCTCTGGCTCTCAGAGCTCACAGCTCAGTTTGGGAATGAGATAAAATAAAGATGAGGCTGTGGGTATAGCTCAGTGGTTGAGTTCTTGCCTGGCATGTATGAGGCCCTGGGTTTCACCTCCAGAACCACAAAGGGGGGGGGGGGAAGGGATGGCTATTATATACTGTAAACTATAAAGAACAACACCCATCCATTCTAAGTGTGATGATGAGCACTGAACTTGTGAGTTGCATGTGATAACATCCCACCTCATGCTTTCTCTTTGTCTTTAAAATATGGAAAATAGCAGGTCACTACCTTGAGAATGATTTGAGAAGAGACACAACGTGAAAAGCATTTTGACTTTTTCAAAACTCCTGAAAAGCCAACGCAACATTTCAAGACCCATGGGTGTCTGTAAACAATTAGCGAGGGGGTAGATTATGCCTCCACTGTCACTTCTGTCCCCATGTTTGTGTAACTCATGGCTCTTATCACATTTTTGCTATTTTATCACACTTCTCACATTTGAATAATACCAGTCATATCAGGAACAAAGAGTAAAACTTCATGTAGCATACTCCAACAGCAGGAAGACGGTAACATATCTATGAAAAATAAACTCATTCTTTCTTCTGAGTTTGTTCTTTCTTGATGCCTTCCTTTCTTTCCAAGCATTTCTTCTGTTTCCATTGTAAGCTCTCCTTCTTTCTCCCACTCTTTAAGAACACTGGCTCTCTTTCTTCCTTCCATAAATACTTGGCTTTGAGGCCTTGATGTTCCAGACTCTCTTCTCTCCCCTGGAGATACACTGTCTCTCTTGACTAACCCTGCCCAGCATTGCTGTGTAAAGGGGATGAGGTACGCTACTCATGTCTCTCATCTAACGTCTGGTTCCTTATTTCCAAATATCTAAGGGATGAAGCCTTTAGAGTGCTGTACCTTTACCTTAAATATAGTGACTGAAAATCTGCATTTCCTTTTTTGACAAATAATCTTATCCTGTATAAGATTACATGGGTGATTCCTGTACTGAGTGGAAAAATTCACCAAACAACAGACTTTTATAAAAGTTAATTCTTGGGGCTAGGGTTGTAGCTCAGTGGTTGAGTGCTCTGCCTCACATGCATGAGGCACTGGGTTCAATCCTCAGCACCACATACAAAAATAAATAAATAAAAAACAAAGATATTGTGTCCATCTACAACTAAAAAATTTTTTTTAAAAAGTTAATTCTTACTTTGATATTCTAAGATGCAAATGGACTCCCCCTGCTTTTCCCCACTATTCCCTTTCTGGGGGTCAGATAACCATTCTTCTAGGCTCTAAGGAGGAAAATCTAAAAGCCAGCTGGGACTTGTTCCTGGTCTGAAATCTCCAGGTCAAATCCATCACCAGGATATCTTGCTTCTGTTTTGGACAAGTCACTCCATTTCCTGTTTAAGCTCACTGACAAAATCTGTTTGGATCAATCCCTCTGCTAAGTCCTACTGTCATGGTACCCTGTCTTTCTTTCTGATTAATCACTTTAAATTACAGTTTATTATCTCTCCATCCCCAATCCTATAGTGGTTCCTATAGTAAGTTGAAATCCACCACTTGGTTTCCAAGAACCCATATAGATTTTCAACTTTGGTTCTTTGCACTCTAAACACAGTTAATCTAGTTTTGTTTGCTTTCCTATAACCTGTTCCCTGTACCTGGCTTGATCACACTTGCTTTTTTCATATTACCTTGTTTGAAATGTCTCTCCTTCCATCTGCTTGGCTAAAGCTACTCAGCTGAAGTCCTTCCTGCTTCACAAAGTCCTCTGTGATCACTCTAGCCTTTGCTGGTCTATCTTGTGCTAGGGTCAATGCTTGTGTTAGCTTTTGTTGCTATGACCTAAATGCCTGACATAAACAACTTAGAAGAGGAAAGATTTATTTTGGCTCATGGTTTCAGTCCATGCCTGGCTGGCTCTATTGCTTTGGGCCTGAGGTGAGGCAGAACATGGAACACGGTGGTAGGAGGGTGTGGCGGTAGAAAGTGGCTCACATATCCAGGAAGGAGAGAAAAGAGGAGAGAGAGGGAGGGAGGGAGGAGAGGGGGGAGAGAGAGAGAGAGCGAGTGAGCACAAATTGAGTGTGCCCACCTATGTAAGGAAAGGGTCAGGACAAGATATACCCTTCTAGGATCTGTCCCTACCCCTATGACCTACTTGCTCCAACTGGGCCCCACAGCCTACAGTTTCCATCATCCCTAGCAATGCTCCTGGATATGAATCTCTCAATGGATTAATCCATGGGTAAGGTTAGAGCCCATGATCCAGTCACCTCCTTGGAGGCCCCACCTCCAAACACTGCTGCATTGGGGACCAAGCCTTTGGGGGACAGTCCAGATCCAAACCATGACAATGCTGTAAACAACAGTTTAATGCTTGATAACATCAGCTACTGGAACAGCTAAACAGATAAGTGTCAGGCATGGTGCCAAGAGCCTCACACAGTTGAGGTAGATGCCAGTAACAGTTCCGTTCTACAAACGAGAATACTGAATACAATGAGGTGCCAAGGAACTTGTGTAAATGGTGGAACTGAAATTTGAAAGCCAGAGCCAGGGTACTTGACACTACACAGTATTTCTGCCATGTCTGTTTCTCCTCCAGGGCTCTTTAATAGTTCTTGCATGTGTTATATTTTATCTCCTTAAATATTGGAGACCATGTACTATGCTTATATTGCTCTGCAGTACCTTGCCAAAGGGTGGTTAAACAACAATTGCCTAATAAATGCTTTAACTGAATAAAGGGTCAATTCAGGTAGCAATGTATCCAACACATTGCTGATGGCCAAGGAAATTATCTTCCTTTACACAGACTTTTTTCAAACTAACCACAAAGAGTGACAGCATAGTGGTATAACAAACTAATCATTTTTTTACTCTTGGAGTTATTAGGAACACAATCATCCTCACCATGCTCTAGGCCTGCCCAACTGATGATCTCAGTTTTTAAATAAAAACAGGATGGGCAGCCAAATGCATTATGTTCGGATGGCCCTTCCCGACCCCAGGTCACTTTCTGGTTAATGGAGGCCCTCTATGTTGAGTGGCCACTTCTGCCTCAGGTAGAAACAGTTCTTGATCCAATTACTTCCCATACTTCATGAATCTTCATGCATTAAGATGATGAAAGTGGTGTTTCAAATGTTCAAAAGAAGACGCAGGTACTTCTGCTCCTAAGTTCCCTCTCTGCACCGTGTACATAGGTCAGCCGGGACCCAGGGAGTGAAAGCTCTCAGTGACAATGCAAAGAGGCCCAACTGTGGACTGAGCTGGGATTGAGTGGTCACTTGCAGAAGGGCCAGCATGGTCATTTAGGAAAGGAGCTTCAGAGTCAGGCAGAACTGGGCTTGCATGCTGTATTTGCTGACTGACCTTTTACAATCTCCCTAGATCTCAGGAAGTTGGGGATGACATCAATCTCAAAAAGGTTGTGGTGAGAATAACCATAGATCTAAGAGGCTTGGCACAGTGTCTGGGACCTGTTAATAGCTAAGTAAATGCCAGCTCTTATTACATTTGGATAATCATGCAAAGGCACCGAGTTGTACTGGCAAATGCCACTGGCAAGGCCAAAGCTCTCCACACTCTAGAGGCAGAAGGAGGATGAAGGAAACCTACTCACTCATCAACCAACCATCGAGGATTTATTGTGTCCATTAAGTCCCCAGCACAGCATGGGCAACTCTTGGGAAAGTCAAGTACAGGGTTCCTCCTGCTCTAGGAATCCCCAGGCAGCTGGGGAACAGAGCTCACAACAAACCTGACAGAAAGCTTAACTGGGTGGCACAAGCTTGAGAAAGAAGGCAGCTGAGAAATGAGTAAAAAAGAAAGGGAGCCGGGCGCGGTGGCGCACACCTGTAATCCCAGCACTTTGGGAGGCTGAGTCAGGAGGATCGCGAGTTCAAAGCCAGCCTCAGCAATGGCGAGGCACTTAGCAACTCAGTGAGACCCTGTCTCTAATAAAATACAAAAAAAAAAAAAAAGGGCTGGGGATGTGGCCCAGTGGTCGAGTGCCGCTGAGTTCAATCCCCGGTACCAAAAAAAAAAAAAAAAAAAAAAAAAAGAAAGGGAACACAGAACGAGGACTCCAGGGAGAAGGTGGACACAGAGAAATGACATAGCAGGACTCATGGCTCTTCCCAAGACAGGGAGGCTCAGGGCAGGAGCCACGACAGGCCTAGTAGGACCCAGCTCACAGTACCAGCTTAGCGAGATCTGGACTGTGGTCTTTTGTTTTCTGGTGACCAAGCCAATTCACAACTCTGTCTCAGAGAATATCCCCTCTGGCAAAAACACTGGGCCACAGTGGAGAAGGTAAAGCCAATGCAGAATGACAGAAGCCAGAACCTCCCTGCAGAGAATACAAGTTGTCCCCAACAGTATTTTCAAGGAGGAAAGGCATTAGCTTCAACAATAGACACTGTTTTTCTGAGCCAAAGAGCCACCCAGATCCCTCTTTAATTATGAAGCCACAAACTCTGCAAATTATTATATTCAATATTAAATAATGTGCAATACTCTGACTTTAAAGTTACCCTGGGGGATAAAAGAAATCACGAACTATGCCAGTAACAGGAAGCTGATTACATGGTGTGGGGCGGGGGAGAAGGGCAAGGAGGGACTAGGCCAGGATATCCTGTGAAAGAAACAAAATCAAAGCTGACCTGATCTGGAACTTTGTGGTTACTCAAACACAACAATGATTTCAAACCCAGGGAAACTTGGCAAAGCACAACTCAGAATTTTCACACTAGGCCTAGGGAATGACTTTCAAATTTCCCAAATGCTTCTGAAGTAATACAACTGTGTGTTTCCAGTTATCCCGGGTGACACATTCTGTTGAAATTTCTACTTTAAGTCCATAAGAGTTTCACACCATGTTTTTAAAATAAAAATAAACGAAAAGCCAATGGGAATTGAGATTGTATTCCATCTGAAATTTCACATAGTAGTGGGCAGGGCGTTTGGGAAAGAAGGAGACTGGTAGCAAGGAGGAGTGCTGCTGCACAGGGATGTGGCTGGAGGAAGGACAAGGTCCAAGGGCCAAGAAAGTGCCAAGGAAGGCAAGGTCCAAGGGCCAGAAGTTGGACCTGAACATACTGCAAAGACAAGGGTTGATTAATGAGGCAAAGAGCCAAAGGCAGGTTGGGAGGAGTTCATGGAAGGACTACTCAGGGTGGGGGAGGCCAGCAAGTTCCCAGGGGAACCCAGAGTTGAGGACTGAATAGAAAAGGGGAGGGAGGTCCATCAGTGGGTATTAAAAACTTAGCAAAGGACAACTAGAGGACAGAGGGGAGTCAACTCAGCCAGTGGGGAGATGGGGATGAGGCTGGACTCTAGGTACTAATCCTGGGCTCTTGCAGTGAGGCAAGGACAGCAGGAAGGTGATCTGCACACTCCTTACATGGAAGACGATAGCAAGCAGGGTGTGATGGTCCTTCTAAATATCTAGGGGGAGCCAGAAGGCGACAGAAGGATGCTCTGGACTGCTTGTGTTTCCCTCATGCTCCTCACCATTATGACCAGGACAATGTTTACTGGCCCCACAAAAGTAAAGAGTGAAATTAATGGACACCTGAAATCATGTGTATTTGGTCCCTTTACTCTTACAAAGGAACTCTGAGAACCTCCAAGGAGACTTTCCTTCAAGTTCCAACTGTGCTGGGGGGCTTGATTAGAAGGTTGCCCTGGGTGGTCCAGAGGAAAGAGGAACCCGCATGCTATTCTAGAACTCCAAGACTCTGAATGAGTACAGCTATCCTTCCAGCTTTCCAAGAACCAAAAAGGAAACAATATCAGAACACAGTTCTGATTCATGGCCGTAATAGGATGGGAACTACTTCTGTGATTTTCAACTGAGAACAAAGGCCAAGAAAGCTGCATGCGGATTGTTGTAACCATCTCTATGCTCCTGTTCTGGGAAGTGAAAAGAATTCTCTTAAGAAACAAATGGGGCTCAACATAAAATTGATTTCAAGAATCCAGCTAACCCAGAAGGGGCAGTGGGCTGGAATTGGTCTGATTTCAGGCCATGCTGTGTGGACATGCAGTATAGACAGCACTGAGTTTGGGGACACTGTTGGGAACATGCTGGCCATGCTGGGGGTTGGTTGGGAGTTTGGGTTTTATTTTTCAAACTGTCCCCCAACCCTGCAATCTGGCACCATCTCTATGCCTTTGGGACCTCCACTGCGGAGACTGGCATGATGTATGTGCCGAGCACCTTCCTTTGGTTGAAAGAAACACAGGCTTCAAGCATGGACAGTTTTCGTGTGCACTGCCTGTCCCTGATTATCCAGATGATGCAAATGCAGGGTTCCTTCTGCCAGCAAAGCAAGACAAGGAAGCCAAATGACATTTTTGATGTTTGATGGCAGTCTGCAGTTCCTATTTACACACTTTAAAATCACAGAGGGTGACCATCTGCTTCCTTCTTGACGATTACCAAGAAACGTGGGATGCCCAGACCCAGGGCTTGCTCCTGACCATTCATGAACAACCACCAGTGAACAGCTCTGCCTCAAACGGCACAAAGCAGAAAGAGACATTCACTCGGAACACAAAGGCCGCTGCAGATAAAGAGGAGAGGTGTTAGGGAAGAGAGGGGCTCTAGGTGACCTGGCTGGCATCAGGCCCATCTGTATTCCCCAAGCAGATCCCAAAAGCTGCCCCAGGGTGAAAGTAGAAGAAATCAGTCTCTTTCCTTCCCTCAAACGTTTTTAATCTTAAAAGAGAGGCTGGAGTAGGAAAGGGTGATTTGAAGTCTCTTTTCTTTTCATTGTAATCTGGTTTTCAACACATCCTTCCTAGGAGGGAAATAGGAATGCTCTCTATGGTTCATCTCCATTTTCCTGCCAGTGTGACCTGCACCCCTGACTATCAATCTGGGCCTGAAGCTCTGAGGTGGCTCGGCAGATAAACAAAGCAGTCCCTCCCAGAAATGCCCGCAGAAGCCGGCAGCTTGAAGGGGTGGAATACAAATGAAGGCGATTTCTGCCTGGTGATGGAAGTGTACGAACTCAGGCTCTGGGAGGCTTGATTACAAGCAGTGAGGTTCAGGCACGCAGCTCAGCTCGGCAGGAATGCCCCCAGGCTGTGGGAGCAGGGGGGAGGGCTTCTGGGGCTCCGCCTCTCCCCAGATGGCCCTGGGATGATAAACTCCCAACTGGGCACAGGGCGTGGCGTGGTCATTTCATGGCGGCTTTTCATGGCTCGAGCTGGGAACAAGCAAGTTTCCTGCTCTGTTCTTAAAACAATGGCTTGCATTGGGAGAGGTTTGCTTTTCATCAAAGGATGGTTTGCTTCTCCAGCATGGAAAGAATTAGATTACCCTCAATAATTAAGAGGGTCCCCCCCCCTTTCCTTGCCTGACTTTTGCAGTTCAGGTCACAGCACACTGTGCAGGAATGGCGATGCTGTTGTTGACAGAGAACAAGAAATTCATGTGCTGAGGAGGGCAGAGGGAGGGCATCTCACGGTGAGATCAGCCTTGATCTGCCACCGGATTACAGGGCCTCAGAGGTGGCTGATTAATAATTCTGCAGGAGCCCTTGAGCTGGAAAGCTGGCGCTCTGGGTCTAATAATCCCCAGCTGTTGTACTACAAAGGAAGGACAGGAATTGAATTCACAGTTCTGAATTGTGAAATCCAGAATTTGAAAGGCATAGAGATCCACTTCTTCCTGACTGTGTTTGTCAACCTAGCTGCCTGCTTATTTGTGTTAAATGGCTACTGTGCTTTTTGAATCCAAAATCTGATTATATTTAATTAGTACCGGCATCTGGGATTTCTAATACACAAAGAGTTATTAAAGTAACAAATCTTTCTAAAATATGTTCTCCATGAAAGAATGTGTTAATTTATGCAGTAACAATTTTTTAACATGAAATAATTAACATGAAAACTGTAACAATTATGAATTCTTCTTAGTCTAATTTATATGTGAATTTTCCTCCAGACAATATTCCATTCAATTTAAACCCTCAATACAGGGAGCATTTGAACAGACACATTTTTCTTCTCCTGTTTAATACACAAACCAGCAGTCTTATACAAAGTTCCAAATGTCCCTATTTTTTCAGATATTCTAAAGATCAAAGACTACATTGTCTTGACATTTGCTTTCTCAGCAACGATTCTGTCACTAATTTGGAACTCCCAAACAACCAATCAACCGAAACCACAGGGCAACTCCATGTTCCGTTCTTCATGATGATTCAAAGGAGGAGAGAGGCTTGCAGGGCGGTTCCTCTGCATGGGAGGGACCATGATGGGAAGGTCAGGAAATCCAATGCAGTACATGTTTGTGGGCACATGCCTCTGTGTGTGTGTGGTGTGTGTGTGTTCAGGGTTGCCTGTGACATAAATATGGCTATTAGCACACATACGATCAATAATGATAATAATATCACTATTACTACCACCACCAACTACAACTAGTTACGACTCCTTACAACTAACTCAGCATTTGCTTTGTGCTATATGTTTTTACTGTCTATCCCCAGGAAAACCATCCAACAATTCTATGATGCAGATAATAATTATCATACCTTTTTTCAGATGAGAAAATGAAGGCTCAGAGAGGTTAAGTAATTTGTCCAAGGTTTTATAGAAATTAGCAGCAATAACATTCATACCAAGATAATTTGATTTCATAGGTCACACCCCTACCTGATCCAGCCCTGCCTCTTGGGGTTGGGAGTGGAGTGGGTGTGGGAAGAAGGAAGAGGTCCTGGAGGAGCAAGGAGGAGTGAATACCAACAGCTTCTACTCTAATCCTTACAACCAACTTGAAGGTAACTGACATCAACCCTATTTTACAGATGAGAAGGATGAGGCTCAGCGAAACCATATCTTACACTCTAGGGATATGGCAGAGTTAGCATTTGAGCACAGGCTGTCTAGGCTTCTGTGCTTACCCCAAAGACAATCTTGCAGTGTGCAGGGAACCGTGAGTGACCTAACAAACCCTCCCTTCTTGCAGCCACAACAGCATTTGATTTCTGGGGAGTGCTGTGTACATTGCTCAGAGAGCCAGAGGGCAGGTCAAAGAAGAACGCAGGGAGGGGACAGTGACTGTGGCTATTTCCACTGCTGTATACATTAAGTACCTACTATGTGCTCTGTGCCCACATAGGTGCTGGACTTCAGGCCAAATCATCCCTATAAAGAAGTAGTAAGACTTGCTCCGTGGATAATCAGAATGACCGCTACCACAGTGCTCATGCATGTATGCGTGTGTGTGTTGATATGGGAAAATGCTGAGAATGCCTGCCTGGCACTCAGAGTCGACAAGATTAAAACAACACAAGAAGCATGGAGGTAGCGACAGGGCTCAATAGAGAAGGAAAACGGGAAAAAGAAGGTCTGCCCAATGACGGCAGCTGAGAAGACTCACAGCTGTGTTCAGGGAGTGGGGTCCCTCAGGATGTACAAATAATCAAAGTGGTGACTGTCCAGATAGAGGCCCATGTAATAAAATCACCCACCCACCCACACACCCACACACATACACACACATACATTTTTTCTCTTAAAAGATTGATTCTTGGGGCTTGGGTTGTGGCTCAGCAGTAGAGCGCTCACCTAGTGTGTGCGTGGCCTGGGTTTGATCCTCAGCACCACGTAAAAATAAAGGCATTGTGTACAACTAGCACAAATAAATAAATATTTTTAAAAAAGATTGATTTTTCCCTATTGATTACTAATAGTCCTTCTTAATTTTTTTTTTTTTTTTTTTTTTTTTTTTTTTTTTTAGGTAATCAAGACCTTTTTTGAAGGAAAACATGTCCATCACCAAATTAAGGGTATAAGAATGATTTTTATATCTCATAACACTCACAGAACTTTCATAGAACTTTAATTGTCACACTAATTATCTGAGGTAATTATTTTTGTTATCTCCATTTTACAAATGAGAAAAAATACAGCTCAAAAAGCTTATGTGATTTGCCCGGGGACACCAGGCTCGAAGGCAACAGAGCTGGTGCAAACCTAGGGCTCCTAACTTTCAACCCCTGGTTCCTCCACGTTGGGGAGGGAAGCACAACACTGCTATGTGGCACAGGTACTGTGTGTCCCCAGAGTCTGGGAGGCAGTGAGTACACTTGCTCCCGTCGGCCTATCCTGAGAGTAGCGCTTCCATCCCCAGGAGCAGTCCCTGAGACAGGAGGGCGGAGTACCCAAGCCCTGCAGCCCTGTTGAGCATGGCCCCTGAGGGAAAGGCCCCCCATGGTCATCCACAGCAGGATGGATGAGCTGCTCTGTGTCTGTGTCGGGGACAGGGAAGAGATGCTGTGCCACACGGCAACATGGCCAAATCTCACAACATAAGGGTGGGAAAGAAGCCAAAGGAAAGAGGAACACCACACGATCCATGCAGATGGAATTCGTTTGCAGCAAAAGGAAATCTACAGCGGTGGAGGGAAAACAGGCTCCCTCTGTGGGTGGCTACTGGCTGCCTGTGGGACTGAAGGGCCTGCTGGGGCGCGTCTTTCTCTAGGACTGTCTCAGTTGCACACACGCACGTGAAGATGCACACAGCTGCAAACTTCAGAGTTGCTCCTTGTACTGTAAGAGTGTTGAGGTTCAATAAGAACGTGAAAGTGTCCCCAAGAGCAAGTGATTCTTACACACAAGCCAGGTCTATCTGTACTTGTTAGGTTTAGATAGAGACTAGTCAGCACAGAGCTGCAGGAAAGCCCAGGAGGAAAGAGCAATTCTGTGGAGGGCTTGCCACCGCTGCTCAGCGGCCATGGGAAGGAACCGATGGTGGCTTGAAGTCCTGGCGAGCAGCATGCTGGTGGACCACGGGGGATGGGTGGAGTGTGAGGGCAACAGCAGGCCCCCCTGTGCCCACGGCCCAGTTGGGGACTTTGATTAACTCTGCAAGGGTTCTGGAGTGCTGGCAGGGAGGCGGCTGTGAGGACACCCTGCTGACCTCTCTGGGCTCGTATGTACCACCACAGTCACCTCAAACTCAACAAAGCCCAAACCAAACTCATCCTCTTTCTCTGAAAGTAAGATCTTCTTCCAACTTGCTCATTTCTGTTGTTGGTCATTCCATTCTCACAATTACCTTCATTTGACTCCCTGGGAACTATCTGGCTCCTCTTTTCTTTTCTGAATAGTGTTTGAGCATTTCCAGTGTATCTACAGGCCATTCGTTTGTTTACTCTGCAGTAACCTAGCCTTATGCAAAACAAAGAGGCACAGTACAAGTAATATTATTTACCACTCTCTCTGTGCTGGGCACTGGGTGAAACACTGCACATGTTTTGTTTCACTTAATTTTTGCAAAAATGCACAAAGCAGGGAAGATGTATTTCCATTTTACACATAAGTGAACGGACTGTGGAAAAGTTAAATAACTTGCCCAAAGCCCCAGGTAAGTAGATGGTAGAGCTGGGTTTAAAACCTGTTCTGACTTTAATTAAGGCTTTGATGTGCTCCTCCACACATTGGCTGGCTGTCCCTGGGTGGTCTTAGGCTCCTTCCTTCCTTCCTTCCTTTCATTCATCCTTCCTTCCTTCCATCCATCCTTCCTTCCTTCCATAAGGTCTTGCTCTGTTTCCTAGACTGGGCTCAAGTGATCCTCCTGCTCAGCCTCCCTAGTAGCTGGAACTATAGGCCTGTACTACCATGCCTGGCTTAGGCTTCTTTATATGAGCAGCTACTGGCACATTCTTTTTATAGATAGCACTCAAATGACAAGACTGTAAATGGACAGAATTTAGCAAAGAGTTATGGCTAAAGAACAATTATCTGCTCCAATTGGGTGAGACATCCAGGTAACTGAGAATAAGCAATCTCAAATATATTTCAAGTTGTTTCTATAATGCTGTCAGTGAAGGACCACCCTCAAAGGATAGGCCTGGTCTTGACCTCCTCCCTGACATGGGGCTTCTGCTCACAGTCAGGGGCAGGAAGGGGTGACAGGAGGTTAAGCAGCACATGAAAGACTGCATAACGGCTTCAAAGTCTAACCACAACATACACTGTGCTGTCATACCTTTGCCTGGGGGTGGGGGTGACGGACATTTCAGTGCACCCTGAGATGGAAAACTCACAACTGTTTTGCAAACAATTGTCATTCGCAGTCTTAAAATATCTGAGTTTGGCACATGTTTCTGAACACTGCCTGCACTCCCATAATCAAGACGCGGCAGGGCTGTGGCCTGCGGGTAACATAAAACCCGACTTGCAAATATTATTAGGCACATGGACCAGCTGTCTAGAGGAGCTGATTAATCCCTGGTAAAAGCTTCAGCATGCAGCACGCATGCCATCTGCAGAACACACCAGCAGATACACGCCAGGCCCTTTCTGTCTCCCGAAGAGGCTGGGGTAGAGCAGACCCTCAGGAGGAAATTGATAAATAGCTGGGTTGTCCCAGTGCTGGAAAACGAAAGTCTCTCCACTCCCCATACACATGCACATTAGAAGGAGGTCCTTAAAAACTTTCCCATAAAATAAAGGGCAAAAGGGACTTAAGACTAATCCCTTCCATTTCTACTTTCTATTCTTTTAATCACTGTCTTGAGTGTAGCTTAAGAGGAGGAATGCAGTAAGGTGAGCTCTACCTGGCTCTGCCATTTTACTAGCTGTGTGACTCTGCACAAATGACTTAACTCCTCTGAATCTATTTCTGTTGCTTTCCTCTGGGTTCCTCACCCTTTCCCTTGTTGTCTGGGCTTGAGGTATTCCATACATGCCACTGCTCTTCCTTTCCCTCAGTTGCAGGGGAGCCTTTCTTTTATTCTCTGAAAATCCTGGAGCTCCTCTGGTTTTTCTTTTCTTCCCCAGTTCAGTTCTCCAGTTCTTTGGATTCTTTTTACTTATCTCTTTCCAGTGTTTGGCATGGATTTGAAGTTGTTTGGGACAGGAAAGAAAGAAGAAAAAATGTTCTAAGAGGGAAGGATGGAATCTTCCATTTGGAAATGATGTAAAGAAAATGTGGAACAAAGGGGTTGAGGCCGGGCTTTGTGAAGGAGTTCAGAAGGCCGCAAGACAGTGGAAGCGAGCAAGGGCAGGAAGGCAATGGAGCAGAGACATGGGGAGGAAGGCTGTGAGGTCAAGGCTGAGTGCAGGAGCTCTGGGCCCCCTCCAGAGCGGCAGCCTGATGGACGGGAAGTGATAAGGGGCGCCAATCACCCAGGGTCACAGCCTGAGGAACTGGTTGAACGACTCTTGAACTAACTACTCAGGCCCTATCAGCAGCACTGTGCTAGCATATATGCTTTCCAATCCTGAACCATCTCATTTTTTGATGGTTCGAGGGTGTTAACCACAAACTGTGGAATCTCAATCTGGTTAAAGGGAAGAAACAGATCTGGCCCTGGGACTCCATTCACTCAGGAGCTTACCTGACTCCATTCTTCCCCTGTCCTGAACCAAGTATTCAGGTCCCACCACCTTCGCCCACTGTCCTTCCAGCTGAAGGGATCATTCAGGATCAGCTCTCAGCTGATGGTCACTCAGACTGTCTCTCAGCTCACCTTGCTTAGAAATATGCCCGCATTCCTCTCAGTTCTGCCAGTGCCAATCAAGGCTACGAGTGCCTTTGATTAGAGATATGGCGCACCATCTGTGTGTGTGCTCGCTGTGCGGGCATTTGGCTCCAGGACAAGAACTGCTGCGTGCTGGGGAAATTCAAATATCTGAGCTATCTGACCAACATGTAACTTAGCATTTGGACAGTGTCTGTACCAGCCAGGGTCTTAGTTTAACATTTTCCCTCATCACTTGAGACTGCTGAAAACATTTCCATCCTCCAAGTCAGATAAAGAGAGGAAGAAATTGGCATGAAGAATCAAAAGGAAATGGGGTGTCCCAACAGCTCGGGAGGCTGAGGCAGGAGGATTGTGAGTTCAAAGTCAGCTTCAGCAATGTAGCAAGGCCTAAGCAGCTCAGTGAGATGTTGTCTCTAAATAAAATACAAAAAAAAAAAAAAAAAAAAAAAAAAAAAAAAAGCTGGGGATATGGCTCAGTGGTTAATTGTCCCTGGGTTCAATCCCCAGTACCAAAAAAAAAAAAAAAAAAAAAAAAAAAAAAAAAAGAATCAAAAAATCAAAAGGAAGAGGAGAAGGAGGACTATGAAATTCATCAGAAAGCATTACCCTGTTATAACATATTCCAGGCACTGCCCAGCCTTGCTCAGAATGACCAGGCTTTGCTTAACGATGACAATGCAAGCAAGCTGCTCTTTTCCCAGTTATAAGCATTATCATCTACACGGGAGCCTTCATTCGATAGCAAATTGTCTACTTAATTCCACACATTTTCCTGGTGTGTGCTTAGGTGAAGATTGGGTTGACAGAAAATATCCCTGGGATCTCCTTCCTGGCATCTGGTGTTCTAATAGCTGCCCCACTGGTGTGGCTGCTGGTTTGGGATGCATTTTGCTTAAAGGTTAATTTTTATGGATTTTTGCAGCAGTTGGGGAGAGGCAAATGATGAAAGAAGATGGGGCTTTTTAAGGGACTATGCACCTTCCACAGTCCCTCCAGACCTCCTTTCCACCCTTCCTCTCCCTGCTCCATAAGGATTCATGACTAGGTTCCTTTGACCTCTGGCTTTTGGTTGGGCCTTCAGGAGACCTGGAAGCTGCTATTAATCCCTTATGAATCCCTGCTACCTCTCTACCAGGAGGCTCTCTCGCTCTGACCTCTACTACCCACTCCCTGCCTCTTGCATCTCAGGCCCTGGCTCTGCTGCTGTTACTAGCTCCGAGGCATCTTACCAGGCCCTGTTGTTTTTCTTAAATCCTTTCTTTTCCTTTGTAAGACACCTTTATTAAATTCTCCACTTTGAGTGTGCTTCCTATTTTCTGCTAGGATTTCAACTGGTTGAGGAATGAGCTGTAACTTGACTGACCCCTTGGCTTTCCATAGCCCTCTTTCTCCAAAAGCAAAGTATCCTGGATGTTGGGAGAGGGTGGCTTGAACCAAGAGGATCAAAGGAGTGGATATCTACTGACTGAAAAGCAATATCTCATCCATCTACTGAACCAACTACAATCTCCCACCAGCAGAGCTATCAAATTCCTGCCAGATCAAAGAGAAAAAAATCCAGGTTGAGGATGACATTTCAAATATGTACTGCAGGAAAGGATGGTAAGAGGAAGGGTTGTGCAGGAAGTGAGTGTTTGCAAAGATGCAATCAGAAGCCACTGTCATCTGAGTACCCACCTTGTCTTGCTGTGTACTCGTTGTCTTCAATCAACCGGGCCAATCCAAAGTCAGCAATCTTGCAAATTAGTCCATTCCCTACTAGAATGTTTGCTGACCGCAGATCTCTGTGGATATAATTCATGCGCTCAATATAAGCCATTCCTGCAGCAACCTGTGGAACCCAGGAAGAGGCACGTGAGTTACACCACAATGCAATATACTTACATGTTCCTATATCCATCACAAGAATCAAGTCCCCTGGGCCTACCTGTGCTGCCATGTCCACAAGATTTGGTAATTTCAGAGCTCTTCCTTCACCGTCTTTTAAGAAATCAAGTAAACTTCCTGTGAACAAAACATAAAACCCTTTCAGTTTACATTGAAAGACAGAAGTTCTTGACAGACGGCTGTATTTGGTTTTACTATAAGTAAATGGCAGTTGGAATGGAACTCAATGGAAAAAAGTTTATATAAAAAAATTAGGGTGGAAAAAGTTCTATGCATTGAGAAATAGGTTTTGCCTTTTGAAAACAAACAGCAATGATTTAATTTCTAAGGGCAACAAAAATTTGATAAAACCAGAAGAAAGGGAACTCAATCTCCTTTATGTCACAAAGAGGGTACATGAGGAACTTCATCCCTGCATGCTCATACCCCAATCAGCTCTTCACAAAGAGTGATGTGGGAGAAATTCAGTCCAGTTGAGCTGTCCAAAACTATGGTCCTTGGACCAGAGGCAACGGCATCACCATGAAACTTGCTAGAAATGCAAATTCTCAGGACCTGTCCCAGATCTAGCAAATCAGAAATTCTGAAGGCTAGGCCTAAAAACCTATACCTTAAGAAGACTTCCATGTGATTCTAGTTTAGGGTAAAGGTTGAGAATCACTGGCTTACCTTATGTATAGATTTTAAATCAGGAAAATAATATATGAGGAACATGGGTGGAGCAGGTAGCTCCTCCTAGGGAGATCACAGCTGGCCAAGCCTTAAATCAGACATCTGAAACAAAATAGCTGGAGCTTCAGAGCTGCTGTTGTAACAGCCTGGGGAGGCTCAGAACTAACACTAAGGCGGAAATAATCATTTGCAGAAGCTGGAGGCTCATGATGGCCATCAATATTTTTTAATGCTTTAATCAGAAAGTTATTTACAAAATAACCCTGGATACAAAAGACAAACAATCTGCCAGGAAAAAATT
Organism: Tamias sibiricus; assembly: GCA_025594165.1. NCBI lineage: Eukaryota > Metazoa > Chordata > Mammalia > Rodentia > Sciuridae > Tamias > Tamias sibiricus. Next base: position 97,386,380 of record CM046666.1, read on the forward strand.
CCAATTATATTTTAAAAGAAACTACGTGGAAAAGAAAAATTACACTGGTGTCCTCTGTTGTACAATGCATAGCCTTTTAAGGCTGTTTCTTGTTTGATTCATCTGTTTTTCCAAAACAAAGTGATCTCTGGCCTTATCCCCAACAATGCTGGTTTGATTATAAAACACACACACACACACACACACATACACACACACACACACAATGGGGGTGTGGGTATGGAAAAAGAGGGAGAGTAAAATGCATGCCATTATTATTTCATCTGTCATTTAAGAGAATTGGATGTGAGGGGGGGAAACATGTTGAAATGATGGAGACTAAAGTTAGCCCAGATAAGATTTTTTTTTTTTTTTTTTTTTTTGTGGTGCTGGGCATCGAATCCAAGACCTTATGCATGCGAGGCAAGCACTCTACCAACTGAGCTATATCCCCAGCCTCAGATAAGATATTAATTGTTTAGACCTACAAGAAGGAAATTTAACAGAAGTTAGTGCATGCAAAACCACTGCAAATTATTATAGGCTTCTATATCACTCCTGATATTAAAGTGAATGCTTTAATTATGGAGAAGAACTTCAATTACTGACATGTACAACACACAAAAGGTACTGCATTTCACAAAGATTTGGGGGTCAAACTCAAGGTTAGTCTGCTTTAAAAATATTTTAAGCACACAACTCGTGTTTCCTGGCTGGAATATTGGATCATGTGAAAACCAGGGAAAAAGCAAAAAGGCAGATCCATTTTCCTCTCTAAGACAGCCCCTGGAAGTAACTGTGAGCTGGAGACAGGATAAGCATTGCCAACCTTTATTCATATACTCGGTGACGATGTAGATGGGTTCCTCAGACACCACCGCATACAGCTGGACCAACTTGTCATGCTTCAACTTCTTCATGATCTGCGCTTCCTCGAGGAATGATTCTGGGGACATTGTGCCTGGTTTAAGAGTCTTTATGGCTACTTTTGTGTTTCCATTCCAGGTACCTACAAACATCCCACAAGATTAAGTCAAATCCCAAATCCTCTTCTGATGGCAAAAAAATAAAAAAATAAAAAAGTTTTTGACTAATAGCTACGTGCATAGTTAGATTTTAAGTTTTAAAAAACCTAATATTGTTTTTGTGATAAAGACAGTCAATTGCAAGGACTCAGTCAAGTATTTTAACAAAAAAATGAGTTTCTTTTTAATGGCTATGGATATATTAAATTAGTTATTTTTCTATTTTGATGTATATCATTCTCTTTTTATCACGAGCATATGATTACAAATGTGTACCAAAGTTCTGGACCCTTATTTATAGTGATAAAAATTCAGGGTTTAAAACAGGTCTAGCCATCCAATGGCCCTGAGTTCATAGAGAAACATGGAAAAAATCTGATTAAGTTCCATTTTATGGGTGCACCATTAAAAAAATGTGACAGCACACTGAGGGTGCTTGGAAACTGACTTGAGACAGACTTTTGACTATCTGCAGTGGATGAGCTACTTGACTGAGTCTTGGAACTGCTGAGCCAAGCATTTATATAAGCATCGGCAAAGAGCTAAGGTTTCCTTGTTTCCTTGCCAATACTTTCCAGGTAAGGCAAATTCCTCAGGTATACTGATGGTCAGCCACAACAGGAATGATGGTTTCTATCCAGCAACTTAAACAGCAACTAACAAGGAACAGAAATACTTAAACTTCCCATGTTAAAAAACTAGCTGATCCAAGGGCAAGGCCTGGTTTATGATTGAGATCTGTTACCTCATCTGTAAAACACAAGTATGGAACTGGATTATCTTTTGAGTGTCTTTCAGCTCCCAAATTAAAAAATAAAACAAAATGCTGGGTTTTCTGTGTAATCCATTGTTAGTCCTATGACTTTGAAGGGTAATTTTATAAAAGAAAAGAAAAATCTGCTAGTTTAGATTGCTATTCTCTATTTGAAAGACAGGTTTATATTAAGATTTATTTTTGAGCCAGGCGCAGTGGCGCACGCCTGTAATCCCAGCACTTGGGAGGCTGAGGCAGGAGAATCGCGAGTTCAAAGCTAGCCTCAGCAATGGCGAGGCACTTAGCAACTCAGTGAGACCCTGTCTCTAAATAAAATACAAAAAAAGAGCTGGGGATGTGGCCCAGTGGTCGAGTGCCCCTAAGTTCAATCCCCAGTTCCAAAAAAAAAAAAAGGTTTATTTTTGTATTTAATCTATGACTTTAGGATCTAAGAATTTTGTAAATTGGAAAAATTCTTCTTATCCTGTTAAAAACACGGTTCATATAATTACAACATGAGACTTAAAAAAATGAGTTATGATAAAGTGGCTTAAAGAAGAGCTCATATAATTAAATCTCATAAAATATTTGCCAGTAAGAATTAATGGCAAACTTGACAATTTGTAAGTGGCCTTTGAGATTTAAATGCTAGCACCCCTAAATTTAAGTAAAGTGATGTCTTCTTCTCTAATAACACCTGGGAAACTACAGAGGCATCCACTGATTCTGATGACATGCTGTTTTATGTTTCATGAGTAACAAAATCTTAGTGGTCTGAGTAATGATTTAGAGTTGATAATTATAAAGTTTAAAAATAAATTTTCCTATAGGGTCCAATTAGGACCAATGACTTCAATTGTGAATTGGGAAGATAAGGGAGAAGATCCTATAAATATGTCTTATAGTACTTGAGATAGAGTCCAGAGAGAGATGGACACAATAATAAGGGTTTTCAGTGACTTGGACGAGGGATAGATAGATGGATAATAGGAACACATATATGTATATGTCTGCACGTATTTCTACTATCCATCTGTCTATCCAAGTATGTATATCTGTATAGTACTTACTATTTGCCAAGTCCTGTTTTATCTACATTAACTTTTTTTGTGGGGCGGGTACTGGAGATTGAAACTGGGGCGCTCAACCACTAAGCCACATCCCCAGCCCTTTTTGATTTTTGAGTTAGGTTCTCACTAAGTTGCTTAGGGCCTTGCTAAGTTTCTGAGGCTGGCTTGAAATTCACAATCTTCCTGTCTTAGCCTCCTGAATCACTGGGATTACAGGTGTGCACCACCAAGTCTAGATGCATTGACTTTTAAAATGCAGATTAATAAGACCTGAATTACACAGAGCCAACAGGTACCTATCTATATCATTTTAAACAGATTCTAAGGAAGGAGTAAGAAGGATTCTCTAATCTTTAGTCTTGTTGGGTTGTAAGTGCATGGATAAGCAAAGCTGCAACTGACCCAAAGGAGCTATAAATGCAATTCTAGGGCCCAAATGCAGTTGGCTTTATCAGTGACAACCAAATAGAAGTAGGCATGTCTACTGAACACATACTATCTGCAAGGGCTTTTTAACATATTGTTCCAGGTTCCAAACAACCATACATATGTAGTGGGTATCACTCTGATTTTACAGATGAGAAAACTGAGGCTCAAAGATGTTAAATAAGCCCCTTGTTTATTGTTAGTCAGCTAGTCAGGAATCAAACTCAGGCCTTATAAGTAAGAAAACAAAACAAAAACAAAACAAAAAAACAAAAACCCAAAACCCATGCTCTTCCTTTACAGACATATATATAATCTTACCTTTCCAATTTTTAGAAAAACACCACATTTATAGTGTGTTGGTTTCCTGTTCTGCAGGTATTTAATTAACCACAGGAAGTAGGACAGGTGAGAACCGCAAGGTATTATCATCACATCCTGAAAATCAGGATGGCCTGTGTCCATCTAGTTATTCACGTTGTCACTGTCCCAATGACCATATATATATATGCTTTTGTTTCACACTGTCCTTTCAGTGGCTTTGAGATACAGCCAAAACAAAATGTGCCTTCTGCCTTACCAAGCCACACTTCTGCGAAACACCCCTGACCCAGCTTCGTCTCCAGATACAAGGAGTCACGTGCAACTTCCCAAGCATCTTTAGCCAATCCAGAAGTTTGTGGGGCACAACTCGATGAAATCACAGTTAAGTTAAAACACAAACCATCAGCTTTCTCTACAGGAAAGGGAATTAATAAAGAAAACACAGTCCTTATAATCCATAATCATGCATGCACTAGGAAAGATGGAAGGTGACTTGCCCTTTAGGGCAACATTCAACAAATATTTGCAGCTGGAAATGAAGGGCAAGACATTTTATGAGGCTGGAACATTTCCTCTACTGTTTATTGGTTTATGAACTGAGGTTCATATAATAGCACAACCTGAGCCATCTGTCAGTCTAGCCCACTTACTATCTCTTTTCTAGAAATTCCAGAATCTTGAAGTTAAAATTAAAAAAAAAATTATTCCTTATGAAGAATAATTCTTTCTTGTCATAAAGTCTTTATTTTCACCTTCCATCTTTGCTGTTTGGGATTTCCCAAACAAGGAAGCTAATAAGAGAGTAATTGAATCTCAGCATACCCATCCATACTTCCCCAAACTGCCCATTTCCCAGTCTCTTGATCAACTGCAGGGATTCTCGAGGGATTTCCCAGACATCTTTGGTTTTGACAGACAGATCGGTAAGCCTTGGCATCCCTTTGTGACAAGGAACTACTAGGCGGCAGCAGAGACCTGCGGCTCTCTCTGATGCAGGAGCAGGGGCAGCGGCAGAGAGGGAGAGAAGAGCAGAACACATGTAACAACAACACGCACAGGCGCAGACCCACACTCGCTATCGCCCAGGGGAGCTCGGACAGGGCTGCTCAGCACAGAACAGCACATGCCTTGGAAGATTCGCAGCCACACAGTGAAACATACTCATTGCAGATAGGATAGGGGACATATTAAATTTGGACTACTCCATGCCCCCAAGTGTGATATAGTCTATATATAGATAGAGAAAAAACTGGTTTGGTCTCTGTACTCACAGGTAAGAAAATCACTGTCAGCCCAAAGGGCTCATAACGTGTCTTTTGGGATCCTGAAAATCCTCTCCCTGATTTCAAAGAGGACATTTAGACTAAAGAATGTCAACATGACCCTCTCTCTCCCTCACTAGTATCTTGATTACCTTGGGGACTGGAGAGCTCTCTGGTATGAATACATTTAAAATCTGAACTTCAGGATGAGATCCTCCCATAGAACACCAGATGTTATGAACTAGCAAGGCTGAAGGCTGCACCTGGCGGCGGAAAGGATGCCACATGTCCAGAGATTTCTGACTCCATTCTACCACTCAGATATGCTTGCACTGTTTCTTTGCTGTTTTCTATTTTTTTTTAAACTTTTATAACAGTTTTCTCTGTATAATTTAGGAGTGTGGATTGAAAGGAGAAAGAATAGAAACTAACATTCACAGAAACTCAATGATGTAAAAGAGGAAGAAACCAGTAGTTATATCACTCGGATGTTACTGGGAGCTCTTTCCTCCCTTCTTTCCTTTTCTCTTTCTTTCTTTCTTTTTAAAAAGAATATGCCTATTAGAATCTAGCAATGTTGAATGGAAATTAACAAAACAACATATTAAAAATCAGTCAGGTGAGACGAGGCAGCAAAGCATAAGAACTCAGGAAGGGACAAGAGCTGCACAAGCCTGGTTTGTGAGGTGGAGACAGCCCCTCATGTCCCCTGGAAGTCCCTCAGATCCAGGGAAAGCAAAAGTGGTGTTGCTTTTTCTCTGGAAACTAACTGTAACTTTCTACTCCTTTCTTTTTGATGAAATCAGGTTCTGAGATATTTAGGCAGGAAATTATTTATGTGTCAATATTTCAAAGGCATTTTATGTGTGAGAGAGGAGGGAGAGGAAAAGCCAATATAAAAACAAATCTAACTTGAGATGGATTTTTTTTTTTTTCCCTGAGATTAAAAAATGTCTATTGTTCTTCATATCCCTTCTCTCCTTCCAGCTTTACGATGTTATTAAGGTGCCCTTTCCAATACAGTATTTTCAAATGATCCAAGCCCTAGGGATCCTGCTGATGTTTCGCTGTAATGAAATATATTTCAGCATTTGAAATCCTTACAACACGCAGGCATTTTGAGTATATCACTTAAGCTCAGGGAGATATTCTGCTCTATTTCTCTCAAATATTTCATTAGAATCCAAGTTAGTCAAGGCCCAAATCAACTAGTACTGCAGGTTTTGTTAATTTTTTCAATTGCTCATTAGTGACCAGGATCAATATATAGACATTTCTTATAGTCATTTTCAAAAGATTGCTATTTCGTGCTAAGAAATATACTTTTCAATGAATGTGCACAGAGCAACGGCAGAAGTCAAATCATACTGTTCTGGAATCATGTCATTGTTGTGAAGAGCAATACAAAATGCACACATGGGGGCTGGGGATGTGGCTCAGTTGTAGAGCGCTTGCCTAGCACGTGTGTGGACCGGGTTCGATCCTCAGCACCACGTAGATTGTGTACAACTAAAGCAAATAAATAAATATTTTTTTAAAAAAATACACACACAGCTCACATAAAAACCCCTGGGCTCAACGAAATGTAGAGAGTACACAGACAACAACAACAGAGTCACCCAGCCAAGCCCTACTGTAAGGGGCCAGGGAAGAAAAGTGGTTCACCAGTGACTTTGTATATGGTTGTCATCCCTTTCCCCTCTCCCACTCTCCCTTTGAGCTCTGTGCCTCCCACTCCCTCAGCACCCGAATGGTTAGTAGGTAGTTAGAATCAAAGTTACCTGAGTAATGTTGTACAAGCTGCTGAAGTGTTTCAAACTGGGCCCGGGTGGTGATGTAATACCCACCATTGTCAAGTTTGCGAATTTTATAATGTTTGACATGGTCTCCTTTCATATCATCCCAATCACGGATAGAAAGTGAATAGGCACCTGGCAAATATGCAAAACATTAGCAGTGCTAATCATTTTGAGTACTAGTTTGTTTTTTGTTAGGTCTCATTTACTTGACTATTGCAATTAATAATTATTAGGGGAACACACATATATCCACACACATGACATCTCCACTAAGTAACAGGAGAGAGACAACTTTTGTTATCTTGCAAATGTCAGAAGATACTAGCAAATAAAATGATTTTGCCCTGGAGCCTGGAAGCTTCTGGGATACTTTTCTAACATACTCTATTTGGTACCCTTGTGTAGCCTCATACCGAACAGACCACTCAAGCAAGATCAAGAGAAGAACAAGGACTCCCAGCAGAGCTTGCCTCCTGGGGATCCTCTCCCATGAGGTATGGTGGAAGACAGGGAAAGTTTGTATAAAACAAATTGAAGGGCTGTTTCTCTAGAAGTGAGCTTCAAAGTTCTGCTTCACAGCAGTTGACAGGGACAGAGAAGCAGTATCTGAAAGACCAAACATGAAGGCCACTACTCTTTTTCCCCCTTGACCTATCTCCTCTTATGGTTTCCAAGGAGTTGTTAAATAATAAAAAGTAAGAGAAGTCCTGATTTATTAAAAAACAAAAACAAATAGCAAAACAACAACAACAACAACAACAACAACACATACACACACACAAGGAGGTCAAAAACAACTTGAATGACTGGCATCTGAGGGACTTCGAATTTCAGAAAATCATAATTCTAAAAGACTTCTGAAACCCTGTGATCTGTGGGCCTGGAGCAGAAAAGCTGCCCAGCACCTGCTTTCAGGAGGAAGTCTTGATTCTGAGCCTCTGTAGTTCTTTTAGAGCTGTCTGCAGTTCTAGGGCCTAGAGGAAAACTGAAAGCAGGACTCCATTCACAAGGCAGGGAGGATCTGTGCCATTTTAAAATCCTTGTACATTAGAGATAAGCCTTTCATCCTCTCTGACTAATCTGCAGATTTGAATGACAAGCCAACTTCTTCAACTTGTTATCTTACCTTTGGTGGTTTCGCTCTCGCGGATAAGAAAGGTACCTCTTGGGTTTCCAAAGGACAAAAGCTGTCGCTCAGCATCTTTTCGGCCAAGTTTTCCAAAGTACCACCTTTACATGAAATCAAAGGAGAGGACATATTTTATAATGGTCAAGCTACAAGATGGACGGGGTGGCCTTTATTCCCCCATGAATCCCCTCAGCAGCAATTATATACCTTTAGCCTTTCCCCATATATATTTTTCTAGCTTTATTAAATTCTCTTTCAATCTATTCCTGATTCTCTCTCTACTCCATCTCTCTCTACTCTAAAAAAGTCAGCTGTGAATTGTGAGTTGTTTTCCTTCCCTCCAGGATGACAGGAACTGGCTTGTGTTAAAACTGCCACCTGCGTGCATAGAAAGAGAAATCTAAGGTCTTGTTTTGAAATGGCAACTGCAGGAGATGCTTCCCACGCTCAGTTACAAGACCCTTGATTTCGGAGCATAATTACAACTCCTGGGAAATAACAAAACACAGTGTTGGTGTAGAGAAAGATTGTTAATCAAGCTATTTTTTTTTTTAAAGAAAGTCATTTAGAAAGAATAAAGAATTAAGATGTATGATACTTCCAGTAACTTCCTATCTACAGGAACTCTGAAAAAAAAAAAAAAATTGTCAATTCTGCCCCTGATTTAAGATGACTGCTGTCCTTGAAAGCTCATTTTGATTTTCTCTTCCTATAAAGCAGGTGTGAGGACTTGGATATGTAGAAGCAGTTCACTGAACACCTGGTCTGTGATCTGCTGCACAGCTCCCCTTTGGCACAGCTGCAGGGACAGTGACTGAACAGGGTGCATGTCCTTAAAGATGACTTGGTGACGTAGACATTTTAATACTCCCTGGGAACCAATTAATGGCACTTCTGTGCCACATTAGGAGACACCACCTCAAGGCATGTCAGGACCTCAGTTTCTTGTCTTCTCTCTTCCCCCAGGACTCAAGCCCTAGCCTGCCTGGCGATTAGTTCACGTGTCAGCATTAGGTGCTGGAATAGCAGCAGGTGCTCCAAGAGCCCAAGGGAGAATTCTGGAGCATTCCACTGGAATCTGTGCGTAGGAACAACTTTTGAATATTTTACTGTGAAAGGACCCAGTTTTTAAAAGGAAGTTTTAGCTCATTTATACTTGAACATAGCTATTATATGTTCACTGTCAAAGTCTTTTGTGAATCAGAGTGCTTCACTGAAGATAAGACACAGCACATGTGAGTTCCTTAGTGACTTCAGAGGTACCAAAGTGGGTGACAATCCCTAACATAGCACTAGTTAGTGTGAAGAATATCACACCAATTATATTTGAGAAATGTCTTTCTGAGTTTTTATCAATACCCCAATTAAAATGTTGTGTAAAATAGTGGTCAAAAGGGACTTGTTAGAATAATGGATTGCACCTGAACAGTAGTATTTTAAAATAATGCTAATTAATTGCACATGTAAAACCACAGACTTTTTTTTTAAAGTTGTTCTTTAAAAACAAAATATTAAAAAAACCTGACCATTATAAATATACCTTAAATCTTTATCTAGTAGGTTCCCAGTTAAATCAAAGTAATGCTACCTTTCAGTAGTCCTTTTTATTCTGAAAGAAAACAAAGATATTTGCAAGTCTGCCCTAAAATAAAAATTTAATACAAATACCTTTATTCACCAATTATGAAACACACTTACTAGGAGAAAAAAAAATACAGCTCAGAACCACTGACTATTTGAGAGTGGAAAACAAAACAGATCTTCTTAGTAGAGGAGATACAAGGGAATTAAAGCCAAGAGAAGGATCCAATTGGGGATTTGGCTAGGGTGTAGAGTTTAATCCTACTTGCAGCGCTTAAACAAATCCACGGCAAAATTAAATATCAGAGCCAAAGGTTGGGCTCAGTGACTGACTTTTCTCCACTCCCTCTCTGGTGGGGCAAGTCCCCAAGGTGTTGGGGAGGAGGCCAAGTTCCCTGTGTGAGGAATCATGGCCCCACCTCCCTTCCCTCCAGTCAGAAGCTGTGGTTGGCACACAGCCACTGTGGCAGGTCTCCCCTTCACAACTGCCTGTTCATCTCCACAGGTCAGGAAAGAACAGTAGTCGTCTCCCCCTCCATTGACCTTCAGCCTATTGACCATCTTCCTAAACTGCTACCATTGGACTATTTAAGCCAAAAAACTGTCATCATTTACTATCAATAACTGGTCACCATTTACTATCAGTGAAAACAATTGAGATCCTAGTCAAGGAAAAGGAATATTTTAAATCCATCACCAAAGTATTTCCCAAGCTGTGGGACATACTGTATGTGAGATGCAGGGAAGGTCTATCTTTTTAGCACTCTTTTAATAGTTCTGATTACACTGAAGAGAAAAAAAAAAATCTTGGTCTAATTTTTAATAATTCCTTGTCTCTCCTGTCCCAGGAAGCAGACTGTAGGCCAACCTTGTGCTGTGGCTAGAATTTCATCCTATTTTTAGGGTTATTAAAAAATCTATAATGAGTTACAGTGGGTTTTCATTTAGGGGACAGATATAAAGTTCCCTTTCAAAATAGATGTAATCTAAAAAGTGGGCAGGCTTAAAGGAAAATATTAAGTTAATAATAAAACAAGTATTATATAGCTATGACAAAAACCAGGGCATAAAGGCTGGGAAACACAGCATTCCCATATTCTCTCAAGGCTTAATCCCTGTAGTGAAGTTCTTCTCTATCTGCACAAAGTCAGTGGCATTTTATTGTGGCAATTTTTTAAAGCAAGTAGTTAAGTGAAATAAAACAAAAACAAAACATACTCTTCTGCCTGGATAGAGTCAACTGGAGCCACATAGTTGCTGGGAATGTACCCCGTCTCTCCAGTTGTCAAGGAACGGGCTTCCCACCAATCTCCTTCCCTGTAAAGGAAATAGAGAGAAGTGAATATGTTGCCCATTTCAACCTTTTACAGTTAGACTTGATGATGTAAGTAGTCTACTACTTAGTCCTTGTGTCACCTGCTTTCTCCAGCCTTGTTCCTTTTCTCTAAACTCCAACATAGCGCCTCCCCATGAAGATCTGATAGTTTACCGTCTCACAGTCGCCTATGGGTTGACACCTGTGTTCTCCTGCCTTATTTGTGAATTAAGAATGCAGGGCGCAGGGGTAGGGGTGTAGCTCAATGGTAGAGAGCTTGTCTAGAGTGCATGAGGCCCTGGGGTTGATTCCCAGCATACAGGCATACACACAAATAAATAAAACAAAAATAAAATAAAAAAATAATAAAAAAGAATGTAGGTTCTGGCCATGAGAAAGCTTTTTTTGTGGGGGAGGCATTTTGCCTGGGAAGATGCACAGCTGGACAGAGGGAAGGGAACCCAGCCTCAGCCTACATCTAGAAAAGCATCTCAGCTGCAGATGGTCTGGGGAGGGAAGACTCTGAGGAGGCCTCGTCTGTGCTCCATGTGTGCTCTGGATACCTGTCTTGTCCACTCTCTAGAAAATGAGGAGATGCATCTTTCTAGATGCATCTAGAAATGAGTTAGAATGATCAAGACTGTAATAGGACAGGCCTTCCCCAGGCATTTTCAGTTTTAGGTTATTCCATTGAATATTCACAGTTCTGGCCCGAGTCTGATGGGTGGGTGAGGGCAGCTGGGTGCAGCCAAGGGCATGCCAGGTGAAGTGCAACACTTCTAGGGGAGTGAGATTTTAATTCATATAAGTTTGTTCCTCACTATGAGCTCTCAGAGGACACTACTGTTAACTTAAAGTCACTGAGTAAATGAAGCAGTTTAAGTTCATATGCTTAAAGTCACACAGGTTTACATGAGACCAAGAACAGGGATGGAGGGTGTCCCTCTTCCCATTAACAGTGGGTAGGTGAGCTGGGTGTGGCCATGCCTGTAATCCCAGTAGCTCAGGAGGCTGAGGCAGGAGGATCCCAAGTTTGAGGTCAGCTTGGGCACCTTAGTGACACCCTGTCTCAAAATAAAAAGTAAAATGGGGTAGGAATGCAGCCCAGTGGTAGAGTGGCCCTGAGTTCAATCACCAGTACCGCAAAACAAATAAAATAATGGGTGGGTGACAGGCTGTGTGTGGGGGCTGCATCTCTGACTGGCAGAGTGTCCCCCCACTAGCCCACTAGCCTGCAGTCAAGCAAGTGAGGGTGAAGGGGGACATGACTGCCTGTAAGCACATCAGGCCTCTCAGACTGACCATCAGAGGTCTAGCACCTTCTCTTCCTCCTTTTTTGGTTCTGGAAGACAGCAAGAGAAACCTTAGGTCTTTTTCTTTTCTTTTTTTTTTTTTTTTTAACTTTTGGCTGGGCTTTTTGTCAAAGCTCTCAGCCAGGGAAGAACGTGTTTTGGCTTTGAGCTGGGTAAAAGATCTTTCCCAGACTGACTTAGGTAGAAACTAACCAGCCTCCATATTAGATCTGAGTCTTCCTTCAGTGTTCTCTTAATATGAACCCCTAAGCACAAGCCAGGCCAGGTATAGATGTGGGAAAGTGTTTGCATAAATTGCAGAACAGCTCATGGAAAACGAGGGTGCTGGCAAGGACTTCTAAAATGTATCTTTTTTTTTTTATTTTTTAATTTTTATTTTTTTAATTTTATTTTTAAAATGTATCTTTTAATTAGTTCTCAGTCTCTCCTTTTAAACCCTGTTAAACACATAGAATGAATCAAAAGAGGGAGATTATAGTTCTCACATCCAGAAATTCCTTTAAAATCATAATCTTAAATTCAGCTCATGTCCAGATTTTTATTATGAAATTTTTAGACATACCAAAGAATATGTGAACCTACTGCCCAACTGAAGAATTGGAGATCATTACCAAGTGTGTGGACTCTACACCATGCAACTTCTCTGTCTGATATATCCCTCTCTCTTTAAATGCACACAGTTATAAGCCTATCATCTAAGAACATATGCAGAAATTTATTTTTTTCTTTCAATATTACATGGATAAAGAAATGGCTTCTGGAGGCAGTCTTCCTTCCAATACAGTGACAATGTTTACTGCTCTTAAATTCCACTAGATGGAGACATTTCATCACAAAAAACCAACAACACCCATCCTCCCCCCCCCCCCCCCCCCAATTCTTCAACCTGGGAAATGCTCCAAAATGGCGAGGAAAAAATTAAGTGCCTGTAGCGCAGGCTTATTTTTCAATGCACCATAACTTTCATCAGGTTAGTTTTAATTGAATTAAACTAAGGAAAAAAAAAAAAGCTAGCATCAATATCAGGGTATGTGGAAATGTCAATGGGTGCAGGAAGCCAATATATTTCACTGCAAATTGGGACAAGCCCAGTCTTATTCAGGTAATTTGGCAATAAGGAAGTAATTTCCAATTCAGATTCAGCATTAACTACCTCATTTTGGTCTAGGCACCTAAATAGTTTAGAATAGATTAGAATCCAACTATTGGCTCATTCAAAAGCTATGTATGCATGTATGAAGAGTTTATGACTTCCTTATGTGACCCCATTAATCTCACAAGGGCTTTAGTTACTTAGGAGAAAGGTACCCTCTTTGATTTTTCCGTTTCTAGGCCATCAGGGTCACTTTCACCATCAAAATGACACGAGGTGACAAGATTCAATGTATATGAAATGAACCTCACATTTTATTACATTTGCTTCAAGATTACTCACATTGGGCCCAGAGAGTCTGGTATAGACTCAATAATGTCTATCAGAAGTTATGGAATAAGTGAATAAATACCAATTGACCAACAAATAAATAATACACTCCACAAATTGCATTGATTTAGGAGAACAGGATCTCTCATACACTAATTTTATTTTACTTGGGTTATTTTGGGCAATTAGCATTATTAAAGCTGCATTTCTTTAAACTATTTTTACAGTTCAGTTTTCTTTTTTTAATTCACACTTGGTGAGCTATTCTTTAATGGTTATATTGTTTTGATTCAACTGTATTACTTAAACCCTGATGCTGGTTTAGAATGGCTTCTAACTTTTTATAACAGCCTCCAGTTCCTCTGGCTTAAAGATTTATTAAAAGGGCCTGTTCCCTAATCCCACAAAATGCTAACAGGACTTGTGGTCTTAGGAGCTGGGAGCCCAGGAATCCTGTAGCCCTGATGGAATCAGGAATTGCTATTTGCCAATAGCAGTCAATGTGATCTGCCCAACCATCGAGCATTTTATTATACATGCTGGATTCTTTCTAAATTTGGTCACTGCCCATCTTGCTTTCAGAGGACATAATAATTTTATCAAATGTTTGGGTGGGGTGGTTCTAAACCAGGATTCTTCTGATCACAACAGAAAACACTTGTAAAGAGGCCCTAGGCAATGACTACTACTTCACTCTGTGTAAAATACAATACATACTTTTGAGAGGACAAGAGTCATTGTTTTGAGATGGCATATCACTGGTCATAAAATGTGAAAAAAGAGAATAAAATGAATGAACTTAAGTATTTTGCCAAATGGGTTCAAGTTCAATAATGTCCTGACACACTACACTGTGCAGCAGGTCAATTAACAGCAGGCTCATTTAACAGCCGGTCAAGGAAGTGCGCCTGCCTGTGCTGGGTGGCAGTGCCTCTGCTTCTGGGCACAGCTGCACACACCTATCCCATGGCAGGCACTGCACTGTCAAACAAACCTGGGCTGGGAGTGTGGCTCATTGGTAGAACACCTGCCTAGCGTGAGCAAGACCCTGGGTTCCATCCCCAGTATTGCAAAAACCCCAAACGAAAAAACACAAACAACATTCCAAACTGTGTGGCCTCCAGTCTCTGCCTTTTGACAGGGGTAGGGAGTGGGAGGTGTGGCAGCTGTCCAGGGAGCCCTCTGCTGCAAGGGAGGGGGCCAGAGGCAGGGAGGCCTGCAGGGGAGGAGCGCTTCTGCTGCCTCTGTCGGGGCTTTGTTTTTCCTTCACAATTTTCTCTTCCCTGTTATTACCCTTGACTCAGGGAATCGTATCTGGTACACAAACCTTATTTTTCTTTTCCATAACCTTGCAAAAGGGCATTTAAATGGCATGTAGGATGAGGTGTTTCACTAGTAAAAGAGAAGAACATTAAGAGGGGAAAACCTTTGTAATGGTTTCTTCTAGGAGAACAGGGTCAGAGGCCAATAGGCCTCCATAAGCATCAAAGGCCACGCATAAAAATCACAAAATACAGACTGGATCCCCCCCTTAAATGTTTCTCCAAAATTCAGTTTGATGACATAGTGGATCCTTTCTAGATTGTCAAGGAGGAAGTCATGAATTTGAGTTTGATAGGGACTGACTTTGCAAGTGCCCATACCACCTGATGTAGACTCATCTGCACTGTGGAGAATACCTGGCAAGCAGAGCTGTGTGTATTGGTACTTCCTACTACTCCTGGTTCTTACCTTTTAAATTTACAAATAGTTTTAAATTTGTAATCAGTCTTGCCATTTAGGGAATATTGTATAAACTGGGGAGGAGAAGTGGTGCGTATTTCAGAATTTAAAGTTAATAGATTCTGACAAGAAGCATTCATCTGAGAATCAAACAATAAGGAATCAGAAACCAGAAGAAATTAAGGCCAAATCCCCTCCTCTTCACCTCTCAGCCAACTTTCTAAACCTTCATGTAACTTGGATGGTTGAATTGCTTTTGGTGGGGGTATCTGGGTCCTTCCAAGGTCACACCTGACCTTGTACTCAGGATGTGGCCTCCACCTCCCAGTCTGGGCTTTGCCACCTGCTACTTTCTGCATTTGGGCAGTTCCCTAACCTGGGCCTCCGACTCCTCAGATGTCTGACGACAACTATGACACATACCTCAGACAGTTGTTCTGAAGAATAAATGAGAGCATGTGTGGCTCAGCACATGGCCTGCACATAAGGTGCCTTCAATAAATGGCAGCTGTTTACTATTTTAAACAAATTCTTGTGGCTACAGGAGGAGGTCTCCTGGGGGAGGAGGGGCAGGTAATGTTCTTGACCTGGAGCTGGTTGCACAGGCATGCTCCATTTGTGAAAATTAAGCAAACTGTATGCTTTTAAGAAATGGTGGTGAAATATAAGAAAAAAAATGTAGGAAATGTAAAATATATCCCTTTAACCATTTTAAATGTAAAGCTGTGTGCCAGTGAGTACATTCACACTCTTGTACAACTATTGCCAAATACATTGTTCATCTGTGTACTTTTCTGCATGTATATCATTAAGTAAAAAACAAACAAATCTACCCACACCTTTGTGAATGATGACAATAATAGTAATTTTTAAAACCCTGTGGCTACTGGCTATGTAGATAGTATCTTCTGATGTCTAGACGAGAGCTATTGGCTTCTCATAGAGGGACTCAGTTCTTGCTGTTGAAAGGTGGCATGTTGTCAGTGTATAGTCCTGAGAGTTGGGGCACCTCCCAGGGAGGGGTGGGTTTTCCCAAGGAGATCTAAAGGGAGTTTCCAGGTCTAAGGGCTCCTTCTTACTTCTTCATGCTCATCTTTTTGGAAAAGCTGAGGAGCCAGGCTTCAAGTCTTTCTACCACCATGAAATCCAGCTTGCTCAGACAGCAGAGAAGACGCAAAAACAACCAGACAAGGTGGCAGAGAGGGGGAAGCTCCTACTGTGCCCACCCCTCGGCGCCCCTAGGCATTTGCATACCCTAGAAACAGAAATAAAAAGTCTTTCTGATCGCTTATGCGCTCTCGAGGACAACTCACAGATACATTGGGAACCGCCAGCATTTGAAAAGAAAAATGGACAGAGTGTCCATCAGTCAGTAGATTTCAAAACAATAAAAAATCTCAAAGAGGCAGTAATGACTTATGGGCCCCAAGCTCCTTTCACGTTGAGTATGCTGGAGTCCCTTAACACCTTTAGCTTAACCCCCTCAGACTGGAAAAGTCTATGTAAAGCAACATTAAGCGGGGGGCAATTCTTGGTTTGGCGATCGCAATTTCAAGAACTTTGTATAGAAACGGCTAAAAGAAACGCGGCTGCAGGGTTTGAAAACTATAATATAGACATGCTCACAGGAGAAGGGCAATTCGCAGACTTACAAGCTCAAACAGATTATGACTCAGATATATATGCTCAGATAAATGCAGCTGCCTTAGAGGCATGGAAAACTGTACAAGGACCTGGGGATCTACAAGGTAGCTTGTCAAAAGTGATTCAAGGACCTAATGAGCCGTATGCCGACTTTGCTGATCGACTTTTGAGAACTGCAGGTAGTGTGTTTGCAGATGTTGACCAAGCTATGCCTTTAGTTGTTCAATTAGCTTATGAAAATGCAAATAAATGGTGCCAAGCAGCCATCAGGCCATGGAGAACTAAAAAGGATCTTTCCGTATATATACAACTATGTAAAGATATAAATGGCGCCTTTGTCACAGGAAATGTGATTGCAGCCTCAATGAGAGGTGCTTCCTCTCGAAATTTCACAAAGGCTAAACGTAGACATTATAATCAATCAGGATATTCCAGGCAAAATTATTATAATCAATCAGGCAATTCTAGGCAAAATCCCAAAAGAGAAATAAGATCAAGCTCATACCGTGCCCCAGGCCGCTGCCCCAGGTGTAAAAAGGGAAATCATTGGGCCAATAAATGCTATTCAAAATTTGACATCCATGGAAATCCTTTGTTCAGGAATTCAAAAAACGGGGCACGGGGCCCAGTACCCCGGGGCCCACAAATGTACGGGGCATTGCAGAAGGAGTATCCTCAAGCATCCACTCAGATGCTTCCCCGACACAATCCCTACTACCCATCCACTCCCTCGCCAGAGGAACAAGAGGAAATGCAGGATTAGACCTCTGTTCCACCGCCCGAATAGTGTTAACACCTGAAATGGGGGTTCAACTGATTCCCACAGGAGTCAGGGGACCTCTTCCCTCAGGGACTGTAGGACTTATTATCGGGCGTAGTCCTAAAAGCTTATTAGGTTTGCAAGTGACCCCAGGTGTAATAAACTCAGACTACAAAGGGGAAATAAAAATAATGCTTAGCTCACCCCAAAGTGTAAGTTCTGTTAATCAAGGAGATAGAATTGCTCAGTTGCTTCTCCTTCCCAATTTTACATAATTCATTTAAAATGGGTATGCCTCAAGAAGGGAACAATAGAGGATTTTGTTCCACTGACTCAAGTCCCATGGCTTGCTGGGTTCGAGACTGTTCAAGGAGGCCTATGTGTAAAATAAAAATCCAAGGAATAGAAATGGAGGGATTAATAGATACTGGAGCTGACTCTTCCATTATTAATTTACGCCAATGGCCCAAGCACTGGCCTCTGCAAAAAGCTTCAACCAGTTTAAGAGGCTTGGGATATAATAACCTCCCAGATAAAAGTGCAGTAATTTTAAAATGGGAGGATGATGAAGGCCATAAAGGAACATTTCAGCCTTATGTTTTACCTAATCTACCGGTTACTTTATGGGGAAGAGATATTTTGCAACAAATGGGAGTACACCTTGCAACCAAGCCTGCAGATGTTAAATGTGAAAACCTACAGGGTAATCTTAACCATAAAAGAACTCATTATCAAAAAGTACAGAGTAATCTTAACCCTAAAAGTAATCATTGTCATAAAGGAAAAAGATATTTTTTTTCGGGGCCACTGAGAAAATAATTTTGAAAATACCATGGCTTTCTGATAAGCCAGTGTGGGTCCCTCAGTGGCCCCTATCTAAAGAGAAATTACAAGCGGCCCACCAATTAGTTCAGGAACAATTAGAAGCAGGTCATATAGAACCTTCCACCTCTCCCTGGAATTCCCCCATATTTGTGATCAAGAAAAAGTCAGGAAAATGGCGATTGTTACATGATCTTAGACAAATCAATAAAACCATGCAAGTTATGGGGCCTACTCAACCTGGACTTCCTAGTCCCGTAGCTATTCCAAAAAATTTCCATCTTATTACTCTTGATATAAAGGATTGCTTCTTTTCTATTCCCCTACATCCTCTGGATGCCCCCAGGTTTGCTTTTTCCGTTCCTTCTATGAACAATAATGGCCCTGATCAGAGATATCAATGGAAGGTTTTACCACAGGGAATGGCTAATAGCCCACCATATGCCAAATATATGTGGACAAGGCTATCCAACCCATTAAAAATAAATATCCAAACCTCATGTGTCTACATTACATGGATGATATTTTATTGGCCCACCCTAATCAAAAAATCTTATTTAATATATTCAGTGATGTGGTAGAAAAATTAAAAAAATATGGATTATATATAGCAGAAGAAAAAGTTCAAACCAGATCTCCCATATTATATTTAGGATTTAAAATCATGGATACTTTTGTTAGACCCCAAAAAATTTTAATAAATAAAGAACATTTGACCACCCTCAATGATTTCCAAAAACTACTGGGAGACATTAATTGGCTTCGCCCTACACTAAATCTCACTACTGGCCAACTAAAACCTTTATTTGACATCCTTCGTGGAGATCCTGATCCATCTTCACCACGAACATTGACTCCTGATGCTAGGAAAGCTTTAAAGTTAGTAGAAAAAGCCATCGAAGGAGCTCATTGTGATAGATTTGATTTAACTCAACCGCTGATGTTGATTATTATTTCTTCACAATATACACCCACAGGAGTATTTTGGCAACAAGGGCCTTTATTATGGATACATTTGCCCGTCTCTCCTAAAAGTATAATTGAATCTTATACCTCCATGGTGGCTAAACTTATTCTTCAAGGACTTAAGACTTCTACTAAAATATTTGGCATTCACCCTGCTACTATTATTACTCCCTATTCATCATCACAGATTGAATACTTATGCTTCAATGATAATGATTGGGCTATAGCTAAATGCTCTACTTCTGCAAATTTTGATAATCATCTTCCTAAGTCCCCTATATTATCTTTTTGTATTAATCATCCTATTATATTTCCACAGGTAATAAAAAATCAACCTATTCCTAAGGCATTTAATGTATTTACAGATGGGTCCTCAAATGGTACTGCTACAGTAGTCACTAAAAAAGAAAATATGACTTACATAACTGCACACAAATCAGCTCAACTAGTGGAATTGGAAGCTGTGGTAAGAGCTCTGGAAAATTTTAGGGACCAGCCCGTAAACATTTTTTCAGATAGCCACTATATTGTACAAGCCGTCCCAAAATTAGAGTTAGCAGGACCAATAGCACCTCATACTCCAGCCTTTAAATTGTTTTATCAAATACAAAAACTTTTGTGGGCAAGAAAAGAACCTCTATTCGTAGGCCATATTAGAGCACATACTAATTTGCCTGGTCCCCTCCATGAAGGTAATCAAAAGGCTGATGAACTTACAAAAACAGTATTTATACTTTCAGCGCTACAACAAGCTACTTTATTTCACTCCCAGTTTCATGTCAACAGAACCACCTTGCAACGTAGGTTTAAAATCACAAAGGAGCAAGCCAGAACAATTGTAAAAGATTGTAAATCTTGTATGACACATTTGCCCAATCCTCATTTCGGCGTTAACCCTAGAGGATTGATGCCCAATCATTTGTGGCAGATGGATGTTACTCATGAGCCAAGTTTTGGAAAATTGCGATTTATTCATGTGACCATAGATACATGTTCAGGCATGATTTTTGCTTCCTTACATTCTGGAGAAAAAGTTAAAGATGTTACATCTCATTGCTTGCAAGCTTTTGCTGCATTGGGCATCCCTAAAATGCTTAAAACAGATAATGGCCCCGCATATACGTCCTCATCTTTCAAAGAGTTTTGCGCAAAATTCAATATATCCCATAAAACAGGCATCCCATACAATCCTCAGGGTCAGGGCATTATTGAAAGAGCAAACCGAACACTGAAAATTATGTTATTAAAACAAAAAGAAGGAAATTGGAAAAGTCCTAAGGACAGATTGGCAGTTGCCCTGTTTACCTTAAATTTTTTAACTTTAGACTCTAATGGTTATTCTGCTGGAGACAGACATTGGAATCCACACCAACAACATAAACCTTTGGTTTACTGGAAGGATGTTCTTTCAGGTACATGGAAGGGTCCAGATCCAGTATTAATTTGGGGAAGAGGATCTGTTTGTGTTTTTCCAAAAGACGAATCCTCTCCAATATGGATACCATCTAGATTAATAAAACAGGTACCACATCAAAATGATCAAGATGAAGTTATTGAAGAATCAAGATTAATAAAAAAGGTACAAAATCAAGAGGACCAAGATGAAGGTATAGAATGATTCCCTCAAAAGAGTCCTTCAAAATATTTCACAACTTAAGTGTCATTTCTCCCGGCCGGGACGAGGAGATCTCTCTTTAGTGTGCACACAATTGTATTTTTTTTTCTTCTTTTTATATTTCTTCTTTTTATACATGTCTTTATGTCTGTACATTTGTCTATATTTCATGTTAATGTGACGTCACAAATATATGTTTGTATGTTTGTTTGTCCAGTGTGACGTCACATAGATCAAAGCGCTTATGAAAAAGAAAATATATATATATATGGATCCAAATAACTTTAATTCATTTTAGGTTTAGAGTATTCAATTTAGGTAAATAATTTTATAAATGAAGGTACTTTCAATTTTGATTTATAGGTGTCCCTGGGACTTCTCTTTAGCAAACAATATGACTAGTGCTATATAACCTGATATTTTGGTGTTTTGACTTAAGATTGTTTATTTGTTATTAACTTCATTTGTTTAATAGCTCATTAATTTCAATTATCTCAACAGGTAAAAGATTGCTCTGTATACAGAGACTCAAGGGTTCCAGCTAACAAATTATTTCTCTAAAGTGCCTTTACCTTTTCTTTAATCTATCTTTAATGCAGTAATTACCCTCAGTCTTTGTTTTGTTCTAAATATGATATTTTTCCAACTTATGTTTTGTAGAAGCTCAACCAGCGATGTGTGTGAACAAAAATCAACTTTAATTTTCTAATCTAATTATTCTATTTTGTAGTTTGACAACTCGCCTCTTGACTCAGTGCTGCAATAGCACTGCCTTTCCTTTAATAATTGATGCTTGAGTTTCTAGGTAGCGGGCCCTGAAGATTTGCCGGTGGCATTGTCTAAACATAAAAAAGACGTCTACTGCTACAGCTGCAGGGATCGCGGCCGCCGCAAGCATCCCTGCTGCTCAAACATCAAACAACCTCACCAAACAGTGTGGCCTCTGCTCTACATGCATGGGGCCCTCCTACATCAACATGTTACAACAAATGGACATTTTGATCTTTCATTGTTTGGGACTTTACGGGACAATGCCTTGCGGGTATTTGTCTAGAGAATTCAGTGTGTTACTTGTTGGAACTTAGGGCAGCTGATTTGTTTAAACAATTTGATATGCTATGCAATTTGGCTCATCACCAAAAGGCTTGTAGCCTTAAAGCCGCAACATCTCCTCACAATTGGACGGCTGTTAGTCATCATATATAGTCGATCCTAAAGGGCTCCATTGGATGGCTGGTTAGCCAATGACGGGTAAGATCCCCAGAGGGGGACAACCTAAGACAGGCACAGTCGCACGGGACAGTCTCATGTGGCCGACATATCAACCTAAGACAGGAGTCAAGGGCACAGCCTTGATTATCCGATGACGGGTAAGAATGTTGGTTGCACATAGACGTCCTAGAGCATTACCTCTTTTAAAACAAAAAGGGGCAGGTGGCAATCTTTCCTAACCACCAGAGAGTGCTCACTTGAGGCGAGCACTTGAGGTGTCTGGCTTGCTGACGGGGGGGACACCACCACCATTTTCTTGGGAGACTGGAATTTCCTGGAGGGCCCTCACCTGTGCACACTGCCTTAAGCTAACAGAGGTAATATTTAAAAACCATATGAAAATGTGACCCATATTTACTCTTCTTATAGAAGTATTAAGGGTTAAAGTTGAGAAGTGTCACTCTTAACTTTTCCCACTCCCTGCTTAACTGTTCTTCCTAGTGGCCACATTTTAAAGGCCTGCCTTATAGTCATTCACTGAGAGGGTGGAATTGCTGCTTTTTTGCCTCACAAAGATTTTCATTATGGGGGAACACCTCCATGGGCCTCACCCGTTGGACTGTTGGGCAGTTGTAAAAACAGAAGGAACTTGTTGTTGGCCCTAAGTGAGGGCTTAGCTAGTATGACATCCAAAATGTGAAGAGAATCTCATGGTAGAGAGTATGTAATGTGGGGGGCCAAGTCATGTGTCAATCATTTGAGAGAGAAGTGCCGGGGACAGTGGAGGGTAATGCTGCTGCTTCTACAAATTTTTTTGTTTTATTCTATGGTACTGGGGGTTCAACCCAGGGGCACTCAGCCACTGAGTCACATCTCCAGTCCTTTTTTTTGTATTTTATTTAGAGACAGGGTCTTGCTGAGTTGCTTAGGGCCTTGCTGAGTTGCTGAGGCTGGCTCAGCCTCCCATGCTGCTGGGATTATAGGTGTGCACCATGGTGCATGGCCCACAACCTTTGAACTAAAACCTACACCCCAAAACATGGACTCTGCTACTTCACATCCTCTAAAAAGCCCCTTGAACATACAGCATTATATAGCACTGCACTGTGCCATCGGATCTTCTCTCAAATTACATGACTTTGAACTAGTGAATTTCTCAATCATTCTTTTAGCTTTTCAGGCACTTGGCAAGGCACAGGCTACACACAAGAGCTCCTTCCCAATCTGAAAGGCATGCACACTTTCCCCTTCCTCCCAAACTTACGAGCTGTTCAATATTTGAAATTTTTCTCCTTTATGAAAACTCAGGTCATCTTCTGTCCGTGCTTCATAGTCATAAAGAGCCACAAATAGTGTCACTCCTGATAAAACAAGGAGAGAGATCATTACACAAGGGGACATTAATGCTAAGAAATTAGTCTCTGCTAAAATCTCATTCTCAAAATCTACGTTTAGTCAGTGCCAATAATGTGATGAAGTGTTATAATTAATGTGGGAAAACCAGAGGCACGGGATCAAATTTATGCCTTGGTTGTTGTAGGGGATCATTATTTGATGTGACCAAAAACCTGGAGCTGGAGGACTTCTCTCTATATACCTTTGAATGAGTCCTGGGGAAGAGATAGATACTAACGTCATGTTCAAGGGCAGCAGCAGCATTATGGTTCAGATTAGCAGGACTCTGCAGCAAGGACCAGCACCCTTTCTCTCACACACATTCTCCTCTGTTTGGAAGCCCAAGTTAAGTTCTGAGTAAACTGGGTCAATCATTCCCATGGCATAACAGTCATGTAGAGTGTAACAGGAAACTCCTTCTGTGGCTTGGGGAAAGTTAGAGATGTTCTATAATGCTCACTCCAATTGAAGGGTGCACTGCCCTTGGCATCTGCAATTGCTTTTGTAGATTTGAGCTGTCTGCCCCCGCCCCCGCTGAAACTCAACTGCCCTCTCCCTGGCCTCCTCCTTCCTCAAACTCACCTCTCCTCACAGGGTCTTATAGTACTCATCCATTCTATGTCTTCTCATCTAGTGCCTCTCCAAAGAGGCCCATTCTTCCTTGCAGAAGTTTGTTAACAATAGCAAAAAATGTCCAGACTCCCATCTGGCCCACGACTTACTTTATACCATAGGCAGAATTCAAAAAGGTGGCTCTCAATGGCTCCTGCCGCAGGTACTCATGCCCTTGTGCCATCTCCTTCCCTTGAGTGTGGACAGAACCTACTGATTTGCTTCTAACCAAGAGAAGGTACAAAGGTGATGGGATGCCCTTTAAGTGATTAGGGTCTTCCAAGAAGACTCTCTTTCTACATCAGCTTGTATACTTTGATGAAGCAAGGTATCATGTTGGCAAGACCCATGTGACAAAGAACTGGCTAGCAGCCAGAGAATCTAACCCTGCCAACACCACACCACATGAATTCAGAAGCAGATCATTTTCAGGTGAACTGTGAGCTGACGGCAGCCTGGCCAGCGCACTATGACAGCAGCTGGGGGAGATCCCGAGGCAAGGGACCCTGCTAAATCATTCCTGGATTCCTGACCCACAAGAACCATGAGATAATGAATGTGTATTGTTGTAAGTGGCTAAGTTTTGTGATAATTCATTACTTAAGAATTGATAACTAAACATTTCATTTCTCTGAGACCTGTTTTCTCATTTGGATCTCCACACACGTCAACGTGCCTGCTATGGCCTGCAGGCATACACCCTGCTCTTTTACCAAGCTTCCATGTTGCTGTGTAGGTAGTTCCAAGGAAACAGATGTGTCCATGGGACTCACAAGAGTCGGAGATTGTGGAAGGACTTATCTTTTCACCCCATCCCAAGTGGGACTAACTATTGGAGAGTCGGTACTCGGATGGCCTGACCCTACAGAGAAGAGTTTACTGGGAAACTGGCTTCTTTGTTCGGATTTCTTTAAAAGGTTAGAAAAGAGATTGGCTGCAGGGTTGGGGATATAGCTCAGTGGTAAAGTGTTTGCCTAGAAAAGAGACTGGCTTAAAACAAATATGTGGGTACCTCTAAGTTCATGCCTATTCTTATTTAATACTCTATTAATAGATTCTCTTCAGTATATAATTTAAAAACAGAGCCAAGATCATATTACAGTGATACATGCAGACCCATATTTATAGTAGCACAGTTCACAACAGCCAAACTATGGAACCAGCCTAGGTGTCTATTGATGGATAAATGGATAAAGAAAATGTAGTATATATGCCCGCTGGAGTTTTATTCATCCATAAAGCAAAATGAAATGATGTCATTTGCAGGAAAATAGACGGAACTAGAGATAATTCTGTTAAGCAAAATAAATCAAATTCAGAAGGTCAGGGGACATGTGTTTTCTCTCATATGCAAAAGCTAGAGAGGAAAGAGAAAAAGAAAGATGAGGGTGGATCTCATGGAAATCAAAGGGAGATCAATGGAGGAAAGAGACCAAGGGGTTGCCTCCCACCCCTTGGAAGGGGGGAAGTGCTGGGGATAGATATTGGCCAAATTTAGCTATATTGTGTGCATGTATGAATATGTAACAACAAATCCGTATTATGTACAGCTATAATGCAGCAATTAAAAAAACATGGAGGGAACCCCCCAAGAAAAAAACAATAGACACAAGCCTTTCTGCTGTGTGGAAGCCAAAGAAGGCCCATGGAGATGGACCCTCCCACTCTCCCCTTACATCAGTTAACAAGTTCTTACTGAAGGTTTTTTAATATCCTAGGGACTGAGGAGGGAATTGAAGGAGGTTACTGAGAAATGCAGACACTGCTCTTAGCCTTAAGGGACTAAACGTAGCATTGGGAGAAAGAACTGCACATACAATAAAACCAATTAATACAAGGCAGGGAAATCTGCTACGTCTGGGGATAAGGGATCAGATCGCTTCTTAGACTGAGGTCGTCCCTGACTGCAGTGTACATGCACATATTAGAAGCAAGTAGCCCTCTCTTGTAAACTTAATGATTGATACCTGCAGACTAAGGGGTTCATGTCCAGCATTCATGAATGAGTGAATTCTGTGTCGGCAGAATTAAGTCTGTACTGGCAAAGCACTCATGCTTCTCACAGTGGAGGTGTGCATATGTGTGTGTGTGTGTGTGTGTGTGTGTGTGTGTGTGTGTCTGTCGGTCTGCTAGATGCACTTTTGACTCTTCTTTTTTCTGCATCCTCAAAAGACATAGGACCCTAGAGTGCCAGTCTACTATTCTTCCCTCCTTTCTAAAGACTTTCTGGGAAGACAGGAGGGATGGGTGAGTGTACCACAAGAGGCCTAGAGGAAAGGGAAGCTAGAGCCAGTGCAGTACAGGGGTGAACACAGACGTTTTTCTACTGGGCACAGTATCACATGCTAGTGCAAGAGAAGCAGACACTGTCCAAAGGCTCTAGGTCAGATGCCCTGAAATAACTACACTACCAAGTATTGGGTGCAGGGTTGGGGAAAAAGCCCTGCTAATGCCTTGTTAGTGGAAACTCCCCTGGTAAAAAGGCACAATGAGTCATTATATAAGGCAAAGACATCTGCTCCCAGATGAGCTGGGAGATGTTGCATTCTTTTAAACTTCTGTAATAAAACAATTTTGGAACAAATAATGTCATGTATCTAGTTACCATGGTTCATATACTGGGAAAAGATCTGGAAGGCTAAGGATGCATGAGATAACTTACAAATATTTTGGAAAACATATGTTTGAGAATGTGTGCCAGATATTTTACAAAGTATTAGCTAAGTCAGCAAGTACACATAGCAGTATAATATAGCTGTATGATGTGAAAGGAAAGACAAAGAAACTTCGGGGTGGGGGCGGGAGAGAGAGAGAGAATGGTCTCTTAAGGATACATAAGACTTGACTTTAAAACATACAAAGAATAGAATAAAAAATACATGGAAAAATTTGAGGGTTGATAATCTCAGTTATACAGAAGATAATGGCAATATCATAGAACTGCTAACAAATGATCAAATATCATGCTACCAAACGACCCCATGTGCCAGGAAACGACAGGCAAGCTGGAGATCAGGAAGATGAGGAAGAAGGTGCATCCCACCGGAAAGCAGTAGAGGGAGGTAGGAGGAAGTACATTCATTTTGGAGAATTCAAGATACACACAGACCCAGTCCTGAAGCTTCTGATTCTTAAGATCTGGGGTGGTGCTTAGGCAACTGTATTATGAAAAAGCTGCCCCGGCTATTTTGGGCTAGCCAAGGTTGACAGCCCTTGGTCTCCAGGGCCTAGAATGTTGCAGCTCACTAACTCATGCAGAATCCTCACAGAGCAGCAACTTGGGATCCCTGACCCTCCTGTAGTCAGGCATTTTGATGTGTACATCAAACTTTTTTTTTTTTTTTTTAAATATTGGCCCTTCATCTGGTATAGAGTAGGTGGAAGCTGACCTGAGCCTGAAATGTTAGTCTAAGGGAGCTGACTAGAGCATATCCATTCAAGAATTAAGGACAGCTGTCCCTCTCCCTCTCAGTAGGGGCTTACCTGTTCCTCCTCGCGTACGCAAGGTCCCAGTGTGAGACGAGGAGTTCACACCCCCAAAGACAGTGAGTCCTTGGCCCCCGGCAGCGTGGAAGTTGTTGTAGTTTGGGATGGAGGTCACGCCGAAGCTGGGGTAGTGCTGAGGAGTGGGGTCTGTGCCATAGCGGTACCCTGAGCTCTGGTTCAGGCTGCCATCCCTCTCCTCCGTCAGTTTTGTTGCTTCTTTATCCTTACATTGCACACAGCCCATTATCTAAATTCCTGAAAAAAAAAAAAAAAATCAGGAAGGAGGTGCATGAACTTGGATGCTCCCTAGTTGCTGGGTTGCTTTAGTGCTACAAAGGAATAATTTATCAACCTCGTCCTTGGATATTTTAGGCCTATGGAGGATGTGAAGAAAAGCAGTAGCTGGGATTGATGGTGAGCAGGAATCTCAGTTCCCTGAACTCACAACCTCACTTGTTCCCCATGTTCCCTGGAAGACAGGATCATCACGGGGATGGTGTTTACCATGTAGCAATCTCCCTCAAATGAGGCCTGCACACCTTCAAATTCTGTAATATTACACACAAATGATTCTCATCATGCTTTTCTTTAGTTATCTTTAAAATATTGCATGCTCTATAAAACAATTCTAGAATAAAAACTTCCATGATGGCAAAGGAAATGTAAAGAAGAGTGCCTGGGAGTACTGGAAAAGCCAGAACAGGGTTCCTAACCCTCACCAGACCTCTTCACTCATAGGTACCCATTCTTCAGGCACAAAATGATAACAAGAATCAAAATGAAGAACTAGTTACTGAATGGGAAATAAAATTGCTAGAACCTAAGAGGCCCAAGATAGCCCACAGTAATACAATCGTTTAAAGCTGCTAATTAACTTTTCAATTTTCCATTAGCTTTTGACATTCTTCAAAAACATTAAAAAAAAAAAAACCCACTCCTATGTTCTAGAGCTAGTGGTGGATTAAAAACCTGAATCACTGTCACCCCACCCTCCTCAAACCCATTTTTCCCAGCATCCCCATCCTAGGAAATGGGATGTACAAAGACCGGCTTGCTCAAGTCAGAATCTGGAGAAGCATCCTTGTTCCTTCCTCCTTGTTTATTTTTGCTCTTCCTGTCTCACATACTTCTACTCAAACATGACCAATGTTTTAGTTCCTCAAGATTCTATTCTTTTACCCCACTTACCTTCAGGCCTTGGAACATGGCCTTAAAAACGCTCTTTCCCCCTCCTCTTTGATATGCAGGGTATCTTTCATTCCCAGTGAATGCATCACTTCCTCTGATTCCCCCACCTTCCCCCAGGCTGGGATAGTGTTTTTCCTAAGTGCTCCCATGGCGTCTTGATTTCCCTCATCATGGCACCTATGGTGCCATATTAAAATATGGCCTGTTCACTTGTTCCATCACCCAGTGGACTGCAAGTTCCAGGAAAGCAGGGCCCTGTCCATTCCCCTCATTGCTATATTGCCAGTGCCTGGCATAGAGTACGTGCTCAATAAATCATAACCAAATAAGTAAAGATTCTTTAGCTCATTATATTTCTCTTTTACTCTTTGCATCAAGGCCAATCCTTCTTACAGTGACTTATCAGCAGTGTGCCCTGCTTTTTCCAACTTACTGGCATGTATGTGAGAAGTGAAGAAAATTCAGAAAAATAAGGTAAGGTGGTTAAATGGTCCACTTTGTATTACAGACAGATGGGTAGTAGAACTTTCAGTGAATGTCCCTGCCAAAACTCTGAGAAGCAGCCCATTTGGGACCACAGAGTCAAATAAGAAATGCATGACATCATGTGTAATAACATGTAGCCACTGGGGAGAGCAGAGCTGGCACAGGACAGGAAAAAATTGGGGCTATGAAGTTTTTCTATTCTATCTTGCAAAACAATGTGGGGGCTGCCACACAGGACAGGGAGACTCTCAAGGGCACCATTCTGAGCACTACTGTTCTGCTGGAACAGGTCACAGAAGCAAATATCAGATCATTCTGAAGCCCTTGCAAAGTACAAGTTTCAATAAATACTTATTGAATCGAGAGTCAGTTCTTGAGAATGGGAATGTTTGCAAATAAGCTGCCTATTGCTGGAGCTGAGATCACCAAATCTGGAACACATTTTCTAATAAATCATTTGAGATTAACTTACAGTCTACTGTGTCCAACATGCTCTCTAACTTACGGTAAATGAATGATTTTAACAAGTTTTCAACAGGAAATGCAAAATATCTCCAAGGCATGATTTACTGAAGTCCTTCCATCATTTTTTGTTGATATTGCTTCATCAGACTGATAAATATCTTGCTAACTCTATATTAACTCTTTTCATGGTGGAAAGTTGCTTTAAGCTTCTACAAAGGCTAGACAGAAAACATTCTTATCTCAAGTGCTTTTTCCTCCCTAGGGATTTCACTGATCTGTAATTAGAGAATGTAAACCTGGATTCCACAATCACATCATTTACACCAGTGGTCCCCACCAAGGAACATTTAGGCACTGCCTGGAGATATTTTTGGCTGTCACAATGCAGGGGCAGAGGGGTAGTAGCACTGACACCCAGTGGGCAGAGGCCAGGCATGCTGCTAAACATCTTACAATGCACAGAACAGCTTCTCACAACAAATCATTACCTAGCCCTAAATGTGAATAGCATGAAGGCTGAGAAATCCTGACTTACAGAGAGGAAAGAATTTATATCTACATCTTTGAAACAGTATAATAGCCATTTCCCTTACACGAATGTGATTAACGTGTAACCCAGAAGGCTTTCCTTAGGAGAATAGGCATGCTAGGAAAAAGGAGGCAGTTTAAAAAATTGACATAAAAGGCTCTGATTTTTCTCTAGAAGTTTGTTCACCATGATAGAGAAACAGAACCTAAAATTAATGAGACCTCTTAGTACAAACTAGTCTTCCAACTCCAGCCAAACAAAACAAATACTACATTAGAAACCCTGCAGAAAACAGGACCTTACATCTGATCAAACTAAAAAGATAATCTTCCAAAATCCACTGAAAAAAAGTAATACATTGTAATACATGACCAACAGTTTACATATAATTTTATGAATTAATGAAGGGGGAAATCACCAATCTTTTGAAGGCAGAGATTATTTTGTGGTTTTTATTTCACAGCTGTATCCCCAGTGCCCAGAATAGTGTTGGGCACACAGAAGTAGTCGATAAATGTTTGTTTAGTGAATTAAAAAAAAAAAAAAAAAAACTCAACCAAAATAATTTTAGAGAAAACAATCCTCTTTTATAGAAGGAATAGAATTTCATGCATCCAAAATTTTGAATTAAGTAATGTTTCTACACAGATCTTGCTTAATCTCATCTTTATTGACACACATGAAGAAACATAAACAAGTCAGTAAAGACAAGCTCGAGTCATTAAAAGTTAATCACAATGAAAATATTTGTATAAGAATTTGTGGTCTTCTTCCTCCCATGTGGGGCGGTCAGACTAACCATTTCCTATGAAAGAGTCAGGGGAAGTGCTGAGTTGTACTCAACGTGATAAGGCTCCTTGCCATGAGGCAAACTCTGGGCTTTGGGGTTACAGTAAGGCTACTGCTATTATGTACAATTATGTGCTGTGGCTTTATGTCCAATGTTGTTAAGTCCATCGTCAACACAGAATGTACTAATATGCTGGCTCTAGACCTGTGGATTACTGGGAAACACTGAATAATGTCATTCTGGAAATGGGGCCCTACAGTTTCTCTGAGTAGTAAAATATCTCATGATCTCATGGCTGGGTCTTCTGCAGGCTGTCATCCCTAGAAAAGCCAGTGGTAGAGGCATTTCAATGTGCCTGTGGTCAAGGTATCTCGATTATGGCTATGAGGCCCCTATTCTTCAACCCTTTTGCCAACTGAAGGGCCCTGCTTCTACTATGAAAATAAAATCTGATTTACTTAAATCTTCCTTAGTGCTGTGGATCTTTTCAAACAGCATTATGCAACTAGGGAAGAGTTGTCAGACTCAGAATTTAAGAATGACCACATTCTGCTCCCATGAGCATGGCAGACATTATTATCAACTGATCACAGTGCTTGCTGCAGCTATGTCTTGGTTGGCTTCTACACCCTTCCAAAAGCTCTCTAGTTGTCAGCTGAAGCTGATCTGAAAGGTTGGGTCTACCTCCTACTAAAGGCACAGGGTCTTCTGACCCTAGGTAAGTTGAGCACATACTCACTTCTACTGAGGCCTCAGACTGCAGTCTGGTCTGCCAGATGTACATTAAACACAGACAGCACTCATATTTGCTAATACATGGATCAAAGCATAATCCCTGTATGGTCCAGTTTCCATGTCACAGGACTTGTGTGAGGTTTTAGGTGTGTACTTGAGCTGGGTACTAAAAAGGGAAAAAGGCAACTGGCAGTGTTTTGCACAAGCAGAATACTTTCTCTCAAGACACATACACATGTAGGCAGAGGAGCAGGAGGAGGAAACGTGAAACTGACAGGTAACTGTGATTTTTGGCAGCGTTAAGTACTTATGCTTAGAAACCGACCCAGATGGGTGTGGAGAAATCACAGTCCTTAGTATAACTCTCCATCCCTGCACCTGACAGCCCAGGGGATGGAGCAGGCTTTGGAGAATGACAGGCAAAGCAATGCATTGCCAATACTCCAAGGTGGCATGCTCCTGGTGTTCCCAACCTCTAACTCTTTGGCTCTGTTCTGCTCCTTTACTGGGCAAGTATTAAAAATGAAAATAACAGAACAAGGAGAAGGAGTAAACTCAAGGAAGTGAGTACCACTGAAAGAAGAATTTAAAGCTGAGTTATACACAATGGAATTTTACTCAGCAATAAAAGAAAATAAATTAACGGCATTTGCAGGTAAATGGATGAAGTTGGAAGACATAATGCTAAGTGAAGTTAGTCAGTCTCAAAAATCCAAGTACCAAATGTTTTCTCTGATATAAGGAGGCTAGTTCATAGTATTGTTGGATGGGGGGGGGGGTACATAGGAGGACTAGAGGAACACTAGAATGGTCAAAGGGAAGGGAGGGGAAGGGAGGGAGCAAAGGGGGAGGGAGGGGGAGAAAATGAAAAAAAATAGAAATAAGAAAAGGTGGTTGAATGACATGGATATCATTTTCCTAAATGCATGATTGAAGACCTGAATTGTACAAATATACTTTGTATACAAACAGTTATATGTAAAAAGATGCTAAATACATGCACTTTGAGTTGTACATATTAAAAATTATTAAAAAAAAAAAGCTGAGTTATAGATCAACTGCAGTTTCATACACTTCTCTGGAAGAAAGGCAAAGCTGGCAGCTTCCTGAGCAAATACCCTTTTCAGTCAGCAACAGTGGCAAGAGCAAAGGATAAGGTGTGGCAGAGGCACATCAGAAATCAGCTGACTTCAGGACAGAAGGTTCATGGCAAGGGGCTCCTGATCCTTATAAAATTGGCAACACCCACAAGAATTGACCTGGAGTATTTTGCTACATTCTCAGTGGAGAAAGTTAATCCCTGACAGTTTAGGGAAGCAGTTCCTGAGTTCTCACCACGTAATTCTTGGGAGCAGGATATTCAGAGATGGCTGGACACCATGCTGATAGCAATGGGAGTTGGGCCACAGGACCTGCCATCCAAATTTCCAGATTTCCCAGCATCTTTCAGTCCTTTGCAATGGGTCTTTCTTCCTTTGTAGGACATGGGGTTCCTGATCCTGACAGCCTCTAAATGAGTTCAGGCAATGCTGCTTTGTGAGGACAGCCAGACACAGGGCCAGGGGTGCTTGGGGCAGCTAGAAAGAAAGAAGGTCCACACTGATCACTCTTGACAGCATAAGCACTCCCTGAAGTCCTTGAGGAAAAAAAAGTGAAGGCTGAGCTCCATATAACATTGGTGCTGGGTCCAGCCAATGGCTCCAGCCCAGCTATGGAAAGATGAGCATGCAGGGCTCTGCCTGTGTGGGGAATCCTCTTTTTGCTGTGAGCTGGAGGGAAGGAATGCTAAGAGAGTGTGGTGAGAGGCATAATTATGAGCTGTCCGCCAAGATTCCTGCCCCAGGTGAGCATGTCCTGTATGATCCCTGAGATTTGTGACTGATGGGACAGTCACTCCCATGATTAGGTTATATAATTTGACACAGGTGACTTTAAGAGAGGGACATTATTCTAGGTGGACTAACCTAATCAGGCGAGCCATTGAAAGGGATGGCTCTTCCTGGAGATATAGATTCAAAGCATGAGAGGCATTCAACGTGAGGGATCTTA
Organism: Tamias sibiricus; assembly: GCA_025594165.1. NCBI lineage: Eukaryota > Metazoa > Chordata > Mammalia > Rodentia > Sciuridae > Tamias > Tamias sibiricus. Next base: position 97,420,256 of record CM046666.1, read on the forward strand.
AAGGTGGAGGGACCATGGGTTACATACATGTGATGGCCCTAGGAGCTAACAGCTCACAGCTGGCAGAAAGCAAGGAAGGGGATCTCAGTCCTGTAATCAATCACAAAGATCTGAGTTTGGTCAAGAGCCCGAATTGGTCAGTGCTGTATGTGGTTCAGCTGTCATGTTTTCACATCTACACGGTGCCTGGAAATGGACTCTTCCCTAGCATAGCCTCCAGATGACAAAAGTTAGCCGGTGCCTTGATTTTAGCCTTGCTGAGCAGAGAACGCAGTCACGCCATGCAGAACTGTGAAAGTCAGTGGATGTTGTATTAAGTCACCAAGTCTGTGGTGCTTCGTTATGCAGCAGCAGAAATTGAGTACATATTTAGGTGGGATGGGGCACCATGGAGATGAAGGTTCCAATCTCCACAGTGATGAGCAACGTCCAAGCAGTGCTCCCTGCAGGCCAGGCTCTGAGCCGTGCACTGGAGCACATTATCTCATTAAATTCTCACAACCCTAAAACACAGGTATTCTTATTTTTCTGCACTATACAAGGGAGGATCAGTCTGGGTAATGTGTCTACAGCTAAGTCAGGTGGAGATAGGATGTGAAACCAGATAGTCTAAGTCAATGGTTGGTGCAGAGAACCTCTGTTGCATCCTGGTCAGTCTGTGCAAGGTGTGGGTATATGAGTGGGAGGTGCTGAGAGAAAAACCCGTAGGGACGGACCCCTGGTTTCGTAGGACTCACCTTCATGTGCAGACTAACAGAGGCCCCGATTTCAGGAACTGGGCTTCAGCCTCGTACTTATACCCCACCCCCGAGACAGGGTCCTGTGGAGGTGCTCAACTGTGCCAGGTGTAGTGAGTCACCTCTTCCTTGGTGTGGTTTGGCATCTTAATGAATGTTTGAGCCAAGGGCACTAAAGCAGCCTTCAATTTTCTGACCTTTCCTGGTCATGGCTAGGGTGTTTATATACCCCAAAGGAGTCAGCCTCGGTTTTCTTGGTATAAAAAGCTGTCTTTCTTGGAACACTTAAAACATGATTTGCTTTGCAGGCAAAATTTTCTGGAACATATTTACTGCTTAAATGGAGATATTCATATAAGTACCCCCATCAAGCACAAAATAACAGATTTCTACTCTTGATTCAAGTCCTGTGAGGCAGAACCAGCCCTCCCTCCAAACACAGCCATAAGATAAGCAGTTTCTGAGGTGAGAAGACTAAGGCAAAAGTGATAATATGTACAATGCAGACACTGGCCATATTCAGTAATGGGAAAATAGAGCCCATTTAAAATTTAAGTCAAAGCTTTGCTTCAGAGATAATAAGAGATGAAGTTGGACCCATTTGGTCATTTATGCACAATTTTGCAAAGGCCCTCTGGAGGGTGAATCTTGTCCTATGCAGCACAGCAAGGGCACCGAGCTAATAGAAGTCACTCATAAAACATCATATTACTTTAAGAAAAAGCCATTCCTGAAACATAGAATAATTTTGTGGCTCCCCCGCCCTGGCTTTTCTTGTTCAAATGGACCCCAGGCTGAGAAGCAGCAGCTCCTGTCCCTATAACATGTTCTCCCCTCCCTCCTGCATAGCTTTTCTTTCCCCAGCGTCTGGAAATTCAAAAACACTTAATAAAAGAGAGATGGAAGCATTAGACCCCAATGGGAGACTTAACACTGCCATCAAGTGAGCGCTGGAACGGGTTCCAACCCTAAATGGCCAAAGACATTTTAACACTGAACTGTGGAAAGGCTCCAAAAGGAGAATGAGAATATTTTCTTCTTACATTCATTTTGCTTTGAATTTCAGGGTGAAGATGGAGTGAAATGGTGATGGAAATAAGTGTGATATGTTTTAACTCTGTTGGTGCCAAAGAGTTCAGAAGGAACAAAGGCATGGGCTGCGAAGTTTTTCGGTTTCCATCTTTCTTTTTTTTTATATTTATTTTTTAGTTTAAGTGGATACAATATCTTTGTTTTATTTTTATGTGGTGCTGAGGATCGAACCCAGTGCCTCATGCATGCTAGGCAAGCGCTCTACCACTGAGCCACAACCTCAGCCCCAGGTTTCCATCTTTCTGCCCCTGCAACCTTTTTGGTCCGCAGAAAAACCCCTTGTGGTTAGTATTTTTTATTTTATTTTTTTATTTTGAGATCTACTTCACAAACTGTAACAGCTGCCCCTCTTAAAGTAGATAGTCCGGTGGCTTTTAGTACATTTACAAAGGAAGCCAGTCATCACTAGTTCTATAACATTTTCACCCCCCCCCAAAAAAACCTATACCTATTGTGAAACTTATGGGACAAATAACTCCCTGCAGGAGTAATCAGAGAAGCAATGGAGACCAGTGAGATACTATCTTTCACCTTTAAATCCACAAATAATTTTTTTAAAAGTCTACCCAGTAATGATGGAGGTCTCTGGAAATTTTTTGGTAAAACAACTTGGTAATTATCAAAAGCCTTAAAACTGAGCATGCTCTTTGAATTATCAAGTATGCTGAAAGATAACTTAAAAAATAACAAATGAAGTTCTATGAAGTGTTATTTACCATTTGAGAAATTAGAAAATTTGCTAATTGTTTAACAAGAGGGTGGCTAAGCAAACTGTAAGGCATGCCCATAATGAAAGTTAAAGTTAAGCAGAAATTACAATTTAGATTTATAGAAATGATCAGTAATACAAAAAAAAAAAAAAACGTCCATGTTCTATTAAGAAGGGTTTCATGATTGCAAAATATAGAACAAATGCCTTGAAAACAGTTCAGAGGGAAGTAAAAACTACTGGTGAGGTGTAGATAATATATAATGGGAGACTGTTCCTTCTTGGCTGTTTCTTTATTTTTCAGATTGTCTACACTGAGGATGTACCATTTTCATAATGAGAATAAATTATCTTTATTTTTTCACAAAAAATCTCCCTTTAGTTTTGGTTCCTTATTGAATTTATGTGTAAGATGAAACAATCATACACTGATGATGTATACTCTGTGGACTGAAAAGTTAAGGGAGTGAGAGAGAGTGATTGATTCCAGAGCCTGTTAAGAGGCAACTTCTCCTCCTGGAAGGTGTGAGATTTCTAAGTGTGTTTTCTGGACCTCTTCTCAAGTGGGCAGTGAGGGGCACAGCAGATAGCAGGTGGTGAGCACACAGAGATGAACCGTTGAAAAATTGAATTAAGGACAGAGATAAAGCAAAGCCACATACGGAGGCCCCTGCAGGTGATGAGTGCAGAATTTGGGATAACAGAAACAATAGCGGGGTGGCTGGATTAGTGGGTTTTTGAGAAACTTTGAGTCTCAAGCCCTAGGTACCTGGGGGAGGGAACCCATCAAACTCAGAACGGCAGTGTTCATGCAATTCAACCTGGAAGCTAAGCAAGGCCTCTCTGTGAGCGAGGTCTGAGCTCTAGGCAATGGCCCAGCTCTAGGAAGGTGCAGAGAGGAAGCAAAGCCCTTTTGCTCTTTGGATTCTAGTTCATGGTAGAGGCAGGAGACTTGTTCTCATGCTTGTTGCCTTTGCCCTTTCCTGCTGGAACATTCAGCTTGGCATTTTGATGCTTTGACTTTTGAGTCACTATCCCTAAAACTTGGGGCAATGCCAGCAGGCCAGAGGACAACAAGAGCATGGGTTTCCGTGACCTGAAATTCTTCAGGAATGTAAAAGTTTCGATAGAAACCTTTCTTCCTAATGTTGATGTTCCATCAAGACCTTTTCCACTCCATTGTCCCTGTTCTGTGAAGACAGCCACAGGAAAACAAAAACAACAACATGGGCTTCTATTCGTGAACCAGCAAGGAGAGAGAATAGTCAGCATCACATCTGGGCCACAGGGGCAGAGCCTGGCTTTCTGGGCTGAGGTTGTTTCAGGAACAGTTGTGGCAGAACTGGCCGAGGGCCAGGGATCAGGGTGTCACCTGGCACAAGCAAACACATTAGCAGAAAGCAGCCCTCTGAACGGGCTTCATCGAGGCCCCCTCCCTGGGAATGCAGAGAGGGGAAAGCCCAGGAGGTTCCCTATCCAACCCTGCTCTGATCTCCCCAGTCTCCACAGAGGTTCCTTGACAGAGGATCCCATATTCTTTCAAAGAAAGATGAATTCCTTTTCTCTTTAAGTCATTATTTTTAGTCAAGAAGATCAACTCCTTTAAAGCAAAAGATGGATTTTGAATAAGGAAATGTGACTTTTCTTTTCTCTCTCTATTTTTGCCATCAAGCTCACAGAATGGTGTTGTGGTCTCCAGGGCTTCCCTTTTCATTGATGGTTTACCTGGTTATAAAGTCGGAGCCCAGTCAAAATCTGAGAACTTGTCATGAAGTCATTTGTTTTGGAACTTGAAGCCATTTTTTAAAGGACCATCTTTTCTTCTTTCTTTTTTTTGCTATTTGTTTATTTATTTTTTATTTTTTCATATTATACTTGTAGAGCACATTTTTACATATCTCTGGTTGTATACAAAGTATATTCACACCATTCATGACTTCATACATGCACTTAGGGTAAGGATATCCATCTCATTCTCATTCTACCATTTTTTTTTTTTTTCTTGAAGGACCATCTTTTCTTTGAAGAATGGCCCCCCCACCCCCTGGCCTCTGCGTCTTTACCTTGGTACTTCACGCAACACCAGCAGCCACGGCATTTGCAACCCTTCAGTGATTCAGAATGTCAAAGCTGAAATGGCTGTTTGGGTGGGAATGCTGATAAATCAGGCAGTAGAAAACGTACATAGTCCTCTCTAATGCCGGGCCTCTTACTGGGACCCAAGAGCAAAGAGGAACTCGGCCATCCTTGAGTTACCCCCCCCCCCGCACCCACTATGAGCCCAGGTCAGTGGATGATAGGGTGCTTGCTTCAGTGAAGGTTTCCCAAGGGATCCACACCTGTGGAAGCCACGTTGTGCCACCAAGACACAGAGGAAGTGAAAGGAGGGAGATAAGTAAGAAGAAGAGAACGTGGAGCCACCAGAAGGCCTCAGTGACGTTTTCCCCAGCTGCTTATGTGAAACAGCATTTGGAATGACAAACTGGCTACTTGTGTGGGATGAACCCTGTTACATGGGCTACGCCACTTGTTGATGACCTACTTAAAACCTGACCAAACTCCAGTCAGGTTTTAATTTTTTTTTTTTAATTTAATGAATCCAAAAGAGGGAGCAGATGGTTTATGAATAGCATACTTTCTGTAAACACTATTGCTTATAAAACTTACAGGAAAAGCACATGAATGATTTTTTTTAGTTCTGTCTTGCATAATATTTAGACTTGAAGTTATCACCTTAAAGACAGAACAATCTTCTCTTTTCTTCTAGAAGTTTGTAGGACTCTGGCATCAGATAGGGTTGCCCTGGGCCTGAAACATGAAGGGACGTAGCCTTGACAACCTTGAGACCCGAATCCATATCACTGAAAATAAACTGTGGAGGGATGCAGGTAGTGAGCAGTGTGGCAGACTGCTTGTTTCCCCACAAAACCCACCCTAGCCCCTCCACGACAACGAAGCTTCAGCTAGGCCTAAGGCTGTGCAGCTGAGGACAGCACCTTGGGACTCTCAGACAGCACCTTGGGACTCTCTTGCAGCCAGGTGTAGCTATGTTACCAAATCTGGCCAAGTGGTTCTCAGTGGATGTGATCAATCCAACTGCTGCATCCTTCAAGTGGGAGTGGGTGTCTTCCATTATCCTTCCCACTTCTTGTGGGCTGGAAAGTGGGTGTGGTGCTGGCAAATCAGCTTAAACAGGCCGAGGATGAGGACTCCGGTAAGGAATGGTGCAGTCACAGGACAAAAAGGACCTGTGGCCTGGAGGGCCTTGTAGAACACAACTGCTCATTCACCCTAAGGCGTCAATCTCTGACCCTCACATGATAGCGGCAGGGACACAAATCCTATATAAATTGTGTTTTTTGGGGGTTGTGGATGTGAGTGTGGTGGGGTCTTTTTTGTTGTAAGAGGTAGCCTGCACCTCACCTAAGAAGGGCATAAATATAACAGAGATCAGAGGCTGCCTGTGTTGGGTATGTGTCCCTGTACCCACCTCTAATTCCCACAGACCTACTTTGACACCAACAGTTAAACCTGGATTAAGGCACATTAGTATAGTAACAACACTAGTGAATAATAGTACCTGCCACTCATTGGGAACTTATTTTCTGCTTGGCATTTTATATAGGGTCTTTCATTTAATCCTCAGAGCAATCTTGCAAGTGTATTTCATAATTAAGGAAGCTTGGGATCACAGAATTTAAGTAACTTGCCTTTACCCAGGCTGAGGGACTTGGATCTAAGTCCACTTCAATCATATATTCTACCTGTTAGACTGTGTTATCTTTGAGAGGCATGCTCTGTTCCTAGCTATGTTCTACGTCCAACCCAGGTTGGTCTCCAAGTGTCCAGGACACATTAGTTTTGAAATAGAAGCTCTTACTTCAGAGAAGTCCTGGAAGTAGTATCCTGGAGCATGGCTGCTGAGTATCTCTGTGGCCTGGAGCATGTCCCTGACACTCTGGGCCCGGTTTCCTCATCAGTTGAGCAACGGGCTTCAACAAGGAGCTCTCCAACATTCATACCAAGGCCAGCACTCCAGAAGGAGTCAGAGCCCTCTGTGCATATTCAAGCAGAACCACCAAGCCCGCAGGCTGGCCCAGCACACCTCTTAGTGTCCCTAAGCTGAACCTCACGAATCATGAGGAGCCATGCAGAGACCTGAGCATGTGGTCACGTTTAGTTAAAAATGTTCAAATGGCCCCTGCCACGGCCAGAACCTTGACCATGAGATATGAGACTTAAAATGATGTGAAAAGAGCTGAGCATTGCTATGTCCTACAGTTTTAATTAATTTTTTTTCACTGTGATTTAAAGTGTTCTTTCTTTCTGCAGTTTTCAGAAGACCTGACTATGTCTTCCATGTTGCTAGAATGGAGAACAACTTGTGATCCTGCTCAACCAGCTCAGGCACTTGTGGCAAGTTTTGGTTTTGACCCACCTCCTCCCCCATCACATGGAGCCTCCAACTCTCTCTGGCTCTCGCCTAGGGGCTGCTAGCTATAGCAGATCTCCTTCTCAGCTGCTGGAGAGGAGGAAGAAAGAAAACAACAACAAGAATAAAGAATCTTGCCCCCACCCCTCACACAAAAGTTACTCCAAAATCACCATAGTGACAAATCACCCATTTTCAACTGCTTCACTTCCCTTGCATTTTGTCTCTCTGCACATATCTTTAATTTATATTCAGCCCTGCCTCCAGCCCTTATTCAGCCAATGTATTTTTACCCCCTCTAAGTGACAGGCACTGTGCAAAGGGCTTTGGACATAATGTCAAGTAACTGTGGCCCCTGCCTTGCTTCCATATACTTAGGAGAGGACAGGCAAGTAAATCAATGGTCTCAGGACAGGGAGGGAGCACAGAGGGGGTTCTAATTCATCCAGGTCAGGAGTCAAAAAGGTGACTGGACACTCGCCCAGACAAGGAGGGGTGGGTGCTGCAGGCAGGGGAACAGTACCTCTGAGGGCACATGGAGCAGCCTGTGCTCTCCAAGAACAGTCAGTGGTCCTGTGGCTCATTTGATTCCTGTCCATACTTATGGAGTATTCAATGTGCCAAGCATATCATGAGGCTCTGGGTGCTAAGGGTTAAGAAGACAGGTAGGTCTCTGATCTACAAGAGCCTATCTGCACAGCTGTGAAAGTGGCTGGAAATGAACCTGAGAAGTAGGTAGAAGCCAGATCATAAACAACTAGATATATGTCCCTCCCACTGTAGCTTTGCTATGTGAACTATGCAAATCATCTCCTGTGTTCCACCAATAGCCTCATGAGCTGGTTATTATTATTATTATTACTATTACCTATCAATGGTATTATTTTGTAGATGGAGGAATTAAGTGTAGAGAGGTCAAGTTATTTGCCTCAGGCCTCACAGATAGGCTGAATTGGATTTTAACCCAGACCTGGCTAGAATCTAAAAGCTATACTCTTAATTGTGTGCTGATATGCTAAAGCATTGGTACATTACCCTGTTGATACTTAATCCAATCTTAAGTGGGAGTGAAACTGGGTCTTGACAGACACATACTGAAACCGAGGACAGAGGAGGAGCATGGGGAGCCAGAGAGGTAGAGAGTGGGAGGAGATTGCATCAGGTGGCTGGAGGGAGAGGCATCTAGGTAAGACCTGGCTTCCTAAGCTGGACAAACAGCTCTATCCATTCTGGCTACCTGTCTATGCATAATTCATACTCATAAATCATCCCTGATGCTAGAAAATGTTGCATGTGAGCATTAAGATCTTGAACCTAGCCGGGCGCGGTGGCGCACGCCTGTAATCCCAGCACTTTGGGAGGCTGAGACAGGAGGATCGCGAGTTCAAAGCCAGCCATCAGCAATGGCCAGGCACTTAGCAACTCAGTGAGACCCTGTCTCTAAATAAAATACAAAAAAGGGCTGGGGATGTGGCCCAGTGGTCGAGTGCCCCTGAGTTCAATCCCCGGTACCACCCAAAAAAAAAAAAAAAAAAAAGATCTTGAACCTTTGATGTCTGCAGACTATAAGACTATATGTGTTGCATTACCTGAGAAGCCTGGCACAAAAAGAACCCCAGGGTCTTTTGGGCCTGATAGGAGTGGAAGACAGAGGCTTGTGGTGCATCTGTGTAGGCGGCTGCCTAAACATGGCAAGGACAGATAACAACAGAGATAAGACATCTGCAGAACATCAGGGGAACAGCAAGGCCCACTGAAAAAAGCATATAACGGCTAATATCCAACAACAGACTGATGTCACAGAGGAGCCTAAAGGAGTGGCTGGGATTCGAGGTACAGATGAGTGTTTCTCCTCCAACTGCAGAGAGTTTGCTCTGTCAAGTCAAACAGGAACATCTTTATCGTGATGAACACATGGCAGTTACACTTCAGTTCTGCATGAAATATGCAGCCTATTTTTCAGCCGTGGCAGTTCTGCTTACATATAGGTTCAGTATAGAGGATGGAAACTCTTGCTCATCCACTAGCAAGAGTCATCAATCAGCAGTTCTGTGTAGAAAGAGGTGCTTTGTCCCAGCACTGAGCAGAACTGGCCTGTCCCTGAGCACTCATACTGAGGTCTCGTGCAGCTGCCTTATAAGACTCCAGGTGATGATGACCCAAGTATGGCTTTGTGCTCTGTGCCAGTCCTGGTTCAATACAACCCAAATTGACTCAGCAAGTAACAACGGTACACACTTGGAATAAACCCAGGCAACAGCTCTGCCATAATTCTTTTTGACAAAGGCTGACTCGACAAGTTGATTATCATCCTGGGGTAGAAAAAATGGTCCTGGGCATAACCAGCCTACATACTGTGAGTGTTCACTATTCCACCGGTTTCATCTTTCATCTGGACATGCGCTCCCCAGATTCACTCCCCTCGAGAACCTTCCAGTTCCTAGTCATCTTCCTTTTCTCTTAAGATTTGCATTTTGTACATAGGCTCCACTGCTAAAATAAAAATATTGCTAAAAATAGTGGATCCGCATAACTCTTATGGAACTGATGGACTATTTATATCAACTTCTGCTTTTTCAAACCCACTAAACTGTTTTCTGATGTCTTTTCCTTAACTATACCGCAACTTTTAAAATTTGTTTCAGTTCGGACACATTTGCTGGTTAAACTTATCTTCCACTCTTCTCACTATTCCTTTTGCACTTCAAACATTTGGCTCTTCTTTAAGTTAAAATAAAGACCTCGCTGGGCATGGTGATGCACACTGGGGACTGGAGAGGCTGAGACAGGAGTATAGCAAGTTCAAAGCCAGCCTCAGCAACTTAGTGAGGCAGTAAGCAACTCAATGAGACCCTGTCTCTAAATAAAATACAAACTAGGGCTTGTATTTCACCTCTTTATTTTGACTATTTATCCATGAGGGGCAAATGAAAATAGAAGGAGCCTGCTGTTATGGTTTGGCTACGAGGTGTCCCCCTCAAATCTCCTGTATTAATGCAGGAATGTTTGAAGGTGAAATGATTGGATTATGGGGTTGTTACCTAATCCCAGGTTGAATGGATTAACTGGGTGTTAACTGTAGGCAGGTGGGGCACGGCTGGAGCAGGTAGGTCGCTGGGCTGTGGCCTTGAAGAGTTCATCTTCCCTGCAACCCTTTCCCCTCTCTGTTTCCTGACTGCCATGAAAGAAGCAGTGCTCCTCCACCATGCCCTTCTGCCATGATATTCTGCCTCACCTTGGGCCCAGAGCAACGTAGTTAGCCAACCATAGACAGAACCTCTGAAACCATGAGCTAAAATAAACTCCTCTAAGTTGTCCTTGTTAGGTATTTTGGTCACAGTGACCAGAAGCTGAAGAACACACATGCCTAGTGCACCAGGGAATACCGTGTACCCTGAAGGTCTAGAGTGAGGCTCAGCTGTCTGGGGAAACTTCATTTTGCACAGATTCACAGGTGATGCTGTGGTCTCACTTCACTGTAGGGGTCTGAAATTTAAAGCATATAATTTCAACTCAAATCTGTCTTTGAAGCCAGATGACCCCAAAGTCCATGATTGCAATCACAGGAAAGCTCACTGGGGATGAATAACAGGGACAGGCACATCCCTGGGGGCTGCTGATCCCTCAGTAGAGACACCTGAGGATCTGGAAAAGCTCAGCCTAGTATCCCTCTGTTCCCTGCTCTTCTTTCTCAGCCTCCCTGGGCTGCCTGGGCAAGGTCTGGCCTGTGTGTTCCTTCATTCAACCCCACCCCACCTGGTGAGGCACTTGGAGTCGCACCGATATCATCCCCTTTTCATCACAAAGCCCTAAATTGCCTGCTCAGACTGGGTGCTGCTCTGAATGTGCTGTTCCTGTTGCCTTCAATAAACACTTCCAAATGACCATGATCAAGTGACACAGTGAACCTCTTCTAAGTCCAGTGAAGGAACTTTCTGTCTTCCTGTGTGATGCTACCCCAGAGTCCGCTGCCCCCTGCTCTTTCTGTTTTTGTTTAGGGAAATTGTGTATAGGTAGGTCCCTGTCACCCCCACTGCCACCCCATTGCTCCACCTTCCCTCCCTCCCCATCTCTAAGAGAACAAGCCAGGAAGTGCCTGGGTTGGCCAGCAAGGCTCCCTCTGTTTATCTGCTCCCATCATCTTCCGATGTTGAAACTGAAATATCCTTAAGGCAAATTACTATGAAACTATTGTTCTTTGAGTTTAAAAATATCTCCAAGGTGCCAAAAGCTCCACAGATTCCACTGGGCACCTGAAACCCGCCCTGTCATTCAACACCAGTAATGTACTGAGGGTGGAGACAATTTGTTTGGTTTAAATTATTAACTAAGGTGCAGAGTTCTGGCAAGATGCGTGTGTGGGAGGCGCTGGAGTTATGTTGAGAGGAAATGGAGATGATATGATATAAATACAAATGGAGTTTGGAATGGGTTTCAAGGAGGACATGCAGAGCCTGTCTTCCCACAAGCTGGCTCCATTTCCACAGCCTTCCAGGGCTCTGGCTCCATGGGGTTGCTGGAGCCCTGCTGGAGCTGGTTAATGCCCGCCCAGCTCAGCGTCTCAAGAGAGGCCCTGGCCAGGTGATTCATTATTTGAGGGGGCATGTGGGAAAAGGGTAGGAGTGATTTTTCTTTTAATGGTTTCAACTCTATTCCTTCAGTTTGGAGACAGGTTTCCTTCCATTTTTTCTCTTCCTTTCTCATTCCCTCAGGGTGACAGAGGAGAGAAAGTCATGATTGAGGGGAAGGGTTTCTATTTTGGGTAGGTGGTTACTACTTCTTTCCTGTATGATGTGAATTATGCCAACTGCAGGAGTCTGCTATCAATTACTGATAGGAAGTTACTGGTACATGACCATTTCTGCCCAAAAACAAAGTGGAAAGAACAAATTTATGCAGTTTACAGTAACTGAAAACATCTAACCATCATCAAGCCACACAATAGGTGGTCAGCAAACTGTACATATTACCAGGTTTGTGTACGTGAGGACAGGACTCACGCTGGAGCCTGGGAGTTTTCTCTTTTCCATTGCTGGCCTTTTTATTCCAAGCGCAAAAGAAACCCAGTGACTTCCTGGTTGCCCAGGAGACAGCCAGTCCACCATCACAGGCATCCCCACCCAATAATCACTGTGGACCAGAGATAACATAGAATGTGTTAACTGAGTAGACAACAAAATGAATTGTTGTGATAAAAAGTTCAAAGAAAACGAAGAAGGGAGAAATTAAACAGTTCTGCCTAACTTATTTGATTTACATTCAGGAAAGAGTCTACTCTTTTGCAAAAGGAACCCCGACAGTCCTATGAGACTCACATTTTGTAATGTGTTAGCTGGAAGGTGGGAGGGAGGGTTGTTTATCATTTTTGAAGAACGAAGCTTTTAGTGTAACTCTTGGTTTAAAAAATCTCAGTCTGAATTACATAATCAGACAGTTTCAAGGGTCACTGTAACTAAGGCACTAGAATTGGACAGCATTTCTGCATGTAATAAGCTAATTTTCACCTAAATACTGATGTATTTCAGAATCCTACTCTGATGATGGGCAGCGCAGAGAAGAGCAAGTAGATCTCAGGACAGAAAGAACTGTATTTAGCTCCATTACTTCCTTAAAACCATGAAAAGACAGTTTCAAAAACCTTATCATTTAGCATCTTAGGCAAAGTCCTTGTGGCCTGGTATGATACCAAATAGGAAACTCAAAAGGAATAAGGAAAATGTGGGTTTGGGGCAGCCACATTCAGAGTCCTCAGTGATCACTTCTGTAGCCCCATGAAGTGTCCTCGGCCTCTCCCACAGCATTAGTGCCCCCAGGACTAGGGTCACCTCACTGCAGGATGAGAAGAGGCTCCAAAAAACCTTTAAAGACTGGTGGAGCTGCTAAATCTAATCAGTCACTAGATGCTGGGACATCTTAGTCTAAGCAAGGAGGTCGCCTGGCTATCTTGACCTGTGTTGAGATAAGAGGAAGGGATTCTTCTAGTTAGATTAGACACTGACTCTCTGGCCAGAATTAGACAAGCTGAGGGATGTGGTTCTGCAGCTTTTGGGGTTAACAGTTGTGTCTGTCCATTTTTCATTGCTGCAATCCAATAACCTTACAGGAACAACATAGAGGAGTAAGTTTATTTTGGGCTCACAGTTTCAGGGGTTCAGTTCACGGCTGGCCAACTCCACTGCTCTTGGCCCAAGGTGAGGTGGAGGGGCCTTGTGGAGGAAAGCTGCTCAACTCACAGCAGAGTGAGCAAGCAGCCAGGGACAAGATATAAGCCTCCAGGGCATGCCACCAGTGACCTCCTTCCTCCAGTCATGCCCCACCTGCCTACAGCGACCATTCAGCAGTCCATTCAAGTTACTAATCATCAACTGGATTAATCCACCGATGACGTTGCAGCTCTCATAATCAAATCATTTCGCCACTGAATATTCCTGAACATGAGCGTTTCGAGGGACACCTCATATCCAGACCCATAACATGTGTTTGGACTGTGGCTTTTTCAAAGGATAATAGTTCTTACTAACCACCTACATTATATCTTCAGTGTAAATGGGCTCACTAGATTCAGTAATGAAAAGGAGGAAGTGACAGAGGGAAAACAGTTCATTTAGAAGTCTCTGGAGAATCTTCAGCATGTCAACGGTGACCGTGACTCTGTGATGGGACAGGCTGCCCTGTCCTGTGAGCTGACACACGGCCATGGGATGGGGTCTGCATATCCAACGGGAAGGGTACCATGAAGTCACGAGTGGGGGGCAGTGGCTCCTACAACACAGAACATTGTTTGTCTTCAATTATCTGCTGAAAGAAGTCTAAAATGCTTCCAGTTTCTGGGTGGAGGCCAAGTGCTGGGAGTGGGTGACACACGGAGAAGGAAACCGAGAGAGCGAACTGAAAACCAATTTGGTCACTTGAAGAGCTTTCTCTTTTTGATTTTGACCAATTTCTCTTTTCTCCAGTTTCTGGGTTGAGGCACAAGTGCTGGGAGTGGGGATGACACACGGAGAAGGAAAACGAGAGGAAGATGCGAATGACACCCAATTTGGTTCCTCTGACGGAGTTTCTCTTTTTTGATTTGACCAATTTCTCTTTTCTGTTACATAAAAGTGGTGTGTAAAAACGTTTAGTTCTCCAGTTCTTCTGGGAAGGCCCAGAATTAAAGTCTGAGCAGAATGGAGGAAGGAACTGGTGGTCACTCTTGGGAACGTAGGAGCAAGTAGTGACACCCCCAGTGGGCTCGTGGTGAATCCTGCATAAGAGCCACACAGACTTCCTACTGACAACCCGCAGGCCACTGAGCCTGACCAGGGAGCACACATATGACACAGCCACTCATGAGGTCAGGGAAGACGCCCGAGAGAACACACCCGAACACTCCTGCACCCAAAGAACATGGACCTGAGGCCCATCACCTGTTGCAAATCTGTGTTTTCCAATGACTTGAGAATGAAGATGATAAAGGAAACACAGACAGTGTTAATGTGTAACTAGCAGGTTAATGATGTCATTCTGTACCGAGAATCAGCAAAAACAGACTCAAACCCAGAACAAATCACTACTGTCTTACTGGTTTATGTTTTCTATTTAAAAGTACCAGAGCCAGGACTACAAACAGGTGACTGAGGCACTTGTTTGGGAGTAAAATTTAAAGGAGTATTGCATTAAGATATTAATTATCTTGATTACTGAATTTTGTAGTGTGTCCTTAAATTATGGCCCCCTAGAAGAGTGCCTCCCTTGCCTCGTTCTGGGCTCTGCTAGGTAAAAAAAGGTCCATCAGCTAAAGGTGTTAAGTGATTGGAAAGTGGCCACTTAAATAATTAGACAAAATCAACTATAATGGATTCAGGAAAGTCTCCAACTATATGCCATTCTTGGGCAAGGACTTCTCCTGATAGAAACTATCCAAAGAAAAGAACAAAAATGTATACAAAGATTTAAAACTTGGGCTGGGTTGTGGCTCAGCAGTAGAGCGCGCGCACAGCACTTGAGTGGCCCTGGGTTCGATACTCAGCACCACGTAAAAATAAATGAATAAAATAAAGGTATTGTGTCCAACTACAACTAAAAAATAAATATTTTTAAAAAAGATTTAAAACTCTCTTCATTGCTATTCATGATAATAGAAAAACTGGAAATAATCTAGGCACTCACCCATAGAGGATTAACAAAATATGATATCGAACTGTTTCCTATGCAGCTATTAAAATGATGATGTGGCAGATAATAAGATATTCATGATATGCTAATGGGAAATATGCAAGTTATAAAACACTACATCGAAATATGACTACTTTTCTGATTTCCCTTCTTGCTCTCTATGATCCATTCTCTACATGACAGAGTGGTCCTTTTTAGAATTACTCTCAGGCTTAAAATGGTTTCCTAATGTATTTGGAATAAATCTAAATCATTTGGCCATCCTGCTCTGGCCTCTGCCTGTGTCTCTAGTCCCTTCTTTTACAGTTCTCCCCTTTTCCCCTTCTTCCCAGCCATATCAGATTCCCTTCTGCTCTTTAGATACCACTTGAGCATACTCTAGGGTGCCTGCACCAACTTCTCCCTTTGCCTGAAATATCCTTCCTCAAAATACTCACACAGCTGGCTCCTTCTCATGTCTGGTAGCTCAAATGTCACCTCCTCAGAAAGGGCTTTCCTGGCAACAAATCTCAAGTGGCTACTGCCCTGGCACTCCATCATATCATTGCTTTATTTACTCCATAGCACTTGGTGCCCTCAGAAATGGTCTTATTTACTTAGTTATTTTCTTGTTTATTATCTACCACCCTCCATGAGAATGAAAGCTCTATTTCATTCTCTGAAATGAAGAATGAAAGAAGAAGAGGCTTTGCCTGACTGTCTACTCACAGTCTACCCAGCAGGCCCCAAACCATGCCTGGCATGGAGTGTTGTCACACTAAGAAAATGCTACCATCAGCTGACTTGAGACTAGAACCAAATGATGCCAGAACTGGAAAAAAATCTCAGAGGATGCTGATTCAATCTCACCTTTCAGAGGTGATGAGGCTGAGGACCAGCATGGAGGGAAATATGGCTTCTGGCTTCTAGAGCAGAACAGGCAAGAAAGTGGCCCAGGGTTCCTTTCACGATGCAGTGGTTTGCAAACTTTACCCATGTGAGAATCACTTCATGTGATTCTTCTGGGAAGACACAGCTGCAGGGCTGCATTCCCAGAATGTCTGATTGGGAGGGTCTGAAGTGGGGGCACCGAGAACCTGCCTTCTGACAAGGTCCTGGATGCTGCAGGTGCAGATGGTCACAGTCACTCCTGGAGATTCAATAGGCATGTTGCTCCTCATGGCTCACTTGAAAGTGTCTTGTTCTTTGTGTAGGAATGACAGTGATTAAAACAACAGCCCAAGCTGAAGAATTCACAGAAAACCCGAACTATTAGGCTCCCTCCCAGATGTTCCTATGGAGCTAAGGGATAAAAAAATTTTTTTGAGAGCCTACTGTACCCTGGGCATTGTGCTAGATGAGTTTATTTGTTCAATCTTTTTTACTATAGAAAATCTAAGTCAGAGAGATTAAGGAACTAAGAGCAAGCAGGAAGCAGTGATGTCAAGAGTTCAAATCCACACCTGCTTGCCAATAATGTCGAGGCTTATTCTCCACCCTTCAGCTTGGAAAGCTGTCACCGTGGCATTGGGAGTGGTAAATCAATGTCCCCAATGAGGAAACAAACACTCCCAAGAAATTTTAATATGATGTCATGCCCTCAAGGATACACCCATATTAACATCCAGATTTCCTCTGGGGGTGAAGGCCTGGATCATTCAGCTGATATTTAGCAAATTGTGACCCCACAAGTAAAGATGATGTGAGTTAGTGCCTGGCTTATTACTGCCAGTCTTCTTTGAGGTTAGTGGGACAGCGAGAATATATCATGGATATCAGCCTGCAACAAAGGAAGAACTCACATGTGTTTTATGGGGGAAAGGGCTTAATGGGCTCTTTGTAGCTGAACAGAAGGACCCCACTTTTCTAAGGAACAAAGTTTGAATTTAAAAGCTAAAAATCAAACATAAAAATAGGAACATAACTTTTACCATTTAAGGCAAAAATAAACTGGGTATTATTTGTTGCTCCCTTTCTATTTACTAAAGGAGAAATAAACAGGGACAAGAAGGGATAACTAGGTGACAAGGTCCCTGCACCTACAAATACCCACATAATCAATGAGCTACAATTTGTCCTAAAACTTTGGTCACACATGACCTTGAGTTTGAGAAAGCTTTGCAAATATTGATATGGCAAAGGGGCTTGGTGACATTCTCCAACATTGTAGTTTTGACCAGAATTCCAAATTAAGAACAAGGTTAATTATCAGTGGGTTACTTCAGGAACAACAAAAACAAAAAAGTTGTTTTCTCTGTCTGCCTATATTTCTTCCTTCACATCATGTTTTACTAGATCCAAAAGAAGCTAAATAAATAGGTGTTACACGAAAATAAAGGAAGTCCATTCTGAGTAGCTGTGGCTGTAGAGTCACAGGTAGCTCACATGGTCAGTCCCTTCCCATGCTCTCTGCTGAGGGCCCTGCTGCCTCTTCTCTGGGAAGCTTGTTTTCTAACCATGATGTTTTGGCTAGAAAGACAGAAGAGATGTTGAAAGAAAGATAAGTGGGAAGAAGGAATTGGACAGAGTAGATGAATAAAAGGACAGAAGGACCCCAGAGAGTATCTGAGAGCTGTTAAAATTGGATTCTGCCAGGTGCAGTGGCGCATACCTGTAATCCCAGCAGTTTAGGAGGCTGAGGCAGGAGGACTATAAATTTAAAGACAGCTTCAAAGCAATGGCGAGGCCCTAAGCAACACAGTGAGACCTTCTCTCTCAATAAAATATCAAAACGGGCTGGAGATGTAGCTCAGTGGTTAAATACCCCTGGTTTAATCCCTGGTACCAAAAAACAAACAAACAACAAAAAAGTTGGATTCCCCTCCTGACTTTGCTCAAAACAATTATGAATGGGTTTAATAAGTTTTGGAGTGACTGTGGTCTCCTTGATGCAGTGAATGAGTAAGGTGGAGCAAATTTACAGCTCTCATTTGCTAATGCTGAAAAGATACAGCTATCTCCCTCCCAGCAAAAGGTACAGGATTTTATTTATTATAGAAAAGAGAAGGTCTGAGAGATCTTGTAGAATGGCTGGACGTCAAAGCCGAAGAGCCGTCTCTCAGTGAGCTTCTGAGCAAGGCATCTAATGTGGAATGCAGGGCTGGACTGTGCACCATGAGCAAGTTCCCTTTTTACTCCCGATTCCTGCCCTTTATGAATAGTTGGAGAAGAGCCATCTTGCCGTCCCTAGAGGAATTATGCAGCTGCAGCTGCAAATGCAGCTTCAGCAGCCGTTGTCCTACTGTTAAATGTTTGTTTTTAAATATTACACCAGCCTAGCAAAAATAGCTGTCTCGTCATACACACCCAGCACCAGGGACAAAGCTCCTTATCTGCATTGGTGCTCACACCTGTGTCCCGGCAGGGATTTAAGAAAAGGCATTCTCTAATTTCTATCTGAATGGACAGTTGTTTACTCCATAAGTTTCAGATATATTTCTGCAGAGCCTGGCTGCTCTTGATTCCCACAGATTTCACAGTGGCCTTCAGCCTGGGGAGGTTTATGTAGAAGACCAAAGAACAGCTACTTGGCAGATAACACTCTTCAGGCCTCCAGAGGGCACTCAGCTGGAAAGATCTGTTTTGGTTGGAGATGGGAAGTACTTTTCCTGCAATTATTTGATTTTTCCTGGGAGCCTGTTCTTTTGAACAATCTGCTGGGCTGCTGGGAACACAGGAACTCCTAGTCTGGTCTCAGCCTTGTCACTAACCAGACATGTGACTTTGAAAAATCATATGGCTTTTACTTCACCAGAGTTTTCTCATTTGCTGGGGGTGGGTGTGGGTGGGG
Organism: Tamias sibiricus; assembly: GCA_025594165.1. Taxonomy (NCBI): domain Eukaryota; kingdom Metazoa; phylum Chordata; class Mammalia; order Rodentia; family Sciuridae; genus Tamias; species Tamias sibiricus. The sequence continues at coordinate 97,439,152 of CM046666.1, forward strand.
ATATGGGGGAGGTGATGGGGGATGACAATTGTCTCTCTTCTGCTTGGTTCATGGAATTTTTGTGAAGATAAAACTAAGTGGTATATATGAAGGTATTTAGAAAATGTAAAAGGCTATTTGTTGTTAGGTGACATCTGTATTATTTTTTTCCCTTGTCTGGTTGACATTATTAGTGGTATGTTTTCATTTTCTTCTTAGGATGGGGTAGGAATTTCCTCATGCAGAGGAGAGGCAAAGAGTGCAAGCCAGGCAAAGAGTATTGTCATGTTCTCATTACCTCTTGGAAAAATAGAGAGGGAGAGGACCAGAATCTTATAACACCATCCTAGAAAGTCTGCTTTTGCTAGGGTCACAGAACATTCTGGTTCTTATTTGTCTCATCTTCAGAGGCTCCACAAAGAAGGCCACTGTTGCAGTGAAGAATGAATGAATCCATCCACCTACTCGCCTGCCCACCATTTATGGACCAGCATTATGTATCCCAGCAGTGTGCACGGAACACAAAGATGCAGAATGTCGTCTCTACTGCCAAAGAGTGGCCAGTGACGGACAGTGGAAAGGATTTGCTCTGCTCCAGTGTCTTACTCATGTCCGTCTACAGAGACACTCATGCACAGAGCTCTGTGAGCTCAGGTGCGAGGCCACTCCCTGGTCTGAGGAAGCTGGGTCAGTTTCTCAGAGAAGAAGCATCTATTATGGGTTGGGTGTGGTTTGAGTGACTCCCTAAAGTCCACTGTGATTGAAGATTTGGTCTACTGGGAAGTGGTGGAATGTTTGGGATGTGGGCTTAGCAGGAGGTCCTTAGGTAATTGGGAATATTGTATTGTTTGGTAGTTTTTTTTGAGAAGGTTGTTATAAAAGCCTGAGTTTGGCCCTACCCTGTCCTCTCTGTTCCAGGTTTGGGATGTAATCACATGCTTGCTCCTGCCATTGCTATCTGTGCCATGAGGTGATGCAGTCAAGGGGAGACCTCTGGGCTGAGGTTGTGGCTCAGTGGTAGAGTGCTTGCCTAGCACATGCGAGGCACTGGGTCCCATCCTCAGCACCACATAATAATACATGAAATAAAGGGGAGATCCTCATCAAGCCGGTGCTATGCTGCTTGGGCTTTCGGGCTTTGAAATGTGAGCTAAATAAACCTCTTTATTTCACAAAAGTAGCCTGTCTCAGGAATCTTATTATATTGATGAAAAGTCAACTAGTATAGAATCTGAGCTGGGCCTGTTTCACAGACGAGTGAAGGTGAGGCTGAGGGTGGGGTGGGCAGGGGTGGGTGAAGTGCTTCCTCGGCTGCTTATGAAGGCCCAGATTCAGGAAAGAGCCAGGGGCATCCCAAGGAGCACCTTTGTTGGCTGTGACAAAACCCCAGAATGGCTGAATAAAGGCAACTAGAGTTGGCAGGACCTAAATGTGAAAGAGACAACAGGTCGTTGAGGTTTCGAAAAAAGAGTTACACAGGGGATTTGTATTTTTAAAAAGACTGCTTAGCCAGACGTGGTGTCACATGCCTGTAATCCCTGCGTCTGGGGAGGCTGAGGCAGGAGGATTGTGAGTTCAAAGCCAGCCTCAACAACTTAGTGAGGCCCTAAGTAACTTAGTGAGACTCTGTCTCTAAATACAATATCAAAAAGGGCTGGGGATGTGGCTCAGTGGTTAAGTCCCCTGAGTGTAATCCCTGGTACTAAAAAAAAAAAAAAAAAAAAAAAAAAAAAAAATTACCTAACAAGATGGCTTAGAGGGAGAAGGTGAGAGAGTAGAAGATTTAAAATTGAAGATAAATATCCACATTTCTCAGTACAGAACATGTTATAAAAAGTCCTGGCTTACAAGCATTTTATTCCATATTCTGAATTAACATACCAATAATAAATTTTGAGTGATAAATTTCCCTTGCAAAATTTATGAAACACTGACTTCCCATGTAACTCTAGGACAATCTCCTGTGAAAAGGAAGACGCTCTGTGTTTCTCAAGTGTGAGTGACCTGGTAGCTATCATTGAAGAAAATATCTCAAAAATGAAAGGCAATCCTAATAATTTGGGGAGGTTCAGCAATACATGTGGATTTTTCAGTTCCCTCCTGCCTCTTTCCCTCCTCCTCCTCTAACTTTCCCCTTTCTCCACCTCCTTTTGCAACCCCCTTCCTCCTCCTTCTCTTCCAAGTTTAGGTATAATTAATTTATATACAGTGCAATGTCTAGACCTTAAGTGTACCATCCAGTCAGCTCTGAAAAATGTTTGTACCTGTGCAACTGGAACCCCCCATCAACATACAGAATATTTTCATTACCCTAGAAAAATCCACTGGTACCTGCCTTGTAGTTAGTTAGTCTATCCCAGGCAAACAAGTTGTGATTTCTATTACAAGTCTGAGATTTCCATCATGGATAAGTTTTCTCTGTACAGAACTTTATATAAATGTTATCAAACAGCATGCACTCTTTTTTTTTTTTTTTAAGTGTATTCAGGAAAGATCAAGGAACATCCCAGGGAGCTCCTTATTTCACTTACTTTACTCAGCATAACACTTTGACACTTATCCATGATATTGCACATTTAGTAGCTTATTATTATTGACTAGAACAGTAGCTTTTATTGCTTTATCCAATATAGAAGTATTATTACTGCTTAGCAATATTCCCTAGTATAGATAGATCACTATTTGATAGTTATTTCACATAAATGATTTGTTTATACGTATATTTCATTGTGGCATAATATTTGCACATACTTGGTGCATGATAGTTGTACATAATGATGGGGTTTGTTGTTATGTATTTGTACGTGCACACAATATAATAATATATTTGATAGTTTTTAGTAGTTCTCTCTTTTGCTAAATAAAGTATGCAACAGTCCATGAAAAAAAGAAGGCACGAACGTGCAAGCTCGGGTGAAGATACAACTGTTCTCTTCACTGTCAGGCATTAACTTCACTTTCAGAAACTTCTATCAGCAACAGGGGCTAAAACTCCAGATAAATCAGAACAAGAGAAACCACACTTTGTATTGTCTTAGTGCTATACATTTGTATCACAGCAGCAGATGAAAAATGGTCCTGAAAAAAAAAAGATGCCAACTTACTGAGAATTCAGACAATCCAGGTAAATGGTTAGACAAATAATTTAGACATTTAAATACTCTTTAAAAAATTAAAATGTGCCTACACAGGCTTTTACAGGGCTCAATATTTTATATTCTCCCACTATTGTCTTGTCCAAGTAGCACTTTAAAGGGGTCCAGCAGAGAAAGGAAGTCATTCAAAAACATGAAAGAATTCTCAAGTATTCTATAAGAGTTGCACTCGTAAGTGCCAAGTAATCACTCTGTGCGAGTTGACTTGTGTTCAACCAAGAGATAATACCTGGAAGCTTCGAGGGAAGCTGACTCCAGCCAGCAAGGTTTATTGGGCAGAGCCAAAAGGCAAGTCAGGGAAAGAAGGCAGTTAATCTTGAAAGTCTTACATTCTAAAAATTAGATTTCCTTACTCTGTAGAACTGTTTAAAGAAGCATCAAAAAAGGTCCCAATGACATTCCCAAAGCATATTCTGTCTAGCTGTCACAATTTATGATGAAAACTAGACATGGATGTGTTCTGACGACTTGAAGCACTTCCTTGGGTTGGTTCTTCCCTCTGACATTGTACACTGACATTCTGATGTTGCCTGTGCTTTGAAATGAACTAGTCATGTTGACGCCAACATTCCCATTACTGTTGGAAGAGATGTTGCTTCATGATGGTATGCTGAAGACACCTGGAAACACACAGCACTCAGCTCCAGGTGGAGTCTAATTTGATTCCAAGAATCGTGTGAATAATGTCCTGACAAAAATCTGGTAGGCTTCCTTTCCATTTATCAGACTAGATGTACACATTAGTTCTGTATTTTTCTGAAACAATTTAATATTTGTTGAGTATCAATTATGGGTCAAATATTGTGCTTTTATGCTTCATTCTCACAAGACTCTGAGTCAGGCACTATTATTATTCCAATTTCCAAGACAAGCAAAATAAGACAGCCTCAGCTTCTACAGTCAATCATTCATTACTATTCTGTGTGTTGCTTTTCCCTAGCTGGACTGAGGTGGAGGTGGGGAGACGTGAAAGTGGTGCATGAACAAATAGAAAGCAAAATGACTTTCCTCTTGGATCTCCACCCTTCACATATTTTAACATTACATTCTGTAATTAGGTCAAAATGAGAGATATTACTGTTGAGAGCTACAGCTAAAGTTCAACAATTATTTCTTAGAAGATTGCTAATTAGATTGACTTGGGACACAGGCTTTGGGATATGTATCCATTTTGATAACAGTTACAGTACAAGACAGATAATAAATAAAAGCTATTTTGAACATTATCCACAGGAAATAGCTGTAGCTGGGAAGGGAACATTTGACATTAAGGAAATTCAGAACTTCATGGAATTAGAGGAAGGCAGGAGTAATATATCACATAGGAACACTATCTTAGCAAGAGCTGGACCATGTTTTCAATAGATACACTCATTTTACAGCAATTCATGCTTGGTTTATCTCAGTGGGTTTTCAGGAGACAAACATGGCATATCAAGAACAAAAATTCAAAGAAGTGTAAACTAGTTCTTAGAGACATTTATGCTTTCAAGGGGTAGGGGCCTGTGGTTTGGTGCACAGCTTGGGCCTAATCCACCTTGCAGACCCACACTGTGTAATATGGTGAGTGAGCACTGACCACATGCGGCTGGCCCAAACTGAGATGTGATGTAAGTGTAGAGCACACAGCCAGATTCCAAAGACAGTGTGAACTAATAATGCAAAACATGTCATTAACAAATTTCAAAATATGATTTCATGCTGAAATGATAGTGCTGAAATGATCTGTTGTCTTCAATCATATTATTAACACTACTTTCACCTGTCTCTTTTTGCTTTTTCAGTGTGGTTACTAGGATATTTAAAACTACCCATGTTGTCTGCATTTGCAGTTTGCATTATATATGTGGGACAACACTGCTATAGATACTCAGTAACTGAAAAATTTAGCCCAAGTTGAAGATTTGGTGCATTTAATCAAATTGGTGAGGCATCTGCTGTGAAATGTGTTCCCTAGGAAAAAAATGACTTCACAGGAGATAAGCATACACACTGCAATTCTGCCCTGACCTTAGGTAAACCTCAGGTGACCTCAGGTAAACCACTCACCATCCCTGAGCCTCAGCTTCCACAGTGGTTGGCCCAAATAATTTTTAATGTTTCTTCTAGTGCTCACATTTTGAGTCTATGGAAAATTCCTAAAAGCTGGTAACTTGTGGGTAAAGGTGAATTTAAAAAATAAACTGTACTGGAGACTAAAGTGGAAGAAACTATTTTCTATGGCATTTATGAACTATCAAAATGAACCCTACTATTATGAATAACTATAATGCACAAATAAAAAAATAAGTAAGTAAACAAATTAATAATTGCAGTCACAACTGCTGTCTGCTCATCTCACACATGTGATGTGCCTTTGATTAAGTCTTTCTGGAGTAACAGCAAAAACTTAATGGCAATAATAATCATGCTTATGATACACAGATTGGGCTACCCTAAAGAAAGGAGATACTCTCAGATCTATAGGTCTATGTACCCAAATAAGTGGGTTTTATGTGACAAAGTTATGCTTATACCATGGAAATTCTCATGAGTGTTTTTGTTTTTGTTTTTGGTGGTGTGGGGGCTGGGGATTGAACCCAGGGCCTTGAACATGAACTCAAAATATCTACCATATCTGCCCCTGGAGAAGGAAAACAGAATCAGTTATTGTTTTAGTTCAGGATCCAGTCTGTTTCTTTTCCTTTCGAAGCATTTAATTATCTGCTGGAAGCTATTCTGTATTTTCCTGGCAAATTAAATGCTTTTTTAAAATTTAAATTATTCCTGAGTTTCTCCATTTTTTTCTTCTTAAAAGGTACAAAACTTAAATTTAGATAACTCAATTATAACTAACAGGGTAAAGTTTTAGCACAATACTAGATAAATAATGTTCATGTTCCCATATATATTTTACATAAATGTAGGCTCAAAATTTGAGTGTGAAGCTGGGCGCTGTGGCACATGCCTGCAATCCCAGTGGGTCGGGGGGCTGAGACAGGACAATTGCAGGTTCAAAGCCAGCCTCAGAAACAGTGAGGTGCTAAGTAACTCAGTGAGACCCTGCCTCTAAATAAAATACAAAATAGGGCTGGGGATGTGGCTCAGTGGTTGAGTATTCCTGAGTTCAATCCCTGGTTTAAAAAAAAAAAAAAAATCTGAGTGTGAAAACAGACATGGAATGAAGAGGCTATAAGAATAAATGACCCACAGGATGGAAAGCTTGCTTATTATGAAGACCTCCAGAAAAACTGCATGACTTCTCTTGGAGGGAGTGATGTCATTTATAACTCCATGTCTGTAGGCTACCTCTGTTATATCTAGTTCAAATCTGGCATCTTTAACTTCTGACCATACAGTGAAGTACATACAAGTGCTGCCAATAAATGGGTCCAGAGTGAGGTAGCCCTTGCCTTCATCTACTCAGCTCCAGATGGCTTTTTGTTGTGATTTTCTGCAGCATGGCCAGAATATCACGGATCCTGAGAAGCCCTGCCTGTACCAGAGGTAACCCAAGAAATATTTGGTGGCAAAAGAAATTTTAGGGATGTAGGGTTTCCTATTCTCTCTTCCTCCCCTCATTTCTTTTCTGTTTTGCTTAATCCACTGATAGCATGCCAATATAATTCACACGTTTTTATTAACATTGAAGGCAAGCTGGAAATTTTGACTCAATTACTGGAACAAATGGCATGTGTTTTCATACTGCCATTCCATACTTCTGGGAACTTATTTCAGAGAGCAAGGAAGAGAGTTTCAAAATCACAGCACAATGAAGGGATAAACTGGCCACTTTTGGGGAGAGAGTTGGTTAACCCATGAATGAGAGCAAGTCTCATAGGTGCAAGGTAACTGTTTTGCTTGAAAATTAAAAAATAAAAATGTCCCTGCATTTCTTTCTCTTTGTCATTATCTACAGAACCAAATTTGAAAATATAAAAAAAAAAAAAAAAAACAAATACTAAAAAAAGCAGGTCAAAAAGATAGTTTCTACTGGTTTCTCCCAAGTTTCATTCCTTTACCATTTTCTTGCTTAACAGTGTTCCCCACTATTCTACTTTTTTGTGTGTACGTGTATGAAGGGGCAGGATGTCTGGGAAATATAACACTTAGTAATCTGTCAGTTTTCTCTGTGAATTCTTTTCAGCATCTTTGTGTAGCAACAGGAAGGATGTGGGTCCCTTTCAGATTCAAATGAGGCAAACAGGCCCTGGGCCGTAGCTCAGGTTGGGGTTGAGGGCCTCTTGCTTAATGTTACACAGTAGCCTGGGTACACGAGAGCCATCCTCTCCAGGTAGGGTGACTGCTTCATCTTGGGGCTTAATCTTTTTTTTTTCAAACATCAGATCCTTAAGCCCACATCTCACTAAAACAACAACAAAGAACAAACAAACAAAACCCCCTATAAACACAATATAACTAGAGTGAACTACTTTATTAAGAGAATTTTCGTTTTTAGTGTTGAAATGACCAACATTTCCAAGTATTCACAGATGTTTTAAATTGTGTAGGATTTCAAAGTGACAGGATCTCTTTTCAGTTTATTTCTTAAGCTTGAAGAATGTGGTAAGAGAAGTCCACCATACCCTTTTCCCAGATATATATTTTTAAATGTGCAAAACTAAAGAGTGACACATTTATAATGTAGCAAACAAGCTGGACAAGGTGGTGCATGTCTGTAATCCCTGCTATTCTGGGGGCTGAGGTGGTAGGGTCACAAATTTGAGTCTAGCCTGGGCAAATGAGAGAGATGCTGACTCAAAATTTTACAGGCTGGGGATATAGCACAGTGGTATATGCTTGCCTAGCAAGAAAAAGGCCCTGGTTTTTTAAAAAAATAATGTACCAAACAAACATGAGACTTTTGGTCTAATTTATAAAATCAGATGTTCATTACTAATACTTACAAGAAAAGACCAAGGCAAAAACATGGAAGAGGTTGTGGAGAGGTGTTAGACAAATATTTTAATATTGAATTTGGAAACTGATTCTATCATTAACTCTATTACACTATGTGATGTTAGCAAGTTATTGATCCTCTCTTGAGTCAACCCATCTATCCACCTAATCACCTAACCATCTAGTATGTCCTTATTATCACTAAGTGATAGGTCATTGGTAAAATCAAAATATAAATAAAGTATCATTCCAGCACTAAGGTGGCTTTTGATAGGAGAATCATACAAATAATTCTAATAAGACAACTGTCACTTGGAAGTTTCAGGGTGCTAAGAGAAGCTTAATGAAGAAAGAAATCTCTTCCAATGGAGAGATGAATCAAGGTTTTGAGGTGAAACATTTTAGCATATGGCTTGAGAGAGGAGCAAGGTGGATGGGGACATTCCTGGCCATAGGATCAGTCAGAGCAAAGATGGGTATCAGAGAGGCATGGGGAACATTTAGGGAAAAGAGAATGAATCTACGAGGTGGCATAGGGTCTGAAGGATGAGGCAACTCTTGCTCTTAGCAGACAGCTAAGAAAAGAGGAGTGAACTTCATTTGGAGCTTGGAGGGGAGATCTTGAAGAGTTCTGAGCAAGACTGAAGTGGTCTGGCAGCTCCACCCAGGGTGGCTCAGTCAAGGGAGCATACCTAGCAGAGGGGCCATGCAGTCAGAAGTTTTAGCAGCCCAAGGCAGTGCAAATTAACCTTGATTTAGAGAGATGATGGTGAGGGTAGAATGGTCAGAAAGATAAGGATATTGACTGGTGGAAGAACTGGGGACTTAGTTTATCTCTAACATTCTATAGTTGACACTTCCTAATATTTGATAGTTTAGCATAACTGAAGGAGAATGTTAACTTGAATATAGGGTTTTGTAAAACAGTTTTGGCTGAAATTCAGTCCCATTTCTATATTTGAAATCTCAGGAATAATTTGGTCTTACAGAAAAAAAAAAAAAAAAGGTGATCTATGGAAAAATTGTCAAGGTGTGATATATGAAAAAATAAGCCATATTTGAGCAATCCTTCTAAAGTGTTTCAGCATCTGGTCTGATCCCTCAAATAGGATGCTTTCACAGGAGGGTTGCTTATCCTACTATTTTGACAGGGATCAGAGATGTGGTTCTTTACAGACTTCAAGCCATGCATCAGCCACAAAGGCCTCTAATAATACCTTGGGAAACAAGACAGGAAGATGCGGGCTAGATACTAGGTCAGAAGTGAATGATAATATTTAAGTAAGGCTGATGGTGAGTCTCTGTCCAACTGGAAAGTGGTATCAAGGGGCATAAAATGCTCTGGACTCTTCAACCACTTTCCCAACATCTTAGTTGGAAGATATAGAAAACTAGCTTGGTGAAAAGTTCAGATGGAACAAACTTTTGGAGAGATAGGCAATGCTGTAAGTGACAATATCAAGATACAAAAGCGGGCTGGGATTGTAGCTCAGCGGTAGAGCACTTGCCTAGCACGTGGGCGACCCGGGTTTGATCCTCGGCACCACGTACAAATAAAATGCATTGTGTACAACTAAAAGCAAATAAATAAAAATATTTTAAAAAAAGATACAAAAGCATCCTGAGAGACTGGTGTAATAGGCTCCAACTGGTAATAGGCTCCAACTGAGAGGACAAAATTGGTAAAGAAAAATGTGAACAAAAGAAGTTACATAAGCACAGGACGAAGATGAGGGGAACGCACGTGGTTTTGCAGCAGCATGTGTGAAAAAGTTCTATGGGGAATTAGCTGAAAGTGATTTCAATTTGAGTCAATGGTTTAACATAGCTGCTCAACAGTGTTCTCTCATGTGGTATTTACTAAAATGCAGCATTAGTTCCAGAAACACTGAGAAATGTGGGTCTTTTGATATAATCATGTTGGGCAAAGTTGGTTAATATACCCAGCTAGGCTTAACCAAAGAGGAGTTCTGCTGGTCATGATGGAGGCCCTCCTCTTACCAGGTCGAGCTGGCCAGGTTCACAGGAAGAATGACGAGTGATCCACAAACTAGAGGCTGCACATGCCATGCACAAAGACTGAACTTTGATTCTTTAAATTGCAATAATAACAACACTCTAGGTACTATGAGAAGAGACCAGTCAAAGGGCAGTATTTCTCTCTATCCCTCATCACATATAGTGCTAAGCAATATGAATATACAATTCACATTCTGTGTCTGAAGACATTCTGGGTACAGAATTCTGTGAAGTACACATTCTGTGTACTTCAGTCATCTGAGTACTTCTGGGCCCAGGCTGGGGTTTACATTCTTGTTGGTTGGAGAGGATAATGAGATTGAGGGGTGGTATGCCCATGACCTATAGCCAACTCCTTGCAAGCACAGTAGGGTACGGTTCCCATGGGGAGGGGGTCTTCTTCTACTATCTTCTCTAAGTGTATAAACCATTACTTTGAAACACAACACTTACCTCATATTGGCAAATAAAGGCCAAGTTTCTCCTTATTTTCTATGAGAAACATAGAAAACAAGCCAACAAAATTTCTAAATTAATTTGGATTTTCTTAAAACAGAAAATTTGTTGCTATATGTTGTTCTCCTTCCTCATGCAGAATGTTGTTTATTTTCATGAAAAAAATAAACATGGATCTTGGTGCACATGTTTAAGAACAATAGGCAAGAGTCAGAGTGTTGTTTTCATTTTTTTCTTTTTTTGAGAGATAAATCATATAATGAGATTGATTGGTTTTAGCCTTGTTGCAGAATATTTTCCTGAGAAACTCCTTAATAATTATGCAATAAAACATTTCTTACACACATTTATGTGTGTATGTATGTATAATTTGACAGTCTTGTTTCAAGTCTTGACTACATACAAAATAGAACTTATTCAGAAAAGAATAATTATAGTGTTGAAAGGACCTGGAATTATGCTGGGAAAAACAAATATGAAAACTGAAAATTGTTTTGCTTAGAGAAGAAGACATTTAAGCTGTCTTTAAAGAAAAACAAAAACTGATGGGTTATTATGTGCAAGAATATTTTGTCAGGACTCATTTCTAATAATGAGAACATTCCAAAGGTGATAGAGAATATTTTGACACTAAAGATGTTCTGGCAGAGTTTGAATGAACAGATACTGGTTGGACTAGATGAGCTTTAAGACTCCTTTAAGCATAAACTCTATGATTTTAAAAAATATTTATTTATTTGGTTTTAGTTGTACACAATGCCTTTGTTTTTATGTGGTGCTGAGGATCGAACCTGAGCTGTTCATGTGCTAGGCAAGCACTCTACCTCTGAGCCACAACCCCAGCCCCAAACTCTATGATTTTGATAGCATTCCCCCCCCCTAAAATAGCCCACGGTGTAGAAACTAACAAGGTAATCTGAAAATGAATGCATTGAGACCAGTGTTTCTGAGAAACTACAGTTTTAGTTGCTTAGAAGCCAAAGGAAGAATCCAAGTTCTGAGAAGAGGATAATGACAATGAAAATGTCTTCCATATACTACTTGGACAAAGGATATAACCATGTATGAAGCAAATCATCAGAATTACAAGGTTAAACTGACAAAATAATGAAAGAGATTAATAACACCTTTCTTAGAGATGGATGGACTAAGAAGAGATGTGAACAACACAATTGAGGTTGAATCTAATGGTCATATTTAGAACCCTGTCTCCTTAGCCCCTACCATGGGATTACATTAAAAAAAAAAAATCCATGGGACATTTTTTAAAAGATGGATCATTGCTAGGCCATGAACCAAGCTTTAGTAAATTTTTTGGAATTGTTATAAAACAACATTCTTGGGCCACAGGAGACTTTTAGTTAAAAATTCATAACAAAGTGATTATTAAAAACTATCATTCATTTGGGAATTTACAATGACACTGCTAATGATTTATGAATCAAAGAAGAAACAATTATGGTAATTACAACAGTTTAACAACCAAGTGATGATAAAAATATTCCACATTAGAACATGTCAGATTCCACTATAGTTGCACATTTAGATCTTATCCTAGAAAGGAAGAAAGATTAAATATTAATGAGTGAATATCCAACTCAAGAATTCAGAAAGTAAACAATTATTTATAGATTACATGATTGGGCACACAGAATCATATAACCCAAAAGAAATATAGACAATATTTTGGAATTGACAAGAGGCTTCAGTCAACTGCCAAGTATTACTTCAATATGGAAAATTGTATTCCTATGCACTGGTAAAAGTTAGACAAAGTAATTTTAAAAAATAGAACACTGTGCTTATTTTTCTTGACCTTCATCTCCTGCTTAACAGGCACCTCACCCAGATAAGCACAGGATGATAAAAAAATAATTAACGAAAACAAGTAACCTAATTATATTGCAAAACTCTAAGAGACAGGGACCATGCTTTTGTGGGAGGCTTAAAAGAGTCCTTTCTATTCTGTGGTTCCCATTGAAAAATTCCACTTTGAAAAAATGAGGCATTATGGATGGTGCTACCCTGAACTATGGTGAATCACGCTATTACTGGAAACACAGGCAGGAAGTTCTAGGCCTCTGCAAAGCAAACTCGCCTCAAATGAAAAATAAGGTTGACGCTTTTTCTTCTACTCAGCTTATAATAAAGTCAGCAGGAACTGGCCCTCCAAATTGGCACTCAATTGGAGGAGACAGGTATCATTGTGAAGGGAGACACTGGTCAAGAGGTGGGCAGAGAGGCAGAGAGAGAGGATGAAGAAAGTTCTACAACACTTGGTTCCGTCATCTACATAAAGATAATGTTGAGAATTCCTTAGAATCTCTTACAGTTTTACAATAATCAAGCACAGGATGACGTTTGAATTCTAAGAACTACTTGATCCAGCGGCGACCTCTATACTCGTTTTCCGTATTCAGGTATACCCATCAATTTGAGGCCAGGCCTGCCCACATTTCTAACAGTCTCATTTGAGAAGTATGCTACAGCACCTATAATATTCTTCCACTGAAGGGCTGATTCATTATCATTTTTTGATGATGATAATACAATGAGATAAAACTCAACTTTCTGTATTTACTTGGATCTGACTTGGCAATTCACTCAATGAAAACAATGAAAATACTATATTATAATGCTGCTTTTTGAAACATGTTAAAACAAAAAACCGAATTCACTGGAAACAAACCAAAATAAACAAAACTAGGAGGCTGATTTACTATTTGATTGACTTCTTAACTTGAGATTAATTGGTTACATCTTATAATGGAATGATATATAGCACTAAAATCATACTGTAAAATAAACTTATACAGAAAAAAATTTAAGTTTATAAAAGAATATAAAACATTAAGTGCAATTTGAAATCATTAAAAAATATTTTAAGTTTGCATTGAGAAAGGACATTGAACGAAATAAATAATGTGTGTGATTATCTTTGTATGATGGGATAATAGTAGACTTTTGTTTTGTCCTTTGTGTTTTCTGTATTTCTAAGCATTCTACACTGGTTGTGTATTAAGGTGGAAATCAGTTTTGAAAATCCACCATAATGAAAATACCTAGAGTTTATACAGCAAAAACTTTTCAAAGTCTCCAAACCATTGGCAAATGAAGCTCAGTTTCATGGTGGTCAAAACAATCAATAAAACCAGGGTCCTACTAACAGTTTTACTGGAGTTTTTTTTTTTCCCTTTAAATTTTTGTTGTTGTTGTAGATGGACATAACACCTTTATTTTGTTTATTTATTTGTATGTGGTGCTGAGGATTGAACCCAGTGCCTCATGTGTGCCAGGCAAGCGTTCTACCATGGAGCTACAACCCCTGTCCTGGAGGTTATTTTATTTTACCTCCTGTTTTTCCAGTGCCATTTGGCCTGGGGTCCACCAGTGCCCTCAGAGGACAGTGAAAAGTTCAGTGCCATCCTGAGAGGGCACTTCCCTTCCTTGTTCATTCTCACACATCAGTGGGGGATGATGCAGAGCCTGGCCCAGGATCTGGAGCAGGAGGATAGAAAGGAGAATTCTAGGCATGAATAAAAATTCCATATACATCCTTTTTTTCCCCCATATACATAAAAATTCCATATACATCCTTTTTTTCCCCCTACATCCTTCATCATGTTGTTTCCCTGCTCAACAGCTGTCTCTGTCTCTGAAGTATAGTTTCCACGCCTTCTACCCTACTGCCCCTGCATTGCCTCCACCAATCTCCCTCTGCCCCCATACAAACTCTAGCCAGGATTACAGTGTGTCTACATCACTGAATGCACAGCTCCCACATGGTGTCCACCTGCCAGGACCCTCTTGAGTCTTACCCTTCCCGGAAGCTTTCCTCTCAGCATCTCAGGCCCAGATGTCTGCCTCTCTCTCAATTCCTGGGTTTATCCCCAGCACTTCATCATCTATGGGTGGGGCATTTACATAGTTTGCTATTTCTTCTGCATGGCAGGTCTCAGAAGGGTTGGGGCTGTGAATCTCTTGGATTCTCCTCTCACCTTCTCCCACTTTTTACATGAGTCTGCAATGAAGTAGGTTCTCAAAGGTCCAGGAGACAGATCTTTCAATGTGGAGTAATTTTGGTGGCACTATCTCATAATTTTATGAACACTCTTTCCCTCCTAGTGTGTCTGCATCCCTCCTTCTGTTCATCCCATCCTTAAGAGCAGAGAACGATATTTTTCTTGCTCACTCTCCTTTCTCTCTTTTTCTATAAGGCTTCCTCTGATGTCTTCAACCTTTATTTACCTGTGTGAGTGGATGGCAAATCCTGAATACAGACAACCCACGAGGGTGCCTGGTCCTCTTGCCTCTCATTCCCAGGGACCCAGGCACTTGGGGTGTTGCATCCCACTGAGGATTGGGGACCTCTGTGTTTCTCTTGAGCTCTTGTTTTTCAGGACTTTGGTAGGCTAGAGTAAACATGCATTTATTTACCCACTCATTCACTTCGATACCTAGTTATTTAGCATCTTCTACATCCCAGGTACCAAATGCCACTCACAGTTGTATGTCTTGCATCTGCAATTACACTGCAAGATTTCTATGGCAAAGATTGTCTTCTATGATTATTTAATTATCACCAGAGAATCTAACAGTGTCCTCAAAATGCGTTTTGGAAATATTTGACTGACTGAAATGACAGAAAGGAAAGAAATAAAGAGAAGGCTGCAGTTTTCATTTGATTACTCTCCCCTGTGTGGTTTGATTAGAGATGGTGTAAAATACAAGGAAAAACTGGTTCTGGAAGAGTGGGTAGAGCCTTCATTTTCTTCTATTTCTGAGCCTCTGTCCAGATCAAATGAGACAGTGATAGATGGGAAAACATTCTCCTAAGTTACAGAATATTTTACAAACAAAAGTTTTACCATGTCACCATCCTCATGCTGAGCATCATGCATACCTTACTATGAAAAGTTGGAGTCAAACAACAGGCAACCATGTTACCCCATTTTGCAAGTTCCTGCAACCAGCAGCAAAATACATCCAGGAAAAAAAGTCAACACCCTGACAAAACCCAAATGGAAAATAAAAACGAGCAAGAACAGCCACACATTCAAAGAGAGCAAACCCTCACTGTTGCAGAGAGAACCCTCTAATTGCCTCCACATCCCTCCCGCTTACTTCCATCTGTTTGCATTTAAGGAAACCCAACTACTGGGCTCCTGGCAGCTGCAGAAAAGAAAGGACATGCATCCCAAGTGTCTGGATGGCTGCGGCAGGCAGAGGCCAACGAGGAGGATGGAAGATCACAAGCAGGCTCAACTACAGAGCCAACAACAAATTTAATGTGTGTTGTGCAAAACCGAGCAAACAAGCTCTCCTGGTAGTGAGGCCATGTGAAATAATATTGGCAATCATCCTGGGAGGATGGTGGCAGTAGCCCATGTGTGAAGAAAGGCTGCAGTGGTTTGCAGGGAGCCCAGGCTGCAATTCAGGTCTGGTGGAGAAATGACTGGAAATATAAGTATCTGCACTCTTTAGTGTGGTGCAATAAGCCTCCCTTGGCAAAAGAGTCAAATGGCAATCTTAGTTTTACTTTTGGTTTATTTTACTTTGATCATTTCTCACCTGCTCTCCCTACATGAACATCACCAATCCCACACTCTCCCATCTACCCCCAGCTTTCACCCCTTTTCTAGGGACCTACCGCCCATCCTCAGGACCTCCCTGTGCCTCCATGATCTGACTGAGACCCTCTAAAAAGTAATTAGGTAGTGTACATTTTTTAAAAAAATCTTAATAATACAGCATCTTGGAGAACAGACAATGCATTTTAAGATGATGACAATGTGATGCAGAGATGCAGAAATGAGATGTGTTCACACCACCAGCTGGTGACAGGGATAGGGCCTCATATCTCATCTACATGTCACATATTCGGGGAAAAAAGGAAACCATCATTTAGTGGCACTTGATATGAAGCACAGACAAGGCCAGGTGTCTTTATGTACTTTCTGTGAGTTCAAAATTTAATTATCCTATGAGCTAGAAAGAAGTTAAGCAACTTTCCTAAAGCCTAAAGCCTATAATAGTGAATTGGGATTCACTAGCCAGATCTGATTACAAAGCATTCTAGCCCAAACTGCCGAGAGATTTCAGAATGAAGGAAGTTGGTGGAGAGCCACGGTACTCTTTGAGGATTTACGTTCTGCTCATGGTATTGTGAAAGAACAGTATAATGTATATAATGGTCTGAATATCAGGGGGGGTCACATGGGCCCAGGATTCAATTGGAATTTTGGAAGGTAAAGCTAGAAATCAGTGGAGAAGGTTGATATTGAAAACTTCTTGGTTCTCCTGGTGTGGACATCATTTTGTAATTTGTAGGGACCCTGGAGGATTCTGGAGAGGTGGCTTTTGTATCTCCAAGTGGCTCCTTCTTCTAGAGCAGGCTAAAACCAGAAGGGCAGAGCCTCCCCTGGCCAGAAGCACCTGGCTTCAAGCACTGTAGGGTGGGCTGGGTAGTGCTAATGGTGGCCAAGCTTGGGAAGAACACTGGTTGCTGAGACACAGGGAGTCTCTGCAGAGTTGAGGAGGGGTTTACAGGCTGCCTATATGGGTGTCCTTGTGCTTTCAGCAAGAAAATGCCCTCAAGAATCCAGTGAACGCCTCACCAAGCTGAGACTGTGCAGCACTTAAAGGCCAGGACAGCTCACACCAAAGCAGGACCTGCACTACACTGTGGTGTGTTTTTCTATGTCACGTAAAAAAATTTTTTTGCTTGTGCCCTTGCATGAAAAGAAACAGCTTCAAAATGTAGGCTGTGTGTGTTTACCTCTGAGTAGATTTTGAAATAAAGTTACTAAGGCATCCTACCTAAGGGACCAAAACTGGAATAAAGAATTGCCTCTCCTTTTGACTGGCTCTGGTTTTCCACCCACCACCAGCAGTGGCAGTGGCAAGGAGGCCGTTACTGAGCAGTGGGTCCACAGCTGAGGGCCCCTCTGGAGAGGGTATGTTTTTGCATCAGATCTTTAAGCCCTCTTCAGTCCGTGTTGATGACTTTCATTTCCAAGTAATCTCTATCTCTGGCTTGTGATTTTTTTAAGGTTAAAATTCAATGAAGTTTCAAATCTGTCTGTTTGGAGTAGGTATCAACAGGATGATATCTGAAAATAGCTTATGAATCCTTCTTATTCACTGATGGTTAAGACAAACTTTGCTTCTATTGGAACTCCACGCACCCCCAAAATTTTACTGTGCAAAATTTCACTTGAAGTTTTAAGGTTTTATGTTAAACATCCCCATGTTAGGGAACAGACAGATGTGAGTGGTTGGGAACATGAGGTTAAGAGAACAATTCTATAAAATGGGCCCACTGTACAGATTCCAATATGCTTTCTTTTTTTTTTTTTTTAAATATTTATTTATTTGCTTTAGTTGTACACAATACATTTATTTTTACATGGTGCTGAGGATCGAACCCGGGCCGTGCACGTGCTAGGCGTGCACTCTACCGCTGAGCCACAACCTCAGCCCTGCTCTCTTTTTTAAGAAGCAATTTACCTGCAGCCCTGCCTGGCCTAAGTGGACAGGATATGTCACATTCCTCAACAAACTACCTGTTATCTGCAGGAGAAATGCAGGCTGAAATAACATTGATAAGAGAAACTCAGGTTACCCTCAAGGGTGACTTTTGTGATTTTTTTCATAGACCTCAGGGAGATAAGAATAATTCCTCCTAAACATAAAATCTGTAAGAATTTGTGGTTAAGAATCCAATTAGAACCAGTAAGCATGGGCCAAGGTGACCTAGAGTTGTCATGGTAGTAGGGACTTAAAGTCTGATGTCATCCTGCTGTCAGTCAGAAGTCAAGAAGTAGACCTGGGCGGGACTCTCTGGAAACTTCCCTGGGAGGCCCAATAAAAACTGGAGGGCAGAAAAGGCACATTGTCCCTCTCCTCTATGATGTGAACCACTCTGTCCCTTAGAGTGTTCCCTTTCCCTTTTCCTATCCCTTCAATAAACTCATTCCTGTTACTCTGAGTGACATGTTGAAAATCTTTTGGACTCGATCACAAGAATCAGGGTTTAAAGGGAAGTTTCTTCAGTTTCTTGGAAGGCCCCAGCTCTGTAACACCTATATTCACCACCTGGCTTTTTTTTTTTTTTTTTTTTTTTTTGGTACCGGGATTGAACTCGGGGGCACTCGACCACTGGGCCACATCCCCAGCCCTTTTTTGTATTTTATTAGAGACGGGTCTCACTGAGTTGCTAAGTGCCTTTCCATTGCTGAGGCTGGCTTTGAACTCGCGATCCTCCTGCCTCAGCCTCGCAAGTGCTGGGATTACAGGCGTGCGCCACCGCACCCAGCTACCACCTGGCTTTTAACATTAATATTCTAATGTGTTTGCCTTACCACATGGCTGTCATCTATATTACAAAGCTTCTGACTACTCATTTCTTTTCAGGATCTTTATTCTTCTAAAGTACAGCTTAAGGGGCAAGTATACTTTCTGCACCTTTGGGTATGAATACCTGCATGAGCACTTACTACGGAGGAGACTGGGAAGCTGTTTGATTTTGTAGAGCTTTGGCTTTCATGGTTATAAAATATGGGTACCAAGGCCTAGGGGTGCTGTGAGGGTGCAGTATAGCAAGGGAAGCACCTGGCATACGTCAACATGTAACCAGTATTAGCTCTCAGACAATGCTCTCTTTACCTGTAAAATAATGAATTAGTAAAAAAGCAACAGCATCATCCAGACCAAGATGAAGCAAGAATGGCAGAGTTCTGATCACCACTGGAGCTGGGTGAAGGGTGCGTGGGGGTTCCTTATGCTACACTGTTTATGTCTATAAATTTGAATTTTTCCATCCTAAAATGATAACATACTTAAAAAACTGATCACTAGATTTCATCAAGTGTGTGTGTGTGTGGGGGGGGGGAAGGCATCCTATATTTTTCGTACTTAAAAAAATTAAACGAAGCCCCTGGGGGTAAGTAATAAGATATGGTGATGCTGGGGTTAAGGGAGCAGGGTTGGGGAGCCCCACATCCTCTCACTCTCATGGGTGTGGGGGCGGAGTGAGGAAGAGGCAGGACAAGGCCTGGGTATTTTGTAAAAGCTCCCCAGGTGATTTGGCTTGCTCCTGGGTGAGAACCCCTATATTGGCAGAAAAGTGAGAAACCACACTTTCCAGCATATTAATTGTGAGAATAAATACTTTGCATAATGCAAAGCTTGTGCCTCCAGCTAATTTGCAGGCAGATGACACAGCATGAGGAGCCTCTGATTTAGCAGAATAAAAACTATTTGTAACTGAACAGCCTCCCTCTGTTAAGTCAGGGGTGGGTTAACTAAGGACCCAATTAGACTGCATTCTCAAATATCGCTTATCAACTTGTAGAGCAAAGGGGTTCCTGCAGTGGTTTTCAGAATTAGGGACCTGGAGAAATTTGCAGGAAAAAAACCCTGTGGACAATGTTAAACAGAGAAGTAAAAGGAAAGCTTTCATTTCTTTCTTTTACAACAAAAGTGTCACCCTCCTGTTCTAGTCCCCTAATTCCTTCCCTTCCCTGCTGTGGCACATTCTCTCATTTCCCTTCACTGGCAGCTGGAGGTAAGGCGGGGGCTGTGATAGAACCACTGGGTGAGACAGCACGTCAGGAGCCCTCTCCTTGGGGGCGGAACACTGTCTTTGTGGGGTAGGAGCCCATGGAGGCAGCTTGATTGGGCCGCCCAAGCCAGGCCACTGCAGGGGAGCAAAATTATTTGCAATTCTACAGGCTTCCTGAATGAGGTCAGGGAGGAAGAAGAAAGTTCCTGAAAGAGGAGACCCCTGCACACAGGAGACATGTGCGTACCTGAGCGCGTGCACACACACACACACACACACACTCAGATGATCTGGCAGAATTTTTATACGCTTGTGTTTATGGACTGAAAAGTGCCCCCCTCACCACCCCACCAATTTATGTCTTGAAGTCCAAACCCCCAATGTGACTGTATTTGGAGACATCAAAGAGGTAATAATGGCTAAATAAGCTCATAGGTGCAGGGCCTGATCCAGTAGGACTGCTGTCCTTAAAAGGAAGAGACACAGGACTGTGCATATGGAAAAGGCCATGTGAGGAATCTGGGGAAAAGGCAAGCCACCTGTGAGCCAAGGAAACAGGTCTCACCAGAAACCAACCGTCCCAGCACCTTGACCTCAGACTGTGAGAAAATATATTTCTGTTGTTTAAATGTCCCAGTCTCTGGTGTTTTGTTGTGGTGGCCTGGGCTGACTAATATACCAAGGACCTTTTCCTGATAGAAATGCTTGCCTGAAATTAACCTTTATCTATTGCTCTGGTTTGTGCTCTCTGTTCTAGGACATAACCAGCCCTTTTCTTTACTTTTTTTCTTTTTAAGCACTTGTAATGAGAAAGACAAGAGTTGGACACAGAGGTGAATTTTCCAGCCTGAGGGATGAGGATGAAGTAGCATTTAAGACAAGCCTTGCAGCAGTTGGATTCAGACTCTTAAGAGATGGGAGGAAGGATCCCTAGAGGAAGTGAGTGTCTGAAGTCTGCCCAGGGCATGGAGAGGGTTTAGTTTTGCTACAGGATTAAATACCAAGCAAAAGAGTTACATGAGGGGGAGGGGGGGGGGGGGAGAGAGAGAGAGAGAGAGAGATATCTCAAAGTCCTTGAAAGCTAGGTTATGGTGTCTATGACATTCTCAGGGCATAAGTAGAAAATTGAAAAGGTTTAAAACAAGAGAATAAGAAATCAATATTCATGCTAAAAAGGGAAAAGTTAAGAGACCCGATACTAAGCATTTATTGTGCCAGGCATCATGTTAGCCCATTTTTTTTGTTTTAAATCTCTTTTAGCCCTCAAATCGAGTGCCATTTTGGCCATGGGAAAACTGAGATTCACAAAGGGGAAGCAACTTGCCCTTGATCCCACCACTGGTCAGCATGCTGCTCAGCTTCAAGCATGTGCCCAGTACCAGATCGAATGCCCAGTCCATGCTACCATTTAAAGCCCCAAGCCAGCTCACATGTCATCATCTCCTTCCTTTCCAATCAGAATGGTTATTTTAAGGAACAAAGCCTGTAATTCAGATTGCTTCTAGGGTTGGGAAGCAGGAGAATTAACTTCAAAAGTTTGCAATGCATGGGGACCTCTAGAAATATCATTCAGTCAAACAAAGCAGTATGTGAAGACAGGTTCATGCTTTTCTTTTCTATCACAACACAGTAAAAGTGTCAGGTTGAAGAATTTCCTGTTATGTCCTATAGGGTGGAAGTAACCAACAACGGTAACATGAATAGAAAGTTGCAGAAGTGTGTAGGGAGAATAATGGCCCTAGGTGAGGGCCACCCCACATTAACTATGTTTACAAGGCAATATTAACAGCCACTCTCAAATACTCTGTACTCCTCAAATTCTACAAGACCACCTATCTTACTTAATTCTCTGTAGACTGGGTAATTAATAAAGCAAAGAGATTAAGTTTGCCTCACTGTTCTAGAAGTCCAAGAGCAGGGCACTGGTGTCTGCTCAGCCTCATGGTTTCTGGTGAAGGCCTCATAATGGAGAGGCAAGTGGGGACACACAAAGAAGTCACATGGTGAGACAGGAAGCAAGCGCAAGCTAAAGAAGCCCAATGTGACGATGAATCCATTCCTCGGAGAAAGGACTGAACCTCTTTCCACAACCTGATTACCTCTTAAAGGCCCCACCTCTCAACATGGTTACTCTGGGGACCAAGTCTCAACATAAGTTTTGTTAGGGATAAACCATATTCATATCAAAATGAACATCCAATATCCAGGAAAACACAATGCTGTTTTCTGTATCTACATATGACAGATGCAATAAGGGATGCCAGATTTGATGTTTTTGTCTAGTTGCTCTTCTAAAACCTCAGATGCATTGAAGATGAGGAAGAAGGAAAATTAGGCTAGAAGAACCAATGCTCCTAAAATACAAAGATCAAATCATAGGAAAGAAGGAGAAAAAAAAAGTAATCAAATCATTCCATAGTATATACCAGCAGAACAACTCACATGTTCATTAACGTACTCTCCTTCAAGACCAGCGACTTTTAGAATTTTGCTAGCAGCACTTAACAGAGGTAACATGGATGTTATTTGGAAAATTATATGCAATGACATCCACTCTAAGACACGGGTGTATCTAGCAGTTTGTCAGAGGAGAGACGAAACTGCGGAAAGCATTACTTCAATCCAGAATCCCTACTGTGCCACACACCTACTATGTGCCAGCACCAGGGCTTGTGCTGGGGCTAGATAGGTTAGGACAAATAGACTGAATCATATCAGGGTTGTTGACATTCTCTTAAAAAAAATAACTAGTGTCATAGAGACATTACTATTTTTTTTTTTTTTTAACTTTAGAATCAAATTCGGACACCTACTCCTGGCAAGCACATGCTTTACTTCTTTGCCTATTCATGCCTCAGGAGTCATGTTCCGTGGTTTCTCTATCAAGTTTTCTCAATACTGCCAACCACCTTCACGAAGGTAGTCAGGGTGGAGGTGGGAAGGTATGCTTGTACACAGATGTGTGTGTGTTTTCCAGGTCTCCTTCTTCTTTGCTCTGTAGCAAAGAAGTGTATTACACTTTTCACACTGCATCCTGATTATTGGATATTATTCTTATCCATCAAACAAACCCCTCTGTACCCAGGCTTGTGTCACTACCCAGATTTTACAGGCAGGAACAATGTCTAATGCTGCTCCTTAACTACTTACTAAGTGAATGGATGAGTATTTCAACTCTGAGCTTTATCTTCAGACTCTGGAGTATTTGACAGTTAATATATTCTTCATGGCAATGGGTGTCAAATTTTGAAAAATTTCAATACATGCATATAAATAGACTTCAGGACAAGTTTAGTGAGGCTTAATTTACACATAGTAAAATTTGAAGTTTTGATGAGTGGGTCCCACTAGAGTAGGTGGTCCTTGCACACTTGCCCAGATCCTGTCCCTTAGTACTCTGGCTAAGTGAGGTGCAGTAGGGCCTGGAAACTATGGTTTTTATACCTCCTCAAGTGAGTCTGATAAAAGCCCCAGGTAAAGGATCCAGGAGTAGGTGATGTTTTGCCACTGCATGCCACATTTCCTTTCCTCTCTTCATCTCCAGGCCCAGCCACCTCTTTCAGCCAATGATTAGGATCAAAGATGAATCCACATCAAGTCTACTCAGCTCTCTCCTTGGAAACAAAACCTTGAAACTCAGACACTTGGCCAAAGTCAAGTATAATTTCTGGATCTTAAGCAGAATTACAGCTACTAAAATGACACTGTGAAATGAACACAAGATATCCACTCAAGAAAATAAAAATAGCTTAGAATCAGAACAGATAAAAGGATTGTGATTTGGGGGCATCTAAGTGAATGTTGCTTTAGGGAGGTGATCGGGTGAGAGGAGAAAATCACCCCTCCCATTGCACTGTTCTGGTGCCAAACTCGACCTTACACCTAGAGCTTTCAAATGGCAGATTTCAGGGGATCTGTGAATTGTAAGGTCGATATCAAGCTGCAGC
Source organism: Tamias sibiricus (assembly GCA_025594165.1). NCBI lineage: Eukaryota > Metazoa > Chordata > Mammalia > Rodentia > Sciuridae > Tamias > Tamias sibiricus. The sequence goes on from CM046666.1 coordinate 97,463,151, forward strand.
CTAAAGAACACAGCTCTCATGAGCTTTAGAGAAAACTTACTTATCTTCCAGGGACAGGGATGGTTTTGTGGTGCCATCCTTCTTTCAATCACTGGAAGATAACACAAAGGTATCATCTCTCTGTCACTTAACTGAGAATGCTGGAAGATGTAATTAAAAACATGAGACAATCTTTTTCCCTATTGAAACATCAATTCCTACAGATCATGATTTATATTTGGGTGAAGCCTATCACACAAACTTGGGGAGTCTATCACCATTCTATTGTCATCCTCCACTCCCCCACTGTGATTATAGTTTAATAATTCAAGTAATGGGGTCAGTGGCCAGAGACTTGACATGTAGTGGAATGGAATCTGACCTTTAATAATGTCTTATTGTTCAAAATGAGATGGATTGCTAGGGGAGTACTGACCAGTCTCCTCCCTACCTCACCCCCTCTCCCCAAAATTAACCAGAACAGAGGTATGTTTGGGATTTAAAAAGATTCAAATGTATAATGTCTACAAAGTAAGTTAAGAATCTATAGATTAGCATGAGTCTTTTCAAAAGAAATGAACTACAAAATCATCTTGGTTTTTGAAAAATGCCATTGGGTTACTCCTAAGAGAAAGAAAATCATGGAAACTGGCTGTGGGGAAATTTGGAAGGATGCTTTGCACTACCATTTGCAGGCAGTGTGTGTTGGTCTCACCAGCTGCCAGGACTGGAGGGAAACTGCTGAGGGGGCAGATATGGCCAAACCAAACATCTCCCTGTAATTAGAGTTGGCTAGAAATATGGGGAAAATGGCAAAAGAGGATAGAAAATATGTGGCCTCAGATTTGGAGGCGGGCAAGAATGCTGACTAGGGTTTCCAAGAGATTTAAATTGAAGAACCTCGCTAGGTATGACTTTGGACTCTGTTTTCCAGTCTGCTATGCTGCCCGGGGAAGAAGCGAGCGGGTACACTGAGCACCTGAAACGTGGCTTATCCAAACTGAGACATGCTATAAGTACAAAGTATACTGGATTTCAAAGATACGGCACAAAAATATTTCAATACTTTTTACTACTAATTGCATGGTAAAGTAATAATATTTTGAATATATAATGGGTTAAGTAAAATATTTTATACAAATTAATTCCACTGGTTTCTATTTACTTCCTTTCTACATGGCTCTAGGAAACCTGGCCCATGCTCCTTGCCTTTGATTTGTACTGGACAAGTGCTGACATAGACCTTTGTTTCTGCACTTATTAAAATGTGAGTGGTGGTGGAGATCTGGGTGATGCGGGGATTCAGATGGGAAGAAACACTGGGGTGATGTGCCAGGGCAAAATGTTATGGTTACTACTTGCTGACTGAGATCTTCAGCTTTAGGGAGTGTGAGGAGCAATTCCAAGGGACTCAAGTTAGTCAGGTCTGTCCTGAGTACCACTCCGCCTCTCTGTACCTCAGGTGACCAATCTGCAAATGGGAGGGAAGGATCAAATTCTTGCTGAATGCCAGGCATGGAAGCACATGCCTGTAATCCCAGTGGCTCAGGAGGCTGAGGCAGGAGGATTGAGTTCAAAGCCAGCCTCAGTAATTTAGCGAGGCCCTAAGCAACTAATCAAGATCAAGACTCTGTCTCTAAATAAAATATAAAAAAGAGCTTGGGGATGTGGTTCAGGGGTAAAGTGCCCCTGGTACCAAAAAAAAAAAAAAAAAAAAAATTCTTGCTGAATGAAGTAAAATCTGAGAAGCTCTATGTCTGCATCGTTCCCATCATTCCACATTTGTGTGATTCTCACAAAAACAAGTAGAATGAACGTCAAAGCTCTTTATCCTCAGCCAGGACCCATCCTGAGGAGCCTCACTATTTATCTGTTAGTTGTCCTTCAGCTTCTTTCATGGGAACAAGCTTATAGATTCCCCTGTGGTATGTCAACATAGGTAGAGATACACAAGGAACAAGTGCAAGACGAATAAAAGAGGCTTCATGTCCCTCTTAAGGACTCAAGACAATTTGAAAAGAAAACTCCTGTGGATGATATTCAGAGGAAATGTACTTGTTTTCTTTCAAATCTACACTGGAAATATCTATGACTTTGCTGTTAATCTATCAATTATGAAATATTACACTATGATTTAAATAAATCTAATACTTTAGATTAGTAAATAATCCAGTTCAGTAAGAATTCCTGGAAACCCAACTCTCCCCTTCTTCAAAAATCAAACAACCCGCAGATTGAAACAGTATCACTTCTCAAGCACATAAGTTTTCTAAGTGTAAAAGAAGACATTAAAAAACAAATAAATATGCCAACAACAAAAGATGAATTTTTTTTTTTTTTTATACAAAGCTTGCCTCAGCCAGCAGCAGAGCTGGTGGGGAAAACTGGCGACTCAGCTGATGAGCTTCAGAATGTGCAAATTAGTCAGTCGCCTACGATAAAAAGCCAGGGTGGGTAATGTACAGATCCAGCCCACCCATCTGAGGTCTAGCAGCACCTGCTCCTTTTAGATGGGGGTGGCTTGTGTTTCTCCAGCCACACAGCCCCCCTTCCTGGACGACTCTCTTGTTAAACGAGCTACCCAGTCAGGCGGTCTGAGGCAAGAAACACAGGGTGGGAGGAATGGCCAGAGAGAACTGTAGGGAACATGGAGAAAAATGAAAAACCCTGGCTTTGGGACTGACCCATCTGGCTTAATTTTAGTTCCACCACTAAAGGGGCTGAGTGACCTCAGGCAAGTCGCTTCACTATTCTGAGCGGTTACATGAGAAAAGCAAAAGCAGTTCTACTTGCAGCAGGAAACTGTGTGGTAGCTGGTGAGTAGTAAGTGCTCTGCTGAAGTTATTTCTTCTTATGCCAAAGGCAAGAAATAAAAATATTTAGCATAATATATTATTACAGCAAACCTCAGCAGACTACCAAGGAAGTGGTAAAAAAAAAAAAAATACTGCAAATACATGAAGGCCTAGATCATACACTACAAAAAATTCAGGAAAAGAAAGCAAAGAACAAACAATATCAGGCAATGTCCTAAAATAATAAGTGATCCAGGGGCTGGGGTTGTGGCTCAGTGGTAGAGCACTTGCCTAGTACATGTGATGCATTGGGTTCAATCCTCAGCACCACATAAAAATAAATAAATAAAATAAAGATATTGTGTTCATCTACAACTAAAAAAAAAAAAAAAAAAAAAAAAAAAAGTGATCCAGGCCAAGATTATCCATGGCTACTCAAACCATTGGATGAAGGAGAGGTCAGAACAGGATGTTCATAAAGGACCCTGTACCAGCCCACATGTGGCTTATTAACCAACTCAAAGTGGACCTTGACTTGGTTAGGTCTGGTTACTATCTTACTCAAGGCTTCAAACTTATCATGGAGGGTAGTGGAACTAGGTGACATCACCTGCCTCGTGATGCAATGTATTATCTAGCATAGGGCATCACTTATGAAGTATTCATGCCAAAAAAGGTGTACCCTCCAGCTAATAATAAGCCTCTACATAAAATGCTTTTCAGGAAGAGAGAGGCAAGTTAAATGACACTATGAAGAAACAAACCCAGAGTAGAGGACATTCTACACCATAACCAGCCTGGACTCTTTGAAAAGTCATCTAAGGGGTTGGGGACATAGCTCAGAGGTTGCCCTCCAAAATATCCGTACAACAACAATAGCAAAACAAAACGAAACAAAACTATTTTTTAAAAAAAGCCATACATTATTTTACAGGATAAAAGAAAAGTTGTCAACCATATGTATCAAATGAATTCAATTAGATACTGGATTTTGGGGTCAGGGACTAAGTGGGGAAGTATGAATATGGTTTGTATATTATATAATATTATGGAATTATTACTAAAATTCCTAGATGTGATAATAGTACACAGAAACTATGTAGATGTGAAATGTCAATATATTTGCTGTTTCCAGTTGGTTCAGCAAAAATTTATAAAATATGTATGATTTTATTTAGAATTTTAAAAATAACAAATTTAGAATGAATGGTAAATTTAGGTAAAGGACTTTAGGTATTTGATTTACACTTCTCCCAACAAGCAGGTTTGAAGTTTTTCATAATGAAAGGCCAGGGGAAAAGTGCAAGAGAGAAAACAAAAGAAAGTAACACCATACATGCATGCATGTGTACACACACACACACACACACACACACACACACACATACACGCAGGCAGAGAAAAAGGAAAATAAGATCAGATAATATCACTACCTCCCTCTTTGAGAAGACCCTTGACATTGATATTTAGGTCAGCTTCCTTACACGCCTTCTCATTTAATATGGTTTTATTTTTACCAACTTTAATAAATTCATGTGTGCTCATTCAAACTGACATATCCACTGTCTTGGCTTTTTTGTTGGTTGACATTGAAACCAAGTTTTAAGCTGCTGTAGAGACTACCAGGTAGGCATGAAGCCTAAGATAACAAATACAAAGCTCCTGAAATTGATACCTACATCCCTATCAGGGTGGTTTTAAGCTGGCAAGACTAGATCAAAGCCAGTGGGTGGACCATCCTATTGGATTCTGATCTTTTCCAAAGTCAGAAGCTCCCTCTCACCTGCACTGGGCACTGATGGAGGAAGAACAGGGGGTTGGTCAGCCAGGCCACTGAGGTTTCTAGAGTCTGTTCCTGTGTGCAGCATGCTGTGCCCAAGTTCTGTTGCACAGAGCAACAATGGCATAACCTGCGGAACAGCTACTGAATTCAATTTTTAGAGTTCCCAGTGAGGCAGGACTGTGATGACTTCAACATGGAGAGGGCTAGCTACAAAGGATCTGGATTCAGATAGTGTGGGAGTGCATCTGGCTCTGCTGCATATTCACTGAACAAGCTCTGAGCTGTGTTTCTCAGTGGGTGTGCTGTGGATGCTCTGCCAGGGACAATGCTTCACTGGGCTGGACCGTCCCAGTCACTGCAGGGCCATCCCTGCCCCTATAGGACCAAAGGCCAGGAGTGCCTCCCAGTCCTTGAGAGGACAAGAAGCACACCCACACACTCCAGAAAGCCCCCTGCCTTTGACACAGGCTACATTCTCAGATTTATCTGGCGATAATTTCAGCTCTACTATCTAAGAGGTGTTTGGGGAGGATCAGATGTGCTGCAGCTCTTTATAAACTTAAATTAGCTATACAAATGATATGATTATAGGCATCCTCAAGGCAGCCTGCAGTTAGAGGCAGGGCTGTGGGGTGGGCCCACCACCTGGATTCCAGGTGGGACCCATTACAGTCTTGTCAATCTAGCCATACACTAGACTACATGACAGCTATTTACTCTGAAAATGTTTTCCCGTGATAAGTGGGAAATTTTGGCTCATGAGTGTTGCTACAGATTAAAACCACACCACAGTGTGAATTTTACAGTGAAAGCAGATGGCAAAGACATGGGCTACTGTAGCAGATGAGCAGCATGGCATCCTCAAAGTGGCTTCACAGAATCTGGTTTAGGATGTCACCCAAACTGGCCGGGAATGGAAATGACACCTCTCTTGGCGAGCAAGTGATGAAAGGATTGTGGGATGACTTCAGGGATTGGGACTACAAAGTGCCACAGAAGATGATGTCCCGCCTTCTTGAATGCACAGGTCTGATTTTCAAAATAATGTACTTTAGAGATGTCTGTTTTAAACTTTGGAACAATGCTTTGGAAAGGGAATCTTGGAGGCAGGGCAGATTAGCACACAGCCTCTGATGGGACTGTAACCTCTGAAGCTGAGATGGGAGAATGGAGCTGGGATCTTCACGATTTAGTGCCTGAGAACCCACGGTCAGCATGAAGACCACCCACTTCAGGGGTCTGTGGACCTGGGGTGGCCTGGGGGTATGGAACCTAGGCCTTCATGCATGCTCTACCACTCAGCAGTGCCCCCTCCCCTGGCTGCACTTTTAAAGCAGCTGTTTGGGTGATTTGGACACAGGAAGCCACAGACTGCTCCCCAGGACACTCATGGATGCCTCTCTAGAGACTTCTCTGGTGGAAGGCAGCCTTCAGCTCTCTTCAGGGATCACTCTTGCTCTCATTTCATGGCCTTTATAACTCAGAATTTAGGTAAAAAGTGCTCCTTTGCTTTTAGGTCTGGGCATGGTTTTTTTTTTTGGTAGGGGTGGTGATTAAGAATTGCTTGTTTTTACTCTCTATCTCTGCTCCTCCCCGCCACTGTGTAAATGAGAAGTCACTTCCATTGTGATGATCTGATTTCTCCTTTATCATTCACTTTTAAATGAGGTCTAGGAAATGCTGACCAGACAGGAAGCTCTGACCTCTCCTTTAAGGCTTGAAGCCTCAGGTATTAACTAACAGAGAAATGAAGGAGGCCACAGAAGGCTGGGACCAAGGAGGCAGACTGGGTAAAAGGCACATATCTGGAAGAACAAAAATGAAAGCAGATGCCTACTCCAGGTCAGAAGCCAGCGGGAAGGAGCAGTGAAATGGCCCATGAGGATTACAGGGTCGGGGGTAGGGAGATGGAGTGGGAGTGGGGGGGGGGATCAGAGGGGCGCTGGGCACAGAGTGATGGATGGATAGCTTCTCCACAGATCCAACAGTATTTAGTGCCAACATGCTGTTTTTTTTATAGCCTTACCAATTCAACTTTGGTAAATTCCATTCATCTTAGTAGGCTGATAATGTCAAGTCCCTAAATCTATGGGCTTGGCCATCTGAAATGAGATCTTTTATTCTTCTCTGGCTTTCCAGAATACACATTCACTGCATTCTTGCAAGAAGAAAGACTACCCGTAAAAGAAAAATTAAGGGGCATAAAGTCCAAATAATATTATACCAAAGCTTTTGGTAGAAAATATTTATGTCCACAGTACATGCCACACCCATTCTGGGAAGATATTACTGGCCTAGAAGCTGGGTTAGTGTATCCCAAAATATACCTCACAAAAAGCACAGTTACCCTCCCAAAATAGGCCCTATAATTAAGTGAAGTCTTTTCAAGTGGATTGTTCTATATCACAACTTGACATATGTTGCTTTAATCTCTCTGCTTCAGCAAATGTAGCCATATTGGGCTACAAAAGCTCTCAGCAACTCACATTTAAGCCAGATTGTGGTGTCACTAGCAAACTGATGCAAATAAACAGTCCTGGGTACCAAAATACTCTATCTCAATCATCTGTAATGAGATCCCTCTCCTCCCTAAGCACATTTTGATCACACCAGAATCTCTACCCTTGATTCAAAAGGAAGGACAGCCCAGACTGAAATACAGTTTCATCTCCGAGGTCATCTGAAGACAAACACATCTGAGCAGGCTGGGGCTGAAATTGAAAGCACGAGACTTCTTTTGTGTAAATGCTGGGCTCATGCTACGTGAGCCTCACTTTTATGTTTAGGGACCAGCATTCAATATGAGCCACTGGAGGCCCATCGTCTGGATTTATTTAGGTCAGTTTTTGCTTAGAGTCAAGGGTAATGGATGAGGTAACTTCTCAGGAGCCCATTTAGCCCTCTGAATTCTGAACCAATTTGTTTTTACATATTACATGAAATCACACGCATGTTAAAATATTTAAATTTGTAAAGATTCAAAGAAATGAGTACTTAAGACATTCAAATTTTGTTACTGCTTCTAGTATGAGTTTCTCAACCTCAGCACTATTGACATTTGGGGCTGGGTCATTCTGTGTGTGTGTGTGTGTGTGTGTGTGTGTGTGTATGTGTGTGTGTGTGTTGCTGTCCTGTACACTGTAGGGCATTTTGCAGCATCCTGCCCACTGGACACCATTAGCACACCCTCCTTCCCCTCAGTTGGGGCTTGACACTACCAAATGTCTTCTGGGAGGGCGAAACTGACCCAGCTCCAGAATCACTGCTCACTCTCTATTTATGTGTTTATATCTCACCCCCTGGAGTGGCCAGGAGAACAAAGGTCTAGGTTTTTCGAGGTGACCACAAGTTTTAGTTTTAAGATTCTCAAACTTCCCCTGACTCACAATGAAGAATTGGGATCTGTGACACACTAACTCCTCACGAGATTTATAAACAGCACAGTCGCTGTCTCCAAATAAGGGAGCCAGGACCTGGCTTCATTTGCTATCATCTAGGTCCTGGAAGTGACCCTCCCTGCTTTCTGGATATCCATTCTTAGAAGACTGCTCAACAGAAACCCTTACTGACCCCCTGCTAGGTAGTAACTGACAAGGGTTAGCGTTGGGTATCTGTTAACATCTTCTACAGAGGCCAAGCATCTGGGCCACACCCCACCAGGGACAGTACTTCAAGTGCTGGGCATGGGTATAGGAGGGACAGGGAGGGTGAGGAAGGCTATGAAAGAGTCCTAGAGTGGGATATGGAAAGTTCAGCCCAGAGAAGAGAAGGTGAATGAGGAAGGAGAGTGTCTAAATATCTGGAGAGCTGGCATGTGGGAGAGTGAGTGGACTTCCTTAGAAGGTGACTAAGAGCAACAGATGACTCAATAAATATTTAAAAATTTATCACATCCCTTTCATGTGCCAGCACTGTGATGACAGAAAGGAATAAGACCAAATTCCTGTCCCATGGAGCACATATTAGAGTTCTAAGAACTACATTGTTTTTCTTTCCACCTATTTTCCTTTGTCTCCTTTCTATCCCTCTCTTTCTTTTTAGAAAGTTGAGCTAATTGTCCAGTTGTTTGTCTTACTGCTCATTTTTTCCATTTTTAACAATTAAGGTTTAACTTACAGCAAAATTCACCCTTTCTAGTGCGTTCAGTTCCGTGAGTTTTCACAAAAGCATGTGATTGTACACATACCACCATAATTAAGCTATGGAACACGTTTATCACAATCCACCCCGCCCCCTGCCCCCCGGCAATTTCTCCATATCCCTGTTTGTTTATTTATTATTTTATTTTCTTATTGAGACAAAACTTTTGTACATCTACATGGGGTTCTGTATAGTGACTTGATCTACGTATACAATGTGTAATGACCAAATGTGGGTAATAAGCACTTCCAGCTCCTCAAATATTAGTCACCTCTTGGCAACTCTTGTATTCTTCAAGATATTTTGAAATATTTGATAGAGTGTTGTAACCAACAGTTCCCCCACCAGGGTTCAAAAAGCCAGAGTTGATTTCTCCTCTCTGTTTTGGTGCCCCAGCAAGCTGCCTTATGCAATAGCAAGTTCCTTATCTTTAAGAAAATTTGAACTCTCCTGTCAGGGATTTTGTAAAAGAGACTTTTGGTGATTGGGAGGTTGGAGCAGACACCGCCGGAGGCCACATCTATCTCTTTGATTCCATGAGACTGCAGCAGAGTCACCTATAGACATATGATCTTCAATATCATCAGTCTATCTGCAGTTATAGGGTAAAGGTCTTCATTCCCAAACCAAATACCTCTAGTCAAAATTCAAAAATTTTAGTTTAATAATTGGATCTCGGAGAAGCTACATAATAAGCAGGGGCAAAAAAAGAAAAATCCAAAGGAAGGTTTGGAAATTAAAGCCTACATATGGTATTACCGTACATAATAAGGGTACTATCTGCCCTTAAGCCCTCTTTCTCTTATTGTTAATGTGCTTCAAAATAACATTAACTCCAAAATCGAACAAAGCTCAAACAATGTGACCTCATTTGGTTGCAAAGGTGACAGGAAGGGAAGTTCAATTAGCCCGGCTTGTCTAAGAATGGATTGCCATGGTTACGGAAGATGGTAAGTGCCACAGAGGTTATGGAGGGAATGCTGGAAGGGGCTGTGGTGAGCAGCTGTGCGATGCCCTGTGACATCAAATGGGTATGACCAACCCATCCCAGAAGCCCTCCTGCTGTAAGATGCCTTGTGGTGGATTATTGTCAATGACAAATGTCCAGTCTCCAACAAGGCTGTCTGTCACGAAAAAAGACAGCTTTATTGAGCACCTACTATGCCCCAGCACTACCAATGTCATTTTATTCTCACAACAACCCAATGGTGTAGGTAGCATTGGAGACCTCTTTTTACAGAAGATTAAGATGAAGCTCAGAAAGGTTATGTAACAACCAGTACGTGCAGAACTTGAATTTTAACTGAGGTCTCCTGACCTTAAAGACTGTCCTTTTTATTACTGCTAGCAAGGTCTGGGTGGTTGATGAATTGAACGTTCTTGGTCTTTTGGGCCACTGTGTGCCAGTCTGTGGGCAAGCTCACAGGCATGCTGGGTCCTTAAATTCCTTAACTTCCCATTCTCCAAGCATTTAGCTGTCTGCTTCTCTTTCATTTCAACATACAGGTGATAAGAATTTCTCTGCTTCAGAGACTATTTAATTCTTTTGGTGCAAGTTGATTATCATGTTACACAGCTGGCTTAGAACAGAAACTACGCTGCCGTGGTGTTCTTTATCCTGTGCTCAGAAGCTTTCCTAAATTGAGACTTGCTGCATTTTAGAAAACCCCATATTACTTAATAACATTAGTAATAACTAGGGGGAAAATGTCATACTGTCAGAAAACACCAATTCAGCATTGCATTTAATTATAAAATCTCATTCTAAGTTTAGTGCAGATTTAGATGCACAGAACAGGGCAATGGCTTTCCTTCATAAGCACGGTTTTACAACAGAAGGTATTAGAAATAAATACAGCAACACTTACCAAAATTTCCGCCAACTATCACAAACTTTATATACACCACATGTCTTCTAAAACAGCGGCAGGACTGGTTCTGAAAAACAATACCAAAAAAAAAAAAAAAAAAAATCATTCAATGGGCATAATTTAACATACATTGTCCTTCTTTTCTGCAAATGTTGACCTCTTCCCTCTGTTTTGGGCACCCATCAATTCACCAAATTTCACCTACTAGTTTCCTCTTTGTTTTTCACAGGAAGATGTAACCAATTACCCCAGTACATGCTAATATAAAACCCGGATAATGAAATAAACCAGAAACTCTACTCACAAATAGTTGAATTTTGGGGCTGGGGTTGTGGTTCAGTGGTAGAGCACTTGCCTAGTGTGTGTGAGGCACTGGGTTCGATCCTTAGTACCACATAAAAATAAGTAAATAAAATAAAGCTATAAAAACCCCAAATAGTTGAATTTTTAACCCCTTAAATAATCAAAGACAAGAGAACAATGGAAAAATATCTAAAGTGGAGCTCATAATGATTTCCCCCCAAAGCAATCTTATCCCCCTCAGCACCCTCCCTTCTTCCCAGCTGCCTGTGAGATCCTGAGCAATTTTCCTAATCTTTTTTTTTTTTTTTTTAAAGACTTCATTTTACTATCTGTAAAAGAGGGATTATTGTACTAACCTCAACAGGGTTGCTATGAGGATTAAATGATATCGATTTACAGAAAGAAATGACACTTCAGAAGGGCTTAACACGGCATCTGGCACACTGTGAGCACTCAGTAAATAGGAGCTTCTGCCATCATTCTCCTCGTCCCCCAGGCTTGGAACCTAGTGTGGCCTCCCTCATGTCTGGTGCAAACCAAGGCCCAAACATGCTGCTGGAGTTCCACTACCGTGCTGGGACTGGCTGCTGCTCTCCCTTCTCATCATGACCCCCATCTGGTCTGCATCACGCCTTGCAGAAACCAGTCCCTGGGCCGCTGGTCTCCTCCTTCCCATCTACCTCTGCAGCTCTGCAAGGCATTCTTGGTGGACACACCTTCTGGCTCCCCATCACCTGTACACTTATCTGTGGACAGCCTGGGACTCAAGCTCATTCCAGTTTGATTCCCACATGTTCCCACCAGACACAGCAACTTCAGGTACCTGTCCTGCCTTGGGCTTCTAGCTGGCCAGTCCCTTCCCTGAGGGCTGATGGAAGGAGGCCCAGCTATTTTCTAAGGCAGGCGCTTTTTACTTTTTTTTTGGACCATGACAATCTATAGACATGTTTCTCAAAGTAATGTTTTTAAATGATTGAAATTAATACATGAAATGCATAGGATTCAAAATAAGCAGTGTAGGGCTGGGGTTGTGGCTCAGTGGTAAAGCACTTGCTTAATATGTGTGGGGCACTGGGTTCAATCCTTAGCACCACATAAAAAATGAACAATAAAATAAAGGAATTGTGTCCATTTGTATCCAAAAATGCTTAAAAAAAAAAACCCCAAGCAGACAGTGTATTGATTTATAGTTATCAAAATGTTTAACAAAATTGGAATGAGTTTTTTTTTATTTGAATAATTTCCAGAGAAACTCTAATAACTACTGTGATTTTGAAATATCCTTAAATGATAAATGATGTTTCAGGATATATACAACAATAATATAATATAAAAATATTCCTAAGTTCTATTTGGAATAGAAGTTAACTAAGGCCTTCTAGAAGCCAAGGCTACTTTCATAATAATAGGAAATGTTAGTTTCAGTTAAGGGTTAATGAAAATGATGATTTTCTTCCAATATAAGTTCACAGACCCCTTGAAATGATCCATAGACTTCATTCTGGTTGCCATCTAAAACGTCTCTCTCTTCACCTTTTCTACCTTGATTTTTCTAACTCGGCATTATCTTAATTCTCTCTCTCTCTCTCTTTTTTTCTTCTTAACACTAATGTGTTATTTGATATAGACACTTTAAATAAATGTACTTCCTGTACTTTATATTTTAAGTTGTAAGCCCTTTAACTTGCAAGAAAAGGCCCTTTTTATTACATATTTTCATTCCTCCTGTGGCTTATGTAGCAGGCACAGTAGTGAGTGTTCACCAGGACTGTTTGAATCAATCAGTGGATAAGAGTGTAATCCTGCTTGTCCTACATGCTCTTGGCTACTATTAATATTATCTCATCTCTCTTCGGCAGTCTATGAGGTCCTACATATGTAGATGAATACTATACTTAAATCATAAATGACTGAAATTAGGAAACAAAATGTTCTTTCTTTTCAGAGAGTGAATACTTAGTGTGTGCTGTGTTGCAGGTACCTGACACCTAGGTACCTGCATGACACAAGCATGATATCCATGTCTTTTTGGAGCCTGGAGTCCAGCAGCTGTCCCCAGCTAGCTCAGAGCCGCTGAGGATCTCTTACCCTTCCATAACCTCTGCACAGATAAGGAACTGTCAGTGATTCCTACATGTAGATCCAAGTTGGTGACGTCATTTAAAGTTGCCTGGCACCCACTAGAGACCAGACCAATACCCAGTTTCTCCATTAGTCTCACAGATGTGAGCCTGTGGTTGTGGGGCTGGTGGAGTGAATAGTAGGAATGATGAAATTCCATCTCCCCGCCAAGTACCCTCATGAATGATGCTGTCTTTGCCTATGAGATCAGAGAGAACCACCAAAGTGATTCTCTCAGGAAGTTCTGCTCAATCCTTGGTCCCCACTGAGTCTGTGATAGACCAGCCTCAGGATGGACACAGGACCAGCCTCAGTCTTCTGGTCTTTTTCCTAAATAGCTGCGGCTTGGGATTCCTGTGTATTTTGTCAATCAATCAGTCAAACAACAAGAATAATTCTTCCTTTTCAAATGAAGAGAGCATAATGATTTTCTCCACTGAAAACTACTCATCAGGGCAATGTGACCACTTGCTTTGGCAGAAATTCACCATTGGCAGCACTTTTCACTCCAGACATCATGTCAAGTGACTCTTAGGGTGAGTGGGAGTGTACACTCCCTCCCCAATAATGACAAAGACTGATGAGCTCAGAGAACAAAGGCTGGACTTGGCACACTCTTTATACTGAAGGACATGTAGATGCAGTTCATCCGAAATTCTTTTTTTTTTTTTTTTTTAGATATGTGATTTAATTACCAATAAAAATAACTGATAACAAAGAGGGTGGCATGATTGATTTGTCTTCTGTTCCTAGAATTATAATGTATGTATCATCATCGATGAGTAATGACATTTTTATGGGTGCCCCCATACAACATGTAGCCCTGCATGCCCTTTTGGTTTCTGACATGTACTGCAGCCTGATATGTGGCTTCTGGCTTAATTACACACTGGGAATAAGTGTCTCTACCATAGTCTCATCTCCATGGGGCCACTGCCTCTCCCTTTTCCCTAACAGCATTTCTCCAGCCTCAGTGTCTCATGGGCAGGTGACACACTCTGAGCTGGGGGACGGAGAATCAAGGGTCCACAGTTTTGGAGTATGCCAATCAATAGCATTAGCATCACTCAAGAGGTCCTTAAAAATGGCAGTTCCGAGGTCCGACCCAAACCAACCCAATCACCATCTAGCTTACAAGATTCCCCAGGTGATCTATGTGCACACTCAAGTTTGAATGGTTCTGATCCAAGGGAAACCAATCAATCCTCTTGCCAGTGATTGGTTCAAAGATAAAACCATTAAGACATGACAAATATTTTTCCAGAAGCTTCTTCTCACTCTCTGGGAGAAAGTCCTTCCTCCTGAATGTTGTGTGGATATGATGTCTAGAACACCTATAGCTAACTGCTTCAGTCTATGGATAGAGCTGGTCAGAGACAAGAAAAACACAGGGAAACTGAGTGCAGGTTATTGCACTGGTCAAACCTGAGGTCTGGGGTCTCTCTGAGTTTCCAAGAAATTTCTTGTTGTTCTGGCCTTCTTGAGTTGGGTTTTCAATTATTTGCAGATGGAAAACTTTCAGTTCCCAATAAAACATGATGAAAGGAACAGGATGCTAAGGCCCTGGGCTTAGCCACACGCTGAAACGTCAGACAAGGCAGTGCATGCAGAGACCAGGGCAACAGTTCAGAGACTCAATTTGCTCAGGGAACTGACCCAGTCTTATTTCCGGTCAGTCCTGTCAACCATGGATCTTTTGTGCATTTCCCAAAGCATTCTAAATCTGCTGTTCTCAATGATCAACCAGAGGAAATGCTGATCATGTTCCAAAGTATTTTAACCAGGGAAGCCAACAGTTGTCTTCCCAAGAAGTCACATGGATGTCATTTCCTGCAAGGACAATGGGAGACTAATTGCTGAGCCTCAGCCTCCAATAGGGAAGACAACCTGTGAAATGTGATTACTGCAGGGTAAATAAGGAAGAGCTCAAGGCTCTCAGAAGCCATTTCTGGATCTGTTCCAATTACTTGGGGAAAAGGAAAAAAATAAAAAAGAACCAGCTGGTCTGGGAAAAAAAATGTAAGGGCCAGCAGCTAGGATAGACGCCTGAGCCATTTTTTTTTTTTTTTTAAACACATCTCTGGTAGTTACTAAAGACCTTTCTGAGGAAACCAAACAGACCAGCTATTACACAAAACCATACATGGCTTTGGTATAATTTAGCTTCATATATAGGAGTGATGTCAAGGAGAACTGAATGTCTAAATGGATATTATCTCTCTGGTGTGTCCTAGCTTCCTAGCCACAAGAGGATATTCTGGGTTTGGGCTGAGGTTGGCTTTGTTGTGTTGGCTCAGTGAAGAATGTATTTTCTTTTGTTAACATTTTTTTAGTTGTTGACAGACCTTTATTTTTTATTTACTTATATGCAGTGCTGAGAAGTGAACCCAGTGCCTCATACATGCTAGGCAAGTGTACTACCGCTGAGCCCCAGCCCCAGCCCCAAGAATGTATTTTCTATCAAGGGGTGGCTCACTGATTGCTTCCACAGAATGTTTCCTCAGGTTACATCTCCTTAGAGCTCTTTTACTCTCAAACACTTTCTGATTTTTCTTTCCTGGCACTTCATACTCCCATAATCCCAAGTACCATCCCATGTGATAAGCTTCTCCTACATCGCTAGACCCATCACTCATGCCCCCAGTTCATCTGCTACTCCTAAACTGGAAGCACTTTGAGGACAGCAACTTGATTTGATCACTGTTCTGTTCCCAATGCCTAGCACAGTGGCTGGCACTGGGTAAAAAGTGTCTGTTGAGTGAATACATTCAAGGCCTCACTCAGACTCATGAGAGCCCCGCTATCATTTCCTACCTAGCCTCTTTGAATCTGGCCTCTCCTCTTATTGACATGCATGAACTCTCTGGATCACAGTGTTGCTCAGGTCCCTTCTAGAATGTCTCAGGTGGAAAGGACTTAGCAGCTCCCTCGCGTACCTTCCAGGTGAGAAACTGGGTCCATGGAGGCAAGAGGCCTGCCCAAGTTTGTACTATTAGTGGATGGCAGAAGCAGGATTTTTAGTTTAGAGTCAGTGCTCTAGTAACCAGGCCAGTGACTAGTGAAAAAATGTCAACGGTCTTTCAGTAGGACCTAGTGCAAGGCCTGGTACGGAGTAGGCACTCAATAAATACTTGTTGACTGAATAAATGAATGGGTCTCATACATGTATGAATGAACTTCAGGCTTTCTTAAAGTGGAACCTTCTCCAAGAGAAACACAATAATACCCTAGGATCCAGAATAGAGATGAGAGGAGCTTCTCTCTCCTCTTGAATAAGAGGAGCAGCAGGAACACTGGACCTCTTTCCCTACAGTGCCTCTGAGCCACCTCTAGGAACCTGGGGGCATATGGACACTGCTAGAAAACCAAAGACACAGTCAAACTGACATTCTTCAGATTTGTCCACAAAGCCACCCACTATCATTCCAAACCCACTTCATCAGCCTTATCTTTCACTTCTTCTTCCTCTCTCACACCCAGCTTTACCATAGCACTTGCTTTCCTAGCCCTGGTTCCTCTCCAGGCCTTTACCTGCTCTGTTTCTTCCCTCTTACATGACCTTACCTCCACCTACAAGAATGGAGAACCAACCTGTCCCACAAGTCAACCCTACTATAAATCCCTCCCTGAAGTTCTTGCCCATTTCCTCCATTAAAATCAGTCTCACTCTGTCTGTCCTTCTACCACAGACTTTATCATACTACCTGCTCCAAGGAAAACAGTCAACACTTTGAGGGCAAGAACCCAGTCTAAATTCATCTTTGAACCATTGGGACCTTGCCTGGCCCAATGCCTGGCACAGAGGAAAGACTCTTGTTGCATTGAAATGGCTTGATTCTTCTTAGTTCAACTTTGTGACCAAATTATACACATTGTGTAAGTGGCATTCCAAATCTTCCTCTAGTCTCTGTAGGCCTGATTACACAGCAGCACGCACTTGCAGATCACACTTGCTAAGGAGACGCATAAGTCTTTTGAGTCATATTTTCAAAAGCAAACAATGGGGAGGTGAGAAACAAGGGTTTCCCTCCCTTTCACTGCTCTCCTATGGCCATGGCTGTCCTGAGCAGCAGGAGGTGCACTCTGGGTAGCCTCTGCACACAAATAACAGGAGACTTAAAATACAGTCCTGACTCCTTCCATGCTACAATATTCTCTGCAAGCCTAAAGTCAATTGTCTGAAAAATTAAAGAGCTCCAAATGGTAGGACAATACATTAAACAAGCAAGCACACAAACAAAGCCCAATTGCCTGGGACAAGGGTGGGAACTAGCAAACACAGGGTTCCCTAGGAAACCAAGCCTACTTTCTGACTGGCTGTGGCCTTGCCTCCTCACTGGGGGTTAGCGAGGTGGCCCTGAGAAGGCATGACTGACCCATCTTCCCCTCTGTCACTTCTCCTGGCTTCACTCCAACAAGCTGGATGGCCTCAAGCAAGGCTGTGGCTGTTTGTTGGAGTGGAAGTAAACAGCAGAGAGAGGAGAGGAGAGGAGAAGAAAGAAGAGGAGGAGAAGGAGGAGGAGGAGGAGGAGGAGAGAGAAAAGAGCATAGAGTCAATTTCCCAGCAGAAAGGAATTATTGATCACAGACAAAGCAGGTGGCAAGGTCAAACTACAAAAAGCTGGCTGCTCCCTTTCATCAGCTATTTCAGGACAAGAGGGGCTCAGAGGCTCACTGTGGAGCCAGGCACTACAAAATCAACAAGGAGCTCTCCTCCATCAGCTGGGGGAACAAGTAAGGGCTCCTGACATGGTATCCATGGGTCTGTTGTGGGCACATGGGCACAAATGTGTGAGCTGAGTCATGCATGTGGATGGGTGGAGGGTAGCACTCCCACCACCATAATCTCCATCAACCCCCAGGCAATAGTAATAGTATTGATATCATTTCATATTATTATTACTACATTAAATCCTGCAGGCCAAGGGTACACAGTTTATTTGGGATAGAAAGAAATGAAATAAATGCCATTGAATCATCAGTTAACTGTCTGGAGGGGGGAAAAGATTTTGCTTCCATAAGACTCTTCAGAATGATGTATGTAATTATAATAATGGCATCTTTCTTTTCTTCTTGGTAATGAGTCACAGATGATCATATCACTTATGTATCTGGTAAAAAGGAAAATAAAACAAAAGCTCTGTTTTTGTAGTGCACTTGAAATACATTTTACTTGCCCTTTTAAATTAAGCTTTTCCCAGGGATCTGCAATCCAGTCTGGATAGAAATACTGCTTTGCTATAATGCATGTGCAGCTGCTGGACATGTCTCTTCCAACCAGACACTACTCCCAGGACACCCAGGAAATGCACTTAGTGTCACGATGCTGCCCTGAGCCAGGTTAACCTAAGCTCCTAGAGTGCAGGCTGGCTACAATAATGGAATCTTGTAGAATCTTGGGGACTGGATGAGATGTGAAGAATACCTAGTCCAATAGTTTTCAAGAAGCCTTTTTTTTTTTTTTAAGCATCAGAACTTACTCCCCCCACTCCTTCCCTCTCTCTCTTTCTCTCTCTCTCTCTCTCTCTCTCTCTCTCTCTCTCACACACACACACACACACACACACACACACACACAATTGCACTTCCAAGGCTTATGCTAAACTCCAATATAGTAGATAGAAGTTTGGTTTAAGGGGAAAAAGACAAATTCTCCTCATGGTGGCCATATACCTGGCCCACTTCTCATTTCTGGGTAGTCTAAGAACACAGACAATCCCAGACCTAGTGCCCCATTCAATCTAATACCCAAATTTTGTCTCACCATCTCATGCAGGTACCTGTGTGTCAGGCACCTGCAGTGTAGCACAGACTAAGTGTTCACTCTCTGAAAAGAAATAAAAGAAAAGAACATTTTGTTTCCTAACTTCAATTATTTATGATCTAAATATAGTATTCATCTACATATGTAGGACCTCACAGACTGCCAAGAGAGATGAGATAATATTAATAGTAGCCAAGCTCATGTAGGGCAAGCGGTCTGTAGATTCTCAAGGCCGCAGTGTTGGTAACCCAATGTCTTCTCTACCATGAACATATTTTAACCATCCCCGAGGACCCTGTTTTGAGCCAAAATGCATTTGTGAAGTATTAATTACATTTACTCGCTCAGCTCTGATTTGGAGTCAGGGAGACTTCGATTTAAATCCCAGCCATGTTAAGCTTGATAAACTTGGAAAAATTCCTTAATAACACAAATAAAGCCAGTAGGAGTTTTTTTTCTTTCCCTTTTTGCTTTTATTTTATTTTATTTTATTTTTGGTACCAGGGATTAAACCCAGAGGGGCTTAACCACTGAGCCACACCCCAAGCCTTTTTTGTATTTTATGTAGAGACAGGGTCTCGCTGAGTTGCTTAGGGCCTTGCTAAGTTGCTGAGGCTGGCTTTGAATTCACAATCCTCCTGCCTCAGTCTCCCAAGCCACTGGGATATGGGGAGTGTGCTACCTCGCCCAGCTGCTTTTAATTTTATCAAAACAAATCTCCATCAAAATAACATCAAAATCATAGGAATAAGTCCACAAATGATATGTAAGGCCTTTACACTAAAATCTATAAAACATGAAATTAAAGAAGACTAAATAAAGGGTTTGCTGCATACGTGGAGTGGAAGTCTCAATATTTTTAAGATGTCAGTTTTTTGAATCTTCAATTCAATTGCAAAGCTAGAAAGCTAGTCCCCCCACTGCCCCGTGGAAATTAACAAGCAAATTCTAAGATTTGTGTGGAAATGTAAAGAACCAAAAGCCAAGAAAATCTTGAATGAGAAAAACAAGTCAAAAAGGCTTTATCAGATATTCTAATTTATTATAGAATAATAGTAAGTAGAAGTAGTATTTATGCAAGGATTGACAAATAGACCAATAGAACAAAATCGAAGGTCCAAAATCAGAACTACAAAGACAGTCATATAATTCACATAAAGATGGCATCAAGGTTAGATAAACGGTGCTGGGTTCACTAGATGTTGTGGGTTGAATTGTGTTCCCCCCAAAGACGCTAAAGTCCTAACCTCCAAGGCCTTTAGAATTTGACCTTATTTGGAAATAGGCTTTTGTTGCAGATGTAGTTAAAATGAGGTTATGCTGGATTAGGATGGGCCTGAATCCAGTAAGACTATTGTCCCTAAACGAGGAAATTTAGATACAGAAAGATCCCTGGGGAAGAAAGCCACATGCTGATGGAGACAAGAGAGAGTGTGCAGAATAACCAGACACCACCAGAATTGAGAAAGAGGCCAGGGCAGATTCTTCCCTAGAACCTTTGGAGGGAGTACAGCCATGCCGACACCTTGATTTTGGACAACCAGCCTTCAAAACCAGGAGAGAATGAAGTTCTGTAGTTCTAGGCCACACAGTCTGAGGTTCTGTTACAGCAGTTCTAGGAAATGAATACATTTCGTATCCATATAAAAAAAAGAATCTTAATTTCTACCTTATACCATGCAAAAATCAGTTCCAGATGGGCAATGGAATGAAACCTTGAAAGCTAAAATAATAAAACTTTAAGAAAATAACACATAGAATACCTTCATAACTTACAATAGGCCAAGATTCTTGAAATGATACAAGTGTTGATCATGAAATCAAAATGTTAATCTGGACTGCACTACAATCAAGAATATCTTCATCCACTGACACCAACAGGATCAAAAGGTGAGACAAGAGTGGAGGTGGTAACGGCAATACATATATCTGACAGTTCCTATGACCCAACAAGGAAAGCAGACAATCCAATAAAGAAATGACAAACAGTCGAGAAGACCAAAAACAAGAAATGGGCAATAAGCATTAAAAAATATTCTATCTCAGTCATAAACAAACAAACAAATTAAAACTACATTGCACTACCAATACACACAGATTGGCTACAATGACAGGGACCAAAACCTTGAAGGGTTGGTGAGGATGTGGAGCACCTGGAAGCCACACACACTGCTGGTAGGGGGTGTCAACGGGAAACTGGCAGCATGCACAAAAGGTGAGCATACACATATCCTGTGGCCCAGGGCCTTGCCACCCACAAGTCTATCCTATAGAAATATTACATACGCTCATCCACCAATGTGTCCAAGAACGCTTCCAACAGTACTACTGGTAGCAACCCCCAAATGGAAGGACTCAAAAACCCACCTACAATAAAAGGATTAAATAAATTTGATCTATTATACCACATCATACTATACAGCAGCAAAGATGAATGAGCTGTAGCTCATAACAACATGGGTACAGTTTTATTTACATAAAATTCATAATAGATAAAATCAACCTTGGTTGTTAAAAAAGCATGCTGCTAGGTACCCTGGGTGGAAGCTGGGTGGATAGGGAATGGAAAGAGTATGAGGGGACTTCTGGTGTTTGAGTCATGTTTCTTCACCTGGGATGCTGCTTACAAAGGACTGTTCACTTTGTGAAAAATTCATTATCCATGCACTTAACTATTTGTGTACTTTTTTTTGTATGAATAATATACTTCGGTTTTTAAAAATCTCAGAAAAGAAAGCTTGGGGTTAATCCAGTGAAATCAGAAACAAAACAGAGCTCTTAGAAGTACTGAAAGCAAAAGAGCACAGCAATTTAATTTAAGCAAGATAATTCAAAAATTTGCTGCACTAAAAGCTTAAAAGTGCCATTTCATTAAATTGTGTTTTTTATTCATTTAAGATGATTGTCATGCCAAAGCTATTTGATTATTATATGTTAGGATGGCATGAAGCAAAAAGTTTCAAAATAAAATAACCACATCATTTTAATTTTATTTTACTGTTTTCTTAAATTGAAGATCTGGATATTCAAGCCCATCTTTTCTTGAACATCAGAGACAGTTTCCTGGGACTTTGATTTACAGTTTGCAATATTCCCAGAAGGCAAAGCCCTGGGAAAAGGTGTCTTGTCTCTGGCACAGAGCATACACTCAACAGTTCCCTTCCAGAGATCAGCTCATTCCTTTGTAGACTTGCTGTGGAGAAATGGAGGGTTTCAATCAGACAGTCTGAAATTTAGAAAATGACTCCCAGAACACCATTCCTGCCTTTGTAAATGTCCAGGTTCTTCAAATGCCCACTCTGGAATACACACGCTTAGGAGATCAGGCCAGAGTCCTGGCCTACCTCTCATAGAGGCAGGGGGATACTGTCCTTCAGTCTTGGGGACAGCTTGACCTCCACCTTCTGCCAGTCATTCTTCTGATTCTGGTCACACATTATCATTACACACGTAGATGAACACAGCTGCTCTAGTAGCCACAGAAATAAATCCCTTGGTTAGTAGGTACTGCAGGGTCAGACTGGCTTTCTCAGGTAGCTTTGTTTCAGGACCCTCTGGTAAGGGAGATTTACCTGGGCAGTTAGACCAGAAACCTAACATTTCAGGCAGCCCCCACAGGAAGTGAGAGAGAGCTGTGCACACTGGGGCCTACATTCTGGGCTGGGAGAGGAACTGTAAAGGACTGTGGAGGATATGAGGTTCCAAAGGAGGAAACCTTGCTCTGCTCACTCTCAGCCTTGGAGCTCAGCTGCTCTCCCACATTGACTGTGAGGGATTCTGGGCCTTTCTTTGGTTATTCCATTTCCCTAAACATTAGTTTCCCAAAGAAGACCCCCATCTTAGACTCAAGCTCTCTTTGTTCCTGTGTAGAATTTCCACTCCTAATTGCACCATCTGACAAAGATTATGTGGGTCCTTTAAGAGGGGTTTTCCTTTTCCCCAGTTAGAGTTCTCCCTAGTAAGAAAACAACATTTGCTTTTTAAATGATTTTTATCATGAGTGCCACAGAGATTTTCCTCTAAAAGTACAGATAAATCACAAGAGTCAAATATAATATTCAGTTAAGTATTAACACGGACAGAGGAAAGTCACCCAGGTAGGTTTCTTGAGAACCTTTTAGCTAGATGGCTGAGCTCTTACCATCAAGGGCAGAGGTCACAAAAGACAGCTTGTGGGTCAGATCTGGCCTTCTGCCTGCTTTTAAATAGCCCATGCATTAAGAATGATTTTTACATTTTTAAATGGTTAAAAACAAATTTAAAAAATATTTTGTGACACATGGAAGTTATATGAAATTCAAATTGAATAACCACAAATGAAGTTTTATTGGCACACAGCTATATCCATTTTATCCATTTGTTTAAGTATTATCGATGCTGATTTCACATGACAATAGCAGGATTGCCTCACTAGACTGTGAGGCCTGCAGAGATGAAAATATTTACTATCTGGTCCACCCCAAGCTAAGGTGATTCCTGTGTTTGCAGAAGGCTGTCTACCCTGGTCTCCTTGGTCTCTCTCATGTGTTTTGTGCCTCTGTAGCTGTCTCCTCAATCAGTCACAGGCCAGACCCTAATGCTGGGGCCAATGTTCCCCCAACAGGGTAATACAGTTGAGTATTGCTCAACCTGTGGTCTGTAATCAGTTCAAAGAGTTGCAAGGTTCAATGTAGTTGGTTGTACCCAGAATTTTCTTTAATGAAACAAGACAAAAATATCCAGGGTGCTGTTGGGGGTTGAATTATATCACCCACCCACCCTCTGTATTTGTATGCTGAAGCCCAAACACCAGCACACCTTAGAATCTGACTGTATTTTAATTCCTCTTAAAAACAATTTTTAAGAGGAAATGAAGTTAAAATGAAGTCATGAGAGTGGGCCCTGACCCAATTCAAGGGATGTCCTTACATGAGGAGGAAATCTGGACACAGACAACACAAAGGGAAGATCACATGAAGACACAGGGAGGAGACAGCCACTTGCAGACTAAGGAGAGACTTCTCAGAAGAAACCAACATAGCCAACACATTGATCTCAGATGTCCAGTGTCAACAACTCTGAGGTAATAAATTTCTGTTGTTGAAGTCACCCAGTCTGTGATATTTTGCTATGGCTGTCCTAGAAAACTAACACAGGCATTCACATGGCATTATTTTACAGGAAAAACTTTTTTTTCAATCACACATGTGTTATGACAGACTTTTAATATAAAACTGTATTAAATTCTGTGTCACATCAAAATAAATTGAAGAATACTGTACTGAAGGAAGCAACATAAATATTTGTTAGCAAAATTACTAAGAAGGATATTCTCACTGAACCTGAAAGAGAGGAGAGGAAAAGAACGCTTGTTGACTATATTAAGCTTCCCCCCTCCACACCATAATGGAGGGTAGTACCCAGGACCTCACATGTGCTAGGCAAGTGTTCTACCACTGCCACACCCCAGCCCCATGTTAGGCACTTTGCATATAGCATTTCATTTATTCCTCACAGTAATTGTATGTGATGAGCCAGGTTTCATGATAAAGAAACTAAACCACAGAGAGGTTAAGTAAGTTACTCAAGGGATACAGCCACATATATCTGACTCCAAAGCTTACACATTATTTCTTACAATGGATCAATTTCTATATCTACGTACCTGAGAATAGGTTGTAGTTAGACAATGAAAGAAAACATTTATAAGTAATAGTAGTTAATGTTTACTGGATACTTAATATGAGCCAGGTTCTGTGCTGGGTTTCACATAAATGACCTTACTGTCCTTATTCACAACACAAAGGAATGGGTTCAACCCCATTTTTCAGCTGAAGAAGTGAATCTAGTAGAAATTCATTAACTCGCCAAGACTGCAAAGCTAATGAGTTGCAGACCTATGATTTGAATCCCACTAGTCTGACATTTGCGCTATGGCTCCTGCCCACCACAAACTCTCCTTTGAATTGACTGTATTTATTGCCAGTTCAACTGGTAGACTCCACTTGAAGAAAAAGAATGCATGTTTTTTATTCATATATCCAACAAGAACTAACTGAACAAATACTATGTACCAGACCCTCTTCTGGGAGCTGGGGGATACAATGGTGAACAAATCAGAAATCTCCCCATCATGGTGATCACATGGATAAAAAAAATGGTTAGTGATGTAACTGTACTGTGTAGGTGAAAATCAGCTCCTGGGTAAGGGTAGTGACAAGTGAGATCCAGGTGTGTTGAAGGGACAGGCCAAAGAAATTGCAGAAATTATAGAAAACAGAGGAAGGTTGTAAGAAATTTCTGGTAATTTTATGTAATACCGCTTGTATTTATTTGGGTTTGCCTATCATGTGGTCATGTCTTGTCTCCAAGTAAACCAGAAATTTTTTAATGGCAGGGCCTACTTTATGTTTTTTAAAAATCTCCCTCAGTGCTTGATAGAGTGCACAGTGATTTTAATTTACTAAAAAAAAAAAAAAAAAAAAAAGATGTTTCCAAGGGGAATGTGGAGGTTATTCAGGGACTATCAGATTAACAGCAAAAGTTGGACACTTCTTGGGAAGTCCCAGTAGAGAAGGATAGATCTTGCCCCATGGTATCAAAGGTACGAACAATGAAATAATCATTTAACTAGAATGATTTTAGCTAAGTCAAATGAGATACAACTACAGTGCTTAAGAAATCAAAATGAGTGCCCAGTTATAAAACCATGAGAAGATGTTAAGCTGAGTGAAAGGAAACCAGAAAGTGAATATGAATTTCAACATGTCTTAGGAAAAAACATTTTTCCTAAGGATTCTTTGCTTTTAATTTTATTTAGGATTCTTTTTTATGTGTAGAAGGCTTATATTTTACTTAGTCAAGTCTATTAATCCTTCCATCAAGATACAACCAGAGGGGGCTTGGATGTGGCTCAGTGGTAGAGCACTTGCCTAGCATGCACAAGGCTCTGGGTTCGATCACTAGCACCACAAAAAAGTACAACCAGAGAAGCAAATATTTTGATACCAGAATATTTACAAAAGGGTTATTTATAATATTATCTATGAGAATATTTATTTGCATAGTAATAGAATGGTAAATGGATAAATTTGTCTGTTCACATAATGGAAAACTTCATAGCTACTATCTAATCACATCAGAAAATCAGCACAATTTAATATTAAATAAAAGAAGCAAGATCACAATCACATGACATATATAATATGTATGTATACCACACAAAAGTAACATAACATTACACTCTCAATTGGTGTGACCAAGAGTCATCTTTTTTTTTTTTTTTTTTTTTTTTTAATAGCTCATCACATTTTCTACAATGAAAACTTTAAAGTCAGGAAAAAAAAATATATATATAAATTTTTAAAAAGGTTCAATCAAAGAGAAGGTATACCTATGGTACCTCTATTGTGCATTTGTGATTTGCTGAGGACTTGGCCACAGAGGCCTCTGATGACCTTACCATGAGTGGTGAATTCAAGCAATGTTATTTTAAAATATATATTTGTAACTGCACTTGCAAAGAACTTTCAAAATAGATCCAACAGTGGCCAAGGGCAGTCATCAGGACAAAATAAAAAATTGTAATGAGTTCTTTGGCTGTGACAATACATTCACTTAACAAATATTTACTGAGTATTTGTCATGTTCCAGGCACCTTGTTAGGAACCAGAGGGTCAAATTAGGTCTCTGGGAACAAATGACCCATGGGGTTGACACTGGTTCTATGCTTCCGGACTTCAGTAAGATGCAGCAGAAGGCAGGGTTGGGAAGCGATGGGGTGGCTCCACTCTCAGTCCACCCCACCCCCCCAGTCTGGGCTCTGGGCTCTGACCCTCTCTGGATATGTGGCCCTGAGAAAGGCTGGCTTCACCTCTCTGGCTCCAGCTACCTCATTTGTAAAACCAGGATAATCCTGACCCAGTTTGAAGCACTGTGGAGAAGAATAAGTGTAAAGTATTCCAGGCTTGTTTTTAATCTTTCCAGTGCCAGATGGATTCTCCATGTTAATAGGCAGTGTTGCTTCCTTCCTTTGGAAAATGTATATTTATTCTTTAAGAACAAATAAAGGGTTGGAAATAAGGTTCAGTGATTAAAGGGATGTTTCATCTTTTCTTCCACAGAATATCCAGAGTCACAGTTAGAGAAACAAATATATACCATTCCAACCCCCCAAAAAAGTATAAAGGGAATTCAAGGTTCCAGGGAAGTTCAGTAACATTTCAAGGGCAAAGCTAGGCGAGAAGCAGCCAGTCATTAGGGAACTAATTCCATCACGATCAGCACCGCAAAAATCTATAAAATTAACTCACAGTTTTCCTTTTCTTTCACTTAGTAAAGGTAATCTTTTAAAAAGCAACATTTGAAAACAAGTTTTATAAAACTTACCATTTCTAAGAAGAGACTTATTAAGGGGAATTGAAAGGATACCAACCATTACATCCAAATCAGACATAAATGTGCAAACATCTCCTCTTCTCTCCCAAACTGAGCTCATTTTCCAAACATTGGGAACATCAGTACAAATTAATGCCTTGTTACAGACAGATGAGGGGGTGGAGAGGGCGGGGAGAGCACAGAGACCTGAAGATGAGGTGTGCTCAGGGAGACCTTCCCTCTTGCTGGCTGTTAAGGGGGGCCAGGGACAGGACAATCGCACACCTGACACAGTTCCAGCTCCCAGGGGTCCCATCTAATGCAGAAGATTAAGGATATTTTCTAGATACAAAAACCTGTTTCTATGATATCTTCAGGTTCTTTGTAGTCCTGCCACAGCTGGGATTGGTAAATGAAATTGTTCAGACAGCTTCACACAGGTCTAGAATCCCCCACCCCTCAGTTCTTGTTTTGTGATGCTATGGGAATAACCACCCAGGCCCAAGCCCGGCTGGGCAAACATGGCTCAGGTGAACAATTGCTGTTTAATTGGCTCCACCTTGTAGGTGGCAATGGATTTGATTCTCCTCCCCAGGCTCCTGTGCCTTCTCCACCCACTACGCCCTTGTTACTTCCAAGCCTCCCAAATGCTCCGGCCCTCTAGTTCGAACAGGAACACGCAGGAGCAGCAGTCACAGTGGCACTCCACTGATACCTGATTAAATATGAACAAATCTTACAACTTCTGACCCGGGTGGGGCACAAATGGCCACCGTGGAGGCTAATTCTGAAGGACATGATGAGTGTGCTCTGACAGACTCAGTAATTGCTCTGCTCTTTAAAAAGGAGTTGTAAAAATTATCTTTAAAATGCTTGTTGATGCCCTGTGGGTATGAGTCACTTTGTGAAGCAGGATCAAAATGGATCCTCTTATTATGGGTTTCTGCCAGCTCTTTGATTCTAAACAACTTTATTAATGTTAATAGGAGTTATGCACACATCAATGAGAAAATAAATTCCTTGGGTTTAGGGGAACTTCAATTAATGATCTGTAATAAGCAACGTAAAATGCTTTTTAATTTTCTTTCAAGTAATGATATACTACCCTGGAAGAGCTGAAAATTAGGCACAGGTCTCAGCCCAGGGTAGGAAAGGCCAGGGGGGATGGGAGAACAAAGCTCTCTGGCTCTTTGGGGGCTCTGTAAGGAGGTTCTAGTTGTCACTGGTGGGAGTGCAGGCGGGTGGAGGTGTGTGTGGGGGGGGGCATACAACTTGCCAAAGGGAAAACAAATGTGATGAAGGGAGAAGGAAACACACAGAGTGAGACTGACGCAGAAGGAATTTACTATCATCTAAAACAGGGACAACTGCAACCGTGCTTCCCAAGTCTGTCACAGCGTCATTCCATTGCTTCAGAGCATAAGTTAATGCTTAACTGACTTCCAAAAATACCGAGATGAAATGGGGATTTAAGTTGCAAGGATGATGCAGCAGAATTCCTGATGAACAGGTTATTTTGTAGTGGCAGGGAGCTCTGTCTCCAACTTTTGGAAACCCAGCTTTCAATTTAACCCTCTCCTGCCCAGGCCTGCGATTCTCTCCTCAATGCTTCTCATGGGAAATAAAATGCCAGATCACTGGTATCCTTTGAGGACAAGGAGTGGGATCTGTGGGGGCTGCTGCAAGAGACAAGCATTAAGTGGCAAATGCCTAAATTCCATGATTTGAAAGAGAATAGGTCAGAAATTTAATCTAACAATCTCGAAATAAACAGTATATGTTGTTCCCTACTTAATCTACTTAAGCTTCCTTACATTTTGTCCTAATGCTTAACAGATAGTAGAAAGAACACTTTCAACAAATAATAAGATCCCCAACATTAAGGACTAGACACACAGTGACAGATGTGAGGAGCTGTCTGCACAGAGCTGCTGAGAGCCTAGTTTCATTCCAGAGATCTGGAAACACCGCCTGCACCTCTGACAATGCTGCAAGTGGTCAAGTAGGGGGCAGTTCTTTGGATCAGTGGTCACCTCCCACTTGGCAGATTTTAGAGCACTTTGGGTCTAAAGGGGTTTTGCATTTAAATATTGTAATGTAAGCCATTTCCATCACGATCAAGGCAGGGCTTTGTGCACTGTACATTTTATTAAGGATGAGGTGGCTTTTCAAGGGAGTTTTTTTAAAAATTTTTCCTGTAACCCTTGATTTCTCACCATGAAGTAGAATACATGGACATGTATAGCAGTAAATAAACAAATATTTATAGGGAAAGAAACTTGTTGGTTGAGGAAATAATTGATTGGGTAATGCTGGAATTTCAGAATTCAACAGAACTTCACAGACATATCTCGGAATACATTATTCACTTTGAATTATCAGTAGCTGGGAAGTCTCACCAGTGGTCCAGATCACACTAGAAAAACATGAGCCAATTATAGAAAATAGCAAGTGCATCTGAGACTACGATAGAAATGGTGCCTGTTTTTGGATTACTCCTTCCTCTCACTTTCACTGGTACTAGAGAAACATACAAGTGTTCTGGAGACAACATACCTATGAGCAGACTTTGCAAAAAAGGGCTTTGTTTCTTGCCTGGCATGAATTTGTTGGGCCCAGCAGAAGATGTCTGTATAACAGGTGACTGAACAGGGTCCCAGATACTGGGTAGCTGACAATGAAGACACCAGAGAAGACACCAAGATAAGGCACCATCTCAACAGTCAAAATGTTTGCGGGGTACGTGGTAGATAAGCTAAGTTAGTTGACACATCCCAAGTCAACTAACAATGCAATATTTAACCACTGACTACTTACCAAGGTGGACATAGAGTGGGTCTTGAAGGAACTGGGGTAAAACATCAGGATTTCTCAATCATATATGTTTTGCTTGGCTAGGAAATTACAAAATCTGGTACCAGAACATGACCAGGATCCAGCTGCAGTTCTGAGAATAATGGAAATCAGCAGGCTTGCTGTTTATCCACTTTTCTCTAGTTAAAAGGACCCACTGGCTTTGGGGACTGTTCACAGGCTCCTCCATCTGCCTCGGAACAGCTGCTCCTCACTAGGCTGTTAGCAGGGCATGCTGCTTCTTCAATCTGAACACTGTTTCCGCCTAATTGATAATATATTTTTAAATTTCCTAAATCAGATGCCTGTCAGATATACACATTTATTTGTCTCCTTAAAAGGCATTAATTTAATCACTTTAAACATGTGGGCTTCATTTAAAATAATTTTTTTTGAACTGTGCTAATTTTATGACTTGACTGTGGAAGTGAGATTTTACCTTATAATTTTTTTAAATCAAGAGATGACATTAATAAATGTCCAAAAGGGTTTCTTATTCTCAAGCCGCTGAGTTGAATGGTAAATGAGATTTACCTCAGGGTAAATCATGAGGCCAATCAGATCCTGGCCAGTTTGATTCATCGTATGTCCTCATCTTTTTAGTTTCATATTCTCTAACCCATAAAAAGGAGTCAGGTATGAACATTATTAAGGTCACCGAAAGAAGTGGCCCATTTCATAAATGTTTTGAGCCAGTGACTTATGGGGATAGGTAGGGAGAGACCACCATGTTGACCAATATAAGGACCCTGAACAATATGGTGTCCTTGCCTATGGCTTTGCCTAGCTAATGCCTAACACTATCATTCCTGAGATAGAAAAGAAACAACTTGTTGAGGATACTTTCATTTCTGTAGCCAAGTGCATATGAAGAAATAATCTGTGGGAGACAGATGCACACAGAATTTCAGCTTTCCAAAGAAACCATGGTACGATTATATGGATATTTTGCTTTCCAAGGAAATACCAGGAAATATCCGTCAAGTTAGGAATAGAGCAAACCACATGAAAGGAGAACTAGAAAAGCATCCTCCTTCTGAGAAATGACCTTCTCCCCTCCAAATAGTTTCCCACATGCTAATTTGCTGGAGGGATAAGACAGTGTGAATACAGCCACTGGTTTCACTGAGGTCTTCTCATCCTCAGACCCACAGTTTATGTTCAAAACTGCTAAAGTAAACCAAACTAACTATAAGAGAACAGTTCATTCCTGTGAATTTAAAAGCCAAGAAGAGACATCATGGTCCTGAAAGTATAGAAAGGCCATACTTAAGGGTTCAGAGAAAACAGAGCAAAGTCATGTCTTGGGGAACATCCACATCTCCAGCCACCAAGAAACTCTCATCCCTGGAGAAATGGGACAAAACCTCTCCCTGAGAAGAGCGTCTTCGTTTACTTTCTTGTCTTCCCCATAGGAATCTGCTGGGGTCTCCGGGAGTTCAAAAAGAATGAATGCTCTATTACATTTCTGTTCCTGACAGGAATGGGATACTACATGGCCAAACCATTTTATTTATTTATTTTTTTAAAGCCAGAAGATAGCAAAACGTTAGGCTTCTCTTTCATTCTACCAAGCAGCTAGGTTTGGGAAACACACACAACGTGCCTTGTGTTACATCCAGCATAATGAGGGGCCTAACCTTCATGTTTGGTTCCAGCCTTTGCTAACCGAATGTAAAACATACCCAGCCTCTTGGTAACAAGGGGCTACCCAGGCAGCACTTACACCACCAGAAACGGAAATAAGGGCTGTGACTCATAAGCAGAATGTGGCCCTGCCCACATGGTGCTGAAGTACTGTGTGGAAACTTGGAGGATTCGATAAGAACCCGCTGTGTCGGCATCACCCTGGGGAAAGAACTCCATGAGGACTCGAGAAACCCTGATTCTGCTCCAGGCTCCACTGGTTATTCTTCCTAGGACTTGATTTGTCACATAGCTTCATCAGTCCTCGGCTTCCTTACAAAACAAAGGCTAGGCCAAGTGATCCCTATGGCCAGCCTTCACTCTAACCCCAGGGTTAACCTCCAGGAGTATCTTGCAGCCTTCATTAGTCCACCTGAAGGGCCTCTCAGAGTGACCTCACCTCAGTTCTATGCCCTTTCTGCCACCTGACACGGCACCTGGCAGTTTGATCCTCCAGTGCAACCTCCATGGGTCGTCAAGGGTAGGAAGACCAGCTTTGAAGGTTTCTTTCCCATCTACTAAGAGAGTGTCACCACCATCCCTGTTAGCCTCGGCTTCCTATCACTGAAGTTTCTGCAGAACTGCCGAATGTCAGGGGCTCAGCCACTGCAAACCCAATTGCCTCAACCACTAGATAAAATTCAGGATGTTGGGTTAAATTTAAATTTTAGATAAACATCTTGGGACATGCTTATATTTAAAAACGATTCACAGCTGATCTGAAATTCAACTGGGCAACCTGTGTTTTTTTATTTGTTAAATCTGGAGACCCTGCACATGGTAGACACTGCTGTTTTTGGTGTTGGTTACCAGGCTGCCTGCCTCACCTAGCCAGTCTTTATACAGACTCAAACCACCACTGGTCTGACTCCTGGGTCTTAGGAGCAAAGGTCTATGGGGTTCAAGTTCTTTCTTCTTAATCTTCCCTATCCTACCTCTGCCCCTTTCTGCTCCTCCTATTGGGGGTCCCCTCCTCCCCCGATTGTCTTTTGACCACACCTTTCCAACCACAGCCTCCATACCTTGGCTGATGAAATCAATGCACAGACACATGTCACTTATCACTTGATGAATCATCAAACTGAAGCAACTGCCTTTTTTTAAAAGGTCATTTGCTGCCTCAGATTAAAATGATCAAATTACAGGCCTTCTAAAAACTAAAGTAAAAAATGATGTAGGCTGTGTGAACAAAAGGCCCTGGGGGTGGGGCAGCTGGCACCACTGTAGAGTTGGCTCTCACAATGGTTCCCCTGAAGCGGTCCTGCTTTTCCTTTTTTATTTTTGGTACCGGGGATTGAACTCAGTGGCACTAGACCACTGGGCCACATCCCCAGCCCTTTTTTTGTATTTTATTAGAGACAGGGTCTCACTGAGTTGCTAAGTTGCTAAGTGCCTCGCCATTGCTGAGGCTGGCTTTGAACTTGCGATCCTCCTGCCTCAGCCTCCCAAAGTGCTGGGATTACAGGCGTGCGCCACCGCACCCGGCTCTGCTTTTCCTAATGTTTTCCTTTCTCCTCTTCTGAGTCCACAGCAGTGCTCCTGGTGGTTGAAGACTTTGTGGATAAGGGACAAAGGGAAGGGGAAATGGAATGGGAAGAAGCAGGAAGTGGTAGTCAACTTATGAACTAGTTTCCCCACTGCTGCAAGCCTGTAGTCACCTTCTAGGGGTCCAGGGTGGCTCCTAAGGAACCTTAGCATCAGCATCTCATTTACATTGTGGAAAACACAAAGCCTGATTCGACTTTCTCCTTTTTGACCACCTTATGTTCAGAGATGGAGTGCAATGTCACCCTGCTTATAACTCTGGTGCCTGAGCTTTGGTCAAAAATAATGCCAGGAGCCAGGCGTGGTGGCGCATGCTTGTAATCCCAACAGCTCAGGATGCTGAGGCAAGAGGACTGCAGGTTCAAAGCCAGCTTCAGCAATGTGAGGAGCTAAGCAACTCAATGAGACCCTGTCTCTAAATAAAATACAAAATAGGGCTGGGGATGTGGCTCAAGGGTCAAGTGCCCCTGAGTTCAATCCCTAGTAAAAAAAAAAAAAAAAAAAAAAAAAAAAAAAAAAAAATCCAGGAGCCATTCAGAACCATCTCTCTCTTTCCAGGGCACATCAGTCTCAATGGCTATAGATGAAAACTAACCAGAGGAGGTCCATCAGTATTCCTTGGGCTGGTCAGGTAGATTCTCCGCAGGTTTAGCACTGCTCTCCTGGAAAGACCTATCCCTCAGTCCTTCTATCCAGGGTGACCCTTTCCCTTAATATCCACAACCCATTAGCTAAAAACACTCCACCAAACCTCCAAAAGGAAGAGACTTAAAATGAACGAAATGGCAAAGCAGAATAAAATAGTTACTATCTTTCTTAAGCAATTAGTCCTCAGCAGAGTGACCTTCCCTTAACCTTTTGGGGGAACAGAATTGCCACATGTCCTGGCCCACTACTGAAGATGAGTTATTAGTAAGTCGGGACTGTGAAATTCAGTTTTACAATTGTACACATACTCTGCAGGGTAGCTGGAGACACCAGGGGGTCTGTCCCACTGACTCAGCTGGATACATCTGCCAATTATCTTTATATCTTTGCTCTGAGATTAGGATGTAATTTTTTTTTTTTTTTTGTAGCTAATAATAAAGTGCTAGTGGGGATGGGGAGGGTCTGGGAGACAGGGAGTGACACTCTCTGAGAATGTCACATGCCCTAAGAGGTTTACATTCTTATTTAATCCTCCCAATAGTCCAAGGAGAAAGGGACCCATTGGTCCCAGCAGAATTTAAGCCTGTGTCTCTAGGTCACCATGCCCACTGTCTACCATGCCCCATTTGTTCCATCCAGGCTACTGAGCTCTGATTTCCCCTGGGACAGTGCAAGGCTGATGCTTCCCCAGGCATGCTCACTCATAGATACAGACTAAGCATTTCATGGGCCTATAACAAGGGATCTACTGAAGAGATTTATTTTAACAGACGACTTATTTATAACATTTTTGCAACAAAACAGTGTCCATTATTGAGACGATTACATTTCATATCTTGAGATATACTTTGGTATTCTACAAGAATGTCTTCTTAGCAGATGATGGTGAGGAACTTTGCAGCAAGGCAGATGCTGACTGGGTTTTGCTCCTGGATAACAGGAAACAGTCTCTTCTCTTCAAAACCTTGCCAGTGAGCCAGAGGACTCACGTCCCTTCTGCTATCTATCAGTTCACTGTTGTTTATAAGGAGTTGAAAGAGCAATTATTCCCTTTTTTCTCAAATTAGCTTTATTTACTTTTTGCATTACATTTGTAGAATAATTCTTATTTATAACCAGAAGGTATTTCTCTTGATCACTCACTCAATCATTCCTAGGTAACATTAACACATGGCACAAAAAGCAGCTTCTAGTGCCCTTTAATTAGTTATTGTTCAGAGTGCTAGTCAGAATGCTGGTGAATACCGTTAAATGATATCTAGTGACTTACAAAGATCAATGGTTGCAAGGATCTTAGAGTCATCTAAGTGCCCCCAAGTCCAGAAGCCTGAATATTCACCACCTCTGCAGGGGATTTTGGAACACCCCCAAGTTTAGGAACTATACTGGTATAGAACACATTGCTGTTAAATTAGACACCAGAGGTCAGTTCTTCTACCAGTTAGCTTTGCTGTGTTTCAAACTCACCCTCTAGCCATCAGGGTACCAACAGGAGAGAGGTGGCACCCTCAGATCATGATAACTCGAGGGGGATTTAACAAAGGGGCATTTACAATAAAATAAGCAGGGGACAGGAAAACCACAAGGCCTTGAGTGGTCCAATGATGGGGGGGAAGCAGGTAGAGAAAGGTTTTATTACTCACTGAGATCTGAAGGGTCAGGTGAGGGAGCAGACTCCTTTAGTCTGGGACAAAAATGCTGGTGAAGAGGGCTGCCCCATAGGAGTCACTATGAGTTGCTGCTAGTCAAGAAAGACCCCCACAGGGAATAAACACCCTGACCTCATTCTCTTCCATACCTCCAATTTCTGGGTGAGCCCCTTGCTAGATTCAACTAGAAACCAGAGGTGAAGGAGCCCACTGAGGTAGAACATGGAAGTTGCTTTGCTGGGGCCCAGGGAAGACACCTGATAGAAAACCTAGAAAGAAAATACACCAGGGAGTGTCGAACCCACCATCACCACAGAGAAGGGCATTCCCCTGCACAACTGAGGTGTCTGAGTTGTACCACGCCCACTCGAAGCAACTGATGCTACAGGTAACTGATTTCAAAAGGGCACAATTTTGTGCAGGCAAAGGTGTATTTCAAAAATAAATTCACAAATTACTCGTCAAATACTTATGGGGCAACTATTCTGTGAAAGAAATAATGTTTTACTTTATCCATATAGAAAAGGTCTTGGTGTATTTTATGTTTAAACTCAACTTTATGTTTAAACACTGAGGAAAGTGTTTTATGAAGCCCCTGATGCTATTTTTTCTAAAAGAAGCAAAAATAAAATATTACAGAAAAGGAGAATATCTGATTTTTAAGTGGAAAAATAATAAGCTTCAACTGCATGCAGAGACCACAGCACAAGTGACCACTGTTTTCTTTTTAATATGTATGTTTTCCCCCCATCTTAGCAGACAAATGCATAATGTACTTCCAGGTGGCCTGAAATAAATGGGCCAAGGGATAGATTTACTCATCTTTCAATTTTCATCCCACAAACATTAGTTTCTACTAAGCTTAAGAAGTTCTCAGGAGGCATCACGTTTGATGGGCATTCTTTACTCTATGGTCACCTTCAGTGGGCATCCCATGAGTGACTTTTAGGTTTCTCTGTATGTGTGTTTCTTCTTGCTGGTGTAAGTGAAGGAAGCAGTTTCCCGAGTTCCCTAAATTGGCTGTGTGGTACCTGGTGGCACAGAGAATGGTGTGTGCTTCCATGGATACCTCGGGTGATTTCAGAGGCATGCAGAGGGGATCCTAAATAACCTAAAACTATAATATGAGAGCCTGTAGTTTTTTCAATACTTTCATACTTTCTTTTTTTTTTTTTTGGTACCGGGGATTGAACTCAGCGGCACTTGACCACTGGGCCACATCCCCAGCCCTTTTTTTGTATTTTATTAGAGACAGGGTCTCGCTGAGTTGCTAAGTGCCTCGCCATTGCTGAGGCTGGCTTTGAACTTGCAATCCTCCTACCTCAGCCTCCCAAGTGCTGGGATTATAGGCGTGTGCCACCACGTCCGGCCATACTTTCTTAAATACCAAAGTCTCAGGTGGATAGTGGCATGCTGGGACACCCCTCTGTAATACTGGCTCCCTCCTTCATCAGAGAGGTATAGATTTAAACTTAGGATCTTCTATAGGCAAGAGCATCAATTATTTTCACTGACTTGTTTTAGTGTCTCTAAAATGACACTGTTTTTTTACTTGAGGTGGTCATGTAAAGTCTTCCAAAATATTAAATTTAGTAGAAAAAATTTAAGGGAAAACATAAATAACATAGGTGGTACATGTGGTATACAAATGACTACAGTTTGGAAAATGTGATGTAATGTTAAGCATACCCCATGAGTCAGTCAGACATCTAGGTTTTAGTTCTAATTGTCACTGAATAGGCAATAATTACTAAGTTTTTAATTGCCTTATAAAGACTAAAATGATTCTTCTGTTGAAAGAAGTCACTCTTCTGGTCACACAGCTGCAGCTCAAAAAAGGTAATAAAAATTTAGTGAAAATAATTTGTAATCTGAATCCTCTCTTTTTCACAACATGACAGAGATGCCTGTGATAAGTGACTAAAATTAAGGTCTAAAGATTTATATTTGTAGTAGGATGAAAACCAGTAATAATAGTAACAAGGAGCCAAACCATGGGATCAAAGCGATTCGGAGAGCACAGTCTTATAAAGGTCAAATAGAGGAGCGCCCTCTGCTCCTTCATGGAGTAGAAGCTAATGCTGCTCTCCTTGTTAGAACTGCCAGTACTAGCATCAGGACTAACAAGTGGGCCTTTGGCTGTCACTGGAATGTGAAGAGAAAGAGAACCTCTGATTCACATAAGGCCTTCATTGAGAGTATTACAGGGCCATCGGCAGAATTGAATTACAAAAGCAATCTGTCATGGTATGTGAATCCTTTTGATGTTGGTCTGGTAAAAATACTGCATAGTCTGTGGTGCTGAGCTGGGAAAACACTTTGAATAGTCACCTCCCACATGAAATGTGAATCTCTGAAATTTTTGTTCAGTTGTTTCATTCTAAGTCACCCGAAACTCCAAATTTTAACCTCTTGAAAAATTTACATCCATGCTCATGTTCTTGTCATGTTAAGATCTCAGGAAACACCAGCTTAACCAATGCATGGTGTCTTTTCTTCTCATAGGTGAGTGTGAAGAAGCCCAGGGACTGGGTGCACTCACACCCACTTCCATGCACACCTGCACACCCTTGCTTGCTCCTCCTGCTCCCAAGTCCAAACCCATGCTGTGGGCAGAGTCAGAAAGGAATGTTGCCTGGCCCACTCCAGGAAGAGGTGTTTGAAACAGTGTCCTGTCCTCTTCGGCCCTTCTTTATGCTCCTGCTTTGTTAAATCCCACATCTCAGCAGACCTCACTCTGGAGCTGGTGCCCTTTTCCTATACACTGTCTGTTGTTTACTTGTTTAAAAAATATTTCTACAATGCCTCCATTGTTTCCCATTCACTATATAATTGCATGATACATTGGCAAGCAACTATTCTTCCATGAATAAAAGTGTGTTTACCAAAGAATAACTG
This sequence comes from Tamias sibiricus, assembly GCA_025594165.1. Classification (NCBI taxonomy): domain Eukaryota; kingdom Metazoa; phylum Chordata; class Mammalia; order Rodentia; family Sciuridae; genus Tamias; species Tamias sibiricus. The sequence continues at coordinate 97,501,541 of CM046666.1, forward strand.
GAGTTGCTTGGCACTGGGAGCAGGCCTTGCCCAGCACCAGCGATGTATGTTGCAAATATGGCTGTCCTTGGCCTTCTGGCCTTGCTGAACATACAAGTGGTCAGTAGCTGTTAATCCTAGGCCCTCAGTTTTAGTCACACAAGATAGAGGGATGCTTTTTTATGATGTATAATTTCTTTGGTGAATTTCTTTATACTTACTAAGTTGCTAGAATTATAGGAAATAAACTTTAATTTTACTGAAGTCGTATAGATTAAAAAGGAGAGGTTTTAAACCTGTCCTAATAGGTGGCAGTTGATTTGGGGAGGTGTTCATAAAACATAGTGTTCATAACACAGGTATTGCCATTACTGGACAATATGGGTCAAACTGATTCTGTGCTTTTTATTTTAACAGAATATAGCTTCACAAAGAGTCTTGTTTGAGGACAAAAGGAAGAACATTTTTTTTTGGGGGGGGGGTACCAGGGATTGAACTCAGGGGCACTCGACCACTGGGCCACATCCCCAGCCCTTTTTGTATTTTATTAGAGACAGGGTCTCACTGAGTTGCTAAGTGCCTCGCCATTGCTGAGGCTGGCTTTGAACTCGTGATCCTCCTGCCTCAGCCTCCCAAAGTGCTGGGATTACAGGCGTGCTCCACTACGCCCAGCAAAAGGAAGAACAGTGGGCCAGGAAACACAGTCTCTCAAAGCACATCTATACTATATATTCTGTTGGGTCACTGCCTCACCCTTTTCCCATTCAATGGGAATCTGTTCTGCCTATAGCTTAACAGCAGTTCACATGACCACAGCTTGCCCACCATATGATTGGACAGAGGTAAAAAGCTGACCCAAGAAAGGCTCACCCCTCTGTTGGGTAGGAACCCACAAGCTATGTGGCTTGGCTTAAAAAAATAAATCAAACCAATCAGATTGCTCTGCCAGGAATTTGGAATTAGAAAATGGAGAGGCTGATCCTAGTTAGCTGTGGGTTGCTAAGTCAATAAATCATAAAGAATTGGGTTCTGCAGGGTCTATTTGGGGGCAAGCAGAGGAAGCTGGTCTGAAGAATGGAGTAGACAAGGACACAGAGACTAGAGACCTAGACCGGGAGAGACAGAGACCTAGACCAGGAGAGTAGGCTCTGTTCCGAATGGCTTTCTGGTTCCCAAGAGGGCTGCTATTTCCTGTTCTTAAATTCTATGAGATGTCTCCATTCAAGAGCAACAAACTTTCTTCACCTGAGGCATCTCTAGCAGGTCTCTGTTCTTGAAATTGAGAACAAGTTCTAAAGATGTCAACGACCTACCGAGGTTCCATGGGCTGACCTGAAGCACTCATGATTCTAGAGACAATGTCCACAGTGCTATGAAATAACACTAAGGGGAAGAAGACTTTTAAGTCTTTGTATGACAAAATTAACACTCAAAGGCCATGTCAGTTTGAAAGAATAATCTAGATGTTATTTGTTAGAGTTACATGTAAAGTCTTTTATGTAGATTTGAAAAAATCATTTGCACAGGGACAGGATCCCTAGGGGTAAGCCAGGCAAGTGGGTCAGTATGTCACTATGTCCTGGTTCAACCATATTTGGAGAACTTATCTCTTTCTTCACCGGAAAGATGGGGCTATGCTTACTCTGTTCACCTAGGAATACTATGGAGAGGCACATAGGAATACTATGAGGAAATGCATGTAGTAACTGTGAAAACAGCAATGCCCCATATAATATTCCATTTATTACTAGTCTGTGATTAAGAAAACTCCCCACACTAGGTTACCTGCATGGAATTTTTTAGTTTTCTTCAATTCCAGGACCCAACGCTCTACCAAAAATACCTCACTGGCTGAAATGTTTGTGTGTGTGCACACACATTTTTAATTTTAGAGAGGAGGAGAGTAAACAGAAATGACTGGATTCAGTATCCACAAAGTATTCTGTCCCCAAAGAACATTTCAGGTAGAAAACATTTCCGAATTACTGCTCTGTATATATAACTAATAATTATCCACGGAGGGAGAATATTTGAGAAGGAAGAAGAGCGCGCACATTAGTTCCCCGGTGAGTGGTGGAGAAAGAGGAGGGTAGTGTTTGGTCCATCTGATGCATGAAGACAGCTGCTGGCTCTCCAGGCAGCACAGCTAACCAGGAAAGCTGCTGCAGTCTTGAAACTGCAGCACAAAGGAAATAAACTATGTTCCAGCTCCCAGGGATCATGTCCAAGGACCCTCTTGGTATGTGGGCAGTGCTCAAAATGTATATGGAACTGTGTTGGACTGAACCTGGCCCAGGGACAGCCTTTTAAAGAGCATCCTACATCCTTGGGTGGAAGTCGGACAGGCATAGAGCTAAACTGGTTGAAGTGAAAAGCAGAGCAGCTGCTGTCGGCACTGTATCTAAGTGAGCAAGGGGCATCTGGGAGAACAGGGCTGTGACTGGCTGGGCAAGGAGAGGAGGGCGCTAGGCCTCTGGGAAGAGGCAGGGCAGATGGTGATGCTTCAGGGGAGTGTAGCAGGAATGCCCACAGCAAAACCCCGGGACTCTTTCATCTAAATGGATGTGTTAATGGCTCCCATGGAGCGGGTATAAGAGGGCTTAGCACATATGCCTTGTCTACTGTACTGGCTGTAAATAACCCATGTGCTTCTCTGTGCCATCTGCTTGGTGTGCACTTTGTGGAACTGTATGAAGAAAAAAAAGTGGGGACAAATGGCTAGAAGTGCTTTGGTTGTATGCTTAGAAACCAAATATGCTTACACAGCTAAATTATTACACTTCCTTTAAAAGAGTAATTAAACTGGAAATTATCCCCCCTTTTTTTTTTTTTTAATAAGTGAGAGTGGATTGGACAGTAGGAGGCTATACAGCTTCCTAAAGGTCAAAGAATGAGGCCAGAGACAAGTCTCCTATTACTAGATTTAATCAATCTTGACTTAGTCACACTTAACCATTTTCAGCTACAAATTCTTCATCTATAAATGAGGGGTAGGTCACTCACTCTCCTTGGAGTAGTATTTGAGAATTAAATAATGTCTGAAACATGAAGTTCTTTATATAAAAGACATTATGAACGTATGAAGTACTTTTATAGAGTCATGTGCCAAGCATACTTGTGATTGTTTCCCTAATGTGCTCAGTGAGGTTGCTCATGCATTTTTTTTTTAGTCCATTACAATTATATAAATAACAAATTTATTCATTAAACAACTATTCAGTAAGTATTTATTATGCTATTTATTTCTAATTTTATCAGAAGATGCCTACAAGTATAGCTGTGTTGTAAAATCACAGACTTAGTGTGTTGCAAGTAAATTTCCAAACCATATAGTTGGATTTGTGTTCTTAAAAGTTAAGTATCTGGTATTTTTTCTCTTCTAGATCTGGGATTTTCTACAATTTAGTGATTTGAAAAAGTTCAACAGAGAACCCAACAACTCCAAGAAAACTCTATAAAACCAGCATGGGCAAATGACCTGGGTAATGAAATGCTACCTTACAAGAATCCTTCTGTGTTAATCACATTTAAAAAACCATGTTTCATCCTGATGGGATTCCCCAGAAATAACATGGGTTAAATCTTGATAAATGAATTTTCAGTATTGCTCAAATACTTTTTATGGCCTTGAACTTTGACTTCGCCAGAACTGCACAGAAGAAAGGAAAGGTAGTAAGTATAATGGTTAAGGGTTAGTATACAGGCTGCAGACAGACCTCCCCTGCACTACTAAGAGTAATCAAACTATGAATTCACATTAGCTCCTTTACCTCTCGAGGCCTTCATTTCATCTACAGAATGGGAATAACAGTAACCCCCATCTCACAGGATTTCCAAGAAGCATCAGTAAAGGTCTTAGCACATGGTAAGATCTCAATGCATGTCACAGAGACCTTCATTGGGTGCTAACAGAATCTCAGAATCTGCACAGATGCCAGAATGTCATCAAAGAGGTGGGCCTTTAAACTTGAAAGTGGGTCAAAGATGGGTAGGGAACCCCTGCTATTTCTAAGTCCCCAGGGACAGATGTGCCAAGAAACTAGAGGGAGATGGTTCTCCGTTCAAATTTGTCCCACTGAGACACAAGCTGAAGCAGCACTAGCAAATTTTCTCATCCTGTCCTGGAGTGCTTCACTGCCTTCTTGACGTATGTTAATTCTGTAAGGAGAATGTAATTCCTGGACAATCTCATCATGCACAATGTTGGCTTTGGAGGAGGTTCTATTTATTTATTTAAACTAAGAGGAGTGTTGAAGTAAGTTTAGTTTTCAACTCTTCCAGTAGGTAAATTTCTATCTTCCCTTTCAATGAAACGTTGAAAACAATAAAGAACCTGAAATGGAAAGAAAGTTTATGCAAAAAAATTTATAAATTAGTATATAATGAGAACTAGAAAATACATATCTAAATTATGGATTTCACCCAGGGATGAGACTATTTTCAAGTATAAATGCTAAATGCAATAAATACTTAAAATATCTGGTTAATTCAAGCTTTCAAAACAACCCAATAATTGTTTTATAACAAAAATTGGAAGATATCAATAAAGACAATTTTTTTTTTTTTTTTTTTTTTTTTGTTTTTTTTTTTTTGTTTTTTTTTTTTTTTTTTGGTACTGGGGATTGAACTCAGCGGCACTGGACCACTGGGCCACATCCCCAGCCCTTTTTTTGTATTTTATTAGAGACAGGGTCTCACTGAGTTGCTAAGTGCCTCGCCATTGCTGATGGCTGGCTTTGAACTCACGATCCTCCTGCCTCAGCCTCCCAAAGTGCTGGGATTACAGGCGTGCGCCACCGCGCCCGGCTAAAGACAATGTTTTTTAAACTAAAATGAATTCATGCAAAAGTCCTACTGTAGTGGTGGCAGAAATGTAACTGAGGATTTTGCTGTTGAACACAGGAGCTTGAGTGTGAGAGTATTTGAGTTCAGAAAACTTTATGAAATGTAATTCCTGGACAATCTCATCATGCAAGGCAGGCCACCTAGTGAAGTCACAGCCTTACATGCATGTATGCTTTAAAAAAGAAGGTTTCACAGTTAGTCCTCTTTGAAGAATAGGTTTCCCTTAAAATAAATTTGTTGAACAAAACTCTAATTTTGACTATTCAGTTAATACAACTGTCTTATGAAATCCTGCTCAGCCACACTGGAAGAGACCTAGAAAGCAGAGAAAGGTCCAGAGCAGCTGCCTGTTCAGGAGGTCCACGTTGTGTGCAAGACCACCTCCATGGTCCCCTGGGAAGGCAGAGTGTGGACTGGCTCCCACCACAGCCTCCTGCGGTCTGAAAACTCTTTAAACATTTATTTCCCCAAGTAACAGAGAAAGCAGTCATATTATTTCTGATTGCATAATAAGCAACAAATTGAACAATAAATTAGAAGGAACTGAAATGTTTATAGTTTTAATTGCTCCAAATACTTTCAATTACACTTAATCTTCATTCTTACAAAAAAAAAAAAATATTACAAATGTGAACACAAGCAAAATCTATAAACCAGTGTTTAAAAAAAATAGAACTAGATAACTCTCCCTCTCATTGTTTAAGAATGATGGGTATATATTTGCTGAGATGAAAAATGCTGTACAGTTTTAGTATAGTTCCACTTCTACAAAATAAATATATAGAGGAAAAAGTACTAAAATAAAATACCCCCAAGACCAGAAACGTTGATCATTCTTGAATGATGGAATTTCAGTAATGGAGTTATATTCTTTTCTAAGTTCTTCTAATCTGGTCTAAATTTTCTATAATAATAAATGTGGCATTTATTATATTAAATGCCAGGAACATGTGACATGCTTTCTTCATCTCACCAATCCTCCTAGCTTTGCAAGGTGGGTGTTGTTATTCCTGCAGATGTGGAAGCAGAGACCAAGGGAATTAACACTGGAGGGCTAGGGAACCAGAACTCAAACAAATATGCCCCATAACTATTGTACTATTGCTGAATTTCACATATGGCCGGAGGGGAAACCACATTTTAAAAAAGAGCTAGATGCTACATAACCAGGTGACAAGCTTAAATAGAGACAAAATGCTTCTAGGCATTTACAACTTGAGATTTTTATTAGGTTCCCCCTAAACACCTCTATGATTTTGTTCTATTTTCAAAACTGGCATGTACAAAAGAAAACTAATCAAGATGTAAACATTTAAACAAATATTAAACTCAAAGGATAAATCTTACCCAAGACACAGTACTAGATTTAAATCTCTTGTAATAGTTACCCAATGCTAAACCCAACTTGGTTTAAGGTACTAAGAACATTTACACAACATCCTCTTGGTAAGTTTTCAGTTACCCGTGATAGATGACCTCCCATTAATGATAACCTGAACTTGCAGGAGAAAGTGGAAAAGATCTTCCCCCTTCAGAGGGATAAAATTAAGATAATAGATTATGAAGAGAAATAGACCATCTGGAGGTCACTATTTTTTAGTAGTTAAAACTTCCATTCCAAGCACACTAGAAATCCAACCACTGTAAGTTAAACATGGGAACATCATTCTTCACCTGTCATATTTGTAGAGATATTAACCAGTACAAAATATTATCATGTGAGTATTGAAAAAACTGGCACCATTTTATACTTTTAGTAGAGAGTGATTAGGCAATAAATAGGGATCCAACATCAAAATGCGCAAACCTGCTGACCAGCCAATTCTCCTAGGAACTCATCCTAAGGAGAAAACGTAAGTATGTAAAGACATATGTTGCAGACATATGTTGATGTTCAATGCATGTTGCTTCTAACAGAGAAACCAATAATAACCTAAATATTCATGGATAGAGAAGTTTCCTGCTGCTGTATCCCCAGCATTCAGTGAAGTGTCTACTACATGGTAGGACTAAAAATAAATATTTGATGAATGACTAGCAACATGAATAAATTAATAGGACACAGTTAAACTAATTGAATTTTATATGTGGGCATTAAAGTTTTTGATGTAAAACTATATTCAACAACACAGAAAGAAATCCATAGTGTTTTATTAAGTGGTCAAAACAGAATAAAGACTAGCCTGTGTATACAATCCCAATTAAATAAAACCACATATGTCTACCTCTGTGTGTGTAGATTTCCAGAGGATGATATAGGTGGGATTTGGATAATCTTTACATTTTTATTTATACTTTTATGTACCATTTGGATTAAAAACAACAATAACAACACTAACCATATATTTTCTACTTGGTTGGAGGAAGTTCTGTCCCACTCACTCAGATGATAACAGTATTAAGTTAACAGATAACAATCAGAGGATAAAATTGAGGACAATTTCTTACCCCTGATTTCTCAAATATTGTTATACTAGAAGTGTATCTTTTCTGCAAGCTACTCCTGTAACACGCCCCACAGAATAAATCCAAGGCACATCCATTTCAAACAGATGCAGCAGATGCCCTGGTAGTCATCTCACCAAAAAGAGATTCGGTACATATTATTTCACTATTTTAACTTTCTCTGTTCCTAACCCTTCTGGACCCACTTGTTAACTTTCTGGCTGACCCTCATCAACCAAGGATGCTCTCCTGGACTCTATCCATCCAGCGCAGTCACTACTGACTGTCTCCCTCTGTCAGCTCCACATACAAAGACCTTAAGTTATCTAGCAAAGAGACACTGCTTTTCTTGAATGCTTGATTGAGTTTAGAAGTAGACAGCTTGTATTAATAATTAATGGTTTCTGGTAATTTTTGCTTTCAGTCCAGGAGAAAATATATAAGTATTCCCTGATAAACAAATGACAAAGTGTCCCTCTTTGGATTCCAACAAGAGCAATGTGATTCGTTCATTGGGGCACTGTCTGGTTACAACAGTGCTGGGCTGCGATTCTGGCTGGCTTCTGAAAGCAGAAGTCAGGGCCAACAAACACCACATCTAAGCACATGTGCCCTGAAGAACTGGCCAACTGTGAGAAGGGAAAAGAGAACACAGATGACCTGATGACCGACCGGCAAGCTTCTTCGCTGGATGCCATTTATCTGAATTACAGAAATTTGTTGGAATTTATCTCATGCTATGCTGATGCGTGGGTTCACACCAAGAATAAGGTTTCTCCTCTTCCCCAAATAATCCTGCATAGAGAGAAAGGTGGAGGTCTGAGAGAAAAAAAGAACTGCTAGAAGAAAACACACATATCTACTACTCCCTTCTTGGCAATTTGTGAGTGCATCATCAATCTGGGGGTGTGCTGAGGATTTTAGCCATATATGTCCAACACACAAAGCAATCTCAGTACCTTAGAAGTGAAGGTAGTTGGCCTGATCTGATCAAGCTAATTATGGACTTAGTACTGCCCTTTATTTTTTTTTTTAAAGGCATCTTTGTATATGAAGATAACTCTACTGGCACAAGCTCCGAGTTGTGTTTCCAGTGGTAGTGATCATTGTAATTACACTTGTTTGACACAGCACCATTCATTTGCAAGATGTCTGGCTAGCCTAGTACACCATGCTACTCAATGCACATGGACCACCTGACACAGGAGCCCACACCATGGGCCACCTTGTGGACCTGTCTCTCCATCCTCAGCCACAGGGACCTGAGCTTTTGCTTTGTTGTTGCCGCTGCTGACCAGTTTCTGACCAGTTTCCTTCTGCAATGCTGTCATGTGCCTCATCTACCCAGAGCTGTCTGCATCTGAGCTACAGCTTTATTTCCTGAGGGACATAAAACTCAACAAACTGCAAAGAAACAACACAGAGCATGATCTCGTGCTGTTGTGCTGTCTCTCCAAGCTGTGGCATCATGACAGCTCCTGGATTTACAAGTAGCAATTGACCCTCACTTTTCCCTTTCTGTTACTTCTCTCCCTTGGTCCCTCAGATTCCTCATTGTTTGACTAGGTCCCTCTAGGACCACCTCACCCAGACTCAGACTCTCAAGCTCACCAGGCCACCAAAAATATCCTTGTAAATTTACCAGCAGCCTCTTAACATCCCTGCTGTCAGCTTTCAAGACTCTCAGTGGCTCTCCTTGCAAGTCTTGGCGAGGTTAGATTATCAAAACCATGCCACTCTCTTCTTCATTTCAGTTGGAAGCGCAGGAACTCAGAGTGAGTCAAGTCTCCCTCCTCCTCCCTCCTTAATCCCCCACATCTAGGCAGGCCACCCCAGCAATCCTGGAGATTCTGTCTTCAAAAGACTTGCAGTTTTCACCAACGTTTACTGCAGATAAAATAAAATAACATTCCCAAAAGGACTCCATAAACTACAGCGCACTCTACAAATGCAAAGAATCAGTACAAGCACTATCATTTCACTTTTCTTCTGTTCTCTGCTAAAGTCATTCAAACTCTTATTCCAACATGTAAATCCTTCTGAAATCTGAATCACTTTAAGCATCCAATGAGATTTCAGCTCATTACTGATAATAGAGCAGTTCTACCTCCCCCACCTTTACCTTATACCCAAATAAGATTTTAAAATATTATTCCCATACACTCACCCTTGGTGTCTCCTCAGAGGATCTGGCAATGAGAGAGTTATCAAAGGGTATTTAAAAGTCTCATTTCAACTTGGGAGTGAGAAACTCATCCACCCTTGACAAAAACAGCTTAAGGATGAATTCCAAACACCCAAGTGTTATTTTCTTCACCCACAAACCCCAGAACATTACAGGACCATGACACAAGCTTGGATGGAATCCCACAGCTACCAGATGATAGATGTTTTCTTTGGTTTCCTCTTAAATCAGGGCTATTAAGTGGTATGATACTGAATGACCCTCAGCAATAGACTCAAATTGTATCTGACAAGGCTCACTTCATAAACCTCAACTATTTTCCTACTGAAGAGATGTTGTATCAAGGCGATTTTGTTTATACAGCCACTGTGCATTTACATTCCCTTTAAAGAAAATGATACTTTTATGAAGAATGAATTGCATACAAAATACTATCTTCCTTGGCAAGATGCCAAAACACATACTCATTTAAGATATACAAAACAAAACAACCAGCCATCAACACGTCTCTCAACTGAAACAAGTGACGTACAGATTTCTCTTCTGAATAGCATGGTGATCTTAATGAGGAAAGCAAAATTAACATATTATTGCTAGAAAATGACCAAAAAACAGATTAATTTTACCTTATAATAATTATAATAAGCGGGGTGCAGTGGCAAATGCCTGTAATCCAAGCTACTTGAAAGGCCGACGCAGGAGAATTACAAGTTCAAGACCAGCCTTACAAACTTAGCAAGGCCCTGTCTCAAAAATAAAGGGTAAAAAGGGCTGAGGATATAGCTCAGTGGTAGAATGCCCCTGCTACACACATAAAATACCAATATGTTTACTATGAAGTTTAGGACATTTACATTTGAATTTAAATTATAAATTAATTTAATATTATACATATAAATTAGAATGATCTAACTTAATGGGTAAAAAAATACCAACTTCACTCAGTGAATATGTATTGACAGGCACTTTGATATGGAAATAGGAGAGTCTTGGTGATGAAAAATAATAACTGAAGTAGACAGCAGAGGAAGAAACAGCAAAGGAGAGTGAGAGAGGTGAGCCAGAAGCAGAAGGAAATTCAGAGGAGGGTGGAGTCATGGGAGCCACAGAGGACAGTTCTGAGAGGCACCAACGCAGCATCAGAGAGGTGGAGGAGGACCGGAGAGAGGACTTGTTACACAGAAAGAGAAACCTCTGACTTGGAATGTGGCTGTTTCAGTGGGCCAGTAGCAGTGAATAAGATTGCAGCAAGCCTGGTGGTGGCATATGCCTGTTAATCCCAGCGGCTCAGGAATCTGAGGCAGGAGGATCATAAGTTAGAGGCCAGTCTCAGCAACTTAGTGAGGTCCTCAGCAACTTGGTGAGTCCTGTCTCTAAATAAAAAGTAAAAAGGGCTGGGGATGTGGCTCAGTGGTTAAGCGCCCCTGTGTTTAATACCTGATGCATGCATGCACACACACATGCGCGTGTGCGCGCGCGCGCACACACACACACACACACACACACACACACACACAAAGAATGCAGCAGGGTGAAAATGGGGCATGGGGAATTAGCTGGAGGGTCAGATCAAATGCCACAGGAGAGGTAAGAAATGTGAAGAAAGAGAGCTGGGAGCAAGTGAAACAAGGTCACCCCCTTTGTCTCTTTCACATTGCTAATGGTTACAGAAAAATATTTGTCCATTTCTCAAAAATCTAAGTGTGAATGTGATTGTGAATGGCAACCAACACTTGTGGCCAGAGACTACAGCTGTGGGGACCCACAAAAAATCAGACAGAGGGCTCAGAAACCACTTATGGGGGTGGCCATTAGCAACTTCAGCCCCAGCAATGACTGCTGGGAGGTTGGCCCAGTGTGGCTAGATCATCCTGTTTTTAAAGAGAAGTCATAAATCTGGATTTTAAAAAATATGTTAAATATCCTGATTTTTAAATGCTGGCTCAAAATTTATTTATTTATTTATTTATTTATTTATTTTTTTACTAGGCTAGGCAAAATATGTCTGTGGGTCACCTCTAGCATTAAGACTTTCTATAATACTGGCACGAAGGAGAAAATGTCAAGTAAAGTACAAGATATACCTCTTCTTTCCTTTGAAAGAATGAGAGCTTTTCACATGTTGCTCTCCCTTATTTTTAAAATACCCAACATCTCAATTAAAGCAGTGCTCCCTCCGCTTTCCTTTGAGGTTTTACACACTTGTAGGCTCTGCTGGTAAACATTTAACCCAAACTCATATATCATGGGAACGCAACAGACCATATGTGTGGGTGGGAAGCACAAATTAACTGGTGATTTTTAAAAGGAAACCAAGCGGAAGAACAAAAAATTCTCACAGAAAACATATAAACACTCAAGCTGACTTTCAGTTTATCAAATTTCCTCAGGAAAGACCTTCCCATTTGCCGCTGACTTATATTACGACAACACACCCATCAATTTCATTAGAATGTTACTTTTAATCAGCTTAGCATATCACGGTGCCTCTGAAACAGAAAGCGAGAAGTATATGGAGTCATCAGTTGGAGATGTAGGACATTCAGAAGTCCAAGAACATCTTTAACAGGAAAATAGTTTGACCAGCATTGCATCTTCTGTGAGTGTGTGGTTTTTAAAAAATCTTCCCTGCAAACTTTGAACAACTAAAAAAGCGTCCATTGTAACATGTGAGGAAAGTAGTTGATAATGACTCATGTGTGATGATAACATCACCAGGTGGGCTACAGCCATGGGATCAGTCTTAAGCTCATTTCACTTTGCTCTGGTTTTCATAGCTTATTAGAGGGCAATTTGGATGATGGTAAATGAGTGCCTCTCTTTCCAAATGACTTTTCTGCCTGAGGCAGCAAATACAGTCTCAGGCACACAGAAAGAGAACTCCTGGAAGACCCCTCTGTACTCTAGGCTTACCTTTCTTTTCTTTTCTTTTTTCTTTTTGGCAGCAGGGATTGAACCCAGAGGGGCTTAACCATTGAGCCATTTCCCCAGCCCATTTTTATATTTTATTTAGAGACAGGGTCTCGCTGAATTGCTTAGGGCCTTGCTAAATAGCCGAGGCTGGCAATGAACTTGTAATCCTCCTGCCATCAGCCTCCTGAGCTGCTGGGATTACAGGCGTACACCACCGTGCCCAGCCTTTGCTTTTCTACTGAAATGGAGATGAGAACCTTGACAGCACTCCTGAGAACAGAAACTTTGGAGCAACTGTTACCACTGAGTGACACTGCTCCTGTGGCTCCCTGTGGCTCCTTGGTACATTTTCTGTCCTGAGCCTCTTGTCTTCAGGTCACGTGCAGTTCTGCTCTAGCTCATCTTTCCCTGCTCACTGTCACATTTGTTTGGCTTTAGTTGCTCTCCTTCACTACTCTGGATTCCCTCTTTGTATTTGTTTAGTTTGGGATTTAACTATTTCCCCTGCTTCTGGTCTCTTATCTCTTCTTCCATTTCTAACTCTTTCCCCTCCACCACTCCCTGTCCAAATTAACACTAAGTTTCAGTCAAGGTATTATCAGGAAGCCACAAAATGCCTCCCTGTATACTTTTAAGGTTCTTATTTGTTATCAAGTTCACAAATTCACACAAGGAAACAATGTGTTTGTTGGAAAGCATCTTTATCTTATACTGTGACAAATGAACTGCTTAAAGTTTCCTGTATTTTTTTCTGCACATTGCAAGCATGACCTCACATGGCCAGGTCTAACATTAGACACAAATTGTAAAAACTGCTAAAAGACTGAAAGAGCCACAGTCATCACCTCTGATATGTTGGAATAGCCCTCCAAGATCTTGCTGGGATCTCTCTGGATGGTAAGCAGAGTATAAGACAACTCTCCCCACTTCTAAACAAGAAAAAAAATTCCACTCCCAAAGGTTTCAGGGGACCTCCTCCTTTCTATTTAGCTACTATGATTGCAAGATCTTTGCTGAAAACAGATTTAGCTGCTTTAGTACAAACATCAAAAAGAGTTAGTTTCATAATTTAGCATCTGAAATAACATGGATCTTCTGGAGGTTATGTTATTTAGGAGTAGCATCATTTGGGAGAAAGAGCACAACTTTTTTTAACTAGACAGACCTGGGCTCAAATCCTAGTACTGTTTTACATGATCTGAGGCAGGTTACTAAACTTCTCTACTTCTGTTTTTTCCATCAGTAAACTGAAGATATCAATACCTATATGCAGGATTTCCGTGAGGTTTAAATTATAATAGGTAACATAGAAAGATGTCTAGCTCAGTACAGCAATAAACAATGGTGTGAGAAATAGAAACTAGTGACACATGGTCCCAGGCTTTCTCCTTCCAGCTGCTGAGGTGAATTCCCACTGTCTCCTGGTTCTTCCTTAAGGAAGGTCTCAAGCCAGGCCTGCTTGTGATGCAGAATCAGGAGGAAAACAGGAGAACAAGTGGGCCATGGTTAGGAAAGCCTGAGGAACAGATGTGTAAGGGCTGCAGGGTGTGAGTAGGGCTTAGGGACTTCAAAAGAAGGATAGCTAAGAGTCTGTGTGCCTTCGGTGGCATTGAGAAATACAAGTAAAGAATTTGCTATTTTGAGGGGCTGGGGTTGTGGCTCAGCAGTAGAGTGCTCGCCTAGCATGTGCAAGGCGCTGAGTTCTGATCCTTAGCACCACATAAAAATAAATAAATAAAATAAAGGTATTGTGTCCAACTACAACCAAAAAATATTAAACCAAATAATTCACTATTTTGAAATTACTAAAACTAGACTGCACTTTCTTGACACTAAACCATTATGAGACTAGATATACAAGAGAGCAAGTATTCTATCAGGTTTGTTTACTATTTAATTATCCAAACGTGGTAGTGGGAGTGGTCTGCAGGCAAAAGCTTGGAAGGGGAGGTGAAAACAACTGTGCCTCCCTTTCCTTGTAGAATGCATATAGGGAAGCCGGGGGTGGGGGTGGACACTCATGGTCAGAGGCTGGAGGCAGGCCTGGGACCCACCCCTGATTGACTCTGATTCTGGTGAGTCATTAGCATTTCTGTGTTTCAGTTTCTTCCCTTGTAAAATGGCAGGAGGGGAGGGCTGGATTATTATGGCACACCAGTTGGCCTTTTAAAAGTTGTTTGGAGGTATGCCAGCAGCTGGGTCCTCCCAACTTTGGCTTCTACTGCTCCTTAAGCAGCAGAAGTAGTGTGGGTGAGCGAATATGTGTGTATACACACACACACAGAAGAAATATGTGTACATATATGTATGAACACACACATATACACAAATTCTGGAGCTATCCCTGCACAAATTACTAGATCATTTAAAAAGAAAGCCTTCAAAAAGGATCATCTGGTTTGGTTAACCCCTTTATGTCCAGACTAGAACATACCCAAATCTAATAAGATGAGTCAATTTCTTTTTCTAAAATATTTGAAAGGAGAGGTTTATAACCTCCCCATTGACGATGTGCTTGATTTTCTCACAGCTCTAATAATGGAAAAGTTCCTCTTTGCTACATTTCAAAACTATCCTCCAGCATTCCCCATTCTCCCTACACAATGTTTTGCTTTCACACAGAACATATCACCTCTGACAGCTACATCCATCATTTCTTTTCCCCAACCAGAATAAGTGACCTTGTTCGCCCATTTATCCCAAGCATCTCACTCCCAGATGCACATATTCTATAAGCATTTGCAATTAGAGGTTGGATTCTTTGTTTAATATTTGGTAAAAATCATAAACCTATGGGGCAAGAAGGGACGGTTAAAGATGAGGTAACTGAGGCCCTCTGAGGGGAGTGGCTTCCCTGCTAAGACAGGCAGATGTTCCCGAGCCCATACTGGATTCCTTTAGCTTCATTCAGTGTCTCTGTACACAGCTCCAGCCCTAGGGAAAAAGAAGGCATGGGTGGGAGGTGGCCAACAAGAGAGGCCCACTCTGAACTCATTTAAAGCAAGAGAGTTGGAGAGAACAGGCTATCACCTTTATTTACCGAACAGCAGAGCCTCGTAGAATAATAATAGTTTATGCAGCAGGAGCAGCTTTCATCTAAAGATCTTGGAGAGCTTATGAAATTCTCACCCCACGATGTGAGGTATCATTATCTGCTCTCGGTCAAGTGAGCTGAGAAGCTGGGTGCTCTGTGACCTGATTGCAGCCTGGTTCAAAGATGTCAGGGCTCTGCGTCCTGGCCATAGTTCTCCTCGTCCTTATCAACATCAAAAATGGTGTAATAAAACTACACCCGCTGCAGTCACCTCTCCAGTTTGTTCTCTTTTAGGTGTCCCCATAACCACTCAGGCCTGGGCCAACTTTTGAGCCTGTGTACAGAGAAGTGACACTGGGCATTTGGGGTAGTGAACTACATGGTGCCTCTTGTCAGTGCCTGGGATTCCTGAGCTAATTCCTAGAGAAAAGCCAACCACAGCAACATCTGAGGTACACTGTACCTTCTTGGGGTAGAAAGATTTTTTTTTTCTTTCCTCAGTTTACTGTCCTTTGACCTGTCTACCCTTTCCATCTGTGGAAGACAAATCCACTTGGTTGGAATTCTGGTCTACCCACACAATTACAGTGCTTACAATCGCCCCTCAACTACTTAGGAATTATATTAAGGGCCAATTAGATCTAGTCAACTCAACAAACCCCATAGGGGACCCCTTTAGATTCTGGCTGGGGTGGCCTTCTTTGGGACGAGGAGACAGTGGATTCTGCAACCTGAATGTTCTCATGTCAAGCTTTCTTCAACCCTGCTGCAGAGACGCAGGGGACTCCCCTCCTTCACTCCCCTTACCAGCCACAGTGCCAGGCTATCCAGTCACACCTAAATGTCCTTAGCACCACAGTGGCCTCCTGTCCCCATGCCCAGTTTATTGTAAGCTGCCTGTTGTGGCCAGCCACGGTGCCGCGGGAAAATTCTCGGAGGCAGAGTTAAGCTTTTACTACTTTTACTTCTACTTTCTTAGAGCTTAGAGAGGGAAAGAAAGATTTTTAGAGAGAAAGATTAAAGCAAGCTTTTCTTCTTGTCTTCTTAGCTTAGAGTCTTAGCTTAGAGTAGATTCTTAGCTTAGAGAAAGACTAGAGTCTTAGCTTAGAGTAGATTAGAGTAAAGAAAGATAGAGCTTAGCTTAGAGAAAGATTAGAGCTTCTTTCTTCTCTCTTCTTTCTTCCTTCTTCTGTCTTCTGTCTTCTGTCTTCCTCAGGAGTCTCGGCCTAACTCTGACCAGTCATTACTTCTTCTATCTGGTTTCTCTTCTGTAACCGCTCTGCCTACGTTCTGGCCGCTCTGATTCTTCTGACCGACCGAGTGACTGCCCGGCTGACTGAATTCTCCGTTCTCCTAACTCGGACCGCTTTCACCCGGTTATATACCTTCAGGTTTGCGGGTGCCTACAGGTGCGTCACATACATATCAGGTGGAACTTATGGCTTCCAGCTAGCTACAACAGCCCTTCCTAATTAGGGCTCCTTCAGTTTATGGCATTAGTTCCAGCTGAGGAGCTCTTGTTACAGTCAGTTGGCTTTGTACCCGGTGAGCTTCCTCCTCTTCTGCAATTCCTAGGACCATGCTGCCGATTTCGCCCTTGGGCTGGGAGCTTCCTGGCCAAACTCCCTAGCCTGCATCCTGAGGAAATCTTTACTGAGTTCAGGATTTCCCAAAATATTTTCTGAGAAACCTATGTTCTGTGAAATATTTGAAGGTAATACGTGGTGGTGGCGGGTGGGGCGGGGCGGGGGGGAGAATTCTGAGACCAAATAAGTTTGTGAAACTTGGGTAGAAAAATATATTAAACATGGTGGTTCCTCAAAAAATTAGAAATAGAATTACAGTAGGATCCAGCAATTCTATTTCTGGGTATACATCCAAAGAATTGAAAACAGGGTCTCCAAGAGGTGTCTGTACACTCAGGTTCACAGCAACACTATTCACAACAGCTAAAAGCTAGAAGTATCTCAAGCATCAATAGAAGAAAGGATGAATAAATGTGGTCTATGCATAGAATGAAATATTATTCAGCCTTAATAATGAAGGAGATTCTGATATATCCTGCAATATGGATTAACTTGAGAACATTATACTGTGTGAAATAAGCCAGTGCAGAAGGACAAATACCATGTGATCCACTTACAGGAAATATCTAGAAAAGTCAAATTTATACAGAAAATCTAAAGGCTGTTGCCAGGGGCTGCGCAGAAAGTAGCAGGAAGGGATGTGGAGTTGCTATTTAGTAGGGATAGAGTTTCAGTTTTGCAAAATGAAGAGAGTTATGGAAACTTATTGCACAGCATTTTGAATATACCTAACACTACTGAACTGTTCATTTAAAAATCATTAAGTTTGCTGTGAACCTCCTATAGATGCTACATCATATATATTTTACCACGACCAAACAATAAACAGTCTTCTTTGCAGCAGGACTTCTTAGAGCCTTTAAATGCTAATGTGCACTGGGAATCCTCAAGACGGGGGATATAACAAGAAGCTTTCCCAACTGACCTGGCCACAAAAATCCATTTTTCACAGAGTTTCTGGTGGGACTGGGGTGTTTTGGAACACACTTGAGAAAATGAGCTACTAATTGGGAAACTGCTAAAACATATGAAATCCTATTTTTTTTTTTTTTTTTTTTACAGTTACATAAAGGAAGGTAAGATTCCAAAGCCTAAAGCCAGATTTTTCAAGACAATTTTAACTCCCATCTTCATCTGACAGAGGAGAACAATGGTGTCCCTCCCAGGATGGATGATCTTGAACAAGTATTACTTACTGTCTCTGGACCTCTGATCACTCACTGGATATATAAGAATAATGCGGGCTCAACCTATCTCAGCAGTTTGTGGTAAAAGCAAATCAAACACTTCTGTCCAAGAACCTGAAAAGTACTCAAAGGCTATTCAAAATATAAGATAATCAGTAAGCACTAATCTTACAAAGGTGTAGCTGATAAATGAAAGCAAGCAGACAGGGTCCCTAATGTTAAGAGCTTAGAGTGCTTCTTAGACACCAGATGGACATCAGTAACAACAGAGACAGAAGGGAAAATAAGAACCACAGACTGAACACGTGCAGAATGGAAAAAAGAGAGCCTGGGAGTCAGAAAGCATAAGCTGAGAAGCTGTTTTTACTGCTGTCCCACCTTGGACAATCCATTTAGCCTCCCCGATTTGCAGCTTGCTCAGCTAGCAAATGAAGTAGTAGGAGGAGATAATCCCAAAGGTCACTTCCAGCTACATGAGTCTATGGAATATTGAAACAGACAGGGCTGGATACCTGCCCAATTCCTTCATCAGACACCTGAGGGCCTACCTGGTACCTGGCTCTATGCTAGACTCTGAGAATCTGAGAAGAGCAGATGGCTGTCTCTATGCTTCATGTTGAACAAAAGAGGGAGGCACTGGCCTCCACACTGGTCAGCATGAGATGATACTGCACCCACAGGGCTGCCAGGGACTTAATTCCTCTCTAGGATTCTCCTACTCCTTCCCTCCCCACTTTAAAAAAAGGTGTATTCAAAATATCTTTATTGATGTGCTCGCTGACTCAATGGCTCCAGGTAGATGGTATGGGAAAGTTGCTAAGTGAAGAGAAAGGCAGACTTCCATAAGAATAAGGCTGCTAGTCCTGGGGAACCATCTCCTATAGAGTCTAGTGACTTTACACACAGAAAATTTGAGGTGCCCAGCCACTGCTGTTTAGCTGACTGACAATCTGCCCCAAACATCCCCTTAGGTGGGCAGAGTGTCAGCAGTGCAGGAAGACAGGATAAGAGTTCTTCAAAGGGACATGCAAGGAGCCTGAGGAAATAGCGTCTGGTGGAAATAGGAGTAGTAGGGTTGGTCCCCAGTGGAAGAAATTGCAATTCTGAATCTGCTGTGTGTGTTGACAGAGAACCAGTGAAGATGGCCAAGGAGGCAGGGGGCAAGGTAAGAACGTGACTGTGTGAGGCAGACTGCACACAGGGAAGTCTCAGCTGGAAACCTGTACAGGATGGTGCTGGAGGTGGGAGGCCACCAGGAGCGAGGAGAATGGGAGAGTTTAAGGCACAGAGGTTTAAGGCTTGCATGATGGTGCTGACAGATAACAGCAGGGATGAAAGTGGCATCTCTGTTGAAAGAACTTGTGATAGAGAGATAGATGCATGGTGTTCAGAAAGCATCCTGATTCTAAGGGAAGGATACATTTTGGGGAGGTCAAGCAGAGAAAGAAGCTTATGACTACCTGTAACCATTAAGGAAATAATGGGATGTGCTGGAAATTGCCAGTAGGGCAAAAAGGATTTCTGTTTCTGTCACATTTAGACTGAATTAGTAATGAAGATATCAAGTTAAAATGACCTATTTATAGACACGTACACATGGGCATGGGAACGACCAGGTAAGGGGCTGTGTGAAAAACAGAAGGGGCTATTTGTACAATCTGCATTTAGATAAAGGAGTCATATTTTGGGGCCCTTGAATGCACCAATTCAGAAGGTGCAGAGATCTTTTAAGTTTGCACTTGGTACTGAGTTTGGAAGGTTTCTCTCCTATCTGCTTGACAAATCTGCCATATTAGAGCATATTAAGAATAAGAGTAAAATTAAATTTATTACTGAATTTAAGAACCGGGGATACTTGGTTTGATACTTCGATCATCTTTTCAAAATCAAGGTATTAAAAACTTCAAAGACTATTGCTATTGGCAAACATAATTAATTAAGATATTTTAAATTTACAATGTTATAAGTATACTTAAACCCTTGCAAGTATAGATTCCTTGCAAAAAGTTTAATATGTATGGTTCTTCTTTAACACAAGGGTACCTGGATCTGTTAATACCTGTATTCACACTAGATTCAAAGAACCTGCCAAAAACAGGCGCTGGAGCTACTTTTAACAGTCATGACCTCTCCTCCACCCCCGCCCAAAAGGATGTTCTCAAGTAGACTGTGCAGCACTGACTATAAATGTGACATGCCCGTGTTGCTATAAATAAATATTGCACATTCTTCCAACCCATTTAATTACTGTTCACCTAAAGCTGTGCAATTAACAAAACTGTCTGAATTCTGAAAATGGGAAAAGCCCTCCTGTCTGTCTTAGGTAGTTTTACAGTCCTAACAATAGACTTAATGAAGCCTTTTAAAAGAGGGACTATTACATTAAAAATGACTGGGGCATGTGAAAATTCATTACGTAGGCCCTCCTACTGTCAGATTAAATGCCTCATCACACCCGAGGAAGAAAGAGGAATAGAAAATAAAGAGAAATCACAACCTTCTCAGTGAACATCACAGGTCTAAGCCCTAATCTGGTCCCATAAATCACTTAGGACTACACCCCGTGCCCCAAGTGCCATGAAGACATGCTTGGTATATCAGGTAGATCAAAAAGTGGCCCCAGGAGTGCTGCTGGCTGGATATAAACTGACATTATAATCCATCCCTGGTGAAGGTAAACAACAATTATGCTATCTGATACAAGAGAAAAAAGGGACACGAAAGCAAAGTCTACATCCTGGGGAATTGTCTGGGACCATCAGGAACCCCTGCACTCAAGCGACTCTACAGGCAGCACCAATTGACAGGCTTATGTAAAATTTATTCCTCCATATTTTATGTTTTCCTGGTATGACTGCACATAATTGTTTAACTTAATTTTCCTGTTATTAGCTGCTAATATAGAAAAATACAACTGATTTTTGTTTTGCATCCTGTGACTTTACTAAATTCATTTAGTCTTTTCTGGTAGATGTTTTATATGTTTCCTAGAATTTGTCTATATATACTATCATATTTCCTGTGAACAGAGATAGCTTACTTCTTCCTATCCAGCCTTTATGCCTTTTATTTCTTTTCCATGCTTTCTTTCCTTTCTTAAACTGCCCATTTTATCAGTCGGTAAGTCCTACTGCTGCATTATGATTTGCCTCTTGACAGTTTTGGCTGGTGCAGGGCCACAGGGAACTATGGCCTTCAGCAGGAAAGGAGCTGATCCCTCCAAGTCCTCCACAGAACACGAGAGGCCTAATTCAGAGCCTCAAACCCGAAGAGACAAGGATTGACAGCTAATTTCCTTGACTTTAATTCCCTATCCCTCTCAAGATACTAATACTTTTTAAAAAGGAGGAGGAAGAGGAGGAGAAGGAGGAGGAGGAGCAGCAGCAGCAGCAGATATGCAAAGGAATTACTGAGTCTAGGACTGTAGAGCAAGAAGGACCCTCAGAAAGTAAACCTCTTAATTTATACCAAAACCGACATTCTGCATGTCCAGAGACTTGACCAAGGCCAGCTAGAGGCAGAGGAAAGGACTGTTAATCTGGATAGTACATGAACTGAGAGTGCAGAAACGTGGATTCTAGCCCCAAGTAGACCAAGAATGTACTTCTGCCTTTAATAGAATCGAGGTCTTAAGAGTCTGGGTAGACCTCAGATACACTGAGTCTGGGCCAAGCAGATGGGATGATGTGAGCCATGTAAACATGGGCCTGTTTTTCAGAACCTTTGGTAAAGAGTATTCCCTAAATCAACATAAGATTACCCAGGGCAGCTAGACAACCTCAGAAATTCATTTTCCTCTCCCCATCCCCTGAGTAAACTCACCCTGAAATAAGTTAGACACTAGGATCTCACTGAGTATCTCTTGTCCTGTTTAGGCCAAACTGCTAAACATAATCATCTCAATATTATCACAGCCTTGAAAGCTCAGTGCAATATTTTAGGGCTCATGCACAGCCTCTGGGGACTGGCTGATTTGTACCTTTCTCTTCAAAGAATTTGGCAGAGCCAAGAAAATCACTAGCCTGTTTAGCAAACATTTAACATATTTCCTCCCCACTAGACCAAAGAAGTTAACAAGGATGTCTTCAAATCAACAAGCATATTTCTGTCAATCAAATACATGTATTGGAACAGCTGAAACTTTTAGGAAGTTCGATTCTTCAAATTTCCCCTCTTGTCACAGAAGGCCAAGCATTCTTACTCATCAATCTCTTTTCTAAAATTACTACCAGTTGTCATTGCTAAAACAGAAGTTCCCAGAGGTCCTTTGTATTTATTGAGGTCAAAGTCAGACCACAACTGGACAAAATAGAAACCAGGCATCACTCGTGGCCATTGGGTGTGTACAGTAAAGCCAGTTTCACCGGAGAAGGGGAGGTTGGGAAGGGTAGGAACTACATACTGACATAGGAATATCACCTCGTTTGACTGCCAATGACCATGAAGGGGTAGACACCTTTCATCTCCTAAGGCAGCCAACTCCATGGTTAAGTAGCTTGCCCAACGTCAAATAGCTGGTTAATGGTAAGGTAGCAATTTGAATCCAGATTGATCTCTCTTAAGTCCATCCTTCTAATTAAATTTGTTATAAAAGTTACATAACCACATTAACAAACACAGGGAAGAAAATCCCCATCATTTCATAACCTAGATATAACTGTTAGCCTTTGGGTACAGTTTTTATGGAGTTTTGTTTTTCTACATAGGTATTTTTAGCCTTCAAAATTGAGTTCACATTCCACAGACAGTTTGGTATTCTGAAATCTTAATTTTCTTCCTGTTTAACATAAACATTTGTCCAACTTATTTAGTAATTTTAATAATCACCATTTTATTAATAATGATAGTTTGTGAAGTATCACAGTTTACATAATGAAATCTTAATTGTGGGACACTCAAGCTCTAGTTTTTTTTCAATTTATTTTGGCAAAGCACAAATGTTATTTCCAGAATACCAGGTTCCCTCTCTACACATGTACTATCACCACGAAAAGTTTCAAATAGACAATCCTAGTCAACAGATAATAAAAACCTGTGACTGAAATACTCTGAAACAGCGATCTTTCTGGCCTGGAACCAAATAAATCTGATGAATGTTATTAATGAAGAGTGACCTAAAAATAATAAGTTAAAAAAAGCTGCTGCTCTGAGTCTTCAGAGACCACGAGCTTCTAATGATTTAATGCTCTACTTTCAGTATCACAGGAATGCCAACAAAAGAAGTTATCCTTACTAAAATCTACATTAGGAGGAATGGAAATTCTTCGGGAAAAAAAAAAAAAAAAAAAAACACATCCCATCAGCTTTACATATCAGAGTAGTCAGAACTTAAAAATGACCAAGGACTGTGTCATTTTCACAGTTAATTTGCTATTCAAAATGCCCTAGACCTGTCCCACCCTTAGGTCAGGTACATAAATGGGCAACCCTAGAGCATCTCTGACTTCTCATTAAGTACCCAAAAGAGAGTAAGAGACAGCAGCTGTCAAATCTGGTCTAAGTTCACAGAATTTGTTAGACACAAAGGATAGCAAAACAATCTCTGTGTTTAGGGGAAATTAGTCTCCAAAATATTTGTGTGCCTCTTTGTGGATACTTGTTCTAAAAGCTTTATTAGAATCCATGCCATCACCAGTTTGATGTGAAAACAGCACACTTCAATGCCTGGCAGCATCTGCGCCTTGGTGCACTAAAGATCATTGCTGATCAGGGAGGACTGAGTGAAAATGGAAAGAACTGAGTACTTCCATCCTACCATGATGCAGTCTGCTCCCTTATGACCATGTGACAGTCTACACAAGGTAACCTTTCACTCTTTATGTGATGATGGCTTAAAACCTACACCTTTCTCTTCATTTCCCCAGCTTGTCTGACCCCATACTTTGAAAGGGAGTCAGACCTCACCAGAACCTAATGACATCCTTTCTTCTCCAATGTTTAGCTAATCCTGCATTTTATCTTTTCTTCAGACTCCCCTTCTTGGAAGTGAATGGTCCCTCATGGGAATGTCAAATGGTACAACCACTTTTGAAAACAGTTTGGTATGATCCAGTAAAGTCAAAGGTACACCAACTCCAAGATCCAGAAATTCTTCCCTATTCCAGAAAAACTGCAGCAGGATACACATTCATGAATGTTTTTAGCAGCTGTACTAAAAAATAGAAAAAACAAACAACAACAACAAAAAAAAAAACTGGAAATGACTCACCTATTCATTGAAAGGAGAAAAGATAAATAAATTGGGGTATATTCATATAATAGATGACTAGATAGCAGTGAAAATAAGTGCATTTCATATATGGTGCTTCATGCATCAAAAGAGATGAATCTTCAATGTTGATAACAAAAGCAAGTATCATTTACATATAGTTCTGAGATAAATAAAAAAATATTAGGTTACTAAGGGAAACAAAGTACACTGAAAAATAAGAAAATGACAAATACCAAATTCAGAATAGTTCCTTTGAAGGAGAGGGGAACTGCTTGGGGTTGGGGGGTACTAGGGACTTCCAAGGTACTGGTGATATTCTAGTTCTTATGCCGCAGGATGGGGGTAGGGAAGGGCATTTTATTTCTCTCATTCTTTTTTTGCACACAATGTAGGCGCATGTGTGTACACACACACATATACTCCTTTGTACACATACAGATTCCTTTGTATACATGCCTGGCTTTGTATATATCATAATAAAAATGATTTTCCATGATACCCTGCCTCTGCACTTTGTTCCCAATACTTTGAAACTCTGCAGAGCCTCAGACTTGGGCCTTTGCCTCAGGTTGCACACTGGCTCCAATCAAACATCTTGATCCTGAGGACCCGACATATTGTCCTCTGCTCTCCACAAGGACTCACCTGCAGCCTGTATCCAGCTACCACTGATGGGAAGTAAACTTACTAGTGATGTCTTGCTCACAAGGTGGTACCAACCTTGCTGCAAGGGGACCTGAAGCCCACCTGGAGGAAGGGGAACACACTTGTAATTCTTCCACTCAGCTGCCATTTGCTGAGTTGTACCAAAGTGCTGCGTAGGTCTCCCACTCTGAACCAGCCCCAGGGTAGTCTCTGTTCACAAGAAGTCTGTTAAACTCATCCACTGCATTCTTGCTACCACTGTCTCTGCTGGTAGCAGCCCATTACTACTGACTTCCCAAACCACCCCTTCTTCCTTCCTATAGGAAATCTCAGACCCACTCATCTTTCAGACTCAGACTCTCAGCCTTAGCATAATTGTCCATCTTCTCCCCAGCCCTTTTCTTTCTATAACTTTATTTTATTTTTTGTATGTAGTGCTGAGGATCGAACTCAGTGCTTCTCATGTGCTAGGCAACTGCTCTATCACTGAGCCACAGCTCTCCCCAGCCCTTTTAAGAGTAAACTCAGAGGTTTGTTTTTTTTTTTTTTTTTTTTTCTCCCCCTGTGCTACCCTCAGTTAGGAATAGACAATAGACAAAAATAAGAATTCTCACTGGATTTATTCTATTTCAAAAATGTTTATTCAAAAAGCTTCTTCTATCTCCTACTCAAACATTAAAGTTCTTCAGTTATTTCAAAAGCAAATGAAGCCAGGTGCAATGGTGGGTACCTATAATCTCAGAGACTTGGTAGGCTGATGCAGGAGGATCACAGGTTCAAGTCTAGCCTCAGCTACTTAGCAAGACCCCGTCTCAAAAATGTAAAGAAAGGACTAGAAATGTAGCTCATGCTAAAGCGCCTCTGGGTTCAATTCTTAGTTCAAAAAGAAAAAAATGTAAATGAATTTAGCAAATAGTTTATTTCAAAATTTCTCCCCAACTTAGTAGACTACCTGTGAACATATGTACTGTAACTACTGCCCTGAAGATCTGGGTCTAGGTGATTTGAATTTTCTTCAAAAAATGTCTCACACCATCTGTAATACAGATGAAAACAGAACAGTTCATCTCTATTTTCAACCTAATAAGCCTATTTTCATTGATCACACACTGAAAAAAAAGCTAAAGTGAAGAATGAATGTGGAAAAAATAAAAAACATTACAAGAGAAATAAGAAAAGGTTTTATGCAGGGCTGATGAGACACTGTAAAGCATATGTAAAACTCAGCCCCAAGAGAAGACACTGTGCTACTGACACTGGGCCCAGCTAGGATGCCACCAGTGGAAAATTCTGAATTCGTCAGAAAACAGAAAAACTAAAAGACAAATCTGAAATACCAAGCAAATTCCAAAGCAAAAGGTGACAAAATCTGAACATGGGGAACTTGCTATGAGGAAAGAGAAAAAAGGAAGGCCATTGGAGAAAAGCATCTGAGTTGGCCAATTTGGGTAGAGAACAGTCTTGATGGTAATAGGGGACATGCTGATATAAGAGGAAGCAGAAATCTGTCTCTCAAGTCTTAAATCTGAACTGCGATAGGCAATGGGTAGTCATGGCTAAACATCAGTGTGGAATGATGGCTGTCTAAAATTTATATGCAAACAGGCCTCAGACACTGATCTGGCTTTACTTCCCCAAAGAAAATAAAGAACAAGTATATTTCCAACCAAGAAGAAGCGCTTTTTCCAGAACTGATGCATTTTGTACTGTTGGGTATGAAATGATTGTTTTGGAAACTTTTTGTTTTTTTGAAACAACACTATGCAGGATTTGTTTTGGGTTTTTTTTTTTTTTTTTTTTTTTTTTTCACTTCCTTTTTAAAAAAAACTTTTAGTTTTCAGGGTTTGTTATTATAAAATAGTACCATCTAGGGCTGGGGTTGTAGCTCAGTGGTAGAACGCTTGCCTAGCACTTGAAAGGCCCTCGGTTTGATCCTCAGCACCACATAAAAATAAATAAATAAATAAAGGTATTGTGTCCAACTACAACCCAAAAAATAAATATTAAATAAATTATGTTAATATAAAATGATATAAATATAAAATATTTTTTTAAAATTTTAAAAAGTACCATCTAGAAAACAGAAGCCTAATTATATTTTCTTCTTAGCCACTATAGAAACTGAATAATGAAAAAGTTACTTGATTGGCTGGTAGTCAATATTAATTAATACCAAATATGAGAAAATATAGCAAATATTATGGTAACTGTTTTGTTCTATCAGTTCAAGGTCCATATATGAAAAAAGTGCTCTTGATATTTTACTCACGAGTCCTCCCCCACCTAAAAACCTCACTATGGATCACTAGAACAACTTCTAAGACATTTTCAATACCTCAGGGCTATTCAAATCTTTCCCCATTAATTACCAAATATGCTTTTTTACAATAAGCAACAATGGGATGCATATCAAGTGAGAAGAAAAATATATTTTCCCCTTTACATGATAACAGCATAATAGGCAAAGTGGCAGTTATTTATTTTTTTAATTACTATTTTCCATAGCCCAGAAGATTGTCTTTTAGACTACCTTTTTAGACTATTCTAAAGATGGAAAAAATCTTCCCCCCACAAAGGAGGTATTATTTGTCTTAAATTACCACAGCACTAACAGAGCAACAGAAAAAAATATGACATGGAAAGGAATCTTTCTTCTGGCCTATTCTTCCATGGTCTGTCTAAGTCTACCCCACAGCAACTGGAAGTTTCCAGTCCCTGCCTGGATTGCCCATGGACTACAGAGTTGGTAAGTGATTATGATTTTCTCCCCTCATTGGCAACTCTTCATCCAACTCTTGTTTGGACTCACCCTGTGTCGGTTCCACAGCCCTCTGTACTCTCCTCTGTAGACACTCACCACAGTGTCGGTTTTATACCTGCTGTCCATGTGCTGCTTCCAGAGCCAACCTCACATAGCTCTTCAATGCCAGAGTCAGGACTTTCTGAAGCCCCTAGGTCCACACCCCTTTCCATGACATCACCCTGCCTCACGTTGGACTCTGAAACTCTTCTCTTAATTGGAGGGACCATGCAAACAGACAAATTATCTTTTTATCCCTTCTGTTAACACAAGTGATCCACACAGACACTCCTGCTTCCTTTCCTTTCACTCTACACTCTGACTATATTCAGTAGTGGTACATTTCACAACTTAAGGAACACCCCTACATCTTCCGGGAAGCAGATGTGTTCACCTAATAGTGGGGGTTACTTTCCACAGACCACACATAAGGGCTCTTTAGTAGAGGCAAACCCTTAAAGATTAGTACTCCACAAATGAATACAGAATTCTAGCCCCTCCTTAAAAAACAAAAACAAAGAAAATCACCCATTGGCTAGCATGTGGGTATGTTGCAGGAAGTGGGGCTCAAGATTTAAACCTACTGACACCATTGAGGACATCCAGCTATTTCAACAAAGCAGTAGCCAACTTTCCCTCCCCAGGTTACTGCCCATCTCAGGGCATTTTCACAGGACTATCAGAGTGACAGATCATAGATGCAGAACACCCTGATATCAGCAAACCACTGGATAGTCACTCAAAAACCTATCCGAGGCTGTGCACAGTGGTGCATGACTATAATCCCAGCTGTTTGGGAGGCTGAGGCAGGAGGATCGCAAGTTCAAAGTCAGCCTCAGCAACTTAGTGAGGGCCTGAGTAATTTAGCGAGACCCTGTCTCAAAATAAAAAATAAAAAGTTCTGGGAATGTGGCTTAGTGTTTAAGTGCCCCTGGGTTCAAAAAAAAAAAAAAAAAAAATCACCTTATCAGAGTAAGATGGGAAATTCTGGACCAAGTGATGATTCAGTTTGGTGGACTTGGAATTGACTAAATGGTCACAGCCAAGGGCACCAACATCTCAGAAAAGAAACACCGACCTGAGGTAGGTCCTTGGTTCAGGGTTTTGCACATTTCTCCTCAAATAATGTTTTTATCAAGATGTCCTTAACGAGTTTACAAATGTATTAATTGAAAGAAAGAATAGAGATTTCAGAAAATTTCAGTTGGCTAGAATGACAGCCACAGCTGACCAAAACAACACACACTGTATCAAATAAAACAAAACAAAACAAACAACAACAACAAAAAAAAACAGAGATAAAATCCTGCTTTTAATTGTAAAAAAAAGTGTGTGCATGGTGCGTGTGCACATTAGGACAGAAGCATCAGCTGCCTTGCACTCTCCAAGCTGCTCAGCTGGGACAACTCACCCTGCTTACAAGCTCTACCAGTGACCCCTCCCCAGGCTCTACGCCATGGATAAGGCTCTAGGCCATGGACATTCAGAACCGCATCAATTTTATGACTCTCGTTTCGACAAGAGCTTCCTTTTACTCTCTGGGCTCAAGCTCCTGTCTTGGACTCCAGTTCACTGTATTAGCTGACTCTGTAGCTGGATCTGCTGGACTTAATTCTTTGGATTAGCTTCCTGCCAGGAATCCCTATCTACCTACACTCACCACAGCTGGCCCAGGACTTGCTCAGCCAGACAATTCTGCTGCCAAATAACTGTCCATCTAGAAGGCCACCTATAGAAGAGATTCCCTGGCATTATACCTCCCCAGATCATCCAAACTGCCTCCCGTGCACAGCTGCTGCTGGGACCACTTCCGTGAGCATGCCCCAGCTCATAAGCTAGTTCTCTGCATCCCCATCTGAGCCTCACTCTGAATCCCAAGTTGATCCCATCCTGCTACCAACAGAGGTTCAGATATTCTGTGTGGCAAGAAGAAAGAGAATGTATTTAAAATAATTCATATTTAAGAAGTCCTAAGGATTTCCATCAAACACAAGCTCTGTGCAAGCAAAGATGTGACAGGGTGACTAAGTTAGAGGTTTAACCTCACTCTGTGCTGGTACAGCACATACTGATGCAGAGAACATGCACATCTCACGAGACCTAATAATGACCCCTCGCTCTGCTCTTGTCAAACCATCTCTGAAGTGTTGTGTTCATGTCCTGGTGCCACGGTTTCAAAGAGCAATGTATCAAGAAGGAAATTCCCAGAAATGACACTTGCTGAGGTAAGGAAGCTATAAGAAGCGGGGCTGTTGGCCTGGGAAAGGAGGATTTTCAAGGTGGGGTTTTCAGGTACCGAAGGGCTCTCAAAAGAATGATGACCTAGAGGCTCGTGCAAGAGACAGCTTAAGGGTCTGTGGGAACTCAGGAGACGGCTGGAATAGGAGTGCGTGTCTTATCTCTGCTCTTGACTGGGCTGACCCTGCATCTCCAGCCTCAGTTTCCCCCTAAGACTGAGAACATATGAGTTC
Source organism: Tamias sibiricus (assembly GCA_025594165.1). Taxonomy (NCBI): domain Eukaryota; kingdom Metazoa; phylum Chordata; class Mammalia; order Rodentia; family Sciuridae; genus Tamias; species Tamias sibiricus. The sequence goes on from CM046666.1 coordinate 97,531,842, forward strand.
AAAGGCCCCTCCCAGCTATAAGGGCCCATGATTCCTTTACTTTAATCTCAATAGAAGAAAGAAGACCAGCATGGCCTTAACCTGTTCTGAGACCTGGGAGAAAAGGTCAGTTGTTTTTTTTTTTTTTAATATTTATTTATTTGCTTTAGTTGTACACAATGTGTTTAATTTTACATGGTGCTGAGGATCGAACGTGGGCCGTGCATATGCTAGGCGAGCGCTCTACCACTGAGCCACAACCCCAGCCCAAAAAGGTCAGTTTTTAGATCTTCCAAGAGCCCACTTCCAAGAAAACTAAATTGACAGAAGCAATGTGTGGAACAAGTAGTCACCAACTTTATCTTTTAGCAAATAAAAAAGATAGAAATTCTCAAATGTAAGGCAAGGTAGAAAGAAGAGTACCCCTCCAGTGACATACGCTTCCTAATCCCTGCAACCAGTAAATAATAAATGAGTGTGGCAAGATGTAATAAAGCTCAGGATCTTGAGAGAAGAGTTCCTTCTGGATTATCTAGCAGACTCCAAAACCATCACAGATGTCCCTATGAGGGGGATGCAGGAGGAGATGTGACAGAGACACATGGGGCGAGGACAGTGTGAAGGCAGAAGCAGAGACTGGAGCAATTTGGCCACAATGGAGGAGGAAGGAACGGATTATCCCAAAACCTCAGAGGTGGCACAGCCCTGTTGACACCTTGATTTTGAACTTCTGCTCTTAAAACTGAGAGGGAAGAAATCTTGGTTGTTTTAAGCCATGAAGCTTGTGGTAATTTGTTATGGCAGCCACAGCAAACTTAAAAGGAGGTTTTCTGCTTAAATTTTTTTTTTTGTTGTGGTCTAAAAGTGGGCAACAGTAACCTTCTTTAAGGGAAAATGCTTGAATTTTTGTGTATTTTATGCCACACCAATCTCAGAACAAGTACAGCTCTGCTTTTAAAAGTTTTTAGGGGCAGTGACAAAGACATGTTTTAAGCCATTCTTCATATATTTTATTAATAATCTTTCTTTCACATGTGATTTCAGCAGACAATAAGTCTATGCAAGGCAGACAACCAAATGATGCCACCCTCTACCCAGCAGGCCTGGCTGCAGAAACAAATCACCCAGTAACTCCCAGCTACAGAAGAAAGCTTCCTTGTAAAGCAAATGATACAATGTAGGTGAGGCTTGTCTGGATTCTCTACTGTGACAAAGCCAGTGTCTCTCCCCACTCACTCCTGGCAACACCCAGCTCTTGTTTCCTGGGATGATGAATACTACCAAGATAAAGAATGTAACAAAATGATCCCCAAGACTGGGAACAGCAGCAGAAAGAGAATGAGTGTCCCACAGGCTTCTACCACTCCTGTTTTCTAAAGAATGTCATCCTTGGAAAACCTTCTCATACCTTTGGGGGAAACATCTCATAGGGCCGGGTCAGGTTCAAAGAGATGATTCTGGACTGGGGTTCTAATCGCTTCTTGAAAAATAACATGATTACTACTTTTAAAGCCACAAATAAGGGAGAAAGTCCTTTTAAATTCAGTGAAGAAAAAAACAAAAAATTGTGTATTAAAAAGACCAGCTAAATCACACGAGGTTAATAATGATTCATTGGTCTTCTGCTCTGCTGAGCATCTGTGCAGGAGAACATCCACCGTGGAGTGGCAAGGGAAGAATGTGCCAAGTCTGAGTAGTACTTTGGGATCTGGCCACTTCCTATAGTCAGTCCTTGGGCAAATCATTTCACTTCTGTGCAGCTTCATCCTCCTCACGTGCAAAATGGGGCAACTGGATAAGACAACATGTGGCTACTGGTGTTCATTAACATTTGAAGAATGAATGAATGAATGAACTAATCTGTATCTAGGACTGAACAATCCACACCAAAATTTCAGCTCTTTCCTTGAATCACAAGGGTAGCATTTTTATCTGTAGCTCTTCCAACTGTCATCAATATCTGCCTGAGTTTATAATGTCTGGAAAGAGGAACCTTTTATTATCTTGGAAAAATTGAATTGGCAGAGGGCATGTTTTTTCTTCTTAGACAGTAGCACTTTTACAATCCAGAGATTTATGTAAAAGAAAGTTGGTCAGTTATTATGGGTGATACATAACAACTATTTTTGGTCCATGACTAAAAATGTTTGTCTTTTGAGTCTAAAACAGAACTCTAAGTATGCTCCTTCCTTCTAAGCTCACTCTCCCTCTTTCCCCAATCCAAAGCCATTCCCTTTTCCTGAACTCAGTGGCTGGGAAAGTGAGCTGTATAAAATGTGACCCTTACTCAGTGAGACATTGAGGCTGGGTCCTCCCATTGCCCAATCACCATCCTGCTGGTCAGTCTGGATGTGAGGTTGGGATAGGGGGCATGGAAAATATACGTGAACCTGGCCTCCTACAGTCCCTGAGCGCATGCATCAGGGAATCTATAAGACAACTCCCACCTGCTCTCAGGAGCCACTCTCCCCAGTCCCCAGTCATCAGGAGGTAGCACAAGTACCCAGCATTCCTTGCTCCCCCTTGGGAGAAGACTAGATAATACAAATGGCAGTGAGCTGCGCTCACTGTTCTTCAGCGCTTACGCTGTTCTTCCTTCCATATCTTCCCTCTCTCTCTCTCACACCTCCCTAAAGCAACTGGCAAACACAGCAGGTAGCGTACCCCAAACCACTCTCCTCCCCCATTTACACTGGAGATACATCCTCATGCCAGCCTACAGGCAGCATTTTGAAGCTTTTGGGCAACCCATCAAAACACTACTGACCTCTTGACCCCAGGGAATCCAATTTCCCCCACTAAAGGAAAAACTTATATAGAGAATTAATTTTCCACCTCTTGCCCAACTGTGTAGGAATCATATATGTGTGGATTTAAGCTTAATTCCACATACAGGCTCAAATTTCAAACCCTCAACTGTTTAGAACTAGATGTTTTTCCCCCATAAGACCATTAACCCCACTATTAAGAATCTAGGTTATTTTTTTTATCATTTCTCTTAGGACTTCAGATTAAAATCAAATTACTACTGAAAAATGGAACAACCTCCACACAGGTTTTATGTGTACAAACACATTTTGAAGGATTCATTCAGAGGAAAATGAAACATTTCTAAAACAGAAGATAATTTTTTTTTCTGTTTGCTTTTCTTTCTGAATGACAGGTTTTGTTTTAGAAGACCTCTGTGTCTATCAACTAGGCAATAGTATTTGTGGCCATATTTGTGGGCTGAATACAGCTGTCTAAACCCTGAGAACAGTTGGAATGGTGATACAGAAATTCTTGGTGGCACTGAAACTGCAGGAATGACAGGGGACTCTCTCATGGCAGCCAATGAAATACTTTTAATCACACTAAACAAAGGCCATTCTGGATGCATGAAAATCAAACCTCTCTCCTCAGCCCTTTGAGAGTAGTTTTGACTGAAGTAGATGTCTTTTTAATCAAACCCATTTAAAATCATGATGACTCAATTTAATCAGCTTTTTATACAAAAAAGTACATTTTTGTTCTTCTGACATAACGTGATTACATATTCTTCAAAAGAATATGGATTGTGCTTTTAGACGATACACTTTGTACATTTTATGCAGTGGTTCATGGGAACCATACTCAGAACTGTATCCCTCAAGAATTCTGGAAGACTCAGTAAAAAAAAAAAAAAAAAAAAAAAGATTTAACATTTCCTTTGTGCCCTTAAGGTTTCTCCCTCTTTTATCTCTGGACTCTGCTGGCCCAGATTTCTTCATTCTTAAGAATTATATATTCATTTGCTTGAAACTTTGCACTTTTGGAGAGAAAGCTAAGGCATGATTATCTTACCTCCATATAATGCTATTAACAAACATGATTTTCACAGATAAAATCCCTAAATGGAGAACAGAAACCATGGTTTCTGGGGTGTAGAATGAGATTTTTTACTTTGCCATGTACCAAGGTGGATTTCAGTGTCTCTCAGCACCCTTTAATTTGGTCATGTGTCATTCATTCATGCCTGTGGTCAATATTTTTAGAGGGTCTGCTAGGCTTAGCACAGATAAAGATTCTGACCTGATAAAGCTTGAGTTCAACAGGAAACAGAGCTATGAGGCAGACAACTACACAACCCCAATTACAACTTTGAAGAAGCACATAGGCATAGGGCAACCACATTCTGGCTAAGGGGCTGGGTCAAGGGGCTTGGCTAATGTCAAGGAAGATCTCTCTAGAAAGTGCTCTGCTTTCTCATTACTTACTGGTAAAACTTTTTAGAAGAGGGCACACAAATACATTGTTTCAACATTTTATCAATTCCAAGGGGAAGGTGGGGTGTGGGAAAGACATCTGATTAGAATCCCTACTACAACTGCAATGCCTCCAGCAACTCATGGTGAGGGGCCAGGTTATAATGGGTAAGTATAACATACACAAAGCACTTAGTTCAATAAACTATAGATACTGAGTAATTTAGAACTGATGCAGATTTATGTTTGTGTTTTGACATATCAAAATAAAGCTCATTTTCATAGGGTTCTGTCATTATAAAAATGTTCAACAATAAGAAGAAACGTAAAAATCCATTTAAAAAAAACAAACACAATGATGTCAGTGATTTTTCTCACTTGGGTTGGCCACCAGGTATCATTTATTATACAGTGGAAGCACTCCTATATGAGATTCAAATTGGCAGATACATAAACACAGACCCCCAAAAAAGGGTATGTCGTAAAAAAGAGTTGGTACATTGTGCTCAATATCCTTTTATCAGCATTAGATAAAGATTCCGAATTAGAGCTTTTGAAACAGAGAATGCCCCTACAATGGTTGGTTAAGTGTCTTTCAGGTCATTAACTGCTTGACTGAGAGGAAGCAGGCAGAGCCTTTTAGAGGTAGTTCAAGTTCACTTTTCTTCCCAAGAAACATTTCCCACCCTTGCCCAGCTTCCCTTATTCTGAATATCCACGGGCAGGGTAAGTCACACCTGTTCCCTCCTTTGCTGGACACTCATTGTTACCAGTGTGGCACCAGGAGGTACAGCGGGCGAGACAGTGCCTTCCTGGAGCTCCCGCTCTATGGCTGGCTCCATCCATGGCTGGCCCTATCAAGCTCTCTTCAAACTGGTGGCCATTGGCCCTTTTTCCATTTTGGTACAAGACCCAAGTCAGTAAACAAACACACAAAAAAATATGTGCATGGTTTGTGTTTCCAAGTTAAAAAGTGAATATTTTTACTTGGACCTGAAGAAGGGACCACTTTCCTGGTGAGAAAAATGAGGCTCAGAGAGGGGAAATGATTTGCCTAAGGTCTTACAGCAAGTTCATAGCAGAAGTGAAGCAAGGGTTTAACTCCTTCCAATCAGGCCCCCACCCCATTTACTGAGCCCTACTGTTTTCCAGATTAACCTTCTTGTGGGTGTAGGATTTATTCTGGCTGATCTGGACAGGGCAGGGCATGTTGGGCAGCCTTGGTAACTCCAGCTGTTTCCTGGACTGTCACTTCCAAATGCCTCAGCCTGCTGTGGGCTTGGGCTATCCCAGGAAGGTTGCAGTGCTGACCTCCCTTGGGGGAGAGCCTTTGCAACCCCTGACCTCCATGAGCAAAATCTAATTGCACAGGGATCTGAAAAGGCTTTCTCTGTCTTGTCACGACAAGAGTCTTTCTATTTCCCCAAGTTCCCCCTGATTTGTTTGAGCCGAAAAGTTCATGACTCAAAGTAGAGGGTAGGCCACTCTGTAGACGCTAGGAGCCTGCAGGCAGTCAAATGTCAGGGGTTGCTCATGATTATTCTAGAACAATATACTTCCTCAACTTAAAGCTACATTGGCTGCATTCAGAATGGCTGTAGTTCAGGGAGAAGAATATCTCTTGCATTCAAATTCAAAATGAGAAATAACCCCAAGTCACTGATGATAAAGTGGCCGCCCCTGAGGGGTCAGGGAATAGAGGAATGTAACTCAGAAAGCTGAAAATTATACCCCAAGCAATGTGGCTGGACAGAAAATGACTCCCTGAGTGGCCACTGAGACCTCTCTCAGGTCAGTCTTTCTGGGGAATCTGAGGAGCCTAGGAGATGAGAGAAGGGTAGGCAGGGATGGGTGCACAGTTTAGTTATGCATGTCTTCCATCAAGGGGCTTTCTGGACAGCCCAGCCCATGGCCTGACCTTCCAGAGCCCCTTCTGCATAGCTCTATCAGATGGTACCATAATTACAAAGTAATCGTCTGTCACATTCATTTTTGCCTCAACAGAGTCCACTACTGTGTTTAACGCTCAGCAGGCACCAAAAAATGTTAAGTGAATGAATGACCTGTTACACAGTAGTCACAATTTAAAGATATAAATAGGGTAGAGGTAAGCAGTAGCTATCTGAGAGTGCAGGAAAAAATGACCATGACTACATGAAAGGGAGGTCTCTTAACCAGTCTGAAGAGAAAGCACCCCCAAACCTCATCAGCCCCAAGGGTCATCAGCCATGGGACTGCTGTTCCAGTCTATTTTGGGGGAGGAGAGACCTAACTTATAAATGTTTCCAAAATGAAACAAAGATTTTCTTTCTATTTCATATAACACTTCCATCCCCAACTCAACTTCTCTCTTAGATACCTAGAGCCTCAACCGCAACCCCAAGGTGAGAGTGAACTTTGTCCTGAGTAGTCACAGGAGATCCTTTCTAACTCACAAAGTACATGCCTTTCGTGTGAAATGTGTCAACTTACTTTTTCCACGTCTAGAGCAGCATCCTGCTTCTTCAAAACACTGTAGAAGGAGGTAAAAAAAAAAAAAAAAAAAAATAGTGAGACATCAAAAGAGAACCAAGCACTCTGCTCCTGTAAACCACCCATAAAGAACCACCAGAGAATTTCCATTTGCCCACAAATTTTTTTCTCATTCACACAATTGTTGCTAAGTCACAGTTGCCACAAACACCTGCCTGAAACTGCAAAGACCTGGCCCTATACCACCAAAGGAAGCCAGCATGAGATTTTAACTTTCTGGAGGCGGGGGATACAAGGAAGGAGTTCTTGAGTGTGTACACACACGTGCCCATGTGCCTTCTTCAGGGTCTCAGTAAGTTATCCATGGTGGGCATGTTAAAAACAAGTCTTCCAAGGTCTTATTCAACTTACCTCTTGACTTAAATCTCTCCCCAAGGGCCCATATATGCCCCACTTCCTGTCTTACTGTGGGTGAGATTTACTGTCAAGCCAACCTTCTCGAGATGGCCTCTGTTTCCCATCAGCTGGGGTTCCCTGCTGCTGGAGGTTTGCCAACTAACCAGCCTGTACCAACTTGTCCATGAATTCTAGCCCCGGGTTACTTAGAACTTTATGCCAGCCCCCTGGCAAGGCTGAGCTGATTCTGAGGATACCCATGCCCACTTCACATCATCTTTAAAGTGCCAGGGGCAGGATGGCTGATTTCTAGTTTGTTCATACACTTTGCCTCAACCTGCCAATATTATGATAGATAATTTATCATTTGAAATTTTAGCCGTTTTTCAATAAAGCTTCTGTTTTAATAAAGTATCTGAGGGGAATAATACAAATGGTTGAATGGAGTTATGTTGACAACAATATATGAAGGCAAAGTGTGAAGTTTGAGTTGGAGAACCTGAAATTTTAAAAAGGTAGAAACAATTTCTTCTGTCTTAGTAGAGATGCTTAAGTTCTTTTCAGTACGATTCTCAGCACTTTTCTTCCTAGTCCATGGTTTTAAACACCCTCATTATAAATTACTATCCCCATCAAAAGCAACCCCTGATACACACACACACATACACACACAAATTTTTCCACTGTTTGAAAAGGCGTATAATTAACAGTAACATCTTTGTTTAGTTTAATCAAAAATGACTCAGAATGAAGGAAAGAAAAAATGACCATGGGGAAGAGAATTAGAAACTCATATATTGTTCTCTGAAGATGGGTATTCAAATCATGAACTCGTTGCAGACAAGCAAGAGACCACTATGGAGGTTGGAGGGAGAGAATGTGCTAATAAGCATGCCACTACAGCCGTACCTTAGCAACCCACCTCTTCTGGCTTCTGAGACATGCTATCCTGCCTTAACCAAGGAGACACCACAATATATGACCTTTCATCTGGCTAACCCACCAGGGTGCTAGACGCTGCTGTGTTGTACAAAACAGAAATTTTCTTTGTCCAGAAATTTAATTTGCCTCCCTATAACCAGAGAAAAGCAATTCAGCACTGAGAACTTTTCACCAAAGGGAACATATTTATGGTGGAAGTTTAATTTCCATTCTTGAACATTCTTATATAGGTTAGGAGAGCTGTTCTGATTCATAGGTCACAACAAGAAGTTTTCTGTTTGCAAAGTGAAGACTCCTTCATCTGCCTCAGGAAAAAAAAAAAAAAAAAAAAACACTTGAAGAATCCTTACCCTTTTCCAGGGTAGAAAAGAAACTTGCATATTGTATATCTCATGCATATCACACAACTGCAACAACTCAGGATGCCGGACTCTCAATAGGCTCTGAAGGAATGAGCCTTTGCTCCACAGCACTTCAGCAATTGGTATCAGTAGGAAAACTGGAAGTCCATTCGGAGCTGCTGGCTCACTACTGCGTGGAGTCTTATTCTCCATACGTGTATACAGCACCATCCAATCTATTTTTCAGGCGTACTAAACAGATGGAGTTAACTAACAAAGACAATGTATGCATCATCCTATAGCCACAAAACATAAGAGGGTTACCATAGCTTTAACATGAACAACTTTCAAGCAAGACTGCTTGAGATATTTTCTGGCACCTGTTCTCTTGTTTCAAGGAGCATAAGAATGAATAAAATGAATTTCCTAAAACTAAAATTTACATGGCAACCCCATTTGGAATGAAGAGTGGCACTGGCCTTTAAAACCACACATACTGCTGGATACTGTGGCACACACCTGTAATCCCAGCAGCTCAGGAGGATGAGGCAGGAGGATTCTGAGTTCAAAGGAGGATTGTGAGTTCAAAGCCAGCCTCAGCACCTTAGAGAGTTCCTGAGCAACTTGGCAAGACCCTGTCTCTAAATAAAATATAAGAACGGGCTGGGGATGTTACTCAGTGTTTAAGCACCACTGGTTCAATCCCTAGTACCAAACAAACAACAATAACAACAACAACAAAACACATAACTTTATTAAATAAAAGTGTTTCTGAAAAATTGAGAATAAGTTTTAGCTATCAAATGTTTAAGTGAAATAGATACTTTTTATTTAAATGACTCTTAAAAATCACTTCTTCAAAAAATTGAGCAATTATTCTGATTTATCTATATTCTGGTTTTGGGAAAATCCAAGTTTTATGTTTCCAAGTCTGAAGACCACATAGGCCCCTCCAACTCCCCGTGTAAGCATACGTATGTAGACAAGAGTCATGCATATACAGTTATACGGACATTATAAACAGTTGCCTTCATATTCAACTCTGGGCTTTGGGACATTAGGGTATTTTTCATGCTTTTATTTTTCCTGCTAATGTTTTGTTTGACAAACAACTAACATTACCCAGATACTCCAGTGGAAAGGCTGATCATAAATGCTGCAAATGTTTGGTCAACTGCAGAAATTGAAGTCAAAGGACAAGACCCTGACCAAAAATGAATTAATCCCAACTATATAGATCAGATCAACCCCCCAATTTGGAGGAAGATATAAGTTCTTTAAAAATAAAATTGGGAAGTCCTCAGCTTTGAATTCTCCCCTCACATAGTCATTCTTCCAGCATCCCTTCTCCCCTAAATGCACATCACCCCACAGACCTTACAACAGGACAGCATAGGCAGAGACAGCAACCAGATGGTCAAAGGATCACTGGTCACATGAATAACAGTGAATGACAACCAGCTTGGTAGTGCTACAGAACAGAGAGGTGGCTAAGTGCACGGCAGTAGGCTGTGGGGAGGCAAGGTAGGAAACCAAGGTAGAGGTCAGATTGTAACAGAAGTTGTATGCCAGCTGAGAAGTTGCCAGAGGTAGGAGCAAACTTTTGCATGGTACCTCTGTATTTTCAATCTGTGTCTATTCCAACAAGAGGCAGGAAAAGAGACGCAGCCTCCAGCATATGCCTGGCACGGGGCTAATCACTGCCATTCCAATCTCGCCAACCCCGCTGGGTAAGTACAATTTTCTCCTCATCAGCCTTCAGCGCCCAGCTCACAATCATCTTTTCACTGTTTTCCTTGCCCACACTTGTGTACAGAATTAGCCTTCCTCTCTGCTGTGTTCTTCCTATACTTTATGTGGGACCTGATTCATTGGCTCCCTCTTAGACTGCTAGCTCTCCAGGGGCCAGGGTGGCCCTGAGCACTGTGCCTACAACATGCAGGGGCTGGTGCTTCCTCTTCTAATGGGTGAGTAGAAGGGGTGACAAGGGGCAGTGACAGAGTGGCTAATGAGTCTATACTAAATCAAACGGAGCCCTTTCCTTCCTGCATTACGAGGTGGTGTGCGTGTATTGGAGGGGTGGAGACCAAGCATATAAATGCAGAGCCTGACCACATCCTAAACACACAACACACACTTAACCAGAAGATGACCTTCTTCTTCAAATTCAATCCTGGGCCTTTAGCTTCAAAATAAATGACAGATCAAATCTGGAAATTTTGCCTTAATATTAATCAGCAATTCTTGTTATTTAAAAAATGTGACTGAGAAACTGAAATTCAATATATCCTGGTCATAATCACATCTCATACATGAATTCAAGATTTAAATCATTGTTCAGGGGTTTTGCTTGATTATTTAAAAAACGGGAAATGGAAAGAAAATGAGATAAGCCTTCCTTTTGCCATAGTATATTCTCTGTTCCAAAATCAACCTTTTTTACTACTTACAAAAGATTTAAAATATTCATTGACCTGCCACAAAACATCTGCATGTTACTGGACATATCTTCGTCTTCACATAGTCACATCTGAATGGTTTCTTTCTGCTCCAGGGATCATAGCACTATTCAATCACAACTAAAGTGGGAACCTCAGAACCGTACGTGGTGTGATGTCAGTGGCAAATGAGGATAAAGTAGCCATTTGATAGCAATTTTCTTATCAAGCCTGTCAACAGGGACAAGCATTCCTTAGGTTATTCTTAGGATCCAAAGCACAAAAAAGACCAGGCAGGGCCAGACGCTGCTATAATTCCAAAGAAAGCTAAGACACATACAGAGCATACACAGAAGTTCCTCAATGCTCTCTGGTGAAGGGGAGGCCCCTGGCTCTCTGCCTGAAGCCCAGGAACAGGCCCACTTTCACAGTGGGCTCTCCGAGGCCAGTGCAGCTGCAGACAGGCACGCAGTGTGTGGGACCATCGACGTTCAAGGTCACCACAATCGCCTGTGCACCCCACAGCTGGGTCAGGCCCCAGAGACAGGCCTAGCTCAGACAAGGCTCTTTGTTGTGGGACATTTCTTGTTACCCTGTTTCCCCAGGAAAAAGGCATCTTCCTCTAGCCGTTCATCCTGGCCCCAGACTACCTGGTTCTCCTGAGTCCTCCTGCATACAGGAAACTAACAATGTTAGAGGTGGTGGCACCTGCAACCTCTTCTCCTGTCTTACCTACCCAGGAGAAGCAGTAAGTGCATGTTCAAAACAGTGAGGGACACAGGGCAGTGAAAAGGCCAGTGCAAGATGATGCCACCACTGGGGCATCTTTAGCACACTATCATCCAGGGGAGAGTCTAGTCTGGTAAAGGACCGCAAAGGTGGCGGGGGATGCCTTTGTGTCTCCCACACATGGTGAGTGGCACAGGACTCAGTCAACACTGTATGGGCTCTTCGTTCTTAATGACATAAATATTCACTTTGCCTCCTAAAAAGGTAATATATGCTCATTGAAAACTTATAAGATATGAAACCTAGGTTATGCCAGAGCTTTTCCTTTTAGCCAGCGTTTCTCTGCACATGTTAAAAGTAAGATTTATGGCTAGCACCTCAGTCTAGCATACCACAATGGAAAGCACACACGCTTCTGACAGAGGCAACCTGCGCTGTTCACTGCAGGGCCTATTTTAATTAGGAAGGGTCAAAATGTAGACTACCACCTAATGATGCCCCTCACCACTGACCTCTGAAGTACTCTCCAAAAAGAGAATTCTGGTCCACAGTCAGGGAGGGAGCAGTTGGCTGGGAAACCAAGTTCAATCCCCAGCTTTGCTACTTCTGACTGAGTGGGAAGGGATGCAGCAAGGGTCACAGGTCAAAAAACCCACAGGGGTCAGGGAGGTAACAGTAGTAAAAGCAAAGCAGGTGAGCTGAGGCAGGATGGCTGAAGAGCCCAGCCCCCTTCCAAGAGGACAGTCACTTGCTGCCTGGGCAGACTGCTGTCACTACAGAAGGCATGCTCAATTTTGCCAAACCTGCCATTTTTTTTTTTTTTTTTTCAAGAGAAGCTGGAAACCCTGGCTGAAAATTTTTTCACGAGAAGCTGAAAATGCCCTATTTAAAACTGCTAGCTTACATTTTTTAAAATGATCCATGTAAATCATAATACCTATGTCTCTTTCTGTTAAAGAAACTCATTGCCATTTGCTCAAACCCTGGGAGGTTATTTAGGAACACAGAAGTTTTTATTGTCATAAAACAAGATAATGCAAATACATTCCAATTCGCAAAGAGGAGTGACAAGTTCCTTTTTTTTTTTTTTTTTTAAACCAGGGTTGACATATATAGGGCTTGGTATTTGTAGTAATATTGAAAAGTATACTTGTGCACATTAGCTTCTTAAAAAAAAAAAATACAAAAGAGGTAAACCATAGTAGACTTAGAGAATGGGGATGTGACAACTGGTGATTCCAGATCAAACAGTGGAGTGAAAGGCTGCTTGGAATGGCTTCAATTGCTATCAAATGCCATGTGGAGATAGGTAATGTAATAATCCTCTCAAAAAGCACTGTGGTAAAGGGCAGCAGAGAAGTGGGATACTAGCCAGAGGAGAGTGGGGGAGAAGAGAGCATATCATTAAGAGAGATGAAATTACACGTGCATTCGTTGCATGATTATCACATTAAAGCAAACAGACAAAAACCCCAAGTGCCACCTAAAAAAATTGTGTCAGCAAAATACTAAATAGTGTTGGTGCAGTAAAAATTTTATGAGTTGGAGTTCAGAAGCCGAGATCCAGTTATTCAGGTTTTTCTAAACAAGAAGTCAAAAAAAGAAAAGGGGTGGGAGAAGAAAAAATGAAAAATCTTTACTACAACACACACTGCCCCACATTTTACACTGTGCCATTTCTGTATTTGTCCTTTTTAGCCTACTTCTCTCACAGTCTCTCTTTGCTGAAATACATTAGTTGCCATGGAAACGATGTCATAGTGTGTAAAACCATTTACTGTCCTTGGAAAGGCATTCATGATAAAACTGAGCAGTAGCATGTTTTGAAAAGAGAAGTAACAGAAAGCCATTATGCCAGAACACAGGGTCTCAAAATCGTGACTTCAAAGTAATCCTTTACCACCACCACCCTGTGTCCCTGAGAGCTCGTGCCTTTCAGTTTCCCCCAATTATCCAGAGGAACACCTTACCAAGCTATGTAGGCCAGATGTGCTTAAAACAAAGTCTCTGATCCAATGCCGATGAAAACAAAAGACTCCCTGTAATTCACGCTTCCTTCCATGTGGTGGGGAGGGGCTGGGAGACTATAGTTCAGAATGGTTGTGTGCATCACAAGACCTCTGCTACTGGAGAAGATCTGGTCCTGGGATACATTTTGCTCTCTAATTTCGTGCTCAGAGATAGAAATAATATTTGGGACCTAGAGATTTGGACCTGAATTTCCTTAGTCCTGGGAATTATTGAATTTCTGTCGTTTATTGAATGGTTGTAAGACACTCCCTCTTTTCAACTCTAAGTAAGTCACATTATTTCATCAAGGAACCATCCTGAGCAACTCACAGTGACAGAGAAAACAGTCAGGCAGCTATCCTTGGAAGCTTATTATTCAGAAGGGGGCAGCTGGCCAAAGGCAAGGGCACAGAGGGCCCCCTGAGCCGTGTGGAGAACCAGACTTGATTCCAACTGTGATAGGAAGATGCCGAGGGAAGTGATGTAATCTAGATATATTTTTAAAAGCTCACCCAGACATTGTGGGAAGTAGAATTGGATGGGTCAAGAGTAGAGAAGGACAGGGCAGTAAGGTTAGGGGAATGGTGCAGTCCCGATGAAAGAAGAGGACATACAGCAGGTGGAGCAGTGTAGTCTAGGGTGAAAGTGCACCTTCCCTTATCTGTGACAGTGCTCATCCTTTTCTGCTGCCCTAGCAGTCTGTCAGAGTAAGCATTTGTCCAAGAGGTTTCACTTTGTAAACCAAGTGTCACAATTAGGTGCAAGAAAACATACCAGGAGTGAGCTTTGTAATCTCTACTTGACAGCTGCAGCTTCTGCTATGGTCTTGCATACCAGTGAGACAACTTATGGCAAAGGGAATTTACCTTAACACGTGATTAAATCTGAAAGATGACCGATGACCATCCAGTTTTTCCTTCCAATCTTGGTGTAACACCTCCTTTTCAATGGCAACATACAGGACGCTCACCAATAAAACAAGGAGCACTTGAACCTGAGCAATCTCGAAAAGCTAACCACACCAGTTTTGGCAGTGAAATATTCTATGTTGCTGCTCCCCCTCATTGGCTATCACTGTGCTGTGACCCTGAGAGGTACAGAACACCAAGTCAGAAGGGTGAAAGGGGAGCACAGAATGCTATACACGAAAGGTGACCATGAAATATTTGTAGGAAATAGACCTGCTAAAGATCTTTGAAGGAATTGTCTGAATGCCCTCAGTACAGTGTTTCTGTCGTTTATTGAATGGTTGTATTATTTTATTTTTGCAATATCCCCCCCTTTTTTTGGTACTGGTAGGCAAGTCACACCACAGACCCCAATTTTGTTTTTTAAGAAAGTTGATGATAGATGTTAATTAGCACAACATGCTTATTGATATTTATTAACCACTATGGGAGCCATAGGGCTGTCCTTGACTTCATAAACCACAAGTCACAAATCTGCTAAATAATAGCTATTGTCTTAAGACTGTGCTGATGACAACTTGTTCTTAATTGATGCTGCTCTTCCAACAGGTGTGGTGGTGGTGCATGCCTGTAATCCCAGTGACTCAGGAGGCTGAGGGAGGAGGACTGCAAGTTTGAGGCCAAGCCTCTTCAACTCAGTAAGAGACCCTTTCTCAAAATTTTCAAATGATAGATAGATAGATAGATAGATAGATAGATAGATAGATAGATAGATAAAAGGACTGGGGATTTAGCTCAATGATAAGCAGCACCCCTGGGTTCAATACTCAGTACCACATAATTGATTTAGATTATTTTTGACAGGGTGTGTGTGTGTGTGTGTGTGTGTGTGTGTGTGTGTAAAGTATCTGTAATATATCAGCTTCATTAGCAGAAGAAAAAACTTTATAAACAGCTCAATGATTCCAATGTTAGAATTATCACAAGTTTTAAACTATTTCATGGGATCAAAAGAAAGTTTGGAGAAGTTCACTCTGTCACAGGTGAAACATCTCCTGTTATTGTAAACACTGCCATAAATTGTACAAAGTTCAACACAGAAGATGAAATTACTTGTTTTTGCAGTGATGATACAGATAAAAATTTTGTGATGCTAAAAATAATGTTCTTTGGTGCTGGGGTTGTGGCTCAGTGGTAGATTGCTTGCCTAGCATGTGTGAGGCATTGGGTTTAATTCTAAGCACTGCATATAAATAAATGGATAAAATAAAGGTCCATCAACATCTAATGTTCTTACTTTTCAAGAAACCTATGGAGCAAAGAGTGACTCAGAATTTGGGGTGGCACATGCATAATTCATAACTGCATTCAAACAAGAAGCTATAACCTCCCAAACACTAAAGAAAATTGTAGATGTAAAAATTGACAAACTGTATTATATATGCCCAGTTAGAAAAACTGAACTACCCAATTTTTGTGACAAAGCCAATGTTGAATGTAAAAAACACGTCAGCACAGTGGCGCATTCCTCCCCTTTGCCACCTGTCATCATCACCTGGGTTGTAGAAGTGTTTGAGAACCCACTCTCTAAACTGACCTGGGTGTACCTTAACACTATGATAGGCAAGTCTTCTGAAGTTTGGGTGCATTCTGTTCTAAACCAGTTGGAAATCTTTGATCAAAGCAGTGAATGAAGCACCAAAATAGTCTAGCTTTTGAAGCCTGTGCAGTTATTGAAAATATGGCTTCTTTTTTTTTAATTTTTTTATTATTTATTTACTTATTCATCATGCACAAGTATAGTATCTTTTTACATACAACTGCTTGTATACAAAGTATATAAGTACCATTCAGATCTTCAATCATGCATTTAGGATAATGATATCCATCTCATATGGCTTCTTAACAGAGGATGTTGAAATTCATCCCAATGAAAGCAAAGGAAGGAGGAACTGAACACATTAAATGATGAAAACTTGAATACTACCCAAGATTTAATTCTGAAATTATACTATGATGTTTTGTAATATCTTGGCTCATGGCAATCTTGTGATGGAGCTACTACTTTTAATTGGATACACTTATGGTCTGTACCAGAAATGGGGTGAAATTGAGAAGACTCATGATTGTATACCATCTAAATCTGACAAAACATTCAAAAGGATCATACAGTAACTTGTTTCCTAAGTTTTGTCTTATAAAAACATTTGTTGAAGATAAGAATTCTAAATGAGGGAAAAAGACCTGTGAATATATATGGGCAAAAATATTTACACATTTCAATATAAAAAAAAATTGTCTGGGAAGAGCCCCCATTTAGAAAATTGCTCTGAGCTTACCAGAGACTTTGCATCTGCGGAAAGAGCTATTTTCTCAATTAGAAATACTGTGGTGTACACATAAATGCCAACTGAAGGTATTAACTTCAAATACTAACTATAAACAACTCTGAAGGGATCACAGGCAACTTCACAAGAAAATTAAAAACAATTTATTCTTCATAAACGTATCAGTGATGTGTACTAGAGACAAGGCTACAAAAACTAGAGCAAGTGAATATGTAGCAAAAAATAATTACTATCTTATGTTTTTGCAAATGCTCAGATAACTGATACAAAAGACTTTTATCTCTAATGTGTATAAACATGTTTTTAAGTTTCAATAATTTTGATTTTAAATAGATTTTGAATAGAAGTATTTCACAGGTTCAAACTATTTTTTAAAAAAAATCTGCCAGTTAATAAATCAGCATTTTAAAAAATTCTATTATTTTATCTATGTAGGAATATCTCCTGATTTAAATTATGGCCCCATTTCCACCTCTCTTGATTACCACTGACAGACAAGGGAAAACATGAGATGCATTTATGTTTTGAGATTTGCTGAGTATACGGTAATCTTCTGGTAGGAAAATATATAAACAGTGTCTCAATAGGCAGCTCCCCACCACACCCCCAACAAAGGCATGCTTTGAAAGCAGGCCTAAAGATTTCCCTTCCAAAATTACTAGGTGTTTCCAGGAACAGCAGGTTTTGAAAGACATCTTCTTAAATGTAGCATCATCCTTGTATGAATGTCAGAGAGAGATGAAATGTAATTAAAAAGAGTTTTCCCCCTCTCTCATTTGAGTGTTCTGGTAAGTACGTATGAATTATACTTGGAAATGAATCCTTTCATAAACTGGCGCTTTATTTAGTACATGGGGATTGAATAAAAACAAAGAGCATTTCCCCTTGTATTTAGGAGCATAATTTCTAGTTTTCACCCTGTTAGCTTTAAAAGAAGGAAATAAAGAATTCAGACAGTAAAAATTCTTCTCTGGCCTCAAGCATGGCAGACAGTGAGTCCACTGATAAGGCCTGAAGTTGTAATGCTTTCCACCCACCCGAGGCCCCTAGGCAACTGAGGTCCTTCCTACCAGTGCACTGGGAAGAATTGCCACCAGCAAACAAAGGGCAGCCAGAATCCCCACCAATATCCCTACAATACTCTGAAACATCAGGTAGGCGACTTTGCCCTCTGAGAGGACAGAACTTCTCACATTTGTCCAAAATAAGCTTAGTACAGGTATACTAAACCATGAATTACTCAAAGGGAAAGCCTAAATAAATCTGCCCCCAAACAGATAAAAATATAGCCCAAATGCAGCCCAAATGTGCACTTACTACTCGACTATATGCAAAAGATGTGACTTTATTTCTCAATGGTTGAATTCAATTTGATTATGATCACTGTGTTCCTGCTTAAGGTAGGAAGACAATCTTGCTATTTCCAGATAACTTAGTCTCTTCAGAGTTGAACCTTCAGTTGCTTCAGGCAAGTAGTCAAATTACTCAATTCCAAATGCCTCTCAGGGCTGTTCCTTTCCCTTTCCCTTCTCCCCAGGGAGACGATTACAGTCTAGGCAGTAAAGGGGAGAGCATCTGGCTCAGGTGCTGCCCTCCAAGCCCTCAATGGCCTCTGTGGGACGTGTTGTCCCACTGTCTTAGCGTGTAGGTCGACTGCTGATGTAGCTGGTCACTACCTCATCAGGGCTCAGCACATCTGTAGCATGTCTCCAGTGGTGAGGTCAGCATGCTGCCTTCCACGCCCTCTCCATTTTGATTTCTGACTCTTCAGCACCTCCACACTCACCAACATGACAAGCAGGACTGCTGAGATTTCCCCTATGCCACATATAGGTTTGGGGGACCTGAAAAGGGATGTTATTCTGGGGCCTGCTCCTGCCTAAAAAATGCCCCACTGCGGGGTGCACTGCTAGGTGGTTTCCTTCCAGAGTTCCTGACAGGAAGCAGGGTACAAGTGCCCTCTGCTTTGGGGGCTTCCTCCAGCCTCCTGGGACTTCTGACATCTTACTTATCCCTCAAGCTGAAGTCCAGGGACTGGGGCATTGGATCTCAGTGACCCATCCATTTCTTCAGTCTAGAATCTCTGCAAGCTCCTCCCACTAACCCAGGAAGGGCTTCTCTCCTTCCTGGACAAAGAGAAACTATCCTGCAGCCTCCCTCCTGCACAGATTAGTGTGCAGGACATGCCATCCCCTTCTGCAATTTGGTTCTTTGGAATCCACAAGTCATTTTTTTTTTTTTTTTTTTTTCTAACAAAGCCTGCCTCTTAAATGAAGGCAGGGCTGACTGGTCTCTGAAACATGCTTGAAGTGCCTATTTTGAACGTCAAAAGCTGAACAATGTCTTCTTTGTCCTTGGCTATGCTCTGGTCTCCCACTGAAGTAACAGAATCCTTAACCTCAATAGGGGAGACTCCCTGGGTGATAAGAATTTGGAGGAAAGGAAAGTAAATTGAATCCCAGTTCAAAATATTATTGCCATTAAACCAGCTGCTCATGATGCAAGGTCTTGGAGGTCCAGAACATTCGCCCAGGATTTAAAAGCAAACAAAACAAAAAAAGCACCAGCAAGAGGCTGACATGTCCTTCTGCCAGAAGACATCATTTCTACGTGTTTAACTAAGGGCAAAGGGACTGATGACTTTCCATTCTTGAATTCTTTACATTTCATATCCTTGATCCATACAGATACTCCCCTGTGGAGCTTCTTCCTTCAGGGGCCTTGTCATCTTTGTCTCTCCTCTTCTAAACCTGTTGTGTTCACTCATCAATCCCTGAGACCTCAGACCCTTCCTTACCTTATCTGTCACTCAGTCCTTCCTTACCTTATCTTACACCAGAGCTATCCAGCCTTGATCTCTACTTTCAGCTGATTCAGCTGATGTTTTCTTTAGTCTTTGAGAACATCCTACTCACTTGACTATTTGAGCCAATTCTTCACTCTAGGTCACCCAAGGTAAGATTTTCCATTCCCAAGGGACAAGTATTACCAGGTAAAAATGACCAAACTGCACTAAGGGGGAAACCATTAAAAACCTGCAAATTCCAGGGCTGGGGCTGGGGCTCAGTGGTAGAGCACTTGCCTAGCATGTGTGAGGCACTGGGTTTGATCCTCAGCACCACATAAAAAAAATAAATAAATAAATAAATAAATAAAAGTATTGTGTTCATCTACAACTAAAAAATATTAAATAAAAATAAATAAACCCTGCAAATTCCAGTGAGGTCTAAATCCTGAATATGTTTTATCTATTAACATCTTATCCTATAGTTAGTGCTTGTTTGAATCTTTTCTAGATTCTCTAAGCCGCTTCTGTCCATTATGCCATCTCTCTCTCCTACTTCACCAAGTGAAGTGGCTCAGGGCAGAGGGCACTGAGAGCCCAGGTGGGTGCTTCAGTGGGGACCACAGAGCAGGAATTTTCTCACGGTGGCAGCTCTGGATCTCAGCTACATGAGATCATTGTTGTGAGGACTGGCCAGGGAGTTTCATCCAAAGAACACAGAACTTCTCTCACAGCTGGGGGTATGAGGATCTGGGAAGGCAGTGGGACTTGCCTTAGATGCCCCCTCCAACACTTTCATGCACTATGCTCTTTCCTGTATGGCGTGTTGGGTTGAGGTACAGTCAGATAACTTTGGGGGCGCAGTTTCCAAGTGCCAATCCTCCTTGGATCATATTTCTGAATAAAATAACCCAAACCCAGCCCTTTCCCAGGAGCCACTCGTACCCACAGAAGATCTGGTTCTGCTTGTTCCACCACAGTCTTTACAGATTCTTCCCAGTCACCACCCCTCATGGTCTTTGTTAAATAATTCTCAGCCCCTAAGAAAATTACCTCAAAAAAAAAAAAAAAAAAAAAAAAAAAAAAAAAACCTCTTGGTACCTGAAATCAAGAATCTGCTGAATAATGACTACAAAACAGTAGGAAGCTTAGCACCATAATCAACAAGCATTGAATAAGTGCACAACTTAATTTAGTGTTACACAGACTTCTAAAAACTTGCTACTAAAAATGGACAATATTGACAATGATATGCACAAAAGTATCTGCATGTGAACAAACTGGCTAAATACATGAAGTGGTGACATTATGCGCCAGCAAAGGGGAAAGCACACTTTAGTCAGACAGTGGTTGTGGGTAGTGGGGGAGAAGGTCAGGAAAGCATTTAAAATCATAGACAGTGCTTGGGTAAGCAAAGAAAAACACCTTACCACCGGTTCCCAAAGATCGAACTAGCATTTCAAAAAAGAGGAACACCAGGTACCCTGGCCCCTTCCTTTTGCTACAGCAGCTGGCCTGCATCCACAGCTGCTCTCCATCCTGGTGCACTGACCTGGCATGCTGGTGAGGGCCAAGTGGGGGAAGCCGGTAATGAGGAATCCCAGCATGCTGTGTCCAGGTAGCTGAGGCTTAACGAATGCCTGGCAAACATCACCCCTTGTGTTGATATGTCTTTTGTTATAGAAAGGACTGGAGTAGTCCCTCCCCCAACCATGGAAAACATGTTATAAAGCTTATTTTCTATCATTCTTTTGAAGTATATACAAAGAAAGGCTGAAGCTGGGCTGCTATGTCAAATCCTTACTTTGTAGGATGAACTGTAAGTCTGGGATAGAGCCCTCCCCGCTAAGGAGATTCTTCAGATCATGCCACAAAGCAAACACAATTAATGCACAGAGAGAAAGGCAATTCCATGGCCAGGCTGTGTTCTGTCTGGCTGAGGGCTCAAGTGAACCATGCTTTGAGAATCTAGAAATGGGTGGGTGCATAATAAACTAGCACCTGCTTTCTCTGCCTCAATACCAGCAGCCCATTCAGCTATTCTTCTCTTTCCCATCATTCACTCTTGTATTCTTCTGGTCTCCTCCAGATTTTGAATCATTCTGCATTTTCTCCCTGGTCTCACATGTCATTCTGCACTGAGTAACTTTCTTTTTTTTTTTTTTTTTTTTTTTTTTTTTTTTTTTGGTTAAAATTGTGTTGGTGAAAGCAGAGGGCAAAGAAGTAACTGCTTTTTTGATCACCTAGACTTTTAACAAAAAAATTAAGATTCTGAACAAAAGATCTTTAAACATAAATCATACCAAGATACAATGGTAGTTCCTAAAATGGTCTCGGACAATGACCAAGCCTAAATCATATGGGTCAGTAGGAAGTAAATCTGCAGCCACCAGAAGATACAGAAGCTCAATGTCCAAGCAGATGACACCTAGCACCCAGATGCCCAGGAAACCAGCTGCCTATTCAGGGCCTGTCTAAGTAACATTCTGCTAAGTACCTACCTTGGGAGTGACACTGCACTACATGCTATAGGTGGACAGGCAAAAAAGTGGCACAGCAAACAAGATCTGGTATACATGGGGCCAAGAGCCTCAGTTTCCTGAGAAGGCAGAACCCACGCATATGGATTGAGTCTCAGCTAAATCAGTTACTGGACATATGAACTTGGGCAAGTCATAAAAATTTTCTGAACCTTGGCTTTCTTGTATCAGAATTTAAATACTAATGTAAGTCATCAGTTACAGGAAGCAATTAAGAGATACAAATGTTTAATAGAAGAGAAAGAGAAAACTGGGATTTCAGTTGGGCCTTGACAAATGGATGGGATTCTAAGGGAAATGAAGGATGGGGAGATTCCAGGAAAGGAAAAGAAAGGCCATAACCTCTTTCATATTCATGAGATAGCAGGTGGATGTCCAGCTAATCAAGTGTTAGTGTGGTGGTAGATGAGGTGAGCCAAGTGTGACTGGGAAGGACATGGAGACTAGGAAGGCACAGAAGGCCAGGCTCTGGAATCTGGTCTTTCTGCTTCTATTTATTGTGTTAAGAAAGGCAAAAGAATCAGTATGTACATCAGCCAGTACCTCCATTTCGACACGGATCAACGCCTCCACACTCAATCTAGAAAGTATGGAAAAAAGTGAAGCAACTGTTATTTGCAAACCATGGGAGAGGCTGAAGGGCACAACGTATCCAGAGAACATCAAGAGAATGAGGATCTGCAAAAGTGTACAAAGGACAGCCACACAAGGACATTTTCAGGGAGGAGACAATGATAAAAGATAGACAATGTTAGAATGTTACAGTTCACTGATAACTCAGCTCCAGAGTTTTGGATCTGAAAACAATGAGGTGTGGTGTTTGTATTTCCAGGTTAGAAAATAAACCAGACAATACAAGGTGATACCCTCCAAACTCTGAGACAGCAACCGGAGAAACCATTAACAGAAATCAGCGCCTTTTCAAGTATCCCTGTGAGTACACACATGCCTACTACGGGGAACACATCACACCATACCTGGGCTAGAATTAAAATAAAATTAAAACAAAAATCAAATTTCACAAGTGACAATATTTGAAGTTGTTATTGCTTCTAAATAGACCCAACACAAGTGTGGAAATGAAAGAATTTGGTATTTATTTGCCTTTTCAGTAGAGCTTTAACTGGGCAGGATTTCACAGAAATACAGATGCAGTAACGTTTTCTGGAGATTAAAAGAAGGCATGGGAAAAGTTCCCTGGGCTTTGTTGTGGGGAAGGAGATCTGGCTCAATTTTAATTTTCCATTAAAGGCCTACTTTTCAATAAAAAGCAGATGGAATTCTTATACAACTCCTGAAAAGCCTACTATTTTTGGGTACCTCAAAGATGGAAGCTCTGAAGAAAATGAAAGTGTTTGAATTCCTCAGATAAAATCCCACCAGCACATTCAAAAGGCGCAGGTGCTTGAAAATCTTTAAAAGACAAGTTAAGAGGTCCTTCCTGCAACAGGCTGCAGCTCCCTCTGACTCCAGCTAGCTGATGAGTTCTACTTCTCTTCTGCCTGCTCCCACCACTGTGGCTAGAACTCCCTATGCCTGCTGCATTCCCTGTCTTCCAGAAGCTGCCTCCTCATGCTTCTACCCTCACTGAAAAGATTTCAAAGTGTTCCACCCTGCCTGCCCCATCCCTGCTGAAATCAGAACAAGGCCTGGGAATTCACATGGCAGAAGATCCTCAGGCTCTCATGCAACCCCTGCCCTTATCATGAGATAAGACGGGGTTCCATGTATTCTCCATTTTCCAATCTGCCAGGGTGGATGGAAGAACAAGAGGGCCGATGTTTACCATGCACAAACTGTGAGGTTCTGGGCTGGGAGCTGCTGGGTACCATCTTGCCCTCACAGTTCGCAAGCTCTTTGGAAAGCTGGAACAAATTTAGAGTGAAGAGCTTAGACGCTGGAGCCTGACTATCTGTCTGAGTTCAGATCCCAGTTCTGTAGCT
This sequence comes from Tamias sibiricus, assembly GCA_025594165.1. Classification (NCBI taxonomy): domain Eukaryota; kingdom Metazoa; phylum Chordata; class Mammalia; order Rodentia; family Sciuridae; genus Tamias; species Tamias sibiricus. The sequence goes on from CM046666.1 coordinate 97,555,896, forward strand.
CGCTAGCTGTGTGGCCCTGACTAAGTCAACATCTATGCTTCAGTTTTCTAACCCTTTCAATGGGAAGAATAATGATAGTCCTCACGGCATAATGCTGGGTGTTGGCAAATCAACCACATGTAAGATAGAATTACTGATTTCCAAAGAGCTCACAAATCAGTGTAAAAAGCCAGCACCCCCCAGGCCTCTGGTGACTCCTTCTGTTTTACAAGTCAGGCTGTGATGAGGGCTACCTCAGTGCTACCTGGGAGCCCAGGCTGAGGAGTGAAGGGAGGGCTTCCCAGGAGGCAAGTCTTGAGTGGAGTCACAGAGGGATAGAGGTGACTTTGAATCTCCCAGTTTGCTTTGCTAACTGTGCAAAGCAAAGGCAAGGAGGAAGGGAACTGGGCACCACATTTCAGAGCAAAGCAGGAACGAATTGAGTGACACAGGCCTGGACTCAATAGTTACAGCTGTGTGACAATAGGTAAGTCACTTTACAGCTCTGAGCCTCAGTCTCTTTGTGTGACTAATAAGACTAACAATACTATGCCTGCCAGAGTTGTTATGATTTAGTAAATTAGTGTATGTAAAGCAATGAACAAAGGCCTTAGGGGTTCAATAAAATGTGTTGATATTTGTATGGTGTATTCAGGGATGGGCAAGTAGCTGTTATGCTGTATGTTCTTTCACACCATTAGAGATAGGGGGAAACAAGACCAGAAACAAGGAGCCTTTGAAAAAGCTTTCTGAACAAAAAGAATCAATAGACTAAGACTTTCCATGATGAATTTTTTTGTTTCTCCCAAAAGCTTACAGTTAATATGTGCTCAATATATATTTGCCCAATCCAGCAAGGTGCTGCTTGAGGTCATGGGCTTGCAAGGGCACAGCATGTGATGAACTCTACTTCCAAAGAATACCTAAGAAGACCCAATGCAGTCTTCCATTCAGAGCAAGATGCAGAGCAGGCCACTCAGAAGCAGGCGGAGACGAATGGGAAGTGCTCTCGTCCAAATATTACGACAACTTGGAGTCTCACAAACATTGTTAAAGTTTCATGAGTCAGTAAGCATTATCTTTGCTTCCCACGTTTTTATTAGGCCATAAATCCAGTTCAATTTATATCCTTCTAGGATTACTGCATTCTAATCAAGTCCAGAGTGTCACTTATTCCTAAATTGTCTATGCTGCATGTCACCAGAGTCCATCTGGATAATACTGTTCAGGCTACTTATGTGTTTTAGTAGCTAAAAATTAGATTTGTTTAATCAGAAACACTAAAAAAAATTATTATATTCCTTTAAATAACCAAATCACTTTTTTTCACAGCAATCAAGTACATGACAGTCATAACCCATTTTTTTTTTTTTTTTTTTTTTTTTTTTTTTTTTTGCTACTTTGTAGTTCACTCTCCCTTTTGAAAGTCAGGATACATTGTGAAGTCAATCTCAAGGGCTTAATTGTAAATAGGTTAAAATTCTGGTTGTCTGACTAAAACAAAGAAACTCTTTTAAAGGACTGACTTCAGAGTAGTTTCCTGTTTCTATTCCCAAGAATAAAGCAGACGCAGTATTTCTTAAGAAGACTTACTAAAAATGCTATTTTCAATCATACCATATAAATGAAGTTCCTACCTTCCCTAAAAAATTCTTGCTCCAGAACTGACAATCACCCAAATCTCTTTCTAAATTACTCGAAATTTCCTTATATGCACACAAAACATTTTCACCTTCCCTAAAGGATAGGTGTGTGTGTGTGTGTGTGTGTGTGTGTGTGTACGTATGTACATAATTACCACATAAAGCAAACATATCGCTTTTCCTTATGGGGACACTATTCTGAGTGCTTTATATTGATTAACTATAGACTCCTCACAGTAGTTACCATTCATTATTTTAAAGATGAGGAAAGGTAGGCACAGAGAGATGAGGTAACTTGGGCTAGCCCACACAGTTGGAAAGGGTCCAACCTAGACCCTGCCCCAATTCCATGTTTTTCACCTCACATCCCACCTGAGCTAAAAGACTCCAAACCTGATGACTTCGCCACCCTGAACAAGTCACTTGAACTCTTTGTACCTCATTTTTTCTCACAAGCAAGTAATTTTACATGTTGGACTATATGATCTCTAAGATTCTGGGTCCTGTGACATGTGCTCTTGAAAACCTCTGCAAGAGAGTCCCTCACAATTCTATGTTCTGCAGGTTTTGATATGTACTTCTACCTAGACTGGGGAGAGGCAGATTTTAAGATTTATACACTTTCATTCCCTCATGCTACTCTGCTCAGGCTGAGAAATTGTTGGTGTAAAATCCAACAGCACTTTTCATTCTGTAGCTTGTTAACTCTGCAGCCCTGGATACAAACTCCCCCAGGCCTGCCCAACACTCTGTCCCTCTCCCACTCAGGTCCTGTACTCCTCCTGCATTCCTGGGCTCACTCTGGCCCTGTCTGCTCTTCATACTCCATGTACTCTCCCTGGGTGACCTTACCTACATCTGTGGCTTCAAGGATCTGTAACTTACTACTAACAAGTTTATACTTGAATTCTAGTCCTCTTCCCTTATTCTAGACCCATGTATTCAATGGCCTAGGAGACAATTCCACCTGGAAGTCCAAAGTGTCTGTGATGACATCTTCCCTTTGCACACACCCAGCTCACTCTACTACTTGTCTCCATTATCTCTCCACCTCACTTCCCAAAGACCCCTTTTCTATCTTCCTCCATATCCTGTCTCAACTACTTTCACTCTTTCTCACCCTATCCCCACTTCATCCCTTCCATTTTGACCCTCACCTATAGCTCATCTGAGTTTATAGTAACTATCCTCCCCATATCAGTTGGCCCAGCCACACACACTATGGCTAGGTGATATTGTAAAATCCAAATTAGGTCAATAACTCTTGAGTGACACTTATAAGTACTTATAAGAATCTTCTCAATTTCTCCTCCAGCCATGTATTCTTCCTTTTTCCATCTCTCTACCACCCAACTGGGCCCTGAACTAACTGCAGCATCCTGAAAGGTCTGTACCTTCGCCTTCTGGGTTGTTCTTTCTGGTGCAGTGGACTTCCCACATTTAACTAACCAACTCCTACTCCCAGACACCTGTTCCTCCAACCTTTACTGTCTGGTCACCTCACTTCTTTGCTGGGTTCATGATCTCTTCTGCATACTCTCTTGTGTCCTGTGTGTGTACCCCTAGAATCAGCATTTATAACATTGTCAGAGACTTCCTCCTTTCTCAGCTGAGCCAGTAGGTAAGTTCCTTGGGGGCAGGATCACCCCCCTCCACCCTTTTGTTTTTAAAGCACTACTTCAATGTCTGGCAAATTGTAAATGCAGACAATTCATCAATTCATACAGACCTATCTATACAGAAGGACCTATACAGAAGGACCCAGCTTAAAATTAAGAAGCACAGAGAGTGAAACTATTTCCAGTATCAACATACTTTGCTTTTCCATTTTCAAATTTTATTTTTTGTTTCCCAGATGAGTAACAGATAAGGATCTAAGTGGAAGAAAGGAAGCTAGGGATGGGTATTTTATTAGAGATAAAGTTCTTTTTTCCATCAATCAGAAGTCTCAATTTCCAAAGTATCCTTGTGACACATTTTTAATTACTATCATGACTATAAACATAAGAAGTATTTTGAATTGCCCGGTGGCTTTGAAACCAAACTAATTGGGCCTGATTCTGACTCTAGCACTTAGTAGCTACATGATCTTGGCTTAGTTACTAGTAAGTTACTGAAACTTGCTTCAGATGTCCATTTGTAAAATGGTGATTATAAGTGAAACCACTTTGTATCATTATTGTTAAGATTAGCGCTTAAATAGTACATGACACACAGTAAATTATCAATAAATGTTAGCTATTATTTATTATTATTTTTATCTCTTCTAGTACATGGTGAGCTTCTGAAGAGCAAGGACAGCAGGAATATTAATTTTCACAGCCCCATCTCCCCCAATGTCTTGCACAAAATAACATACTAGGCTGATGTTTGCAGAACAGATGAAAAAGCGAAGTGTTCACAGCCAAAAAAAAGAAAAGAGAGAGAGAGAGAGAGAGAGAGAGAGAGAGAGAGAGAGAAAGAAAGAAAGAGCAAGAGCACTATTAATTATGATTAAAGGCATGGGCAGAATTCAGAATTGCTGCAACAATTTGGAGACCTGTGGAGAACAGGGACTATCCACACACTAGCAGGTTCCCCTGCTACTGGAAGTCTGCAAGCTCACAACTTCCAAGAAATACACAGGACAGCTGCTGATGGAGGGGACCAAGTGGAGCTGAAAAACTGGGCTGGCTGGGCCTCTGGCCTTCTCTTCAGAAGCTGCATGTCCCAGTGGTAGAGCAGTTGCCTAGCATGCACAAAGCCAGGGAGTTCCATCATCAGCAGGGCCCTGGGGCAAGGAGCTTTACCGTTCCTATTCTGCTTTATTTCCTCTTAAGGAGAAGAAGAGAAGGTAATCTTGTGATTTCTAAGGATCCTACTAGCCACTGTGGAAGTCTATAAAATCACCAGACAAAGAACTAGGCCAAGGAAGGTGCTTCTGGAGTAAAACCACCACATCAAAGTCAACACAGGAAGTGACAGATGGACTATATGATAAGGGATTACTGAGTGAGAAGTGGCCCCTTAAAACATGACAAAGAGCAAGGTTTCTGAAATAGGATTAAGATGAAAATATCTGAATTTACAAAATCAAAAGAACAAAAGCAATGATGGGTGTCCGCTCTCCATTTAATTTAATTACCATCAGCCTACAAGCTTCTTGAGGGTAGTGGATGTGCCCTGTTAAGTGACAGTGTTTGGCAGAGCTGTTCATCAAAAATACATTTCTTGTTCTTTTTTTCTGGGCACATGGCTTACCTACATTTCTCAGGGTCCCTTGCAATTAAATGTGGCCATATACATAGCCCTCATCTAAAGACTGTGTGTGGAAGTGATGTGGGTCATTTCTAGGCCAAGACATTTTAAAATTCTATATATCCCTTCATTCTCTCTTTTCCCAGACAGCTAAAACAGGTTACAATGAAAAGCCATGTAATTGTGCAGCTACAAGACAGGGGTGAGGGACTCAGAATTACTACATGGAAGAAAGCCACCCATTGACCAGAAACACCCATTTTGGACTATTGCATAAGCAAGAATAAATGTGTATTGCTTTTGAACTATTATAAGTTTGCAGGCCTATTTGTTACAGCTGCTAACATTATCCTAATTAAAATAGGTGTGCATGCCAAGGATCTAACTCATATTTGTTGATTGTTAAATGAAACCACTGATTACCTACTAATATAATACTTGGTAGGAAATGGGACAAATAAGATTAGGTTCCTTTTCTCAATGTACTGACCAAATTAATGATAGAAATGGCATGACAAACATAATGCCTGCTGCTGATATTTGAAAACAAAATTGCTCAAAAAGAGTTAATGAAGTCTTCAGAGGGAAGATGACATTTGTGATGGTTAAAGAGAATTTTAAGCAAGTCAGATGAGGTTGGAGACTCCAAACTGAGAGGAAAGTAGAGTGTGCATTTGTTCACATCCAACTTATCATTAAGTCTCTGTAACTTGGTCAACAGAGTACGAGTTTATTGTGCACTGACTTTCCTTTCTGGGTCTGGCATCAAACAAACAAGTCTTTGTTTTTACAGTACACTCATTAACCCTATTGCTTTTTTTATGTAAAAAGTTCTACCATGAATGTCCTTAGAAAGCACAGAAGCAAATGTTTAATGAATCATAATAACTCTTTTCTAATAAAATTCTTGAAGAACAAACTTGGGACTGTTTTGTTACTTGTCATAGTTGAGGAGCCCTGCTCTTAGGAATCAACAGGCCCAGCATAAGTTTTGACATTACTGATTGAGCACATTTCACTGGCTTACAAAACAGAACATTAAGCCCAAATTTTTCATTAACACTTCCACTTTAAGAGGTACATCAGATAGTCCAGGGTTTGGAGTTCTAAATCTCCTTTTCAGAGTTAAGAGCCCCAAAGCCTCAGATAGTTACCACTTCCTCTAAAAGTCTGTGAGTTTCTTCAATTGAAAGCACAGTGCCCATGGGGTAGGAACTGGGGAGAAAGACTGCACAAAGGATGGAAAGTACTGTAGTTGCTTGGGTGGTAAGAGGAAGAGTGTGGGCATTTGAAGTCTACCATAAAGCAGGCAAGACAGTCTCCATGGTCTTGCAAGAGCCAATTCAATGCTGTATTATCCAGGTCCCCAGTTACTTAGTCGAATAAAAAAGTGAAACAGCATCATTGGGCAGACCAGATTTCATTTCAAAGACTCCAGCAAAGAGGCCTTAGACTAAATAGAAGAAACAAGTCAGGTTTCCTCACTCTTGTCAAACACCAACTTAATTCTCATTCAGAAACAAAATTCTTCTGATCCCACACCAATTTATCCTAACCCAACTCTTATACTTATCCTCAAAAAAAGAAGGGGTAAAATGAGGTAGTGGGGAGGTTCCCTTAAAAGTAAACTCTTAAAACGGCTGGGATAATTTCCCCCTTAAACCTAAGAAACATAGCAGCTGCCAGTCTACACTACTGGTCTATGAACACAGCAAAAAGCTGCCACCTGCCACCCGGCATCTAGGGGGCCTTTCATTTTTTGGTAAATGTGGCAGGAAAGACTCTGAGAGAAGATCAACTGCTTCCTAGGAAAGAAAAGGAAGCCCCAGGGAAAAGAAACAAGAAGCATGGAGCCTATCCTTGGGTACTTTGTGTGTCTCCTGCTATGCACTGAAAGGGCTCTTTGTGTGTTACACACACACACACACACACACACACACACACACACACACACACACGGCGAGTCTCTGTGATTTATTGGGGGAAGGAGAGGCTAGAAGGGTGATTTGATTATGCCTCTTCTCTGAGTGTCCCAGCAAATACCGCCTGGGCCCAAGCTGGGTGGCCTCTTCTGGCCCAGTCCCCCTCCGCCTGTAGCCGCAGAGATAAGAGAGGGGAGGAGACCAAACAAAAACAACCATCGATCTAGGGAAGTGGAGAGGAAATTCACGAGTGAGCAGGGAAGGGAGGAGAAAGGAGCTTGAGGGAGCAGCAGGGGTGGGGGGCAGAGGAAGAGGAGGGAAGGCTCCGACACAGGGGAAAGGGGAAGGGTGGGTGGGTGGGTGGTGGCACAGGAAGAGTGAAGGGGAGGATGGGGGAAGTGCAAGGGAGGTGCCAGAAATAGGCAGTAGGATGCGCTGGGGAAGGCGACGGCCGCCAAGGGAGGAGGCCCAGAGGTGGAGGAGTGGGGCAGGGGTTGGGTGGGGAGGGAAGCAGCACGGGGCATCAATTATTAAGTGATTACATCATCCTTGACATTAAAACAACACACACAGCCCTAGTCCCCACGGGGGGCCCCAAAAGGAGGGCGGGGGCGGAGTCTGGGCCAGCCTCGCCCCCAAGCCAATTCCTATTCTCACCCGGCGCCGGCTAGCAGGCGAAGAAATGAGCCCCCATCCCTGCCCTACCTCGGGGCCGCACCCCACAAAGGTGTCCTGCGACAGGGCCGCGGGAAGACCCCAGGCGCTGCCAACTCGCCCGCAGCCCCGCGGGGTGCTCTGGAGGCGGCGGTGGCCAAGGGACTGCAGAGCGGGGCCCCAGCGGCGGGGGCCGCCCTGTGCGGGGGCGCCAGTGGCCGGGCGTCTCCGCAGCATCCCAGTGGCCTCCAGAGGCGCATCCCGGCGCTTACCTGTGCTCAGGCTCCGAAGCCCATTCACATGGTCCTCTCCCCGCCCTCCTTCGGCGCGGCCGAGGCGGGTCCAGTAGCTCCGCGGCGGACCCGGGAGCCGGTGGGCCCTCCGAGATCGCCGAGGGGGCGGCGCCGGGGCGTCCCCGGCCTGGCCGCCGGATCCCTCCCTGGCGTGAGCCGCGGCTTTGTGTGCTCCCGGAGAGTGCTAGGTGTGCGGGGCGAAGCTCCGTGCGCCCGGACAGCGGAGGTCGCCGGGCTCGGAGCGCAGCCTCGCCTCTGCTCTCGCGGCCGACCGGCGGGCGGGGGTCTCGGCGGCCTCGGCTCGCGGCGACCCCTCCTCCTCTCCCGCGGCAGCCCCCTCCCCGCCGGCTCCGCTCCTGACAGATGGCGCAACTGCAACGACGCGCCGCCGCCGCCGCGGCTGCTTGCAGCTACTCTCGTTGATGCTCTGGCCCCTCCAGCTCCCGAGGGGAGCGAGGAGGGGGCGGGACGCGACCCGAGAGTGGCAAGTCGCTCTGCCCTATCAAAAGGCCTCTTGGGAGCTGCGAGCCTCAATCATTGGTGTGTGGGACGGGGGCGGGATGGCCATGGGTGGTGCCGCCGAGTGGGTTGAGCGTTACTGTGGCAGCGGGCATCCTGGCGTGCGTGCTGTGTAGGGTGTGCGAGAGGATGCGAGGCTGGAGGAGAATATGCGTGTGTGTGTGTGTGTGTGTGTGTGTGTGTGTGTGTGTGTGTGTGTTCAAGGATTGTGTGGAGTTGTGAGTTGGTGGGATAGGGCAGGAAAAAGAAGGGAGAGCATGAGCTGCAGTTTCTGTTTTGCGGTAGGTTGCAGCTACTACTAGGGATTGGTACTTGCCATTCCCCCAAACCATGGGATCCTGCTTCATAAAGGGATATTTTGCCTTTTTTATTTGAGGGTGGTAGGATAGGATGGAAAGAGTTAGAGAGTGTTAATAGCAGTGTATTTTCTGGTCGAACTAAAATTTTAAAAAAAAATTTGTTTTTTAAGTGCGGAGCAAAATAGAACCCCATCACCGAACCTTGGAAAAACTAAAGAGATCCCTCCAGCGTATAACCAGGAAAAAGTGAATAAAATAATATTATTTTATCAGTCTCCTACTTTCCTGAACACACACATATATTTCTCTTTGAGCAAATGTCTGGAGGAAGAATTACTGAAATGAGAGGGCCAGGCAGCCAGTAAGGAATCCCAAATCACAGAATAGTGGTTTATTTGTACATTTTCCCTCAAAATCACGTGTAATTTTAGCCATCGGTTGTCATTGGTTTCTTATGACTTTTAAACTCCTCATCCCCCCATATTCATATTCTCTCTCTCTCTCTCTCTCTCTCTCTCTCTCTCTCTGAGCTTTTGCTCAGATTTTCCTTGATGAAATAATTGCCGGTTTAGTATACAGTTGGAAGTGCATCAGTCTTTATTTCCTATCCAGCTTTTCTATGGCAGGATGTAACTTCATAAAAAGAAACACTTTGGCTTCCTGATTTTCTTTATAGGTAATTCCTGTTTACTAAAAGTTCTACTTTAAGGCATGCTCAGAATCATTCTCTTTATGATTCTGGCAAAAACCCTACCCGTCACTCTCAGCAATTCTAATGTTCTAAGAAATATGAATGAATCAGGCTCAGCTTCTAAATTCAAAATCCATAATATTACCTTTCCTGCCCACTATTTTTTGCTGTAGTTTAAAAACATCAGTCACTTTTGCTAACTTCTTTCTTTCTGTACACAGCAATTTCTTTGAAAAAACATGTAAATATTTATTAAATGATCCCATTTTATAGCTGAAGAAACTAAGAAAATGAGAAGTTGAGTAATTAACTCAATATAATAATATATGTGATTACTAGGGACTTTCCCCTCTTTCTCCTCCAGCAAAATGATAAATTAAAGTACATTTAAATCGAGTGGTAATTCATTCCATAGTCACATGAAATGGAATCATAGCTAGGACTGGTATATTTCCATTAAAGAGAATGCCAACTTCATCTATTCAAGAATTGCTTATCCCCTCCGGGTGCAGTGGCGCACCCCTGTAATCCTAGTAGCTCGGGAGGCTGAGACAGGAGAATCACGAATTCAAAGCCAGCCTCAGCAATAGCGAGGCACTAAGCAACTCAGTGAGACCCTGTCTCTAAATAAAATTTAAAATAGGGCTGGGGATGTGGCTCAGTGGTCAAGTGCCCCTGAGTTCAATCCCAGTACCAAAAAAAAAAAAAAAAAAAAAAAAAAAAAAAAAAAAAAAGAAAGAAGAAAAAAAAGAATTGCTTATCTCAAGAGAAGGGATAGCCTGCCATGGCTGTCCTAGGTTTATTTAGATTAGAATGGAGAGGTTGTTGCCTAGAATAATGGTTATCAAAACTGAGAATTTAAACTGCCAAAGAGGCTGTTAAAACACAGATTGCTGAACCACACTGCCAGAGGTTCTGATTCAGTAGATTTGATATGGGGCCGGATGATTTGCACTTCTAACAAGTTGCCAGGTGGTGTTGCTGCTCCTGGTGGTCTGGGTACCACACCTTGAGAACCACTGATAAAGAACTAGGCTCTCCAATGCAGTAGCCACTGGATACAGTGGCTGTTAAGTACATGAAATGTACTTCAGTACTTGAAATTTGGCTCATATAAATTGATATATGCTGAAGTGTAAAACATTCAATTTCAAAGATTTAGCATGGAAAAAAAGGAGAGTAAAATATTTTTATATTGACTTCATGTTTAATTTATAAGAGTTAGATATACTGTGCTAAATAAAATATATTAAAGTTTTATGTCTAATATGTGTAATATATTTAATTAATATATTAAAATATATTGAATTTCACCTGTTTCTCCCCCCCTCCTCCTCCTCCTCCTCCTCCTCCTCCTCCTCCCCTCCCCCCTTCTTCTTCTTCTTTTCTTGTTTTGTGGTTCTGGGGATCAAACTCAGGGCCTTGCTCATGCTAGGCTACTGGTCTATCACTGAGCTGCACTCCCTGCCCTTCTTTTGCTTTTTAAATGTTGTTAGAACAGCATTCAAAATAACATGTGATTTGCATTACATTTTTAAAAAATATTTATTTAGTTAGTTGTACACAATGCCTTTATTTATTTTTATGTGGTGCTGAGGATCGAACTGGGCCGCGCTTATGCTAGGCGAGCGCTTTACCGCTTAGCCACAACCCCAGCCTGCATTACATTTTTATTGAACAGCACTGGTCCAGAGTTCTCTGATTTCAGCTCCACAGGGCACTGTTGGGAGCACATTGATGAGGCAAGTCATTTATCCTTTCTGAATTTTCATGTCCCCATACATAAAATGGGGGAAGTAACAAAACTGATCTCGCACTCTTCCTGCAAAAACTAAATGGACATCAAAGCAGTTGATGCACACCTTTCTTCATTTTATATGTAAGTTTTCATATACTCTAAGAAAAATTACTCCTACATAGAGACCTTGGAGTTTCATGTTCAGTTCAATCTATCCCTTCAAGAAATCTGGAGTAGATGGTAAGCTGTTTGGTTGTTTATAATTTCCTCAAGGAGAGTCACTTTTTAGCATCTGTAACTCTAATAGCTTCTTGATCTAATTGGTGGACAAAAAGAAAAGACAATATGATTAAAATGACAGATTAATCAGCTCCCATGGAGACTTCCTTCTCTGTTGTGTAATCCTCTTCTTACCTTCCTTTTTATCTGCTGCTATTCTTAAGCGTAGCTTTAAGTGGATTTGGCCTCCTCGGGAGGATTTGCTAATGTCTGAACAAGTGTATAAAACACTGCAAAAGATTTGGGTCCTATTGCCCATTTTGATCTACTCTGCAGGTCTCCACAACCAAGGTTAAAGATCCAAGACACTGTCCCTGGCCTACCCAAGGCAAGTCATGTTGTTCTTTATAAGCCCCAGTTTTAAGGGGCTTTTATGGAAAGTTTCTGTTATACAATGTAGATATTTCTCTTTCATTTGATTGTTATTGGTTATTTTTTCTACTTCTTTTAAAAGTTCTTTCTTTCAAAATGTGGTATATACACACAATGGAGTATTACTCAGCAATAATAATAAGAGAATAAAATCATGGCATTTGCAGGTAAATGGATGGAGTTAGAGAATATAATGCTAAGTGAAGTTAGCCAATCCCAAAAAGCCAAATGCCAAATGTTTTCTCTGATATAAGGAGGCTAATTCACAGTCGGGTTGGGATGGGGAGCATAGGAGGATTAGAGGAACACTAGAATGGCCAATGGGGAGGAAGGGGAAGGGAGGGGGCAAAAGGGTGAAGAAAAGAATAAGATGGTAGAATGAGATGGATATCATTACCCTAAGTGCATGTATGAAGTCATGAATGGTGTGAATTTACTTTGCATATATGTGTAATATGAAATGTAATGCATTCTGCTGTCATTTGTAACAACTTAGAATAAAAAATAAATAAATTTTTTAAAAATTTCTTTCTTTTTTCTTTTCCTTTTCTTCTTCTTCTTCTTCTTCTTCTTCTTCTTCTTCTTCTTCTTCTTCTTCTTCTTCTTCTTCTTCTTCTTCTTTTTTCTTTTCTTCTTCTTCTTCTTCTTCTTCTTCTTCTTCTTCTTCTTCTTCTTCTTCTTCTTCTTCTTCTTCTTCTTCTTCTTCTTCTTCTTCTTAGCACTGGGGATATTATCAAGCCCCAGGCCTCTGTCACTGAAGTATTTTCCTAGTCCTTTTTAATTTTCATTTTGAGATGGTCTCTCTAAGTTGCTCATGCTGCCCTCAAACTTGTAATCCTCCTGTCTCATCCTTCCACGTACCTGGAATCATAGGCATGTACCTCCCACCCAAAATTTCTTCCTTCTGTTATGGCCTTCTTTATTTTGTCTCAGCTGAATTTCCTATTCTCTTGCTTTCAAAGTAATATTTTTCTTATTTTAAATTGTATTAGTTTTGTCTTATCATTTTAGTTTTAATATTAAGTGTCAACTCAATAGCAACACATGGCAAGCCTAAGAACCTTTGATATAGAGTTCTTTAAATTTTTTTTATGTTTATGGACCTTTATTTTATTTATTTTATTTATATGTGGTGCTGAGGATCAAACCCAGTGCCTCACATATGCTAGGCAAGCACTCTACCACTGAGCCACAACCCCAACCCACTGATACAGAGTTCTTACAAGTGAAGAAAACAAAAATGAGCACTCCAAGTGAAAAATATGTGCAAAGGAAATGCATCTCCAAATAGCTGGTGGATGTAGTAGGAGATTCAGCTTCACTTGTATCCAAAACTATGTAAAGATATAGTATGTTTCAACTGTCTAATTGGCTGAAGACGAAAGGATGTGGGGAGATGGATGCCTACACCCTAGCAGTGTGAGTATGAATTGGTACATTTCTGGAGGGCAATTTAATAACATTTGTGAAAACTTTGTAACAAAGTATGTACCTTTACCCAGCAGTTCTACTTCTGGGAAAGAATGCAATGAATTTGCAAAGATCTACCCACAATGGGAATAATGAGAATATTGTTTGTCCTAGTGAAACACTGGAACAAGTTCATTAATATAGGCTTTGATGTATACATTGTGTTAGAATACTACTTAGCTATAAAAGTGATTATGATATTTATTTATATGGATTTTCACCATAAATTAAGAAAAAAATTAAAAATGAATTATTTTTATTTTTATGTGTGTATGTGTGTGTATAGTGTTTATACATTTATATCTCCATTACTTTAAAACTCATCTATATTTTAAATTTTTCATAGTAAAAATATGCAAAAGTACATACACAAAATTTATTTATTTTTTCCCTTTCCTTTTATTTTGGTACCAGGGATTGAACCCAGGGGTGCTTAACCACTGAACCACATCCCAGCCTTTTTTATTTTTTAGTTTGAGACAGAGTCTTGCTATGTTGCTTAGGTCCTCACTAAGTTGCTGGGGCTAGCCTCAAACTTATGATCCTCCTGCTTCAGCCTCCTGAGTTGCTGGGATTACAGGCATGTGCCACTGTGCCTGGCTTTTCATACTTAACAATTTTAACCAGTTGTCAGACTGCAAGTCAACTTTATTTTTTCTTTTTTCTTAATTTCCTCTACTTTTTTGAATTGTACATTTATTATATGATTAGAGAAAAAATAAAAACTGATTTTAAACTTGTTTCTTCTTTTTCTACTTTATTTTCCCCTCCTTCCCCCACCCTCTTCTTCTGTATTATTTCTCCCTCCCTTTTGAAGGAACATCACCTCGGGGTGGTACCAAGTAGCCAGAGTCAGCAAAGCTTTCTGTCCCTCAACCCAGTCACCCTTCCAGCTGCTGGTGGATCTTGCAAGACTGATTTTCCAAAAAGTTCCATCTGAGAGCAGAGCACAATGGTCTGGCACATCTGATTCACTGTTTAACTCTTGCTTCTGATACCTCATATTTTCAAATCCTTACACAAAGAGCTATCTAATTTAAAATCTATGACCTTGAGAGCATGGACAATATGTTTATGGCATATTGGGTCAAAGCACACCTGGAGTCAGCAGGAGAAGGCCCTGGGAAAACCCAGGTGGGACAGACACTATGTCCAACACTCCAACCTGGGCTCAGGAAAGGTGGTATGTGGTGCCCCTGGGAGAGGCCTAGCCAAGCTTTTAAAGCTGGGATTCTAGCTTTTCTATCTTCTTTAATTCTGCCCACACTGGACTGTTGTTCCTCCTGGCAGTCCATAGCTGGGAGGGTGTGTTTCTCCAGCTCCCTTCCCTCTTAAAAAGGTGGAGAGAGTGGGCTGAATAGTCAGGAATGATTATGAACATGGTTTTGGAGCCCAGGTGTACCAGGCCTCTGCTGGATACTCTGAGTGTATCAGAGTCAGTGCTGGGCAAGCCAGGCCTACATCCCAACCTGAACACAGGGGTGTACTGATTGGAGACGGCCTTTTTGAGTCTTTACCCAACTTACTAAGGGAGGCCTGGATTATTATCTGGGGAGGTTCAAGTGACTGAGAATGGGATTGAGTCAACCTTGATGATTTAGATGGAGCCCCTTCTAATGTCATAGTTAGCTTCAAACAGACTTCCTTTCTGTAGGAGTGTAGGAAGAGAGGCTTTTCTGTCATAAAGTGACCTGTCCCTTTCATTTACATCCTAAGCAGCCATACTGCTCACCCTGGACTCCTCATTCTTCTCTACTTTGGGGTTCCACTCTATGCAGTGATGGTTTTTGAGACTCTGCCTTTAGACTCCCCTGTTTGCAGGGACGAGTTGGTTAGGCCTGATCATTTTTGGTCAAACTGAGCCTGACATTTTGCCACCCCTCTGGGAAGACACTAGAGCCACACTGTGAAGACCGCAGGTATTTTTGGTGGTCAGGTTTTTGTTTTGTTTTGTTTTGTTTTGTTTTGTTTGATCTACTAGAGCTCCCAGAGTATCCCTTTAATAATTCAGATGTTATAATTCTGATAGTTCTAAGGAAAAAAACTGATATCTCAAATTTTCATCGAATGATCTTCATCTGTATGAGACATGGATCTTATAACATGTATCTTGCTACTTTCAAGAATTCAAATATACTGTCAGGTTGCCAAGGGTAAAACTAAACAGAAGGAAGAGAAGATTATTTTATCAGTCAAGGTTCTTGGTCACAAGCATTAAAAACTTACTAGGTCTCATTCAAGCAGAAAAGGAATTTACTGGAAGGTGATTGGGTGACTGAGAAGACTGGGAGGTAGGCTCAGAGGATAAGCAGCAACCAGGAACTGTTCCAGGGGCACATTAGAGAACTGCTTAGAACACCTCTACAGGGGCCTGCACACTGCCAGAGACTTCTGCTGCTGTCAAGGGCTAACCACTGCATGTGCATTCTAAGCTATCTTTTCACCCTCGTCTCACTTCTTGAAGACCCAAATTCCTTGGTGGCAACACCCACTAGTCTGACCATACCCTAGCTATGAGCTGGAGTGGGAAGGAGTTGGGGGCAGGAGGTAGAGGAGTGGGAGAGGAGTTTTGTTCCTTCACCTTCTGTGGAAAATGATGAATCCTTGCCCTCACCCATCTGAGATAGCAGGAATCTCCCAAAAAAGAAGAGAAATGAGATCCTGGGCCAGAATTTTTTAAATGACAAATGTCCACTGAAATTGTTCACCTGAACCCAAGTGTTCCAGACTGAGCATTGCTACTTCTTCTTATTATTATTTTTTTAATTTTTTTTTTACTTATAGTAGTAGTATGTATTACAATTCATATTGCACATATAGAGCATCTTTTTACACAAAACAGTTTGTGTACAAAGTATATTCATAGCATTCAAGTCTTCAATCATGCATTTAGAATAATGATATCCATTATTCAACCACTTTTTCTTTTTTCTCCCTCCATCCCCCCTTGCTCCCTCCCTTCCCCTCCCTTCCCTTTGACCATTATAGTGTTCCTCTAATCCTCCTATGTACCCTGACCCAACAATACTGTACACCAGCCTCCTTATATCAGAGGAAACATTCGGTATTTGGATTTTTGAGATTGGCTGATTTCACTTAGCGTTATATTCTCCAACTTCATCCATTTACCAGTGAATGCCATTATTTTATTCTCTTTTATTGCTGAGTAAAATGCCATTGTGTATATATACCACATTTTCTTTATCCACTCATCTACTGAGGGACATCTAGGTTGGTTCCACAACCTAGCTATTGTGAATTGTGCTGCTATAAACATTGAGGTAGCTGTGTCACTGTAATATGCTGTTTTTAAGTCCTTTGGAAATAGACCCAGGAGTGGGATGGCTGGGTCATAGGGTGGTTCCATTCCCATTTTCCCAAGAAATCTCCATACTGCTTTCCATAACGGTTGCATATTTTGCAGTCCCACCAGCAATGTATGAGTGTGCGTTTTCCCCCCCACATCTTCTTCAACATTTATTGTTGTTTGTGTTCTTGATAGATGCCATTCTGACTGGAGTAAAATGAAATCTTAGAGTAGTTTTGATTTGCATTTCTCTAATTGCCAGCGATGTTGAACATTTTTTCATGTATTTGTTGATTAATTGTGTATCTTCTTCTGAGAAGTGTCTTTTCAATTCCTTAGCCCATTTATTGATTGGGTTATTTGAAAACTACCCCATTTACAATAGCATAAAAAAAAAAAAAAACTGGGAATCAACTTAATGAAAGAGGTGAAGGACTTCTATAATGAAAACTATAGAACACTGAAGAAAGAAATTATAGAAGACCTCAGAAGATGGAAAGACCTACCTTGTTCTTGGATAGGTAGAATTAATATTGTCAAAATGTCCATACTGCCGGGCGCGGTGGCGCACGTAATCCCCTGGCAGGAGGATCGCAAGTTCAAAGCCAGCCTAATCTTAGTAACCAGCACTTTGGGACTGCCGGGGCTGAGGCAGGAGGATAGCGAGTTCAAAGCCAGCCTCAGCAATGGCGAGGCACTTAGCAACTCAGTGAGACCCTGTCTCTAAATAAAAATACAAAAAAGGGCTGGGGATGTGGCCCAGTGGTCGAGTGCCCCTGAGTTCAATCCCTAGTACCACAAAATAAATAAATAAATAAATAAATAAATAAATAAATAAATAAATAAATAAAAAATAAAAAGTCCATACTACCAAAAGCATTATGTAGATTTAATGCAATTCCAATCAAAATCCCAATGACATTTCTCAACGAAATAGAAAAAGTAGTCATGAAATTCATCTGGAAAAATAAGAGACCCAGAATAGCTAAAGCAATCCTGAGCAAGAAAAGTGAAGCAGGTGGTATCACCATACCAGACTTTAAATTATACTATAGAGCAATAGTAACAAAAATAACATGGTATTGGCACCAAAACAGACTGGTAGACCAATGGTACAGAATTGAGGACACAGAGACTAATACATATAATTTCAGCTATCTTATATTAGACAAAGGTGCCAAAAATGTACAGTGGAGAAAGGATAGCCTCTTCAACAAATGGTGCTAAGAAAACTGGAAATCTATATGCAACAAAATGAAATTAAACCCTTATCTCTCACCATGCACAAAATTCAATTCAAAGTGGATCAAGGACCTAGGAATTAGACCAGAGACTATATGCCTAATAGAAGAAAAAGTAAGCTCCAATTTCCAACATATTGGATTAGGCCCCAAGTTCCTTAATAAGAATCCTGTAGCGCAAGAATTAATATCAAGAATTAGTGAATGGGGGGCTGGGGTTGTGGCTCAGTGGCAGAGCGCTCGCCTCGCACGTGCGTGGCCCGGGTTCGATCCTCTGCACCACGTACAAATAAACGCATTGTGTACAACTAAAGTAAATAAATAAATATTTTTTAAAAAAAGAATTAATGAATGGGATAGATTTAAACTAAAAAGCTTCTTCTCAACAAAAGAAACAATCAGTGAGGTGAATAGAGAGCCAACTAATTGGGAACAAATATTTAATACATGCACATCGGATAGAGCACTAATTTCTAGAATATATAAAGAACTCAAAAAACTTAACACCAAAAAAACAAATAACCCGGGCATTGCTATTTCTTAACCAGGAATTTCTACCTTTCCAGGCATGAGAATGACAGGCTAGGTCCCACCCTTATGTTCTCTAAGCAAGGTAGACAATATCTGTTTGAACATAGTGTTCAAATATGTTCAAACATGTTAGAACGACCTTTTAACTTTTATTTTATCTATGTTTCCCCAGGGAGGGTTAAATGTCTCTGAGAGTGAATGTCAGGATTTACAACAGCTCTTATAGGGATGTGAAGCTTCCTATGAATGGGAAGATTGATCGAATTTTGACCCTTTCTCCTATCCTGAGTGCTAGCATGAGAGGTTCTGTCAGAGAGGTTTCTCCCTGCTTTTATACTTCTTTATGTAGGAGGCATTCTTGTTGGGGTTGCCCAGCTCACAAGGAGTCCTCCTTTTTTAGGAATAGTTCCCAATGCTCAAGAGTGGCTCCTGAGCCATGTCTGCATGAAGGGATCCTGAAACATCCTAACCCAGCTATGGCCAACTGTTTGATCCATGTTAGACTCTGTCCCAGAGTGAGCCAAGAATGTATTAAGCATTTAAAAATTGGATAAAAGATATACAGATATTTGTGTTTTAAGCAATAGCAACTGCTTTAACACACCAGATCTCTATGGCTTCACATAGAAGATTTACTTCTCAAATCACAGACAAATTGGGTTTTGATAGGCAACTGTTCACAAAGTGATTCGGAGGCCCAGGCCTTCTTCAACCAGGATTTCATTGGATTCTGTTCACACAACTGGGAAGCAAGGGAAGAGAGGGAATTGCATGTCAGATTTTGGGGATCAGAGTTTAAAGCAACACATATAATTTCTGCTTACATTCTATTGGTCAAAACTAGTCACATGGCCACACCTTTATGAGAGGGAGCCTAAAAATGCATCTTGTGAGTTCCTAGGAAGAAGAGGAAACGGTTTGGGTGAATATCTCCTCATGTGACACATTTGGGAGATAGTAAAACTAAGCAGTACTCTGTGAGACAGTAGATAACACAATTCACACAGATGCAAAATACAGTTTACACTTCACACACACACACATATATATATATAAAATATAAAAACTTAATATAATTTTTAAAATAAATTTAAATAACATCAGCTACCCTCCTCTAAATTTCATTTTGTGTATTGCTTTACTAACTTGGCCAGGGTTTTCTTATGTTTAAATGTAGCAGTCCTTATCAAGCCAGATTCTAAGAGGGCAAAGAATGTTTTTGCCATGGTGTATGTGAGATGGCACCAATTTTAAGTTTGCATCCATTTGTTCTTGGCACGTGAAGGGCAAAACTTCTTTGAGAAATCCTAGAAATAATTTTCATCCCTCAGAAATGTTATAGTTTTTTAAATTTTTAATTTGTTATATATGACAACAGAATGCATTACAATTCATATTACACATATAGAGTACAATTTTGCATATCTCTGGTTGTACACAAAGTAGAGTCACATCATTTGTGTCTTCATACATGTACGTAGGGTAATGATGTCCATCGCATTGCACTGTCTTTCCTACCCTCATACCCCCTCCCTTCTCCTCCCTCCCTTTTCCCCTTTGCCCTATCTAGAGTTCATCTAATCTTCCCATATTCCGCACCCCTGCAGCATATTATGAATCAGCATCCTTAAATCAGAGAAATCATTCGGCATTTGGTTTTTTGGGATTGGCTAACTTCGTTTAGCATTATATTCCCCAGCTCCATCCATTTACCTGCAAATGCTGTGATTTTATTCTTTCTTAATGCTGAATGATATTCTATTGTGTATATATACACCACATTTTCTTTATCCATTCATCTACTGAAGGGCATCTAGGTTGGTTCCATAGTTTAGCTATTGTGAATTGTGCTTCTATAAACACTGATGTGGCTGTGTCCCTGTAATATGCTGTTTTTAAGTCCTTTGAGTATAGACCAAGGAGTGGGACAGCTGTGTCAATGGTAGTTCCATTCCCAGTTTGCCAAGGATTCTCCATACTGCAGAAATGTTAGCGATTTAATCCTAATGGCTATACTTTGAAAATCTTTTAGTACACCTTATTTTTTGCTCATTCCTTATTTTCTCCAAATTATTGAAGGCAGCTTCTAAGTGATCTGTACTAAAGTGGAGGATGGGGGTGGGGTGAACCTTTCTATCAGATCCAAAGAAATTAAATCTGTTTTAAGGCACAATCCAAGTGCCTCAATTTATTGATAAATATTTAAGACATTTCCAACATTTTATGATTATAAAAATGCTGAAATTGTTTTCTATTTTTATACATAATTTTGTTCATATATGAAAACATTTGGCCACCTTCAACATAAGAAAACATGTATTAGATTGTAAGCTGCCTGTCGTGCCAGCCACAACGCCGCGGGAGGAAAACTCTCGGAGGCAGAGTAAAGATACTACTACTTTTACTTCTACTTTCTTAGAGAGAGCTTAGAGAGAGAAAGAAAGATTTTTCTTCTTCTTAGAAAGAGCTTAGAGAGAAAGATAGAGCTTTTCTTCTTCATCTTCTTAGAGCTTAGAGAGAAAGAGAGAGTGCTTGAAAGAGAGAGATTTCTTCTTTAGAGAGAGAGAGAGCTTAGCTTTTAGAGCTTCTTTCTTCTTTCTTCCTCAGGAGCCTCGGCCTGACTCTGACCAGCAATTACTTCTTCTATCTGGTTTCTCTTCTGTAACCACTCTGCCTACGTTCTGGCCGCTCTGATTCTTTTCTTCTTCTCCGACCCGAACTCTTCTTCTGATCGACCGAACGACTGCACGACTGACTGAATGAATTCATTCTTCGTTCTCCTGACTCCGACCGCTTTCATTCGGTTATATACCTTTAGCTTTGCGGGTGCCTCACGTGCATTTACAGGTGCGTCACATACATACTTATTATCAGGTGGAACTTATGGCTTCCAGCTGACCTCAATAGCCATCTCCCTAATTGGGGCTCCTTCATTAGATAGGTATGGAAATATCTTACTAAGTCCAAGATGAACTCCCATAGATATATTTTGTGAAATGTATCTATGTGAAATATGTTTATGTTTGTGTACATACATATATACCCACTTGGGTTGGACCATCAGAACCAAGAATAAGAGCAGAAAAAACTACCTGAGGTGTATGAATTTGGCAAGAGTGGGTATGGAATCCCAGATCTCTGTTACATTTTGCATGTTTAATTTTTCTAGCTTACAAATCAAACTTAAATGCCTAAATGTCTAAAGTCCTAGACAATCTGAGGAATCAGTACTTCCTCATATGATCCATGAAATCAAAAGTGAAATGGAAATAAAGCAGCCAGAGTAGAGATCTCAAATATACTTTAACTTACTCATGAGCTTATAGAAATTAAGCTCATTTTAAACCAAGAAAATCAAGTTTACTAAGAATGGTTTACTGAAAAAATCATAAAATATTCCATACTGGGCTAAAACTGAAATTCATTCCATCATGCATTTATCATTTTTTTAAAAAAGTTTCCTTTGAATAAGCTATGTTTGTTCACTAAACTCTTCCTTTTTCTTTCTTTCTCAATAAATAGAGAAACATTCTATGTCTATTCAAATCTGAAATTAGATAAAGACATCATCTCACCACTAATACTTAACATTGTTCTGAAAATACTAGTAAATTCAATAAGACAAAAAGAAGAAACCATATGAAAAAAATAATGAAAAAGAGACACAATTTTTATTATTTTCTGTTAATTCAATTGTCTACCTGAAAGACCAAGAGAATCAATTGAAATACTATTAAAACTAACAAATAAATTCACTGTGGGAGCCGGTTTCCAAAGACATTTACATAAGGTTCTAAATACAGTGATTGAAGTGAAAATTGTGTGGAGTCAAATCACCCTTGAACATTATCTAAATTACCCCCAAAATATAATATATATGGAGGTGGGTGGGTGCGTCACAACTCTAGATGCTGTGTCTGTACAGATGTATAAAATTTTCAGTAATTTGCTGCAGGTAAGAGTATATATGTAAAACTCTTTAGCAGTTTTAATTTTTGCATGCCAAGAACTTTTGTTTGAATATGTTGTTACATGCATCTATGGTATATCTCTTCCATAGGGAAAAAAAAATCAGAAACTTTCTTACATATCTAGTTAGATAAAAAAATAAGTAGGGGTTATGCCTTAGTTTGGGTTCCCCTAGAAGTTGACCCTGAGACAGGAGTTGTTCATTGAAGGGAGTTCCCAGATAATCCAGCCTGAAAATGAGGGGGAGGGGGAAGGGAAGGAAGTCAAAGAGGGAAAATAAAACACCACTCAACAGGGTGCTCTCTGGGAGATAGAGTGAGTAGACCTCAGAGTCCTTCCATAGAAGCACAAAGATGCTGGCTGGGTGTGTACTCACTGTATTACCTAGGGCTGTCCAAGGAAACAGAAACTATACGATATACAATTATATAAATATGAATATATATGTTTACACATGTATATATATAAACATACATGCATGCACACAAACATATATATGCACCTCTCTCTGTCTCTCTCTGCCTCTGTCTCTATCAAAAAAGATATCAGTCACATGAGTTATTACGCGGGACCTGCATTGCAGGTATGGAGGCTGAGGAATCTGAGGTCTCTGCAAGCAGAAGACCCAGAAAAGCAGTCATATACTTCTCAGAACCAGAGGTTTTCAAGGTGTGGGTCCCAGTCAAGAACAGAAGACCAAAGTCCCAGCTCAAGCAGTCAGGCAGAGAGTGAATGTCCCCTTCCTCTGCCTTTTTCTTCTATTCAGGCCCTCAGTGGATTGGATGATGACCAGCCACATTCAAGAGAGAAATCTACTTGACTCAGTCCACCAATTCATATGCTAATCTCATCTGGAAGCACCACAGACATGTTTAGAAATACTCTTTAATTTGGACACCCCATGTCTCACTCAAATTGATATAAAATTAACCATCATACCCCTCACCCCCCACCCCAGCTATCATTGTCCGGGAGAACATAAAGTCCAGATTTCCATCTTCTCCTGTTGGGAGGCTGAGTGGGCTCCAAGGGTCAGAAAAGATCCCTACAGAGGGGCAGGGATGCACGATAAGTTGCCCCTGGCAAGTAGATGGAAATGTTCAAGGGCATTTGGTGAAGTGGGGACTGGCTGTGTCTACCATGCTAACCTAAAAAGAGTGGAATCTATTGGTAAAAAACCACACACTTTTACTGAGAATCATAAATTAAAAGGAATTAAATGGAGAGATGGACCATGTTCCTGGGAGGGAAGACTTAATAACGTTAGGATTTCAATTTCCCCAAATTAAACTATAAATCAAATGCAATTTCAATTCAAGTTCTACTGAGACTTTTTTTTTTTAATTTTAAGTTTATCTGGAAGGAAAAAACATGAACGAGAAGAGGTAAAATTTTTTGAAAACTTGAGCGTAGACAATGGATAGTGGCCTTGCCAGGTAACAAAGCAATAAGAAATAAACAAAACAGAAATAAATAAAAGTAAAGGGAACATGTTGAAAATTGCTGGAACAGAACCAAATGTTTACAAGCATGTAATATATATTATGTGTATCATTTTTAAAAAACCACAAATGAAGGGAACATTGAGTAAATATTACTTAGATAAGTTATATCTTGCATCATGTCATATAGCAGAACAAATCCTATATAAATGTAAGATTGAAATATAAATAAACAAAAATACTAAAGTTCCACAAAAGAAAAAGATAATGAATATTTTGTGGTTCTTAAAATGAGTAAGTCCAGCTTAAGCTTGATATCTCAGATTGAATTGTAGAAAAAAGAAAGGATAAAAATGAGTACATAAAAACAAAAAACATCTGTGGGCCAAAAACACTGCAAAGAAAACATGAAAAAAAGAAAGTATTAATATAGTTAATATTTAAAGAGTGCTTAAATTTCTTAAAAGTCAACAAAGAGATATTAAAACACCAATAAATTTAAACTAGATAAAATATTTATTTATCTATTATTCAGCCAATATTTTTAAGAGCCTGTTATATGGGAGATGTTGTGATAGTCATTGGATAATGCTAATGAATAAAATGATGTATTGTACCCTTTCCTGGATCTTAGAGTCTAATAGGTAAGACATGATTGACAAGAAACAAATATATAACCAGCTGAAGTTGCGCACACCTATAATCCCAGTGACTCAGGAGGTTGAGGCTGAGGCATGTTCTAGGCCAACCTGGGCAACTTAGTAAGACACTTTCTCAAAATAGAAATAAAAATAGAAAGGGCTGAAGATCTAGCTCAGTGGTACAGCACACCTGAGTTTAACCCCCAGTTTGCAAATATGTAATTACAAACTGTCCTACATGTTTAGAAGAAACCAGTCAGAGCAGAGTAACAGAGAAGACAGAGGGGCAGGACTTTAACAGAAGTCATCTCTGAAGAGTGGCACATAAACTACGTCCTTTAGGGTGAGAAGCGGTTTGCTAACTTAAGCAGGTGGGAGGAGTGGCAAGACATTTAGTGAAACAACAACAACAACAACAACAAAAAAAAAAAACAGAAAATAAGCCAATGTGGCAGGCTGGTATGGAGGGAGGCCTTTATGGCTTGGCTATGAGGTGTTCCCCAAAAAACTCATGTGGCCATGTAGAAATTTCAGAGGTGAAATGATTCCATTTCAAGAACTGTAACATAATCAGTGGATTAATTCATGTGGTGGATTAATTGAATGGATTACTGGGTGGTAACTATAGGCAGGTGGGACATGATTGGAGGAAGTAAGTCACTGTGGGCATGACTTTGGAATGTATATTGTGTTCCTTGATCCTTCTTCTCTCTCTCTACTTTCTGGCTAACAGCTTTCCCCTACTGCTCCTTTCTACCATGATGTTCTGCCTTACTTCAGCAATCGAGTTGGCTGACCATGGACAGAACTTCTGAAACCGTAAGTCCAAAACAAAATTTTCCTCCTCAAAGTTGGTATTTTGGTTACAGTGACAAAAACCTGACTGATACAGAGGTTGAAGAGGAAGGCAAAGGTCAAGTCGTGCAAAGCCATGTAGATCACAACTACTTGGGAATTTATTTTATAAATTACGAGAATACAATGAAAGGTTTTAAGCAGAAGAATGACCTGATCCAATTTTACATTAAAAAAAAAAGTCTGCTACATGGAAACTGGAAGTTGGAAGGATGCAGAAGTTTAAACAAGGTGACCAGAAAGGGAAGTTGTAGTGATGGTGATGTTAACTTGGACGGATGTTTAAAGAGGAGATGGAGAAGAGTAGAAGGATCAAGGTATGTTTTGGAAAGAGAAACAACAGAATTTGTTTATGAGTGGGGAGGGAAGTTCAGAGAATAATCAAGAATGGCCTTCAGGTTTCTGACCTATAGTTCTGAAAATAGTGGTGACATTTCCAAAGACAGTAAAATCTGGGGGAAGAACAGGAAGAAACCATGTTTGTTTTAAAACCTGTTAAATTTGAGATTCCTGAGATCCATCTAAGTAGAGATGGTACTGTCAGTTGAATGAATGAGTCTGGAGCCCAGAGGGTTGCAGATGCAGATGTGGTAATTAGTGTATGTGTTAATTAAAGTCATGGGGAGTGAATGAGATCACCATCAAAGAGGGCCCAGGACTGGGACACAAGGGACTGGGACACAAGAGGAAGATACTGATAAGGAACAGGTAGGGAGAGAAAGAGAAAACCAGGAAGATGTAGGATCTTGGAAATCAAGAGAAGGATGATTTAGGGGAGAAAGTGATAAATGGTGTCAAATACTGTGCTGCCCAAAGGTCTGGAGAAAGAAGATCAGGAAAAGGACTCCATGATTTGTTGAGGAAGTGGAGGCAGAGAGTCCTTCTCAGTATCAGGGTCTGGTTTCAGTCCCTCATGGATACCAAAATCTGCATTTACTCAAGTCCCTTACATAAAATGGCATAGTAATTTCATGTAACCTATCTATGTTCTCCTGTATACTTTAAGTTACCTCTCAGTACTCATGATACTTAATACAATACAGATGCTATGTGAACAGTTGTTGTGCTGTATTGTTTGAGGAATAATGACAAGAAAAAAAAGTCTACACTCTTCAGAATAGATGCAATTATAAAATGTAGTTTTGATCTGTGGTTGTTGACTATACAAGGCCAAGTATGCACCTCTTTAAGAAATTTGGTCCTGAAGAAATGCTGGAATAGGCACATTTCAAGACAAAACCATGGATGTCTATGAATATATGACAAAGCATGCCACCTCAATAGTAACTCATGAAAAGCAAGCTAAAGTAGAAGAGGCAAATCTTTTTTAAAACCACCAACTTGGCAATATATTGGATGTGTTCAACGAGAGAGGATGTGCTCTTCCACACACTATACTAAAGGGATTGTAAATTCTCATGACTTTTCTGGAAACTTGCCTTTGTACTAACCATTTCGACTCAGCAATTCATTCCCATGAACACCTCTGAGGAAATAATCATGGATGCATGCAAAAATGTGGATGTATTTTTGCCTTGGTGTCATGTAAAATAATGAAATGCTGGAAACGACTGAAACAGCCCCCAAATTAGAGTCCAGTTAGGTTATAAAACAAGGGGGATCTATTACTCTCATATAACAAGAAATCTAGTGAGAGGCAATTGCTGGCACCAGCTCATCTTGCTGGGGTCCGTCCTCCTGCTTTATCATCCATGGCAGCTTGGCTCTTCACCTGAGGACTCACCTGCTCATGGTTGCAATATGGTTGCCAGAACCATAAACTTCACAACATTCATAGGCCAGAAATGGTGGGGCGAGGAGGAGAGGGAGGGACCTGGGTGAAAAGGAACTTTCTCCTTTACATTCCTGCAGCTTTTCCCCAGGAGCAGCATTTCCCAGCTGACTTCCCCTTACATCTTCTTGGAAAGAAGGAGATCACATGCTCGTCTTGCCATGGACCAGTGGCCACAGCTATCTTTCTTGATATCAAAGTCTCTCAGCTAAATAGTTGAACAAAATAGAAGATGTGTTAAGTAAGCACTATGGAGTCTGCCAGAGTCTCTTTCTCATGACTTCTGAACCGAGCACCTGCCCCTGTCTCAGGATGGCTCTGTCTCTGATGCCTGTTCCCCAGTGCTCATGTCCATTTTATCGATCCTGACAATTTTCCCACAACATTTATGACAAGGACCCTGCAGACAGAACCACTGAGTCTCTATTCTGCAGACAAACCTATTCACCAATTAGGTTAAAGGGAAAAAAAAAAAAAGGCTTTTCTATCTTCTTTATTACCTCCAGAGTTCTAAGCACCAAAAAAGCAAGTAAATCCTGAATGTTTGATGAGTGTTTTGAATTTGCAGCCAAGCCGTTACAATTTCAATACAACTTGAAGTTTACTGAAACTTGTATGTTGGTCACACACATCAGGAATATGAATCTGTCTTTGCAACCTTTAATTAAAAGCCAGTAAGTTCCAATTGCACATTAAAATCTTTCATATATTGTCCACATTGGAATAAAGAAAAAATAAATCTTGTGACATCTTTAGGCAGATTCTTCTTGCAGTTAGTTCAGCTTCTAGTGCTTTCTTTGTGATGAATATATAACTTGTAAGTTCATAAACAGAAAACAATTATGGAGGATACAGCTGTGGTCCAGCAAAGCTGTAGATTTCAATATTCCTGAAAAAGCATAGCTAGAACTTCAGACAGATCAGGCAAGACAACTAGAGGAAACATTTGATTTTTTAAAAAACGTTACTGAAATACTCTTATGTTGTATAGGATTTGGCTACCTGAAAGGCCCAAAGTACATGAAATTATTTTAGAAATAAAGTGATACAAATTACTTTAGCAAGTGCTACATCATATTTGCTCCCACTAGCAAAGTAATGAGGTTGAATCCCACGATTCTTGGCAGGGCCTTGTTAACAAGCCATACATGAATTTAATTATTAATTGGCTTGGAATTTCTCCTCTCTCTATCTTCTATCTTAACAGTGCCCAATATCTTAATTTTTTTCTAGCATCACGAGCTTGGAGTTCTGCCTACATTTCTGGTAAAACTTTTAAAAGTCGGGATTGCTCTAGGATCTATTCTTTTGAAATCTATTAAGAGGGTTTCCTCTCCGCTCACCCCATGGTGTGTGTTCTTTCATTCTTTGTGTTCCCATAGCTATTTCCACTGTGTCTTTCAAGTCGCACAATGCAGTGATGAGGAGAGGGAAACTGGCTGAGAATTCTGAAGATTGGAAGATTGGGTCTCTGCCAGAAAGTATGAGCCTGCTTCCCCCTTTACTCATCTACTTGCTCAGTTCCCTGAGGACTGGAAAGGTTGAGGCTGGAAAAGATAGGAGGGTTATCTTTTGTCAATAGAAGCAAGTGAACACATAGGTTTGCACATTTTGAGCAGTATTATTCAGTACGATAAAAGGAAATTCTCTCATACAGCAGATCCCTGAAAATTCATATGCATGGAAACAGCAAATTGTTCTGAGCATTTTAAAAAAGACTCATTATTATTATTTTACCTGAAACTCTGATTCTTTCTTACTTACTCCCTAGCCCCTGGTATCTTTCTCCAAGATAGAAAAGGACTATCCTCTGTCCTTCAGGAAAGAAGATAGTGGCCTCCTATTTAACTGTATTCTCATGAAAGCCAAGCCAGCAGCAGCATGCTTTCCCCGTGGGGAGGAGGGGCACCCCCTGGGAAAGCCTGCTTCTAGAGAGAAGCCCAGAGGGAGTCAGAGAGACCTCTCAGGGGCTTTGCTTTTCAAAGCTGCTCTTGCCTTTTGGGGAGAAAGAGGAGGATCAGACGGTGGAAGTTCCCACACAGCACTTCCAAATTCTGCTTAGGACTTTATTGCTGCAGAACCAAGACTGCAATACACAATAGGCATGCCCATTTTGTCAAGTGGAAAAAAAAAAAAAAAAAGGCCTACCCTCTCCAAGATTTAGAAACAAAAGCCCAGGACTGTGGAAGCAGAGCAAACAGAACACCATAACTGTATCACCTTCTTTTCCAAGGAAAACTGACCAAATTCATGCATGTTGAGAATTTCTGGCAAGGTCTCCAATGAACTACTGTCAATGATTTACCTCTGGGGAGTGTTCCTAGGGCACTTGTTCATCATTTGCGTTTACCCTCTATTCTGTTAAAACTTTTTATAAAAATCTATACACAAGTTTTATTTAAAAAAAACTAGTAATTTGGCTTTTAAACTTTTGAGTTATTACAATTTTTAAATGAGTTATCTTGCTACTTAACATAGAGAGGTAAAAAGAAGCACTAAAGGAAATTCCTTGTTCCCTCCTCTTCTATCCCAAGATTAAAAAGTCAGACGTGTCTCTTAAGATAGAAAGAGGAACTGTATGATGGTGGCTGTTATGGTTTAGATGTGGGTCCCCCAAAAGCTCATGTGTGAGACAACGCAAGAAGGTTTGGAGGAGACATGATTGGTTTATAGCCTTAATCTAATCAGCAAATTGATCCCTGAGAGATTAAATGAGTGGTAACTGGAGGCAGATGGGGTGTGGCTGGAGGGAGTGGTTCATTGGGGGTGTGGCTATGGGTATATATTTGTAACTGGCAAGTGGAGACCTCTCTCTCGGCTTTCCGATCTTCGTGTCCACCGTTCCCCTCTGCCATATTCTTCTGTGGTGATATTCAGCCTCACCTGGGCCCCTGAGGTATGGTACTGGACTTCTATGGACTGACACCTGCAATGGTGAGCCCCTAAATAAACTTTTCCTCCCCTACATTGTTCTGGTCTGGTCTTTTAGTCACGGCAGTGAAAAAGCTGACTAAAACAGTGGCCATTTAGAAGCAGGAGAAATTGGATCTGAACACAGTTGTTACAAACATGGATGCCTTTGGTTGGATTTATCCTCTTCTTTCTTTTTCTATTCTGGGACTTTCTTGTATGCTTTTTATTTCTGGTAACAGTGTTCCTACAACCAAAAGGAGCTCTGGGCCCTGCCTTCCAGGATGCCATTGTTTCTTTGAGTTCCTGAGGTCTCCCTCCCACAGGATTGCATACATCTCAGGTATCAATGAGATTTCTTCCTTCTGTTTCAATATCTGCATGTAAATTGAAAGCTAAAAAGCATGCTGGTTAGAATGTACAAAGGCTAGGAGCAGTTCATCCCCTTCAATTTAGAGCCCTAGATACAAATCAGGACTTAGAAGAAGGGAGCAGGGAAAATGGATGGAATTCATGGGCATAGTCTCATTTTACAATTAAACATAGAAAACCCGAATGGACATATGGATATTTCTCATGGATGATGAAATAACATCTGAAGTATTCCTTGATTTTTACAATTGAAGAACTCTGTAGAAGTTGTATGTACCTATTTCTTCTGCAAAATCACATCATCACTTATGGACTCATGAGGAGTTTCCCATTTAAAGGACTCTAGGAATATTTTTATATAACTCATTTCATTGATTTTCCTTTTAAAAAAATATCCCTGCAGTCTTTTTTATTCTATTCATTCTTCCTTACCATCAAATAGATTTATTTATGATGTTTTCATCTTAAAACAAAGAAAGGAAGCTCTCCCACATCTCCTCCAGCCCTCTCTTCTTCCCTTCACAGCTAAGATCCTTCAAGAGGTAGGTCTCCCCCAGGTTGTCACCCCTATCCATATGAACTCCTGTGAGCATGCTTTAGGTTTTCTTTTACCTGACCCTGCAGGGTTCTTGCTGGAACACCCTCCTCCTTGAAATGTTTTTCTCACTGGACTCATGACTTTATTCTTTGCCAGGTTTCCTTCTACTTCTCCTGTTCCTTCCTGTTCTCCTTTTTGTGCTCTTCAACTTCAAATATTAGCACTTAATATCTGGACTTCAGTTTTTTTTTTTTTTCACTCCCTTTGGGATCACATTCATCCATTCCGATATTTCTTAAGTGATTAGTGTGAATACAGAATCCCTTTGAGCTTATGGTCTAGAGGTAATGATTTTGACATACATGCTATTGACCGGTGAGATTAGCAGTCAAGCCCAGATCTTTCTGTTGAGTTCCAGACTCATAGAACCAACACCTCCTGGGGCATTTTTACTTAATGTGTCTCATAGCCACTACCACAAACTAATATGCTAAAAACAGAATTGGTGCTGGGATGGTGGTGGGTGTTTGTAATCCCAGCTACTCAGGAAGCTGAGACAGGAGACTGGTGAGTTCAAGGCCAGCCTTGGCAATTTAGCCAAACTCTGTCTCAAAATAAAATATAAAGGGCTATGGATGTGACTCAGTGGTAGAGTGCCCCTGGGTTTAATCCCCACTACTGCAAAAACAATAACAATAAAAATCACAATTGTTCCTTTTTCCATCCCTACCCTAAACACTCTCCTTCTTGGAGGAGACATACATGCCAATGACTTCTTTGAAGGGTTGGTGACTTCTTTTACTAAGTCATCCAAAGTCAGCAACATGGGAGAATTTTGTGGTTCTTTTTTTCTTCATTGTGCATCGAATTTGTCACCCAGGTCAATTGTTCTTTTTGAACGTGACTCGAATCTGCCCTCTTTGCTCCCCATCCCCAACATGTCCACCTTAATTCAGACCTTAATTATTTCTTGCATAAATGGTCTTCCTGCTTCTACATCTACCCTTTTATTTCTTTTCCATATTCCCAAATACTTGTGACATGCAAGTATGATCGTGTCACTTGTCCACTTAAAAACCTTTGTTTCCTGTTGCTTGCTGGACAGTATCCAAACTCCTTAGCGTTACATAGTAAGCAAAATATTAGGTTCATATAACATTGTAGTACTCTTCCCTTCTCATGAACTTCCATACCAGCTATGTTATTTGTACTATGCATTTATAAATAAGTACTAGCAAATTACCTTGACATGAAGGCTGTTCTCAGGCCTTTGGGTCTTTGCATGAGCTCTTCCCTCTTTCTGGGAATGCTTTTCCTTCTCTTAACAGTCTAATTTCCACTTTTTCCCTAAGATGGAGCTTAATGTTATGTTCACCAGGAAGCTTTCAAAAAACTACCAGTGCAGGTGAGATGCTCCCCTGTGAGGTATCCTGTTGCCTTACATGTCAAGATCTTGTGTATTCTAGACACTTGGTAAGTGTTTATTGAATGAATTAACTAGTGAAAGCTGACCTCCTAATTTATTTTAGAATCATAGGCTGGTAATACTAAAAGGGATCTTAATGAGTTCCAAGCTTACAGGGGAAAAAAACAAAGCTAGTAAGTAGATCTTGTGGCTCCTATTTTTTTTTCTCCTTTTCATACTTTCGGAAATATATTTCTATATTTCACAGCTGCTTAAGGTGAAGTATCTTTGTTACAAAGTTTTACCTAGAGAGTCATTTGAGGGCATTAGCATAGTGACTGTAGCAGGAGATCCCTAACACTCCCAGGACTCTCCTGGGCTCAGCTCATTAGTGCACACCTAGGAATGCACAGCACCCCTTGCCGTTGTTTAGCATGCGCCTTTATTTGGTGACATAGCTATTTTAAAACTAAGCTTCCTTCAAAGGGAGCAGGTAATATGCTTTTCTCAGGTAAGAATTTGGTTCCTCCTTTCCTTTTTTTTTTTTTTTTTTCCCTTTGGTAGTCTTTTCCTTCTAATCATCATTGTTATCACCTACAGAAGAGAACCAATTAGCAAAGAGGTTGCTGACACACTGGAGACCAGCCAAAAAAAAACAACAATATGGGTTAGAGGGCATATGTTTAAGAAGCAACAAAAATAATTTGGCATGCATAGCCCAGAAGAATGGCAGGAAAACAAGGATATGGTGATTTATAAATAACTAAGAGCTACTAAAAAGAAAAGGAAAAATTATATTGGACATGGTCAAAGTGATCAAGACAAAGGAAGGGTGAAATAAGAAAAACGTACAGGGTTTTGTGGGAAAGACATGCATTTTAAAGCTACTCATTTTCAGAAGTATCCTAATGGCTAGTTCCATTAGGTCTCATAAAATGCTCTGCCAAACAAATAGATAAGTTCTTCGGTACAATAAGTTTAGTTAGTATTTCAAAATATGCTTCCCTGCTCTGTTAGAGTCACATTACACAATAGAGGCACCAAGAAAACTTGCTCTAAAGGAATCTGTTTAACTTTCCTGCCCAGTATTCCTCCAACTTCTATAATTCCAGAACCTTCTTTCACAGAACGCTATTAACATTCTGCGGAACTAGTGCACTATGAAACAATTTTGGGAAATGCTGCCCCAAATATTGAGCAAAGAAAGTCTTTCAGAGAGTGAGGCAGAATGCTTGGAATTCATTCCAAGTTGCTCCCTTTCCTTAATCCGATCCAGCATCTTTGCATGTGAAATGCACATTGTAATAATAGATCTAACATTATGGCCCCATTTCTATTTTGAGTTGAGGAAAATAGGTTAAAATTTTCTCTTTAAAACATGGCTTTATTTTTTGGTAAAAATAACCACTAGGTCTCCCTGGCAGCATTGCCACCTGTCTCAGCAGAGCTCAATGTCAATCAGCAACCAGCAATGCCAGGAGTGTTTTCCTCTGGGTGTAGCTAGCTCTGTCTTCATCATCTGTGTGATTTCCCTAGCAGGGACATTGACACACAGTAGGCACCCAAACTGTCAGTGAAGAGGTGGGTGTGCATTATAGATTTGGGTACCAACAGTTTTACACAAATAAAATGGGGACCCAGAATACCATAGGAAAGAATGTATGGAATTTTTATAGGGAAAAACAAAACAAAACAAAACAAAAACAAACCATAAAAACCAACAGCAGTCCTGGAAGGACTAAGTGACTTGGCTAATGGTAACCTAGCTATTTGATGCAGCACCTTGGCCAGACTCAGCTCCTCTGACTTATAATTTTGTATTTTTTTCTAACATGTATAACTTGTGTCTGGAAACTTATTTTTTAAATCTAAAATTCAAATGAAAGTTGAAAAAAAAAATTTTTTTTTTTTTTTTTTTTTTTTTTTTTTTTTTTCCCCCTGAGAACTGGGCTTGAGCTGTGCTAAAGGGAATTGTGCCAAGAAATCAAGGTCTGGGGTTTTCTTTCCCTGGAATGGCGGAATCTGGGCAAGAAAGTAAGCAGTGGTCCCAGTTGGAATCTGAAGCTACCAGGGCCCAGGCAATGAAGGAGCGATGAAAGCTGAAATGCAAACATGGCGTGGAGCGGTGCCGTGCTGCCACACGCGCCTCATCTTCAGCTCTACTTATTTACACACCCAGTTTTGGAGCAGCAGCACTATCATAAAAAAGTAGGTCTAAATACAGCTCAAGCTACGAAGGCTTGAAAAGATGAGCCACTTGCTTTTCCTTTGTGATTTGACTGAGCTGCTCAGCCTTCATTATAATACACAATTCCAGGGACAGGAATGGAGAAAAATACCATTTGTGCCTGATGGGAACCTACGTTCAAAATAAGTCAGATACTCCAAGGGTAAAATATTTGCTTCAATTATTTATTAATATTCTAAAAAATGACTTTTTATAGGGAGATGCTGTCAAATTGGAAACACAGTCTCTTAAACTCCTTTGTCATTTTATTTTATTACTTTTTTCTTTTTAGGGAGTGCTGGGGGATAGAATCCAGGGCCTCAAGCATGCCAGGCATGCGCTCTACCATTGAGCCGCATCCCTAGGCCTCTCTTTGCCATTTTAGGTATAGTTATGATATTTTTAGAGAGGGAGAATTTCATGTCAGAAGATTTTGTAAAGCACTCTTTGAATCCTTTTGTCCATTTTCATTTTTAAATTTTAGTTGTCAATGGACCTTTATTTATTTATTTTTATGTGGTGCTGAGGATGGAACCCAGTGCCTCACACATGCCAGGCGGGCACTCTACCACTGAGCCACAGCCCCAGACGATGTCCATTTTCATTTGAAGTTATGAAGGTACTGAATGGATCATCAGGTCCTTTCCTGGACTCCCAGTTTGCCCTCTCGACCTAGTCTTGTGAATGACAATGTGAACCTCTCGTTTGTTTTTTATTCTCGGCCATGCCAGCCCGTATATTTTCTTTAATATTCGATTTGATAGCTGCACACTGTACTTTCATAATATTTCATTTGGATAATAATAACAGCAATTGTCCCTAACACTAGCACTGTGCTGACCTCACTGTTCAATGTAAATACTTGTTGAAAAGCACTGGATACCTAAAATAGAAGTTCCTTTTCTGGGAATGGGAATCAAATGTGCAAAGAGATCTTCCTACCATTTGTTTACAGAAATCTGCCATCAAGAAGACTCTGTAGATTAATAAATCAGAGGTCAACACTTTTCCTGGTGTAGAGGACTGTTCTTTTTCCCAGTCCTTACCCCTGATCCTTGACACTGGTCCACCTGCCAGCAGGGAAAAGGCATTTGGTCCTCACCATTGGAATTAGCAGGGCTTGGCTATGGAAACTGGGCCACTTAAATTCTGCATCTAGTCTCCCATGCTGCTTTTTCTGCACATTTTCTCAACAGTGCGAGGTCAACTCCTGTCCTTTTTTATTTCTCCTTGCTAGATAAACTTTTTCATTATTCCAATACTTGATGATATAGATTTAAGTGAAACTAACACATGCGATAGCCCCTTATTAGGGGCTTTCCTGCTGAAACAAGGCCTGAGGAAGTGTGTAGAGGCAGAGGGCTGCTGGGTTTGGAGTGGAACAGATTTGCTTTGGGCCTGTTTATTACCTGCCTTGTGCAAGTCACTTACCTTTGGGACGCCTCCATATTTTGGTGAGTTCAGCGGGATTAACTCCAGCAGCTCCAAACCAACTCATAGAATTTTCAGGGGAACGACAATAAAGACTAACAGATTTGAAGGACGTTTAGAATATTGAAAAGAATTAAACAAACATAGCAGAAATGATTGATTTTGCCACGTAGATGTCTGCTGACCATACTCTTACAGTTTCAACAAAAAGATCTACAGAAAGCAACAGTTTCCTGCTGAATGAAACACAGCTTTGGATAATAAGCACATTGACATTTAAAAAGACTATACTTTGGAAAAACAGAAATATGAGTTTGAGTCCTATCTGGGCAAACTGGGGCAGATGATTTAGCATTGGTTTCTTTATATCACCCTTGTGGGGGTGAAAGGAAATAAGGAATAGAAAATACCAGTGGAGTTGACTGCAGTTACTCAGGGCCCTTGGACTCAGTGATGTACATATTCTTGCAGAATAGAACTAGGAACCCAACTAAGGTTCATTCTTTTCCCATTGCACAGATTCTTATGATGAGTTAACACTTCTTTTAAACAAGATGCTAGCTCTGCCTGCAGAACCCTTATTGCTTGCTATCAGATTGAGGTGGGTTGGTCTTGGATCTCACTGAGAGTATGCTACAGTGCATCCTTTCCATATCAGACATACTAAATTATTTGATTTTCACTTTACCAACAAGATACATTTTGTAGTGAAGATTTTTTTGGGGGATTCAATGATGAATAAACTCTTCCAACACATATGAAAGGCTCAACCTGATTAAGGTAATATCTGAAAGAGAATACTTAAGCTTGGATTCATTCTACATTCTAGAGAATGTAGGGCTCCATCCTTCCTTTCCAATTTAGTCAGAAATGATGGAATCCAAGAGTCAGGGATGAAGATGTACCTGTTCAGTTTTGTTATTTTTTAGATGAGGATGCTTAAGTGACTTGCTAGACACTGATTGCCAACTAGCATTGTGAGTTTTAATTTTGATGAGATTCTAAGTAGCTGGGCCATTTCCTCAGCTCCCCCATCCTTGCCCCCTCCAGAAATTTGTTAAACAAGGAAGGATAGATACACACACTAAAAACCTCTTCAAGTGTTGTTTCCTGAAAAAAAAAAAACAAACAACAACAACAACAAAAACCCTGGTTTTTCCACAGAAAAGGGTGTGCTATTTTCTTAGAGTAAAACTTAAAAACAAAACATGCCACAACATTGTCTGGAGAACTCAGAGCCTACCTCAGGACCCTCATATGTCTTCTCGGATGTCTGGAAGTGTCTCTTTCTTTCAGGTGCCTTTGGTCTTCTCTGGTTTGATTTCCTAATCATGTGCTTCAGTTTAATATGATAAACTACCTCAAATCCTTTTGAAAGTGAGCAGGTTGTATATCTTGAATAAATACAATTACTGCAGCCACTCTAAGCTTGGCTTTGGGCTCTTGTCTTAGTGATCTGTAACCTCTCTCCCACACTTCCTGATGTGGGTTGCCGTGACTGCTTCCCCGAGGCTCCTATAAGCTCTGGCTGCATCCCCTAGACAGCTGCGAATGCACTAGGGAGAGACAGTGTTTCAGCTTTCACTTCCCCTAAAGGTGGAATAGGTGGGGACAAGCAGTGTGATAACTGGAAATATATTTTATTATCAATTTAATAGACAACTGACCTTCTGTCCTCTTTCAGGAACTGGGATGAAATGTTGCTTGAAGTTATATGAATTATCCCCTATGATAATTATCCCCTGAGACTATAAAGCTCCCCCCACCCAAGTACTCAAACCGGACACTTTGTTATTGCAAACTTTTCCTTTTCTGTTGTGCAATCAGATAATCACTCAACCTGTGAACTTCTACCCTTTAAACCAGTGTTTTCAAGCCTGGAACCACATTAGAATCACCTGGGAGGCTTTGTAAAGGTGGTGGCTGGGACTCACCTCCTGATTCAGTGGCCTGGATGTAGGACCTGGGCATCAGGGTTGCTTGTTTTTGTTTTAACTCCCCAGGGCATTATAATGTGCATTCAGGGTTGAGAACCATTGGTCTGAGCCTAGATTTAAATCAATCTTACCTTTGCTACAAATGCTATCATTTTGTGGGTGCATGGCTTCATCATTCCTCTCTTGGACTAGTAAATAGCCTCATAGCTGATTTATCCGCCTTCTGTCCTCTCTGAGCTCTCTGTCACTCTGTCTCTTTATAACACCAGTTTGATTTTCAAAATTTTTAGCCTCATGTCCCAAAGCACCCCTTGCCTTCATATGCAGATCCTCTTACCTGCCAAATGGCAATCACCAGCATTTATTAAGGAGTCACTGCATGTCAAGCCCTGTGCTAAACATAATTATAGTACTTCATTTGATCCTCACAGCAACCCAAGAAGTAGGTGGTAGTGTTATCCCTATGTTTCAGAGAGGAAATTGAGATTCCCAGAGGTGAAGTAAATTGCCCAGAGATGGTAGGTGATGGAGGCGGAATTTAAATGCAGATCTATCTGTGCTCTTAACCATTACAGTGTTTTACTACTTGTCTAAGTTAAAGACAGAAGAATGAACTTGGGTTTATAGCCTCTCCTTTCAGAGATCCTACTAAAATATTTGAAAGGATAAAAGAGGTTTAAACTTGCAAGTACAAAGGGAGTAGGAGAGAGGACACTAATCAAAATACTTCAATCATATTTCAAAAGACAGAAAAGAGGTGGATGAGAGATGTCTTACATAACTAGATGGAGGATACTGTACCTTAAAGGACATGCTAGGGAGGGGTACCACAAGGAGAGGGGTACCACAAGTCCTGTAGAAATCCAGAAGCTCAGGAATTGTGATTGAGTACAGCAGCGAGTGAGGGAAGTTGAGTATATGAGGAATAGTTTACCCACCTTGCTTACATCCCAGGCATGGGACCCCAGCAGCTGTATAGGTATAATCACCCCCAGGCAGAAGGCAGATCTGCTATTTGGGGAAACAAAAGATAAGAGGCTCAGGATTTGGGGGTGACATGCACAGCATGGCAGGAGTCTGGCTTAGCACTGTGAGGGGACTCATTGCAAATCTGCCCGTGGAATGGGGAGACTCCATCCCCTCTTCTTCTTGTGCTCCTCCACTGCAGGTAGCCAGGCAGACAGGACATTGGAGGAGCCCATGGAAAAATGGAGCAGTTGCTGCAGAAAGATGATTGCACACTTGCATTTGGCGTCCTCCAAGAGGACTACTTCTTAACCAGTCACCCCAAAGTATATTAGCATGGAATGGGCTAATGAATGAGTTTCTTATTGCTGTTGTAACAAATTACAATAAACTGAGAGGCTTAAAACAACATAAATTTAGGAGCTTTCAGCTCTGTAGATCAGAAGTTGAACATATCTCCTGGGCTAACATCCAGGACTTAACACGGCTGTGAACTTTTCTGGAGACTGGAGCTTCTAGAGGCTGCTGCTTTTCCTCAGCTCAAGGTCTCCTTTCTTCATGTTCAAAACCAGCAATGCTGGCAGAGTCCTGCTCATACTGCCTTTTCCCCAGCTTTCTTCTGCCCTCCTACCCCTTTGAAGGCCTGGGAAATTACATCAAGCCATCTGGGGCCATCCAGGCTACTCTCCCCTGAAAGTCAGCTGGGTATCTACCGGAATTCCTCGTGCTATCTTAGTTCCCCTTGGCTATAGCACATAACAAGCTCATAGATTCTTGGGATAGGAGCATGGACATCTCCAGGAGCCATTATTCTGCCTTCCACACTCCCCAACATTAAAGAGAAGGAACAAAAACAAAGGGAATCTGAGATCTTGCCATAGCCAATAGGTATCTGAGGAGGTAATGACGACTAAATGTATTGTGGGATCCTAGATGAAATTCTGGAACAGCACATTAGGTGAAAATTTAGAAAATCTGGGTAAAGCATGGGTTTGTATTAATAATATATCAATACAAGTTCATTAATTCTGACAAATGTACCATACTAGTAAATATTAATATTATTAATTAATTTGTTAATAATTAATAGGGGAAACTGGGTGTGGCATATGTGTAAAATTTTTTTTACTATCTTTACATATTTTCTGGAGATCTAAAATTATTCTAAAATAAAAAGGACTATTTTTAAAAAAGGAAAATTAGGTAGGTTTCAGGGTGGGACAGGAGTGAAGATATGCGGGAGAGGCTTCTTAATTATAATCTCTAAATTACATTTTTAAAACATGTACATATATTATTCTGACAAACATCAAAATATTAAAAAGTGTATTTATATATAGTTTCTTTGTTCTGTGTCTTCCTTCTGAGATGCCTTCTCCTCATCTTTGTCTAGTAAATCTTTCTCAAAACTTTAAGACCCAGGTCAAAGGCCTAAGATTCTGGGAAGTCTGTATCAGCTCCTCCAAGCAAAGTTACCAGCCCCCCACTTCGTGTTACCTGTGCATTTGCACCAGCTATTATGATCATAAACATACCACACTGCATTATTATTAACTGTTTAGTGTCCGTCTCTCCTACTCGGGTGTGAACACCTTGACGGCAGAGACTGTCTTATTCACCTTATCATATGGAGTTAATAACCATGAAAAATGAATCAATGAATCAACAAGCGAATATATTAAATGGAGGGACAATACACTGGAGAACCACTGGTTTATTTGG
The DNA here is from genome assembly GCA_025594165.1 of Tamias sibiricus. Lineage (NCBI taxonomy): Eukaryota > Metazoa > Chordata > Mammalia > Rodentia > Sciuridae > Tamias > Tamias sibiricus. The sequence goes on from CM046666.1 coordinate 97,596,278, forward strand.
TATTCTTTAAGTCTAAAAAAGTTGCACTTAATATTCCTGATAACTACAAAAGTTATCATGTGTAAATATGAGATCGATCAGATTTAAAAAAAATTACTGTCTTGGAACACACAGAGGGGAGATAAGCTGGTGCCTAAATATTGGGCTTGTCTTCAAAAGAAAAGCATGTCTGAGTTGTATATGAACTAAATATAAGATAATCAAAAAGTACCTACAAGACAACAGGTAGCGCTGGGGGTGTAGCTTAGTGGTAGAGTACATATAAACCTCTGGGTTTGATCTCCAGCATTAGAAAGTAAGAGAGAAAGAAAACATGCTATTGTATTCAGTACAACTGGGAAGAAAATAAATATATCATTTTGTCTTATAATAATATGAAAGAATAAATTATATGTGTACCTAATGATATAAAATATGTATTGAAAACATCTATACAATTAAGGCAATAGTATACTGCATAGAAGATTCAAACAGGAAAGAGCCCTGTGTACACAGTGTTTTAAACCTTGCCTTGTCTATTCATATTTCTGTAACATCTTAATTCTTCCTTTTTTTTTTTTTTTTTTCTTTTTTTGCTACATGGTGATTGAACCCAGGGGCACTCAATCATTGAGCCACATCCCTAGCCCTTTTTAATATTTTATTTAGAGACAGGCCCTCACTAAGTTGCTGAGGCTGCCTTTGAACTTGCAACCCTTCTGACTCAGCCTCCTGAACTGCTGGGATTACAGGCATGTGCCACAGTGCCCAACTATTCCTCGTTCTTACAGAGTAACATTCATCTAAAATCATCCAAGATGTGCCTGCCTCTGAGCTCACCTTCCCTTCCTGCCTTTGGGTTCCCAGAAGGCCCAGCCTGCTCTTTCCTGTCTCAGGAGCCCTGGGCTCATCCCCTATTCCTGGCCTGATCTTTCCTGCTCTTTGTGTGTCTATCCTTTGTGTGTCTCAGCTCAAATCCCCACCTCCTTCCTGCAGGGAGATCTTCCCTGACCATCTCCTCTGAAGTAGCAACACCTCCAGCTTACTCTTTCTTACATCACCCTAGGTTCTTTATTGCATGTATCACCATCAGTAATTATCATGCTTATTTATTTGTTTGTTTTTCAGATCTCAGCTTTTAAGTGTGTGTTTATGTTTTGTCTATCTCTCTGTTAGAAAATAAGCACCACCTCTGCCCCAGATAACTAGTGTGCCCCAGAGTTCAAGTATAAAGACTTGAGAGCTTCCCCACCCTCCGCTGGGCCCTAATAAATGGATCAGGGAAAGGGCAGAAGGCAGGAGAGGGGAGCTACTTAGCTCAATATTCTGTCTTTGGTTTCCTGAGTAGCTCAGGCCTGAGGCGGGCAATGTCTAAAGAGCCAATAATTAAGATTCACTATTTTCTTCTCTTTGGGTATGACCCAGCCTTCACCCAATCCATACCATGTGACCTCATGAGTGATTGGCAGACCCTGAAATTTCAAGGGCTTTTCAGGAATGCATCGCGTGCAAAATGAGACTACCTTCTAATCTGCAAAATGCCTGCTCGTAGGCACTTAACACGGCCTGAAAATTGTTTCTTGCTTTCTTTACTTGTCTTTTATCTTGAATAGGCTCTTTGCTGCCCTGGGATTCCAAGGCCTGCCATTTCTGTGGGCAGCAGGGAGAACTTCTGAGCCTGCTTCTTGCAGCAGGAAACACCTTCCAGACTTGGGCCCCAGAGACAATGTGTTCCCAGTTGAGCGGAAACGTGTGCATCATTATGCCTTCTAACAAATATTGCTCTTTAACCCTCTCATTCTCATTTGTGCTGCCTTAAGAAAAAGAAAAGAAGGAAAGCAACAGAAAGGGAAATGGTTCATAATAAAATTAATAAGATACAAATTTGGGTATTCAGAAGGTAAGAGGTGATGCAAACTTCCAGCAGCAGTGTCTAATTGCAGTCAGATTGCAGCAGTAGGAATGGACATAGGACTTGAAGGATTAAACAAACAAACAAACAAACAAACAAGTAAACATGAATGATGTTTAGCTTCAAAACCATTTAAAGAAATTCAGATTCAAGTGATTTAGTAATATGGCCATGTACCGGGTAAATTAGAAACCATTAAAGTGGTAGAAATTTAGATTTGGTAGGGCTGAGGACAAAATAGTTTCTCTGAATGATATAGATTGTTGAACATTAGAGAAACTTCTGGAGAGAATAGTTCACATGGGAACCATCAAATTGGCCTCAGTGATTGCCCTGATAATCCCATGTTTGAAAAGATATTCTAAAGAAATATTTGGAAGAAAGAAGAGCTTCTTTGCACTAAGATGTTTATAGCTATTCTGTTTATAGATGAAAAACACCAAAACTGCCTGGACACAATGAAAATGTCCTATATTAGGTAACAAGTAGAATTTGGTATATTTAATATCTTGACATCAAATAATAGATACAGGGACTGTGTGGACATGTGAGAAGGTGATTTCTAAAAAGCATTAAAATATAGTGGTGCATGCCTGTAATCCCCGCTGCTCAGAGGATGAGGCAGGAGGATTGCAAATGTGAAGCCAGACTGAGCTACTTGGTGAGGTCCTAAGCAATTTAGTGAGACCCTTACTCAAAAAAAAAAAAAAAAATACTAAATTAAATTATAAAGGGTTGGGGATGTAGGTTAGTGGCAAAGTGCTCTTGGGTTCAATCCCCAGTACCAATAAATAAATAAATGAAACATGGTATTATATAGTGATTAAAGTTTTGTCCATAGATCTTGAAGAACATAATCACATAAACTGAGTATCAGCAGTGGTTATTCATGAAAGTGGAAGGGGAATTATTAGGGAAGAGAAAAGAGTCAAGGGTCTGGGTAAGGGTTGGGGGAAGAAGGAACTAGGGAGGAGGACATCAAAAAAGTTATTCATTGCATGAATATTCCTAACTGTAATGTCTATGGTGTATCTTGTACTTTTTATCAAATTAAAATGAACTTTCATCACTTCAGGGGAAAAAAAGTGATCATAAATGTTTGTATTGCATATTTATGGAAATGGGATAACTCAGTTTTAAAAATGTAATTGTCTGGATATTTGCTTATCTTTTACTGTAATGCTGGCTAAATATATTCTAATTGAAAACTCTAGCAAATAGAATTTTAAAATAAACTTCCTATCCAGGGGTGTGTCGATTTGCCCTGTCTGCATGGTCAGAATGATTAAGTTATCATGTGCCCCGTCGCAGGTGATGATGGAGGAACACACTACTCCATGCACGACCAATCTCATAGGCACCAAGGAACCAGCAGAGAGTGAAAACAGTCCACTAGTATTTCTTCCTTCTTCTGTCTTAATAACTAGCTCCCAATTTTTAGCAGAGCACAGTCACATGGAGTAAAGCCAGCATTTTCTCCCTTCCTTCGCATGTACATATAATTAGGTAATAGAGTTCTGGTTAATGCCATGTGAACAGATGTATTTTAAGTAACTTTCAAGAAGTGTTCTAAGGGTAGAGGGTTGTTTGTTTGTTTGTTTGTTTGTTTTTATCCCCCTTTCTACTTCCAGCTCTCTGGAAAGCAGACAGGATGGCTAGAGCTTCAAGAGTTCTCGTGGATCAAGAGATGGATGCTAAATGCTGAGAAGAGCAAAGTAACAAGATAGAAACCTATTCCCTGAGATACCCTGGAATGCCACTTGAACCCTAGCTGCACAACTCCAGAAATTTAAAGTCAATAAAATCTTGTATGGCCATACTGCAGTTCATTTGGATTATTTTACTCCCAGAAAAATTGTATCTCAAGTAATAGTAGCTTTTTCCAGTTTACTTAAAAATCTGTAAACTTGTTTCTTAATTTAAAAAAGAGTGGGTTAGACTAGATCATCTTTAAGCTTTCTCACTACTTTAAACATTTCTTAAAATCTAAAGTGGACATTTGTTATGTGCCAATGAATGATTAAAACATTTTCCTCAAGAATTAACTAAAACTTTTAAAAGAACATATAGCTAAGCAAAAGGGAGAAATGATTTATAATCCATCTCCCTACATGCACTCTGTTAATATTTTGCATGTATTGTAGTCATTGTTCTATATGTACATGTCACACCTATTTTTTGTAGCTCACTTTCCCATTCACTACACTGTACACATTTCTTATTCATTTCTTCTAAAGATATTTCCCCCCTTTTATTTGTGCATTTTAATCATACAGAATAATGAATTAGTATAATTTAAGGTCTGGTATAGTGATGCCACCTGCTTCACTCCTCTTGCTAAGGATTGCTTTAGCTGTTCTGGGTCTCTTATTTTTCCAGATGAATTTCATGACTGCTTTTTCTATTTCTATGAGGAATGTCATTGGGATTTTGATTGGGATTGCATTAAATCTGTATAGTGCTTTTGGTAGTATGGTCATTTTGACAATATTAATTCTGCCTATCCAAGAACAGGGTAGATCTTTCCATCTTCTAAGGTCTTCCATAATTTATTTCTTTATTGTTCTGTAGTTTTCAGAATAATGAATTATATTGTGGCATATTTGTACATGAAAATAATAACACACTTTGATCACATCTACTCTCCTGTACCTTTGCACACCCTGCCCCAGCCCCCTTTTCTCTAATAGTCTCCTTGCTACTTTCATGGCTCTTTTCTTTCTTTCCTAGATTCTGTCATATTTTGTTTAACAATATGATCTCTGGTTCTCCACAGATCATTTTTAAAGAATTAGCTTTATTCCACATCAGGAGTGATGTGCCATATTTAACCAATCCCATAGTTTTGAACATTTAAGAAGTTTTCATATTTTCTGTTATTGTAAATGCTACTGTTATGTATCCATTTTTAGACTTATCATTTACCTAATGATAAATTTCTAGGTTCAAAGGTGGTCAGAGTGCACATCAGAACTCTGTGCCATTTTCTCCATTCCATCCTTCCTCACGGATGTATAAGAGCGCTACATTCCCGGCACCTTTACTAACATAAACTCTGTCCATTTATTCAGAGTTTCATTTATGTTCCTTAAATTTTTAAAACCATGTCAAGATATACATAACAAAATTTGTACCTTTAACTATTTTCATGTGCACAATTCAGTGGCATTAGGAACCTTCACAATGTTGGAATTCAACAACTTATTATTCATCTCCAAAATGTTTCACCATCAAAAACTGCCTGTGGCAACCATGCCATATTTTTAAAATATTTATTTATTTGCTTTTAGTTGTACACAATGGGCTTTTTATTTGTACATGGTGCTGAGGATCGAACCCAGGCCGCGCATGTGCTAGGCGAGCAATCTACTGCTGAGCCACAACCCCAGCCCAACCATGCCATATTTTATGTTTCTATGAATTTGACTATTCTAAGTATCTCATATGAGTGAACTCAAAACTGTGTTTATTTGTTGTGTTGTGACTGACTTAACTTCACTTAGTGTAAAGTTTTCAAGGTACATCCATGTTGTGGTTTGTGTCAGAATTTTTCTTTTCCTTTTTAAGTTTGAATATATATATATATATATATATATATATATATATATATATATACACACATATATATATATATATAGTATGTATATATCACATTTTTATTCATTGATCCATCAGTGGCCACTTGGATTGCATCCATCTTTTGGCTTTTTGTTATGAACATGGGTGTATAAAAATATCTGTTTGAGTCATTGCTTTTCAATTCTTTTGGGTATATGGTAATTCTTTTGCTCCATCATATTGTAAGTCTATGTTTAAATTGTTAAGGAGATGCCATACTGTTTTCTGCATTTGCACCATTTTACATTTCCATCGATAGCACATAGGAGTTCCAATATCTCTACATCCTGGCCAACACTTATTTTCCATTTTTAAAAATATAGTAACCATCCTAACAGGTGTGGGGTAAGATGCTATTTCATCATGGTTTTAATTTACATTTCCCTAATGGTTAATTATTTGGGCATCTTTTTATGTGCCTATTGGCCATTTGTGTATCTTTTTTGGAAAAATGTCTATTCACATCCTTTGCTTATTTTTATTTGGGTTTAATTGTTAAATTAGAGAAGATATTTGTATATTCTGAATGTTAACCCCTCATCAGATATATTATTTGTAACTCCTATTATTTCATGGTTGCCTTTTTACTCTTGGGTGAGTTCTTTGATGCATAAAATTTCTGGATTTTGATCGAGTGCTATTTATTTTTTCTTCATTGCTGTGCTTTTGATATTATATGCAAGAAATCGTTGCAAATCCAATATCATAAAGATTTTCTACATGTATTCTTCTAGAAGTTTTAGTTTTAGTTCTTATGTTTAGGCCTTTGATCTATTTTGAGTTTTAGGTTTTTTTATTTATAGTGTAAGGTAAAGATCCAACTTCATTCTTTTGCATGTAAATATATCTTAGCTAAATTCTAATTTGGCTATTTTATCCATATAGTTTCTGCATTTAAAAAAAATATTTATTTATTCTTGCTGGGTGCAGCGGTGCATGCCTGTAATCCCAGTGGCTCGGGAGGCTGAGGCAGGAGGATCACGAGTTCAAAGCCAGCTTCAGCAAAAGTGAGGTGCTAAGCAACTCAGTGAGATCCTGTCTCTAAATAAAATACAAAATAGGGCTGGGGATGTGGTTGAGTTGTCAAGTACCCCTGAGTTCAATCCCTGGTACTCCCCAAATTTATTTATTTATTCTAATTTGTTATGCATGACAGCAAAATGCATTTCAATTCATAGTACACACATAGAGAACAATTTTTCATGTCTCTGGTTTACACAAAGTAGAGTCACACCATTCGTGTCTTCATACATGTACTTAGGGTAATGATGTCCATCTCATTCCACCATCTTTCCTACCCCCATGCCCCCTCCCTTCCCATCCCTGCCTTTTGCCCTATCTAAAGCTCCTCCATTCCTCCCATGCTCCCCCACCACCCCCATATGGATCAGCATCCACTTATCAGAGAAAACATTTGGCCTTTGGTTTTTTAGGATTGGCTTACTTCACTTAGCATGATATTCTCCAACTCTATCCATTTACCCACAAATAACATGATTTTATTCTCTTTTAATGCTGAGTAATATTCTATTGTGTATATATACACAGTTTCGTTGTTAATGGCAATGAAGCCATTAACAATGGACATTAACAATTGAAGGACATCTATGTTGGTTCCACAATTTAGCTATTGTGAATTGTGCTGCTATAAACATTGATGTGGCTGCGTCATTGTAGTACACTGTTTTTAAGTCCTTTGGGTATAAACCGAGGAGTGGGATAGCTGGATCAAATGGTGGTTCTATTCCAAGTTTTCCAAGGAATCCCCATACCGCTTTCCAGATTGGTTGTACCAATTTGCAGTCCCATCAGCAATGTGTGAGTGTGACTTTTCCTCCCACATCCTCTCCAACACTTGTTGTTTGTATTCTTAATAGCTGCCATTCTGACTGGAGTGAGTTGAAATCTTAGAGTTGTTCTAATTTGCATTTCTCTAATTGCTGGAGATGTTGAACATTTTTTTCGTATATTTGTTGATTGTACATCATCCTCTGAGAAGTGTTTGTTCATTTCCTTGGCCCATTTATTGATTGGGTTATTTGTGTTTTTGGTGTTAAGTTTTTTGAGTTCTTTATACATCCCAGAGATTTGTGCTCTATCTGATATGCATGTGGTAAAAATTTGCTCCCATTCTCTAGGCTCTCTCTGGTTTCTACATATTTTTGTCAAAGCAAAGCCTTAGGTGCTTGGTATTTTTTAATTTTCTACTGTGTGATGAATGCTTCCCTTCTTTCTCCCCCCATACACATATACAGCATATTTTATAACTGCTTCTTAAAGGATTATAGGAAGTACATTGTTTTCTATTGACAGCTATATAACTGAGTCTCTTACTAGTTTTGAATTTTTCAGTTGAATGTCCTAGAATTTCCAAGTAGATAGACAATTTGCAAATACCTCATGGATTTGGGAAACTTTTTTTTTTTTTTTTGCCCAAGTCTTAATGAGAAAAGAATTTACTACTTTCAATAAAATGGAAATGTGATTAATCTTGAAGCCAAGGACATGTGTGTTTTTATTGTACAACAGTTAACTCTGGCCCATCTCAGAGTTCCTCCCTCTCTTTCTCTCAATCTGCTTCTAGCACCTGCCTAAGCAAAGTGTGGTCCAGGACTAGCAGCATCAGTATCACCTGGGAGCTTGTCAGAATTGCAAATGTTTGGGCCTTATTCCACACCTACGGAATTAGAATATTCATTTTAGGATCACTGGGTAATTTGTATGCAGGCTAAAGTTTGAGTGGTACTGCTTTAGAAGTTAATGAAATAGTTTCTCCCTTTCACTTTAAGCTTTTCTTCCACTTCCTAATAATTAGATAATATGAAACACTAGCAAAGGAACTTTCAAAAATAGTAGTTAGTAGACTGTGAAATCATAAGATGCTAGAAGGGGAAGCAGGTTTAGGAAGTAATTAGTTCAGAACATCCAAAATTCAATCATTGTAGCAACCCTCTGATTTTGCATATAGTGGGGTATCCCTTGTACAATTATTTGCTCAATAGTTTTCTTTACATGAGCTCACTTTTTAAAAAATAGAATCAATTTTATTTCAATGAAAGTTTATATCACTTCCACAATGAAAACCTATATTACTGGCCAAAAATAGAGCATAACTGTAACATAAGTTGATGAAAACAAAAGAATGCTGAGAATAAAAACTGGCAATGAATTACAAGTGATAATGAATCTATTTGTAGAAATATGTATCTGAATAGCTTCCTTAGTAAAAGCAATGAAGCCATTAACAATGGACTGGAATCTTTTAGCTAAATTTAAGATGAAGATAATGTTTTACATTAGTGAAAATATTTTTAAAAGTTATTTAAAAGCCAACATGTATAGAGGCCTTACCATGTGCCAGATGCAAATTCGAGAGCTTGAATGCATACTTAATCTTTTCAAGGGCCTTGCGAGGCATTTAGTAGTATTCCCCATATTTTACTGATGAGGAAACCAGGGTTTGTCAGAGTCACAGGAGGAGTCAGTGGCAGAGCGAGGTTTTGATCCAGGCATATCCAGAAGTCAGATGTGTGTTTAGTTAACAGGACAAAGATACTTGCCTACTTTTTCTAATTATCTATTTCCATGATGCCGACTTTTTGCCTTAATCCATTGTCAACTTTTGCAGGGGATAGCTTCACCTGTTGCGGATGAAATACAATGATGTAACTAGGAGTTCAGGGAATCCAGAATCCAAGTCACAGACGGCACCTACTTTAACCATACTTCTGAGTAATTATGGTCAAGAATCAGACTCTTAGATCCTATGCCTATTACACATAATCTTGCTAGTCTGAATGGTCCACCACATTCTCCCAAAAAGAGCATATTTGGAGTGATAGAGGCATTGTAACCTGGGATATGCATACCATGTTGAGTCACAGCTGAGGGCATAGGTAAATCTAGAAAGGCAAAGAAAGGCAAGAGTTTGTAAAGGTAAATGGAGGTTACCTAAGTTATTCTGAAGCAATTTTCCTTGGCTGCAAGGATTAATAACAAGGGTGGTATCAGTCCAAGGTTGAACAGGCAGTTGCTGGGTAGACATCTTCACAGAGGTGGCCTTTGTGCAAGGTTTCAGTTCTTTGTACAAGGTTGTGGTTTATGCAGAGTCTTTTATGATAGTTCTTGTCATCAGGCAATCATGCATAAGTGCCTTTCTTTCATGGCCTCCTGCATCCATTTTGCCATCGTTTGGCACAAGGGACTCCACTTTGGTTCTGACAACTTTAACAGAGCAGAGTATACTGCCCCCCACCCCCCGCCACACACATACTCAGAGGATACAGCCACACGGTGTCATCTTGGAGGCTGAGAGCAGCACTCATCAGATACCAAATTTGCTGGTATCTTAAGGTTAGACTTTCCAGCCTCCAGAACTGTAAGAAACATTTCTGTTCTTTATAAAATACCCAGTCTTAAGACATTTTGTTATAGCAGCAGAAAGAGAGTAAGACGATTGGAAAAAGAGATAGTTTAGTAAATCCTTCTTGCATAAATAAAACAATTTAATTTTAACCAAAGAAAAGTATAACAACTAAAAACGAAAATGACTGGAGCTGGTCTTGAACAGTGTGTCATGAGTGATGGTGAACTCATTTTGTTAGCTGTTCTCAGTGAAGACAAGCCTGCCTTTGACTTCTCTCTGCCCTTAAACCAGCAGGTCACACAACTCTTGGTAAAAAATATTGCATCATATTTGTAAATTCTTCAGCTATGATGTCAATGCTTTATGCATAGAACTTGCTTACCCATTGCTGAAATCTAATATTAGGCAATATCCCTTTTATATAGAGTACTCACCACCTTCCTGCAGAGTTTAAGGCTAGCATGGACACTTGGTCACCCTCTGTGTATTCCCACCAGCCCTCCCTCTGAGGGCTTATGGGTGCCCTGGCCTGGCTGGATTTTCTGTGCTGATTCATAAATTGGGGTGTGAAGGATAGCCTGAGGGGCTGAGGTTGTGGCTCAAAGGTAGAGCGCTTGCCTAACACGTGCGCAGCCCAGGTTCAATCCTCAGCACCCCGTATAAACAAATGCATTGTGTACAACGAAAAGCAAAATAAATAAATAAATATTTAAAAAAAAAAAAAAAAAAAAAAAAAAGGATAGCCTGAATTCAGAGAAGCTGCTCTAGCTCCTGTTGATATGTAGCCCAAGGATATTGGGGCTTGGTTCCTGCCATGAGTCAGGCACAAGTATAAAGCAGAAGCTGGTCTTGAATGTATAGTGGTCTGCAGCCTTCATTCCGTACCCTCCTCTTGCAGTTATTTTGCTTTCTTGTTCCATGCCCAAGCTCCAGCCCCTTGCAGATAGAAAAGTGCTTCCAGCCACCCTGTTACCTTCCAGTGACTGGCAGCCAGCCAGCCTTCTTTCCCTCCAATGCCCCGCAGGGGACAGCAGCCTGTATATGCTTTTCTCAGTCCATGAAGCCACGTGCTCTGCTTCTGACTTTCAGAGTGAAGCAATCTTCAGCTTTTCCTGGGAATCCACCCACTCCCAGAAGGGGATCTACTCTTGGTGAATCTAAGATGATTTTCTGGTATTTTTCTTCCTGGAAAAGTGAGAAAAACCACACATTTCATCTCTGTAAGTACTTTATTGTTTAAAAAAAATCAGCCTACACAAACAAAAAGATCAGTGTTTATATAAAACTTATAGTGATTAACCATGACATAGAGGTTGATAGATGGGCTACGCCCCCGCCCCCCCGCCCCCCGAGTTTTCCACATCCTGAGAGAAGCAACCTTGTTTCATTCTCCGGGCAGGATGTTTCTTCCCCGGACAGCATGTTTCTTTTCCCCGGGCAAGAGCCAATAGGCTTAAAGGTCGCCCTGTTCTATGGGCAAAGAGCCAATGGCTTTTGGGTTGCTCTGGTGCACCTCCCACCAGAAATCCCTATATAGGGCCCTGCTCGAGAGACTCAGAACACAAACACAGATGCACACATCAGCTTGTCACTGCTGAGAGGAGGAAGCCACTCAGACACATCAGCTTGACCCTGCGGAGAGGAGGAAGCCACTGCGACAGCTCCAGACCCATCACCTTCAGCCCAACGGCTGCTCCCAGCTGACAGCTCCAGCCTCCAGCCTCCAGCCAGACAGCAGCTGCTTTAGCTGATAGCTCCAGAGATCCTAGCCGGTGCGACCAAGCACCCACCTTCTGTCCAGAGCTTGCACACTCCCTTCTCCCTGACTCCCCTCTCCCAGCACCTCTTCGACCTTCGATCAGAGCACCTCTTCTCCGGTTTTGCTACCAGCTACAAAGGCTGTTGAATAAAACTCTTGGCTGCACGGCTGTCCCCGGTGTGATGTTTTGCCCTTCAGAGGTGACAGTCTGGATTCTGGGTCTGACCCAGGAACTGGGTTCTCCAGCCAGTTCTGCTGCTTACTGCTGAGTGCTCTTGGTTAGGAAAGTCATCAGACCTCTCCAGGCCTCAGCTTTCTCATCTGGTAAGCGGTTTGTGTCAGGGAGGGCTCTTTAGTGGGATGGGTGATTCCTACTGCACAGCTTGGTTGGCAGGATTAAATGAAATTAGAAAACCACGGGGTTCCTTTGTAAATGGTATGGCTCTCTTCTGGCTTGAAGCATTACTGATTTTATTGCTTTTGTGTCTTGTCTTCCTATTATTAGCTGCAACACTTATTTAAAAAAACCCTGAATTTTTATTTATAAAAAGAAATCAACTAAAAGTCACTGTTTGTGTAAATTTGACAACTTACTGTAACCCCATAATTTAACCTGTGTCATGGAAGGAAGGACAGGCAGCCCCAGAAAGAATCTGGAAGCATCCAGAATGGGTATTTCTTAAATTCAAGTCATACATTACAACTGAACCTGCTTGGTGGTCTGAAGTGTGCAGAGGTGACCCTCTGTCCTTCTTTTCAAAGCTTGGCTCTTAACCCCACTTCTCCTGAGCCATCTGTCCTTTTGTCTACAGTTACTCCCATCTCCAGAGCCTAGTGGCTCCATCTGGTCCCTGTCTGGATGGTCTGGGGGGTATCAGATGCTAGGAAAGGCAGAAAAGTCTCAAATTATGGTGTCTTCTCATGGGGTGGAATTTGCACAATAATCAGCCCTTCTCTGCCTGGAGGAATTATCCTGTAAATTCTTCCCTTAGGTTTATATGTCAAAACAACTTCCTGACCTGGGTGAGGAAGTGAGGAGGGGAAAAAGTTCATCCTGCTACATAAATTTTCAGTTCATGGTTCATGGATGGCTTCAGTCAAGTGGGGGCCTTTTAATGACTTTAGTTAAATTAGATGTTCAAATAAGTTTGGAAATATCCATCACCCATCAAATAGGGAGCTTTGTAAAATCCTTTTACTCCCTAGGCAAATGGTCCCTAAGTTACACATGGTCACTCATTCATTCATTCATTCATTCATTCAGTATTTAAAAGTGCCTACCAGTACCAGGTCCCCATTCAGGACTTCCTCCTTTGGCCTGTTCCTGAATATCTGTGAGCCCAACCTGTTGTTGGAATTATTATGGCTGCTGGTCACCAACTCATATCCCCCACTCTGAGATAATTCCCTGCCTATAACCTGATGAGAACCAAAGCCTATTCTATTTTGTGTTAATAAAAACTAGCTGCTGGTAAGTACTTGTTTTGTTGTTCAAGTGTTTTTTAATTTTGTATTTAAATTCTGAAAGTCCCTTAGATGCTATCATTTGTAAACCTGACTCTAAAACTACCAAATTATAAAGAAATTACAGCACAATCACTTTTTATTGCTTGCAATCAAGTTGACAACTAAAAAAATGGCTTGAGTATTTTTTTTTTAAAACATCCAACAATTAGGCCTCTTGTTTTCCATCTTGGAACCTGATGAGCCCTGGGATGCATATTGCTTAATTCTAACTGAACATGACAAGAGTGGTATCTTCTAGCCAAATGCATTTTAATTTCTTTATCTAAAAAAATCCTCTGGGTGAATTTGGACCTGCTTGAAAGAACTTTCAGCAGCATTCTCTTATGAAACTTACTTCCTTAATCATAACATAAACATATAAGAACCTGGAAAGTGTCTCCACAGCCTTCCCCTTTTCATCTCTTTCACAAGAAATGTACCAAGGGAGGATGTGGTCATTTCCCAGTGGACCATACCCCAAGCTACCCGCCTTTCCCCAACTCCCCGTTATGCCTCCTCCTTCCATTAATTTATTTTCTTTATACCTTAAGAAAAAAAAAAAACACATTTGGATATCTAATAAGAATGATTAATTTTTGAGAAAAGTATCCAACAAGAATGATTAATTTCTGAGAGGGCATTTTGTCACCATAATTTCTAAGGTTGCAAAAAACACTTTATTTTTGGTTTGTTGAGTAAACATTCACAGAGCAGTGCAATTATCTGCCATCAATGACATCAGACTTTTGGGAGGTCCAGGGTCACAGTCTAATTTGAAATTTACAGTTAGAATCTGATGAAATCACAGTGGGTGTTGCAAGAGCCACCCTTGCAGAAATTTGAAGATTAGAAGGAAACAGTTTAGTTAGTGTACTTTATTAAATATATATTCCTGCATACTGATCATGAATTATAATTAGCTTAGGAGTTCTGTCAGACCATAAGTATATCAGTGGCTTTTGTAAATTTGGATTTGCTTCATAATTACTCCATGTAACTGAATGCCAACTGCATACGTGTTCACCTTTAATCACTTTATACTTCTGCCAAAGACTTAATTACAAAGGAAAAGGTGGGATCCTTTCCAATCAGCTTTGGAGTCTCTCATAAGGCATATTGTGTAGTGGGATATTTAGAATTCCAAGTTGTTTATCTCAATTCCCACAATACTTGCTTTCTTATTGTTGTATATATTTATTCATTCTATCTTTAGTGACTGATACTTATGTCAGGCACTGTCCTGGGTTCTAAAGACAGAAGTATCAGAAAACAGTTCCAACAATGTTTTCAGTCCAAATCCAATTAACCAATATACTTAAGTTGGAGCAACTCAAGATGAGCCATATATTATTGAGGGGCAGCCGTCAAGCAATTTTGTGAATAAGTTTATTTCTAAAATGTCTGTGGAGTACTTTTAGCCAGCAACTTCATATAATTGTGGTTGATAACTATTAGAAATGTATTTAAATAGGAAAAAATCTGGTTTGTTTCATCTGCGGATAAGATAATTGCCATGATTTGAATAAGTGTCCCCCAAAGGTTTGTGGGTTCAAAGCCTAGTTGCCAGTGTATGGTAGTAGGTAAGAAGAAGTTGGACTTTTCTGAGGTGGACCCTAGTAGGAGTGAGTTAGGTAACTGGAGGTGTATCCTTAAAGGAGATATTGGGATCCCAATCCCTTACTCTTTCCCTTTTGCTTCCCAGCTGTGGTGAGGTAAGCAGCCTGCTTCACCATGTGCTCCCACCATAATGTACGTCCTCACTACAGGCCCAACAGCAAGGGAATCTCTGAAACTCTGAGCCAAAATAAACCTTTCCTCCTTTTAGGTTGATTTTTCTCAGGTATTTGTCACAGTGACAGAAATCTGACTAACACAATAACATGCTGTTGAATGTAAACTCTGAGATGCTACAGAAAGATATGAAGGTGTTTTCTGTTGCTTTGTTCATCAACATTGAAATATTTTAATTTTTGCTATTCTCTCTGATTTTGAGATTTTTTTGAAGATCCATCTAGGAGCCCCAGTTTTGGAAAGTGACATATGGATGAAAGTGAATCTGTGTGGACAGAACCTGATCATGGTGAGACCTGACCTTTTCCCTAGCCTCCGTCCTGGATAAATTTGGTCTCATTGCCATATGCTTTCCTCAAAGAAGCTATTTAAAGGGAAACTATATCTACTTCCCTCAAACAATCACTGTGAAATAGAGTCTGGCAATTCTATAGTATTTTGTTTCAATAAGACTAAAATAAACACAAATTACATCCATTTAACTTTTATTTAAAATCATCTGCTGGGATTCTGGTCTCCTTCTAGAAACATAATTGTGTATCAGTTGACAATCCAACTTAGGAAGATTATAGGTATAATTTAGGGCAATAAAATGACTGGGGAGCATTTTCTATAATTGTAAATTGAAATAAAATCTTGAGAAACAGCTAAATGACTTTTGACAAAAGTTAAATCCTGGCCAAACCAACTGAAGATGATTGGTGACATATCTAACTCTTTAGGTCAAGTTTCTGTTACCTACTGGGCTCTGATTGTTGACCAATGATGTTTGAATAATCTGTTTAGCTATTCTAGGTTAATTTATCTAGCTACCTTGTTCTGTGGCATTCTGAGATATTGGTTGACATGTGTCTATTTCACATAGGATATGGGGTTGGCTGCAAGTGACAGAGACCCAAAATAACAGTGGCTTAAATAACAATAGTAATTTTATTTCTTTTATATTAAAGTGTGAGATGGTATAAGGACTCTGTTTTACTAAGTCATCAGGGTGCCACCCTTTTTTTTTAAAAAAAAATTATTTATTTGCTTTAGTTGTACACAATGCAACGCATTGTATGTTTTTTTTTTTTTTTAATTTGTACTGAGGATTGAACACAGGGGTGCCCTACCCCTGAGCCACAGCCACAGCTATTTTTATTTTTATTTTTTAGACAGCATCTTGCTAAGCTGTTGAGGCTGACTTCAAACTTCCGATCTTTCTGCACCAGTCTCCTGCGGCACTGGGATTATAGGTGTATGCCACCTCACCCAGCTTTGTCATCACAATTCCTGGAAACTCAAATCAATCAGAATTTAGAATCACAAGCATCAAAAAACAAACTCTTGGTTACCTAAATAGGAAAAAAATTTATCATAAGGCCATTCATTGGTTTAGGAACCAAGTTGACAAGAAAACTGGAGATCAGGATCAGAAAACTGAGAGAATCCAAGGGAGATTCTACCACCCATATCACGACAGGACATCACTAAAGCTGGATGCTTGGGGCTCCTGTGGACTCAATGGCAACACTGCTGACCTGAGTGAATTCTAGCCTGTGCTGAATTCTATCTCTAATAGGAGTGAGACCAGGTCACAAGGGAGGTCGGGTCTCATGTTTGCCTTTTGCATTAAAGGGTAGAACGCATTGTATATTTACGTGGTGCTGAGGATCGAACCCGGGGCACACACGTGCTAGGCGAGCATTCTACTGCTGAGCCACAACCCCAGCCCACCACCCTTTTTTTTTACATAGTCCAACTTACCTCTACCTTCCTGGTATGGAGAAGGAAGGGACATTGAAGGGCTTTCTCTGCCCTTCAAAGGCACAATCTTCAAAGTTGTACACATCATTACTGCTCATATCCCTAGAACTGGCACTGGATCATATGTCACACGCAGCTGCCAGGGAGCTAAAAAAATATTGTCTGTATTTTGGTTGGTTATGTCTTCAGCTAAATAATCAGGTTTCTATTACCACAGAAGAAAAGAAGAATAGATATTAGGGAGCAATTAGTGATTTTTAGGTAAATATTTTATTAAATACCTGTCCTCAAGATCCATGCTACATTCTGGTGGTTCTTAAAGTGTGGTCTCCAGACCAGAAGCGACAGCATCAATGAGAACTTATTATAAATTCAGATTCTTCCACCCTCCCTTTGACTGCTCATGGATCAGAAACTCTGGGGGGTGGGGTGGGCGGTGACACTCATGAGTTTTAATAAATCCTCCAGGGGATTCTGATGCACATTGAAGTTTGAGAATGACCCATCTAGTGTGTGCTTTTCCAAACAGACAGCTATGAGTCTAGGCATTAGAGGAGGTGATGGAGATGAGTTAGGAAGGTCCAGAAGTGGTCAGCTCCATATCTTCAACTGCTATGATCCTTGTGAAGCCACTTCTTGTCAATCTGTCTTCCAGAGGTTCTGCTCAGTGACCCAGAGGTTAAAGCCATTCTGTTTGATGAGAAGATCATGGCATTACGAGTGACCTTTTCCCGCAGCATATCTGACCTTCTTGTGATCCACTTTCCTTCTATATAAAATGAGGTGATGGGAGGGAGAGAGGGCAAATGACCTTGACAATTTCCTCCAGCCTGCTACTTTGGCCCTGTGCATTGCCCTGCTGGCTCACTGGGGTCATGGTTTTTGTCCTTTCCCACCTGCAGTGGAGATGGTACAATCTGGGGTGTGAAAACAAGCACCCCAGAATTGGCCAGATTTGGGTTTGAACCAAGGCACCCCCCACTTGCCAGCTGTTTGGCTTTGAGCAATTAGCTTAATTTAAAAGTAAGTATAATAAAGTTAACTCACTGGAATGCTCTGAGGAGTAAATGAGATGTGTGTGTGTCAAGCATATAGCATAGTTCCTGACATGAAGTGATGCTAAATAAGTGTAACCATTGTCATGGTATAAATTTTGCATTTTATTGGGGCATCTTGTCAATTGAACAATCATTTCTTTCCACGTACTTCTCTTTAAGTCAGAAATTTTTATCATCATTTGAGGTCTTGTAAGCCACAATAAAGAGAGACCAAGTTGATACACAACGTTTTGGAAATCTCAGGCTTTCCTTACATAGGAAAAGGCACAGCTGTATTGGTAAAGCTACCTTCTACACAGAGCTTACAAAGTCTGTTGGGCCTACTATGAAAGGGAAGGACAGCTTTATTCCTATGTACAGGCCAAGAAACTAAAGCTTGAGAAGATTAGGTACCTGAGATCAAGGCCCCCAAACAAGTCAATGGGGAAACCTTCAAACCCTCACCTTGGAACTAAGTGCCTCCACAGAAACCACAGTTTAGCCATGTTGTAAAAACTCTGTTCTGTTGCTTTTCCCAGTAGTCTATAAATTCCTTGCATCGTTCAGACCTTGCTTTGCTTTTGGATCCTCAGCACCGAATCTGGCACTTGGCATTGAATAAATGCTTTAAAAAAAAGGTTTTTGAATGACAAAATGAAGGAAAGAAATAAAGACTTTGGATTCCCACCCTAGGCCTCTACACTCTTCTATGACTTCTCTTTTGCAAGTTTTTGGAATCATGGCACAGTTTTTATAGATGGAAAAGCTTCCTCAGCTGCCCCTGGGAATGTGGCTCAGCCTGCCGGTTGTTGCTTGCTAGCATGGAATGGTTAATGTAGCAAGACAGGTACCGGGTTCTCTACTTACCTTCCCTCCTCCTGCCTTCCTCTGGATTCACCAACCCCAGCTTTTTCCTCTAGGTCTTAGATTTATTTTATAGTAACTCTGCAGATCAGATGTCCCTGAGTGGGCATCCAACTCCTCTCATTGTAATGTCTTTTACCCAAAAGTCTATTATGACCCTGACGTCCCTGGGCTCTAAAGATGGGGGGATGGGAAAAGATGAATCAAAGATGAGTCAATGCAATGAGAGAATTCCGCCTCTCGGATATCACCCTCCCCCTCCCTGCTGCACCCTCTTCACCACCAACATTGGTGACTGTCAGCTGGTGGCCAGACACTTGAACAGACTTTGCCAATTAGAGAAGTCACACCTCTTGGTTGGCAGGCACATGCTATGGTGCCTGGGCCCCCAGCAGGGAGCCATATGGCTTTCGGGCAAAATATATGCCAGGGAAAAACAAGGGGGCACCCCTGAGGGCAACTGGTGTCAGCTGGGAGGCCCCTCTGAAAGCTTGCCTCAGGTAAAGATGAACTGTTATTTAATGTGGGTTAAGTAGAAGCCATTGTTGCTCCATTCCGCTTCATCTTGTTTGATTCAGAGGAAGCTTACTCTGAATTTGTCTTGGCAGCATTACAAAACTTTCTGCCCTTTGGTTCTTTATTACTCCTCCTCTGTTTTGGTGAACTGCATTTGGTCAGTCTCTACTGGAAAAATTTCACAGAGGGAAATAACAGTAGCAAGTCTTCGTAGTTGTGAAAAGTCTTGCACAGGCCTCTCCCATCACGATTGCCTCAATCCTCGTGGTTATTCTGAGTGACAGAGGGGGAGCAGGTAGTGGATCTTTGTTTTACCTAAGAGGACACCAGTTCCAGGAGGATTAAATGACCGGGAGAGCAAAAAAAGGATAGCTGGATTGAGAATCTGAATTTTAATCCTGGGAGTCCACAGACGGGCTGTATGTTCTAGATCACTCTACTGACTTGCCGTCAACTTTCTTATTTGCAAGGGATCCCTGAGGTCTTGGGATTCCAGGAGCTTTTATTTCTAAGGTCACTTTGGTTATAAGTGACTCAAATGAGATTAGACAGCCACATGGCCAGGTCCTGGCACAGAAATTGAAACCACTAGTGAGTTCATTTTTCCTTAATGGTGAAAATTTCAAGCACACACAAAAACAGGGAGAACAGTATAAGGAACCCCATATGCCATAAAACAGCTCAACATTTTGCCTGTCTTGTTTTCTTTTACAAATCTATAGTATTTAATTTTGTTATGTTTTCTTATTATTTTAAACATTTAAAATGTTTTATTTAAATTTTTAAAATAAAATTGTATGTATATTGTGTACAACATAATACTTTGTTTTCTCTTAAAGCTTCGAACTATATATATAATGGGTAATGGCTTATGTGAGCTAATGGACAAACACTTTACCTCACATAATTATCATTTTTGTGGTGAAAATACCTAAAAATCCTATTCTCAGCATTTTTCAATAATATAAAATATTGTTATTAACTCTAGTTACCATGTTGTACAATAGAGCTCCCATTCCTCTCTCTAAAGGAAATTTAGCATCCTTTGACTAATATCACCCCACTCTGCCATCCCTTCTGCCCCAGCCCATTCATTCCCATCATTCAAATCTGTAGTATTTTAAAGTAAATTTCAAATGTTTTACTTCAATGCAATACAAATTTTCGTATGTATCTCTAGCCAATAGAGATTTTAAAGAAAAAAGAATAACCACCATATCATTATCACATCTAACAAAATTAACAGCCCCTCCTCACTAGTGTCTATTACCTATACCATATTCAAATTTTGTGATTATCTCAAAGATTTCTTTATAGTTTGTTCCTTTGAATCAAATGTGAATGAAGTCTGTACATTGGATTTGGTTATTATCTTCTCATGCTATTGATTTGTGGGATAAAAACAGGTCATTTGACCTGGAGAATGTCCCACACTCTTGATTTAGTTAATTGCTTCCCTGTGTCCGTCATTGTCTATGTCTGACATTTGCATTTTCCTTTAAATGAGTAGATAGAGCTGGAGACTTCATTAGATCCAAGTTCTGTTTTCTTCCTCCTCCTCCTTCTCCTCCTCTTCCTCTCCTCCTCTTCCTCCTCCTCAACTTTTAGGTAGTGCTGTGCATACTGAGTCTGTGGCTACTTTTCATAATTTTGAGACTGAAATTGATTAGAGGGTTTAGATATTATCAAAAGGATCCCTCCTAGAACTTAAGGCAGCTGATTTGTTTAAAGAATTTGATATGCTATGCAATTTGGCTCGTCACCAAAAGGCTTGTCGCCTTAAAGCCGCAGCATCTCCCCACAATTGGACGGCTGTTAGTCAACTTACACAGTCGATCCTAAAGGGCTCCATTGGATGGCTGGTTAGCCAATGACGGGTAAGATCCCCAGAGGGGGACAACCTAAGACAGGCACAGTCGCACGGGATAGTCTCATGTGGCCGACATATCAACCTAAGACAGGGGTCAAGGGCACAGCCTTGATTATCCGATGACGGGTAAGAATGTTGGTTGCACATAGACGTCCTAGAGCATCCCCTCTTTTAAAACAAAAGGGGGAAATGCAGGAGCCCTGTTTGCGGAGATAGCTGAGATTGCGGTTGACTATTGGGCCATAGACATTTTTGGGCATTTCCGCTTTCCGTAGTCTCACGGGATCTCGCGGGACTTGGTCGAGGCTCTCGAGAGATTTGAATGGTGACTCAGCAGATCGAGCGAGCGCCATTGCTGCTCGGGCGCATGGGAAGAGACCAGAGGGAGAAAAGACAGGGTTATCGCTATTGTGTAGATATATTGTAGTTTCTTGTAAGATTAAAGAATATTTTCGTCTCCATCCTGTCTCCGGACTCCTTCCCGCAGCGCTGCCGTTCCAGGCTGCAATCCTTTTCCAGCGACAACAGTATGTCTATGGCCCAATAGTCAACCGCAATCTCAGCTATCTCCGCAAACAGGGCTCCTGCACTCCATCATAAATGAACTCATTTTTTATCTGCATTTTTCTTTGGCCTACATGTTAACAGATGCTTCAAAATTTTAAAAAAGTATGTCTTTATCCTATTCTCTTTAATCTTTTCAGCCTTTTCCTATTTCTCATAGTAAATATTCATTTTATTCCTCTCATGCCTCTAAAATATTAAAGAAAAATGAGAAGCAGTGTACTCAAAAAAAACTTCAAATATATAACCAGACCTTTGATTTGGCGTAAGAACAATCTGCTACTCATTACAACATATTGATACAAATGAATTTTGCATTGTTGGTTTGTAAACTGCTTGGCTGAAATTCTTAAAAGTAATTGAGAATTTATACTTGGGTAAATTATGTAAATGAAAGGCCTCAGAGAAAATGATAAATAGTGTTCTCAGGGATGCAGGTTTTTTTTTTTTTTTTTTTTTTTTTTTTTTTTTTTTTAAATTAAGGGTGTTTGAAACCCCTTTTTGCTCAGCAGGCATGCATGCTTCTGCTTTTATTACCTTCCACACCAAGAGGAAAACTCCCTAGGGGACAGCAGGCTGGAGGTGAACAGAGCCAGCGTTGCATGCAGATCTCACTTGCAGTGGAACTATATACAATAAAGGACATGAAAATGGAGTCTGAGTTACACCCACCACATGTACATTGCCATTATATTAATTTGGTCTGGGGATACTGATGAATATCACAAGGTATGTATTATTATAAAGGAAGCAGTAGGGAACTTTCAGGATGATTTCTAGTCCTCTGTAGTCACAGGGGGTCTTACGCACATTCACATACATTCCCAACCCTATAGAAATGCAACCCAATTTTTAAAGGAAGTCCTATGACTGTAATAGATAGTTGAGGTTAGCTTTAAAAATATAATACCTCCTTTGTGCTGGCCTGCCAGACCAGTTTCCTAGCTATCTGTCTTCCTTCTTTTTTCCTTTTCAGCCCTAGGTCTCCCCCTTACACCTAGTGTGTGTTAGGCACTAAAATGCTCCAGCCTTGATGGCCTGTTCCTTAGAAGTTTATTAGTGGGGCTAATAGTACATAACTGGGATTAACTGGGAGCATTAACGAGATGGGGTACAGTTGATGGCGGGTAGGCTGTGTAGCACTATACATTCTAAAGGTGCTATTCTTGCCCCTCATTCTGCCCAAACTTCAGAGTTTAAGATCTTCTGGTAGCTTTCCCGTTCTCATGAGGCAACACAGACTCTTTGAAGGACTTACAAGGCCTGCAGGAGCCAGCCTTTTCTCTCCCCCACATAGACTCAGTCCAAACCCCCTCTCATCTCCCTGCCTTTGCCTGTGCTGTTTCCTTGGCTTACCTCATTGTCCCTCACCACCTTCTCTTTGATTGGCTGATGCAACCCCAATCTTCATATTTCTGTTAGGTATGGCTTTCGTCTGACAGAACTCTAGAATCACAGGGAACGATCAGAGAGCACTTATCACTCACTTCTGTGTATTTTCGGGCTCCTACTAACCTGTGCATTTTCTTGAAGGCAGGAATCAAATAAGACATTTGTCTTCATAGCTCAAATTCCTCTCAATATAAGACACATGGTTGGTGCTCAAATTATTTGTTACATACATGGATATACCACTAATTTCCAACCCTCTTTTCTTTTTAGCAAACTAATGTTTTTTCTTCAGCTTATTTTTTGCATTTTAGAATTACAAGTTTATTGTGTTCCATATACATTTTAGCATCTTATTATATATATGGTCACATTCTTTAGTTTGTATGTGTATTTTGCTCCAGTATAAGTAAACCAGGAACTCAACCCCTATTGTGTTAGTTATCTATTGCTACATATGAGTTATCCTAAAGTTTAGCAGCTTAAAACAACAAAAAAGCTGGGTGTGGTGTTCCATACCTGTAATTTCTGGTACTCAGCAGAAGGATCACAAGTTTGAAGCCAGCCTGGACAACTTAGTGAGCTCCTATCTCAAAATACAATTTTTACAAGGAGGGGGGCAGGGCTGGCGATGTAGCTCAGTGATACCTCACTTGCTTAGCATGCTTGAGGGCCTGGGTTCAATATCCAGTTCCACAGAAACAAATACAACATAAAACCAAATAAAAACTCAACAGATGGTATCTCACATGGTTCCCTGGGTCAGGAATGTGGGAGCCAGATAGCCAATGATTCTGCCTCATGGTCTTTTAGGTAATGAATCAATTCATTGCTGAGGGTTGCTGTGGTCCTCTGAAGGCTTACCTGGAGCTGGAGGACTTCTCCTCAGGTGAGTACTCATGGCTATGGGCTGGAGGCCCCACTTCCATACCTCATCGACTTCTCTTTAGGGATTTGCAGGTGTCCTCACAACATGGCTGATGGTTCTTCTCCCAGAGTGGCTAGAGAGAGCGCACAAAGGAAGCCATGTGGCTTTTATGACCTGGTCTCTCCAAGTCTTACATTATCCCTGTAGCTTTCTGTTTGTTAGCAATGAATCGCTATTCTATGCACTTTGCTAATTTTACCTCAGTTGATCTTACAACGCTCTGAGAGATCCTCTCATATCAGATGGTGAAGTATATCCCACAGCTAGATTTATCTAAAGTCTCTTGTAAAAGGCCTAGAACCAAAATTTCAATATGCCTCTATTAGCTTTATGTCACAATAACTAAATGTTGGATTCGATTAACTTATTAAAAGATTTATTTTGACTTATGATTCTGGAGGTTCCAGTTAAATGTTGAGTGGCCCCCTGGCTTTGGGCCTCACATCATAGTGGGAATGCATGGTGGAGCAAATCATTGACCTGATGACCAGGAAACAGAGTAAGACAAGAAGAGGAAGAGACTGGTGTACACAACTCCTTTAAGGGCACACCCCCAATGACCTAAGGACCTCCCACTAGGCCCTGCCTCCTAAAAGTTCTACTACATCCCAATAGTACCACCTGGGAACCTAGTTTTTTAACATATAGACCTTTGGGGAACACTCTTCCAAACCATAGAAGCCTTTGGATTCAGAACCCTTTTCACTACTAGTGAACGCCACAGCTCAGGGAGCGGCTTATGCACTGGGAGGATTTGGGTTAAAGGTATGTGTTTATTTGTATGCACATAAATATAAGTGTATGACAACTGTAATAGTTGAAAATCATAGACCATATACTTCTAAATATCTGTAAAAATAGAGAAAAAAATAAAAAAAATCACACATAATAGCAAATCCCTTTTCAGTTTCTTGGGTACTTTGCCAAACCCAATAGGTTCTCTATTTTAGGCAATTGTGTCATCCACCCAAGGTTTAAATTGGAGGTTTTCTTGAGTCTATTCTTTGCCCTCCCGATAAAACATTTACTTTATTAAACTTATAGTACTTTCCATATATTAGGTACTGTTCTGCCTTCATTTATTTAATTAGCTCTTTATGAAATACTTTATGCTTGCAGTAGAACTATAAGAAGGCACTAGTCCCTCATTCAACTAAATTGAAGAAAAGGTAATTAACTTGCCAAGGTCACTTGGCCTGTGAGGGACAGAGTCAGGGTTTGAAGCCCAGCAGCCTGCCTCCTTACCATGTCACCTCTTATTAAGGCTTGGGTCTGAAATGTCCCTGAAAGGCCCTGTGTCAAAAGCCTGCTTGCCAGTGTGTGGCACCACTGGGAGGTGGTGGAACCTTTAGGGAGTGGAACCAGCGGAAGGAAGTTAGGTCATTCTCTAATATGGCTCTCCTTTCTCTTTTGCTTACTGGCAGCCCTGAGGTGGGCCTTTTCCACCACTGATGTTCTGCCTTACCACAGACCCAAAAGCAATGGAGTCAACTGATCATGGACTGAACTCTCTGAAACCATGAACCAAAACAAACCTTTCCTCCTTTTAAGTTGATTTTCTCAGGTATTTTGTTACAGCAATGGAAGGGTAACTAACCCACCTCTCCCATATGTTCAGGTCAATAAGTCAAAGTCTGCAACTTTAAGTATGTCAGAATTCATGGATAAAACAGGCTGTGACATTATTTATTTTGTTGGGGGTACCCTTTCTCCCTTTACATTGGTAACTTCTTGGACTCCTCAATTAATGTGCATGCAGTTCTCAGTTCAGTCAACATTCAGTGCTCCTGAATGAAGTGTGCTTTGCATGGGAGAGTAGAAGGCTTATCAGAGTTTCTGGGTTTCTGATGCAGGCTCCCTGATATACACATGAATCCCTTTATTGGCCTCTGTCTGTTGACCAGCCAGCCAATGTCTTACACTTCTTCTCAGTAGTTATTATAAGGTAGTATCCTTACAGGGGCCAGTGGAAATCACTTTCAATAGTGATGAGGATAATCCCTCTATTCTTCTATCTTCTTGTCCCTCAATTATTTGGTATTAAAATAACTTTTACATCTAAAGGGGAGATACTCTGACCTTCTTGTTTATCTCTACTTATTGGCCACTATAGGAGTGGGCTGTGAGGTGCATACCAAGGTCAACATTCTCAGAGCTTCTGTCCACGGGCATTTTTGTCATTTAGCCTATGCTGTCCTATTTGCCAAGTTGACAGGATTCCTGTCCAGCAGGTTTAACGCCAAGCACATTTCGGGAGATGGGAAAGAGGGCCTCTGGGTAGATAACAAAAGGAAATCTCTCCTAATTCTTCATACCAGCCCAGATAGACTGATGACCTTTTTTTAATGCAGTGTTGGAACTAGGAGAACCTTAGAGGTGACAAGGATGAGACCTTCACGCAAAGGGTAAGGAAACTCATTTCAAAGAGATGGAAGATCTTGGTTGTGGAACACAAATGAGCTGCCTAAAAGAAGTGTTGGCTATCCTCTGCTCACACCTCCAGAGTCACTGTCTGCCCTTCTCCATTTACCAGAAAAGCCTGGGAAGTTGATCCAGCTAGACGGGATCAATGGATGCCCTCACCCCGAGTCAATGAGGGATCTGGCAGGAGATCCAGAGAGAGTGGGGTGAGATTAGATGTTTATTTCCTTGGCTCTCTCCCTGCAAGTTAGCCTCCAATGGACCATACCCCTCCACTGCAGGCACAGTTCCTCTCAAGGTGGCCTGTTGGACAAAGACTGTTCTCCTGAGTGCCAGTTACTGCTCCCTCCCATCATCGCTCTGGGACCAGGGCTGGTGACTGCTCCACTGTTGGTCACCCTGGATTATTGTCCCTTGAGACGTCCCCTTATTTAGGGAGATCATATAAAGTAGGGAGATCATAAAACTTAAGTAGTCAAATAGGAATACTCTAAATTTCTAAAAATTTTAATTAATTGACATAGTACACGAAGACACTCGTGAGAGCAGAGGGGGTATTATTCATTATTACACTGGGAAAACAGGTAAAAACTATCCTGTCCTGTGCAAGCTGGGATCTATAGTCACCCTACCATCCTCTGCTCACATCTTTATAAATCTTCTCTGAATCATTCTAATTCGAGCATGACATTGGCTTCCCATAGGACCCTAATGGATGTACAGCTCTAATATCCAGCTCTCATCATTTCAAATCCATTCTTTTTACATCATTCAATTTAGAAATTGAATAACTTTCAGTCCAAAAAGAAATAACACCACCCTTGAAATGTGGCATTTCCCAAAGTGTGGTACGCAGCATAGCTTCAGGTTATGTACTGATTAATACATGTAAGGTGCAAATGATTAAGTATTAGAAAAAAATATAATGCACACAAGATCTCATGATGTCATGCGTTTCTTTGCTTAGAACAAAGGCAAAGTGGGAATTAATTAAAAAAAATAAGTTGAAGAAAAATGTTAGTCAACAACAGGATGGGCTAGACGTGGATGGTGGTGAAGCACTCACAGCATCTAATCAGCACTAGAGTTAGTTAACTCTTAGATACTGTCATTAGAGTCAGAGTGGCTCTTCTTTTTGGTATAGTAGCAGCACCAAGCTCATCAGTGATCCTGCTATTTATTAGTCTTTTTAAAAATTTTTTTATTATAGTAAAATATGCATAAAATAAAATTTACAGTCTTAACCATTTTTAAGTCTATAGTTCAGTGGCACTAAGCTTATTTATACTGTGTGCAACCATCAACATTACCCACATCCAGAATCATTTCATCTTCCAAGCGGAAACTTCATATCCATTAAATAATCACTGCCCATTACTCTGTTCCCAGTCCTTGGAAATCACCATTCTGCTTTCTGTCATTTGACTTCATATAAGTATCTCAGATTTCTATCTCATATAAGTGGAATCATACAGTATTTGTTCTTTTATGGTTAGCCTAAGTCATTTAGCATAATGAATTCAAGGTTCATCCATGTAGTGCCAGTGTCAGGATCTTACTCCTTTCATGGCTGAGTAATTTCCATTGTTTGTATACACCACATTTTGTTTATCTGTTCATGGGTTGATGGACCTTTGGGTTGTTTCCACCTTTTGGCTATTGTGAATAATCTGGTTTGAACATGGGCGTACAAATATATTCAAGTCCTTGCTTTCAATTCTTTTGGGTATAGAAGTAGAATTGCTGGATCATACAGTAATTCTATGTTTAATTTTTTGGATGAAACTCCAAGCTGTTTTTTCACAGCAGCTGCACCATTTTACCCATTATGAGTCTTGAACAAGTTGAGCCTCATCACACATAGCCCTGGAGAGGCCATGGAAAATGTTCACTGACAGTGGGCCTGGAGAATCTTCCCCACAAAAGGGTAATAACACATTTCAAAGCAGAAAGATATAATTCTCTGCGTGTATTTGTGTGTTCTTATTATTTTCTAAGTTTAGGCAATATTATCAGGTTACTATATCTGCCTGAGAATTTTAGTTCCTCATTTCATACTCACCATGTTACAGGTTGATCATCCTTAATCCAAAATCCCAAATCTGAAACTGTTTCAGCACCAACATGGTTCCACAAAAGGAAATTTTCACATCTGATTTCATGTGACAGGTGGTAGTCACAATGCAGGCATACTCAAAAATGCTTCATAGAATTCCCTTCAGGCCTTGTGTATAAGGTATGTATGAAATGCAAATGAATTTTGTGTTTAGGCTTGGGTCCCATTCCTAAGATACCTCACTAAGTATATGCAAATATTCCCAAATCAGGAAAACCTGAAATCCTAAGCATGTTTGGTCCCAAGCATTTTGGATGAGGAGTACTCAACATGTCCTGAGTTTCTTTGGACCATGTGTATTTACAGTATTTTTGTTCTCACTTTGGTATTCTTATGCATATTCCAAGTTCCTCAAACATAATTTTCAATTTTACTTCCTAAACTGAATGCTTCACTTGCAAATGCTCCCCTGTTATACTCATCGACTATAAACTCCCAGGGCAGGCAGGGCCTCTGCATGATGAAGGACTGGGACAGGGTCCTTCTTGTTCTAGCACTCAGCATGGTCTAGATGTGCATTATGGGTGTGCATGAATGAGTCCATCTTTGATTGCCTCCATGAAAGCCTGACACAAAGTAGGACCACAAAATATGTTACCTAAGAGAATTGCTTTCAATGCCTTCAGCTCAGTAAAGGGGGAAGATGATTAAGTGTTACTGATAGTTGTGTGATTTTGAAGAAATTATATCTGTATAGTTTCTTCAATTCTGCAGAAAGATAATGTCCAATTCTAGGTTCTGCTCTTAGGAATTTAGGGAGAGAGTCTATATGGAATATTTGATGTGAATGGAATGCCTTGAGGTTTTTGGAAGAGAAGTAATCTATTTTTCAGAAAAATAGAATCTTGTAAGAGTGCTATGTTGGAGAAGGGAAATATTGTTTTGTCAAATCATGTATTTTATATTATAGTGGCATGGTGTAAGTAAAGGACCCAGTCCACTCTGGCACAGAGCATGCACTTAGTAAATGCTTGATAGAATCTGTAGTGATTATTCTGCAAAATATACTCTATTATTAATAATTCAAGCATCTACTTGTCATCACATTATTAAAATGGAGTGTTATATGCTTATTTTGAGTGTTATGTGCTCATTATATCATTGTTATATTAATGAATAATCACATAAAAATAAGTAGGTATATGGGTGGAGTGTAGGGTAATGGAAATGGGATGTTACAATTATCAGGAAATTTGCTTATTATGAAAGGAATATCTTTCCATTATAGAAGGTTTGGAAAACTACAGGTGGATAAAGAAAAAAAAAAAAGTACTGTACCTAAAATCCCATGAAGGTGGACATCTATTGATTTCGCCTTTTCCTGGCTTCTTCCCCTTGGGCACTGCAGTTCTCCCAATGCATGCAGTATTGCTGCCAACTGCCAATCACAGTGACCTAGTCTGGGCCAATCCAGACTCTCTGTCCTGGAGATCTGAATGTGAGTGTGTCTGAAGCAGAAGGAAAGACAAGACAGACAGACAGACACACACACACACACACACACACACACACACACACACACACACAGGTGACTTTTACCAAGGACATAGTTTAACAGAGGGTCCTCTTATTTCTGAATGCCAGATCCACCAGTTCCTGTCTTACCAAAGCCTGGTTGTTCTGTTTTTCCTTCCTTTCTCTGAGTTACTTCAGCAACTTCCAGAAAATTCTTCCTCTCCTGCCAAGCTTGCCAGAGTGGGTTTTTGTCGATTCCTAGTTGTCATATTCAGCTGGAGACAATGTTAACATTCTGGCTTAAATACTTCCACTCTTGCTTCCTATGGATTAGAATATGTTATTAGCTAAAGATATTCATACATGCAATACTAAATCTCATCCTGTGTCAGTAAAGGGAATTTCAACTACATCTTCTGAAGGTGTGCCCATCCATCCTGTAGGCTGCGTCATAATTCAACTAACTTTCTGCGGGACATTTAGTTGCTCTCAACTTTTCAGGATTAGAAATAGCTAACACCTCAACTCCTTCAGGATTTATTTCTTTAGGATAAATTTCTAGACATGTAATTGTTGAGTGAAACAGTATTAGCATTTTGGGGCTTTAGATAATAATCATTAAATCTTTCTGGAGGTCCATTTCCTATCATGGTATAATTGGATGTCAGTAATATTGTGAAGACAATCACTGTCTGCTTTTATTACTATACTCTTAGCACAGTGCCTGGCACATTTGTTCAGTGGATAATGAATATTTAATGAATACTTACTATATGCCAGAAACTGATACATGTATTAATCACCGTAGCAACAATTATTTATAGAGAAGTTAAATCACTTGCCTGAAGTCCTTGTCTTGGTTCAGTCTGTTGTAATTACAGGCTGAGTGGCTCACACAATAGTTTATTTCTCACTGTTCTGGAGGCTGAGAAGTCCCAGGTCAAGATGCCCCCACATCCAGTGTCTTATGATGACCCGCTTTCAGGTGTGTAGATGACCAGCTTCCTGTATCATCCCAAATAAAGAAAGAAATCGTCTCTTTTGTGTTTCTTCTCACAAAAGCACTAATTCCATTTGTGAGGGCTCTGCCTTCATGATCTGATTAGCTCTCCAAAGCTCTGCCTCCTGAGACCTCCACATTGGGAGTTAGGATTCTGTGTACAAATTTGGCAGGAGGTAGCAGTGGACACAGACATTGATTCCACGAAAGTCCTCAGGCTAATTAGTGACAGCAGGGTTTGGAGCTCTTCAATAGCTCTTCAACAGCATGATTCTTTCTTTATCAATTTAAATACAACTTCCTCAGGATGGTTTCCCTGGGTTCATGGAAGACCAGGCTAGGTCTTTCTGTTATGTGCTACTTAGCCTCCTGCACTTCTCTTTCATAGGACGCAGCATACCTGCATTTATCATTTATTTAGTCTCCCTTCTTCCCTGTAACATCCATGAAAGCAGGAACTGTGCTTATCTCGGTCAAGGCTGCGTTTCCTGGACAAAGCCCCAAGTCTGTGTATGCTCAAGTATTTATTGTGGACTTAGAAGCCCTGATGGCTGTATTTGGTCTGTTTTCCTAATGGTGCACGTTTCAGGTGGCATATAACAGCCTTTCACAAGTGGTGTGCTAAAACTAACTTCTACCTGATATAGAGAATGAATGAAATACAATGAGAGGAGCCACAAACCCCAGGGATTGAGCAACAGAGTAAACACCTATCCTCAGTCCTAGCTGAGATTTTATGAAGCAACTTGTCAGGCACTAATACATATGTAACATATATCATGATTATATATATGTGTGTGTGTGTGTGTGTGTGTATAAAATGAATACATAATAGGTATTAACTTTTATGTACAAAATGCTATCCAAAATATAAAGTAAAATTGTTTGCTAAAGTACAAAAGTGAAAGCTCAATTGTAGTTGGGAAATTTTAGTATACCTCTCAAAAGGTCTTTGATAGAACATTACAGTGCAATATCACCTTACACCCATTATATATATCTCCAGAAAATAACTATTGGCAAAGATGTGGGAAAACTGGAATCCTTGTGCACTGTTGGTGGGAATGTCAAAAGGAACATCCTCTGTGGGAAATGGCATGGTAATACCACAAAAAAATTTTAAATAGATTTATTGTATGATCCATCAATTTCTCTTCTGGGTATATATCTAGAAGAATTGAAAGCAGGGACTCGACTTGCCAAAAAATGAAAGTAACCCAAATGGCAATTGACAGATGAATGGATAGACAAAACATGCAGCATACATAATAAAGAAATATCAGTCATCCTTAGCAAGGATGGAAATTCTGACACCTGTGGCAACATGATGGAACCTTCAAGACCTTATGCTAAATGAAATAAGTCAGTCACAAAGTAACAGATAGGGTATGATTCCACTTACATGAGGCACTTTCAGTAGTCAAATTCATAAATGCAGAGAGTGGAATGGTGGCTGCCAGGAGCTGAGGAGAGGGGACATGAGGAATTGTTATTTCATGAGTACCGAGTTTCAAATTTGCAAGATGAAAACTGTTCTGTTGATGGCTGGTGGCGATGATGGCACAACTGTGAGAATGTGAGTGATGTGAGTGTACACTTTTAGTCAGGCTGTACACTTTAAAATGGTTAAGATAGTAAATATTGTGTGTATTTTACCACAATGAAAAATTTTTTAAAAGGTATTTAGATTAAAGATAGGTTAAAAAACAGGGTTTAGAGGATTTGAATAAAATAACCCACAAGACAGACAAGTTTGTCTGCAAAGTGGTGTGCAAACATCGGGCCCACATCGTGGAGAGTGCTGGAATTCCCTTTGACTTCATCATGAGCGCGGGGTATAGGATAACACGGAAACTTTGAAAGCGAGTCACAATTGATTTCATTTTGACTTTTAGAGTGTTTTGTGTTTTGTGTCACTTCCTCTGGAGAGGATCTGTGTTATTTTAAATAAAATTGTTCCAGGAATCATTTGCTTTGGACCTGTCCCCTTTGCTTTGTCACACGGGTTCTCTTTGCTTCTTTTCTCTCTCTTTGATTCTCCTGATGACCTCTGCACAATGTGGGCACTTGATAAATACAGTCAACTGTACATTTTCCCCCAAGATGACTTGTTACAAGGCATAAAAATCAATGATGCCATCTTACTTTGAAAAATAAAAATGCTACTATACAAAAGTGGGACATTCATTTGTCACCATTATCACAAGAAAAAAGTATCTATCAAATAAAGCCTAATGACTCTTCTCCAAGGGCCTTGTTGAATCACCTCAAGGAGAACCTGGGTGTTTCACTTCTCAGGTCTTCAAAATCAGGAATGTGATGGCCCCCAGATCTTGGTTTCCTTGGCAGTGGCAAAAAGGACATGAAAGTACGCTAATAGAGACAAAGGTTTCCTACTTGGTTCTGGACTGCTCTTTACTGATCTGGCTTGTGGGGGGTAATGTTAGAAACCTTCTACCCTGGGAGGACATTTAGAGAAGTAGACATAACCCCAACTTCTCAGAGGGTAAACATACAATTCTCAGAAATGTGCTTGTTAACTAACAAAGTCACAGATCTACTTTGCAATAGTGCCAACACCACCGATTTTGAACCCAGATAGAAAATGCAAACTCAAAATCATGAGCACTTGAACCATGTTCCATACTCCTACTCCTCTCTGCCTCTGCCTTGGTTGATCACCTTGTCTGCCAGCTATGCTGAATGGGGTTCTCTCCTCATTTCCCTGATTTCCTTCTTCAAGAAGAATTCCTCTTGTGATCTTTGCTTATCTCCCAACAGTCCTCCTCTCTTTCTGAAGAGCCAAGGATGTCCATGTGCTGATATCAGGGGTTGCCCCTGTTTTCTATGAGCCTATCCCCTGGTCATAGCAGATTGATTAGGGTGGACACCTGATTCAAACAGGCCAATCAAATTTTCTTTCCTGGGACTTTGAGGTGTGACATATAGGGACAGGAGCTAAAAGTTACTGGAGCAACATCATAGTGTGGTAGGCAGACCTTCGGTTCATCATCCCCTACTTATAATATGTTGAGATGCTGAACTGTAACTTCCATGATTGATATGACATAGTTGACCTTAAAATAAGGGGAGTGAGCCTGATGGAATCATATGGGTCCTTTAAAGCATCAAGGGGAAGTCACTGGAATTTGAAGCATGAGTGGAATTTGAAACACCATTGATGACTTGAAGATGGAGGAGTCCTGTGAGAAGAAACTGTGGTGGCCTCTAGAAATTGACAGAGTTCTCCAGCAGAAAACCAGCAAAGAAGTAGGACCTCAGTCCTAGGGTTGCAAGAAAATGGAGGCAACCAATAGCCTGAAGGCTTAGAAGTGGATTCTTCTCCAGGCCTTCCAGATAAAATCCCAGCACGGCTGACACTTTATTTTGGCCTTGGGAAAATATGTGTTGAGAACTCAGTTGAGCCATGCCAGACTTCTGACCTACGTAACTATGAGCTAATAAATTGATGTTGCTTCAAGCCACAACATCTGTGATAATTCATTGTGGCAGCAAGAGAAGACAAATTCCCAGGGTGATGGCAAGGTACTTGGAGAGGGCAGTGAAGTCCTCCAGCTGAAGGCTTCAGCACCACCTTTCTCCTTTCTTCCTTTGCAATCTTCATGTGGTTCTGTGAGCTGTGCCAGTATCTTCCAATAAAATTTCCCCTTTTTCTTGCTTGTGACCTCAAGAGCCTTAACATAAGGACATGTAGACTTGGGTAACTGGTCTGTTATAATTTGTAATTCTGGTACCCCAAAATATGGCTCTGTGAAGCCCTTTGAATAAGTACATCAATTTTGGAGGATCTAAAAATCTTAAGTGAATGGAAGGTTATTGAAAAAAAAATTTACTATTTTTGTTGACTATTTCAAACATTATTTAAAGATGGGGACAATCAATATCAAGTTGGGTCTACAAATATGCCCATCCAAATAGACCCAAACTATTTTGTTCATGAACAAAAATACTTCACAATAGGCATGTACTTGTGGTTAGGCCATATGCTCTGATTTTTTTTTTTTTTTAAGACTTAACATTAGTTTACAGTGGGTAAATAGTTAGGTGAGGCCAGAGCGTGGTTTGCTGCTTTAGGCAACTGTGAGGCCTGAAGAGAGGCCCGTGAGAGTCTTCCCCACCCCCACCTAGCTCCAGCTGGCTGCCCACAGTGGTGCACAGACCCCAGCAGAGACCCTGCCAACCTGGCCTCTGGCCAGGCAGAGTGAGAGAGCAGAATGACAAAGATGTCCAGGTGCAGACAGCTGGCTTGGCAGAAGAGAAGGGGCTGATTGACACAGAGGAAGAGGAGGGGCAAGCCATGGGTACCCTCCAGACCCTGGGAACCTGCCTGTGCCTGGACTCCCACTCTACAGTGAAGCATCACCCTGCATCCTCGAGGCACTCAATCAGAGGAGAGAATGGCATGGACCACCAACTCCTTTTTCATTTTGCTGTCTTAGATGGGAGTGAAATAGAAAAAGCAGGGAAGAGAAGACAAGCAAGGGAAAGATGTCCCCTTTAATATGCACCCATAGTTAAGAAAGGCCCTCTTGGTTTGTGCTTACTTGGCAAGGGGAGCAAGATTGAGATCTATAAACCTTTCCAGAGGTTTCTTTATAAGCCACAAAGTATTATAATCTTTTTTTTTTTCTAAAATATTATTCTTGGTGCAGAAAGCATAACTGAGTTAGTCACAATTATATACAGTTTTCTGGGTGGGGCCTATGACAGGGTGGAGGGATAGTGTTTAGCATTGCCTAAGCAGGAACAAAGAGAGGCTGAGTCTTGGGCATGTTCCTGAAGGTGCAATTACAAAAAGAAGAGTCCACTTTGATTTTTGGAGGGGTTGCCTTTGGGCACAAGGACAGAAACCCCGGGTTGATTTGGTGCTGTGTTACCCACAAGTGCAGGCAGGAAGTTGCAGGCTCAGCTTGGCAGCCTGGGGACAGCCTTGCTGATGTCAAGCTGCCAGCCAAGCCTCATGCATAATTAGATGGATTTGGACTGAAACTCAGCAAACTGATTCTATTGCCTGACTTTCTACACTTGGATTCTAATTTTTTCCCCTTCCTTCCTAACCCATTTTTTTTTTTTTTTTAAAGAGCTTAGTGTGTATTTCTTCACAATGGGAAAGAAGTAATAATTTGGCTGGATTCCTAGCTGAAAGTCAATCTTGGTATTCCATTGATAGGAAAATCTCTTATCTCCTCTACTCTCTTCTCAAGAAAGCCTATAGATTAAGCCTTTTGCCATTTCCAGATCTTTCCCCAGGCTTTAAAGCAACTAGATAAAGGATATGGGCTCAGATGGACAGACGAGGGGAATAAAATATTTGGGAAGATTTTTTGACTCCTTTTCATCTAGCACAGTGTTTCAACAAATCACTTCCCTTAGCATTTGGCTGTAAAATGCTAATTCCACTCAATTTCTTCCAGAGGAGATTCAGCTTGGTGTTAAATCTAATTTTTCCTATACCCTTCTTCGTCCCATATACACATAAGCATTTCCTGCCATTGCTGAAACCTGAATGTGCTCAGTCTGGCTTTAGTTCTAGCATGTTTTGTTCCTTAAGGAGGAAAACAATTTATTATTCACGGCTGACTTAGGTCGTCTCTTGCTGGATAGCGCCTTTGATCTTTCAGCAACCCTTCACTCTGCGGATCACAGCCTTCCCTTAACCATTTAAAAGGCTGAAGGGGACTTCTGACACCTGGTTCAACTCACATTTCTCTGCATGCTCTCAGATGGTGTCTCTGGGGACGTGTTCCTCTGACCCACCGAGTCGATGCTTTCATCAACCCTACGGCTCTGCCAGGGAGCCGGCTCCGCTTTCCTGCTCTGGCTCCAACTCATTTAATTGAGAACAATGACAGCATGTATTTAGAGAGAAGGGATCTCTTAGGATTTAGAAAGTGGTGATTATACAATCTGTCTTTCTGATATATCGCATTTTAGAAAGATTTTCAGTTGTAAAGGAAACTAGTTCAGAGATTGCTTTACAGATGGAGAGGTAGATAGGTCAGGGATGGCTTCTCTCTGCTCTTTCTTGCTAAAAAAGGGGCTGAGGAGGGATGCGTGAGTTTCTGTATCTACTGCACACGTGGAAGGGGTCTCACCTCTCTCTCCTGCCCTCCTTGGTCTGAAATATATGTCAGGTGGGGGATGTTACTTCTGCGCCTGTGTGGGGGAGCCAGGAGAGTGCCACCTCTACCTCCAGTTCCCAGGGGAGTGGATGGATGGTGGGGAAGTGGGTGGAAACGATAGTTCCACTCCCAGAACCGGCACCATGCAAGCCTTGAGATATATTTTCTGAATTAACTTGATTTAGAGTCAGTGTGTCCTGACTCTCTTGTTCATTGAGTCCAAGATCACAAATTTGTTAAAAGGCCCTATTTCTTGTGTTCACTACTTCACAGAGTGACTCTGAGGATTAAGGAGAAAGTGCTTGCTTCACAGAAGAAGTAATATGAATGGTCAACAAATACATGGAAAAATGTTCACCATCTCTAGCAATTAGAGAAATGCAAATTAAAACTACACTGAGATTCCACCTCACTTCAGTGAGAATGGCAATTATCAACAATTAATATTGGCAGGGATATGGGGGAAATTGTTCACTCATATATTGTTGGTGGGACTGAAAATTGGTGCAATGATTATGGAAAGGAGTATGAAGATTCCTCAGAAAACTTGGAATGGAACCACCATTTGACCCAGTTATCCCACTCCTCTGTTTATAACCAAAGGGCTTAAAATCAGAATACTATAGTGACACAGCCACATCAATGTTTATAGCAGCTCAATTCACAATAGCTAAGCTATGGAACCAACCTAGATGCCCTTCAACAGATGAATGGATAAAGAAAACCTGATATATATACACAATGGAATATTGCTCAGCCATAAATAAGAATGAAATTAAGGCATTTGCCAGTAAATGGGTGGAAACTGGAGAATATCATGCTAAGTGAAAATAAGCCAGTCCCCAAAATCCAAAGGTCAAATGTTCTCTCTGATATGTGGATGCAACCCATAACAAGGAAGCGTAGGGAGAGTAAGTATAGAAGTTCATTGGATTAGACAAAGGGGAATGAAGGGAAGGGTGGAGGGGATAGGAATAGGAAAGACAGTAGAATGAATTGGACATAACTTTCCTATGTTCATATATGAATACATGGACCAATGTAACACCACATCATGTAGAACCAGTCCCCAAGAAATGTGGATCCTAATTAGATAGGAATAGGACATAAACTTTCCTATGTTAAACTCTCATGTATGATCCTAATTAGAATAGGTTAAACTCTCAAATCTTTTCCGATTCTTATAATATGTCAAAATACACCCTATGGTCATATATATCTAAAAAGAACAAATAAAAACAATGGCTTGTCTAATAAAATTAAAAAAAAAAAGAGAGAGAGACCATAAAACACATCACACATTATGGCGTCTCTCTCAGACTCTCAGATATGCCCCTGACAGGTCTCTGCTCCTGTTGGCCAAACAGCGAACATCAGAGTTAACTGTCCCAAACTGTGTGTAAATCCTGTCTTCACCTCCCCACATACCCTTTAGTCTGTCCTTTCACAACTTGTTTCTCTGCAGGAGGTGGAAACCCAGTGGATGAGGTTGAGTGAAAGTCAAATGCAAATCACATTCCCCATAAGTTGCCTGCTTTGGTCTTTCTGCATATGCTGTTTCAGATTTTAAGAAATTTTCTTTTGGAATTTATTTCATGAATCAATATAGGTAATGTGATAGAAGGCGTGCTAAACCAGCACAGGAAGTGTGATGTGAGAGTTAGCTTCTAGTGACTATTATTGATTGCTAAACTATTTACATGTTTTCTTCTCAAAAGGCCTTCTGTATCATTCATCACTCTGCTCTGCTTTATTTTTCTTAATAGCTCTTATCATTACAGTATACACTTTGTTGTGTATTACCTAACTGCCCCAGTCAAATGCATGTCCCATGAGTGCATATATTTTGGATTGATCACCTCCATAATCCTAATGCCTGCTACATTGTAGGCATTCAATAAACATTTATTGCTGGACACCATGCAGAATTTTATTTTTCATCAATCTTGATTCTTTAGTTGTGTGCATTTCCTTCTAATTCTGTGTTCAGGAATGTCAAATTAGCAACCAGAAATTAGCCACAATGAGAATATTTATACCACAGAAATTGGCAAATACTATAAATCATCCTACCCTGTTCCAGTCATTTGTTAAACATTTATTAGCACACCACTGTTACTAAAGAATTAGATCAACTACAAGGCAGCTATTCAGTTCAAAGGGCTGGTGTGGTGGGTTGAAGATGTCTATGAATTCATTGCCACTACCCTTCATTGAGAGACAGAGTCTATTTTGGAAGTTGGGTTGCCCCCAACCCCTGTGACTATTGAAAGATAGAATGCAATGGAAGAGACCCTGTGTTAATTCCAGGCTAACCCTTTAAAGGACTGGCAACCTCTCTTCCTTTCTTCTTGGAACACATTCTGCTGTGGGAAATCCAAGAATTTTTGGGGAGAAGCCCTCGTTTTTTTTTTTTTTTTTTTTTTCTTCTTTCTTTTTTTAAAAAAATAATTTAATTTAATTTGTTATACATGCTTTTAGAGTGCAATTCCTTTCATATTACATATAAAGAGCACAGTTTTCCAAGTCATTGGTTTTACACAAAGTATTTTCATGCCATTTGAGTTT
The DNA here is from genome assembly GCA_025594165.1 of Tamias sibiricus. Taxonomy (NCBI): domain Eukaryota; kingdom Metazoa; phylum Chordata; class Mammalia; order Rodentia; family Sciuridae; genus Tamias; species Tamias sibiricus. The sequence goes on from CM046666.1 coordinate 97,635,826, forward strand.
TTATACATGCACTCAGTAGGAGAAGCCCTCTTTAAGGAGACTTGAGGTCACCAGATGATAATCTCAGCTGAACAGTTAGCATCAGTTGTTAGCCATGTCAGGGAAACCATCACAGAGGTAGAGCCTCTGACTCCAGAGAAACTCCCCAGCACGTGCCTCATGGACAAGACAGGGTGGAATTTATTTCCCCTAGTATGGTGGAAATAAATTTCCTGATAAAAATGTATTATAGAGAGAATGAGAGGCAGGGAAACGGTGACATTGTGTAAGTAGCTACCCAGACCGCAGAATAGCAAGAAAACAAACAAGTGTTATGTCTTAAGACACCAAGTTCTGGGATGTTTTGTTATGTAGCAACAGGCAACTGAACCATTTGGGTAAAATCAACTTTGTGAGTGTCTGGAGGATTTGATGTGTTCTGATTGACTGTATTCATTTGTGATCTGAGCCTCCATCAGTAGCAGACATTCAAGGGTTGTTGTATGTTTGCTTTTCCCATAGTAAACAACAATTTTGATAGGTAAAGTCGAAAGGATTGCTGTTGAATTGGATGTGGTAATGAAGGAAAAAGGACAGTTCTTGGGGTCTCCTAGGTTTTGCATTTCAGCAGCTGGGTGGATGAATTACCATTTAAAGCAACTGTGGAATACCAAACATTTCCTTCTGGTCATACTAAGGTTGAGGTGCCTATTGGGCAGCCCCAGAGGAGATATTGAACAAAGAGTAAGAGAACTGTGTTTAAACCTGGAAGAGGAGTTGGTGTTAGAGATATAAAATGGAGAGTTATCAGATTGCAGGTGATATCCAAAGCCACAAAACTCAGGATGAATAGATGAGAAGGAGATTAGTAGTAAGCCTAGGGGACTTCAATAAGTAAAGGGAACTAAGAAGGAGTGAACAGTAAGGAAAGAGAAGAAATGGACCCTATAGCATCCTAGAAACAATGAAATCACACTTTCAGAAGAGAGGAAGTGATCTAAGGTAAAGCGTTCAAGAGAGGGGAAATAAGACAGAGGTTGACCCTGGTGTTTAGCCAGATGGAGGTCATTGGTGACCCTAATGAGAGCTGTTTCAGTATATGGTAAGGGTGAAAGCCTGATAAAAGCACTTTATATAGAGAGTGAGAGGTGAGGAAATGAAGACATCACATGAGGACAGATTTCAAGGAGTTTTGCTGTGAGCAGAAGCAGAGATATGGGGTGAGATGGAGTCATAGCTGGAGGAGGACTTAGTCCAGGAGAGGAATATGGAGCAAATTTGTAGTTGGTTGGGGATGAGAAGAAATGATGATTCATGACAGAGAGGGGCAATAACTTAGTTCTATCAGAGGCTATAAGTAGATGAGAGGTGATCAAAATGATAGAATCAGTTCATAAGTAGAGGGTTTAGCCTTAGATAAGAACTTGGACATTTCATCCAGTTTACACCAGTAAAGGTGTAAGGCATGTAGGTTGTTAGATTTACTAGTGGAAAGATGAGGTGATTTTTATCAAATTGGGTCTATTTGGTCAACAAGACAAAAGATCAGATCACCATTGGAAAGTTGGAAAGGAAGACAGTGCTGATGATTTGAGGGAAGGAGAAAACATAAGAGAGAGATATTTTAGAAAGTGAGAAAGTCAATTTCCTATTACTAATTAAAATGAGTCAATGGTCCACCTGAAATCTTTTTTGTCATAAATTAAAGATAGACCAGTGGCATGACAGTGTGCTTTCCCCCCTCTGCTTCATTCAGCTGGAAGTGGAGTGTTTAACTGGGATTAGAGTTTTGCCAGACAATGAAATAGATAGAACAGGTGACAGCATGTGGGCCTGTACAGAGCTGAGGAGTAGGGAGTCAAAACTGAGTCAATGTAAGATATAGATTGCGATAGGAATGCACACAGGGAGAAAGCAAGTGGAAAGATGAGGAGAGCAGTGAACTTAAAAGTCTTGATGAGATCCAAAAATTACTGGAGGGAGGGTACTGGGGAAAATGAGCTGGAAGGTCAAGAAGTGGTGGGGAAGGAGTGAAGGATTTAAACTGGGATTTCAGAAATGGGGCAGTTACTGGTAATGGTGAGGACTAGGGGTATAATCATGGTGGTGGGTAGCTAAAGTGGAGCAGAAAAAGAAGTATCTGAAAGTTTGGAGATCAGGGAATTGCAAAGTGAGGGTGCTGTTAGATCGTGCTTACAGATTTGAAGTTTCCAGGAATGGTGGGCAGAAATACTGATAGAAGAGAAGATGGAAAGCCAGGTACTAAAAATCAGAAAATGAAGGGGAGCGACCCAGAAACCAATAGTTGAGAAGCATCAAGGAGGGGTCACGGGTGGTTATAGTCTGGAGGTATATTTTTTAAAAGACACTGTTTTTTTTTTAAATTTTTATTTATTTTATTTTTAAAATTTATTTATTTTTTATTCTAAGATGTTATAAATGACAGCAGAATGCATTACACTTCATATTACATATATAGAGCACTTTTTTTACAAATCTCTGGTTGTATGCAAAGTATATTCACACCATTCGTGACTTCATACGTGCATTTAGGGTAATGATATCCATCTCATTCTACCATCTTTTTTTTTTTTTTTTTCACCCTTTTGCCCCACTGGTATTTTTGATAGAGGAGATAGGAGACATGGTCTGGACCACACCATGGAGACACCCCAGCATGAGATTGTGTGTGACAGGTGTGTGAGGGAAGTCAGCCTCCATTTTCAAGAGTTAGAAGGGAAGCTTGAAGCTCATTCCTATTAGTCCAATCCTCCCTTTTTATAATCAAGTTTCTGAAGCTCCCTGGCTGTATTACAATGTAAAAATAAAAGGCAAGTAGCTTAACAATAAGACAGTTTCATTTTGACCTGTAAAAATGTTTGGTCATGAGTGCACTAAAAGGCTTGATGAAGTTGTTTGCTCAGTGGACCCACTAAGGGAACATTGTAATAGGACAGCTACACAGTCAGACTGTTAGAAGTGTGTTGCCCTCCACAATGCAATTTTCCAAAATGCACCAACTCTTAGAATATGCATGAAACAACAAAACAACAAAAACCCAGTTCAACTTACCCAGAAGTTTTATTTCTGGACAATCCAGTGTATTTTGAATTAGTGTAAAAATACTTTGGGTTTCTAGATTCAGATAATTATAAACTATTTCCTAAATCACCTGTCTGGCAGAATTCAAGACAATTCTTCATAGTGAGGGACTGTTACTGCTCATCGCAGCAAATCCTGTTGGTTTGGCAGAAGCAGCATCTAGTCATTCTCATGATTAGCATTTCAAATTTCCAAAATGCCTTGTAACCGCTGAGTTAGAGCGAGGAGGTGAGGCTCAGGGACAATGTGGGAGATACAGGGGCTTTGCTCATGACATCTCCTAGGTTCCTAGAGCAGACAGAGTATTGGGAGGCAGGAGGGGTGGTGGGTTTAGTGAGATGAGGGCCTGAGAAGAGCCCTGGGGGATAAGAGCCCAGGTGGCAGGAGACAGGGCTCCCGAGGTGACAGTAGGCTGGGGACAGAGATGTGAGACCTGACAGGAACCACTGCAGGAGTCTCTCAGGGGAAGGGGAATCAGGTCAAATTACAGCTTCCTCCTCGGATTGGCGCTGCAGGCAGTGTGCTGAGGAGAGGCCAGGCTGTGCTGGGCCTGCAGAGGCCCCCCTCAAGGGAGCATTTTTTCTCTCATTTCCACAGAGCCTTCAGAGTTGTCAGCTTAATGACTGCATAATCTTCTGTGGTGCTGGTTACCATGAATTATTAACGCATTACCCTGACGTTGGAAATTTAGGTTGTTTCTTTTTTTTTCTCCACTATTTAGAATTAGTTGCAGAGGTTGCTTTTAAGAGTTCATCTTTTTTGCTTCAGTTTAAATACCTCCTGAAGATAATCCTCTGGCAGTTCATGGGTCCCCATGCCTTTATAATTTTCTCCATGTTGCCATTTTCTATCCAGCAGGATGTTTTTAAACCAATTTACAAGGCCATCAGCATTTGTGAACATATTGGTTTCACTGCAATCTCATCAAAATTGAGTGTCATTTAAGCTTTTCCCTCTTACATCGAGGGTTGTAAAATGCAATCTCAATAAGATTGCTTTTAATTTAGTTTTTTTTTTGATTTTCTGCAAAAAAGAATATTTTCCATGTTTTGTTTTCTGTATTTCTCTCTGAATAATTACCTTTATGCATTTCCCTTTAAGGTCTCAATGTTGCTTTTTTTTTTTTTTTTTTTCTAAATTGTTGTAAATCGAATGAGCTTTTTTAGAGTTTGAATGTGTCTGCTTCCCCAGGCACACATCTCCATTGTTTGCCACTACTGTGCAAAATTCTACCTTCAGAGCTCCACCAGTACCCCCCTATCCCAGTCTGTTTTCCTTTTTGACGTTCTGCTTTTGATGAAAAGCTAGGCAGTGTTCAATTTATTATTAATGAGTTGTGCTCCTAAAGCAGTGGTTCTCAACTTTGGCTGCACACTGGAATCACCAGGAGAGCTTTAAAATCTACTGATGCCTGGGTTTCACTTCTGATTTAATTGGTCTGGGCATTGGGGTTTTTGAAAGCTCCCCAGGTAGTTCTAATATATAGCCAAGGTTGAGAGCCACGATCCTAAAGTTTGTAAATTGATTGTTAGGTTACGATGAAAATAGGAGGTAGTGGTGGGTGGGTGGATTAAGGGGTGAGAGGGGTAGGGGGCAGTGGTGGGGGAAAAAAAGTTGCTGTTGAGGATGGGAGTTCAGGCTTTCCGCTGGTGTAAACATTTCTTAATGCTAGTCAATGCCTCTGTTTTTTTATTTTTTTACTTAATCCAAAACCAGTCTACCCGCTTCTTCTGATTTCCCAGCACTGTCCCTCCTAACCTCTAAGACCCACTGCGGGACCAAGCCCATGTAATCTCAGACCTTTCCTATACACTCCCAACCCAGAAGCAGCCCTGTTGGATTCTGGGCAGGAGGCTGTGCCTCCCAGGCAGAAGGCCACACCTCCCAGGTACTTTGTAAAAAGACTACATTTCCCAGGGTCCTCAGCCTGGCCAGCAAACTTGGCCAGCAGTTGCCCTGGCCATCGCCTCCTGACCTCTGGCAGCCTATAGGGAAAGGACCCACTCCAGGGGGTCCCTGACCAGCACTCTGCTATTTAAGCCAGCCCCCAACTGAAACAGCTCTCTGTTCACGCCTGCCCCTGATTCCTTTCGTCCCTGTTTTCCCTTCTTCTCCCCCTTCACGCGTGGCCCCTAATAAACTTCCCTTTTATTAAAATGGCATTCCCAGCGTAAGAAACTTTGCCTGAATTCTAACAAGCCCCATGACCCTTTAAAAGAGAATTAGGGAGGAAAGGGCTCTTTTCTGGGATTTTCCACAGGCTTCTCCACTCTCTTTTCTCTTTCGAACTTATATGTTGGAGAAAAAAAGTCACCCTAAGTGTCCTGAACGTGTCCAGTTCTTGTTGGTTCTAGGCAGAAGGCCGCGCCTCCCAGGCAGAAGGCCACACCTTTCCAGGTGCCTTGTGAAAAACTACGGCTCCCGAGATCCTCAGCGTGACCAAAACCTGACCAGCAAGACCCTTGTCCACTACCACTACCTCCCCCCATGACCTCTGCTGGCCTATAGGACAAGGACTCACTCCAAGGGGGTTTTATGGCCCCTACTCTATTTAAGCCAGCCCCGGACTGAACTCTGCCCCCTTTTCCTTGTTCCTGCTCTCTGTTCCTGCTTGTCCCTGATCCCGTCCATCCCTTTTCCCCCTTCCCTAATCCCCTTCCCTACCCCCCCCGCTTCCTTTCCCTACCCTTGCCCATGTGGCACCCCAATAAACCCTTTTATTTCACTAACACGGTGTTCCCAGCTAAGTTAACTATGTTTCAGCAGTTTTCTAACAGTTCTCACTAGCTAGTGAGGTTGCATTAACTACAATGTCCTCCTTTGGCTGGGCTGATTTGTTGTCTCCACTGATGAGGACCTCAGCCTCCATCCTAGACTTCCTGTAGTTCTTTTGAGAGGTTCCCAGGATAGGTCTTCTATGGGCTTAGGAGCAAAAACACTCACAGTTTTCAGTGTTAGTCTTTTCATTGATATCAGCTCCTGCAAAACTAGTTGAGGATGGTCTGCCTCTATCAGGCAGTCAGTTCGTTCACACAAAACTGTTTACAGAAGCATCCATATTTCAGAACAAAGTCTGAACTGTCTCATCACAGATTCTGTATGAGCTCTGGCATTAGAACAGGAAGGGTCTCTAAAGATGGAGATGAGACCTGGCTGGGTTCTTGATCAACAAAGCAGATGCTGGGGTGACGGGGCCTTCCTGAACCCATACCACTCCTCAAAATTACACCCTGCGTTGGGATGAAGCAGGGGCGATTGCAGAGAGCAACCAAAAGATGAATGGGAAGGAAAGAGGTGGGAAAAGAAAGCTATCATCCTCATAGGCCACCTCTCAGAGCTTTAGACTACCTTAAAAGAGTAAGTTCCACAGGGGCTGGACCGCTGTGTGTTTATAATGACACATATTATTTACCACGTGTCTACAATGTCTCATGCATCTCCATATTAGGTGCACAAGAAACAGTTCTTAAACAAATGTATAGAGTCACAGAATTTCTCAATACCTACTTCATTGCTTATATGTTAGATTTTTGTGCCACTTGAATTATTACCCAACCCTTCTCCCATGGTTTTAAAAATAAATGAATTTTGCTCAAAAGCTATGTCAGGGAAGATAAAAGCACAGTTCAACCATCTACACTTTGAACTGCTCATTTGCTACTTGAATCAATGAATAACATTCTATTTGCTGGTGTATGGAAAAGGAATAATAATAATACTGTCCATTTTGACAATGCTGTTTGAAAAATAAGAAGTGTGTGGAGATAAATCCAGAATTAGCTGAAGCACACCTAATTTATTATCCTGAATTAAGCAAATACTGTTTGCTTTTTCTTACCAATTATGACTGGGATGACAGACAAATGGCAAGCTGACATTATATGTGTTTATATAGTAGATGTGTGTTGTTTACATTTTTTAAAACAACTTTCAGAGAATACGCTGGAGTAAAAATTTTCAAATACTTTCCATAATTTTTAAATAACAGAAATATGTAACATTCAGAATTAGATTAAATGGTACTTTGTATATTTAACTAATGTGTACTCTAGCATTAAGAAGATTTTAGTAACAAAAGTAAAACAAAATGACTTTTTTTCCTTTGCTTAGCCAAAAATAGTATCTAGGATACTTTATTCTCTGTTATTTCAGGAAGTTCATATTTTATTATTTAAAAAATGCCGAGCCGAGTGCGGTGGCGCATGCCTGTAATCCCAGCACTTGTGAGGCTGAGGCAGGAGGACCGTGAGTTCAAAGCCCGCCTCAGCAATGGCGAGGCACTTAGCAACTCAGTGAGACCCTGTCTCTAATAAAATACAAAAAAGGGATGGGGATGTAGCCCAGTGGTGGAGTACCCCTGAGCTCAATCCCCAGTACCAATAAATAAATAAATAAATAAATAAATAAATAAATAAAGCCTTTAGCTAGGCATGGTGGTGCATGTCTGTGATCCCAATGACTCAGGAGACTGAGGCAGGAGGATCACAAGTGTGAGAGGAGTCGCAGCAATTTAGCAAGACCCTAAGCAATTTAATGAGACCCCCATTTCAAACTGAAAAAAATAAAAAGGACTAGGGATGTAGCTCAATGGTAGAGCATTCCTGAGTTCAATCCCCAGTACCTGCTCCCAGTGCCTGTAAGTCATCAAAGTTTAAATTCTTATCTTCCAAGATTTGCCAGGACACAAGCCTATTATTGATATTATTAGGTACATTTTAAAGAAGTTTATCATTGACAGTAAATAACTTGGGATATTTATGGGTTGAAACATTCTAAGAAAGTACTTTTTTATTTTTAGATAGAATGTCACATGACGTCTGAATTACTGCAGTTCCTGTGGATTTAGAGTTCTATTTCTTATTTAGTACAGTGGGATAGAGATTTGAATGCTTTTATTAACAGCAATTGTAAGCTGGGAGCTGTGATACATGCCTGTAATCCCAGGCTTTGGGAGGTTGAGGCAGGAGGATCGCAAGTTCAAAGACAGCCTCAACAAAAAGCGAGGTGCTAAGCAATTCAGTGAGATCCTAAATAAAATACACAATAGGATTGGGGATGTGACTCAGTGGTCAAGTGCCCTTGAGTTCAATTCCCGGTACCCCCCTACTCCATAAAAAAAGCAATTATAAAATCTTAGCAACACAATAGAGAAAAATATTTTTAAGAGCATGGAAAGGTAAAAAATGTTGTAAAGGATTGTCAGACCAATCTTAGTAAGGGCAAAAACACCTAGGAGGAAAGTTATTTTGCCCTAATGGCATTTGCCAAACTCCTGACCCAGTAGACTTGAAAAAAAAAAAAATGCTTTTTGATGGTCAAAGAGACAGAAAATTAAGTCCAGGAGCTGACCAATTGAGGATGTCTATTGGAAGACCTCACTCATAAAACTGGAACCCCAAAGAGCTAGACCTACAGGATACAAGTTCACTAGAAATGAATATGTCACAACTGTTTCTAGTGGAATGCAAGGGAAATGGGCTTTGGTCTAGAGCAGAATCAACACTGGGGGAACTGACTCTGATACACCTAAGCCACAGAAAACTTAAATAAATTTTTAATAAAATTTTAAATAAAAATGTTTGTGGTTTTTTAAAAACCTTCAGACCTAAATTCATGTTATTGATGGTCTCAGGTAGCCGCAAACTCTATCTGGATGGACTTCCCTTCATGATGGATCTCAAACAAGTCCTACAAATAAGTTTCCATGATAAAGGAACAGCCCATAGGGAAAACAAACAAACAACAACAACTAAACAACATGGAATTGCACCATGAAAGAAAGTGAATAGTCTTCAAATAATGCATCATTATTCAAGAAACATAGCACGGCCATGCTCACACTGTGTTTAAGGAAAAATATCTACATAGAATGAGAACATGTGATAAACAGGCAAATAATTTTGAAAAAGAACAAAGTAGAACTTCCAGAAAACACATAATCAAAATTTAAAACCCACTGTATGAGTCAAAAAAAACAGTAGATAAAGAGAGAATTAGTAAATTCAAAGATAGGTCTGGAGAAATTGCCTAGTGTGAAGTTTGTTAGTATTTTACAGCATCAGACACAATGTTCTAGGTCTTGTATGAAGGGGTCAGTTAGACTGACAGGCTAGTGTGCATTAGAAATTGAATGTGGCACTTATATATTCAATCCTGTTGAACTTGCAAAATTAGTTGAAGATTTTAACTTTGAGACTAGATTAGAATAGAGTCTGGTTTTAAACATTTACTAATTGTCTCCCAAGACACCACATGTCCAAATTTCATTCATTCTACAAGTCTATTTTTTTTAAATTTTTAATCACTTTATAACTTTTATAACTTTCTTACATGGTCTAACTTGAATTATAGCTTTATACGTAATGTATCTGTATCTCACTAGACTGAGGTCAGGGATACCACTGGGCCCACTACTGGCCTAGCAGGTACTCCAGAACATGTCTATGACTTGGAAGACAAGGGGAGGCGGGGGTGGGGGGAGAGAAAGAGAAAGGAAGGAAACTTCTTAACTAAATATAGGGTGACTATAAATGAATTTCTTTAATGAGAAAGTTTCTGGATAAGTTTAAGGAGATGTGGATTCAAACTTAGCAAGCAAAGCAGATAACATACATTATAAGGGAAAAATGTACTGGCATTAGAAAGGCAAGAATAACTTGGAAATTTTTAGAAATGTACCTTTAATGTGCAAAGAAGTATAATGAGTAATGGCAAGAGTAAATTATAAAACATACTAAATAAAGAAGAATCCTTGAGTTCTAGCATACTAAAAAAGTTTACTAACAGTGTGGAGGTAAAGTCTTTACAGAAGATACCAGCTAGTACCTGTAGAAGCAACCACAGAAACAGTAATGCATTATAAATGGATTCAGGCAAGAATTACCAATGGTGGTGACATACTGGGGTGAGATAGTGTTGGGATACTTATATAATCCCCACAGATCTCTTGTTAATTACAAAGGGAACAATATAATGGGCAAATCTTGTGGATACCTCCTTAACTACAGGATCCACATATAAGCATAAAGTACCCCTGATGTGATCTAATGGGAAGGACACAACAACCTCTCTATGTAAGTTGAACTACAGGAAATTACATTTGATTGATTTTGGTCTACAAAAATGACAATTTTTTATGGTTCATTGCAATACTATTTCTATTGTTTAATGAGTTTAATCATGAAAAAACAACAATCAGTGGAATCCAAAGTGAAGGTATTCTGCAAAACAAATGGCCCAAACTTTTAAAACAATGTTAATGTCATTAAAAAGAAGAATTTAAAAACAAAAAAAAAGAGAGAGAAAGCAGAAAATTGAGTCTTCTAGATTAAAAGAGCCCAAAGAGACAAGACAATCAAATGCAATGATGGCTCTTTATTAAGATCCTGGATTGTCTGGAGAGGGGCATCTGCGATACAGTAGACATTACTGAGATAAATGAAGACATTTGAATTGTGTGTTAGATAATGGCATATCAGTTGTGTGTCAATTTCTTTTATTTTTTTTTAAAATTTTTATTTATAGTAGTATGTATTACAGTTCATACTATACATATATATCATCTTTTTACACAAAACAGTTTGTATACAAAGTATATTTGCAGCATTCAAGTCTTCAATCATGCATTTAGAATAATGATATCCGTCTTATTCAACCACTTATTTTCCCCCTTCCTTCCTTGCTCCCTCTCTTCCCCTCCTTTCCCTTTGACCATTATAGTGTTCCTCTAATCCTCCTATGTACCCTGACCCAACAATATTGTGAACCGGCTTCCTTATATCAGAGGAAACATTCGGTATTTGGATTTTTGAGATTGACTGATTTCACTTAGCATTATATTCTCAAACTTCATCCATTTACCTGCAAATGTCATTATTTTATTCTCTTTTATTGCTGAGTAAAATTCCATTGTGTATATATACCACATTTTCTTTATCCATTCATCTACTGAGGGGCATCTAGGTTGGTTCCATAACCTAGCTATTGTGAATTGTGCTGCTATAAACATTGAGGTAGCTGTGTCACTGTAATATGCTGTTTTTAAGTCCTTTGGGAATAGACCCAGGAGTGGGATGGTTGGGTCATAGGGTGGTTCCATTCCCATTTTCCCAAGAAATCTCCATACTGCTTTCCATAATGGTTGTACCATTTTGCAGTCCCACCAGCAATGTATGAGTGTGTCTTTTTCCCCACATCCTCTCCAACATTTATTGTTGTTTGTGTTCTTGATACTACCATTCTGACTGGAGTGAAATGAAATCTTAGAGTAGTTTTGATTTGCATTTCTCTAATTGCCAGCGATGTTGAACATTTTTTCATGTATTTGTTGATTAATCGTGTATCTTCTTCTGAGAAGTGTCTTTTCAATTCCTTAGCCCATTTATCGATTGGATTATTTGTTTTTTTGGTGTCAAGTTTTTTGAGTTCTTTATATATTCTAGAAATTAGTGCTCTATCCGATGTGCATGTATTAAATATTTGTTCCCAGTTAGTTGGCTCTCTATTCACCTCACTGATTGTTTCTTTTGCTGAGAAGAAGCTTTTTAGCTTAAATCTATCCCATTCGTTAATTCTTGGTATTAATTCTTGCGCTACAGGATTCTTGTTAAGGAACTTGGAGCCTAATCCGACATGTTGGAAATTGGAGCTTACTTTTTCTTCTATTAGGTGTATTGTCTCTGGTCTAATTCCTAAGTCCTTGATCCACTTTGAATTGAATTTTGTGCATGGTGAGAGATACAAGTTTAATTTCATTTTGTTGCATATGGCTTTCCAGTTTTGCCAGCACCATTTGTTGAAGAGGCTATCCTTTCTCCACTGTACATTTTTGCACCTTTGTCTAATATAAGATAGCTGAAATTATATGTATTAGTCTCTGTGTCCTCAATTCTGTACCATTGGTCTACTAGTCTGTTTTGGTGCCAATACCATGCTGTTTTTGTTACTATTGCTCTATAGTGTAATTTAAAGTCTGGTATGGTGATACCTCCTGCTTCACTTTTCCTGCTCAGGATTGCTTTAGCTATTCTGGGTCTCTTATTTTTCCAGATGAATTTCATGACTGCTTTTTCTATTTCTTTGAGAAATGTCATTGGGATTTTGATTGGAATTGCATTAAATCTGTATAATGCTTTTGGTAGTATGGACATTTTGACAATATTAATTCTACCTATCCAAGAACAAGGTAGGTCTTTCCATCTTCTGAGGTCTTCTACGATTTCTTTCTTTAGTGTTCTATAGTTTTCCTTATAGAGGTCCTTCACCTCTTTCGTTGATTCCCAGGTATTTTATTTTATTTTATTTTTTTTGATGCTATTGTAAATGGAGTAGTTTTCATCATTTCCCTTTCAGAGGCTTTGTCACTGATGTACAAAAATGCCTTTGATTTATGGGTATTGATTTTGTATCCTGCTACTTTGCAAAATTCATTTACTAGTTGTAAAAGTTTTCTGTTAGAGTTTTTTGGGTCTTCTAGTATATTATCATGTCATCAGCAAATAGTGCTAATTTGAGCTCTTCTTTTCCTATCTGGATCCCTTTAATTTCTTTTGTCATCTAATTGCTCTGGCCAGAGTTTCCAGTACTATGTTAAATAGCAGTGGTGAGAGGGGGCATCCCTGTCTTGTTCCAGTTTTTAGAGGGTGTGTGTCAATTTCGATGGTGAAATTTTGTGAGTGCAACAATTATACCGTGGTTATGAAAGAAGGTGCCTGTTTTTAGGAGATACATGTGAAGGATGTAGGGTGGAGGGTTATAATGTCCACAAGTAACTCTCTAAGGGTTCAAAGGTTCAATGAAGAGCGTGTCTGTGTTGGTATGCATATGTATCACACACACACACACACACACACACACACATACAGAAGCAAAATGTCAACAAATGGTTCATCTAGGTGAAGGGTATTTGGATATTCATTACACTCTTCCTACAACCTTTCCACAGGTCTGAAAATTTGCAAAATAAAACACTAAAGGGAGGAAGAAGGAATTGTCATTGTTTTCATTCAGGGTATGAATGCTGGGCTTTTGGGTGCTTTCCTGAATGGAATCTTTTGACTCTACAACCAGCTGTGTAATGACTGGGATAATTAAAAAAAAAAAAAAAAAAAAAAAAAAAAAAAAGACCCAGCTGAAATAGAGATTATGTCCCCTACCCAAAGGGAAATGATGAGTATCCACTTTATGGCTAATGGTACCGCCAAGTGACGTGCCCAGCATTGGTGCCTTGGTGAATAGAGTCCTGCTTTGCACAGTGCAGCTGTTCACTGGCACCTCAGAGCCCCTCAATCCATCTTCATCTGTGCATTAGTATAAAGCTCCAGGGGGATTTAGAGATTTTTTTTTTAAAAAAAATATTGAGTTTTACTAGGATCTTAGCACTACTGGGAAATTAAGATTCTGTAGAATAAATGCATACATGGAGATAGGGGAAAAAAAAAAAAAACCTTCTTACTTAAAATAGAAACAACTAGTTCAATCTTCATTATTTTAAATATAAGAGTTGGGTTTCTATTGATGTGTTAGGGCTGGGGGCAAGCACCCTGTTCCTCACTTCACTCTGGCCATCCTCTGCCCAGGGTCGTGGACCCAGAGATGAAGAGGAGGGGTGGAAAAGGCCGCCTCTCTTTCTCTCTGTAGAACTTCATCTTTCCTGAGCACCTCGCTGCTATTTTAGCTCTAGTTTGCCACTTCTCATGCCAGGCTTCCTGCCAAGACCGTCTTTGTTTTCTCCCTGGCCTTCAGTCAAATTTTCAGCTCTTTGCAAGAGCCTCTTCCCGTCTGTTCTCCCATCGCTCACTCTTTTCCTTCTGTCTTGCCAGCCTTCCCTTTGTCCTTTTGGCTTTCCTGCTTGCTCTTCCTGCCAGCCAGTCTGTACCATTTCCCCCATTCCTGCTCTCGTTTTCAGGGCAATTGTATTTTTTTGGGAGACAGAAATAAATGGATGAAGGACAAAGTCCTCTCGTAAGGCAAAGCGTTAACATAATAAAATGCTTCCCTGGGGTTTTGATTTCCCCCCAAATATTTTTATGGTCCATTTAAAAATAATCAGATTAATTTTACACTATAGACTGTGATCTATGGTGAGAGGATCTGGGTTGAAAACCAGTTTTACCATTCAGTATAAATGTGGCAGGTAACTACATCTCTCTTTATTTCTGTTTTTGTTTTTCATTTGTTGTAGGAAGAGTGTAATGAATATCTAAATACCCTTCACCTAGATGAACCATTTGTTAACATTTTGCTTCTGGATGTGTGTGTGTGTGTGTGTGTGTGTGTGTGTGTGTGTGTGTGTGATACTTATGCATACCAACACAGACACACTGTGGAACAGAGCTGGAATAATTTGGCCCTAGACAATGTTCCAAGAAGGCACAGTCCATATAAACCACTTGTCCTTGCTTTCCTGTTGAATATCAGTTCATTCACATTGATTGTTCTTTCCTCAAGTTGTTGCTGTGAAGATTAAATGAGATGATGCACTCATCCAGCACAGCACCCCACACAGGTGGGCCCTCTAGGAGAGCTCACTGTTATCATTAGCTCTGTTAAGCCTTCCTTCACTGACCAGCCCAGTCAGACACAAAGGGATTGCTTCCTCCTGAAGATTCTAACACAGGATTTCACACCATTTTTTTTTTTTTTAGGCTGCCCTCTATTGTCTTTCTGCCTATCCTTCTCTTTTTTACATTTTTATACAGCTTTTCTTTCCTACCTTTCTTATTTTCTTCTCCATCTTCTACTTTCCCACAAAGATTTAAAACTGTAACTTACATAAAAGCTAAAATTAAGAGTTTGAAGGGAGAATGAGGATAGAGATACCATAAAGTCAACCTTAGGAGAAAATGCACAAATGTATACTGTGGTTAGGCATAATTGCTAGTTGAAGCTACCATTTTATTTTATTGAGTTTCCTAGCAGCCAGAGGGAAGATGGAAAGAAATAATTGAGAGCAGTAAGATCCATGAGATTAAGAAAATAAATAAAAATTGTGGTTCTTTTCCTGAGCATTTTTTTTTTTTTTTTTGGTGAATTCTCATAAAAGGAGCCCTAAGTGATATAAGTAGATGTCTAGCCTAATTATGTGTCTACTTTTGTAATACCTAATAATAAACTTCAGAGATCTGTTTCTCATGCTGCCCATCTGTATAGGCTGATATATTCAGTTGAAGTTCAATCCTGTAAAAGCATCTTTACTAGAAGCTTAAATAGTGTGCTTTGTGAATACAACCCTCCAAGCTCTGGCATGCTGCAAGGATACATTTTAGAATACAGTACACAGAGGAATAAACGGACTCGCATTCTTGAGGCAATCCATTGTCTCTGACAATAAGGGTTTTGAAAAGTGTAAGAAAGTAGTTCAAGTCAAGTCTCCTAGTATGATGCTCTCTGTTGTCAGAGATGTGATTGAAAGTCAGAGAAAAGCAAAGGCCCTTTTAACTAAAATTAAAATCAAAGCCAACACACCTGCCTGAGCAGAACCATCCCATGTCTGCATGTGCAGAGCTGAGAAGTTATCAGCAGGCATAGTAAAACAGTGGTCAATTCTGACACTGGGGAGTGGTTTACCATACATTATAAAATAATGAGAGCAGTTGGATTCCATTTGAGGGAGAAAGAGCACAAGCATATGCTCAGAAAGAAAATACACCAAGATGTGTCAGCAGAAATCTCTGGAAAGTGAGATTTGGGGGGATGTTTCCCTTTCCGGTGTTCACAATGCTCTTTGTGATGACAGATTTTTTTTTGTTTAAAAGAAAAAAATAAAACAATGAAAGTTATTTTTAGAGAAAATAGCTACCCTGACCTGCTTCAAGACATGTATGATTAAGTAAATGCAGCCACAAAGTCCCACAGCTCTGGTTCTCAACTCTAGCTGCATTTTAGAATGCCTTAGGAAACTTTTCAAATTTAGTGATCCTCTGGCCCCACCTCAGACCAATAGATTGGAATCTCTGAAACTAGGACCCAGGCAGTGGGATGAACAATAATTCTTAGATTGTTATAATATGCAGCTGGGTAGAAAACCACCATGCCACACTGTGGAACAGAGCTGGAATAATTTGGCCCTAGATAATGTTCCAAGAAGGCACAGTCTCTTCAGTGGTTTATATGGCTGTCCATGATCTGTCGAACATCAGTTCATAAAATAGACTTTAGAACAGTGCTTATATAAATCATAGTATAATTATAAATTTTGAACAAACTAGGATTGAACAAATCCATGAATCATAGTATGCTTATCTTGGCCATAGAAAAAATAAGCATCCATATTGAAGCAATAGAGTTTTCTACAAACTCTGATATTCACTAACAGTATTGTCATTGATTGGTTTGGATGTCTCAATAGACTCTTTCATAATGATTGAGAACAGTGAAGCTGTGGCTTGTTTTTCTCAATAATTAATCTTAATTATTCTATTTGTAATCATTGGATTTGAGGATCGTTTATCTGATGATCAATTCTTCTGTGTGACAAGGATGTATGCTCTGTGAGGACAGGGTTTGTCTTCCCATCCCTATATTTCTATGGCTTAGAAAAGTGCCTGGTTCAGAGTAGATGCCCAATAAATACTTGTTAAATGCATATGAGAGGAATGAATAATAGTAAAAGCATAACATGAATGAAGAGGGAAATATTCATATTCTTCTCCATCATGAGGGTATGCACACGCCTATGCAAAAGTAGCATCAAATTGGTTAGATAGTTGTTAAACAAAGAAAAAATTAATAAAGCAGACTGAAATGTGGTTCTGGATTCTACTTTTGGTGTGAGAAACGATTGAATAAAGAACAGTTGGTCTTCATTGGTCCTAATGTTTCTCCTCTATTCAAAAGCCTCCAATGAACTTCACTGTATCATATATGAAAATTAACCCAACATGGGATCAAAAACCTAACATAAGAGCTAAAACTATAAACTCTTAGAAGAAAACACAGGGGAAAAAATCTTCATGATACTGGATTTGGCAGTGATTTCTTGAATATGATACCAAATGCACAAATAAGAAAAAACATAGGCAAATTGAATGTTACCAAGATTAAAAATATTTGTGTATCAAATGATTCTGTAAAGACAGTGAAAATTCTACCCAGAGAATGGAGAAATATTTGCAAATCATAACTGATAAAGTATGATATCCAGTGTAAATAACTCCTATAACTCATCATCAACAACAACAAAACCAAATAACTCAATTAAAAACAGGCAAAAGAGCCGGGCGCGGTGGCGCACGCCTGTAATCCCAGCACTTTGGGAGGCTGAGGCAGGAGGATCGTGAGTTCAAAGCCAGCCTCAGCAGTGGCGAGGCACTTAGCAACTCAGTGAGACCCTGTCTCTAAATAAAATACAAAAAAGGGCTGGGGATGTGGCCCAGTGGTCGAGTGCCCCTGAGTTCAATCCCGGTACCACAAAAAAAAAAAAAAAAAAAAAAAAAAAAGCAAAAGACTTGAATAGACTTTTCTGTAAGGAAGGTATACAAATAGTCAGTAATCATATGAAAATATGCTCAAAGTCACTAATTATTAGAGAAATACAAATCAAAAGTACAATTAGATATCACTTCATATCTGTTAGGATGACTACTACTTAAAAAGAAAAGGAACAGGGGCTGGGGTTGTGGCTCAGCAGTAGAGCACTCGTCTAGCATGTGTGCGGCCCGGGTTTGATCCTCAGCACCACATTAAAATAAATAAAATAAATAAACACATTGTGTACAACTAAAGCAAATAAATAAATATTAAAAAAAAGAGGGACAAGTGTTAGTGAGGATGTGGAGATTAGAATCCTGTGATTGCCAGCAGAAATGTAAAATGTAAAATAATATGGTTGTTCCTCAAAAAATAAACAGAATCACCATTCCATTCCTCAATTCTATTTATGGGTATAATCTAGAAGAATCGAAAGTGGGAGCGCAAACAGATATTTGTATGCCTACTTTTAAAAAATATATTATTTTAGTTGTAGATGGACACAATATCTTTATTTCTATTTATTTATTTTTTTGTGTGGTGCTGAGGATCAAACCCAGGGCCTTACACGTGTGAGGCAAGTGCTCTACCACTGAGCCACACCCCCAGCCCTGTGTGCCCACTTTTATAGTAGCATCATTCATAATAGCCAAATTGGAAACAACCTCAAATGTCAATTGACAGAAGAATGGATAAACAAAATGTGACATAGACATACAACGGAATACTATTTAGCTTTAAAATGGAATAAAATTCTGATATACGCTAGACCATGGATGAAGCTTGAAGATGTTATACAAAATGGAAGAAGCCAGACACAAAAGAACAAATATTGTATGATTCCACTTGTAGGAGGTACCCAGAGAACTCAACTTTGTACAGACAGAAAGTAGAACGCTGGTTACCAGGGAGGGAGTAATGGACGTTGAGTTTTATGGAGGCAGAGTTTCAGTTTGGGATGATGGAAAACTTCTGGAGATGAATATTGGTGATGGTTGCACAATGGTATGAATGAACTTCAGGCCAGCAAACTGTAGGGTTAAACTGATAAATTTTATGTCATGTATATTTTGCCAAAATTAAAATATACCTTTGCAACCATGCTTAGAATAGGTACTATCATTCCATTACTATCCCCCTTTATCAGGTAAGGAAACCTGGGTCCAATGCAAAGAAGGGGAAGCTCCTTGGTCCTTGAGGACATAGAATCTGCACAAATGTGTTCCTTTTGGCAAGGCTTTTTCCCCAAGGTGGGGGGGGGGTGAGATTTTTCCTTAAACAAACAAAAACAAACTCCCAAACCAAAACAGCAGCAACAACAACAAAACCCCAAACCACTTACCCTGCAAACTCCACAGTATATCATTTGTGTCAATAAAATGGAAGTTTTCTTCCAGGCCACAGGCTAAAAATATTAATTACCTGGTAAGAATTGGCTCTTGGATATATATTTCTTCTCTTCTTACTCCTTGCCACAATCTCCTCCCATATCCATAGCCTATGTGGCCACTTGTACATTCATAAGAACTGGATTTTCCAAAATTTCCCAGTTGGCTAAGAAGCAAACACAACTGGATGAGGATGAGTGATTTAGCCTCCTAGCTTTGGTATTTACTGCCAAAGAACAGATTTTCAGGGAGGAAAAAAAAAATCATATTTCTGAACCCCTCAGTAAAATGGATCAGGTCCCCATTGTCTGCCTCAGAATCTCCATGAACTTGGTTGGGGCCAAGAGTCAGGTAAAGGCTAGTGGTGGTGCAAACTCTGGAATCCTTTACTTTCTCTGGCGGGATATAATTTTCTGACAGCTATTGACAATTTTCATTCCCATGTGACAGACAGAGCCCATATGGTTCAAAGAACTTGACCCAAACCTTATAAAAGCAATGCAGTGATGTTTTTATGTGAAAATGTGTTCTATTCAGGGCAATCTGAGTAGAGCCCAGGGTTTAGTGAGATGGGATACAAGCAACCACACTTAAATGACATTTTAGAAGCAGCTCAGCCTTCTCTGAAGCATCGCCTCATTTATCAGGAAGAGAATAATCTGGACTCTGGGAAATCCCGCCTGAACAAAGTCTCTGAGTTACCAAAGCCTAAAACTCTCTTTTGAGTTTTGGGTTTCTTTACCTGTAGAATCAGATGTCAACATTTTGTAAACAGATGTTATTGGAAGGATTAGCATTTTTGAAATGCTAAGTGCTGTTTTCTTTAGCCCCAGCAACAACTGCTGTCTGTGACTTTCTGCTGGACTTCGAAGAATGTTGGTATGATAATCGCAGGAAAGAACCTCTGCCTCTGGAAACCATATGTTGCCTCACGGAGCTTCACTCTGATTCCACATCCACAAAGACCAGCACGTCACTCAAGGAGACATTCACAACTTTCCCATCTCTTCATTAACTATGTGGGAGGTGAGAAGCATGAATATGTGAATGGATGAGTGGGATGTTTTGTGGAAGTCAGTTTTGATCTTTGCAGACTGTGGACTTATGAACAACAGCTCCAGTCTGTGCTGAGAAGCACTATACAGTTAGAGGAGAGAGGTTGTCACTAGGGGTACCATAGAACATTGAGGTTAGTTTTTCCAAGGAATAAAATCATTAGTAAGGCTGTCCTCTGGTTTCTCCTCCAAACCACTGTCTGTGTTCAAGGGAAAGAATCTCAGCTTTTTCACAAGTGGCGCTATCTTTCCACAGGATATTCATTGTTTTGATAATAGGAGAAAACCTCAACAGCTCTGAAGTATATAATTAGGCTTTCTTATTATCCAACAAGAATGTTCTCCAGAGGGTGGTTGAGATGATATTTGCAAGTGATGTGGGGGAAGGAACTTGGGGGAGAGCTCCGGCCCTGGGAAGCAGAGTGCCGGCCTCCATTCCACTCATTCTGTCATTTTCTGTCTTTGTTGTCTAAATGCGTTTGCAGATTTGTGGCTTTTCCTCAAATAAACAGCCTAGGTAGATTGTAGGTTCCCAGGCACCCCCTCCCTGAGTTATCAGTGTAAGAAGTGATTTCAGAGTATTAGAGCAGATTCCACTACCACTGAATCACATGCAGACTTGAGGCCAAATGATGACATCAGACACATATGTGTTAGTCTGAAGGCAGAACTTGGCCTTGCAAATGGGAATAAGATATCCGGTGGGAGAATTAGAGATGTAAAGGCCTAGAAAGGACCAAGAGGAGAATGCCTTTATCGTTTACCTCTAGGCAGAAAGTTATCTAAAAAAAAAAAAAAATAATAATAATAATGATAATAAAAAATCCCCTTCAGATGTTTGTGTTGTTTTTAAATATTTCTAGGAAACTCTTTTAGAAAGCTAAAATATCAGTACTGCACAAACAAGGCAAAGTTTGCACGTGCCAGATAAATCCTGCATGCTAAAACTCATAATCACCATGATTTTATAAACCTGGAATTTCCTGGCCAGGCTGTATTTTCATTCAGTATCTGTGAGATATTTCGTCATTAATCACATCTGCCTACCCATGTTAAAAAAAAAAAATGTGTCTTCCCAGATATGTGTTTGCATGGGCATATCACAATATTGGGATATGACAATTCCTTCGAGTGTTTTTATCATGCTATGGGACAAATTTCAGATCACTTTTTATGTTGACATGTTTAAGCTTTCTGCAGACCCTGTGGTTTCCATAGTAACAAAATCACTTAGCGATATAAGAAACGTGGAAGAATATAGAAAAACAAAAAAAGAGGGAAGCTGAATGGAACAAAAGATAAGGAGCTCAAGTCAAAATTTCTCAAGATACTAGAAAAATTTTGTTGCTATTTTATTTATCTCAAAAGACTAGTACAATTCTCTCTGGATACTACCAGGCATAAATTGTAGCTGTTTTCTTATAATCTTTCAGAATCCAAGGTCATTGTATTGCCAGCTTTAGTCTTAGAAATGTCCACACTCCTCACTGTGCACTGTGTGACTCTACGTATATGTGTACACACACATGTTGGAGATCAGCTATATGTTTGTAATTGGATGGTGTATTTGTCTTTTGTTTGAAGTCCAATTTCACCATCTTAGATCGGGAAGTGGTTGTTAAGTGACATTCCAGAAGAGCCACCTTATCCCTCTTACATACACACAAACACTAAAACAGGTTGAATTCTTATCTGGGTAATAGTCATGGTGTATTTAGCAAAGCCACTCATCCATCCAGTCACTCATCTGTTAGGGGCATATTTATTGTACGTCTCTTATGATAGAGTGCTCATACCAGACACATAGTCAAAGTGGACATTTATGCTAACCACTAAGTATTATGTGGGTTATCTTTGAGGAGCTTAGTGAGGAACATTCCTGGTCTCTCATTAGGTCCCCCTGTGATGAATAGCTCACATTTCCCACATTCCCAGCCCATGGGAAGCTCGACTGGCCACTTAGGTCCCTTGGCTGGTGATTTTCAGGCAAGAGAGAATTGGGTTGTTGGGTCTTTCACTTCCATAGATAAGAAAGTGTATGTTTTTTATCCTGTTTCTCCACTGTTCTAATTAGATGAGCTGAATAGGCAAATATAAACACAATATAATCCCTTTGGCCTCAGAGTGATAAGGACAGGAGTGGTGTATTAGTCAGCTTTCTGTTGCTGTAAAAAATGCCTGAGATAAATCGACTTAGAAAGAGGAAAGGTTTATTTTGGCTCACAATCTTTGAGGTTTTACTCTATGGTCAGTTGGTCCTATTGCTTTTGGGCCCACAGTGAGGTGGTGCATCATGGTGGGATGTGTGTGATGGAGAAAGCTTCTTACCTTATGGTGGCCAGGAAGCAAACCAGGAACCCAACCAGGAAGAGGTTGAGGAGGGGCTCAGTTCCCTTCAGAGCACTCCCAATGACCTAGCTTCCTCCAATTAGCACTCACATCCTAAAGGTTTCACCACATCCCAAGAGCACAACAAGCTGGTGACCAAGCCTTTAACACAGGGACCTCTGGGGGACACATATCCAAGTGATAGCAACCAGCTAGGACTTTTAAGACAGCACCTATGTTTTGATGATTTGTTAAGCAAACACCAGCTATTCTGAGTGATGCCTTTTTCTCTTTGGTTAAGTTAGAAACTGAAAACAAAGGGAATCCCTTTACCTTGACTTTCTTCAGTAGTAGGAATCCATATCGTTATTTCTAGAGCCAGACAAAATGTCCAAACACCTCCCCCAAAGATTGGCAGCCAAAGTGTATTCTGACACTCTCCCTTAGTTGTCACCAAACAACTTGACTGTTTTTGAGGTCTTTCCAAAGAAATGGCTCTTCCTGCAAAGACAAGCATAATCTGTGATGCAGTCTGTGAGGCAGGTGTGCCCAAGAACACAGCACAGACATTAGAACCAACTCTGGAAAGAAGTTCTGGTAATTAAACTCTCTTTCTCCTTGAGAAGGACTTTTGTCCCATGGCAACACAAGAGCACTCACTAATCAGTGTGATCTAAGCACGTGGCTGAAAAGGCATGTGATGGTTAGGGCCATAGGGCCTGCCTTTGGTAAGCCCCTCTGATCTATTCGGGGGAGACTTCTCTCTGTGCTCTCACATCTCTCACTGTGCCTCCTCTTGCCCTGGACTTCTCAATTATTCCTTTTTTTTTTTTTTTTCTTGTGTCTTCAATTATTTTCATTTCGCAGGTTTCTTCCTTTTATACATAAATATGCATAAATCTCCCTGAACTTTAAAAAACAAAATGCAACAATAACACAAACCTTGCCATCAGCACTCTCTTTTCAGCCTCTTATAGTTGAGCTCTTGGATCATTATTCAACCCAAATCCCTGCTGAGGTGACAGTCACCTCCCAGCTGCTGGATTCCGAGACCTGTTTTCTGTCCTCCTAATTGTGTCCTTTGTAGCAGCACTTTTTTTTTTTTTTTTTTTTTTTTTTTTTTGTGGTACCGGGGATTGAACTCAGGGGCACTTGACCACTGGGCTACATCCCCAGCCCTTTTTTGTATTTTATTAGAGACAGGGTCTCACTGAGTTGCTAAGTGCCTCGCCATTGCTGAGGCTGGCTTTGAACTCGCGATCCTCCTGCCTCAGCCTCCAAAAGTGCTGGGATTACAGGCGTGCGCCACCGCGCCCGGCAGCACTTCTTTTTGATAAGCCTTTCTATTCTGGCTTCTATATGATTATTCCCTCTTGAATTTCCCTTATGTTAGCTTTTTATTGCTATCATCAAAATAGCTGACATAAACAACTCAAATGAGGAAGGCATTATTTTGGCTCACAAAGCCAGAGGTTCTAGGCCATGGTCAGCTGGCTTCATTGTTCTGGGCCTGAGGTGAGGCAGAGTATCATGGCAAAAGGCGTGGCTCCTTAGCTCCTGGCAACCAAGAAGGAGGAAGAGAGAGAAGAGAGAAGAGGAGTGGAGGGATTGAGAGGAAGGGCCAGAGAAAATATACCCTTCCAGGGTATGCCCCCAGTGATCCTAACCAGGTCCTACTTTCTATAGCTTCCCAACAATCTATTCAAAGGATTAGCTCATTAAATGGATTAATCTATTGATGAGGTTAGGGCCCTCCTAATCCCATCATTTTCTAAGTATCACCTCTGAACATAACTGCACTGGGGACCAAGTCTTTAAGATGTGAGTCTTTAGGGGACACTTAATATCCAAACTATAACAAGCTTCATCTCCTATCAATTATTTTGAAAATTGTTTCATAGTTTCTCCTTCTCTGTCTATCCGTAGCAGTGAATATTTTCCAGGGCTTATTCTACCTTTTGCACTGTGTTTATTTTCCTATATGAAATATTATCCCAACTAAAATTGTCATTTTTTTAGGTAAAATGTGATCACATGTTGTCAATTTCATAGGGTTCAACCTAAAATAATCCTCACACCTCTTTTTCCAGCTCAGATGTTTTCCCCAAGCTTAGACCCATATTTCTAATGATCAGCTATATATTTCTAATTGATGATTAGCTATATATTTCTAATTGGATGGTGTATTCATCCATGATCTGTTACCATAATGAAATAATGGAGGCAGACTAACATTCTAATGAAAAGAGTTCTATTTAGCTCACAATTTTGGAAGCTGAAAATCCAAAGATCATGGTGCAGGCTCTGGTAGGGGCTCTATGGCTTGGTAGTGGGAGTGTGTGCAGAAGTGAGAGATCACATCTCCAAATAGGAAGCCAGAGAGACTGTGGTCCCACAGTCCTTTCAAAGGGCATGTCCCCAATGATCTATGGATCTCCCACTGGGCTCTACCTGGTAAAAGTCCACTGCCTCCCACTATCACACTGAGGACCAAGCCTCCAACCCATGAACTCTTGGAAGATAAACTCAAACCATAGCAGACAGTTTTCAGTCAACTCAAAGTTAATACATTTTAAATGAAACCCTTTTATTCCTAACCTTCTCTACTTCTAGTATTCTTGATCTTGATTCATGGTTTTATCCCCTCCTCAATTTCCCAGCCAAAGGATTCCACCCCATGAGTATCTCCACTGTAATGTCTTATATCAGGACACTGCCATTGTCCACCTGGGGGATTAAATGTTTAATGGAAGCCCTGCATCTACTTGTGCTCTGCTCTAGTTCATTGCTTATACTCTGCTAGGGGCTGAATGTTTAGGTCCTTTCCAAATTTGTGTGCTGAAACTCTAATCACTAATGTGATGGCAGTAGGAGACCCTTGGGGATGTGATTAGTTCATGAGGGACAAGCCCTCATGAATGACATTAACACCTTTATAAAAGAGAAAACTGCCTCAATGTAGAAGCTGCCTTCCGGGAACCAGAAAGTGGAATCTCACCAGACACCCAATATACCAGCATCTTGATCTTGGACTCTCTATTTTCCATCTTCTAGAACTGTGAGAAATAAATTTCCGTTGTTTATAAATCATCCATTTTATAGTATTCTGTTGTAGCACCCCAAATGTACTAAGACATACTGCGACCAGAAATAACTTTCTAAAAAGCAAGTCTGACTATGCGACTCTGAGTCTGATCTTAATCCAGTTCTAACCTATAGCTGTATCTCAGGTCTTGTCCCACTCTACCACAGCCATTCTGTTGGAATGGCTTGTTGTTTTCCGAAGTGCTGGGCTCTGTCTCAATCCTTTGCTTTCTTCTTTCTGAAATGTTCACCACATGCTCTTAGAAACTCCTAGATAGCCTCCAAGAGCCAGCTACAAGGCTTTTCCAAGTCTGTCAGCCAAACTAGTCCTTTAATTCCCATCTACTTTTCCCATATTTTATTCTATCACATTATGAATCATCTGGTAACTTAATTTATTGTCTTTTCTAATAGAAACTTAGATCACACCTCTATTATGACCTACACTAGATGATCAAAAATGTTTATTGAATAATTGGATGGGGTTGATTGAAAAGGACTTTGAAAACGATCAAAATTCTAAATTAAGTGGGATCAAGGAGTTTTCAGGTTTAGGTATATATTTCATTTATAAATTCATAATACTTCCCTGAAAATATCGTCATTTTGCTTTTCTCAATTATGATATGAGAAAAAAAAATGTTCACTAAATTCATGGCATTTGGTTGATAAAACCAATGCCAGTTGGAGCTCCAAGGCAAAGTTACACTTCAGAATTTTCACTTTGTCATGAAATAGTATATTTCATTTTCAGCAGAGTTGTATCATGTGAGAAATGATGCTGTTATAAAGTGTTATTCCATATGCAGAGTGGACACATTCCTTCTTTTCTTGTGCTCATTTGAATGAGACTTCCCTTGGGACTTCAGAGCAAGCTGTAGACCTGGAAAGGCAATTAAAAAAAAATCTAACTTTCCATTTAGTGTCTTTGGCAAATTAGCAAGAACCCTTCCTGACATAGGGTCCTAATCTAATCTTGATGGGCAGGAAGGATTGGAGTCCAAGGTTGTTATTAAACCGCTGGTCTCCAGGATACAAGTTGTTGGCAATGCCCACTGAAGCCCTGGAGTAGAATAGATGAGGAAGTGTGTAACCACATTCAAGTCAGCAACTTAGATTTGGTATTAAACAAACAAACAAACAAACAAACAAACAAACAAACAAAAAAACATGGAGCTATCTTCTCTTAGTTGAATGAAATTGACTATTGGGGCTGTTGCCAGTATGGTGGACATGCCCCTACATTACCCAACCTCTGCCCAATACACTGACTACCACTCTTTGACTCATCCTTGAGGCATTACTAAATTATTTGTATTTCCCTGCATATAATGTGTTTTTTTTTTCTTCATGTTATTCCTTCTGCCTAGAATACTACTTCAGATTCTCCTGTCCATTTTGATGAATGAAGCCCTATTTAGGATCGACATGGGGCATCACTTCCTTCAAACCCATCTCTGACCAATTCCATTTTCTTCACGACCCATGTTAGATGCCATTCATTTTTTTTTTTTTTTTTTTTTTGGTACCGGAGATTGAACTCAGGGGCACTCAAGCACTGGGCCACATCCCCAGCCCCTTTTTTTTTTTTTTTTTTTTGTAGTTTATTTAGAGACAGTGTCTCACTAAGTTGCTAAGTGCCTCGCCATTGCTGAGGCTGGCTTTGAACTCGCGATTCTCCTGTCTCAGCCTCCCAAAGTGCTGGGATTACAGGCGTGCACCACCACGCCCGGCTAGATGCCATTCTTTAGTGTATGTTTCCACTGCACAACCACCTTGCTGAGAGAATGAATTCCTGAGTGCCAGTCCAAGCTTTATTGCCTAGCATGGGCCTGGGAGCTGTCCTCGGATGTTCTCCAACATGTGTGTTCAACCATTCCTCTTTCCTGTTTTCCCTTCTTGTTATGGTTTGGATGTGATGTGTCTCCCAAAAACTCATGTGTGAAACAATGCAAGAAGGTTTGGAAGAGAAATGATTGGGTTATGAGAACCTTAACTTAATCACTGATGGGATTAACTGAGTGGTAACTAAAGGCATATGTAGTGTGAGGATGGAGGAGGTGGGCATTGGGTGAGTGGCTTTGAATCTGGCCAGTGGAGTCTCTCTCTGCTTCCTGATGATCAAATGAGCTGCCTCCCTCCTCTATACTTTTCCACTATGATGTTCAGCCTCACCTTGTGCCCTGAGGAATGGAGCTGGCTGTCTAATGAAGGAAATCATGAGCCCTTAAACTTCTCCTCTACAATTATTCTGGTCAGGTCTTTTAGTCAGAGCAGAAAAAAAAAAAAAAAAAAAAAAAAAAAAGCTGACCAAAACACCTCTCTTGGGTGGTAACAATTTTGTTGGCTGTGAAATAAGAAAGAGACTGGCTCAGAGTTGAAGCAAGCAGCTCCAAATAAGGACTGCCCCTGCAGTGGGTGTGTGGCAGGTCAATGGTCCAGGCATTTGGTCATCAGGAGTTTGGGTTCTCCCTGTCTCTCACACTGACTCAGCCTGTGGCTTGTGGGTGACTCGGTTTCTTAAACCTTAACACGGGGATAATGACACTTGCTGCTTTGCAAGGGGGTATTAATTAAAGTTAGCAAACTGCGTGGCCATGCAGGGATGAAAGGGGTTAAAAACAAAGTGATAATTGCGAGTCACAGTAGGTTGTGTCCCTTGCCATCTGTGTTGTGATTAGAAGTGATAGAGACAGCTCTCAGCCTTAGTAGTATCTTCTTAGAAACCTATGTGCCACGAAAGGAAAGCAGGAAGAGAAGTAAAGGTGCAGGTTGTAGCATGAAAGGAGAAAGATGAGGCAGAGGCCCAAGTAAACTACTGGCTCATGCACCCATGGAGGCCAAAGGTTCAAACATCAGGAATGCCTGAGGCTGGGGTTGCTGGTACAAGTTGTTGGACTGTGTATTTACTGTCTGGAATCTGACTCTCAGTGGATCTAGAACTCCCATCACCACTCGATTGCCAAGGCCACCTCTGAGAGCCCTAACTTGTGCATAGCCAAACAGTATCTGCTAGCCCTTTGTCTTAGACCCGTGACATTCAGGAATAGTGCTGTTCTCAGTGAAGGCTGAAGGTAATGTGCTCGGTAAACCATTTCTTCTGCTGTCTTAGCTGAAGGGGGAAAAAAAATGAAGTTGACAGATGAAATTCATCTTAGAATACAGGCTCTGAGGAGGAGGGGGTCTCATTTTAGAATGCATGTTGGAAGCTGCATTGGTCCTCAAGGTAAAATTCGGAGGAAAAACTGGATTTGCATGTGGATGTGTGCTCTTGGGCTGAGGCTCTCCCCCACCCCTACCCATGGCTGTGTAAACAGTGAAGAAAGCTGATTTTCAAATGTGACATTCCAAGTTTTCTTTCAGAGAATTTGCACCATTTCATCATTCAACCCCTTCCTGCCCCCTTGAGATCCCGATGACAGGAAATGTCCCCCAGGTGAGCACAGCTTGGTAGTGGGTGGTGGGAAGGGGATGAGGGATGCCTGGGTGAGTGAAAGCTGGACACTTTCTCATTCTCCATAAATGGCCTTTCTTCAGAGACTAAAGAAATTGAACTTGCTTATTCTGGTTCTCACAGCCCTAGGGCCAGTGCTTCTTGCAGCTCCTGATTCCCTTCCATGACCCTGGAGTACCTTTGTGCAAGAAGCTACACATGCAGCTGTGACAGGGCTGTGACTTAAGGGTGCTGCTCTCTTCCTTCCATTTCACCTCTGTTGGCTGAGATCCTCATGTAGCTTCCACTGAATTAGTCAAAATGATGTCATGAGTGAGGCTAATTTTCTGGGAAAGAAAATCACAGTTTCTTGGAGAAACCAGAATGTCTAATATGTCCCCGAGGAAGGCTGCAAACATCACTTCGCTGTGTATGTTGGAGACTTCAGCAGCAGCATGCATGATGGATATGATTCCCTCCACGCCTTGATGTGCAAAGAGATTTAACAATTTATAAAAACAGGGCAACCCCTTCAGGAGAAATCCTAAAGAGTTTTAGATTCTCCCAGGTTTGTCACATTAGGCCATACCTGGGTCATCAGATCAGGGAATTGGCACATTCATTCAAGAGCTGTATTGATTAATTGAGCACTTGCTGTGTTCTGATCAAACACTGTTCAGGGTACTGACCCAATACAGACAAACCAGACAAAAATTCCTCTCCTTGTGGATATCATTCTATTGGAGACATGTCCAAAGCAGAGGAAATCCTTACAGCTTTGCAACTTGAATGAATAGTCCTGTTTCTAGCTGTCCTGCATCTATACAAGTGTAGGACATTGGTCTATTTTGAATCACAGTGCATCTCTTTCTCTAATTGGGGGGAATGAAAGTATCTGAAATGAGGGGTAGCTGTTGCTGATTTTTATTTAGAAGCAGGAGTGATATTTAAAATCAGCATAGATGCTGGCCAATCTATCAGCATTAATCCTTTAGCTCCAAGGCTCTCAGGAGATAGATTGAGACAGCTGAGATGGTGGTTGATTTCTCAGTCAGTTTTCCTGGGGTGATGACTACTTATGAAATTGTACAGAACTATTCCAATACTTTAGCCATGGAATAGCTGGATCAGGCAAAACCAGAGGAATAGTAATCCCATAGTGGTAAAGAATCTAATAAAAAGGTATGTTTATGTGAGGTTCCAATAGAGGACCTATGGTTGATTTAAAATTTTGAACCTAGATTAGAACCCACAGCTGCCTCCACAACCTTTACAAGATGACTTTGAAGACAAGGTGGCCTTAAAAGTCATCATACAAGCCGGGCGCGGTGGCGCACGCCTGTAATCCCAGCACTTTGGGAGGCTGAGGCAGGAGGATCGCGAGTTCAAAGCCAGCCTCAGCAATGGCGAGGCACTTAGTAACTCAGTGAGACCCTGTCTCTAATAAAAATACAAAAAAGGGCTGGGGATGTGGCCCAGTGGTCTAGTGCCCCTGAGTTCAATCCCCGGTACCAAAAAAAAAAAAGTCATCATACATGGAGGCCAGGTGGAACAGAGCTGCCAGGGGCTCTCAGCCCCTGTGAAAATAAACAGTCTTTATTGAAAAGAATGCAACAGCCCTGGGATATGCTTTGATGTGGTGATTTTCTCTTGGATCTGCTCTTGCCTGGCCATTGCTTGGTTTACACAGGAGTTGGCCAAGAGCGAAGCTATTCCTTCTTGACAGGTAGACAGGAAACATTCCTGGCAGGGAGCAGTTGCCAAGCAATCCTAGTTGTGGTTGTTGGGGTGCTAACATATTACTGGTCCTGCAAGTTCCTGACTTGTCATCAGGGCTGGCAACATCCCTTGGCTTTTACTGTAGGCTTAATTGGAGAGTGTCTGATGCCTGAAGGGCTTTGCTGCCCGACAACCTTGAAAATGGTGGCAGAAAGAAATTAAACCAAGGTAGACTATTTTCTGTGCATTCTTTTCTTCCTTCACAGGTGGAGCCTGGCCAAAGAAGATACTTTCCACAGGGTATACAATCACTGCAAGGATGGCTACACATGATTAGTGGCTGCCCAGAGAGTTACCCACTCACTTAAAAAAAAAAAAAAAACAGCTTAATCTCAGCAAATTTGCTTACAAATATGATGATGAAAGAGAGATGTCAATTACTCATATTCCTTTATAAGGAAATTGCCTATGGTTCCTGTTGGGTGCCCACTCTTGTGCACATGACCAGTCGTGGCTAGAAGACCCCAGAGAAGCTAATTCACAGGCTTGCCTGGGTGCTGTGACATAGCACACAAAGAGAACTGGGCCAATCTGGTTTTGCTCTTGGAATGTGATCCAGGAACCGTTGAGAGTCTGGGAGGGGGACAAGTGGGTGCAGTGGCTGTCAGTCATTGGGTGGGGTCACAGCGGCAGTACTTGAGGCATTCTTGGTTTGCAGGTCAGATGATGGGGGAGGTTGTGGGAAAGAAAATAAGCACCACTGTGGGGTAACTGCTTCATTGCTTCATTCATTCATTGAGCTATTATCAATGAGCATCTACTACATGTCGGGCACTCTTGGGTAGTGGGTGAACTTCATCAGTGAACAAGGCAGACAAAATTCCCAGCTTTCATGAAGGAAAAATTAGATCTTGATATTGGGTAATGATAAGTACTGGGGAGAAGTAGAAATGATACAGGAAACAAAAATGTAAGAAGAAGAAAACAGGAAACAAAATGTCTGATGGGTAATGGATAAAAAGGGGTTCATTATGCTGTTTTTTTAGTATGTTTAAAATTTTTCATGATAAAAAATATGGGCAGTCTCCCACCTGGAGATAGCCCACATTCTCCCTTGAATGTATATTCCTTGTTTTACCCCAAAGGTGTCTTTCTCTTGAGACTGTCCCCATTTTCCCTGAATATGTATCTACTTTCCTCAATAAACCACTATGAAAAAATGTGAAGAAGAATGCATGTATTTGGGTAGGAGATGGCACGCACTATGGTTCTTGACCTCACTGAGGGGGAAATCCTCATGGAGAAGATGGCATTTCAGCAAAGACCTTCATGCAGTGGTAAGATACCTGGAGGCAAGACTTCCAGGTAGAAGGAATAGCAAGAGCAACATCCCAGAGGTAGGAGAGTTGCCAAAGAGTCAAGAGACCACAGTGAGTAGGCAGCCTGAACAGAGCAGGGTGATTTGGGAGAGGCACTTTTACTCTAAGTGGGAGCCACTAGAGATTTTATTATTATTATTATTTATTAGTTCTAATCAGTTATACATGACAGTAGAAAGCTCTTCAATTCATCATACACAAATGGAGCAGAATTTTACACTTCTCTGATTGTGCAGGTAAATGGATGGAGTTGGAGAATATCATGCTAAGTGAAATAAGCCAATCTCAAAAAACCAGGGGCCGAATGTTTTCACTAGAGATTTTTGAGCAGAGAAGTGACACGATCTTACATGGGTTTTCACTGATCTTGGAGCTTGGGGAGTAGAGAGACACTAATTCCTACCTATGGGCTCATGAGAGTCCTGGAGCTAGATTTATTATAGCTTCTATTCTTAGATGGAGCTAAGAACCCCTCTTTTTTTGTTCCCTGGTGTATTCCCACAGTAAGCCACCTTTGTTTGAGCAGGCTTCAGGGGTCTCTATTCTTCAACTGGATACAGCCCTCAGGAACAGCCTTTTTTGTTTTTTTTTTTTTCAGTTTTGTTTTTTTTTTAGGAATAGCCTTTTTCTCATTATGTGAAATTAGTGGCTCGTCACTCCCAAAGCTCCAAGATCCGTGAAAACCCATGTAAGATCATGTCACTCCTCTGCTCAAAATGCTCTAGTGGCCTCTGTCTCATTTAGAGGAAAAGGCGAATTCTTACCATAACCCACAGGCTGTCTATGCCCCCGCCCAGGGCCTCCCCATCAGTCACCCTGCTTTGTGATTGACACTCTAGGGAAGGAGACACATGGGCAGCAGGAATACCTGGGCTGCTCTGCTCCTCAGCCCCAGAGGTGAGGGGAGAATATCACAAAGTCTACACAAGGCGATTCCTCCTTCTGATTTCATAAAGCCTTTGGGTTTTTATTTGGAAACTAAGATAAAAAGTGCATTTGGGCCAAGAGCCAATTTAGGTATATTTGTCTATTTTAAAATTTCATATCCTGAGAAATTAAAAGTGTACATTCCCTATACTCCTCCAGTATTGAAATGTGAACCACTACCTGGAAGTTAACAGGTATAACTACCTGAGTAAAGGTGGCCATTAAGGAGAAGGGCTTTTAATTACTATTCCCTGTTGTATCTGATGGTTAAACCAGGCCCCTTCCATTAGGGTCTTATTTTACCTGGCATTTGTTATGTCAATAAGGTTGAAGAACTACTACCTAAAAATAGCATCTGGAGCTGAGTCTGTCTAATCGCCAAGCCCTCCAGTCCCTGAAGCCAACTTCTCTCCTCACTTCCATCTAAACCTCAACAAGTCAACCCTTTCATCAGGCATTGCCCACAAGTAACTCCACCAAAGCCAGGACTCACATGTAAAGGTGCTGCAGGTGCCCATGTGACTTCCTCAAAAGAGAATGTCACAAAACCAGTTTGCTAGAGCTCTCACGCTCTTGCTAATGAATGAACAAGTATGAGCTGGATAGCTTCTTCTAATAACATTATTTTGCCTGTGGAATCCTTTTCTACTCAAGGTGGGTGAGCCAAATGCTACATTAATTTTTTTCCATGAAAAGCGTGAGAAAGGAAACATTTTAAAAGATTTTGAAAAGTCCATTGGGTTCTTTTTATGGGGGCGGGGTACCAGGGTTTGAACTCAGGGGCACTCAGCCACTGAGCCACATCCCCAGTCCTGTTTGCATTTTCTTTAGAGACAGTGTCTCACTGAGTTGCTTAGTGCTTTACTTTTTGCTGAGGCTGGCTTTGAATTTGAAATCCTCCTGTCTCAGCCTCCCAGGCCACTGGGATTACAGGCGTGCATCACTGCGCCTGGATCCATTGGGTTCGTACCTTGTGGTAGGAAAAAAAAAAAGAGTCAAAGTATCAAGGTTAATTATCATTTATGCAGTGTTCACATATAGTGCTCTGTCTTTCCCTTGTGTTTAGTCTGTGACCTTTAACATTTATGAACTATCTCTTCCCCATGAAATTAGCCAATTTCATCAATCCTGTTTCACAGAAAATGGTGCAGCAGGCAGAGAACATGGTTCAATGCCTTTATGCGGATCACATGGTTGCAGTGAAAGAGTCAGAATTAGAACGGACCCTGCTCAGTGCTAATGTACAAAGGGTGATGCTCTTGGGCTGGGACCCACCATAAACCAACATGGCTAAGCCCTTTTGCAATTGTTAATTGCAGGTAACCCAACATGGCTTTTGTACCTGGATCGACACTTAGTCCTTCTCTATAACATGTTAAAACATAAGAGGAAAGAAGGCTTTTGCCTACATGGGTGGGAAGTG
The DNA here is from genome assembly GCA_025594165.1 of Tamias sibiricus. NCBI lineage: Eukaryota > Metazoa > Chordata > Mammalia > Rodentia > Sciuridae > Tamias > Tamias sibiricus. The sequence continues at coordinate 97,670,112 of CM046666.1, forward strand.
GGGGCATTTTCTCTATTTTTTTCCTCCTTTAACTCGGTCTGCACATCTGCACTGAGGGAGGAACAACTAACTGTAGGATGGTGCCGAAAGATAGGGCTTCTCTTCAGCAAGGGCCTTCATTCCTCCAGGTCATGAGGGTACTATTTAGAAAGACTCTGGAGAGAGGTGCTTCTCCTGATTCTGCAGCAATCCAGCTTCAGGCATTTCTGGCTGAAGTCAGACTTTGCCCCACGCCCTTTCCATCTGAAGCACATAAGTCAGAATAATCTCAGTTTATTACTATGAGCAGGGAAATAATGAAAACTAATCAGCCTATTCACAGCTGCCAAAACCGTGCCCAAGAAGCAAACTGGTTCTCAAAGGATGATCAGCTAATGACATTCTATAAATACCTGCCACTTTATTAATATGCTAAAAGCCAAATTAATTTGTTCTGGTTTTCCATCAAGGCCACCCAAAGCCAGAGCCTGGTATTTTTTCTGGGGTGTGGCTCTTGAGTTCAAAACAATGACAGAGATCATTTTCTTCTGACTCCCCATTGGAACATTATTATTTTACTTCCTTTATTAGCTGATCTAATAATTAGGACAAACATTTTTCATGGTTAAGATAATAGGAGTTTGTTTTTCCCTCATTTCCTACATGGAAGGTGGCTTTCCCCAATTTGGTGATTTTGGGACTCAGGCTTCTTCAATCTTACCTGATATCCACTGGGCCTTGCCATTACTTATATTGAGCTGGGGGGGAAACGGGGGGGGGGGGGGGGGGGAAGATAAATCCCTGACCTAGCAGGCAAGATGTCATCATTTCTGCTCATATTCCCTTAGTGAGAACAAGCCACATGCCCACACTAGAGGCAAACCAAGCTGGGGAATGTGGTCCCCAGCGGGGCAGCCAATTTTCAGCAGGAACACTATATTATGAAAGAAGGAGCTAAGATGATGGTGACTATCTAGCCATCTCTGCCCCATTTCCTTTAGTAATGAAAGGAATGCATGTGAATTATTTTCTGTGATACTTTTAGACTTGGTGCTGCTTTTAAAAGTGCCCAGATTTCATATTCTGCTCCTTATTCTATATCTGTGAAATTCATAGAGCAAGGCCCATGCTGCATACCTGTTGTGTGTGGACTCAGGCAGGTCAGGTCCTGTCTAGAAGGTGGGATGGAACTCTGCTTGCATGGAATCCCAATGAGCTTCAAGGAGACAGTGGGTAGCTGTGATGGGGTTGACAATAGGGACCCTTTACCTTCCAGACAGTGAACTAATAGAGAAGAAACCACTATAAGGGAAAAGAAGGGCTGAACCTTGTATGTCTGCATATTCTGCAGCAAGAAGTGTTGGCTGAATGGGATCTAAATAGAGGGAGATGATTAAGAACAGCGCTGTTTGAGCCCAGCATGGTGGTGCATGCCTGTAACCCCAGTGGCTCAGGAGGCTGAGGCAGGAGGATCGCAGGTTTAAAGTCAGCTTCGGCAATTTAGCAAGACTGTAAGCGACCTAGCGAGACCTTGTCTGAAAATAAAAAAATAAAAGCGGCAGGGAATGTGGCTCAGTGGTTAAATGCCCTTGGGTTCAATCACTGGTACAAAGAAAAAAAAAAGAAATAGCATTGCTGGCAATGTTGAGAATCAAAATTATACAACTAACTGTCTATACATGACTTTACTATTCTATCTTCATTAGCTTAAATTTACTATTCTGGGAAGCTCCTAAGGAGAGCTGAAGATAACTTCATTGATCATTGCAGAAACTTCCTAAAAGACCTATCAGCTCTTTAATAAAAACCATCAAATGACAGTTTATACCTGAAGACTCTTGGAATCTCTTGCCTCAAAATCCTGCTTAGTTTTGTCCATCAATCCTAAATCATAAGATCATGATCCCTACCCATGTCCCCACATTGAAAGACCTGCCTTAAACTAAACTGTAGAATCTCAGTAAATATACCTTCCGAGCCCTCCTCCACCTGAGATGCTACCAGGACTCCGAGGAGTCGTGTTTTTGTTTACTGCTGTGAGCAATAAACTGAGCACTGACATACCAACAGGTTGTTTTGGTGATATTTTGTGCAGCTAGCATTCCACAGTATCTCTGGGCCACAGGATATGTGCCAACTTCCAAAGGAAAGGGAAGCTGAAATAAAATAGTTCCTAGAATGACAAAGTGACTCCACTGGCAGCTGAGTAGGCCCCTGAGTAGGCACAACTGTCTCATACTTTGGCTAAATGAAGGTCTTTTAATTAACACTGGTGGAGGAAGGACCCTACCTCTAGACTGTGATTCAAAGAAAGCTATGACTCAGGGGACACAGTGAAGTAGCTACAGCAGTGCAGGACAGCCAGTAGGCAGAGGTCCTTGCAGGAACAAGCTGCAGGGTAGAGAGAGGCAGAGGTGGCGGGAAAGTGATGGCCACCCAAGAGCTCCCCAGACCTCCCAGGAACCTCCCACAGTCAGCAGGGAGATTTTCACGGATGGGGCTCTTACCTGGATCCTAATCCCCTCTCTCTACATGTATTCCCCAAGTCTGGGTGTGCAGTCTTATTCATGGAAGAATGGATCTGGAGGTCCTGTGGCTGTAAGGAACAGAGTCTCATGGTTTTCAGTCCAAATAACTGAGCAGCCACTAGAGAAAGACAGCATGGGAAACGGGTTAGTATCAAGCCAAAGAATGCCCATGAGTTGCCTGGAAAATGAAAAGAGAGAACATGGGCCTACAATCTCTGAGCTCTGGGCTCGGGAGGAAGCAAAGGCACCAGGGAAGTGAAGATTATGTAATACCCAAAGTTGGAAGGAGTTGGATGATAAGAGAACAGCCAGGGAAAACTTCTTCCTAGTAAACTGAGATCCTCTGCTCCAGGACCCTCCCACAACAGGTTGTGGACTAACATCTAATCTGGGTCAGGTTAGGGAAGAAGAAAAGGAAACACGATTTGGAATCTTTGCAAGGTAAAGATTTGCACGGAATGCCTCTGGTAAAACTTTCACTTTCCCTGAGAAAATGATCAGGACATTGGTCAATCACACTGCACAAGCTAGTCAGCTTTCTTCTAATAGTTCTGAGGGGAGGGAGTAATTAGAGTTTGTGTAACAGAACAGGGGCTTTGAGGGGTGTAGGAGTATTGGGGTAAGGGGAGGGCAAAAAGTTATGTAGAACTTGGCCCACTTCAGAATAAATCAAGTGTGACAGGATGTCGAATGGGCCCCTGAAGCCAGAGGAAGTAGCATGACATTCAACATGTGTATGTGTGGGCTGTTCACAGGTAAGAAGCGGGCCAGACAATCCTACTTATAAATTTCTTGTCTAGACTAGAAGCTCCTCATCTTTGGATTAGTGTTGGCTCAATATTCTAGATGGTTTAATCTGTATGATGAAAATATTTGATTAGTACTGATCTTCATGCCTGAGAAATAAATATGTTATATCAAAGGCAGTTAGGACAAGAAATATTAAGAACAAAACAGAAACACCTCAAAGTTCTGAGCTTTATATTTAAGAACAGCAGCCCCTCCTTCTGCTAAGTGGCACAGATTATCTGCCTGGGGAAACAGAGATTCTTCACTCTTAGACCCAATTGCTGAGAAGCCTACAATGAAACAGAGAGTAAACTCTGGTGATGTTCTTGAGCCATCAATTAAATGTTTTCAGACCTGGTAAGAACTGTAAACTCTACTTTTCCCTAGTTCTGTGCTATCAAATGGAGAAAAATAAAATCAAGGGTCAGAGAGTTATTCCCATTGAAGGTCTCAAGAAGATGCAAGTCATTCATCAATCAGAGTAGCTGTGATCAGGAAAAAAAAAAAAAAAAAAGTCTAGCCAGAGAAAATCTATCCAAGAAACCTGATCCTTGTTGAGAGCTGGCATTAAGATAGGAGGCTTCCTTTACCCTCTGAAGGTGATCTTCATCACCTCCATCATCAGCCTCGTTGTAGTAAATATTTCCATTTAATATCTACTATTTATATTCATCTTACAAATATAGGATATGGAATGTTTGCATGAAAAAAATTTATGGAGCTTACCTTTAATACAGAGAACTGTGAAGAGGTAACTACACAGAAGGATAGGCTATAATATCACTTTTGACAAAAACAAACCAAGAAACAAACCTGTCCACGCCTTTTTATGCAAATATACCAAGAAGTATAATCTATAATTTATTCATTTGCTTCCCAATAGACAGACACATCCTTTTGTTTTGTTTTGTTTTGTTTTGGTGTTATAAGTTTTGCTGCTATGAATATCCCTATGTGGATATGTGGGTGAACTTTCACTCATATACCTATAGTTTAAATTCTTAGCACTGGGATGGCTGAGCTAATAGCAATGTGCATAAAAATTATGGTAGGTCATAGCAACCCTTTACTGAGCAACTACTTTGGGTCAGCTTGCAGGATCACTGATATTTTTAGTGATTATAGATGAGGCTGAACTGAACTTCAGGGAGGAGGAGGCTCCTACACTGATTAGCTGAGCTGAAATTCAGTTCCATGTCTTTCTGACTTGAACCTGAAGATTACGACTAACATTTAATAGAAGATCATCGAACTGGAAGGGCCTTGACCATTTCCTAGTCTACACCTCTCAGTTTCAGATGTGGCATGGATAATTGAGCAGCTCCATGTCTTGACAAAGGTCATGGAGCTATGTTAGGACCCAGGATATTGTCTCTCAGGGTAGTCTCTTTTCCACTACACTAGAGGGTTTGCATGTTCAGGGCCACAAGGAAAAATTTGTTTAAAATGTATAAACTCTGAGCTGCTTTGCTTGAATTAAAGGAAGTGGCCCCAAGGCCTGGTTCTCTCCTGTCCTCCACTTTGTCTCCTCCTGAGCCACCTCTGGGGGAAAAAAGTTTGAAAACGACTCATCTCTACCACAGCTGCCCCTGCGTGTAGTGTTAATCATGCTTTCCTGTTGCATTGGGCGAACCCAAAAGCTCTGATTTCTTCCTCCAAATGGGAGACTTGGGGGCCACGTTTCATGCTGAGGTTCCCTTGGCCTCTTCCTCCTGCCTGGATGGGGGCAGGCTGGCAATGGAGGGAGCCTGTATGTTCTTCTTGCCCTCTTCGGATTTGCTACCACAAAAGGTATATCCAGAGTCAGGTTATAGAAGCCCATTATTATTGGTCTGAGAAGACGAGCGGGATAGTCAGAAGAAATTGTCAACACATTTTTAAGATGTGAGACTCTCTCCTGCCTGAGGTAGCCTCGGTGGAGGTAGAGAAGTATGGTGGCTACACCAACAAGGGTGAAAAGTGCTCGTGGGCCGGATGTGCCACCAGAAGATGGGTTTAAACATCAGGAGCCATGTATCTATAAAGGAAACCAAACAGGAAATTTGATGTGAATCATCAGAAAGCAGACTGTACAGAGAGGGGGCTATGTGGCTTAGTCAGAAATGAAGTGCATGCCGTGTTGGTTAGAGGTGGTGGACAGAAGAAATCACATTAGCCGAATCCAAGATGGGGATGCAGAGCAATGATAGCAATGGCTTCTGCTGCTAGAGAGAGGACAGCGTAGGAAATTGGAAATAAATATCAGCTTCAGACACTGTGAGAAGAGGCCATATTGATTCACCAGTGAGGCCAGGCATTTTGTTTCTGAGAGGCTGAGTGGCTGAACCTGGGGCAGACTGTGTAACTTCAGCCATTTTCTGTCCATTTATGCATTTATTCCTGTGGCACCTGCTCCTGTGGAGGCTGGGAGGCAGTTAGCATTATTGTACCGACTGGCAGGCACAGATCAAATGGAGTTGCTTGAAGATAAGCAGGGTTCTGTCCAACCAAGAGTGAGTTAGGTTGCCTGTATGCTGGGGTGCTTTGAGGGCATCCCAAGAGTTGTCTTTCTGGGAGAAATTGTCATTTGGTTCCAAGTTTCTACTTGAATTGGTTCATTCCACATACGTAGGAACTATGGGGGGAGGTTGAAGGCAGGCCATATAGAGCTGTGATGCTGGCTACACAACTCGAGAGCCCAAACACTGAGGAGAGCCTGGGCTTGCTTTCTCCAAAAGGCTTCGCTGCTTCTTGCCCACACAGGATCCCTCTACGATCCTCAGAACTGACTTCTGCAGGCCCTTGGGTACAAGCTTGTGAGGCCAGTAAAGGTTGTCAAAGGATTTTTGAAGACGGTCAAGTCATATTCCATAGGACAATAACACAGTTTCATAGTCTTAAATGGAAATTAGTAGAGAGAAAGACTTAAGTGTGGTAGAGAGAGTCCTGGACTTGGACTCTAGAGATGGGTTTCAAGAGCCCTCTTGCTCTTGGATACTTGGATTTATCTTTTCCTCTTTCTCCTTTTCTGTAATACAGAAAGGTTGGACCATAAGAGCTCTGAGGTCATTCCTGTATACACAGGTAGCAGAAATCTGTCTCCTGACTGCTACCCAGTTGATCTCCTCCCCAAGCCATCTTTACATAGAAGTAAATCTAACCCTTACTGGCTGCTATGGCACTATGCAAAGTGTTTTACATACAAACTCACTTAATCCTCATGACATCCTATAAGATAGATACTGTTATTTTTGTCATACAGATAAAGGATCTAAAGCATGGAGTAATTATGTAACCAGCTCAGGGTTACACAGCTAGAAAGTGGCTGAAACAGGACAGAAGCATCCTACTGCCTTAAAAGTATGTGGTCACGCAGCCACATCAATGTTCATAGCAGCACAATTCACAGTAGCCGAGCTATGGAGCCCACCTAGGTGCTCTTCAACAGATGAATGGATAAAGAAAATATGGTATACTTACCCATGAAGAAGAATGACTTTATGGCATTTGCAGGTAAATGGGTGGAACTGGACACTATCATGCCAAGTGAAATAAACCAGTCCCCCAAAATCAAAGGTTGAATATTTTCTCTGAGATGTGAAAGCTAATCCAAAATAAGGGGGGAGGAGTGTTCAAAAAACAATAGAAGAAAAATCAGTAGAACAAAGAGGTATGAAGGGAAGGGAGGAGGGATGGGATAGGAAAAGACAGTGGAATGACTCTGACCTAACTTTCCTGTGGACATATATGAATATACCACAGTGAATCTCATCATCATGTACATGTACAAGACATTAATTAAAAAAATAAATAAATAGGGCTGGGATTGTGGCTCAGCAGTAGAGCACTCTCCTAGCATGTGCACAGCCCTAGGTTCGATCCTCAGTACCCCACATAAGAATAAATAAATAAAATAAAGATATTTAAAAAAACAAGTAAATGGCAGAAAGATCAGTAGAGGGAAGGGAACAGGGGGAGGGAGGAGGAGAGAAGCTGGGGAAGTACTGAGATTGAATTAAAACAAATTATATTCCATGCTTTTATAAGTATGTCAAAATGAATCCTATTGTCAAGTATAACTAAAAAGAACTAATAAAACAAAAGGAGTATTGTCATTCAAAATGGACAAAGGACTTGAATGAACATTCTCCAAAGAAGATATAGGAGTGGTCAATAAGCTCAAGAAAAGACATCCAATGTCACTAGTCACTAGGAAAATACAAATCAAACCACATGAGATACCACATCATTATCAGGTAGAGTGGCTATTATCTCTCTGTCTCTCTCTCTCTTTCACACACACACACACACACACACACACACAGAGAGAGAGAGAGAGAGAGAGAGAGAGAGAGAGAGAGAGAAGTGTTATAGAGGACATGGAGAAACTGGAAACTGTGCATTACTCATGGGAATATAAAATGTTGCAACCATTATGGAAAGCAGCTGGGTAGTTCCTTCCAGAAGTTAAACACAGAATTATCATGTGATCCAGTCATTCCATTCCTAGGTATACACCCAAAGGAACTGAAACCAGGGACTCAGACATGAGTACACCAATATTCTAGAGGCGTTATTTACAAAGCCAAAAGATGGAAACAACTCAAATGTCTATTGACAGATATATGAATACACAAAATGTAGAATATACAGACAATGGAATAGCATTCCTCCTTAAAAAGGGAGGATGTCTGGCATGTTACAATATGGATGAATCTTGAAAACCTTAAGTGAAATAAGCCAAACAGAAAAGAATATTGTGTGATTCCACATATGTGAGGTCCCTAAATGGGCAAATTCACAGAGACAGAATGTACCTTAGGGGTCACTGGAGGGCTGAGAGAAGGAAGCGTGGGGAGTTAGTGTTTAATGTCTGTAGAGTTTCAATTTGGGATGATGCAGCTACTTCTAGTCTCTGTTTGCTGTCTGCAGGGAGAACAATCAAAATCCTGATTTTTTTAGCCAGGCTCAGTGGTGCATGCTGCTTGGAAGGCTGCTTGGAAGGCAGAGACAGGAAAATTGCAAGTTCAAAGCCAGCCTCAGCAAAAAGAGAGGTGCTGAGCAACTCAGTGAGACCCTGTATCTAAATAAAAATACAAAATAAGGCTGGGGATGTAGCTTAGTCGTTGAGTGCCCCTGAGTTCAATCCCTAGTACTCCCCCCAAACAAACAAACAACAATAACAAAAGTCCCTGTTTTTAACCAAGAATGTTTTTTCAGGGAACACTGGTGCTTTGGATTCTTAGGAACTTCCCTAAAACTTGGAGTCAATGCCACAATCTTCACTGTGTTTTGTGACATGTTTGCACAGATGCTGCTTCACCATTGAGAACTGACTTCAGATCTAGAGGAAAGGACAGAAGTGAGAGTGTAGCAAACGATAGCTAAATACTTCGTGACTTCCCTTGAATGATGCTACTACTGACTTTTATGTCAATTCTGGCTTCTGCATTGCCTCTGGAATTGGTCTGTGTTGAAAGCAATTTTCAAAGTTATTACCAAAGAAAGAACAGATGAACATAATGAGAGGAAGACTAGGAATCAGCCTGGCAGAGCTCTGGTTCATTAATAATGACCTTCGATTAGAATATTGCTCTTTGAATGGTATCTTTAGAAATCTCACTATTAAGGGAGGCAGTAATTGCTTACAGTGTTATCAGCTCTCCTGTTTTGGCATTTTGTTTCTTAGCTGTTTTATATTCCGGGCATAGTATCAGCTGGGAAGGATACAAATCCTCTGTGTGGATCAGTGCTAGTGGCTAGCTGCAGGTATAGTCTGTATTTAAGCCTTGGCCTTTATTCAAGTCCTTCTTATTGGACATTCCTTGGATTGCTCAATGGGTCACCTGGGGAGAAGTGATATAGTTGGATAGCTGGAGAGGGGAAGGCATAGTAAAAGGGGAAGTGTTAAAAAAAAAAAAAGTCACAAAATTATGCAATACTTAAAAAAAATGTTAATCAGTTGAAGCTCCTTTGATAATTTGCTTTATCTCTCTTCTGTTGATTGATGGAAAAGCAATGTCTTCGCAGGCAGGACGTACCTGGCCTGGGTGTGATTAAGCTGATTTTCCTTCTGCCAAAGTCTGCAGGGTTGCTCCTACTGCAGTGAAGGCTTGGCGGCGGGGTCAGGCTTTCCTTCCTCCGTGGTCTGGAAAGCTGCGGTTTGGTTGTAATGAACAGCGACCTCTAGCGTTTAGCTCAAAATTTGCATTTGTTTGAGAATAGAGAATGAAAGAGCGGAGATGGGAATTCTGATCAAATTGTCAAGGAACAAAAGAGAGACAGACATATCTCATTGTTTTCCCTGGCAGAGAGAAGCTCAGGACTGATGGCTGAGAGTTCACCTCCTTTGTAGCACTCTCTCCCATCAATGCTGGAGTCATTATTCAAAACCTTGCCTTTTTTTTTTTTTTTTTTTTCTTTTTCCTTTAAACCAATCTCTGGGTTAAAAATCCCTCACACTTGCCTTTAGGGCTTAACCCAGAGAGTTCCCCTAGACAGCATCAACTTCTCTTACTGAGGATGTGTAGATACAGTTGAGGCCAGAAGGATGGAAAGGGGAGCTCAGAGTGCACACAGGCAATGATTTGGGGAGCTGTGGAGAAGGGGGCGGGGCTCCTGCTCATTCTTCTTTCTTGGCGGCCACATTGGGGAGGCCAGCTCTCCACTTTTACGTGAGACTGTCGGTACTGAAGACTTTCTCTCCTTGACCCCAGGACTTCCATGGAGCAGTGATCCACTGGAGAGGGTCCTCCCCCCCCCCCCCCGCCCTTTTCTGCTTTTGTCCTCAGCCTCTCCCACTCCTCTAAAGCCAGGAGTTGAGTCTCCAGGGTGATGGTGTTCATTCCCAGTGAAGAATGGGGCCAGAGGGTGACCTCCAATTCTGCCAGTAGCTAAGAGAGTCTTCAGAGAAAGGTTAAAATCACAGTTCCTGGCCTGTGACCTTGTTGTTTTGTGGTGGGAATTAGGGACTTGGGGGTTGGGAATAAGGGAATACATTTTCCTGTAATTTCAATAAATTTAAGGTCAATACAGTCACAGAACATATTTGTTGTAATAATTGGACTTGGCCTGCTATTGCCTTTTAACCAAGCTTCAGCATGGAAATGCTGCATGTTTTGCTTGTTTGTGTTTTAGCCATGTGTGCATAATTGTGCTTGGGCTTTCTCAGTTTCACCTGTGCTTCCTTCTCCCTCCTAAGCATTCTAACTCTTCAGGGCCTAACCTACCTGCCCCATCAATACACAAGGAGATATGAACATTTACATGTCAGAGCCAAGAAATGTATTGCATGGAATGCCCTTTGTCCAATTTCTATTAGACTTGTCCCAGTTTCTTTTAGCAACAACCATTGTCCTAACAAAGATTCTCTCCCTAATTAAATCCTAGCCAGCTCCTTTGGGCCCTCTTCTTGACAAGGTTGAGACCTTGACCTGTAAAGAATCGAACAAGCACTTACACAGTTGCTAAGAACTCCAGGCTCTATCCCATGGATGAACCCAACCTCCCCCAAACATGCCTCCTTTAGAAAACTCAAGGCTACCGTGTCAATTTGCTGTTTGTTCCTGATGACACCTGAAGATAATGCCCTTGTCTCTTGAGTCTTTGTGAGATACAGGAGCCTAATTTCCATCAGTACCAGTTAGCAAACTCAGATGGGTTTCACGTGAACCAATTCCCTATTCCCACTTTTTGTGATTTGTTTTTACTTCCTGCATTCTACTGAGTCCCTACTCACCCCTTTCCCTACTTCTTTATTCTCCCTTCAAAACTCTCAGTCACTTGGTTGAGTTCAGTTCATGCTGAACTCTTCCCTATTTCAATAGCTATGAATGATTAAAATATGTCTTTACAAATTTGGTGTCTAGCTTTGTTTATTTTTGATTGTCCATTCAATAAATGATTGATACAGGTTGAGCCCATAGACCCGAACAACATTTACCACAATTATTACTGAAGATGGAAAATATGAGATACCATGGTGTCCTCAAAGATCTTGCCATAAATTCACCATCAAAAACTTAAGTCCTAACATGGCCCCCCTATTGGGTCCCTGTGCAGAGCAAATAAAAAAGACACAACCCCAATGCCACTTAGGAAAGTCAATAGGGGAAAGCGAGCACTACAGGAGCCATCTTTGTCGTTGATAAGCTAAAATATAGACTCACACCTTCCTTAGTCATGAGCTGCTCACATTTATAAGCCTGAATGGGGAATAACTGCTTAGGATGTGCACATAAATGCGATACAAAACAGCTTGTGGCACAGCTTGGGAACAGGTTTGGGGCTCGAAGAGAGACAAGTTCACAAGACCAAGGGGGAGGAAAACAGAAGAGGTTAAGATAAGCAGAACTCCTCCATCTTTGATACAAAGGGTCAACACCTCGGGGTTTATCTTTGGTGACATGAGAAGTTGTTAGAATCCCAGCCTAAGAAGGAGAAGAAACTTAATAAAAAGGATAGTTTGATACAAACAATACCTCTAGGGGGAGAACAATTTTGACAGATGTGGTGAGGCTTAATGGAGGAGGGTAGGAGAGTCAGAACGAGGAAATCTAAGGAGGAAGAAAGCTCTCAGGGGAAATGACCAGTGTCTATTCCCAAGCTGTGGCAGTAAAAGAGAAAGAGGGTACAAAAGGTGATATATCAAGAAAGAAATGGGGAAGCTGGATTGGGTGATAAACTGGATTGGGTGATAAAGAAGAAAGTAAAGACTAAAACTGAAGGTTACTCAGAGGTCCTATGCCATGGCTCTGGCGAAAGGGGGCACGGAACTTCTTCTGGATGCAGACAGTGAGCCAGGTAAGAACTGTGTCCTTGAAACAGTTCATGCTTGAGGAGGTCTGGGCTTGTTTCTGGTTCCTGCTGTCCTTTTTCTAGCAGCTCCACCTGGCTTCTGTTCACCTGTCCCTCATTTTCATCTGGCAGATGACAATGGTTGCTTCAGGCCTTCTTTCCTTCTACTCCTTTTTCATCTCATGTTCTTACTAATTAACTCCATGACCAAGTAAAAGCCTCAGGAGGAAGGTACTATGGTCTCCATGGTCTGGAGCACTCCTCATAGTTACATGGCTCGCACCTTCATTTCATCTGCCATTCTGCTCAAACATCACCTCCAAGGTGAGACCTTTCTGAGTCATCTCTTCTAAGATTATGTTCCCATCACCATCTGTTCCCCACCCTACTTTATCTGCTTTTTATAGCACTTTATCACAACATGATAGGTATTTATTTGTGTTGTCTCTTCTTCCTCATTAGACTGTAACTTTTCAGGGACTCTGTTATGTTCTTGGACACCCTAGTACACACCAACAGTGCTGGGCATCTCATAGATGTTCAATACACATTTGTTCAGTGAGTGACTTATAGATGTTTCTGCGTGGAACATTGTTGACATCTCTTTCCAGAAATGCTGTCCTTTTCACAATTTTAGTTCTTGACTCTTACTCTTTGCTTGTAGTTTCTTTCTTTCTTTTCTGTTAATCCTCCTATTTTAAAATCTCAGGTTCTTAGCACTTTGCTATTATTTGGATCTTGAATGTTCCACGGAGGCCCATGTGTTGAGGGCTTGGTCCCCAGAATGTGGTGCTAATAGGAAGAGGTGCAACTTTTAAAGAGGTGGGGCCTGGAGGGAGGAGGTTAAGTCACCAAGGGTGTGCCTTTGAAGGGGATGGTGAGATGTTAGTCTTTTCCTTTCTTTGCTACCTGGATCCCAGGAGTTGATCAGCTTGTTCTGCCATATCCTCCTGCCGTGATGTATGGCCTCTCCTCAGGCCCAAAGTGACAGGGCCAATTGAACCTGGTCTGAAACCATGAGCCAAAATTAGCCTTTCCTCCTTGTAAGTTGATTATTTCCAGTGTTCTATTAGTAATGGAAAACTGACTAACACACACCTTTTTATTGGGGATCATATATATTCTCAGATCTTTATCTCTCACATCTGTGTTTCCTTCCAGGATCATATGTCCAGTTTCCTGGTGGCCATCTCATTTAGATATCTCACTGTCACCTAAAATCTGCAAATCACACTGTCAGAGTCACTATTCCTACCAATGTCATGCTTTTACTTCCACTCAGCTGAGCCTTAAATTCAAGTTCTTTTTATTCCTTGCTTTAAAAACTCCTCCCCCGCCCAATTAGTACCAAGTCCTACAGTTTTTTCCTTCATGCTTTATTAAGGAAATATTTATTTGCTTATTGCCTACTATATGCAAAACACTGTGCTAAGTGACTTTTTTTTTTTTTTTTTTTTTTTTTGCGGGGAGGGGCCTGGTATAAGATTCCTATTCTGCCCTCAAGGAGTTTGTAATCTAGATTGAGAAGTAAAACATGTTCTGGGACTATAATTTAAGGTGGAAAACAATGAGTTGCATATTAGGGTTTATGAGAATCCAAAAAAGGGAAAAATTACTTCCATTGAGATTAAGATTTCAGAGACAATGGGACATTTATGATGGGCCTTGAAAATCAGGTGGCATGTGGACATATAGATGCTGAGGGAAGGCTTTCAGGTGGAGGGGATGACATAAACAGAACTCAGAAGCAAGACAACCATGAGTGGGGAGGGGAAGACTCAGCTGAGTTTAGTCTGGGTCCTGAGAGCATGAGGGAGAGGAATGGGATGTAAGGTGGAAAAGAGAGGTTGGGGACTTTTTGTTTCATTTTAAAGTCACTGGAAAGAGCTTTAAGAATCCTATGCATATAAATAATGCATCAGAGCTGTGTTTCAGGAATGTTAATCTAGTCACAGCCTTTAAAATGGGTTGTAGATAAGAAATGCAAAGCAGGGCATAATTATCCAGGCTAGAGGACATGGCAGCCTAAAGGTGGGCTGGGAAAGTGGAAATACAGGCTCAGAGAGATGAACAGAACTTAGCATCTGATTGAATATGGAGAACAAAGAAAAGGAAAGTAACAAATGGGATCCTGAGACGTTGGGCCCACATATCTGATCCCTAAGTCAGAAATAGGGAAGAAGAGAAAATCAGGTTTGGGAAGGAAAGACCTGAGTTAGTTTCAGCCTTTCAGCCACAGAAAGTTTAAGGTACCAGTGGGATTTCCAGGTAGGGAGTTAACAGCTCCAGTAGATAGTTAAACATATGAACCTGAAACTCATTACCATTGTCAGATGTAGCAATAGCAAGTTGGGGACCAATTATCTTCCAATCAAGTGAGAGTTAGGCCAAGAGATCAATGGCAATTACCAGGGTATTGTTAAAAAGGGAAGAGAAGATGGCCACCAATGGTTCCCTTTGAAACACACTGATGTGGTAGAAGGAAGAAGATCCAGAGAAGGAGCATTGACAGAGGAGGGAGGAAAGAGTAGTGTCAGAGAAGACATGGATGGCAGTTCAAGAAGGATTTGTTGTCACTGCCAAATGCTAAGACATGAGAAAGGGTGGAGAACAAGCTGTTGGATTTATGTGATTTCATTTCCTCCCTTCATCCTACCCTCAATCTTAGTCCCCTAGTAGAGGCCTACATTTCACAACCCTGGGATCCTCTCTAACTTCTTCTTCTCCCTTCTCCAATAGTCCACCAAAAAACAAACAAACAAACAACAAACAAAAAACAAGCCCTCTGTGATGCCATTTCCATGATATCATCTCTCTTGGGAACAAGGTTAGGCAGAGGGGTCAACAAACCAGGTCTCTGGTTTTCCTTAACTTGCCAAGGGCAGTTGGGCAAGGTATAGAACTTTAGTCAACCTCTAAGTTCTTTTCCTCTCTGGAGTCCAGGATCTCTTTCTACCATGTCAAGCCTTTACAATCCTCTCAGTGTTCTTGGGCCTTTCTAAAACCCATGCTCATCTTCTCCCTCCAAACCTGCTTTCTAAGCTCTCCAAATGGTTCCAGTCCTAGTCACACTGATCTCCAGATCCTGTAGCCAGACTGTAGTGATTCCAGTTTCTGTGCCTAAATTGACAGAGTTTCTTGCCTGGTGTCTTTTGAATGGTGCTGTGCCTATGCCTGCCCTCGATTCCCCCCCACTAGCTCAACGCTCACTTTTCACATGAAATATTCCCTGACCCTCCAGCTCTCATTGACTTTTTTTTTTTTTTTTTTTTTTTTTTGTTAAACTCCTAGGCATGTATATAAACCTCATTTTTTATTATTTATTTATTTTTTTTAACAAGGTGGTGTTGTTTCAGGTCAATTAATCTTGGTTCTCCCATAAATTGTAAGCACTTTGGGGAAAATGGTAATGGACTATATCTTATGGGTCCCTTGTATTTTCCACAGCATAGTGTTCAGCATGCCCTTGAACACACAGTGTGTTCCTTATGTATTTTTTCAGTCAGGATTCTACTGAGAAACACACACACACACACACACACACACACACACACACACACACAGAGATTTATTGTAATGAATTAGCTAACATGATTATGGGCGTTTAACAAATGCTAAATCCATAGGGCCAGTAAATTGGAAACCTAGGTGAAGTTAATGTTTCAGTATTAAGGCAGAGTTTCTTTGGGAAATTTTAGTTTCTGTTCTTTAGGCCTTCAAATGATAGGATGCATCCTATCCAACCTTACTGACGGTCATCTCCTTTACTTAAAGTCAGCTGTCTATGGATGCTAACCACATCTACAAGACACCTTCACAGAAACAGATTAGCATTTGCTTAAGTGACTGAGTACTATGATCTACCCAAATTGATATCTAAAGCTGAGCATCACGATTCATGTACTGAGGGAATTATATTGAGGAGTAACTCATTTTAAGGATTTTGCAAGGTAGAGTTCTCAGAATAAAAATGGAGAAAGTCGCTGAGAGATCTTGACAGAAGTAGTGAGTTTCCTGGTGTGCAAGGGTGGAGCCATGGGTGTTCCTGGGTGAGGTGGTCAGCAGGAAGTTTATGAATCAGCAGGACTTGCAGGCTCTGGAACTCTAAGGGTTAAAAGGAAGAGAGAAAGTGATCACTGGTAGAAAGTACTGGACATGTTTGTGTAGAAAGAGTGGACTGGGAAAGGGGGGAGAACTAAAAGTTTAAAAATTCAAAGTCATTGTTTGTTGTATATGGCTAAAAGAAACTGAGGTGAAAATCAGAATGAAATTTTGCTTTCTTCTCAGGCAATAGACAGAAACTAAGGATAGACCCTGGAAATATGAGAATAAAGTCAATAGGAACCTAAATAAGGCAAAGTAGATGCCTCTAGCGAAGAAGAGAGTTCTTGACAGGTTTTTTTTTTTTTTTTGTTTTTTTTTTTTCAGATGACAAAAGCCTAATTTTTGTGTGGAAATTGGTTTATTTCAAATAAATTTTTGGAGATAAAACCTTGAGGGAGTAAACACACACACACCAAAACAAAACAAAAAAATCAAACAAAACTGCTTACAGCAGAAATCCAGATATATGCTGCAAAACAATTAGAAGTAGCATTGCTGAAGCATTCCCGAAATAGATGAGCTTCACCATTAGCCTTCTGTGAATTCAAGCAAGGAGGCATCATTACACAAATTACATGCCTGGAGAAGGGGCTTTTCACCGGGATGAACTTGTGAAAAGAACATTTAAACCAAAAGCAATTTTGCCTGTCTGTAATTTGTTCTATTCCCCTTGCTATCGTTAAAGATATTTATGCTTGAGCAGAAGTCTCACTCCCAATCTGATTTCTCCTTTTTCTCAATCCAGCCATGAAGTCATGAAGTCCCCTGTTTGGGACAATATCATTTGCAGCCATGGAAACAATTACAATATCATAAATATATCTTGCCCCATGAGATCAAAGAGGAAAAGCAATAATACTAATACTTTGCAGTTCAATAATGCCATTCATTCAGCAGTCACTGACTAGTAAATATCATCGATTTGCAGATGGGAAAAACTGAAGCAGTGAGCTCCCAAATCTTGGTCTAATGCTCTTGAATTTTACACCGTGGCAAGAGTGTCCAGATATTTCTAATCTCCCCGCAGAGCGGCAGCTACAGAGCCAAACTCTTGGTCTCCATTATTCTCTTTTTGGATGAAGGCAGAGTCGGCTCCTCTCCCAGTGCCTGTACTTTACCAACTGTTCCTCATTACAAGAGTATTTGATGGAATCTAGTTTGATAAAATATACAAACAAAACTCCTTTGGCAATTGTCAGAGGGTGAAAACAGGAATAGAAAAGAGGCTGTGGATAGTGCATCAACACTTGAGCTCTCTGGTCCGGCTCCTTCTTCAGTCTCATTGACATGCTCATTCTCTTGGGTCCCAGCCAAGGGTGAGTTGATCTAGAATCTAATGGTACATTAGCACCAGGTCCCCTCACTTGTACAGACAGATTCCAAAGATCTGGAAGCTGGGTTCATGTGAACAGATTTAATATTTTTTTTCACTCTAACTTCTTGTGTTGGGTGGTATTGGAGTAGCATAAACCTTTTGCTATCCTGGCAAAGTTAAGTGAGTTAGGGGCACACTTGGATAAGTTTGTAGTCATTTCTGTTTGTAGTTAAATTATTGCTAGTCATTTCTGAGTAGTGATGGTTTTTAGGAATGCTTTTATTGCCCATTGTCTGCTGACCCACGTGTGATGAAAGATTTGAATGTATCCTAAGTACTCACCACTGAAACCAGCTGTTCTTGGCCTTTTTTGTTGTTGTTGTTGTTGGTGGTGGTGGTGGTGGGATGTGCAAAATGCAGTAGTTATGTATTCTTTAGCTTGGAGGAGATGCCCTAGTATTTCTTGGACCACTGGACACCTAGAATTTTAATCATGGGAGTAGGAGTTTCCTGACTCTTCCAGAATGCACGGGGCTCTCCTAGGCCTGAAATGAACTAGCCAGCACCTTGTTTATCCAACTCAGTTAGAGAAAATTATTCACATAATGGACCAATAAGGTATTTGTGGAATGTTCGGTTAGTTGACTTTTTTGTTTGTTTGTTTCAGACTTATGACAAAAGATGAGAGAGTTAACTTTTTATCACTGTAACCAAAATACCTGACAAGAACAACTTAGAGTAGGAAATGTTTGCTTTGGCTCACTGTTTCAGAGATTTAGTCCATGGTCAACTGAATCTACCACTCTGGGCCCAAGGTAAGGCAGAATAGCATGGCGGAAGGGAAGCTGCTCAGCTTGGGGGAAAAGGGAAGGAAGTGGGGTGGGGAGAAGCCAGGGACAAAATTTATAATCCCCAAGGCATGCCCCCAGTGATCTACTTCCTCTAGCCATGCCCCACCTGCCTACAGTTATACCATGCAGTAGTACATTCAAATGATTAATCTATCAAATGGACTAATCCACTCATTAGTTTACAGCTCTCATAATCTAATCATTTCACCTCCTGAAGTAATAATGCAGGAGCTTTGGGGGAACACCTCATGTTTAAACCAGGACAGTTGACATAGCCCTCAGTCAAGAGAGTTAACATAGCCTTAGTCAATAGACAGTGTTAGATGTTTCTGCTGGGATGGAAAAGAATTCATTTGCCAGATCAGTGGCTGCATTCCATGTATCCAATGCCATGTTGATCTGTTCTAGCAGATTAATTCTAACATATCCTGATACAGAAGCTGAATTAGGATTTGGGCTTGGTTGAGTGGCACTCATCCTTAAGGATCTGTCTTGCTTGGTTTTACATGGGCCAGACTGGTGAATTAAATGGAGGTTGGGTGGAGTTTAATAAACCTGCATCCTTTAGGTTTTTAAGGCTTACACTAATTTCTGCCATTCCTTGGGAAAGCTTTATTGCTTCCAACTTACTATTTTGGACTGGGTAGAAAGTGTAGTTTCAAAGGCCTCTCTATTTAGCTATTCCTACTGTCCAAGGAATCAATTGTGGGTATATATGTGTCCAATTTACATTTGGAGACTGTGGCAGTGACCATTGGAAGTGTCAGTGGTTTTAGTAGGCCTGCTGTGAGCCAGACCTGGGCCAGGTCATCTCTCTTTATTGCCTGGGTCCCACTGCCGTCACTAAGACAGGAGGGTCTTGACAATACTTTGAGTCTATAGTTATCAATTCAATTGTTCAACAGACTTCAGAATGTCTGGGTACTCTCCTTTCCTCAATGTACCTGTGGCAAATGGTTGCATAGCTCTTTGGAGCAGGACTAATGGAATCATTACTGGGTAAGAATAATAAAAATAATAATTAATAATAATAATGAATTTCCATGATGTTGCAGGTCCTTTCTCCTAAATATCCAGCCTGTCTTTCAGTTAATAGATTTCCGATCCACAAACTGGCTCAAATCTGGGAAATGAGCAAGGGATCATGACTTTTTATTAAAGTGATAGTCCTTGGCCCCTGGATCCTTCACCTTTGATTTCTTTTTACTGCACATTGAGTAGTAATCTTGCTGACTGCCCATTTATTCGTCCTTGGGATATGACCCCCAAATAGAAGAGTGGTAGGCTTCTGCTTCTCTGAGGGTTAGTAACACTCTAGGAATTTAAGATCTTTGACGGCATTAACCCCAACATCCCCATCCATGCACCACTTGGACTGATAAGTTTCAAGGTGAAGTTTAGCCACAGGCATTTCTCAGGAGTGAACTTGTAGGTATAATTCTAACTTTCCTTAAGAGGTAGCAAGGCACAAGCTCTGGGGACATATTGCAAAGATTTGAGCTGTGGCACTGCCACTCACTAGCTGTGAAACCTTGAGCAAGTTACTTAATATCTCTGAGCCTCAGTTTCTAGATCAGTAAAACAGTAGTAATCCAAATACTTCCCTCAGAGGATGAAAGCAGTGAGTGTGTGTAGTGCATTTAGAATGACTGGAATGCATTAGGCTCTGTCACATAAACCTTGGCTGTCCTGGCTCCTTCATCCAGAAAGCTTGCACCCATTTTCAGCTGCAGCTGTAGTCTCTGTCTCCTGCTGCGCCTGTGTTACTGTATCCCAGCTCTCAGCACGTCCATTATGGAGATTCGTGCCTCTTGGAGCAGCTGTTTGCTTCTAAATGAACAAGGTCCAGGAACTGGTTCATCTCAGGCCAGGTCCTGAGGTGATTGTAGAGCTCAGCCTTTTCTTCACCAGCTGCAGCTGGGTTGTGTCAGATGTGCACATCTGGATCCCTTTGTTAGAGACTATTTGGCCTCCTCTGGTAAATAAATCATGCCCCAGGTAGTCATATGCCATGACAGTCACTGCTGTTGTTTGTTACATCTATTTTCCTGGGCTCTGGCCCCTTAATTGCTTTGGCTGGTGAGAACTTCTTACTCCAACCTCTTTTCTGGCTTCTGTGTTCTTAGTTAACTTCCCAAAACCACCACCTCAAGTTTTCTCATTGCTGTTTTGACCTCTGAGTTACTAAGATTTTGTTTTGTTCCCCAGGTGGCTAACACCAGTTCTCTAGTTTCTGTTGTGGCTTCCTCTTTCTCAGATTGTGGTAGCCCAAAGAGTCCCAAGACTCCTGTCTAACTTCTCCACTTATCCAACTTGACCATGTGGCCATCTCTGGGTCAGCACAAGAGCTTCCTGTTTGAAGCTGCTGGGCTTCCTGGTTTCTCCCTAGTTGTCTCTCCATGTAGCGATGAATAATTTACTCTATCTCAGGTCTGCCCACGTTCTGATGTGGTCCTTGCCTAGAAAATAAATATACATGGAGTTTTTAGATTGCAGAATTTTTTTTTATCATTATCAAGTTACATCTTTGGGCTGTCCCCCTCTCATATTCAGATGCATGCCTAGCTTCTGGCTATACCAAGGTAGAAGACAGTGAATAGGTCAGAGAATGGAGACACAGAACAGAAGAGATTTTTCTCAGGGTGAGGGTGGAGGCCAGGATCTGGAGAGCTAGCTCAAGATGCTGGAGAAAAACCATCAGGTCTTTGGTAGAATGTTCATGGCTTTGTCCAGGGGATGCATGGGGGCCATTCAAGGGTCCAGAAATAAGTCATCCTGCCTTGCATTCTATAAGAGGTCCTTTCTTTTCTTCTCAGTACAACTTATAGTTTCCAGGCCTACAATTTGGATACATAAACCAAATTAAAGTGCGCACAGTTCGCAAAGGATAAACATCCCTACTTACCCAGCTCCTAAGGACCTTGCCAGGCCACATGCACAGAAACACCGGGGAACTGACATGATAGTAACAGCACCTGCCCCCCATCACATTGATTTTTCCTAAAACACAACATTTTAATTTTGATACCTTCTATGTGAGAATACAGGACGTTGCTTCCTTTACCCAATTTCTGTGGGATCGTTTTTTGTTTATGCTGGTGGGGAAAGCAGGGCTTTTGAGTAATACATTGAATAAAGGCCAGCCCTAGCCCAAGGAGGAGGAGCAGCCCATGCCAGTGATTGTCCTCACTGCCTGTTGTATAGATTCATCAGGGCTCATGAAGTAATGTCCATACTATGCCTTTATTATTTTAACTCCCCACTGGGCATAGAGAGAATAAATCATTTTCGCCCTCTTTGCAACATAACTTCATACACTTAAAGACTTATGGCTCCCTTTAGTCTCTTTTCTTACAAACCAAACGTAGGCCATCTTAACTGTATTTCCTCATAAGACTTATTTTTCAAAAATGTAATAGTTCTCATTTTTCTCTGAAACTTCTTTGATTAGTTTGCATTGATTTTGAAGTTTGGAACTTGAAGAAGAATATGCTTTGTATCCCCACTAGGTTTGTGTATAGTGAAGGCCAAATCAGAGTAATCAACACATGTCTTCTTAGCCTTAGGGTAAGATTCCTGTACCCCCAGCCCAACTTGCCATGGTCTGCTCTTTTTTAGTCAGGCCCCCTATGTATTTCCAAACCAATAATGACTCTTGTGTTCAGCCAGACCAATAATCCCAATTCTCAGCTTGCTGCATATTTGCTCATAAAGAAACCACTTTGTTTTTCTTTACTGATTCTCATTTTATTGATTGAGTCAACAATGCACATGCTTTATTATCCATCCTCACGGAATAGGTGACATTTCTTAGTGCTCTGATACTTCATCATAAATGTTTTGGTCTGATAAGAATCATATCTTTGGAGTGCATATCACATTGTCTAAACAGAACTTTCCACTAATTATTTTCCAATAATTATTGAGATTCCATTCTGTGCAAGGATATGAAGAGACATGGAAGGGCAGTTCCTCCTTTAAATTGGCTATGAAAGTTAATAGGAATGGAGTCTGTATTTTTTTTTTTAAATATTTATTTATTTGCTTTAGTTGTACACAATGGGTTTATTTGTACGTGGTGCTGAGGATCGAACCCAGGCCACGCACGTGCTAGGCGAGCGCTCTACCACTGAGCCACAATCCCAGCCCTGGAGTCTGTATTTTATCTCCTTCTTGGATATAGTTCAAATTCAGAGTAAATATTCAATAAAGGCTTATTCTGCCATTGAACATAGTGGATTGGTTGCTGCCAATGAATAACTCCTTCTCCACCCTGTCTCCTATACCCATGCCAAGAGCTGGTGAAGCCATTCATACTGTGGACATAAGCCCAGGTTTCAAAGCATGACCCAAGGGGTGAGGGAGAGGGCTGTTATCCAAGCCACATCCAGCATTCCCCCTTATTCTGGAGCCTCTGATGACTGGGCACATTGGGATCTTTAGAGGGCAACACTCTTGACATGCAGCTTTCGGTTGTTGTGGTAAGTGTGTCTATTTGGAGTGTATGGGAGAGACTATTATTGCTAACTTCACTCTTGTCCTGAGAATTCCTAATCAAAGTAGGAAGTGGGGTGGGGGGGTGGCATCTAGCTTAGAGATTTGGAGAGCAGTATTTGAGATCAAAAATTGAAGATTCTTGGCTATGGTAGGCGATGTGGGTAGAGAGGAGTGAGGAGGAGAAAACGGAAAATTAATACTATCTTGAGTTTATATTACGCATCAGCACTACATTGTGAAACTGAAATATTTTGCCTTACTTCGTCCACACTATAACTCTACAATATAGATACCATCATCCCTATTTTCAGATAAGTAAATTGAGACTAATACAGGTTAAGTAACTTGGCCAAACCCAGTCTTGGCCTAAGTGTGCCTGGTTCAGACTCAACTATTTCCATGATATCACTGAATTGTTTACTATGAATGAAATTCCCCTTTATACTTGCCTCTTGTCATGTCATATGACCTAATCAGATGAACATGGTCTATTATTGGAGGGAGACCTCACTTTTATAATTTTAGGATGCTAATATGACTCATCACCACCATCACCACCCCCCTTTATAGAAAATTTCCAAGAGAGTAGAGAGGGAGTTTTAGTATACTTCTCTCCTAAAATGGAAAAACTGTCCCAAATCTTGTCTGGGGCAGAACTTTTCCATGTAATATAAGTCCACCACTTTATTTTGAGGAATATATATATATTGCATATATAGATGCATATATATATGCAAGTTTCCACTGAATGTTAATGGGCTGAAGATCTAGTCTAGGAAATTTGTGACTCACTCATCCAATTGACTCTCAGCTGATTGTTAGGAAAGATTTCAGAGACTTTTAGGCAGCCTCCCCCACCCCATTTTGTACTTAACAATATTTTCACCATTATATCTTCCCAGAAAATATCTCTGACATTGCCTAATATGGGCCTTTCTCCTCTGATGCATGATTATAATAATGTGTTGATCTTGCTCACAACTAAATTGGTTAAATATTTTTCCTTAACACATATAATAACTGTTATAGTCAATATTCATTGAATCCCTACAATATGTGAGGCAAGATTGTAAACACATTGCATATATTATCATTTTATCCTCACAACCATCTGATAGAGGAGACAGATGAGAAAATTGAGACTTAGAGAAATGAAGTAATTTGCCCAAACTCACGGCCAGGTAAGTGGTGAAGTTGGGCCACTGATCCAGACAATCTGACTCCAGTCCTGTGCTTCTAACCACCATGGCATGCTTCTTCCCCATAATGCTTCAAGTCTGCTCTCTTATATTTTCAAAATTTTGATTACCTTTGCTTTTACAACTTGAATATTGGTATCTATGTTGGATTTTTCACTGGGCTTTCAATTAGAAAAGAGACAAGGATAAAAACCCCTGCTTTCATTTCCTTTTCTCATTGGAAGTGTAATAATCCTTGCATGATCTTGTTCTGACCCTTCAATCCTGCCCATGAGTGCAAAGGCCATAGTCAATGTGCATTCTGGTTGGACATGGAGGCTCCAGGAGTGGTCAAAGAAAAGTAAAATCTCATTTAGAAAATCCCATCAACCTCTGTCCCATGTTGAATACAATACTGTGAACAGGAGTAGCAATGATTGTTGTCTACCCAGAGGTTCAAAAGGATGGGATTTCCAGAACAAACAACAAGGATGACTGGTCAATCTAAAATGGTCAAGCCAAATGCCCAAGCCAAAATATTTCCCCTGACTCAACTTCACCCGGCTTTGGGCCAGGATCAGACTGTTGGAAAAATATGCAGCTGACTGTAAATCAAGACTTTGCAAGAGTTTCTTAATGATAATTAAACTCCCCAACTGCTGACCACTGAGGCCTACTATCCACAAGAGGCTGAGCTCTAGGAGATTAAAAGAGAAAGTCAAACAACACCCTGCTCTGTTGGCAGTAGCCATATGGTAGCATTTTTAAGAACAAATTCGGCAATTCATTCACTCAGTTACACCTTTTTGAAAGTATCTTCTGTGGGTCAGGCATGATTCTAAGCACTGGCCACATAACAAGGGAGAAAGAGAAAACAATCCCTGCTTCATGGATCTTGCATTCTAGTAGAGTAAGACAGACAATTAAAAATAAAGAAACAAATAAGCAAAATAGATAATAGGTATGAACTAATAATTTTTCCCTTACCTAGATATAGACCTAAATGATGTCTGCTTTCTTTAGTCTGATGATGGAGCAGTTTAGAAAAAGTTTCTGACTGTCCTCTGAGTCTCAGAGGTATGCAACTTTAAGTAACAAGGGACCAGATGTTTCCTCAGCTTATAAATCTGGAGGTTAACCCTCAGAAACTGAAATTATGTAACAGTCCCCCCATTTGGGGGGGGGGGGTGCTCCTTGTAAAGATAATTTAGGGGTTAGGGTTGGATTGCCCTAGAACATTAGCTACTCTTGCATCTAATTTAGCAATCTTATTTCAACATTCTTCTCCTACATTGGCTATCTAAATCTGTTTATGGGATGCTGTCTGAATCCACTCTCATCTTTCTTCTGGTTTCTGTATTAGTAAGTTCTCTAAAATCTTGCCACTGCTTGGAATAGGCTTTAAGACCTTTGCTCACACATGTGTCTGATGGTGTTAGATGACATGGGAGAGAAATGGAGCAGGGAAGGGGACTGGAGGGTTGATGGGAGGTAGGAGTTTGTGGTCATAAACAGTGAGGTCAGAGAAGGCTTCCTTGACACGATGGCATTTGAGCAAAAGCCCTGCAACGTGAGGGTATAGCAGGCAAGTATCCCAGGGAAGAATGTTCCAGGAAAGGGATAGGCACGTGAAGAGGTCATGGGGGCTGATCTGGGCCTGGTGTTTTCAAAGTTCAGCATGAAGTTCCAGGAAGACCAAGGCTGGCAAAGAAAGGGGGCAGGGATTAGGAGTAGATGAGATCAGAAAAGGATGGGAGAGTGGGTCAGGGGCAGAGAGGGCAGAGGGCCCTGTAGGCAGGCCACTGCAGGACTATGGCTTTTCCTGAGGGACATGGAGAGCTTTTGAGCTGAGGAGCAACATGATCTGCTTTTTTTTTTTTTTTTTTTTTTTTTTTTTTTGTACTAAGGATTGAACCCAAGTGTGCTTAACCACTGAGCTACATCCCAGCCCTTCTTAAGATTTTTAAATTTTGAGACAGGGTCTCAGTAGGTTGCTTATGGCCTTGCTAAATTGCTGAGGCTGGCTTTTAACACCTGCCTCAGCCTCCCAACCTGCTGGGATTACAGGTGTGCACCACCACACCTGGCTGATATGTATTTTTAAAGGCTTATTCAGATGGTCTGTAGGAAAGGCTACAGGAAGGCCAGGGTGGAGGCAGGGAGACCACTCAGGAAGTATCACAGTCCACAGGAAGGCTGATGATGTCATAGACTAGAACATGAGAGTGAGCTAGAGAGAGTGAGCTAGATCTCTATATAAAGGATTAGGTGGACTGGTTGTGCCATAAAGAGTCAAAAATAGCCCAATTGGAAGCTGCATCTATGGACAGAAATGGGCAGAACAGCTCATTTGGGGGCATGACTTCTGGACCATCGGTGTGAGGATTGGGGCAGTTGCACAAGCCCTGCCCTCCAGACCAGAATTCCTCCACCGTCAGCTGGGAATTTTCCTAAACACCAAGCTAGAAGATACCAAATTTTTTGCAGCTCAGGTTAGTCAGGGTTCCATCTCCTTTCCGGACACTCAGCTTTCCTGTATGGAGCAGTTTATAACATCTTTCTCATTCACTTATTTCCCGAGTGGTATGACCTTTTAACGTTTGTGGTTTGGATTTGATTTTTGTTTTTGATTTAATTTGCAGGTTTTTAAAAAAATTGTTTTTAATTGTAGATGGACACAATACCTTTATTTTATTTATTTTTATGTGGTGCTGAGGATCAAACCCAGTGCCTCACACATGCCAGATGAGTCTGCTACCACTGAGCCACAACCTCAGCCCCCAATTTGCAGGTTTTAAACTGTATTGTCCATGTTGTAGTAAACATCTTCTGAGGGGTCATGCAGGCCATGGCTCTCTCTCTTTCTAAGGATTGTTTCCCAGTCTCAGGTGAGACCCCGTCTGTCATGTAATTCTTTATGGACATGCTGTGTAATACTTAACAAATAAGTAACCACTCCCTAATTCATCAATTGAAAAACCTGGATTTTCTAAGGTAGGTTTTGCCTGTTGGTGGATAAATCTTCTCACTAATGTCAACAAAGATTGTCCTTGTAGTAATAATTACACAGAATACATAGATGTTATCTATGTGTGTTTATGTATATCACAATATTTATGCACATTTACTTCTTTAAACTGTTAACATTTAAGATAGGGCTCTATGAGTAATTCTCAGTTGAGGGTCCCCAAACTCTCAGTTTTGTCAATACAAGTTCTCACTAAAGTCCTCTTGAGAGCTTTATTATCCCAAGGTGAGGCTGGAATTATAGGAAGATGAGGCCCAGATGCCGAGCAGTTGCTCCCCTGGGCTCTCTGACTTATCAAGGTTTAGGGTAATAATCTCCCCCTTCCTTTCTACATAAATTCAAACTCAGGTCTGTTTCTACTACACAGCGATGCCACCCAAACTATCTGAGTGGGAGCCACCAGTCCACCTTGCTGAGTGTTTGATTAGAAGTAATGGAAAATGAGTTGAAACTGATTTAACCATCAAAGTGAATTCTTTGGTTCACGTAACTGAAATGTCTGGGCGCTCTAGTTTCAGGAATGGTTGGATTCAGGCACATATACTACATCATCTGCAATCTGTGGCTCTCCATTTCTCAGCTTGGTTTTCTTTGGTTCTCAGGCAGGCCTCTCCCAAGCCGCCTGCTAGTTTTTGCTGTTGTTGTTGTTGTCCTTTTGGGGAGTTGGAACTTTGGAGTGCTTTACCACTCAGCCACATCCCCAGCCCTTTTTATTTTTTACTTAGAGACAGGGTTTTGCTAGGTTGTTTAGGGTCTCACTAAGTTGCTTAGGGTATTGTTAAGTTGCTGAAGCTGGTCTTGAACTTGCAATCCTCCTGTCTCAGCTTCCCAAGCTGCTGGGAGTACAGGCATGCACCACCACACCTGGTTCTCCCAAGCCTCCTGGGAGGTGATGTCCATCATCGATGTATATGTGGAATGGTAGATTGACTCTATGGAGTGAGAGTGGGAAAAGAACAGATCTCCAACAGAAAATTACCAAAGGGAGATGGATGCTAGGCTAACCCATGACCAGGCGACTCTCTCTCAAATTTGAGCTATGTTTTTGCTCCCTTGAGTTCTATCCTTAGTGAACTAGCATCTCCTATTAGGTCTGGAGTTCCTAGTGCCCACTGAATTCCTAACTCAGGACAGAAAGTGTCTTTTTGAAAGTGAAACAATGGAGTTGTTTCTTAAGGAATTTTAAGGAGAAACTTCCTCCCCCACTCCCTGCTTGAATTTAATCTTTTATATTCCCATCAGAAATAATTTCTAGTGTTCTTTCATCTGCAAATAAGTGCTGGTGTTGTCTTTGTCTGCATGTATTATTTATCATTCAATTCATGGTGTGTCTCTGTCAATCAGCCTGTGGGTGTATGTGCCTGAATTTAAATGAGAGCTTATCTGTATGGTCAAAGAAGTCCTTTAGGAAATCAACTCCCAGAAAGTGGTGGAGAGGACAGCGACTTGGTCTTGAGCTGCTGGGGGGAGCTTTGGAGCACCTGGATCTGCAGGGGAACATGCAGTCCTTCCCAGCTCTGAGATCACCAGGGAAGTAGATGTAGAAGCATTGAGGTCATTTCATGAGGATCTCATGCAGCTCTTCTGAAGCCTCAATTCAGTCCAATTAAGAGTTTCTAGATTTCACACTGGCAGTGATAAAGAATAGAGGGCTAGCTTACATCTCACAACTAGCAAGAATCTGTTTTCCTGCTTTATAATTTATAATTTTCCTCTAAAGTGAAAAGGACAAGAAAAAAAAAAAAAGATGAAGTGAAATTCCTTCCTTCCTTCCTACTCTTAATTGGATATAGGTGTTCAGAAATTGTTGGTAGAATTTACAGGTGCAATTTGTACAAAAATAATGCTTCTGTGTATTATGTAGCCAGCTACTGAAAATAGTAGTTCTTCCCACCAAAGGATTTCTAACCCCGTGGAAACAGGTAAACTCACAGATAAGAAACTTCAGGCAAACGCCCCCGGGGGGAGCTTTTGCTGACTTGCTGGACCCTGGGTATGTTTTTTGTCCATCCTGGCTGGGAAAGTTGGCTGCAGTAGCTAATGGCTCTGGCCTTTGGAGCTACAGGATAAATGTGGAGCAGTCCAGATGTCATCCTGAAAATCCCAGAGTGCACCTCTCAAGGGTACTTTGCTTTTGTGATGCATCTTTAAAGAGATTTTATTGAGACTAGATGGTTTTTTAAAAGAATCATAAATTGGAACATTTTCTTTAGAGTTATTGAAAAAAAGTGGTTTTAGGCAAATCTCCATAAGGTTTTTTCTCTTTCTGTCCTCTCTCTCTCCTCCCCCAATATCAAATGACTGTGCATTGAATGTGAGGCACAGCAGCAGTCAGACTGGAGAGACAAGATGCACACGTGGCAGTAGACACTCACGCAGCCCCAAGCGCACAGCAACTCACACCGGTCACTGTGGCCTAATAAACTTGAAAGCATGTCACACAACAATCATTTCTTTTGTGAATCTCATTCAAGAAAGCATTTCAACATCAAACAAGCTCTGAGAGCATTGTGCATTGTGCGGGTTATTGGGCACGCTGTCCCCATAAACTGCCAGCTCCTGGGCTGCATTTGAATTGCATCTCTGGGAATATTACTCCATTCCCTTCTCTTTTGTTTCCTTTTTGTTCTCTTGTCCCTCCCCTCTCTCATTAGCACTTTTTTTTTTTTTTTTTTTTTTTTTTTGCGGGATGGGGGTGGGAGATCTCTCTTAGTCTCTAACTTCATGGTGACTTTTGTTCATTCCTGATGGGGAACATCCTCCCTATAAGTTTCCCTTTCCAACATTACCCAGATGTGAACCTAAATGTGTAGATTTCAGAACCATTGGCTTCCAGCTGGGTGTGTGAAGTTCCTATTCTAATGGAAGCCTTCTCTGTGTATTTGGATTGCTTACTCCTTTTTTTTTTTTTTTTCCCCTTTTAGGGTCTTTTTGCTTCTCTTTGCTCCAAACAGCAACACAAATTTTCTTGCTTGTAATAAAGGGTCTGCCTTGCTGTGCTTTCTAGAGCCCCTAACAAGTGTGGCTGAATTTGGTGGTTGTGGTGAAGAGTGCAGCCACAGTGGCTAGACTACTTGGGTTTGAGTTATAGCTCTGCCACTTACTTGCTGTGCTACCTTGGCAAAATCACTTAATATCTCTGTGCTTTCATTTGCTGATCTTTCAAATATGGACAATAGTACCTCTATCATGGGATGGCTGTGAAAATTAAATGTATGTAAAGCCCTTAGAGCAGTGCTTGGCACTGGGGAAACTGGATGTAAGTGTAGCTATTAAAATCAGGAAGTGATAATACTATGGCTAACATTTTTTGAGTGTTTACCAGGGGCCAGATACTGTGCTGAGGGTTTCACCTGAATTATTACAACTCATGTGCATAAAGCTCAGTGGAATGGGTACTATTTTTACCTTGGTTCTACAGACCAGGAAACTTGTTGCCCAAAGCCCCTAGTTAACTAGTAGCAGAAATAGGTTACTAACCTAGTTATGTGTGGTACTAAAAAGCACATATACTTAAGGTACTAGGCTGGTTGCCCATGAGGAATTTTGAAATGTGTGTGTGTGTGTGTGTGTGTGTGTGTGTATGGGAAGGGATTGGGATAAGAAAAACAAGCTTTTCAAACAGTAATTTGGGCCTTATTAGTACCTCATTTGGACCTAGGGTAACTCAGTCCTATTCAATAATTTTAGATCTATGAAGGGATAGTCTTCAACTAATAAGTGATGCCCCATGAACTCTTGGTTAGCACATGCTTCTCTCTTAGGTTCTTCTTTTTTTTAATTCAATGTTTTTGTATATATAACAGTAGCATGCTTTACAATTCGTAATACACATAAAGAGCACTTTTTTACATATCACTGTTAGTATACAAAGTATATTCATATCTTTCATGTCTTCATTCATGCATTTAGGGTAATGAAATCCCTCTCATTCTACCATCTTTTTTTTTCTCCCTTTACACCCCCTTGCTCCCTCCCTTGCCCTTCCTCCCCATTGACCTTTCTAGTGTTCCTCTAATCTTCCTATGCTCCCCAACCCAACCCCACTCTGAATCAGCCTCCTTATATCAGAGAAAACATTCTGCATCTGGATTTTTGAGATTGACTGACTTCACTTAGCATTATATTCTCCAATTTCATCCATTTACCTGTAAATGCCATTATTTTATTCTCTTTTATTGCTGTGTAAAATTCCATTGTGTATATATACCACATTTTCTTTATCCACTTATCTACTGAGGGGCATTTAGGTTGGTTCCACCATCTAGCTATTGTGAATTGTGCTGCTATAAACATTGATGTGGCTGTGTCCCTGTAGTATGCTGTTTTTAAGTCCTTTGGGAATAGACCCAGTAGAGGGATGGCTGGGTCATACACTGGTTCCATTCCCAGTTTTCCAAGGAATCTCCATACTGCTTGCCATAATGGTCTTTTAGGTTCTTGTAGGATTACACAGGGGCTGGGAAAAGCTTGATCAATCTTAAAGATGGGGCCAGAGATGGATAAAGGGAGTGGTATGAGTGGTCCCTAAATGTGCTTCTCCTTCCTGAAAATACCAGTATTCTGTCCCAATAAATCAGTTTGGTCTTCAGTACCTAAGAGGGAGATAAACAAAAACAAAACGAGTCCAGGACACACATTCTGGTGAGAGCAAGAAGGTGCAGTGTTTTACATTAGATATGAAGTGTCCCCCATAAGCTCCTGTGTTAATGCAGGAAGGATCAGAGGTGAAATGATTGGGTTGTGAGAGCTGTGACCTGATCAGTCCATCCTAGTTTGAATGGACTAATTGGGTGGTAATGGTAGGTAGGCAGGTGGGGCGTGACTGGAGGAGGTGGGTCACTGGGGATGTGCCCCAGAAGCATTCATCTTCCCTGTAGCCCCTTCCCCTTGCTCTCTCTGATCCTGGGCACTGCTAATGGAGCAGTGCTCCTCTGTCGTGCCCTTCTGCCATGCTGTTCTGCCTCATCGAGGACCCACAGCAATGGAGTCTTCCCTCTAAAGACTGAACCTCTGGAACCATGAGCCAAAATAAATGTTTCCTCCTCTAAGTTGTTCTTGTCTGGTATTTTGGACACAGTGAAGAAAAGGTGACTTAACACAGGTGGAACAGATGAACCTCTGGGAGGAGATACCTGGGCAACCAACCACATTTGCTCTAGGGTAGTGGGCACCTGAGGCTGCAGGGGAATTCTCAAATAAAATGTCCATAAAAAGACCTGTTGGGATAACTTTCATTTTACAACGTTGCCTAGATCTGGCCTTGGGTAGCCCATTAAGATTCTGGAATCAAGGGCTGGGGCTATGGCTCAGCAGCAAAGCGCTTGTCTTGCATGTGTTTGATCCTCAGCACCACATAAATAAAATAAAGTATTGTGTTCATCTACAACTAAAAAAAAAAAAAAAATTAAAAAAAGACTCTGGAATCAACAACTATTACTTATAAGGAAGTTCTAACTTTCCCTCTGAAGGTTCAAGAATTGAGTTGCTGAAATAAACTGACCATAGGTGATTAAGAGGCTAGAAAAGCATGCCCACATATTTATACCCATAGGACATCACAGGAAGGTGGAAAACCAGTAGCCCAGTTACACCTAAAAGCTTATGTCCTCTCTTCCTAAGGGGAGAAAGGTGGCAGTGGAGAGTGCTGTGTGATAGATAGGCTTGGGCCGACAGGCCACCTCCCCCATGGAAATTTCCATTAGGAATAACCTGGTTTCATTTTCCCCAGGTAGGAGCCAATCAGCTTAAAGGTTGCTCTGTTCCCCAGGCAGGAGCCAATCAACTTAAAGGAGCTAATCAGCTTAAAGGTTGCTCTGTTCCCCAGGCAGGAGCCAATCAACTTAAAGGTTGCCCTGTTTACTGGGAAAAGAGCCAATAGTGTTAAGGTCAGTCAAGCACACACACACACCCCCACCAGAAATCCCTACTTAAGTCCCTGCCTGCATGAAGCTCAGACACAACAGCTCCTCCCTGCGGAGAGGAAGCAGCCACTGCAACAGCTCCAGACTCACCGTCTCCAGCCTGACGGCAGCTGCTCCAACCAACAGCTCCAGCCTCCAGCCCAATGGCAGCTGCCCCAGCCGACAGCTCCAGAGACCACAGCCGGCATGACCAGGCACCGACCCTCCGTCCAGAGCTTACACACTTCCCTCTCCCTGACTCCTCTCTCCCCATACTTCTTATACCTCCGACCAGCCATAAAGGCTGGTGAATAAATCTCTTGGCTGCACGGTTGTCTCCGGTGTGATTTTTGCCCTTCACTGTGTAGACAACCTAGAGAGAGTAAATGGTTTTGAAAAAAAGAGTTGGGCCATCATAAGAATAGGGGATACCCTGTTGGGATATGGTTCCAGTCTCTAGCCTCTTCTAGGTTCCTCTCCTGTCGTGTGCTGATCTTCTCTGATAGATTGTGTTTTTGTGAAAGTTGACTTCCTTCTACAGAATCTGCCTTTAGTTGACAAGGAAAACTCAGGAAACATTCCTCTGTGCTGTTTCCCCAGTTCTGTCAGGTTGAGGTAATCAGTGCACCAATGTGGCATAATTCAGGGTAGTTTCCTGGGCTCCTTTGGTCCCCTGTGTGCCAAAACTCAACCTAACATGCACCATTTATTCTTTGGAGGTATTAAGTATTGGCATAGTGTTAAATAAAATATTGTCACTATAAAAAAAAAAAAAGAAAATTCTACTGGGATGAACTAAGGGGAAATTGAAGTTACCTTTTGTTTGTCTCCTTTCTTTAACTGTATATTCCAGCTAAGCTGATAACCAAATCCCGGCCTCCTCCAATAATCCTGGTGAACTACTCTGCCCACAAAGGGCATGTTTGTATTTCCAAGGTCTGTTTTACACAAAGAGCAGCCCATTACCCCACACCTTCTATGTCATTTGCAATGCTTTCTGGACTCACAAACAAAGCATTTCATTGTCTTTCTTTAAAGGAGAATTTTAAAGGACATTGACAATTGCCAAAGCATTTTCAGATGCAGGACAATGAAGCCAGCTGATTTCTGGATACCTGACCTCCTTCCAGAGCCCTGGGTCTCTTTCTCTTTCTGAGCTGCAGTCACCTTGCCTGGATGGAAGTAGCACCAGCTGCCGTGGCCTGCAATTCCTGATGGCAGGAAGCTGTATCACTTCACCGAGTCTCATTTTCCCTGTCTATAAAATGAGGCTAATGGAAGTAACCACTTCACGGGACCCTTGTGAGGATTAGACAACAACGTGCACAGAGTAGCTGGTGCAGTACATGTCACAGAGTGAGCACTCAGTCAGCGACAACAAGTAATATCCCTCCAGTCATGTGTGAGGATGGTCTTGTGTCCTTTGAAGTGTCACAGTTATGAAAAGGCAAGTATGCTACTTCAGCCTCTAGAAAAACAGGGAAAAAAAAAAATCTTATGATTTTCTTTAACTCCTTGCAAGTTGCTGCTAATTCACATATGCCTATTTTCATTATCATTAAATTAATGCCTCACACTTTCTCAAATCTGGGAATTAAAATCAGAAACTGCGGTCATTGCCCCGAGTTAGACGAGGCATAAATAAACTTACTCTGAGAGTTGGCAACTTGCCTCATTTGAGTTTAATTAGCTCTACAGCTCTAGAGTATGTGTATAAAAGTGCACTGACTCCCACCAGTTAAGCAACCTGGTTTTTTGAAGACCTTGCAGTGTGTGGCAAGGGACCTGGACAGTGTGTTTGTAAGGGTCAGGGCATCCTGGCTGCGTTTGGGGCTCGCGTGAGGGTGTGGGCCATCCAACCGCAGTGATTCAGGGTTTTGCCTTCAGGGACAAACACACCTTTTATTGGGAGTTTTCAGAATGTAGTCATCCTTAGCTGTCGTAGAAAGGACTCACAAATACACTTTGTGCAAAATAGCCAACTAGGAAAAACCTTGGCCTTCATTTCTCGTTAATGGTTCCCAGGTAGACCTGTTCCAATGCTGTTCTGAAAGTGGGTGCAGTCAAGGGATTCTTTTCAGTATTACTCTTTTGGGAAACAATACCTTGAAAAGTGCTCACTATTTGCTGTCTCCACTTCCTGTCTCTCATTCTCTCCTAAGAACCTCTGCAGTTAGACTTTCACCCCATTTCTATATTCAAAGTGCGGTGGCCAGGATCCACAGTGACCTCTGTGTTGCTACACCAGGTGTTTTAAGATCTCATTCCACCTGACCCACCAGTAGCATTTGAAGCAGTGGATCATTTCACTGTTTCTGGAACATTCTTTGCTTGGTTCGCTGAAGACTCCCAGCTTTCTTGCCACCTCTTTGGCTCCTTCTCAGTTTATATTTTACCTTGGTCTCTCCTGATATTGCTGACCTTTGAACATGGGAAGACTGCAGGCCCACTCTTTGGAAAGTCTTTGTGTTTTCCTTCCTTCCTTCCTTCCTTTCTTTGATTTTCTTTTCTAAGCTGATTTATTGAGGTGTGATTGATATGCAAAAGACTATTGATATAAATTGTATGCAACTTGATGTGTTTGGGGCTAAGTGTACACCATGAAACCATCAGACCATCACCATTATCCGTGTCCTCAATTATCCATCACCTCCAAGAGTCCCCCAGACCAACCCCCTTTGTTTGTGTTGCTATTGTTTTCCTTCTATGGTAAGAACACTTTGCACAGATATACCTCATTAGTAAAACCTGAGGTACATAATACAAATTGCTAGTTACAGATTGTTAGACAGCTCTGCAGATCTTATTTATTTTGCACGTCTGAAACTTTGTACTCTTTGACTACTACCTCCTCATTCCCCCCCAACCCCAAATCTGGCCACCAACATTCTACTCTTCTGGATGTTTGACTATTTTATATTCCACAGATAATAAGACCAAGCATCATTTGTCTTTCTGTGTCTGATTTGTTTTCCTTATCCTAGTGTCCTCCAGCTCCATCTACACTGTCACAAATGGCAGGAGTTCCTTCTTCTTTAAGGGTGAAGAATATTCCATTGTACGTATAAATCATATTTTTCTTAATCTGTTCATCTGTTGATGGGCATTCTCAAAGGACAAAATCTCAATGATTTGGTTTAAGATCTTAATTGGCTTCGGTTTTGATTATTCTAGACTCAGGCAACACGACATTCCATGAAACAGAATAAGCGCTCTGATGGGCTGAACAGAAGAGATTGCTTTAGACGGAGAAGGGCTGAAGAGAAGAGAAATAAAAAACAAATTGGTCATTTCAAGATTACTTTCCTTGTAAGGTAGAAACAGGGAGATAGAATATGAAATAATATATTTAACATCAGGTAATTTAGGTTACCTTTTTTTGTACAAGGATTAAAGGAGAGAGAGCTTCATTATTGTGCCAGTTGAAACTGACCTGTGTGGGAAATTCAGCTGTTGTCTCTCTAGTTCTAATTTGTTGGAAGTTCAGATAAATAGCTTGGTGATGTGGAACTTTAGCGCAAGTGACTCCATTTTGTTTTTAGTCTAGTCTTTTGGGGTTTAGTGCAGGAACTTAGGCCACA
Organism: Tamias sibiricus; assembly: GCA_025594165.1. Taxonomy (NCBI): domain Eukaryota; kingdom Metazoa; phylum Chordata; class Mammalia; order Rodentia; family Sciuridae; genus Tamias; species Tamias sibiricus. The sequence goes on from CM046666.1 coordinate 97,706,640, forward strand.
ACAATGGCCTCCTTTTATTTACCAACATTTACATTGTTTCCTTCCCTTGGTTATTGGAATAATGTGAATGAATATAGGCATGCAGATATCTCTTCAAGATTTGGTTCCTTTGGATATATATCTGTAAGTGGGATTGCTGGATCAGATGGTAATTCTATTTCTAATTTTTTGAGGTGCCTCCATATTGAGTATCTTCTTTTTCAGCACTCGCTTCCTGAGTGTTCCAGACTTAGGACATGAAATACCACCCATATACTAATAGTGAGTGAATTTAGATATCTTTCTTGTACCTCTTTCCTGAAATAAAGACTCATATGGAGAATGGCTTAGGCAACATTTCTGCTTGGATAGCTGTAGTAGACCAAGGAACAGCACTCGAAAAATATCCATGTCTTAATCCCTGCAACCTGCATATGTAAGTTACCTTCATTGGCAAAGATTTTGCCAATGTGATTACAGTAAAGATCTAAGTGGCCAAAAATGCAATCCCATGTATCCTTACAAGAGGGGAGTCCGGCAGATGACACACAGAAGAGATGGCAGTGTGACCGTGGATGGCAGAGATTCATGTGATGTAGCCACAAGCCAAGGAATTTGCTGGCTGCCATGAGAAGTTGGAATAAGAAAGGAATGGATTCCCCCATAAGTCTCCCAGAGGGAGTGCAGCCCAGCCAACACTTTGATTTCAGCCCAGGGAAACTGACTTTGGACGTCCGGTCTCTAAGATTGTGAAAGAATGGTTTTTGTTATTCTAAGCCACCAGTTTCTGGCAATTTGTTATAGCAGTTATAGAGAACGAACACAATGTCTAACAGGCATCTCACACAGTACTCATCTACAGTGGAGTGCCCTGCAAATCCACTCTTCTAGTCTTCCCTTTCTCAGGAAAGTGGACATTCTACTCTTTCTGTTGCCTGGACCCAAGCCATAGAAGCATCCATAAAGACTCTCCGCATTTCGTACTTCACAGCCTACTTAGTGAATCCTGCTTGCTTTACTTTCAAAATACATGCAAATCACCCCCGTTACGGCTACCATCCTGGCTAAACCACAGTCACCTCTTGTTTAAATTACTGCAACGGCCTCCTCATTCATCTTTTTGCACCCTTTTGCCTCTAATAAAGAGACCACAGAGCAGCCAAAGATCTGTCCTGTGGCTCCCTATCACCCTCAAGGCAGAAGCCGAAGTTTTTGTTATGTCTCTAAGTCCCTCTATGACTTGGTCCCTGTTGCCCCCCTCACTTCATCTTCATCTCCAACTCCCTACCCTTTCTCATTCCATTTCAGGCACACTGGTCTGCTTCCTGTTCTCTGAACACTCTAAGCCCCAGGACCTTTGCACTTGAGGCTTCCTCTGCCTCAAATGCTCTTCCTTCAGATATCTGATGACTTATTCCCTCACCTTTTTCAGATCTTTTGAAATGTCACTTTCTCAGTGAAGTCTCCTTGGTCCCCTTTATCTCAAGTTGCACCTCCAGTCCATCCTCCCACCCCATCCATCTTCCTGCTTTGGTTTCCTTTTTTGCATTTATAACCAACTAATACACTACAGATTTTACTTATAATTTTTTGTTATTTTTCTTATTTCAAATTCTGTGAAGACATGAACTTACATTATAGTTTTATTGCCATGTGTCCCCAGTGCCCAAGACAGTAGTTAGCATATAGTGGGTGCTCAAAAATACTTTGGCCAAGAACATAGTTATTCATATTTCTTTCCAAAAAATCCTGTGCAACTCACATATGTTTTAGTTAATCAAAAATAACATAGGATTGCTGGACGCGGTAGTTCATGCCTATAATCCCAGCACTTGGGAGGCTGAGGCAGGAGGATGGCAAGTTCAAAGCCAGCCTCAGCAATGGCGAGTCACTTAGCAACTCAGTGAGACCCTGTCTCTCAATAAAATACAAAATAAGGCTGGGGATGTGGTTCAGTGGTCAAGTGCCCCTGAGTTCAATCCCTGGTACCAAAAGTATATATACATATATATGCATATAAAACATAGGACCTACAGCCTAGAGAGGACTATATTCATTAAGCAGAGGATCCTTTGTTTAAAATTAAAAAAAAAAAAAAAAAAAGAAGAAGAAGTCTTGAATTTTCTTTGGCTTCTGCCATTCCTCCAAGAGTTGTTTTGATCCTTCATTTATGTCTTTCATTTCTCTCAAAGTTCTTCTGCTCTTTTGAATTTCCTGGTAGTAGTACAAATATTAATTAATTAATTTAAATTACAGGAAAAAATAGAAATGCTCAGGAGAAATTGATGAAAATGTAGGATCATTTTACTGTTAAAATTTCAGTATTAGGAAACAATACAATAATACAAATCATTTCCCCTGTAGGTCACCTCTGGCTGTGGGAGATCCTTAGTTTTACTGCATGCCTGAGGGAGTTACTCATAAATTAAGTGTAAAGGTAATGGCAACACCATTACTCTCTTGCTGACTTCTGGGGTCCCACATGCTGCACTGAAGCTGTTACAAAATATTCCAACACAACAACAATTTGTAAATGAGGACTCATTGGAGCAGAATTGATGACATCTATTCCAGACACCACTGCATGGATTAGGAAAGAATTTTGACCATTCTGACATTCCTTTGGTCTTCTGGGCTGGGCCATTCTAAGCACTAATCTAACCTTCATAACAACTCTCTGAAGGAGGGATGCTTACTAACCTCGTTTAAAAACAATAAAATTGGGGCACAAATAGATTCATTTGCTGAAAGTCACTCTCTTCCTTCTGCTAGGGCTGCCTTAACAAAGTACCACAAACCAGGTGACTTAAACAACAACAATTTCTTGTCTCACAGTTCTAAGACTAGAAGTCTAAAATCAAGGTGTTGACAGGACCACATTCCCTCTGAGGTTCCTAGGGGAAGTTCCATTCCAAGCCTCTCTCATAGCTTCTGGTAGTTTTTAGGCTTGGGCCAGCATAACTCCAGTCTTCACAGGAATTCTCTTTGTGTGCCCATCTCTGGGTCCAAACTTACCCTTTTCAGAAGGACACCAAATGTGTTGGATTAGGGACCCACCCTACCATAGCATGACCTCTTCTTAGCAATGACATCTGCACTGGTCATATTTACAAATAAGGTCATATTCTGAGGTGTTGGGGTTATGACTTAAATGCATGAAATTTAGGTGGACATAATTCCACCCATAACAGAGTAAGTGGCAGACCCAGGACTTGAACTTACCTCTTCCCTGTTGACACCTCATCTTGCTAAGTCCTGAGCATGGACTAGTACAGGAAAAATGAAGGAAGTGAAGGACAGAATTGGCTATGGTAGTTGTAGGTATCACCATTATGTGGTGCTAAGAGTATTTATTTCCTTTTTCTACTTTCATGAACAAGAGATTAACTATAGAACAATGGAACTGCGGCAGATGTTTCTGTTCTTTATAATGAATTTCATGTGTTGTTCAATTGTATTTCTGACAGTTTTGATGGTTTTCCTCTGGGAATTTAGGATTTATATTGGGACATTATGGAGTAAAGGATGGGGATGGGTGGGCATGACACCCCCATCCTATTCTGACCAGAAAACTTATGACTTATTTTTGCATTTATCAACCAGTAAATAATGATCAAGCCCTTCTGCTCTACCTGGTGGTATGCTGGGCTGAGAAGTTACTTGTGACTGTGTTAGACATAAGTCTGGACTTATCACAGCTCACAGTTCTGCAGCTTTGGGAGATTAGGACAGGATGTGATAGAGGCACACCTGGAGGGGGAAGCAGGTCACAAAGGCCCAAGGTTAAAATACCACCCAAGGGAGGTGGTGGCCAAGAACCACCTATTGATAACCAACAGTTACAACTCATGAAGAGGCCTGAGTATAATTTCATATGTTAAAAGAGATAGTACTTGGATACTGTATAGCATTTAGGCTGATTTCCGGGCCCCCTTCTGTTGTGATTTCCTATGCAATGCTTCTCAACTCTCCACCCTCTTGACCTCCATGATGATTGGTGTCAAAGGCCAAGCTAGGAAACAGGCCACTGGACAGTTCCCAGTCTACCCGGGGGACATCATGTATACTGAATGAAACATCAATGTGTTTCTCTTTAAGGCAGGACCCACTTTCACATCAGTCTCCAACTACCAGAAATGGCACTTTCTGTCATACTCCTCCCTTCCGCAATTTCACTGAAGACACAGAGCGTGTGAAGTACTTGTGGTGCAGAGAACACACCCAGGGCTGCCCTCATTTGTGAGAGAAGTTGGTCTCCAAATGAAAGGACAAGAAGCGACCTCTCAGCCTGGAGAGAAGGGGAACCACGGCTGCACCAGGCCCGGAGAGAAGCCCCCGCACCTCACAACTCACACCAGTTGGTCATGGACTGCTTTTCACTGGTGCCCCAATGACCGGGAGTGGAATTGTCTCTTGGAACCCAACAGATACCATCTCAAGTGGTGTGTTTAGAGACTTCTATGTGAGGTGTATGGTAATATGCATCTAGTTCTCCTTCCAGAGAGAAGGTTCAGTATTCTTCCCAAGAATGCTTAATTTAAGAATCCTCCCAGGTGTCACTTTAGGTGGTTGTCTGGGTGGAGATGACCCTACCTAATAACTCACATCCTTCAATGGCCAGAGTGAGAAATGCACAGTCCTTCCAGAATGCAGCTTGAACAAGTTCATTGCATTCTGAGTCTGTAACAGGCTACAAGCAAGCACGGAGTGGGTCTTATTAATTTCTTTACTCCCCTCCTAGCACCAAGCATATTGTCTTGTACATGGTAGGCATTAAATATATATGAGTTGAATTAGCATGTTCTAACAAGGTCAATAGACCCTGCATATTTTGGTGGGGATTTTCAGACACCCTGTTCCATCTTGCTCTATAGGGCTACAAAGATCTATGAATTTCAACTGTCTAACCACATCCTGTTGTGCACAGGTTCTTGCAGCCAAGTGCTTACAAAAGCAGTCGACTCGACTGAAGTCTGAAATGATAAAAGATTACCCACGATAATGTTCTATAATTGCCTCCTGAGTAGGAGGCCTATTGTCGCTATTGTTTGGAAATCAGGTAAGAGCTGAGATTGTCCTTCTAGAATGTAGAGGAAGGCAGATTCCATAAGTGGTATTCATTTAAAAAGTCTCAGGTTCCAATTGGTCTCTCAACTTGAGAGGCAAGATATTTGATATACAGAGAAACTATCCCCAGTGACAAGACAGAGTTGCAATTCAAGATTTTGTCAGTGAAAAGCTTAGAAGAGTGCCACCCTTCTGGAGGGAGCTTTAAGCATCAGGTGTCTGGGATGTGAATTCCTAGGTGGAGGGTGATTCTGCCCTCCCAGGAGAACCTGGCTTCCATTTGCCTTGGCTTCCTCTTCCCTCTTCTTCCTCAATCTCTCCACTATTCTACCCCACTTTTAGAACGCACTTTACAAAGCATGGGCTTATGAAGTTGATGGCCTCTGGGATACCTCCGTAGGTCCTAAAGTCAATGAAACTTGGACAGAATGACAGGCTTTGGGTTTGATGTCAGTGAGTATCTCTAAAAGTCTTCACTAGTAACTCCTTCCTTTACATTGGCTGAAGAAAATGCAAAATCAACTGATACAGTTAAGAAGCACAGAATCCAGAGGATCTGCTGGTCTATGTCAGTGTTAAATGGTGGTGCAGACAAATGGCACCAAGAAATCACAGCAGCATAGGACTCCCCTAAAGGGTATGACCTCTTCCTGCCAGACCCACTAAGTCCCATGCAGTGGGAAGGGGAAGGACTGTGCAAGAAGAAATTTGCTCTTCTCAACTGCTCTAATGTTGAGAGCAGTTCAGACAAATTTAATAGGAGACAAATTTAAGAGATGATTCAGAGAGAGGCAGGAGGAGTAATGGGAGAAAAAATATAAGATGCCAGATGCCCACAGTGCTAGCCAGGAAGCTTTCTAAAGGGGTTTCCTTGCTGAAGACTGTGGTTGGTGACATATTCCATGGACCAGCACATTCTTTACCTGAAGGACTGTTTAATTTTCAGAAACCAGCAAATTTACTTTCACTATACAGGTGTCCTACACATCTTATGTATTTGATGCCATTGAGATAAACAAGGCACACTAGAAAACATTTTAGGATTAGGAAGGCACAAAGAATCATAATATTTAAGCCTCAGCAAGGACTTTCCTTTACAGAAGAGGCCTACTTAGCAGGGCTGCAGCAGGCTCCTGGGCAGAGCTGCTCCCTAAGTCTCCACGTCCTCCATGGCTGCGCTCCCTGGGCACATTCTCAGGCAGGAGGAGAGTGTGACCGGGGCAGAGGCTCTTTTCTCTCCCACTCATCTTCTCTCTGTGACTCCAGCAATTAGAATGGTGAGCCTATTATGTCCCAAGGCTCTGGTCACTTCTCCTCCCATGATCCCAAGTGATCACATTTACTGAGTCCAAAGTTCACTGTCATTATAAAAATGTTAGACCTCTTTCTATCCACCATCATGCATGCATTCAACAAATCGTTGTTGGATATCTATTGTGCTGTCAGGCTTTAATTAAAGGCTTCTGACCTAATCTCCTTCCTTCTCAGGTATTTTTTGTGACATAGCCCCACCCTACCTATTTAATAGAACTTCCCACTGAGGATCAACTTGCTGTCAGTGGGTATCACACAGGGGAAACGTAGTGTGCTGCTCTCCTCCAGCACACACTGTTCACTGTCAGCCTAGCCTCCCATCTGTATTGTCACTGTTCCTTCTCATCACACCACTCCTTACCATGGTGTGAAAACAGTAGATCTCCAACAAATCTTTGGCTCATTGATGGATCTGTGAAGCCACCATCTTTGAGCACCCAGCAGATCTTCAATAAGGAATATTTTGAGCAGCAGAAAAGGGACATTTTGAGAAACAGAGGAATCTAGGACAGTTTCTGCTTTGAAATTGGGACTGAAGCTAATTCAAAAAGCTGCCAGAAATCTGGAACCATTTTGCAGGCTGGAAGATGTTAATGAAAGCTTTAAGAAGCAAGTTTCTTTTTCTTGAGGCCAGGTCATTACATCCTGGAAACTGTCCGTGGATCTTAAGTCTCTACCGTTTGCACTCTGTGGCCTCTCGTTTTAACCTCACCAGTCCTTTCTCTTGGCCCGTCTTTTTCCCCAGACTGAAATAAACCTCATTAGCCTCTTATGGGTCTTCCTGCTCCCAGGGTCTTTAATCTTTTCCTTTCTCCTGGTTCCTGGAATTCATGACTATCCTCTTTCTCTCTTTCCCAGAGATGGTCTGAAATCTCACCAACATCAAGATGATCTTCCTCCAAAGAATTTAAGTAACTTTCTGCCCACAGTGCTGGTCTGGGCAAATACTAGACGGTTCATAGAGCAGCTTCATACCCTTGAGTATGCCGTCCTTCTGTAAACACTCACATGGCTGAGACATTCAGGATTTCAATTAATAAGTACTTCTTTCTTTTCCCATTACTTTTTCTTTTGTATCTTCTATTTTCTTTTATCTGTAAAATAGGAATAAGGTAACCTGCTTCACAGAGTTTAGAGACTAAACAAGATGATTTACCCAAAAGCACTTTGACAACTATGAAATCCCATGTACATACTCTTGGCATTCTTTTTGTCACCTGGCATAATGCCTGGAATGTTCGGGTGCTTAGTGATTTTTTTGTTGGAAGAATGAATAAATGACATGAAAAAAAAAAAAAAAGTAGTGTCTGCACTCTGCTTAAAATCAGTTTGGAAAGAAGCTCTGCACACTCAGGAAATGTCCTGAGAACAGGGTATCATAAAACCTGACTGATTATCAAGATGGCCTTTTTGGGGTAATAGCAATTATGTGGAACATGGTTGAGGAGCAGTGTCCCCAGAGCTACCAGAAAAAAATGTCCCCAAACACAGGCACCACAGTGTGTGCCATTTATTCATTAAGAATTCATTAACAGAATCTATTTATTCTTAGAATTTTATTTATTCCTCTAACAAACATGCTTCTCTAGGCTTCCAGCCCCACAACAACATTTTGGAGAAAAATGGAAGGTGGAAACATCTTGTTAAAGGTACCTGACCATGAGCCCTACAATATAGCCTGGGGTACAGCGTAACCTTAATTTTATGGTAAAAGAATGTACTCATAAAACACCAGAAAAAATCCATCTGTGTGTGCAATGAGCATGCCCTTTTCCCATGTATTTTCCCTGTTTGTAGGAACCATATGGTCTTCAATTGTATCCTTGCTTGCCACCAATGAGTGTGTGAATGATAGAATGTTCAAAATTTTGAGAAGTGTATGAGTAATACAATGTCCAAAACTTTTCCTTTGGGGTAAAAAAAAAATATATATATACATATATATACACATAAACATACATATATGTTATATTATTATGTATATATTATTATGTATATATATACATATATATACATATATATATGTATATATATGGAGAGAGAGAGGGAGGGAGGGGGGGGGGGGGAGATAGAGAGAGAGAGAGAGAGAGAGAGGTGTAAAAGTTGAAGGTTTTTGTTTTTTTTTTTTTTTAAGAACCACCACTTGTGATCAAGTAATGTCTAAAGTAGGCTTAGTAACTTCTGAAATGATTTATGTTAAATAATACATTTTAGAAATATTGCAAACAAATTAGAAAACTTAAAATGATAATGCCAGGGGTCAGAAAAATGCAGGTGGCATGTAGCATGACTGATGACTGTCAGCAGATGGGAAAGGATGCTGCCAATATTCAAGGCATGTGTTGGGGGATCAAGCTGGGCACCTCCTCCCAGAGGATGGGGTTTGAGCAGTAACAGCAATTGTGGCAGCAGTGTCTTCCTCTGTGCTCTGTATTGGCAGGCTAAATCCCCACAACCACCCTATCAGGCAGCCTTATTATTATCATTATGCTTTCACAGACTAGGAAACTGAGACACAGAGAGGCTAAGGGATTGGCCCAAGCTCACACAGAGAGGTGGAGGTGAATCTATGCTACTATCATTGTGTTAGTTGCTTCCCCAGGTTCTAAAAGGCAAGAGTAAAATGTATTGGTAAGGAGAGGAACGAGAGGAGCAATGTCTTCCATGGGAACGATGAAGGAAAAGGAATTATTAAAAGGACATTAATTGGCGCAAATAGTGACCTCAGCAATAAAACAGTGGGACCCTGTCTCTTGTAAGTGGCCCAGTGGTCGAATCAGATAATAAAATAAAATAAAAATAGTACCTTAAAACATTGTAAGTCTATGTAGTTATTTTGTTAAAGAAAACACCATGAAAAAATGTGGTTTAGGGAATTATATGAGTGATTTTTTGAAGAGACCAACATTCAGAAACCGGGGTGACTCTGTTGTTATGATTTCACAAATCTCTTGTGTCAGGGGTGTGTGCGATGTATGTGTTTGTGTTGGGATGTATAATATTTTTTCTTCCAGAGAGTCCCTGTTATGAGTGTTTGAAGCCTTTGCCCTCTAGTTTGATGTTCCACCAGAACAGAGTTGCCCGGAGTGGCCACCTATTAGGGGTCAGATCTGCATCTCATTGCTGCACCATCTCCATTGGCTCCACTGACATCCTCTGGCCTAATAGTTCCATTCATGTTGTCTGCTCTTATTTCCAAAAGGAAGGACCACATCTGGAAGCATCGAGGTGTGGGTATATTTGTAGGAGCCCTAATTAAGGAGATAGCTAAGCTTGCAGTTAGCTGTGAGCCATAAAGCATTACCACCTTCCACGATCTCAAGAGACTTGGCCCGGGACATTGCGGATGGGGTTGGCACCATTTTGTGGTGTGATTGAAGGAGTGTGGATGGCGTGTTGGAGTGGTTGTTGGAGCCGGACAGAGAAGCTACCAGAATAAAGAGGCTGTTCGTTTCCAGTCTGCCTCTGAACTTATTCCCCGGTGTCGTTGCTTCAAGTGGCAATCGCTTCGGGCAGCAACATATATTCACAAAGGCCTTCATACCTGATGCTGTGTAAATGTGCACGAGACCACTCATGATAATGATCAAACACTGACAGAGGGTCTGCTGCGTTGAGGACTTGAGACCTGGCATTTTTGGTTTAACAAATATGTATCTGATATAAGTTTTTTAAATGTCAGAAAGAAGAATTTGTTTTGAAAGGAGAGAAAGAAAACAAAGTCCTTCTGTAAATCTGCGGCTTGACAAGATTCATTTTGAGGGTTGGCTTTGACTCTGTTTTCATTTCCAGTGGGTATGCTTTGAGTTGGCACACAAATTCAATGTGTGAATGGCGTGGGAGTTGAGAAAGTTGCATTGCTATTTCTCTTTTTAAAATTAACAGTGGAATCCTTATGAGAGCAGTGTAGGCTCTGAATGCACCACACACAGTTCTCTAACTGCATAATTAAGGAGTTCTCCATAATAAAATAGTCCTCATTCTTGCCCAAATTGGTGCTCCTCCTACCCTCCTCTGAGAGGCAGCTGACTGACAGTTGCTTTGCTGGCTTCTCCCCCAGCTCTCCCACCTCCTATAATTTTGCACTCGACATAGCATCCATGCCCTGGCCTTCAGGCTTCTCAGGTGAGTTTAGAGATTGTGTCTACCTTCTCTGAAGTCCCTGTAACCTTTAACTCCCTGGCTTTCCTGAGTCCATCATGAAGAACTCTCTGATCTGCAACATGTAATTGTAGCCAAAGCTGGAATCACTGCTGTAGGGGAATGGGGATGCTAGTGTTTGAAAGTTTTTTTTTTTTTTTTCTCTTCTATAGTCTAGGCTTCCTTTATTAGATGTATCTGCTAGACCAGAAATTGCTCTGGGGAACTCTCAACTGCAGTTGTGTAAATTATGGTCAGTCTGTGCTGCTCACCTTGGAACTTGAGCCTCTAACTCCAGGTAGGGTTGGAGGACCACCAGAACTGACACTGCTCACTTGTGTATCTGAATCCTTCTCATTCTTCAGGGTCTTCAAAGAAGGTACTACTTCCTCCATGGAGACCTCCTTGACTTATGTAGCCCTCCCTTTTGTTAAATTCAATTATTTTATTTTAACAATATATCTCTAACAATATTCTAACAATAAGCACAGCTATTCTCTAATTTCTTATGTAAATCAATGCTATATTCATATCTCCCAATCTTGGTAAAACACTTGATGAGCGTAGGATAGTTACCTGAAAACACAAGTCAGTTGAGTCAAATACATACTTGATAACAATATTGAAAATATTAGGAAACATCCAGAAAAGTTTAAATTATACTCTGAAACAGTATGTTCCAAATCTCATTTCCTGGATTTGTTCTTAAAACAAAACAAAAACAAAACAAATAAACTTTTCATGGGCATACTTGTTTGTAAAATGTTGCTTAAATATCTTCCTCCTGGAAACAGTTCATTGCTGTGAAGAGATTTGAGAAGTTCTCTAGTAAATAAATCTTCATTTAGATTAATAGATCCAACTTTTCTATTGATGAGGTAATGTAGTTTCTTCTTTTAAGACAGGGTTCTTCCTGTAAACTTTTTGTTCTACAGTCTATGTACTATGTGTTCTTCTCTTGAGTTTTAGGTAGACAAGAGCATGCATCGTATTTTCATTTTTTTTTTGGTCTCTTGTTTAACCCAAACTTGAATAAAATACATTTATTTGTACTTTTTAAGTACTGTCAATTAGCATCTCTATGGAATTTATGTTGGGCAGAATGTACTCTGGAAGCCATGTCCCAGTGATAGCAGAAAAAGTATTGGATCTAAGAGCACAGGTAGACCTAGATGCCCAGAGAGATGGATTCTCTGCAGCAAGTGGGCTGATGACTGACATCTCAGATGGAGAATATCATCTGACTGGAGACACAGTGGCCAGGAGAAGGAGCATGGAGAGGGAGAGAAGACGGCCAATACCAATGACTCATGGTAAAGGTTGCTTTAGGGGAGCCCGTCTCAACCCTGGCTGCACACTGGAATCATCTGGGGAGCTTACAACACACTGACGCCTGGGTCTCACCCTGGAGACACTGATGTCATTGGTCTGGGGTGGGGTCCAGGCACTGGGACATTTAAAATTCCCTCATGTGATTCTAATTGTAGCCAAAGCTGGAATCACTGCTGTAGGGGAATGGGGATGCTAGTGTTTGAAAGTTGTTGTTGTTGTTTTTCTCTTCTATAGTCTAGGCTTCCTTTATTAGATGTATCTGCTAGACCAGAAATTGCTCTGGGAAACTCTCAACTGCACTTATGCAAATTATGGTCAGTCTGTGCTGCTCACCTTGGAGCTTGAGCCTCTAACTCCAGGTAGGGTTGGAGGACCACCAGAATTGACACTCAGAGCAGGATATAAATGTGGAAAGCCAGGCTCCGCTCAGCTCTTAATCATGGTGCACAGGTGTGTGGTGGATGCCTCACAGCGTGAGAAACACTGAGCTGGATTAGATTAGTTTATCTTGGCTCACAGTTCCAGAGGTTTTAGTTCATGGTCAGCCAGCCCTTGCTTTGGGTCCAAGGTGAGGTGGAACATCATGGTAGAAATGTGTGGCAGAGGGAAGAAGCTGCTCAGAACATGGAGGCCAGGAAGCAGAGTGGGGGGATAGGACCACAGGGAACATGAACCCTTCCAGGGCATTCCCTCAGTGACCCAGCTCCTCCAACCATGCCCCACCTGCCCCACAGTTATCACCCAGTCCATTCAAACTAGGATGAACTGAATAGTTTGCAGCACTCATGATTCAATAATTTTACCTCCAAACATCCCTGTAACACAGGCGTTTGGGAGGAATACCTCATATTTAAGCCATAACACCTGAATTGAAGTTTTCAAAAGCTTGTTAGTCAATATTGTTAAGTTGGGATCCTAAGTTGGTGAAGATCTGTCCATCTCTGCCCCCTAATGCAATAAGAAGCAGGGGGGGGACAAAAAAAAGCAGAAGTGTAATTTTATTTATGTAGATGACAAATGGTGTCAGAAATGGTTCTTTTCCTTCTTTGTTTTGGATTAAATAAAGAATGGATGAAATCAGAACTGGAGGCCCTGAGGGATTAGGCTAATGACCTACATGCCTATGAGGCTGGGACAGGTGAGTTTGCCCTTCCAGGTGTTCCTTGAGTGCTAAGCTGGATGAGTGGAGAGAGGGGAGCTACACCAAACTGCCAACACCATCAGTGAACTCCTAGTTGTGAGGGACCGTGTTGCTCCACACCCAATAGGCTGGCAACCTGCCCCATCAAGAAACATTTTACAGCTCAAGTCTGTCTCCTGCTGGATTGGCTTGTTACCTAGCAGAAGGATTTAATTGTAAGCTTTGAAAAGTAAACAGACCAAATAGCCTCATGTTTTTGTGATGAGTAGGTGTTTTGGGTCACCAGCCCTGTTCTTTCTTTCTCCATCACTAAGCTCACACAGGGGCTGTCATTTCAGAGTGAACACACATTTTCTGGTCCCCAGAAGCGGTGGACTCCTCTTTCCATTCTGGTTTAGTGCTGATGCATTAACTTACTAATTAGCTCCTTTATTCATTTGTTCAGCAGATAACTTTATTAGCTACTGTTTTCTGGGAACAGTACTTGTTCTTGCCTACCTAAAGCACAGAGTACAACACATAGTACATGTTAATTAAAAGAAGAAACTCTATTACCTCTTCAAAAGAGAAGTCTAATTTATAAACCTCAATAAGATCCTTATTAGAGATGTTCTGACACATCCATTTTAAAAAGAAGATAAAGATTTGATTTGTGTAAAAGTCCAATCATTCTGAAGATAACTTATTTTCCTCTCTACAGAAGGTGACGTCAGCATCGAATCTGATACTGGTAGCTTTGGAAGAGATGTGTCATAGTCCTTCTGACTCTTTCCATTGCAGCTTATGCCATAGTGTGATAACCACGCTGCATGTGACCAACTAGCAGTCCAAGCACAGTAGAACTGTGCAAGAATTAACATACACATGTCCACCTCGGGCACTGGAGTCGATGATGCAGCAAGAGCCCAAAAAACAAAACTGTGTGTGTGTGTGTGTGTGTGTGTGTGTGTGTGAGAGAGAGAGAGAGAGAGAGAGAGAGAGAGAGAGAGAGAGAGAATATTACTCAAAGGGGTGAAAGAGAAACGCAAGGCTCTTGGTTACAAACCAAAGACTCATTCCTGGCTAGCTTATGCTGAAAATGGAATGGAATGCATTGGCAACATATTGGATAGCTGCAGAATTGACAGGAAAGTTGCGGAGCAAACATGAACATGGGAGACTAGAGAAGGCTGGGCAGGGGAGCCAGTGAGGATCATGTGGCAGGAGAGTGATCAAGTCAGCAGACTGCTATGGGTACTGCCCCCTAGGGCTGACTCTTGTCAGCAGCATCACCATCATGACCACTAGTCACATTTGTGTCCAAAGTACCAATTAGGAGCATTCAGTGGGCCCAGCCCAGATCATGTATCCACACTGTAGTTTCCAAGGGATGAAGAAAAGTATAATTTGGCAACTTCCAGCTCTCACATTAGGAAGTGGGTCTCTGCTTTCCACCAAGATGCATCTTCTTGATGATTTATTCCCCAACAAGAGAACAGGGGTGCTGGGAAGCCCAACACATGGCTACAGATGGACGTGTCCTTCAGGGGATTATCACTACAGATAATCCTTTGAAAGGCATGTTCATCTGTACTCTGCCATTCTGTGTCCTTGACTATAATAAGAGCCTGTGGGAAGTTAGGTACTCTTGCAGTTTACCTGGCATTCAGTGTAGGAAGAAGTTAGACTTCCAAACAAAATGATGTACAATTTTGAACTCTGTTACTGTTACCAGAAACCCAATATAAATTACCATAAACTAAAAAAATTATTTTAAGACTATGGAGATTTGTCAGTATTACCTCAACAATCTGGGGGAAAAAAAGAACACTAAGGAGGAATGTTTCATGGAATCTAGTGGAATCTATGCTTAGGATTTAAGAATGATACAAGTGTAGAAACTTGAATGCTGTCAAGACTCTGCCTGTTCTATTGTCATAACTAATAATATTTGTGAAGTACTTATTATGTCTTAGGAACTCTGCTTTTTGACGGGGTCCATTGCTTGCTTGCTTGCAAGCTTTCTTTTTTTCTTTTATAGCAACTCTGAAATCTGAATTAAAAATCATTCCATTCTACAGAGGAGGATTCCTTGAGTAATTAAGGCATATTGTCAAATGCCACCCAGCTAGGAAGCAAGCGAACAGGCGTGAACCCAGAGCCTGTCCCAATGACTCTCACCAGATCATGTTCTCTGCTTGGTGCAGACCATTTCTTCTCCTTCTGTTCCACAGACCATAAGTTTCACATATGCCACCATCCATCAACCCAAGGAGAGATCACTATTTTCTGTATCCAAGGTCTAGTCTCTCCCAGAAAGTATTGTGGTTAGCTCCTTGGGTTTGGTGCCAGGGGATCACGCACATTGGCTATGCTGTACCGAGCAGATGAGGTGGGTAATGGCAGGAGCTTCAGAAGTAGGGCAGCCATTTCTATCTAGGTAGTGAGGGTTGCTCAGCAGCCAGACAATAGTTAACAATAAATTTCAACATTTCCTCCTGCAGGACTCTTCCTTTGCCCCTTACAATTAAGAAATAAATTTAATTTTCTAAGTCAGTGACTAACTCATTCCATGTGTCTGGGAGCATTCATTTCTCTGCTCTCTTTAATAGAACTTTCTTCTTTTACTATCATTTTTATCATTAAAATTTTCAATTCAGTTTTATGCTGTGCTTTTTTGGTAATCTGTTTTGGATTATTTATGTAAGTAGGTGAAGTATAAATCATAAATAGAAAAGAAAGAAGGATACAGTTTGCTATTCAATACAGTAGCCAGTAGCCATTAAAAAAACTATTTAAATTTAATTAATTAAAATTAGAAATTCGGTTCCTCAGTCACACTAGCCATGTTGTAGTCCTCAATAGTACAATACAGTTCTATACCATAGAATATTCCCTTACTGCAGAATGTTTAATGGGACAGTACTGTGGCAGATAGTCCAAATGATGGCCTGAACTGTCTCTGAAATAATGAGCTTTCCAATGGCAGCAGCATGATGACCTAGAAAGACCTTCTTCTCCCAGGGACTATGAATCCCAGCTTTCTTTCTCACCACAGTTTCCTCTGATGACTTCCTGACTGGCTCCCATATTTGTTTTTTCAAAACCAATATTTGCCTCACATATACTTGAGCTCTCTCTTTGCTAGTGTATAAAAGGGATACAACTGGAATAGAATTTTCTCAGACTGGAGGAAACATTTATTATTGATGCTGAAAAGCTTATGCACTTACTTAATTATAGGTGAGACTGAAGGAATGTGTGGACTGGAAATGCTGGTTTTAACAAAATGAAATGTTTAGACGTGGCAATGCTTCAAGATCCCCCAGAGTTCTCACAGTCTCCCTGGTGGGGAAGTTTCTGTCTCTTTTTCTTATAACTGTCCAAGAAAGACAGAATATTCCTGATAAAAGCTGCTGTAAATCTGTAACATTACTTTGTCCTTATCAGAACAGAACATATTCCAATACAGTGCCAATTCAAAATTCAGTTTCTGCAACCCCTTGTCTGTCGAGGAAGTGTGTGTGCGGGGGGTTCATGATTCTGCTCGAAAGCCTTACAGCTCTTACTATTTACAATGAATTCTATCCCAGAGTGGGAGGGAAAGTGTCAAGTTTTGAAGCAGCTAAGTGGTGAGGAAAACTTGTCAGAGGTCTTGTGAGAGTGGGAGTTTCTCACTTCTCTTTGGCAATGTGCTGGGGAGCTGGCACGGCATCCCCAGGGGTGACCCTAGATCGCACCCTAGATGCAGGCCCTTCCAGCACAGTGATGATTCTCATGCCCCAAGACTGGTTACAAAAGCAACACGGTATTTAGGCCTAAAGGGAACTAGGGGGCCTGGGACAATGTGGCCTGTGGGCTGCAGAACCTGGAACCCTGACCCAAACCAGGAGATGAAGGAGGTACCCAATAATGATGATAATTCAACTGTTTACCAGTTCAATGGACTGGGTACTTGGAGTCACATGTAACTTGATTTAAAGGATTCTAAAAATATACATTTCCTTTACATCTGAATTTAAGAACTAGAATTCTTGGTTGCTGCAGGTGAATATACTAATATCATCATAAAACTGGAGGGGCAGGTAAGGGCCATGCCTGTGGGACTGGTGTGGGACACAGATGGCATTCTGGCAGCAGCAGCCCAGGACTGAAGAGTTGTCTTCCACACTCTAAAATTTTGACACTAGGCTCGTTTTGGGGAGTCTTTTGTGGAGAAGTCTCATCAGTTGTCAGTCCCATTGAGTGTAAGAGTTAGCTCAGTTTTGTTCTGCCAATACTTTAGTTAGGAGAGCATTTGACATAGCAGTTGATTCAATTACATTACATGTGGATCTAGCAAAATGGTAGGTGAGTATTTTTTTATTGGTCTTAAAAAAAAAAAGGATGATTTCATTGCTGAAATCAAGCAGATGCTTCCTTAACTGTCTTGCATGAAAATGATTGGTGAGATCGACTTACTTTCCCTTTCCTTTGTGAAACATACTCTAACTGATGCTCAGGGCTCATTGAGAGCTTGGGGCTGGTAGGACAAGAGGCGGATCTTCAGCATGCCTGCAGTGTGTGGTTTGCTTCTTTCCTGACTGCTAATTCTATTTGATCATATTTCAATAATTACACAATTGAACAAATATTACTAAAACCAGTGATGTACAAAGACACAAAGAAAGGACATGTTTCCAGTGAAAATAAGCATGATGCTTTGAACAGACTCAATGAAGAAAAGCTGCTTTAAAAGTGTTGTTAAATTATATTTGGTGGTTACAGTACAGAATCTCTGGGATTCTTGAGTCAAGATGCTTTGCACTGTCTTTACATGCTCATTTCACTGAGGAAATCCAAATGAGACAACAGTGATGCAGTATATCTGTGGTTTGGGAAGAAGGGGAAAAACACAGCACTTTAATTAGTACATTATAATCAAGAAAAGGTATTGACCAAATAAAAGGACTGCTGAATAAATATACATTTTACATCCCTGTTGCAATAAAATATTTTTGAATATTTTTATTGTTTGTAATATTCCTCCTTTGAATAACTGGATGCGTGCCCTCTACTGGTCAGAAGAGAGAGGTGCGACGGCGGGGATCACGTAGAGGCCCCACCCACGCTTTAGTAGCAAAGGGTTTTTTTTTTCTTTCTTTTTTTTTTTTTTCAGTTCGAGTCTGCAGATTTCCGGTTACCGTGTTGGCTGAACGCAGAGCTGTGGTAAAATCAACATAATGAAGCGATCTTATGTCTGAAGTATTTTCATCTATTTAAGAATGTTTTGTGATTTAGGGCAACTTAAACCTAAAAGAGGAGACGAACATTCCCCTGCCCGTTTTATTTCCTTTCACTCTAGTGATATATTAAAATAGGTATTGATTTAAAGACAACGGCTTTCAAAGGGAACAGCTGCTGTTTGGTACCGCTATTCAGAATGGCCATGTGAAATAACGATTCTGCCTATGGAAAGGTCTGATCTTCTAATGAATAAACAAACAAACAAAAAAACTAGCGTGTGCAACCGAGAAAGCTCTTCCCCACCCACCGGGGTACTTTTTGCAGGGAAGGAAGAGCATCCTGCAGGGATGATCCGATACTGCAGGCGACTTGGCGAGATGGCGGCGGGCTCCTCCCACCTCTGCGGCAGCGTCACAATCAATAATGCAGAGCTCTGCGGCAGGCGAGTACTTTGTTTCTTCCAAGGCCTCCGCGCTCAGAGGCTGGAACATTGATCCACCGCGCCATCTAGCGTCCACTAGGCTTCAATACAAGTTGGACCTGGAATGTCAGGGAACCCTCCTGGAGAGATTGTGCATGGGGTGACCTGTAGCTTTCAATAGGAGAGCTCATTTGAAATGACAAAGGAAAAATAAATGGAGTTTTTACTTATATTGTCTGTCCTATATGTGATTTTTAAGTTAGAAACCCTGAGTGCCAATCATGTGCAGTAAATAGATTTATCAAGCTCTGTGTCAGCCATGTTGTGGATGCCAAGGCTATGAAAAATCTCTTTACTTCCACATGACCTACTCTAATAGAAAAAATCTACATAAGCAGTTATATTTGAATTTCAAGTTAACAATGAATAATTTTTTAGTCTTAAGTGTGTTCCATATATACTGAAATATTTAACAGGGTATCCTAGCATTTATTAGCTAATTCTAGCAGTCTTCCATATAAGCAGATGATTGCAGTTCAGGCTTTGCAAGGGCGGGTGGCAGTGCTCTAACTGCTTGAAGTACTTTGGTCTGCTGCTGGTTAGGAAGACTCCTCTGGAGATTAGTCACCTGTATGAAAGCTCATCAGATAGTGGGCTGGGTTCCTCTGTGGCATAAGCAAAGGCAAGAGGCTGAGGGCTCACAGGATAGCTGTTCTGTGCTGCTGGAGCACACCAGGAGGAGAAGGAGGCTGAAGGTGAGGTTGCTATGTCATGGAACTGTGCCTCCCACAAGCTGGATTTTATCCTCGTATACAAAGGGGACTGAACAAAAGGCTTTCCATAGGAGAGTGACATGACCCAATTTGTGTTTAAAAAAGACAAGTTGGATAGCAGTGTTGAGGATAGATTGGAGGAATTAGGAAGCTTGGAGGCAGAGAGCTGGAGAAGATTGTGGGACATCAGTGAACTTATAAAAGTAGCATTTTGGATGTGAACTGAGTTCTTCTGAGTACAAGTCCAGCATGCCTGTCACTGCCAAGGGACCTCCTCATCTAATTGGATTATGATTCACATGTGCACCCATTTTTAAAATCAGAAATGGCACACCACGCTATGCATGCTTTTTCTTCTCTGAAACATTAGCTCCACCCACATTTGGAAATACTGAAAATACTTTGTCCTCCTTTTCTCTCCCTTCCTGCTTTTCATGTGGCTGTCCTCAGTGCCTGCATCTAATTAACTCAGCCCGCTTTCTCACTCAGAGCTCCTTCTGCGAACGAGACTGACAGGGCCAAGTGACAAAGTGAATTATATCGCTCTTAGGTATTTGGCCTTGTTTTCCTTGGGCCACAGCCTGACTTTTTTGTGCCCTTGGAACGAAGGCACCTGCTTATTTTCAAGAGACTCTGATCCAAGGCCCACCCAGATGGCAGAGCATTTTGTGGTTGTCAGGGGTTGCTCGTTCTTGGACTTGGTTCACTGAAAGCTGGACAGAAGGCCAAGCAGACCTTGATAACTCTTCCATCCTCCCTTCATGGTGGGGGGCATTGGCAGCACCTTAGAGAATGCACAGGTGTTGGTTAATAAGCTTTGCATACAGGTTAGTGGAGGAAGAAGAGAGAACAAAACTATGTTTCATGCATGTATTACTAGAATCATTTTGGTATGTTGAGACTATAGCTTTGTAAAAATGGGGGGGGATTTGTTTAACAGAAAGACATATGGAAAAAAGGTGAGAAGTACAGTAATTAGTAATAGCAAATGGACACAAAAGGTCGCAGTAGATAAATGCATACAAAATCATAGACATGCTTAGCTTTGGTACTTATAATGTGGTTTTAAAAGGAGTCATTTAAAGCACCTGTTTCTATTGAGCACCTACCACGTGAATTTTCTTCACCGATCCTGGAGCTGCAGTAGCAACCTGGCTGGAAGAGAGGCTGGATAATTGGAGATCTAATTGCAGGCAGTGCCAGACGTGAACAGAGCCAAGAGGAGTGGTGCAGGTGCTCCAGCATTGGTTTTGGTCCTGAGGCCTGTTGATTATCAGGTGACAGCATACACTCAAAGAGAATGATGATCTTGTGAGACATATGGTATTTGTAGCACACATGAATGTGACTGCACAAATTCACTTTCTTTAATTCAAATGGAACCTGGCTCTGAACACTCCTCCTCCCCCCACCTGGAGATGGATTGATTCTAATGCACCCTTGGTGAGCTCCTTCTCATCCTTAATACCACATACCACCACCTTCAGTGGAGGTTGAACAACAATCCAGGAGGCCTGGGAGGTGCCTCTCATCTTCGGATTCTGAGTTTTCTGCCAATACTCATATTATCCATGTCTACAGAGACACTTGAGGTTTTGCATCCTCACAAAGTTCCCTGGGGAGCTTAGCTGAAGAAAAGTTCTGGGTGAGTACAGGGTGTCTCTTGGGGGCATCATGGAGCATGGAGTCCCTCTGGGCTCTGACCATCTTCCTGGGTTGCATTAAAGGGGGTCTCAGTGCCCCCTCCTCACCCAGCCCATGGGCTTCACTCCTTTTCTTTCCCTCTTCTCTCCCTGCATCACCTCTTCAGTGAGCTAAAGCTAGGGCAAAACATTCTAGCAGCTTCCACTTTCTGCTTCGAGGATGGACTGCCAGGAAAGGGAAAGGACCACACTAACTTCTTGAAATCCAAGAGTGGAGCAGGGGGAGTGTTGCCGCCTTAGGCAACGATACCGCGGGAAAGAAATCGGAGGCAGACTGGGAATGAGTAGTTCCTTTATTGTTGCTTCTTCTTCTTCTCTATCTTCTCTCTTCTGTCCCCCCTGATTCCCCCACAGTCTCTTTAAATACTCTTTACCTTAACAAGCATACACGTGTCACAAGCTCAACTCACAGGTGTGGTACGCAGTGCCCACGGGCACAGAAAGATTCTTAGTCAATTACATTAAGGTCAGGTGTAAACAAGTAAACGCCTCCTCTTGGCTCTCAGCCAGCTGCCATCTTAGCTACTTCCTCATTAAAGGCTCTTACAGGGGAGGAAAAATATTGAGAACTCAATGCAAATTAATATCTTAATACATCATCCTGCTACAGATCATTATTAATTTATGGTCCCTGCAGAGAGGCAGCAGAGCACTGTGAGGGTGGAATGCTTGGTATCTTGGCTCTGGCCCTTGCTGTCCACACCACCCTGCCCCAGATTCCTTATAAGCAAAACGATGAGGATAATGATAGTACCTATCCTGTTCTGTTACTGTGAGGTTCAAGTGATAATTCACAGCACTGAATATAGTATCGAGACAGAGGGGTGATTCATTAGATATTAGCTGTTATTGAATTTCTGCTTTCTCTGATGCCCACATCAACCCTCCTTCCTTTCAAAATGTCACTAAACCAACAATGGCTCTCTTTAATGATACCTCCCTGTCCACAACCAATAATTAGAAGAGAAGGAAAGAGGGGACAAGGAAGACTCATCCTGCATGAACCTTGCCAACCTAGAGTGTGGTTCTCACCTTTACCTGCCTAAATGGTTGCTCGGGCTGGAAGAGAGAATGTTCTAGCAGGGATGATGTTCCCACCTGTCTGTCTGTCTGTCTCTCTCTTTTTTTAGTTTCTCTATTATTAGACTTTATTCAATTTTTAATGATGGATATTTTGTGTGTTTATTTATTCAATGTCTGCTCTCCCAACAGATTATATAGCTCTAGAGGGCAGGGATTAAATGTGTTTTATTGACCAAATACAATGATTTGGCTTTAACTTTTTAATCTATTAAATGAGGATGGTAATACCACTTTTGTCTACTTCACTGAGCTGTGAAATTAAAAAAGATAATACATGGGAAGTGTCCTTGTAAATCATAAAATGTGATGCAAATATTAGTTATGCTTAAGGCCATGTCTGTTTGAATGTACATCACATGCTGAAGACTTGGGAGCTGAGCTCCAGGACACATGAGCATTTTGTTAGATGTGATAATAAAGGAGAGTGCTTAGGAGAGGATGCGTGTCATGACAGATCTTACCGTGTGACATCACAGATGGCACTGGGACCTCTAAAAATACCATATCACTTAGTTCACTCATAGGTTTGAAGTTTTTTAATTTTTTTTTTTTTTTTTAGTTGTAGGTGGACACAATACCTTTGTTTTGTTCATGTGGTGCTGAGGATCGAACCCAGGGCCTCACACATGTGAGATGAGTGCTCTACCGCTGAGCCATAGCCCCAGTCCCAGGTTTGAAGTTTTTAAACAGAAGCACCCAGGGAGTAACCCAGAGCAGACAGATTCCACACACTGGGGGAATGTTCACAAGTTAGTTATCAATGAGCACGATGTTCCTGTCCTACCAAAAGGCGAGGGTAATCAATATGACATCTTCCACTGTTTCCATAGCAGTGAGGTTGCAGAGGGAGGCAAGACATTTCCAGAAAGTGACTTATGCCCTCAGCACTCACAGACACAAATGGAAGAAGGCTGAATCTCCTTAAATCCAAATATACGTGAATATTTGCAGCAACATTTTGAACAGGGAGAGTTGGAGCTGGAGGGATGTGGTGGATGAACTGCTATGATTTTAAATCAAAAGGCTTGGACTGAAACCTGTGGTGCTATTGGGAGGTGGTGGAACCTTTGTGTGGTGGAGCCTTTTGGAAGGAAATTAGGTCACAGGGGGCATGCACTTGAAGGGGATGTGGGGATTCCAGCACCTCCCTCTTTGCTCCCTGGCTGTCATGAGGTGAGTAGCTTCCTTAACTACTGACTCTCATCGTGATGTGCTGCCTCACTGCAGGCCCAGAACAACATGACCCATCAACCATGGACTGAAACTTCTGAAATTGTCATCCAAAATAAATCTTTCTTCTTTCTAAGTTGATTTATCTCAGGTATCTGTTACAGTCATGGGAAGCTGAATAACACATGAACGTACTAGACATGAAATGTGACTACTCTGCCTTTGAGACATGAACCAGGAAATAAGAAATTATCCAATCTGATGGCCCACGTGGGGCAGGAATCAGGCTGGGAACCCAAAGACCAAATGGTGATAAAGCAGGAGGATAAAGAGAGAAGGATCAGATTCAACCAAAACCAGACACATGTTTCTTCACTAAAGGGTTTTGTCCTATCTCTTAGGGAGCAGGATAAGGTGTTGGCACTATAACTACAATGGGTATTCCTTACTGTCCTATGTGCATACAATTATGGTTTAACAGACTATAGTTTGCATGTTTTATAATGTCTCTGGTTCTCCAAGGACCCCAGGTTCCTTGTGCTAGTGGGAGAAACTCGGCTCAGGCCTAAGTAAGGCCTTACTTGCTGTGTCTTTATACAGCTGTGACTCTGTGCTCACAGAGGTGAGCAATAATCTGGGATAAGTAGGGTAACAGGACAAGGTAGGACAGGGAATGGTCCAGTGGGAAAAGAAATAGGCCCCAGGGATGCACAGGAAAGTGGATTTCACATTGGACCCACAGGAAGTCAGCTCCACTGCAGTTGTGGGATCTGCAGAGACCAGGGCTGATAAATTGGGATGAGCAAAAGTCATACATGACCACATTGGAGGGGATGGGTTGGTGGCTGCACATGTCAAAGGGGCGAGAAGGAGAAGGAGAAAGGAGAAAAACTTGTAATAAATTTTTAAAACAAAACTTTAATCCAAATGACTGTTACTAGCATAAATGTTTGATCATAGGCCTGGAAAGATTGGAGTTAGCTTTACTTCCACTTGCCATGGAACTGTAGACACAGGCTGAGTACTGCAGGAGCCCACCTACACTCTGGGTTTTTTTTCCTTTCCAATCATGGTCCACCTGGTGTGAGGAATGTATTGTAATGGAGAGCATGTGGGAACGTCAGAGAGTCAACAGCTGGCGAATCAGAAATGGCCTTTTGGAAATTGGTTGTTGATGGGAAGTGAGAAACCCAGGGCCAGGCTGATGAGGCAGGAAGGGGAAAGACCAGGCTAAGGGGGAAGCAAAGGGCTAAGGGCTAAGGGGGAAAGAAAGCAGCCCAGAGAGAGAGAGAGAGAGAGAGAGAGAGAGAGAGAGAGAGAGAGAGAGAGAGAGAGAGAGGATCTGGAGCAGGGAAAGCACAGAGGAGAGGCAGAGGGCCAGGAAGGGAAAGTAATGCCTCCATCTTGCCCAAGGAAAGATTCTCAGGAAGAGGGAGCACATTTATTCAAAGAAAAGCCATGGCTGGATCTGCCCTTGAATCCCTGGAGGAAAGCCCTGGCCCTCTCCTGACACACCTCATGCTAGCTGCAAGGTATTTCTGGAAGAGTCACATGAAAGCAAGCAGGGCACTGAAAGGAAAGCCAGTGTGGAAGCCAGTGCCCGGAGGTGGAGGCGGCTCCTTCGGCGAAGACAGGAGAGCTTTGTGTGTCTAGAGCATGAGGAGCTCCCACTTCCCCATCTCTCAAGCCAGCCGCATCCCGGCGACATGCAGGGGCTCCTCTGTTCCACTCTTCTCTTCACTGGGCTGGCACAGGTAAGTCCTTCCTCTTTCCCCTCCAGAGACTCTAGCCATTTCGAGTTCTTTGGACTAAAAATAAAAAAGGAAGAAGATGGGGGAAAATTACTAGTGGAAACACTTCATGAGAAATAGGGAGCCATTTTCCTCTCCAAATAAAGTTCTGTTTGAGTGTGTGAGCTTCCTGAGAGAAACGTGAAACTCCTCTCCCTTTCAGGTTAAGGCACTGAAGCCTACTTTCAACATATTTGAACAGCCCTCAACTTCATATATTTTATCCAAGTTGAACATGCACTGTGACCCTGGGACAACGGCAGAGCTGGCTGCCACAGTGCAGTGAACACTGCCAGGCTGGGGCTCAACTTTCCAGGGTTGTTTGGGAAAAAAAATGTGCAAAGAGCCCTTGGAAAGACGGATTTTGGCAACAACTTTTTTCAGTTAAGTCAGCCCTTGTTTGAAAGGAGTACTTTGGAACAAACATGTACATATTTTAAATATTCGATTACTTTGTCTTTTCTCAATCCATGTGTTTCTCACTTTTGTGTGTGTGAAAGGGAATCGGCCTGTGGAGACTTGGAAATATTTCAAGCAACAGACCAAAGGGAAGTTTAATATGAGCAATTCATTGCCTTAGTATTTTTTAATGAGAAGATTAAAACAGGATGACTTATTTATTGATCCATTTACATGGTTGAGGTTGTTGGCACAGGAGACAGAGCTTTTGAAATCTTCTGGTGATTTAGAAAACATGGCAGTGTCTGAGTTAATAGCCGATTTGAGCAGTGAGCAGTAGATATATGTTGGAAAGCTAGGGACTGGAAGTTGTTGTACTCAGTATTGAGGGCTTTAAGATTTCAAAAGTATCATGAGGAGAATGTCAGTGGCCTGGGTCCTGCCCACTGTTTGCTAGCGGAACGTTTCCCCAATGGGGGTGAGACGCGGGTGTCTCTCTCCTATTCCACTTTCTGAGAAAAGGCCTTTCATTATGGACTGAGCTGCTACATGTTCCTAAATAGCAAGTTTTCCAATTTGGAGAGATGAGTACAAGATACAAAATAAAAACAGACACAGAAAGGTGTTATGCTCAGGGTAGTAAGAGAATATTATTTTATGCTTCACTTCTTTGCTGTTGTGAATTTTTCAAGAGTCAGATGATACCTACCATTCATTGAACATCAGCTGTGGGCTAAAAACCGTGTTAAGCACTTTACCCATTCTAATTTGCAAAGCAACCTTGCCAGGTGCATATTATCAATCCCATTTCACAGAGGAGGATTGAGGCTAGAAGAGCAAATGATAGGAAATCTTCTATTTCACAGCTTTGCTAAAGCTCAGATCTGTTTTTGAAACGCAGCCTCCCTCTTGCATTATCCTAATGACTTGTTTTCTTCAGATTTTGTTTTTGAAAACAAACAAAAAGTGTCTGAAGAAAAGAGAAAAATATAAGATTATATTCAATCACATATTTGCTTTTCCAGTTCTTTTTATTTCTTTAATTTCTTGTCTCTCTTCCTTCATTTCTTTCCTTCCTTCCTCCCTTTCTGTCTCTGTGTCTCTTTACTGAGTATTGAACCAGGAATATTATACCTCTGAACTTTATAAAACTAGTATTAAAAATATGTAAAACTATTATTAAGATATATGCATATAAACTATATATAATAATATTATTATTATTTTTAGACAGAGTCTCCCTAAGTTACCCTGGCTGGCCTCCCACTTGCCATTCTCCTATCAAAATCTCCTGAGTAGCTGGGATTACAGGCCTGAGTTACCATGTATTTCTGAAGTTACTAACTCTTGTAATTTTCTTAATATTTCTTGTGAGGCAGATCTTATAGAAACTCCTCTCAGTTTTTGTTTATCTGGAAATGTCTTTTAATTTTCCTTTATTTTTGAAAGATACTTTCACTGGATGTGGAATTCTAGGATGACGGGTTGTTTTTTTCTTTTAGCATTGTTTGTGCTGCACATTTTCTTTACCCTTTCCTTATCCTCCTTCTTTTGATGAGAATTCAGATCTTTTGTTATTCTCCTGTCTGTAATACTTCACTCTTCTCAGGCTACTATCACGATTTTCTCCTTATTCTTGGATTTCAACAGTGTTACCTCTTGACCTCAGAGATGGTCTAGAAGTGCTTCAAGACTGGAAAATATTTGGAGTTCCCAGGTGGGCAGTTGGGGAGTGGATATTTTATTAGCAAGGTGCAAGAAGAAAAGCAGAGAGGAGAAACCTGACACGGTAGTCTAGTAAACAGAAAGGCATAGAAGGCAAGTGTGCTGAGAGGTGGGCACGGGTCTGACCAGACAGCTACCATGCTCAGAAGTTTGGACTGCACATTGTAGATGGTAGGGAACCACAGATGGGATTTAAAGAGAGGAGTAAAACAATCAGATATGTTCTTAAGAGACTTCCCTCTACCAGCTATGTAGGAAATACACTTGAGAAGTTATTTTGGAGGGAGGAAGACCAAATAGGAAGAGCATAGTAGTGCTTAGTGAATTAGGAGAGAAAATAAGCAGGATGAGCCTTCCAGACTGTGAGAGGTGAAGGAAAGGAAGATGACCTGAATGATTCCTATTTTCTATCTCCTAACTTTGGAGAAGTCTGGGGTGAAAGGTGATGAGTTTTGGATCTGAGTTTTTCCTTAGAACATTCAGGTGGAGCTGTCTGGTAGGCAGTCAGCTACATGGGTCTAGATCTCCGTGGAGAAGTCTAGGCTGGAAATTTAGTTTTGAGATTATATAGGAAAGGAGGCTATAATCAAGGGAGTGATGAGATTGCCCAGAGACTGTGTGTAGAAAAAAGCAATATATTAAGGTCATGAAACACCAACAAGCCTAGATTGAAATCAAATTTGGACTAAGAGGATCCTGCCCAGGAGATTGAGAAATTGTGATGACAGATAGGTGAGGACTGAGAGGGCCAAGGGAAATGAAAGCCAAAGGAGGGGAGAGGGATAAGAAGGAAATGTCAAAACTTTAGAGGGCGGGGGGCAGGAAGAGAAAACTCTGAACATGAGGCCAGCTGAGAGCCACCAACCTAGCATCTGAATCAATGGAGACCGTGGATGAATCTGTGCAAAATTGAGAAGTAGGCAAAAAAAAAAAAAAAAAAAAAAAAAAAAAAAAAAAAAAAAAAAAATTAGGTTGCAAATGTTTTAGGATTCTAGTTTCATTCTTTCTACTCCCTTCTTTATTTTTGGGTTTTTAATTTATCCCTTGATCCTTCTCCAGAATCCCAGCATTGTCCCAGCCTCCTCATCAAAATCTGTCCTCAGGCTGGGGCTGTAGCTCAGTGGTAAGAGCACTTGACTAGCATGTGTGAAGCACTGGGTTCGATCCTTAGTACCACATAAAAATAAATTAAAAAAAAAATCTGTTCTCACATTGTGTGTTCAACTTTTGAAGAGTGGCTGAAGTGTTAATCTTCCTGGCATACACTTACTTTACTAGTGATGCACAAGAAAAGCTGAGGGTTTAATGGAGTTATACACTGATACTGCGCAGCATTTTTTTGAGGTTTTGAAATCTGGATCAATCTGCCTGCCCCCAGTTCCATCAAGTAAACATTGAGAGTTACTTAGGTGAACACTTGCCGGCACTGGGCTAGATGCCAGTAGTCCACCCACGAATGCCTTCAAATGCCTGAGGTTGGGTAGCTCTATGGTTAGTGGATGAGATGGACACTCACATGGATAATTTTAGTTCAAAGACATTTATAAAGCAGGGAGGTTATAGAAAGCTTTTTGGGAGAGATGGTACCTAAACAGAGTCTTGAAAGATAACTAGGTGAAGAAAAACTGAGATGTGGTGAAGACTATCCTAAGCAGGAGAAATGGCCTCATATATGGAGGGAATTTCGGCCCTTTGACTTTGTGTAAATTAAGACATAGAAGGTCTACAAGAAATGAATATTGTGCTTAGGAGCTTTCAACTTTCCTGTAAGCCAGTGATGACTTTTGGGAGTAAAGGATAGGGAGAAATCCAGAACGATATCCAGCTTCCTGGTTTGGGGAACTGAGTAGATGGCAACACCAGTCACTAAAATGGGAATCACTAGCTACAGGACAGTCTGTTGGGGAGAGGGGAAAAATGAGGTCCTTAACACACATTGTAGTGGATGTACTCAGGAGCAGTTAATGAGTTGTAAGTTTAAGTGGCCTAGGCTGGAGAAGGAGATTCAGAGATTCAGTGATTTGTTTGGTATCAAAGCTGGTTTCCAGTAGGACCCACACTAGGAAGCAGGGTGAGGGTTGAGAGCTCAGGCTTGCAACCTGCTTGCCTGGTTGAAATCCCTCTTCTACCACTTACTTGGTATATAACCTAGGACAGGTTAAATAATCAGATCCTCAGTATCCTTTCTTATAAGCTGGGATATACAGTTCCCATTGCTACTGTAACAAATCACCACCAATTCAGTGGCTCAAAACAACATGAATTTATTGTCTCATAGTTCTGGATATCTGAAGTCAACAAATGGGTCTTATAGGGCCACAAACAAGTGTAGGCAGGACTTCCTTCCTTTGGGAGGCCCCAGGGGACATTCGTTCTTCACATTTTCCATCTTTTAAAGGCTGCCTGCCTTTCTTGGTGTACAATCTCCTTTCAGGAATGATATGACTCATACCTCGGCTTCTTTCATCACATCTCCTCCTCTGATCTGCCTGTCTTCTTTTTGGATGGACTTGATTTGTGATTACATTGGGCCCACCTGGATAATCCAGGATGCTATTTGCAGGATTCACTTGATCACATTTGCTAAATCCCCTTTGTTAACACTCAAGGTGGTGTGGAGGCCATGGCATATGCCTGTAATCCCAGTGACTTGGGAAGCTGAGATGGGAGGATCACAAGTTTGAGGTCAGCCTCAGCAATTTAGTGAGGCCTAAAGCAATTTAATGAGACCCTGTCTCAAAAATTGTTTAAAAAGGGCTGGGAATGTAGTTCAGTGGTAAAGTGCCTCTAGGTTCAATCTCTAGTACAAAAAAAAAAAAAAAAAAAAAAAAAGCAAGGTGGAATATTTACAGGTTCCAGGGACTAGAATGTGGACATCTTTGAGGGGACCACTATTCACCTGTGACATGGGACTATTCACCTGTCACATGGGATAATAACTACTCTATACTGTTGCTATGAAGGTTAATTGAAGGTGAAGTCTCTACACAGAGGATGCATCGTGTTCTTATATTTAATAAACACTTTTCTTTCTTGGAATCAGCTAGACAGGTATGAAGTAAAAATCTTGCTCTCATATTCTTGATGCAGGAATCAGAACATTACATAGGTAATGAGGCAGGTGGTAAGATATGTCTGGGGAAAGGGTAGGGGTAGGGTGCTCTTTATAAAGAGAGGGCAGAGGGCCTCACTGAGAAATTTGAGCAGACCTAAAGAAAGCAAAGGCGGGTTGGGGTTGTGGCTCAGTGGCAGAGCACTTGCCTAGCATGTGTGAGGCACTGGGTTCGATTCTCAGCACCACATATAAATAAATGAATAAAATAAAGCTTCATCAACATCTAAAAAAATATTAAAAAAAAAAGAAAGCAAAGGCATGAGCCTTGGAGATATTTAGGGGCAGTGCATGCTTGAAGTACTTTAAGTACTAAAGTACTTAAAGGCAGCCTCTATGGCTGGAGTGAAGTGGTCAAGGGGTGAGTGGGAGTGGGTGAAAGAAGATCGGGAGTGAGGGCCAAATGGTGTGGGGCCTTGGAAAGCCATTTGGGAAGCCATGCCCTGTTAGCAAGGAGTGGTATGACCTGGCATATTTTAAAAGACTCATTCTGAATGCTGAGTGGACAAAGAAAATAGAAAGATGAATTTTTAGGAGGCTCCTGGAATCATCCAAGTGAAAAATAATGGTGGCTTAGATCAAAATGATAGCAGAGGGAATGTTATGGTCAGGGGAGGCGTATTTTAAAGGTACAACCAGTGGGATTTACTGACAAGATTGGACGTAAAACGTAAAAGAGTCAAGAATGACCTTAACCGTAAGGTGTTTTGGAAAAATAGTGAAATGGGCATTTGCTAAAATAGGAAAGTACGTGGAAAAGCAAATTGAGGAGAAAATTGGGACTATGGTTTTGGTCACATTAAGTTTGCTTTGCCCATTAAACACCTATGTAGAGATATTAACTAAACACCTATGTAGAGATATTAACTAGGCAGTTTGAGTCTGAATTCAGAAGAGAAGTCTGGGTGGGAGATGAGATATGGTGAGGAAAGGGACTTCAGAGGTCTTAACCCAGGGGGCTCCAGTGTTTAGACATCAGAAGGACAAGAAGAAAGTGGCAAAGGAGATTGAAAAAGAGCAGGGAGAAAGGAGAAATAAGAAGGCAACATCTTGGAAGCCAAGTGAAGAAAGTTTTTCCAGAGGGTGAACTGTGTCAAATGCTGATGATACTATACCTCACCACATTGTATTCTACTTTTTGAGAAATCTATTTCTCTAAGATTTCTGAAATTACTTTGAGGAACCATTTCTAACATTGCCTTTATTATCAAATGAAGTTCTGCTGCAGGGCACAGGGCCCAGGGCCATTAGACACAAGTGAAGGAGGGCCCAGAGAAGCATCAGAAGCACATCAGCGTAAACAGTTTTGTCACTGGCCCTGCAAATGCCCTCATCAGAAGCCCCGTTGCCCTCCTGGAGTGAGTTTGGTGAGAGATGGCTGTGGATGCTGCAAAATTTGTGCCAAGCAACCAGGAGATACTTGCAATGAAGCTGACCTCTGTGATCCACACAAAGGGCTGTATTGTGACTACTCAGCTGATAGGCCTAGGTACGAGACTGGAGTGTGTGCATGTAAGTGTCCTTTTCTGAACCCATTGGAAAAGGCTGAGTCTAGACAGATTTTCTTCTCCTTCAATTATTAATTTGGAATGATGAGTTTAGTCTGGCTACATAGAAGGTGGGTTTAGTTTTTGTGAAACAGTGGGACTGGCTCCATTGTATTGGACACCATGGGAAATGAGCAGATACCTACACATGTTCAGAAACCTGTTATTTTCATTGCATTGAAGCAATCTTGCAGTTCTTCTCAGGTAATTGCTTATAATGATAGAAAACAGGAGAACTTATATATGTAGAGTCTGACTTCTTGACAATGGCTTTTGTTAACGTTGTCAGAAACTATCTGAATTCATCCTTTTCAGTAACTAAAAAGTAATCCTGCTTAAAAAATATATGAATGTAAAAAAAAAAGGGTATATATCAAGAACTCAGACACACTGCTTTAATCTCAGCCTTCTAAGTACAGCCATCAAATTCCTGAACCTACTGCAGATTTATAAAAAAGAAGGTGGTGTCACCCCAAAGCACAACTTGACCCTCAGCTTTTTGAGTTGAAACTTTAGTTCAGATTTTCTACAACTACAACACATTGGCAATGATCCAGAATACCAAGTCATTTAGGATAAAAAACAAAATTCCCAAGGGAAGAAAAACAGGTCACCAGGGAAGTTATTCACTCTATAGAAAAGTTCAAGTAGGAAGGTAATTTACTGCCAGAAGTTAGGTTGTGAGCATGAAATGAAAGTACGTCTTTGGAGTCAGACTGTGAAGAGACCATCAAGTCTGACAACTCACACCCTTATCAGCACCATTATTATATCAAGAATGAGAGATCTGGATTCCAATCCTGGTTGTTCTAAACAGAGTGACCTCAATCAAGTTGATTAATCTCTCTGTGCCTCAGTTATATCACATGCACTTCATAGTTTATAGAGCTGTCTGGGAAGATTAAATAAATGACATAAAACCTAAAACACCTAGCACAGTATCTGGTATGCAGTAGAGTTTCAAAAGTATTTCTTATTTATGGAAATTCTGTGGTGAAACCATGACCTATCAAAGACTTTGGCATTCAGAATACTCCTTTTTCCCAAATTAGGCAGGTTATTTCATTAGTCTAATCAACACTTAGTGAGCATCCTCTACTGAGCCAGGAACTATGGCCAGTAAGTCAGAATACAACAGAGGAAAAAAGAGATATGGGCCTTCCCCTCACAGAACCAAAGTTTATTGTGTCAGATTTTTCCACAAGTAATGTCACCCAAAATGTGTGATGACTTCACTAGTAAACTTGAGGATGGGAATGGGGATAATGTATAACTGGGGATCATAAATTATTGTCCAGGGGCCAAATCTAGCTCACAGCTTACTCTGACAGTAAACTATATTTTATTGGAACACAGCTCATTTATATAGAATCTGTGGTTACTTTACAATGACAGAGTAGTACAGAGACCATATGGCCTGCAAAGGCTAAGATACTTATTGTTTAGCCCTGTAGAGAAAATTTGTTGCTTTCTGACCCAGAACAGTGATTTTAAAATTTTTTGATTTTAAAAAAAGTTACTATCTTGGAAATTAATAAAGACCCCCAAAACTTGTTTATATGGGTTTTATCTATTGATATTTAATGGATTAGAAATTTTAAAAATTGATTTAAACATAACGAACTTGTTGCAAATTAATAGGAATGACATATGTTGACGAGAAAATAATTTTCTGACAAAAAAATTTAGTGAAGAGAGTGGCATAATTTTACATTTTTGCAAATCTCCCTGATATCTTTCTTAATAGAAGATAGCTAGATTCTCACATCCACTTCTGCCAAGCTGTTGTTTTTCTGGTTGAAATATATAAAGAAAATATGACTTCACATAGATATACAATCAGAAAAGGAAGGAATATTTTAGCAAACACTTCAGATAATTATGAATGTACTTTAAAACTATTATATTAAATGTGATAAGTGGTAGTTCATTAAAAATTAGCAGCATCATGGAATCTGAAACCACGTCAATAAACTTTCAACTTGGTGACATTAAGATAGTCAAGACTCACTTGGAATGGGTCTTTTGCTCATGCATAAATTTGTCATTTGATGCATTGGTTTACTGTATTATATAGATGTTCAAACTAGATTTCATTATATAATATTTTAAAAATCCCATTGATATCACTGTCCTCAGAAATGTCTATACAAAGAGCTCAGTGGTAGATATTTTCCCAAAATTCTAATTTTTGCTTTAAAGCTTGAATTTTATAGTTGCAACAAATGCTGTCAGTTGTTTTTCTTGAAGTGACAGGATTACTCTGTTCATTTTCAAGAAAATGTCTCCAAAATACCCAAATCTGAATAACCATAGTTTATCTGTCAATTATTTCAAGTAAAACTCCCACTAAAAAAATAGCTAGCCCATGCCATAATTTG